>CM039634.1:8382500-9681724 GCA_022457165.1 Juglans mandshurica | reverse complement strand
AGATTTTTTGATGGTCAGAAGTCTATAAATAGTACTGAGTGATTAAGTGTTCTCACCTACAACATCATTGTACCTCTAGCCATCGAGAGATACTCGGAGGTAAAGTTGTTAGGGTGATCATTTTCTCATAGTCATGTCAGATTCTTTATCAAATTGTAATGGAGAGATGTACGTTTTCTAACTGTTATTGTTTTATTATTGTGGATTATAAAAAATAAAAAATCTAATTATTAATGTTCATGTTAAAATATTTAAAAGTGGTTGCCAATACAGGGGACAGCTTATTGGGGACAGCTTATTGAGTATTTTAGAGATATTATTTTTTCATATATATATATATATATTAAGTAATTTAAAATTATTAATTATATTAAATTAAAAGTATTTTTTTCTATACAATTTCAAATGTCTCAAAGCCTAATGTAACGCTCCGTACCCGGAAGGGTCGGAGAATTACTACATGTCACTTACAAACCTGCATCTCCAAGCACTTAAAACTCCAAGAACTTCATGATTAGCACACAAACTCATATTTTTCAAATAACCATAATACAAACTCCATAAGTCATCTTTACAAAAACATAAACCAAATGGGGTCCACAATCTCCCGATAACCTCAACGAAATTAAACTAGGGGTGGGCTCCGACTCCGACGGAGTCGGAGTTGTCATTTCCGACCTCCGACTCTGACAAAAGTTGGAGCCGAATTTCCCCTCCGACTCCGACTCCGACTCCGAACGTAGTCGGAGTCCGATTCCGATCGGAGGTCGGAACTCCGAACGGAGGTCGGAGCTCCGACCTCCGATAGGAACTCCGACTAAAGTTCGGAGGGAGTTCCGAACAGAAGTCAGAGCTCCGACTCCGAACAAAATTTCTGAACTCAATTTCGGAAATTTTGTTCTTTTTTTTATTATTATTTAAATTTTGTTGTTCAATTTCGTTTCAGATAGTGAGCAACATATATATTTTTTTAAAAAGTGAACCATCTACAAATATTTGGTTTACTGAAGAGTTTTCAATAATTTAAATATTCGTTCTGATTTTGTTACTGAATTTTGATTATATCTTTAATTTGTTTTATGTCCGCCTGAAATTTAGCATTAAAAGTGCTCATGACTCATGAGTTGAAAATTACACAAATTTAAAATTTTATAGAAAAGAATGATGGTACGAATTTCTATAATTCGATTAATTTCAGTTGGATAATAAATTATAAACGTTTGAGAGAGGATGGATAAGTACTAATAGAAATTATAGAATAAAGATAAATATAACTATATAAATAGTTTAAAAAGTAAATAACATGTATGATGTAGCCATAAGTTATAACAGTCTCATTTATAACGTAATAACAATATGACTCAGTCTTGAAATATAACTACATAAAAATTAAACACGGATTTCACTCAAATACTTTTTGTTCCATTGGTCATGCCTGAAATGAAGATAGAAAGTAGCAATCAATAGATGAAAAAAAATTGATAATAAAAAATTGAATACGGTAAAAGAATAATTTGATTCTTACCAAGAAATGAGGTTCTCTCAACTCCATCCCAACTCTCAAGTAGCGTCCGTTCCAGACTCTCAATCGTCGGTAATTATGTTAGGGTTTACAATTAGATCTATAAAATCATAAAAAGTAGAAGTTAAAAACATTAAAAATAATTAATCATCATTTAAAAGCATATAAACTTACCTGATTCAAGCCTATAGCTCTCGGCATCAACGCCAACGGTATCTAGTCCAATGGGAGTTTCACTTATCCAATTCTGTGTGCAAACGAGGGCCTCCACGGTTGACGGTGACAATGAACTCCGATAAGCATCCAACACGCGACCTCCAGTGCTAAATGCCGACTCTGAGGCGACCGTAGTGACAGGAATGGCTAGCACATCTCGGGCCACACAGGAAATGACTGGATACTCGGTAGAATTAACTTTTCACCAAGTTAATAACTGAAATACATCACTAGGTGCCTCGACAGCTTCTATAAAATATCGTTCAACCTCAGATGTACAATGCATAATATTCCTTGTTGACATGAGTTGATGATACTGCCGTATAATACGATTGCCTCTAACCCCTACAGATGGGTCAGTATCACCTGAAGAAACTGTCAATCCTGTCGGCCTCGAATGTGAGGAGCTACCAACTGCGGATGAAGGCTGAGCACTAGTACTGTAGTGATGATATAAGTCATCAACATCACTTTTTAGCAATCTAATAAACTCTGCAGCCTTCACTGCCCCGATGACGGAATTTACCCAAAATTCTAGAACGGCCAACTTAACTCGGGGGTCAAGGATCACAGCCACAAATAGCAATCTATTTATCTTCTCAATATTCCCCCAATATTTATCATATTTGATGTGGCGCCCCCAATCCCCCTTATAAAAATACACGGGGATCGAGACACCAGGATGGTGACAGCACGGTCACGCATCCCAACGAAATGTGCTCAAGTGTGTGTGCAACATGCAAATGTGCACAATAAAAGTCGCAGCGGATAATATAATAAGTCAACTAAGTACCAGAATTTAAACACAATTAAACATCAGTAGAGGTTTAAAAGTAGTTATACAGTCATCCAAAATAAAGTTAACACATGTCCCGAAAATACGATAAGCAAAATAAAATAATAATAACAAGTGATCCCAGATCACTCCTCGAGCGGAGCCGTCTCCTCAGGCTCGCCCTCCTCCTCCTCCTCATCTGCATCACAATCTGTGTTACCACAGAAGGGTACCGCAAGTAAGTATAAACCAAACAACTTTCGGGATAAAAACATATTAATGCAACCAACATGCATTCATATGACAAAATACACTTAGCCATAAAATACCATTTTTTCCAGAAAATGATTCACACAAAACAAACCCTTTATCGGACACTGTAGGCGGGAATCGCAGGCAAGACTCTACCACCGTCCCTGCTTACCACCATCCCTACCGCGTGCACCTTAGGCGGGAATCACAGGCGGGACACAATCACCATCCCTGCTTACCACCATTCCTATCGCGTGCACCGTAGGCGGGAATCACAGGCGGGACTCTACCACCATCTCTGCTTACCACCATCCCTACAGTTCCTTTCCACACAATGAATACTTAACACACACAACGAATACTTAACAGAGCACTGTAGGCGGGAATCACAGGCGGGACTATACCACCATCCCTGCTTACCACCATCCCTACCGCGTGCACCGTAGGCGAGAATAACAGGCGGGACACAACCACCATCCCTGCTTACCACCATCCTTACCGTGTGCACCGTAGGCGGGAATCACAGGCGGGACTCTACCACCATCCTTGCTTACCACCATCCCTACAGTCTCATTTCCTTTTCTCAAACCAGTCAAACCAATCATTTCAAACACACCCAAAAATCATTTCTCGCATGAAAACCCAGTTTTCAAATAAACTCATGAACATGTATGCAATCATGCGAAAATCCAGTTTTCAGTTACAAACATGAACATGCGTACAAATGCAGTGAACAAGACACGACACCAATATCCAACAACCAACAAATATCAACACAACCAGTTCACAGTTAAAAAGAGTTAGTACAAAAATACATTTAAATCACAAAAGTTCTTTGGAGAAATACTTACAGTGCAATATAGCAATTTCCGAAGGATCACGAAGTTGAAAAAGGCGACGTCTGAGCAACACCACAGTGTAAAATACACTGTGGCCGTGGGTCACAAATACCAACATTTCAATGGTGACAAACGAAGACCCAAAAATGATAGGGTAGGGCCTAGAGAGGTCGGTGAAGCCAATGGTGGTGGTGGTTTGCCGTGGGTGGCGGCGCAAGGGGTGTTTTTAGGTCAAAAATGTATAAATCGGAAATGGACTTGGTGGGGCTTCACCGGTGACGGATCGGAGCTGGGTTGGGTCCATTGGGTTGCCAAGAGGTCGGGGATGAAGTGGTGAAGAGTTGGTGGCCGGAGGTGGCGCGACGGCGGCGCGCGAAGGAAGTGAATGTCGCGTCAGGGTGTTGCACGTGGAGGCTAACGGCGGCGAGATAGGAGCTGAGATTCAAGGGGAAGGGTCGCCGGCCGATGGGGAGGGGAACGGAAGGGGCGGTGTCGCGCACGCGGGCTGGGTGGAGTGGGCGGACGCACGGGGAGAGAGAGAGGGAGGGGCTCGCGCGGGAGGAAGGAGAAGGAAGAAGAAAAAGAAAAAGAAAAGAGAAGAAGAAAAAGAAAAGGAAAAAGGAAAAGAAAGGAGGAAAAGAAAAATGTAGGAAAAGAAATGAGGTCCAATCCTCATAACTTGGGTCACGAAAATGATCCAACGGAAACGATTTTAAAACCACAAGTTAAATAAAATAATTTAAACGTAATGGTAAAGTCAATTTGAAATAATTAAATCCTACAGTAATTAATTTAAATATGAAAAGTAATTTAAATGCACAACAATAAATAAATATTAAAAAAGCACATAAAAATTAATTTTCACCAAATTAAAAATCCTAAAAATAACCCAATTAAAATATAATAATTTTAAAATAAGAGAATAAATTTTAAATCCATAAAAATAATTCATTCAATAAAAATACACTAAAATACGGGGTGTTACATTTGATCTTCATCCTCGTAGCCATAGCAGATAACAATCCAGCAGAGTCAGTACAACTATTTTCAAACTGGAAGTGAAGCTCCGAAAGCTCGCTGAAAAATGAGTTCGCAGTCGTATATTTGGATCCAGATAGCCGCATGGTTATCTCATAAAAAGTTCTTAAAAATTCAACAAAATAACTCACACTGGTCCAATCATGTGCGTCCGGTGCACCGAGCCCCTGTCCTGTTGGCTCCAACAAAGCATACCTCAAGCCTCCATCCGCTCGAATGCTTTTTGGTACTTCTGTGCCACATCCAACATCATGTATGTAGAATTCCATCGAGTCGGAACGTCCAAGCACAGCATACTAGAACATTCAATCTTTAGATCTTCTGCTATTGCCTTAAACTTGGCAAGCCTTTGAGGGGAACCCCTCACATATCGTACAATGTTGCGGACTCGGGTTATGGAATCATGAACCTCTTTTAATCCCTCAACATCTATGAGGTTAATTATATGAGCACAACATCGAACGTGAATAAACTCGTGGGCCCGAATGACATCATCTCTAACCGTCGTGTTCCGCTTAAACCAATCAATTGCTGTTTCATTCGCACTGGCATTGTTAACTGTAATACACAGCACTTTTCGAATTCCCCAGTCCTTTAAAAAATCATCCATCTTCGCCCCAATGGATGCACCTTTATGATCCACAATTTCTTTAAAACCAATAATTTTTTTATGCAAAATCCACTCACTGTCAATGTAGTGTGCTGTGATACACATGTAGCAGATATTCTGTATGGAAGTCCATGTGTCAGTTGTAAAAGACACTCTCTGGCCAGTGGTAATAAACATCTTCCTCATCTCCTCCTTGTCCTTCGCATGCCTCTTCATACAATCTCGCATCACTGTATACCGTGATGGAATGGGAAATCGTGGCTCAACAAAATTTAGAAACTTTCGAAAGCCTCTTTTCTCAACTGTGGTAAATGGCATCTCATCAGTAATTATCATCTCTGCAAGCATGTCCCTCAACATCTTCTCACTGTATTGAGGGATGACTAATTTCTTAGTCTGTGTACCATCAGTGGCTGTAGAAGTTTGGTAACTGAGGTTGGTCTGATCAATGGCTTGCAATCCCTTCGCTATCTTATATCGTTGGCAACCATTTAGATGTGCTATTAACACACTGGTACCTTGCTTCTTCGAATGGCATCCACAAAGTGATCCACAGTAATGACATCTTGCTACTGGGTTCGCAATTTCACCAGGAATTTTGGTGAAATGCTCCCATGTCCACGACCTCTTTTTAGAAGGTCGTGGTGGTTGATCTTGCTCAATGGGCATCTCCTCCTCTTCGTTGAACATATCCTCATCCTCTATATCAACTGGGAGTGGGAGTCGACTACTCGCACAAGATGTAGCTGCTCTAGATGTAGCTGCCCTAGATGTGGCTCTAGGGGTGGAAGTACCCACCGGTGTAGGAGTTGTAGCATTGGCATCTGCCACATCTCCTTGTGGACGATCATCTCCACTATATCTAGGATCCATATCACAATCAATGAAGCTGAAAAAATTAAATTAGAAGCAAAAAATTAGTTTAAAAATAAATTAGGCTATTGTATTATACAATAGGACATGTATTATTGTATCGTAATAAATTATTATATTGATGTATTATTACATCGAGGTTCGGTTGACGTGCGCTCAACTCAGCGGAATCCAGAGAGGTTCGCTCGACGTGCGCTTGAAGTGGTGCTCGAGCAGAACCCATCCAGAGAGGTTCGCTCGACGTGCGCTCGACGTGCACTCGAGCAGAACCCATCTAGAGAGGTTCGCTCGACGTGCGCTTGACATGCGCTCGAGTAGAACCCATCCAGAGAGGTTCGCTCGGCGTGCGCTCGACGTGCGCTCGAGCAGAAACCATCCAGAGAGGTTCGCTTGATGTGCGCTCGACGTACGCTCGAGCAGAAGCCATACAGAGAGGTTCGCTCGACGTGCGCTCGACGTGGCGCTCGAGCAGAACCTATCCAGAAAGGTTCGCTCGACGTGCACTCGAAGTGGCGCTCGAGCAGAACTCATACAGAGAGGTTCGCTCGAGGTGCGCTCGACGTGGCACTCGAGCAGAATCCATCCAGAGAGGTTCGCTCGACGTGCGCTCGAAGTGGCGCTCGAGCAGAACTCTTCCAGAGAGGTTCGCTCGACTTCCGCTCGACATATCGCTCGAGCCAATGTTCAATACAACGTGCGCTCGACTTGCGCTCGACACCTCGCTCGAGCGCAAGTCTGCAATGCAATGTAAAATTCAGGGTTTTGAGCGCCGTGTTGGGACTATATTCAATATTCAATACAACTAATTCACAAGAATCACAACTGCTGGCTCCAATTCATAAGAGACGTGCTTGAATTAAATTTAGGGCTCACCATAGGTAGAAGCTGAACAGAGGAACGGCGGCACGGAGGAGCAACGACGGAACGACGGCACGCTGGCAAGAAAGACACAAGACGTGAGGACGGCTCCACAGTTCACTGGTTCAGTCACTGGGACGGGAGACGCGAGAAAGAAGGGAGAAGGAAGAAGAACTGAAGAAAGAAGAAGAAGAAGTGAAGAAGGAAGAAGAAGGGGGGGACCGGGGACGTATGAAGAAGAAGTCTTCTTCAAGAAGACATATGAAACGACGCCGTTCCATATTAAGTGGAACGGTGTCGTTCAATAATTTTTTTTTTAAACCCAGCTGTAAAACGACGTCGTTTTACAGCTAGGTTTAAAAAAAAAATTCGGAGTCGGAGTCGGAGCTACAAGGAGCTCCGACTCCGACTCCGACTCCGAATAACTATTCGGAGCTACTCCAAATTCCGACTCCGAATTCCGACAACTCCGACTCCGTCGGAGTCGGTGTCGGAGCGGAGGTCGGACGGAGTTGGAATTCTCGAAATTTTGCACACCCCTAAATTAAACGATACATCTTTAGATCTCAAATAGGTCCAAACAACACAAGGTACTTCAAATACACAAGTTAAATCCTTCCACTAGCAATGGTACTCTTAGGTACCCAACCTTCCATCCATATCTAGTCAAGCTTCAATTTCTACTCCTGACCCCCAGCTGGATAATCAATGTCATCTGAAAATATATGAAAATAAGAGGGTGAGTTATCTACAACTCAGTAAGCAGAGAAACTATACTAGTATGTAAACATGAGCCATTTTTTTTTGAAAGTTTGGTATGCAGAAATAAAACATTTCTTTTTCATATGCACATCTCAAAACGTGTTATCAAAAAAATTAGAGCGACTATTAAATCTTTTTATACTCATAAACCATTTTCACATTCAAAAACCACTTTGGCATAACGTAACTGAACATCTTCATCTTATAATATCATATCATATCATATACCATATTTAATCCACGTGGTAGGGTTGTACTATCCCTAGTGGCCAAACCAGGCAGTGTCATATGGTGAACTTCCCCTTTTTCAATCTCGGAGACCCGAGTGTGCACACAGGAAAGAACACGTAAAAAGACCACTTTGTTTCCAAAGTGGGTGCACTCATATCATATCATATCATGTTGGTACCAACCATATCACGTGAACCAGTGTCATCATATCAGAACCATATTAAGAATCAGAATCAGAGTCAGAACAGATAAGTATGCCAAAGTTTTATCATATCCATATCATATCAAAACACGTGCGAAACATATTCATATCATTTCCATTTGATAAAAAAAGAAAACAGATCCAAATCATTTCATATCACATGCATAAAAATTTCAATGATATCATATTCGCTCTTTTGCATATTTCAAAAACATGTCAAATATTGCTCATATCTACACTATTCATCTCAAAAACATTTATTTTCTCTTTCATATATATCTCATGAGTGAATGCAAAACATATATTGAGGTTGTTTTTCACATTTTCTTTTTAAAACAACATGCACATTTTTTTACAAACCAACCTCAGTTCATTTTTTTTTTTAATTTTTATTTTTTATGCAAATCTAGAATAGGAACACCGCTTACATGAGTTTCTTAGCTTTTCAAAAAATTTCCTCAAAAGTGCCGAACAAATATTAATCTTCACCTATAAGATAATCACGTAAATTTTCATAAATTTCCAATCAATCTCGTATTTCGATATTCAAGCTTAAAACTTCTAAACTAATCTATTTTTAATTCCTCAAAATCCTAAATTCTCATTATTCCTAAAATACCAACATCACTTTCTAAACTCAATAATATCCAACTTACTACCTCCAATTAAAAACATTAAATTCTAACTTATTTACGATTAAGGTCTTACTGTAATTTATAAAACCAAATAACATAACTATATTGAAATCTTCATAAATAGAAAATCATACTTTTGTTTAAATCAAAAATATTCTTTTAAAATGATTCAAAAATAGGATTCGCACTTACCAATCACTTCAAGAATTCATCAGTATTTCCATTAAAATATTCCCGTTAAAAAAAAATATCAGTCTCTTACAAAAATTAACTTAACAATATATATACACACGCCTAGGTTCAAATAAATAAATAAACATACTCTGCCACCCACGTAATAAACTCATGATTTCAAACCCAAAGTACATAATATAAACTCTTTCAACTAAATACCCGAAACAAATAAATCTGGAGCCATACTTTAAGGAGTATAAAGGTAAAACTCGAAACACCCTCTTCATCCTACTAGGGTCACCGATATATATATATATATATATACCATATGTTTCCTATTTAAACCATTAACAACAACTAACAAAAATAAATACACAGAGGCTCAATGGGAGTGGTGACAGAAACTCACCCACGAAGGATCGAGGCAGTGGCACCGTGGAAGTGCGACGAAAGCTGGGCTGAGGTGGTGGTGATGTCTTCGACGGCGTCGCACGGAGAGAGAGAGAGAGAGAGAGAGAGAGAGAGAGAGAGAGAGAGCTGAAACTGAGAGAGAGAGGGTGAGAGAACGAGAGAGAGACCGAAAGGAAAGGACCATCAACCGGAAGTGGCGTGAGCTTACCGTGGGAAAACTGAGGCAGCGTGCGGCGGATTGGGGTGATGGGAAGTCCTCGCCGGTAGTTTCTGTGGAGGCACAACCCAGTGAAACTCTCGGTGGGGGGTGATTGCAGCAGCTGAAGGTTGCTCTGTTTTGGACAGTTAAAACAGGGGATTTGCGGGGCTTGTAATGGAGGCTACAGAGGCATTGGGAGGCAGCTTCGTGTGGCTGAGGTTCCGCGTGGACTGGGTCTAGGGAGTAGTGACTCGTTGGCTGGGCTGGTGCTCTGTTTTTCAGTGGTGCAACAAAGGTGGTGTTTACACAGAGAGGGTGGTGGCGCACGGCTTGAGTGGTGGACTTTGAGAGGCGGAGGTACTGGCGCGAACTGTGTTTGGTAGAGTTACGGCACGTGGATTGGCTTTGGGTGCGGCGGTTTACTGGATGCAAACCGAGCCCTTCAGTTGGTGTTTTACGGAGAAGGTGGTGGCTGGTTGCGGTTTGTACTGAGGTTCACGATGGGGGGGAGACTTAGATAAGTTTAGATGGCTGAAAGTGTGAAGAGAGGGCAGCGGCACTGAATCTAAGTTGAGGATGCTTAACACATTTATATAAGATATATATGGTAAAGAGATAAAAAAAAACCTAGAGGAAAGATGGATGAACGACATGCATGAAAATGGAAGGTAGACGTGAACACTGCGCGACGTTAAAATCTGGAGTTGTCTCACGGGCTTGGGCCTGACAGTGGGCTGAGTCTTACACCTAATCTCAGAGAGATTTTATATCTATTTGCAAGCATTTCCCAGGAATTTTTATAGAAATCTAGACAAATTATTACACAAAAAATTAAGAGAAAAATATATTTTTTTTTTGGAAAAAAATGATTAAAATATATTTTTATTGAAAAAAACCATTAAAATATATTTAGGTTGAAAGGAAAAAAAGATGTTTTTTTCTTTTAAAAAAAAATTCATAAAAAGTCTTTGGAACGAAATATTTGTCTAACAAAATTGTTGTGATAGAGATGAGATGAGATAGTTTTAAATGAAAGTTAAATAAAATATTATTAGAATATTATTTTTTAATATTAATATTATTTTAAAAATTAAAAAAATTAAATTATTTATTATGTTTTATATAAAAAATTTAAAAAAATTATAACGATGAAATCAAATCAAATAAAATATTTTCTAAATTCAAACTATTCTTAAAATGCCGAATCCACTCACTTTTGAAACGCTGTCAGACATTGTTTTTCTCACGTGCACTGAATACGACTCATAGATTTGAATCTTCAAAGAGAGAGACTTCAAAGTACAAAACAAAAAGTTTCACTAATTCCTCAAATTTCACGAATTGGATTATTAAAGCAAAATCTTTTTCCGATTTATATATTAAAGAATATAATTCTGAAATTTATAAATAATTTATTCAATTTCAAAAAAAAAATTTGTGTTCTCTTGATCTGACACGTAGGTATATGGCATGTGGGGGACATGATTGTCAGAGATTTATGGTATTCTATTTCCGTGCAAAGAAAGAGAAAATGACAAGTCATTTGGTGATATGTTGTTGACACGTGTATATAAAGGGTACATATCAATTAAAGAAATTCTATTTACATCTTTAAATAGAAAATATATAAGTAAATTTTCTATTAATTAAAAAAATACTATTTTAAAAAAGATGTTATTATAATTTTAAAAAAATTTAAAAATAAAATTGAATAAACTAAGCTTGTAAGTAACACTATCAATTATTAGTTTATAATGTTATAAATTGAGCTACTTTGTTCTTACTTAATTATATGCGAAATATTTTAATCTTAAAAATTAGCGGAGTTTAATATGATATTAGTCTGTAAAATTATTTTGTTATAAGATAAATTTAATATATTATATAAAATTATTTCAGTTTATAAATTTATTTTTATAAAATTATTTATGAATGTAGGACTTATACAAGTACTTTTATGTATTTTTTAATATTTTTAAATATTTACAAATATTTTTAGAGAATATTTTTCCAAACATCATTCAAATATAAAATTGTTTTCTATTTCAAATTTTTAATTTTTTCATCTAATTATTATTTTCTTAAACTTCCAAATAAAACATAAAAAAAAGTACAAATTTTTTCAAACTTTAAAACAAAAATTATAGTAAAAAACTATATTCAAATAATATTTTAATTTTTTTTATCTATTTTTCCGAAACCTAATAAAAAACCTTAACTACAAATAATTTCACTATTATTTATAAATTATTTTACTATTATTTATAAACATTCTAAAATATTTTAAGCATTCAAACAAAAAACTAAGTACGGCCTCTCCAATCTCTTTCCCCTCCCTTCCTTCTTCACCTTGCTATATCCATTTTCTTTTTTGTGGTTTACTTTTCTCCTTTTTTCTTTCCATGGTGGAAAATAATTGATAATAGTCATTCAGTCACTTTCACGTGACACGCAATATCGTATATATGGTAATCGGAGAGTCACTTAAATCTCTCTAAGATACGAAATAAAAGGTCCATATAATGGACCCAACAGGTCAAAAAACCTATAGGAACACAGTGTAAGTCTCACATGATCAGATTGCCCCCAATAAGATTACTATGGTAACCAACATTAATGGTAGATATATATATACCACTAAGAAAAAGGCGGGATACTTGGGATATTATTTCCAGATATGTCAACATGTTCCTTCTAAGATCTTATCCCGAGAATATGGCGATTAGGACCTCGAGATTTGAAAAAAATAAATTATCCTTATCAGCAATAGTTCACCCCTGTATGAGAGATCAACACTAATAAATCTAAGTACGATTTAGACTCCTGTTTTTTTTTTTTTTTCCAAGTAATACGTTCATATTCCTGATTTGAGCATCGGAAGTGCACCAGGCACACTAGGCCCCCTTTTTCCTTGTCGTAGGTCATTGATTGAGATAAGTTGTTGGTGAAACACGACTTTAACAATAACGATATATCTACAACTATTCTACCATTCATTTTAAATAAATCAATGTAATTAAGATATAAATACTCTTTATTTTAAATAAAATAATAAAAATAATTTCATATTAATTATAAGTTTATTATTTTTCATTGATTGGCCGCCAAACTACAAAACTAAAGCAGTAGTGACTCTTCAATCTGATGAGCAAGTGGCTCAAAGTGGTACATGGACACGCATATCACCCCAACTCCAATGCTCATGAAACTGCTGCACGCACGCGTTGTCCTACTAATTCCTTGAAAGTCCAAGTTGTCCGCATATCCTATACTAATTTGTTTGATGCATTTTTAGTTCGCCGGTGGACGTAAACGGTATAGTCGAATCATACACTATGGTTTTCGGCAGATAGTGCTATGCTGAGTAATTCTGCTGACAATTATGAAATGCGTAAATGTAATAGAATTATTTTGAAAAAGAGTGAGTCTACTATTAAAAAATTAATTTTTTTTGTGAATCTCATATTTTATTTACTTCTTTCAAAACGATCTTTTTAAAAATATCAAAATTTACATAATTCGACGTTAAAATTTATGTTTAAGAGATTTTTAATGACAAAATTCATTACGAATAATGATGATACAAGCTCTCATGACCTCTCATGCTCTCTATTACAATGATTAAAAATGGTGGAGGAAGAGGTTGGAGAAGGCGAGGATGTCTCTTGAAAGCTGGGAAGAAGTCGCCTTGGCTGGTTAGCCCGGTTTGCTTATCTCTCTACATTTCTGATGAGTGTTCTCCATCTTAGTTTGAAAAATGATAAATATATAATACTTTTTACGATATTTGTCATAATTATATTTAAAATAAGGAATATTATTATAAAGTATTGTAACACTATTTTATAAAAATACTTTATTTTACATTATATATTGTGAAAATTATTGCGAAAAATATTGCGTATCATTACTATTTTGGAGAGATTTGGATTCAGAGATGAGTTGAGATGGTTTGTGAATAGTAGAATAAAAGTTAAATTAAAATTAGTATTATGCGTTATGAACTTATTATATTAGGTTTATTTCAATATTAATATCTAACTTATTTCTATACTTAATTATGAATGGTAGTAATACTATGATGTTTACATTACTAAACTATTATTAGCCTACTTATATTATAGTATAAGTATATTTTATAATAATTAGCTCATACTAGTATATTATTGAATTTAACTATATAAGTTCTAGTTATATAATTATACTAGTATATATGATAAATATGTAAATAAATACATATTTATATAACATATATATAATATTGGAGTCGGATTCGGAGTCAAAGTCAAATTTGGAAGGAAAAGTCAGAATTGGTCCAGTGACACCTCCGACTAAAAAAGTAAAAAAAAAAAGAAAAAAAAAGACTCTAACTCCGTTTTGTCGAGGTCAGATTTAGAGTCGGTTGTCGGATTTTGCTCAGCCCTATCTATCCTGTCCCATATCAAAAAGTCATTTTATTTTACACATAGTTGATAGTTACGTCTAAGATCTGCTAGAACGGATCAACTCACTTTTTAATCTCAGAACACCTTGATCCCCAAATTATATAACTTGTCCATGTTCCTTAACGAGAGAAGGAAAAGAGTTTGGAAAAATAAACACAAGAAAAATAGTAATAATTTGTACAAGTCTTAAATAGATAAGTCTCACACAATCTATATGTAAAAAAGTAAATCAACTATGAAAAAGTATAAAACAAAATATTTTCTTTTTTAATGGGTCCTATTTTTTTACAAAGGGTCTGTACGAAACTTGTATCTAGCATTGTCCACAGATAAAACCATCTATAGGATTTATAAATATGAGAGATTATGTTATATATTTACTCAAAAGTGTAATGAAATAAGGATGGATTCATTGTCCCAAAATGTTGCAACCTCTTTTCAATTCTAAACCTTTGTCGAGGAACTTCATAAGCAAATGATCTTAGTTTTAGCAAGACCAAGAATTTGTGGGATGTGTAATTAAATTGAAAGCTGGAGTAAATGATGGGATATTAAAATGTAATTTGGAAAATAAGAAGTAAAAGAAAAAATTTGACTAAAATATTCATAACATAGGGCAAGAGCCTTGGCATTTGATTAGCCAAACGCCTTTTCATCTTCAAATTTAGCAAATATTATCCATATTTACTCCACATTGAATTAGTTAAATTGTTTTCATCCAAAATATATGCTACAGTAAATTTATTTTTCTTTTCAAATATGAAAATAACTATAGTAAGTCTAAAAGTATTTTTTGAGATTATTATATTATAAATATGAGATTTTTATTCATATGAGATTTTACCATCTATATACATATGAGATTATTATATTATACATTGTTAGATTGTGAAAATGAAAATTAAGATGATTGTTGGAGGTTATTGAAGATTATGAAAATAAAATAAAAATAAAATAAATAATATAAATAATAAAAAATAATAATATTTTATTATTATAGAGAGTGTGATGACTAATCCAATGTAGACTTTAAGTTTTGAATAATTAGCTAAAAATGAAAAAGCTACATATTAGTCAAAATTTGAAGAATAGGATGGCCAATCCAATGCTAATGCTCGTAGTTTAATATGACACTTGACATGGTTGCTTAGGGCATGTTTGGATTCATGGAATATCTCAGGATTTTGTGAATAGTTGTGAAATAGTTTGAGTGAAAATATTTTATCGGATTTTGGAAAAGGATAGGAAAAAAATTGATTAAAAATATTATAAAGTTAAAAAATTATATGAATATAATTTTTAAATATAATTTTTGTTTTGAAGTTTTAAAAGTTATATTACTTTTTGTGTTTTGTTTTGAAGTTTGTAAAAATTGTATTGATTTTTGTGTTTAAACAATGATGAGGTAATGATTAGATGAAAATTTGAAATTAAAAAGTGTTTTGTGTTCAAGTGATGTTTAGAAATAAAATTATGAGAAATTTAGAAAATTTTGAGAATTCTCATGTTTGCCAAACATTCCTAATTGTCAAATCATTTAATTATGCAAGCATTTATTTTGTATTAAATTAGACCATGCTACGACATTAATACAATGAATTAAAATTTTCTCCTTGTGTTTTAGTTTTTTCTTTTGTTGGGAGGTGACTTGATTCCTGTTGAAAAAACGCTTCTACAGATTGTTCGCTCGAGCGGTGTCTATGCCGCTTGAGCGAAGCTTCAGATAGTGAGTTCGCTCATCACTTGCTCGACAGTCAACTCGAGCTAGACACAACCTGTGAGTTCACTTGACACTCGCTCGACAGTCAGCTCGAGTGAGATACCAACCCGAGAGTTTGCTTGACACTTAGCTCGAGCGAGTGCCAACCTTAATGTTCTCTCGAGCCTCGCTCGATGCTCCACTCGAGTAAATGTTCGTATTAAGGGCTCCGCGCCATTTTAGTATAAATATGAATTGTTTTCATCGTATTTCATTTTTTTTTACACTTTGAGCATCCGAAAACTCACAGTAAGAGAGTGAGGTCCTTTGTGAGAATCCCAAGAGTCTATTGGGTGTATTGGGGTTTTGGGATTTAAGATTTTATGATTGATCTCTTGTACTCCACCTTTGTTGATAGTGAATTCATTAAGACCGACCTCGCCTGTGGACGTAGGCTCAAATTGAGCTGAGCCACTTAAATCTCTGTGCTCTGTATGTGATTGTTGATTTTTCTTTTGTCTGCTTCCACTATTTCACTTTAACTTAGCATTTGATAATCAATTAATCTCAATATCTTTAATTTTCCAAATAGATTACACTTTAGATATTTCTACAGCACGTATGCATCACTCGTGATGGTTAGATCCATGACTTCTGTCTCTTTTTATTTCTACAAAGAGAGAAGTCCTTAGTAGGGTTAGAACCCACTGCCTATCCTTTCCTTTATTACTACAAAAAGAGAAAATATTGAAGTCAACCGGTCATTCATAAATGATTATGCAACATTTATGAATGAAAAATTCTATTCCTACGCCTCACACACCACACACCATCTTTTTTATGATTTCTTTAATTTTATTCTCTTATCAAATGTGTGGTATATGGATTATGAGTTGAATAATTCAATTATTTTAAGAATAATAAAACCAAAAAAAACTTTAAAAAATTTAAAAAAAAATAAAAAAAATTTGGTATGAGGTGCATGAGCTTATGAATAGTAATGCTCTTTATGAATTGACTATGCGGTTATTACATTGCACAATGTCTTTCCCTCTCTACGCATCTCAATCTATTTGTAATGGTAGATGTGTCTTTATAATGTCGTTGAATGTGCTGGATTTTTTTACAAAACGTTATATGCCATACATACATTTGGATTCTAATTTTCTATTAATGTTTTAGATGCCTCTATAAGAAATTACTTATTTGCTAGTTTTCAGTTATTTTCTGTTAAAATGAGTCAATTCTCGTCATAAATACTCATTTCTATCGTAAATAATTCGTCATAAATGAGTCAATCCCGGCCTCAAGCTATTTGTTGGTATCACGCTGTAATGGGTCTTATTATGATAATGGTTGACAACAGTGTAGAGGATTAATGCATTGTTATCAAATCACTTGCCACCAAAGTAATGACCTGTCTTGATTTATATGCATGGTGTAAGTTTTTTCCATTTTTTGTGCATTTTCTTTTTGCTTTTCTTGCACAAGATATCATTTTGCTTGATAAGTCTCTTGGTTCTTTCCTTCTTGCAGATGGTTGAAGTTGTTTGCTGGAAGTTGACTCCTCTCCAATCAGACCTGTGCCACCATTTTATACATTTGTATTACAACCATTCTAGTGTTAGTTGTGAGCAAGTTTTGTTTGTTGCATTCAAGTAAGTAAATTCTTCTTAAATCAACATCAATTATTCTAAAAGTTTAAAGTGATAGGAAAAGATAGATTATCAATAAACCCAACACACGAAATATTTAATAAATGGGGTGAAGTTCTTTTATAAAACTAAAAAATTTAGCGTGAACCTTAATAAGATCTTCATCATTTTAACAAAAAGTTTAACCTCAAGAAATTTTTAAACGTCAAAAGATATATTTTGATTAAACTACCAACCAACGTATTATTTTTCTCTATTATCTCTTATTCATTTCAACCTCTTTCTTGTTATTCAATCTGTTAACGTCGTGTTTCGCACTCTTTTGGGTCAAGCTTCGACAACTCAGGTCTCCAAAGATGAGCCCTACGCAAAGTAGAAAAGAGTGCGGCTTTAAGAGGGTGGCCTCGGGGCCGGGTAACCTCCAATGCCAAAATGAGTAAATATTCTTGAAGTATAGTAAATAAGTAAGAGAGTTTAGGAATCAGAAAGAGTTTTTTGGTACCTGGAGCTTGCTATTTATACCGTATCTGGGGAGGGTGCAGATAGTCTTTTTCCCACAAAGGTCACGCTTATCTTTTTGTGTCTGCTGTCAGACTTTTTTTAATGCAGCGTGGATCTACGTCGGCTTCATAAATGTGGTGTGTGACTTAATCAGCAGTGTCATTAATACGGAGGGGTTTCCTGTCCCATGATCCGATTTATTTGAGCCGTAGATGGCCTGATGCCGATGAATCGAGGGTCTTCAGTGTTTGCCGCGCGTTCTGTGCATATACTATTCCCTAGGGCGGCCACAGTGTGTCAGGTTAATCTGTCTTGTCGACACCCCTCCCTGGCTGATGCTCTGTTCCTTGCTTGGATAGGGAACCCTTCGGGCTAGGCTTCTGGGCCAAGACCCAATGGGCCTCTCTTAAGGGGAGAAATCCCCTTACAGTTACCCTGCCAATTCTTCAGAAACAGGTCCGACAGGAATTCTTTTTATTCCTTTTGTACTTATGCCTTGTCAAGCTCCCAGCCCGCCTAGTCGCACGCTAAGTGATCACTTGTAGTTTGCTTATGTGGCAGTACAACGTCAGTTGCGCTTTCGCATTGAATGGCACTCCTTCAACTTTTGTGTCATGGTTTCGTGTTTCACAGCCATTGATTCACACGTCATGCTAGCATGTATGCTTTGCTACCGTTGCGTTAATCGAGGTATTCTTGTACTTGAGTGGGATTCGTGGAGTTACGACGCCTCCAAAGGGTGATCGACTCCCCTGCCTATATAAGGACTTTCTCTGGTGTCGAGTAACCCATCGTTTTATTCTACTTTTGCCTTGTCACTCTGCAATTTCCTTTTCTCACTTCCCTTCCGAAGTTTCTCTTCAACCTTTCTTGCCTTTCATGGTCCCGAAGAAGTCTTCGTGTTCTAGAGATTGGGCGGTGGCTTCTAACGATATTCAAGCCACTGCCGTTCGTGGTGATTCCCTTCTAGATGACTTTGCAGGATTTTCATGGCGGTCGGTGATTACTTCCAACGAGTTGATGTTATTGAGGATGACTTATAAGATCCCTTCAAAGGTGGAGCTTGTAGTGCCTTCCCCTACTGACGGAGCGGTGGATGAGGAAGGCAATGACACTAAAGTTGCGGTGTATCCCTCCATGTTCTCCTTTGGTCTAAGGTTACCAATTTGCTGACTGGTGCGTGAAGTTCTGGCTTTCTTTAAACTGGCACCCGCTCAGCTCCCTCCTATTGTAGGGAGGATCTTAATCTCGTGTTCTGTTATATGGCCCTGTGCCCTGGAGGAGGCCGGGTTGGATTCTCCCGACCTCACGGCCGTGAGTTCTTTATTACTCATAATCTAATGCGGAAGGGTCGGCATATGTATAGTTTCCAGTCGGTTCAGAAATTAGCTCAGATAGAGGAGAGGCATAAGGTAGTGAAGGGATACACCCGCGAGTTCTTTTTCATGGGGGACGAGGGGTGGGAGTACTTGGCCGGGCATACCGTTAAGCGATTGTTTTATGTCCGTGCCAACTGAGGCATTGTAGATAACGCCTTGGTCGGCCGGCCAAAACCCAATTCTTGTGAGTCGTCGAGATTAGGGATTGTTCGAGCCTAGGTGACGCCACATCCTAGCGTTGTTTATTCAGAGGCTCTGTTGTATTCGGATAGCCTTCATCGGTATCAAGTTCCCCCTGCTAATTTGCGCTCTTATGTAGGTATTCCCATGAATCCGGTTGTTTCACCCGTTTGCAGTCGTTCCACAAGCCCACCAGTGGAGGGGAAGGGAAAAAGGCTCCATTCCATCTCTCCCACTCCTGCCGACTCCGACAACGTTCCCATTCCCTCCGGAAGGCCGTCCGTTCTGATACTTTGAATCCCTGCACCCTTAAGAATTCTTGACAAGACAATGCCGATTTCCAATCATCCTTGCACTGTGCCATCGGTCGAGAGGGTTGCAGTTGGTACTGCCTCTTTAGCCGAAGCCATTCTACTTGGCAACGTTAATGAGAAGGAGGTCAACGTTCCAGGTGAGGGAATGGGCGTGGAGGCCATTGAGGTGACCGCGTTACGCAGCCATGCTGATCGTCTTCACCAAGCTGAGGGGAGAATCAGGGGGACTATTTGCAGGGGTAACATTGTTTTGCTAATTCCTCAGACTTTTGCCCTTCTTGTTTTTTTTTTTTGTTCAACTTCACCTTCTGTGGTAGGGGTTGGAGTGTCTAGCGGCCTTCATTGTGGACAACCAAGCAGCCCTGAGGCACGAGAACTGGGACCTTTGTTCTCTAGTTCAAGCGGCTTTGGACTGTGTGGCCTCCGAGCAGAAGCAGATGGAGGCGGTTGAAGAAGCCCTAGCTGACCTGGTCAAGTCCCAGGGGGAAGTTGGCCAGTTCCACACTGAAGCCTCTCTTGCTTGCGAGGCGAGGGACACGCTAAAACATTCCCTTGATCAATGTCAATCAGAGCTGGAGCGGCTGCAGGCCGATATCTGGGAACATCGCCGGCAGCGGGACATAGACGATCAGTCGATCAAATGGCTCGAGACCAAGGCCACAGGGTTTACCGAGTCAGCGGTAGCAAAGAGGAAGGCCCTAGAGGAGGAAAGCAACGAAGAAAAGATGCGGAGGCCGCCCTGGCAGTGAATAAGCTGGTGCTCGAAGGTCAGGAAGTGGCCTTCCGAAGCTTGTGGGATGAGCTATCTCATGTCCAGGGGGTTCGCAACGATGAATGGAGGTTCAGTTATGATGAAGGCTTGGAATGGATGAAGACCTACATTCTTCAGACCCCCCAGTCCGACCTTCGGGCTATGAGCGTGGGCGACCTACCTCTGCATGAAGAGTCCCTACGGCGATGCGACATTCTTGGGAAGGGTCTGATTCGGAGCGGCCTTGGCGATAGTCCTACGGGGAGTGATCCCGCTCCATAAAGGCGAACTTTTTGGGTGGGTTTCTTTGGCAGCCTTTCGATGTTAGGGCCTTGGGCCCCTTTGTTCTTGTTCTCGCCCTTTTGCTTATTGTGCATCGACTCCAAAGCCATCTTTCACGGCTGGCAGGCTATCTAGGGGGTTTGGTGGCACTTCTGTGGGGGAATGAACTCGCTTTATGAGGGTGAGTTTTCTAAGCAGATCTCCTTGCCAACCCTCTGTTGTTGGGGTCCTGGGCGGCGCGTTAACCATACGACTCAATTAGTTGCCTCATTACCTCCCTGTTGATGTTTGGAGGGAACCTTTGGCATTATTGACACGTTGTAATGGTGGAAACCTTCGTCCTTTGCTTCGCACGAAAGAGTGATTCGATCAGGCTTGGTCGCTGTGGTGAGGTTCTTTGGTTATGTGGTCATTGTTCATGGTTGGTGAGTCGGACTCGACAGGGTTTACGATCTAGGGTCCTTGCAAGGAATTTTCTCTGGTACGTGTATGCGTGGAGTAGATGGTACTACAGGCTATTATTTCATCATTGCTAAAGATTCTTGACTCACCTTGTGTCATGTCGATCCGAGGACGGTTGTGACCTTGTGGTCCTTTTAGGTTATTCCGAGCCGTTTTACGATCTAGTGCTATGCTTTGGCACTGAACCTTGTTTTGTTGAATGTATGAGCGTCCTGATGTATATTGTTCTTTGTAATTCCGCGGCTTCATGTGACTTTATGATGTAACTTGCTTCTTGTAATCCTGCTTATTAATAAAACTATTCTTCATTTGATCGTACTTAGCTAAATTTTTTTCGTATTCTTCTTGTCGTGTCTTTTCCCCTTCCCTTTGTTTTTTTTTTTGGTCGGCTTGGGTAGAGCTTGGTTGTGAGGATTCAGGTTCCCTCGTGATCTACCCTGCCAGCGTCTGGCTGCGGTTGACGATCCCACCTATTGGTCTTTAGGTGAGGTCTATCTCGCAGAGCCTTCATGTCGTCGTTTTGTCCTTCCGATTTCCTTTATCCTTCTTTTCCTTCCATTTTCTATAGCCACTTTTCCTTATTTCCTTTTTCCTTAGCCACCTTTCCTTATTTCCTTTTTCCTTGGCGGCCTTTCCTTTTTTCTTTTTTCCTTGGCGGCTTTTCCTTATTTCCTTTTTCCTTGGCCGCCTTTCCTTTCGCTCCTATTCTTTCTTTTCTTTCACTTTCTCCCGCCGTTTTTTCTTAGCTTTCCTTTCCATTTGCTCATTCCTGCATAGTCAGAATGTTAGTTTTTGTTGGTGAGGATTCATTTTACAGAGATTCTGCTACTGAAGACTCTGTTGATGGATATTCCGTTGATAGAAATTTTGTTGTTGAAGATTTTCTTGTTGAAGACTCTTTTTGTTGAAGATTCTTTTGTTGATAAAGATTTTTGTCTTCAGGTGGCCAAGGACCGACCCGCACTCCTCCGCGAGAGGGATAAGGCAACCTTTTAGGCCTACCTTTTCCTTTTTGCCTCGTGTGGAGGTAAGTTGTTAATGGAGTTTTCGTTGATGTAGATTTTGTTAGTGGTGTTTGTGTCTTTCTTTTCATTATTCAGGTGGTCTATAGACTCGGTACTCTCTTCGTTGAGGAGGGTCGGAATGCCTCATGCCATCCCGCCTCTTTATCCCCCGGGGAGGTAATTCGGACAGCGATGTGGTTGGTCAGCTTCTTCACTGCGGTGGGGGCTGGGGTAAGTATTCGGGTAGCCATGGGGTTGGTCCTGCTCTCTGCTGCGGGAGGGATAAGGCAACCTTTAGGCCTATCTTTCCCTATGGTATCCCACATGGAGGTAAGTCATTAGGGCAGTCTGTTACATGACCCGCTCCCACCCGTTGACACTGCAGGAAAGGGTAAGTTTGGGTTAGGCTGGTGCTGATCCCACACTTCATCGTACTGGGGGTCAGGGTAAGTTATTCGGGTAGCCGTGAGGCTGATCCCACTCTCCACTTTGGGAGGGATAAAGCAACCTTAAGGCCTACTTTTCTCTATGGTATCCCACAAGGAAGTAAGCCATTCGGGCAGTCTGTTACTAAATCTGCTCCCACCCGATGACACTGACGAGGAAGGTAAACATTTTTTTTAGGTTGCTGAGGACTAATCCGCACTCCGTCGTAAGAAGGATAAGGCAACCTTTAAGGCCTACCTTTCCCTCTGTTGCCCCGCGGTGAGGTAATTTGGACAGCGATGTGGACGATCCGCTCCTTTTTTTTGATGGGGGCTGGGGTAAGTTATTTGGGCCCCCTTAGGCTGGTCCCGCTCTCCTAGTCGAGGAGGCTGAGTCGCCTGCTCACCCATCATCTTTCATGGAGAGGTAAGTTGTTCGGACAGTCTGTTACTGGACCTGTTCGCACCTGTTGACATTATAGGAAAGGGTAGGTTTGGGTTAGGCTAGCGCTGATCCCACACTTCATCGCAGCGGAGGCCGGGGTAAGTTATTCGGGTAGCCATGAGGCTGATCCCGCTCTCCACTGCGGGAGAGATAATGTAGTCTTTTAGGCCTACCTTTCCCTTTGTTATCTCGCAAGAAGGTAAGTCGTTCGGGCAGTTTGTTACTGAACTCGCTCACGCCTGTTGACGCTTACGAGGAAGGTAAATTTTTATTTTCGGGTGGCCAATGGACTGACCCGGACTCCTCCGCGAGAGGGATAAGGCAACCTTTTAGGCCTACCTTTCCCTTTTTGCCTCGCGGGGAGGTAAGTTGTTGGACCTTTTATTTTAGCAAAACCGACTTTGTTGAGGGGTAGACCGATTTTCTTGTTATATTTTGCTCCTAAAACCAATCATCAAGACAATAATTTTTTTTTTTTTTTTTTTTTAATTACGGCCAGTAACTAGCACATGGCAAACTATAAAAATTATGACGTGTAACCTGGCTTAGCAGTAATATTTTCGCATATGCTTGGCCTTCCATGGGTGTGGTAGTTTGTTTCCTTGGGAATCTTTGAGGTGATAGGAGCATGGTCGATTTGTGGCGATGACCACGTAGGGGGCCTCCCATCGGGGGCCTAGTTTTCCTTCATCCCGTGTCGTCGTTCCCATTTCCTTAAGTACCAGTTCCCCTATTTTGAATGTTCTCGGTAGCACATGCTTATTGAAACACCTCTCGCCCTTCTTTTGTTGGCTACGGCCTTTATCTCTGCTTCTAGTTGGACTTCTTCCAACATGTCCAGCTATTCTTCTAGCCGATTGCTATTGGATTATGGTTCGAAGTGTTAAACTCTGTATGAGAGAAGTCCAATTTCTACTGGCGGCATAACCTCGTGTCCATAGGTGAGGGTAAAGAGAGTTTTTCCGGTTGGCGTCTTCACCATGACCCCATAGGCCCATAGCACGGCGAGGATTTCCTCAGCCCATGCACCTTTTCTGTCGTCAAGTCATTTTTTGAGTATTCCCATTAGCGTCTTATTAGTTGCCTTGACTTGCTCGTTGCACTAAGGGTGCCCTGGGGACAAGTATCAGAACTCGTTCACCAATTCTCTGCACCAATTTCGGTAATGGTCGGAATCAGACTGCCTCTCATTTTCTGAGATGATAGTGTGCGGGGTGCTGAACCTACAAACCACCGATCTCCATAGGAATCTCGTGATATTCCTCTCAGTTATAGTAGAGCTAAGGTTTCAGCTTCGACCCATTTGGCGAAATAGTTGACGGCCACCACTACGAATTTGACTCCTCTTTTGCCCAGGGGAAGTGGGCCGACTAAATTAACTCCCCACTAGACCAATGACCAAGGCGTCGTGATCGACGTCAACTTCTCTAGTGGGCAATAGAGAATTTGGGCGTATTCCTGGCATTTCTTGCACTTCCGTGTGTAACCTTTGGCGTCTCGGAGGGCTTGAGGCCAATAGTAACCCACCCTCGTCACTTTTCTGGCTAGTGCATGTCCTCCCAAATGGCTCTCGCAAATTCCCTCGTGTATTTCTGCTAGCACATACTGCACCTCCTCCGGGAAGATGCATCTTAAGAGAGGATCAGAGTGACCCCGTCGGTATAGGACCCCCTCGATCATTGCGTATGTGCCACTCTGTTCCTAACTTTTCTCGCCTCCTGTCGGTCCTTAGGCACCTTGCCAGTTTCCAAATATCTGACTATGTCCTCCGCCCAATCTGGAATTTCGGGTCGCATTTCCATTACTTCGATTTCAACAGCAAGTACTTCCATCGTTTTGATCACCGTATTTTTCGACAAGGGAGAGTCTTCCTGTTTGGATGCTGCGCACGCTAGTTTGTTTGCCTTTTGAGTCTCTGTTCTCGGTATTTGCTGAATCTAGAAATATTTGAAGTGAGGGTGCTCAGCTTCTACCAATGCCAGATACCTCTTTAGCTTTTCACTCTTCGCAGTGAACTCTCATCGTACTTGATTCACCACCACTTGGGAATCGGCCCATACTTCGATTTCGATGGCTTCTAAAGCTCGGGCTACCTGCAAACTTGAGAGCAGCGTTTCATATTCTGTTTCGCTGTTTGTCATTTTGAACGTCAATTTAATGGCATAATTGTGCTCTTCCTCTTTGGGCGCCACAATATGTACCCCCACTCCCCCTCCATCCCGGCAAGACAGGCTGTCAATGAATATTTGCTAGGGCTTTATAAGGCATGCACCATAGTTCTCCGCCAGGAACCCGGTGAATTCAGTGAGGAAATCCGATAATACTTGTCCCTTTATGGTGCTTCAAGGCGCGTAATCAATATCGAATTCGCTCAGTTCCATTGCCCAATTCATGAGGCTTCCTAAGGCATCCGGCAGTTGTAATACCTTCTTTAGCAGGGTCTCCGTTAGGACTCGTACCGGGTGAGCCTGAAAGTATGGGCACAGCTTTCGCGTGGTTACCACTAGCGCGAAAGCTAACTGCTCTATGCGGGGGTATCGGGCTTCGGCCCCTCGATATGCTCGGCTGACATAGTAGCCTGGCTTTTGTATCCCTTCTTCCTTGCGCACTAGAGCCAAAGAAGCCGCCTGGGGTGATACGACCAAATACAAGGTCAAGGTTTCCCCACTCCGCTGTTGGCTAAGGAGCGGGGGGCTCACGAGATACTTCTTCAGGGCTTCAAATGCCTGGTCGCACTCTTCGTCCCATGTCTTCACTTTACGCAGGACTTTGAAAAATAGTAGACACTTGTCGGTTGATCTTGAGATGAACCTGTTGAGGGCGGCGACTCACCCAGCCAACCTCTATACTTCGTTTATATTGCGCGGTGGGGCAATGCTGAGGACGGCACCCACCTTCTCGGGATTGCCTTCAATGCCTCGCTCGAACACCATAAACCCCAGAAACTTCCCCGATTCAACACCAAAGGTGTATTTTGCTAGGTTTTACTTCATTTGGTACTGCTGTAGTATCGCAAAAACCTCTCTCAAGTCGTCCAAATGTTGTTCCAAGGTCCTGCTTTTGACCAACAGTTTGTTCATGTAGACTTCCATATTTCTTCCTATCTGATCTTTGAACATACGGTTGACCAACTGTTGGTAGGTGGCCCCCGCATTTTTTAGGGTGAATGGCATTGCCTTATAGCAGTACAGTCATCAATCTGTGATAAACGAAGTCTTCTCCTCGTCTTCAGGCTTCATACGAATCTGGTTATACCTTGAGTAGGCGTCCATGAAGATGAGCATGCGATGACCTGCCGTCGAGTCGACGATGAGGTCGATGCGAGGGAGCGGGAAGCTGTCTTTTGGACAAGTTCTGTTGAGGTCCGTGAAGTCGATGCACATTCTCCATTTGCCGCTTGGCTTATTTACAAACACCATATTCGACAACCACTCTGGGTAGTGAGCTTCTCTGATGAACCTCGCCTTAAGTAGTCGGTCCACTTCTTCGGCTATGGCAGCGTTCTTTTCCGCACTAAAGCTTCGGTGCTTCTGTCGCACCCCTTTGGCTTTTGGGTCCACACTTAACTATGATGTATGATTTTCAGGCGCTATCGCGGGCATGTCCCCTTGATCCCATGCAAATACATCCAGATGTTCAACGAGGAGTTGTCGCATGGCGTCTCAAGCTTCTTGCGTCATTTCAATGTTGATCGTCATCGTAGCTTACGGTCGGTCTAGGTGGAGAATAACAAGTTCCAGTGGTCCAATTGGCTTTGCCTTTAGTAGTTCATGTTCGTCTCAAACTTTTCTTGTAACTTCCATACAATCAGGGGTTAGAGGTAGAATGCATGTCTCCTCTGTTATACTTTGTGCTTCATTCGCGCACGCATGGCCTTTTCCTGTCGCGATTTTTTTTTGTTTCCGCATGCCTGGTTCTCTGTCTGGCCTGCTTCCATGTCTCAAGTTACTTCAGCGAACCTCTGAGTCACTTGGAATGGGCTGTCTCAGGTGTACGAAGGACACGCAAGATCTATTACGATCCCACAGGCGGCGCCACTGTTAATGTCATGTTTCGTACGCCTTTGGGCCAAGCTCCGACAACTCAGGTCTTAAAAAACGAGCCATGCACAAGGTAGAAGAGAGTGCAACTTTGAGAGGGCGGCCTCGAGGCCGGGTAAACTCCGATGCCAAAATTAGTAAATATTCTTGGAGCGTAGTAAATAAGTAAGAGAGTCTTGGAATCATAGAGAGTTTTTTGGTACCTGGAGATTGCTATTTATACTTGTCTGGGGAGGGTGCAAATAGTCTTTTTCCCACAAAGGTCACGCTTCTCTTTTTGTGTCTTCTGTCAGACTTTCTTTAATGCGGCGTGGCTCTGCGTCGGCTTCATAAATGTGGCATGTGACTTAATCAGTAGCGTCATTAATGTAGAGGGGTTTCCTGTCCCATGATCCGATTTATGTGAGTCGTAGATGGCCTGATGCCGATGAATCGAGAGTCCTCCATGTTTGCCGTGTGGTTTGTGCATATAATGTTCCCTAGGGAGGCCGCAGTGTGTCAGGTTGATCTGTCTTGTCAACTGTACAACGCCCCTCCTTGGCTGACACTCTGTTCCTTGCTTGGATAGGGAACCCTTCGGGCTGGGCTTCTAGGCTGAGGCCCAATGGGCCTCTCTTAGGGGGGGAAATCCCCTTACAAGATCCACAATAATAATTTTAAAGGAAAATTGGAGTTTTTTTTTTATTGAAAATAGGAAATCATAATTTGTAATTCATGATCGATTACAACCACGATCATGTATTTTAAATATGGTTGATAAATATGTTGATGCTTTTTATATTTTCAGTTATTTTTACGTGATGAGTTTTGTATTATTATGAATGAATAATATACAAAAAAATATTAGTAACACAACATAAGTAGTTCACCTTCTTAAAATAAATTTCTAGGATCAGCCAGCGCTGCCCGTAGGTTCTTCTCATGTATAAGACATGAGTTTGTTTGCCAAGAATGGGAAAATTGTCATCCTCTTCATGTGTTGAGAATGCCATTGGTTTCAGCCAACTAGCAACAGAAGGTTGGTTTGCTTTATGGTTGCTTTAAAAAGAAGAAAAAACATGTTTTCAGTAAGAGGAATAGACCCTTGACCTATTGATAGGCTACCACCAACATGGAATAGAGCCCTGAATTATTGATGGACCATATGACATGCAATCATGCAAACCACTTTCCTACTGTTTAAAAGAAGAATAATAATAATAATACAAATTTTTTGTAGGCTTTTTATAGAAAAAAGTGAATTTCACTATGAAAAATGTGAGAAACTCTTCTTCTTCTTCTTTTTTTTTTTACTTTTTTTTTTTTTTTTAATTTATCAAAGGCTTGTGCAAGGCCTTGCATTTGAGGTTATACATTTGGGTTTTGTTCTTAGCATTATTCTTAAAAGAAAGAATAATGCTGCTCTGTCGCTCCATTTTGTCTCTTCATTTTAACCATTCATGTATTTAATTTTTTTTATATTTTTTCTTTTTACTTATTGATTAAGGAAATGCCTATTAGTGTATTTTTTATATTTTTTAAAAATATTTAAAAATATTAAAAAATATGAATAAGAAAAATGAAAAATTTAAAAAATGGAATTTTGCCCGGGGTGGCATGCCCGGCGGCCGGCAGTCACTATTGGGCTGGGTGGCACCCTAGTAGCACTCTAAAAGAAAATAGATACTTTCACCTTTCGATAAGACATATATTCCTTGTTTGGTTAGGCCTTTCTTTTTCTTTTCTTTTGTCTTAATTTTTACAAACTTGATAAAAAAGACTTTCAAAATCAAACCAAATATCTTCAATTTGGAATAAATATGTTACTTCAAATTTTCAACTTTTTCTCATCTAATAATTTCACAGATACAAAAGTTAAAACATTTCTTTACGACAATAAATTAAAATATGGCTACGATGTGAGTGATATTGAAGGAATTCTTATAAAAAAACCAGTTGGTACATGAGTGAGTGAATGAGTCGAATCCAGACTGCCCTTTGCTAAGCATCTAACCCACTTTTACAAATTTTAAAACAAAACACATTTCAAAAAATAAATATTCAAAAATTTATTTCTCATTTCATAAATACATCTAAAAAGTCTTACACAAATTCTCTAGATTTTCTCAAAAATAGGGAAACCAAACATGGCCGTATATAGGAACTTTCCTTGATATTAGAATTTAAAAGCTTTTCTTGAAATTTAAATATTTTAACTCAAATTATTTCACTATTATTTACATAATTATGAAATATTTGAAGCGTCCAAACTAGCCCTAAGTCTATACTAAGAATGCTCATAAATAAGATTGTTGAGATTCATCTGTTTGATTCCTGATCAAAGTTTATGACACAAACGGTGATTTAATACGATATCAGAGTATATATATGTAACCTGGCCAACATTATTTGAGGTGATGTATAAAATATAAATTAAATGATTAAACTTGCATATTCTTCTCATCATAAAACTTTGGTTATAAGTATTTTAGACAAAGAATATTGGAATGATCTTGCTTTGTTATTCATTCTACAAAGCTTCAAAGAACACCTACCAGTTTCAGATGAATGTTAGGTGCAGCAATGCAAGAAAATGAAATTGACAAAAATAGATGTAATTCTTCAAGCTATTTGAATGTCTAATTCTAGACGACGATTTAGTCAAATGGGCCGCCGCCTCAATCCGAATTAACCAACTTATCATGGCTGCAACAAACCTTCGTCAACCACTTTGTTCGTGTTGAGAATGATATTAAGTTTTCATGATTTGAATAACAGAAAAGATACTCGTAACTATAAATTGCGTAACTGTCGTATAATCATTTAAAAAAAATAAATAAAATATAGAATTCACATGAAAAAAATTAATTTTTTAATAATAGACTACACTCTTTTTCAAAACAATTACGCGGTATTTACGCACTTCACAGTTGTATGTAGAATTATTCTTATGAAAAATAAAATTCACGAAGTTTTTGAGAAATAAATATTTTTCTTCATCTTGCATTTTGTTATTATCAATTACACCAATAGGTGCCTGATCATATTTCATGTAACTTTTCATTTACGTGATTAATTTATGACACCACTTAAAATATACCATATCAACTAGTGACTAAAAATGACTAAATCAATTGGGGATGGAGAATAATATTGGTTTTAATTATATTTGGTCGATTCGCGGGAGGGGGGAGGGGACTTTCAAAGGATATTAAGAATATCTTAAAATATTTTTGAGTTGTGAAATAATCTGTGAATAATAGTAAATAGTTTGAGTTAAAGATATTTTATTAAAATTTTAAAAAATTAGAGAGAAAAAGTTGAATAAAAACATTATAAATTTTTTAAAAATTTTGAATATAATTTTTATTTGAAAATTTGAGAAAATAGTATCAGGTTTTATGTTTTATTTAATAGTTTAGAAAAGTTATAATAATTAAATAATGATTAGATGAAAAAATTAAAAATTAAAAATTATATTACATTTGAATAATATTTCAAAAGAAAATATTTGAGAATATTTGTTCTATATTCCTAAATCAACTCTAAAACTACGGATTCAATGACAGATTAATTAAAATGTAAATGATTTATTAGAATAAGAAAAATTATATTTATCATCTTTACATATTATACTTTTTTTTTCTTATTAAATATGTGGTATATGAATGATGAGTAGAAAAATTTACTTAGCTTAAGAAAGAATAAAATAAAAAAAAATGTAATATTTAATGTGTAAATACGATGAATAACAAAATCCGGAGGATAAAGAGAGGAACATGAGGTATCCTTATCTTCTTTCATCGTTATCTGATGTCACATAAAATAATCGATGAATAACAAATAAATATTTCAAAATGTTTATAAACAAATATTTTTTTTTCTCAAATTATAGATAAAGATATGCAAGAAAACTCTTCCCCGACCAGAGACGGAGGATTGGACGCATGGGAAGAGCATCCTTATCCACCGTCTCAAAACGGGTCCATTACTCGAAGGTTGACTGACCGTTATGAGCTGAAAAATCTAGTAATCCAAAACTCAGAACAAACATAAAACCCCAATACAAACTTCCGACTTTGAGCAAAAACATCGTGTACTGTCTCTCTATCTATCCTTTTCCGTGACAGAGATTCTGGTTTTTGAACTATCTGTGTGTGTCTGAAGCCCAAACCCACGTAAATGGCTGCCGAGATATTGGGAGGAGGAGGAGCTGAGACTGAGAAGAAGGTGATGGTGGCAATCGATGAGAGCGAGTACAGTCACTATGCTCTGATTTGGGTACTCGACAATCTCAAAGAATCCATAACCAAGTCGCCGCTTGTGATCTTCATGGCTCAACCTCCCACCAAAAGTAATTACACCTACGCTGCATCTCTTGGCTCTGCTCGCATGTACTGCCCTGTTTCAGCCAGTTAAGTTCTTCGACTTCTTTTGTCTCTTTCACTTCTTTCACTTCTTTTCAGCACGAATGGCAAATGGGTTTAAGGTTTATTTACGATTAAGCATCTTTTTGCATCACAGATCCAGACTTCGTTGCGTCTGTTCAAGAAAATCATAAGAAGCTGGCCCTGGCTTTTCTGGAGAAAGCTAAGGATATATGTGCTAGTCGTGGGGTATGTCCATTAAATTCTCTTAATATTCGATCCATTTTGGTTTACTTTGTAATTTAGCAATTGAATGACATGGGAATATCAATGTAATCATCCAAGACTTGTAGAGGTGGGGTCCTTTAGTTAGTTCTTTTTAGCCTTCTTTTCTTCCTTTGAAAGCTCTCCTTATGGCCAAAGGGTTGAAGGGAAAGATATAGTGGTTTCTTTGGATTTTGTATACTGTGTTTACTGTTGAGTTTCTATTGGCTTTTGAATTTTCTATGGATCTCTTAAATATTGCTTCAAAAAGTTTATGAACCTATGCTTTGTACAAAAGTTCTTGCATATCTGTAAGCATGCTAAAGTTAATCTTCTGATCAGGTAGTACTGAAAAACTTGTAGGACAGATATACTTTTTTGAGGTATTTCTAATATTATGCAACTTAAGGTGACTTTGAATGATCATCAATGACTTAAGAGTTGAAAGACGTGTTGTCAATAATCAATAGTAAGATTCCTAAATAGTTCAGTTTGAAATATTCTCTTAACAATGAGAGTGTAAAGCTGATAATATGCGAAATTCAGACATCTTCTCTCTCTTGCATCTTGAAACTCGGCCTTTGAAGTTTAGTTTCAAATTCAGTCTTTACTTCTTTTTATTGCTTATTATCATGGATCCTTAATGGCTAGTATTACATTTATCAATGAGAGATTATACTTTAGTCTGCATCAAGTAGATGTAAGTTTCTTTTTGCTGCACCAATTAGAATACCTCAATCATTTATATATCATTTGCAAGTTAAAAAAAAGAAAAGAAAAGATGAGGGCAACAACATCTCAAATAATAGTTGTGGAGAGAAAATTTACAGTGCAGTTTCCACCCTGTATGTTCTGGCTTATATTTTTCTTAGCGTTGAACTTCCCATTTGCTCCTCCTTAGTCAAGAGAAGCCATATACAACATTGATGTGCCAACTGATCAATTCATTCAACTAAATATGTTTAATATTAAATGAATAGGGCATCTTTTATTTTTTGATTGGCACCGGGAGTCCGAGGACAAAGCCCCGACTAATCTTGGGGGTGCATAGGCTCTCGACAAGGAGTTTCTCGCAAGTGCAGCTTGGGTAATTCAAGTAGAAATTCCCCCAGTCCAATGGCCCGTAGGAATTGTTTGCAAAGAAGAGGATTTGAACCTTAGACCTAGAGGGAGCATACCACCAAGACCAAGGTCCTTACCACTTGACCCAACCTCTAGGGGTTAAATGAATAAGTGCATCTGAATGTAAACTTTATTATCTTTTATTGATACTCATGCTTGGGAGTTCACATGTTCAGATATAGATGAATGCAGTTCCATATCGTTTCCTCCTTTGGACCACAGCCATGTGAAAGATTGGAGTTTTGTTGATGTTTGTTTTCACAGGTAAATGCAAAGACACTTACTGAGGTAGGGGATCCTAGTACAGCCATATGTGATGCAGTTCAAAAGTTCAACATCAATTTACTTGTTTTAGGTGAGCGTGGCCTTGGAAAACTCAAAAGGTTAGTTTCTTTTCATCTGAATTTTGATGCAATGCTTATGTGCTTAATGATGCAACAAAATATCCCTACAACCAAATGAAACTCCAAGTTTGCAACCCATAAGAATGTACTAAGTGGAACTACATCCCAAAATTGAAGGATGGTTGCATTCCAATGTTAAGATCATGCACGACACATTTAACACAGGCATAGTCAAACTCCCACTAACACTCAATATAGGACTCAATTCATTTGTTAAGATTGATTTTCATGTTGAAAAGGTTTAAACAAGGAACTGCTGAACTAGAAGTTTATAAAGCCAGAATGAAAATTTTCCCTCCTTCACTTGATTAACAGCGAAGAGGATATAACTCTTTTCCTTGTAATGAAGTCAATTTTTTTTTCTACCTTTGTAATGAAGCCAAACTTGAAAGCACCTGTTAGACACATAACTCTTTTCCTTTCCATTATTCCTGTGATCCTAACTCAGGTCTGTTTAATATGGTTTAGACCTACAGTGAAAGGCAGAAGAAATACTTTATTTTACATGCACAAGCAAGTACACTCTTCACACTTTTTTCATTTGTATGTACAAGGATATTGACTGTTGGGGTTACCGATTCCCATGTTCTGCAAGTTCATTCTTTGCTCTTCTTATTTCGATTCTTATAAATATGGATGTGGGTTAGAGCTCTACCACATTGCTTAGTGCATGAGATCTATTTGGCAATTAGAAAATATTCTTGTCGTGAGACATGAAAATTAAAATTATTGGGCGCTGATACCATTGTCTTGATACAGGACTCTTCTAGGGAGCGTGAGCAACTACTGTGTTCAGAATGCAAATTGCCCTGTCCTTGTTGTGAGGAAACCTTAGTACTTAGCATACTCGATACACTTTCAATCTGTGAGTTATTTCATGACAGAGTTTGTTTTAAAGTTGTTTGTTTCGATTTAGAATGTAAGTCAACTTCCAAATCAGAACATTGCCTGATGTGAGGATATTCACTCTAATGTTCTGCAGTGAATGATGACTATGATGAAAGGTGACCTATCTGAAATAATTTTGATCTTCCTCTGGAACACTAGATCGTGTTAATTAGAGCCATCTGCTTAGAGATTCCTGTAGAAAAATCTGTAGCTAGAAGATATAAGAAAGCAGCCTTTAAAGTTACTTTTAATCAAGGGTGAAAATAAATGTGTGGATCAGCAGCTTTACAAAGGAAAAAGAGTGCTAGATTACTGGAATAATGATAATTTATACATTCAGAAGCAATGGCTAGAACCTAGTTTAGGCGATAGTGGCAGACCACTACTGTGGTATAAAAACATCAGCCATGCTGTATATAATCCAATGAAGTATAGAAGAAACTAGTACTATCACTTGAAATAATGGTTGAGAATGGCTGACAACCGAACTCCAGCTTGCGCCAGCCGCATGTTGACTATTGGTAAACGGGAGAGGAAATATTCATCTGCAATTAGCTTTCATGTTATTCTTGTATGCAGAAGGGAAAACCAACATGCAAAACTATTGAGCTCATAAGCATTCATTTTTTACCTTCTAAAACTGAACCTTCAGTCACACCTTTGTATGCCCAGTCACAGGCTGCTTTGATGCCTTCAGATGCATATCTGCAGAAAAATAACTAGAATAAGCTTTGTATATAACAGTCACATGGATTATGGTACGGATGGACGGTGATCAAGAAATGATTAATATATGATCTAAGCGTAAGTTTCTAAGGAGAGATTTTAAATTAAAATGATCAATGACTAAAGTTGCAAGAACTACTGAAGTGAGTGATAGAAACAACAGCAATACCAGTTTCATGAACATGTTGAGATAGGATAAGTGGCAATAAAGGATAGGAAACAAATGAAGATAAAGGTTGCAGCAATGGAAAAGGCAGGGAAAGCCGAAATGAGGGTAATTTAAGTGAGAAATGTCGTCTAAACATACTTTTCTAAGAGAAAAGATGACCTTCATGAAGAAGAGGTGGAATTAGGTTCATAAGAACTCTAAAAATTACCATCTTAGATATTCAACTAATGAATGTGGTTGTGAAACATACACGTTTGCACATGTTGTATCAGTATAACTGCAGCTCTCCCATCTTTTAACTTGATCTGCCCATTCAGTCTGCAGTCGAAATATATATATAGAAAAATAAAAGTAAAACAAATACACGTTAATGATACGATGAAACAGCATGAAGGACTTAAAAGTATTAAACAGTCAATCAAAAGCAGAAAACAAGCAACCGTAATATTTGTCTGAATTGCATCGATCATGTCATTGATATTTGAATCGTAGAACCTTTCTTGTGCTGTCTCTATTATGTTGTCGTCCCATATCTGTATGCATTAAAATGAGGGCACAGCTCATGTCTATAAGCACAGCTCTTTTTCAAAAAGCAGATGAAGTTGGCAACACCAGACGACTCACATGGTGAAGATTTTGCTTTCTTGTATACCAATGAACCTCAATCGTATTCCCTCCCTTGTCTGAAGCAAAACCAGCGTGTAGAGGCTGCGATAAACAAGTACTGTAGTGGTTAACAAGTTGGTGAGTAATTATTAGATAGTCCCGAAGTACGTAGACATGATACTCTCATCTTATCAGATCATGACATAGCATTAAAAATTAGTAGGTATATAAGCAATTTTAACTTAGGGGGGTTGGTCAACTTGATGCAGGAGAGGCATGAGTGGAGTTTGATGTTCTGGTGTATAATGAGTATAGTGTAATTCATATTCCAGGACTACCTAATAATTTTTCCAAGTTGTTGATGAAAACATAGCACATCCAGAAGCATATTTATGTGGATTTTGAGTTCTGGGTTTCTATTAAGATATCAAATAAATGATAAAATTTACATTTTCCCATCAACTTAAGCTTTTGGGATAAGTGCTGATTTCACATAGTATCAGAGCAGAGGTCCTGAGTTTGAACCCTGACTCTACGCTCTACCTCATTTAATTAAATATTCCACTTGTTGGGCCTACTCATTCCACAAGTGAGGAGAGTGTTAAAATATAAAATAAATAATAAAATCTACCTCTTCCCATTAACTTAAACTTTTAGGACAAGTGATGATTTCATAGTTTCATACCTGATGAATGTCTCCCATAAAATGGGAGTAAAATAGAAGTGCCTCTGTAAGGTTGTCTGAAACAATTTGGCCAGCATAGTTGCATTAATGAACAGAACAACCACAAAAGCAGCACTTTACTATAGTGAACGTAAGCAAAGAAGTGATTAGAACTCTCTAAATATGTTAGTTTTTGGTCTGTGAAATGAACACGAACTCTGCCGATTTCTGTCAATGGTTAACAACTGCTGCGTGTAATTTTTGACTGCCCCTGCAACGCACCTACCCTCCTCTTCACTTTCATCCTTGCAATCCCCTGAACATTAGTTTGACCGTTTAGTACCACACGACATTAGCCTACTTGGCGTGGCTTATCACATGTCAAAGCTTAACATATCTTTAAACCATATAAATCACATTTTCATAGAAATTGATTACTAGATAATCATACAGTTTTCGGCCTTTCAATTCCTCAAAGAGTTCCGCTACTAATAAGCCGGTATTAAAAGAAGAGAAATGATAGTTGCAGTCGTGAGTGTGCAATTGCCGTGCAATCACTTTAAAAAAAGTGAATAAATATATGACTCATATGAAAAAAATTATTTTTTTAATAGTAGACTCTACTTTTTTTCAAAGCGACTGCACGACGCTTGCACACTCACGCTAGCTGATTTGCAAGATAAATTTTAAATTATACTACGTGAATGGTGTGTGGTGTAAAAACTTTCAAATAGAATTATTAAGAACTGTCTCTGCCCATAATTAAGACGTTTATGCCATGCTAAATTAGTTTTTCTTCAGACTCTTACAGTTTCTTCTAAGCAGGATAACAGTTATGAATTATGATATTGATATCTTCCCTCCCCACAACCCAGACAAAGAAAGAAGGAAGAAAAGGGAATTGGGGCAGCAATACCAATAGAGAACAGAAACTTACTCTTGAAGTTGTAGTTGCAAACATCAGGGGTGTTCACATAGTGGAGGGATCTTGACCAGGGATACCTAAACTTGACCCCATCTGCCCATGAACACACACTTCCCAAGTCATTCTCTGCAGATTTTGGAAGCAACTCTTCCACTATCTCTGCTGCTGCCTTGTTCAAGCGTGACTGTCCATTTCCACACATAAATACAGAAACAACATAAATATTGCAGAGAGAAAGGACAAGAGAGAGAGAGAGAGAAGATGGTTAAGTACCTGAGCAATTGTGCAAACTATGTAATGCCCATCAATACCCCAACCATCAATGGCGGCTGGGAATAGAAGCATCAGTGACACAAGAGCTAAGATCTGGACTCTGCAACACTTCATCTTCCTGCTCTTAAAAACCATCAAAATTGCTACAATTGCATGAGGATGGCCTTTCTCTTGCACTTTCATATATAAAGGTAAAGAACCCACAAAGGAAACTACAACGTAGGATGGGCCGGTGTGAACGGTATGAATAATTCACCAGTTTTGCGGCCACCCTTAACGTCTTTGTCATAAGGAAAGCATTTTAGTGTTCCTTTTGCAAATAGTGGATTGATTAATATTCATTAAAGCGTCCCTCCAAATTCTATGATTTAATGGGAATTTTGAGAAACACGGTCTACAATAGTTAATTTTCCTGTGCCATAATGTCAAAATCCAGTGTAAGGAATCTATGTTAAATTTTGAGTTTGAATCCAAAAGAATTCTTTGAACGTTGAAAGACCTAAAACAAATTTAATAATATTACTATTTCATTTTTAATAAAGTGATATAATTACGCTAATTGGTTAAAAATAAGTTGTACAATTAATTTTTATTAATTTAAAATTATTTTTTAATTTTTTTAATAAACTACGTCGGACCATCAAGGAGATAAAGTGATTGATATAAATGAGGTGGCACAATAGCAATTCTCTAAAAAAAACAAAACACTATAAATTCGACAATCAAGGAGGCAAAGTGAATGGTATAAATGAGGTGGCACAATAGCAATTCTCTTAAAAAAAAAAAAAAACACTACAAAGATCAAAACCCGCAAATCAAAACCATATATCAACGTATTTTGAGTTTTGAATTCCAGACATTCGTTTTGGAGATTGGAGGTTATGTCAATCAGACTACAAGCTTTTGACAATCTCAAAAACGTTTGATCAAAACAATATTTCATTCAAAAATAAATAATTCAAAATACACGATTTTCACTATCCATTTTTTCACCTATAAAATGGGGAAGTACTCGAAACCAAAAAAATAAAAAAAAATTTCTTGTAAGAATTTCTTACCAAAATGGCAATCCTTTTCTTCAAGAACGTACGCCTTTTTTCGTTATTTGGCCTCGCCGTTTCTTATGATCTTGTGTCCACATTTATATAGCCGTTCGGAGGCTTTTGAAGCAAGTGTAAAGTCGTGTTAATAGACTAAAAAAATATCCCTACAAATTCACTCGAGATTCATATCAAATCTACGTAGCATGTACGGAAAAGGGATAATCACATTGTACAATATTATATATATCATCATATATTTCAATGAAATTAATAACTTCGTGTATCATACGTCAGTATTTATATGAACTGAAGTTAAATTTTGTATCTACGTGTCTCATACGGATGACAAAAATCCCTGATCAGCTTGATGTTTGACGGCCTTTAGGGGCTACTAGAAGTTTGAAGCTTAATTACATTTTTTTTTAACAAAAATTTTATGTGCAGTCATTTTTTACGTATATTTTTGTGTATTCCATTAATATGATGAATAATTCTACATACAACCGTGAAGTGCGTAAACGCCGTGTAACCGTTTTGAAAAAGAGTGAGGTCTACTATTAAAAAATTAATTTTTTTAATGTGGATTCCATGTTTTATTCACTTTTTTCAAAATAATTACGCGACGGTTGCACAATTTACGGTTGCAAATATATTTTCTCTAATATGATTGGCTGCGTACTTTTTTTCAATATAAAATAACTGATTTGGTCAATCATATTAGTAGAGTGTGTAAAGAGTACGCAAAAGTGACTGTATGTAGCATAATTCTAAAAAAATATTTTTTTTCATGTATATCCCGTATTTATTTATTTTTTTCAAAGTGATTGCGCGGTACTTGCACACTCACAATTGTAACTATCATTTCTCTATTTAAATAAGTTATTTGTTTGTTTTGAAAAAACCATTTATCTTATTAAATGATATATTTCTAGAAGTCATGTATTGGGGCCCAATCATCACCCAAAAAACATATACAAGGTGGAATTTGAAAGAGTTTGGGAAATGATATCGACTATAGTCTAATCCCATTTTGGCTGCTGCGTGTAATTTTTGACTGCCCCTCCAATCTTTTGCATTCTTGGATGGCAAGGTTGAGCCGAGGGTAAACGGTAAGGCTACTTGGGCTAGCTAGGGGTATTGGGCCAATACCTGCATTTTGCCTGCACGGCAATCCCACCCAGTACCCACATAGCACGGGCAGAGAGCCCACTCACACCAAGCAGGGGAGTGGTTAGTTCAGACAAAAAAAAGAGTAATGCTACTCATCATCCCAACTTCTATCATCATTCTATCATCCTATGATGTGTCATTAGATGATTGGAAATTATTTATTATATTTCATTTATAAACCTATCATCTAATGCCATATCATGAGATGATTGGAGGATGATAGAAGCTAGGATGATAAATAGATTTTTTCAAAAAAAATGCGAGGGCGGGTGCCGGGTGTGGATCCCCACTAGCCGCTGGTGTATACATTATATATATAATATTATATTATATTATTTTAGAAAACATTATACTAAACAACATCTATTAGAGTGTTTAAAAGCTCCCTATAACAGCTTCGTTTTTCCTCTGTATTGGAGCCCCCCTCCCACAATTTTCCTCCCTTCTCCCCCCACTTTTTCTACTCTAACTCTACCTTGTCTCTCTCTCTATCTCGCATCTCACTCCGCCATTGCCATTATCGTCACCGTTGGAGTAGGCCGCTCTCTCAAGTATCGTCTTCCACTCTCCAATGTCAATTATAAGAATCTCAAACCTTTTTTGTGTTGGAAATTGGAGGTTGGGATTATTCAGAATGGAGTATGAGATTAGATAGTGTTGTGATTATGTAAAGTTAAATTTATTTGATTGGATGTGTTTTTCAAAACCTAGAATGTTTGTATGATTATGTGACTTTGTGATTATGTGTGATTTTAAAAACCTAAAATCTTTGATACTTCGCATTTTGTGAAGTGTTTGATAATTTGATACGTTCAATTGATAATGGTGATTAAACTAGTGTCGATGATGATAACACATTTCCAAGTCCAAACCCTAGCACTAGTGTTATGTCCCCTACACCTATCCTTACATGAACACATATGGATCCACCAAAGAAAAAAGGTCTCTATCGTGTGGGACCTTTTACAAAATTAGATGATAGAGACCCTATTAACCTACAAGCAAAATGTAGCTATTTTGGTATTATTCATGGTTTTCACTATAAATGACATGCCACTTCCCAATAAAAATTTATATAGAAGAACAATGCAAGAAGAGTCTTAAAAGATGTGTCGAAATTAAAAAAATCAAAATCAATTGGAGACTGGACATAAAAAAGTAGCGGATGGGTGTAGTGAGGGCAATACATCGAACTAGTTTGTGAAGTTTGATTCGGATATGTGTAGAAGGTCTTTAACTTCTATGGTCATAATTAACGAGCTACCATTTAGATTTGTGGATGGTGGAGGGTTACAAGCCTACTCTAAAGACTTGGAGCTCAAGTTTAACATTTATTCTCACCACAAGGTGGTGAATGATGTTCTTAAAGTATATGGACTTGAGAAGGATTTTTTAAGTAATTTATTTAAAGGTCAAAGAGTTTGCCTCATCATTGATATCCATGCAAAATCTGAAATACATTTATCTAAGCTCATCTTTTAGATAGTGATTAAAAGTTGAATAAAAATATTCTTATATTTTGTTTAATTGCCATTCACAAAGGTGATACCATTGCTACAATAGTGTTGGTGTCGCTTTTTCCATTGCACCCTTTAAAGTCATTTGCTTTTTAGAAAACTTTGATGCAAGGGTAAATATTTAACAATCACAAAATTGAGATTTTGGCTTTTATCCAATGCCTTTTAAACCTAGGGGAGGACTGTCAGTCGCATCTCTGACGTCCATCTAACTTCAGATATGTTTGAATATGATACCTTCAATCTTGTCTATCAATTTGCTCTCTGGCTTTACTATAATGGCAGAGGCTAACGGGAACAAGGCATGCATGTCCTCTACAGTTTGCCTTCGGTTAAATCTTGCAATCCATCTTCAAATGAGGGTCTCCCACATGGCTTTAGACCATACTTATGAGATTATACGATATGGCCTATAGGTTCATAATATTTTTTTCCAAAGGCTCACTCCAAACATAACATCTATTTTGGAATATGGTTCTCTCCGTATGACACTTGCTGTCTCTGAGCACCTCTGTATTATTTTGGAGTGCTCTCATGTCCTTGTACATTTGGTACAGTGTTTGCCCGCCTGGTACAGGTAGGGGTGTAACCGGTCCAGTCCGGTCCGGTTTTGGATAAAATCTAGGACCGAACCGGTATGTACCGGTTTTGTATTTTTCAAAACCGATTACGCACTGGTTACCCTCCTAAACCGGTACTTCCGGTTTTACCGGTTTTCGGTCCAGTCCGGTCCAGTTTTTCGATTTTTTTAAAATGTAAATTTCACAATTTGTCATTAAAAATTTGTTTATAAAAAAAAATGATTTAAAAAAACTGTTTTATACTTTTATTAATATGTTAGCTTATATAATAGTATTAATATTAGACTATTAATATAGTTATAAGTAATATATTAGTATTAGTTATAAATTTTTAGTGATTTAGTATTAACATTTTATGTAATAATTTATAAATTATAATAAGAAATTATTTCATATATGAATATATATAATTATATATATTATATATATAAATTTCACATAAAAGTTTATAATTATACATTATATATAAAACTTATATATATTAATATTTAATATATATAAAATATTTTGTATAAAAATTATATATAAAAATATTATTTTTTATTTTTTTAATCAACCGGTCCGGTCCGGTCCAAAAAATTTCGGAACTGGAACTGGCCGGTTTTTACATTTTAAAGACCGGTTCCGGACTGGACCGGTTCAAAACCGGTAAAATCGCTCAGGTTCGGTCCGGTCCGGTCCGGATCGGTTTTCCAGTTTTTCGGTTTGAGTTTACACCCCTAGATACATGGTGAAGAATCTATTATCACCCCGTGTTGGATTGTGTCAGCCAGACTTTCTACAACATGCTGCTAGCCTTACTTTCAGATTGGTCGCACATTGCCCGCCCAGTGCCTCTTCTTCCCCAACCCTTCATCTTTGGGAGGGGATCTCCTCCTTTGTTTCAATGAAGTCCTCGTATCAATATCTTCCACTTCTGAACAAAGCATTATCAAAGTTAAGTATGATTTTACCTTGTGATAGTGATTTCCAAATGTGCAAACTCTTCATTTCATATAACAAACTTGTGACTCTTGACAGTGTTGTAGCGTTCAACATATACAAGGCAATTATCAATAACTTCCTTAATTACACAATCTAGGTTTTGATATAATATGAGGTTTCTATATTTTTGTATCCTTATGAAATGGCAAGGAAAGTAGGGACTATTTCCATTGAAAAATGCTTTAACTACAAAAAGTTTTCACAAAAATAAATTCACAAGCTGATGAGGTTTAACGTAATATGTTAGATTGTAAAGTTATTTTTATTATAAAATAGATCTAACGTATCACATGAAAGTATATCAGCTCTATTTTACTTTGTACTTGTCATTTCCATATAATCAACTCCCACTAATTGCCAAACCATAACATCATACCTTTCACACCCAAATTTGTTTAATAGCTGGAACCTATAATATTGCATGACTACTCTCTTCAAGTTCTTTTCTTGCATTGATCACATGCCCATTGGAAATAATTCCTCTCATTGTCGGATTTTGTTAGATAACACCTATAACATAAAGTCTTTACTTTATTAGATAACACCTATAACATAAGTCTATTTAAGTGATTTCGCGGTAATTGGAGTTCTAAAGAACCTCAATTAAATTCAAAGCAATGTTTTGAATACCGTACCGGACATCGTACCGGTCAAGGTACTGGAACGAAATATTTCGATACCGGTACCGTTTCGAGATAGTGTTTCGGGATAACATTTCGGAATAGTCAATATATAAATAAATTATATATATAAATATATATAAAAATTATATTCCAAAATAATAGTCTATATATAAATAAATTATATATAAATACATATATATATAAATTATAAATAGTCTAATCTGAACTAGGGGTTAAAAATAAGTTTGTAGTTTGAAAAAACCGAAAAAAAAAACACACACACACAGGCCGAAATATCGGCCGGTACCGGCCGAAATATAGGCCGATACAGGCCGGTACAGGCCGAAATTTAGTCCGGTATGGCCGGTACAGGCCGGCACGGCCGGTATTTTAGCCGGTACGGTACAGATATAGTACCTGTACCGGCCGGACGGCCGAAGTACGGTACGGGATTTAAAACAGTGATTCAAAGTCTCGTCGTTACCATTGGCGGAAAAGGTCATCGTAATTGGGTTTTAAATATTTAAAAAAAATCATAACATCATTAAAAAAATATATTTTTAATCACTTAAAAGAGTGGTTTGGATTTAAAGATAAGTTGAAATGAGTTGAGATGGTTTATGAATAGTAAAATAAAAATTGAATTGTTTATTATATTTTATGTGAAAATTTGAGAAAGTTGTTTTTAGATTTGAAAAAGTTGAATTATTTATTATATTTTGTATCGAAATTTGAAAAAATTGTAATAATGAGATGAGATGAAATGAGTTGAGGTGAATTTTAAATTCAAACAAATAAATAGAAAAATTAAACCTCGTTTGTTTTCAGGAAATATCTCATTTCATCTCATCATTACAACTTTCTCAAATCTCTATACAAAATAAAATAAACAATTCAATTTTTTCAAATCTCAAAATAAAAATAATATTAAAAAATATATTCTAACAATATTTTATTTAACTTTTTAAATTTAACCTCAACTCATCTCTGAAAGCAGTCGAGACCATTTCGAGGTATCTCTATCATTTTCATTTACCCAAAATAAAGGCCTCTTTTTTTAACCAGTCAATTGAATTGAAGTATTAAGAAATTAAAACTTATTTTATATTCCCGGGATGCGGATACTCTCACCGTATTATAACATTTTGTATAAAAAAATTATTTATGTAAATATAAATTTTAATTGATAAAATAGTTTTGATAAGTTGAGAATACCACATATTGGTATTTGAATTTTGAAAATATTTTATATTTTAATAATCTAATTTATTATATTGTCATATAAATAAAACTAACTCAAATGGTTTGATTAATGAATTATTTTCATTTTTTTTCACTTGTTCCTTAAAAGGAAAAAGTGCTATTAATGTTGAGTCGCCATCTTTGCGACCGAATACAGAGAAATTAAATAAAATAAAAAATAAAAATAAATAAATGCTAAGGAAAATAAAATTTATTCACATATTTTCTAATGAAGACATAACGTTCAGGTCAGTTACTTTCACCACGTGGTTGCTCGTCCTCGACAAAAACGGCGTCGTCCGCGTCCCACCACGAATCCATGTCAGACGCAGTTACATTTGTTAACGGCGAGCTTACGTTCCTCATGTCACCAACGGTTAGGTCACCGCTGGCATCATCCCTGACGTAGACCTTCTCGACGCCGCCGCATCCGATACCGACGATCTTTCCCAGCTGGGGCCGCCACTCGGCGAATATCGCCGGTATCCGACGCCGGAGGCGTGCGTCCCAAACCCCCAACGATACGTCACCGGACCCGCTCGTCCTCCTCGCCGCCACGATTACAGGCGGGGATTTGGAGGCAGCCGCCGGTGTCCCTCCCCAGAGGGAGACGATTCTCTGATCTCTGTTGGTTGGGTACACGGAGAACACACTGGAATAGGATTCAGCGCCGGAGGTGCCGTCATCATCGAAGTCTAACCCCAAGCCTAGTTTGTCCCACAGCTTAACAACGCTCCTGCCGCCGGTCAAGTCCGCCCACGAGAACCCACGCCGGAGCTTTGGTTTAGGATTCTCCCCGTGGCTTTCCTCATAATGACCCGAACCGCCTGCCACCCGGAAATCATCATCCATGGGTTGGTACCGATGCAATTTGGGTTCGTCGTCGTCATCACTGTCTTCTTCTTCGTCATCCAAATAAGAAGACGACAACGAACAAGTTTCGTCCTCGCTGTCTGTATAATCGTCGACGACAAATTTCAGAAGAGGCTCCGTAGCTATAGAATTCACTCTCTTGATTTTGACAATGAAAACCTTGATTCCGTTCACCAGGGTGCCAAAAGATGCGACGATCGCAAGAATCAAGGCGCCCAATTTCCAAAAGCTGGAGGCTTCGAACCCAGAAACCGAAAGAAGCCGAGAAAGCAATGAAGGATTCTGCATCGAGAGCTCGAACTCGCTTAGCCTGTTGATCACTGGGATTTCCATGGCAACCAAATTTCCGATTTCCGACACAGTCAGCTTAGCCAAAAAAGGATTGAATCCGTCAGAAGGAAGTTTTTTGGAAAGAGATTGGAAAAGTAGATAGATAGGTGAAGAAGAAAGGAGGAGGCTTTGAAGGTAGAGGAGATTGGGCTTTTAAAGACAAGAAGATTATTGGAAAAAGATAAAAAGTACATAAAGGTGACGTGGATGATAATACTTGAGACACGTCAGAAAAGGTGGCATACTTTTCATAACGAAGGGAGGGCAGATGAGCTTGAGAGACGAGACGGCTGCGTCAGCATCTAGACGACAGGCATATTGGAATATAATATAAATTAATAATGTAGTGGTCCTTATGATTTTTGTGAGGTTTTTGGAGCCAGTTGGATGAGGCTTTTATCCAGAGTAGGACAGAGACATTGAGGTTGTAAATCCTGTAATGTTCGAAGCGGTAGGCTCTCAAATTTTGTGGAGCTCATGGTGTTTGGTTCCACCACTCGGCTGCTGACACGCTTATTTTAGGATGTATATTAAAAAAATGATAAATCTGGAATTATATTAAAAATTATTTTTTAATAATAATTTTTTTTTTTTTAAAAAGAGTACGTGAATTTATATAATATTACTATTTTTTATAACTCATTTAAAATAATATTAATTTGACATAATTATCATTAATTTTAAATAAAATTATAAAATAGCTGTAAATTTATCATTTTTCTTTTGTTTATTACGTAATTTCAAAACATTAGACAAGATTCAAAACATTCGAATTTTCTATTTTCTTGAAGTTTCAATGAATTGTTTTCTTCTCTTAATTTATTTCTTTGTTTACCTTTCGGTCTCATGGGAGCCATGATCAAAGTCTCTCTGCAGCTGAAACCCTCACATCCCACAAATTTCAAGTATTTTTCTTTAAAATTTTCTCATTAGGCTTCTTCATTCTTCTCCACTCTCCTTCCTCCTCCACCCTGTCCATATCCAATCTACTTTCTTCCTGCAATTAAACACCCTTAGTCACCCCCACTTTGCCACTTTCCACTGCCTATCTATCCATATCAGGCACTCAAAACAACTAGCATTTGAAGCATACACGCCACTTAGAATGCATGCGGAGTGTATATTTTACTCTATTGCCTATCCGCCCCTCTAACGGCGACACGTCCGATAAACTTATATCGTTTGATGTGGTACGAGATGTTTAAATCTATTAAAAATGTGAAATAATATTTTAGATATAAAAAAATAAACACACAAATTTATGAGGTTTGATGTATCACGTCAGATTATAAAATTATTTTTATTATAAAGTAGATCTAACGGATTCTATAAAATTACATCAGTTTGTGAGTTTACTTTATTAAATATTTTTGTGTATATAACAGTTCTAAAAAAAAAAATCATAATTTAGCTAATCATGTTGCTCAAATTTGGCCTAGATGGGATTAGTCAAACTAAAATCATCCACAATATTAATTAAATCTATCCCACAAGTCATATATAACTTGAATTGTAGCAAAGTCATATGTATATTTTATTATTTCTAACAAACCCTGTCCCACACGTTCTCCTTTCTCCTTCCCGCGGCTCCTAGTAGTTGTAGTAGCACTATTTGTTGCTCAGTAGATCAAGTGATAATTTTATAGATTGTGAAAATAAAAATGAAAATAACTGTTGGAAATTGTTTGGAAGAGTTGGAGGTTATCAAAATTGCTCAGTAGATGAAACTGATGTAACTTGATATGATACGTATGTCATATTATAAAATTACTTTTATTATAAAGTAGATAATCTAATGGATCCAATAAAACTACATAAGTTTATAAATTTATTTTTGTATAATCCCTTTATCTATATAACAACTCTATTTGAATAATTAGTCAAAAGTAAAAAAGTCAGATAGTAGCCAACACTACAATAAAACTGTTTATTTGTGGCCAGTTAATTTCAGCGAAATGACTATTTACAGCTAATTAAAATGAGTCTGTTTTGGTGACAAATAATCTTTTTGCTGAAATCAAATAGTCACAAAAATCTGTTTTTCTTGTAGTGCAAATTTTGACTTTGTGATAGCTAATCCAATGTCAATACTCTTAGATTTTATTCATCCCAAGTGAATGAGTGCTTTCGATAATTATATATCGAGTTGGGTCGACTCAAGCAACCTATCAATCTATGTTGTCATGAGTACTCATCCTAACCAAAGAACGTGAGAAAGATATCTGGGTATTCAACCGTGCATGGCACAACATGAATTTGCTTGCCAGATTGTTTGAAAGTGATTCTTTAAGGTTGCTCCTCCTCCTTTGATCTTTTGAAGAAATGCAATAATATATTGGTCCCATAACCTATTAATAGTTATTTCTTTTAAGTAATAGAACTTGGAGTGGAGTGTTTGTTAGGAAACTTCACCATCTTCTTTTGTAAATGTAAATGAAAATACTTGCTTAAAAAATGAGTATTCATTAATGTGCCGAGTAAATAACTAGTAATATGTTAATACTTAGGCCCTGTTTGAATATTAAAAGTATTTTATTTCATCTCATTTCATCTTATTATTATAATTTTTTTAAAATTTTTACATAAAATATAATAAATAATTCAATTTTTTCAAATTTTAAAATAATAATAATATTAAAAATAATATTTTATTTAACTTTTAACTTAATTTTATCTTAACTTATCTTATCTTAACTCTCTACTTATACCGCACTTTAATGGTTGAATCATAAATCATGTTATCTTGAGACTTTGAAATTTCAGTACTCCCGTAATAGTTGATCTATATTTTAGTAATTTTCTAATACGCGTGTGATAAAAACAACACGTGTTTGAGAGAATCAGTCCAACCAATCTTGGTCAAAGAAAAAACATATTCAAACTAGAGAATAGCCTTTCTAATTTCTTCTTCAATTGGTAAATGCTTTGTATTTGATCGTTGAATCAAATTCAACTTATCTCAAATTAATAACTGATTAAATCTATTAATTTTTCAATTTTTTATTAAAAAAATTAAACTCATATAAATTTACTTTACATATTTTAACTTAAAAAATTAAATTCATCTCAACCTAATAGAGTTAAACTCATCTCAATATAAAGACTTACAAAATATTATTATTCACAACTCAACTCAACGCAACATTCAAACGCAGCCAGTTTGATTCTTTGGTGGGTAAAATTTCATTTATTATATTCAATATATAGGGCATTTTGAACTGTTCAATTTCATTAATTAGTTATTACTAATTGAATTAAACATATACACCAAAGGCACGTGGATTTAGTGGCAATGTGGGATTGAGCCCTTTTGAGAGTTTTTCATGGCGGAAATTCAATCTAATATTCAAGCTGTTGGATCTGTTCATCATACTGTTTCCTGCAATTATTTTAAAAATATATTTGCAGGGTACGACTTAATTCGAATGTTTTAAAATAATAATATATATATATAAATTAATTAATTATTTTCTTCTTTCTTTAACTTCCAAATTTTATCATGTCATTGTTAAATGAGCAATGACACGTACGGTCCTCATTTAGAAACTGCAATGCAAGTTGAAATGATTTTATCTTTAAAATTTTTTAAAATTAAAAAAATATCCCAACTAAAATTATGTTTTGTTTCAGGGTAGGTTTGGATGTTAAAGTGAGTTGAGTTGAGTTGAGTTGAGATAATAAAATATTATTAGAATTTTATTGTTTATTATTATTATTATTTTGAGATTTGAAAAGGTTGAATTATTTATTATATTTTATATTAGAATTTGAAAAAGTTATAATGATGAGTTGAGATGATCTCAACTTCCAAACGAAGCCAAAAGGCTTGCACATACAGTCTCCAAGTGGGGATTGCAAATATAATTTTCCTTGTCAAATATGGTGTAGGATTTTCAATGGTATTAACAATTTTATGAAAAATATGAAAAATGATATTCATAATCTTTTAATCATTTTTCAACATCCCTAACGTGAAACTGGTTAACGGTAGATAAGTGAAAAAGCAACAAATAGTTCTCTAATAATATTTGGCATTATTGGAATAATGGTTGCCATTGAACGGTCACACATTTAAATCACGTTAGGCTTCTAGATTAACATTAATTGACTAAGAACTCGTACATTCTCAAAAGGATAATCCAATAAAAATCATTTTGAAATGCAAAAGGAACGACATTGAGATTATGCATGTATGCTACGCGATTGATCATGCTTCAAGCAAGTAATAAATAAATAAATCTATTTTATGTCTATAATCGCAGACGATACGATTAACAGTTCCGCTTTAGAGCGGTTAGTTTGTTTTGTAGACTTTAACAACCTCCAATAAAAATTTGCCACGTCAGCAACTTTACACAAATGAATATAAGATTACAAGACTATTACACCTGATAATTCTTGGATTTCATTAGTGTTTTTGTTCATCGTTCTGTTGGCCAACAGTCCTTTACTATTTGTCAAGTTTGGAGACTTGTTGCCGGTGCTAGACCAGTTCCGTCGCCACCACAACTGCACAACGGAATGGCCACACCTAGATATGTCACCAACCAAGGTCCGTCACTTTAGGAGTTCAAAGTATTGATTTTGCCACCAAGTTTTGCTGATTGGGAGTTGTTTATCACCGTCGTTCACAGCAGTGACTTAGTCATATCAATCAGTATCAATTTCAGCAATAACTTCCTAAAATGGCCCAAAAATGAAGTTGCACATACTCCAAACATGCACTAGCCACCAATTAGGAGAAAAGTTTTTTTTTTTCCCTTTCTTTTGAATGAACGCAGATGCAAAAAAAGTATATCCAGTCCCAATTTCTGAACTTAAAATATCACTTGAAAGTCATAGATGAGCTTTAAGAGTCCTATACCCACCAAGTAGCTAGCACACATGAACTTTCGGCTTTATATTTATATATATATATAATATATATATATATATATATATATATATATATATCTCTTTCATTTCTCTATTTAAACTCAACAATTGTACATTTTTCTGACACACACCAACCTCTTTTTATCTCTCTCTGGTTGTGGGTTGCGAGAGAGGGGGAGGGTCACGAGTAAGGAGACAATGTCGGTGCTGGATTTCGAGAGAGTTGGAGAGTCCACGGGGAGGGGGTTCGCCTCGAGAGAGGGGAGGAGGATTTCTGGTGGAGAAAAACTTCAAACCAAACGGGTGTGTAGTTCTATTTTACAGCGTCCAATAAAAATCAGACACAGGAAATCTATGTTATTTACAATAGAACCAATCTAAGGAAATAATTTCTCAACCTTTCAGTCTTTCTCTCGAAGCCTTTTCTTTCTCTTTCCGTTTCTCCCCCTAAGCTCTCCTCTCTCTTTCCGTTAGTCTCTCTCTCATATCAAACCTGAGCTGGTATTACTAAGTCATCAATGAAAAAGTAACACACTTATCAAACCAAAATACAATAAATAGGTAGATAGTTCTTTGTTTTTGCTCTGTTCTTCGCACTGCTTCCTTTCTTTCTTTTTTTTTTTTTTTTTGGGGGGGGGGGGGTTGGGGGTTTGGGCTTTGATTGATTTCTTTCTTTCTCTATTTATTTTTTGTTGTTGTTGAGTTTGTGATAGAGAAGCACAAGTGTAAGCTATGCTCAAGGGGCTTCTCCAATGGCAGATCTTTGGGAGTCACATGAGATCTCGCATTTTGAATCTTCAAATTCCTGCAAAATCAGAGGAAACACCATTACCACCAGTAGCATCGCCAAAGCCATCATGATCAACTCAGTGAGACTGAGAGGTGAGAAAGAGAGTTTTGGGCTTGAGTGAGAACCGAATATGATGGGGGCAGAGAGAGGGAGAGCAACTAAGGGGTGAGAGAAAGTGAGAGAGGGAGAGAGAGAGAGGAAGAGAGAGAGAGAGAGAGAGAGGCAAAAATCAGACATTTCGGCTTGAGGAGAGAGAGCGCTGACAATGTAAGGTATTGATTTCCCTGCAGTCGATTTTATTTTTCATTTGTTAAAAGATATATGTGTCAAAATTCATTGGATGGTGTAAATTCTCTATGAACACTCATCTGGCCCCTAGCGCCTCTCTTTCTAGTGGGCTTTTTTTTTTTTTTTTTTTTCTTGAAGGCTAGTCTGTGGTGCAGTCACAATGGATATAAAATGAGACATATACATGATATTCTCTCATTGAAGGGTTGTTATTTCAGGAAAAATAGACAAACCGGTTGGAAGTTTTTCTCTACTATTAATGGTTGATTCGTGTCTCAAAGTATAGCTAAGAAAAGGAATGCTATAGCCATACTTTTTAGTGTTATTATGATCCTATATATACACACACACATACAATTTGGGCTCCAAAGCTCAATTGTAACTAAAATTTCTTTATAACATAATTTGTCCAATTTAAGTGCACTATAGAGTTGTGATAAAAGTATACCCAAGATACATCCAAACTCTCAAATTCGTTGTTATAAAAATAACAATTTTTTTTAGATCAACTCAAAACATCATTTTCTTTGAAATTTTGGGATAGAGAGATATTAGAGAAAAAGATCCAGTCTATTCCTTTTAGAATATTGAACAGATAAGTTATATGGTCAGGCCAAATTACGATAATAAATTATAATGTAATGACCTAATCTAATCTTTCATAATTTTTCATAAAAAAACACATTTATTGTTGATCATAACTTACATCATAATATCCGGTTTTAAAACATATGTCAATGTGATGCAATCTAATAGCGAAAGAACAACTAATTTTCTAATTAATTTATGTTATGTAATAGATGTAAACAATATTTATAAGTGTTTACAAAATAAATATATGAGCTCCTCGAGATGATGCGTACATGCAAAGTGTGCCTCATAGTGCTTGAAGCCCATAACTAACCGCACGATAGGCCTAGTGAGCGGGCCCCTATAACCAGCCCATCCGCAGCCTATTGGGTGGACTACCCACCCGCTAATACTAGGCGGGCGAATCAAAATTTATAATATAGAAAAGCAGGTAGGGGGCGGGCATGGGTACCCACTTGCTTGTATATAACCTGTATGCCCACCACCATACTATATAATTGAAAAAATCCTAATTTAATCTCATTCCTATACTCTCCCCCATACTCTCAGTCTTTTCCTATTCTTCTTCCATTCATTATCTCCTCCGGCCCTCATTTTCTTCTTATTCTCATTCTCGTCCTCCTTCTCACCTTGTTCTAGTTTTCTTCTTTCAGATCCATGGCCCTAGGTCACTCAAACTAGTTGTGGCCGAGACCAACAACTAGTTGTGACTCTGGGTTTTCGCAACCCACAACTAAGGGCTTGTTTGGAAAAAGTTTCTATTCCAAAATTCTCATCTCATATCATCTTATCCCAACTTTTTCCCAAACATTATTCAAATACAAATACTTTCAAACTAATCATTACAATTTTTTCAAACTAATTATTACAACTTTCCCAAACTTAAAAAAAAAAAATCAACATTTTCAAATCTCCAAACAAAAGAAATTATATTCTAATAATGTTTTAACTTTATAATATTTTTTATTCAAATTTTTCTCTCTCATTTCCCAAAACCCCATAAAACATTAACTCAAACTATCTCACTACTATTCACAAACTATCTTACTACTATTCACAAAATTCGCATCTCATTTCACTTCCAAAACTTTTCCTAAGGCTTGGTCGTGGGTGGCACTATAGGTCTTTAAAGCCCTATGACAAAGCCGTGGCTGTGAGTTTTTGCTAGCCACTACCATGGCTTGGTTGTGGGTTTGCACGAAAACCCATGGCTAAGCCTTGACTGTGGGTTTGTGCAACCCACAATCGTGACTTGGTCGTAGGTCTGCACAGAGATACATGGCCATGGCTATGAGTTTCCGCTACCCACACCCAAGATTTGGTCATCTGTATAATGACCAAGATGTGGCCATGGGTAAGTTGTTCTTTACATTTATTTTTTAATTTCTAGTTGGATTTACGCATTTGAAGTTTGATCAACATTTTGGAATTTGAATGTGAAGATGTGGGGTATGGATTTGAAGATTTGGGGTTCAATATATGGGTTTGTCTATTTGGAGTTTTGCTAGGCGAAGTATGTGCAGTGGGTTGAAAAATCCGTCTGTCCGTTAGAAGGGGGATGTACAGCTACTGAGGGCAAGGTTGGGGTGGGGTGGAAATCCATGCTGTTGCGGGTGGAGGGGCATGGTGCCACTACTAGCCCGTTACCACATGGGTTGCGTGACACAGACAACTTATATAGCTCTCTTTCTCCTTCACTTTAAGACAATGTTATAATGAAAAGTACTTGTCTACACTTTATTTGATCAACGTGGGATTAACATTTCCTCCATATACTTCAATGAGTTAACTCTATCCATCAATGCACAGGATACTATATATATGTGATAATACATTTTATTTAATTAATAAATTCTAACAGATGGTGCGTGAAAAGAAAATTATTTTTTTTTCTCTAAAATTATCACTCCTTTTGCAAGATGATCACTAAATTAGTGTTTTTTTTTTCACTTAACCCTTCGATTTATATATAAATTACAGTTTTTCCCCACTAGGAAATGACTGTTAACGTGAATGAAAAATATATTTTCACATAACGAAAAATTTGGACATTTGTATTTAAGAAATGAGAACAAAATTGGCTCATTCAAGTAACAATCAAATGAGAAAAAATTGTGAATAACAAAACACGTGAATGGTTGAGAATAGATCCTGAAAACTTGTGTGGTCAATGTTTATTTGGACCAAGTAAGCTAAATCTATGATTAAGATCATTGGGGGAGGGGGGGGGGGGGGATGACTGAGTAGTATGATTGATTTGTCCCAAAAGTACGTAAGTTGATCATTTTCACTCAAACTGTGGTCATTTTAATTAAAGGGCTTTAAGAGAGTTTTGGGAACCAATTATAATATGAAGGCTTCCTAACTAGGGCTGACCACCTGCTCGGAATTTGGAGATCGGAGTCAGAATCTTTGTTGAAAAATTGGTCAAGTTCATAATCGGAGTTGATATCGCAAACTCCGAACTCCGAACTCTGACTTTTTAAAAAACTGTTTTCTTCAAAACAATTATACAATAGAGGACACTTTTCCTTTTTTTTCTCTTCCTTAAGTTAGTTGTTTTCTTCCCAATGTCTCTACCACTTTTCTCCCAATGTTTGCCACTTGTCACACCATTTAGAGTTCTCTTCCCCATGTCTGCCGACGACCACTTTTCTTTTGAGGAATTTGAACACCTTTACGAGTCTACTGCCTTTCCTTTTTCTCTTGTGTTCTTCTTCCTTTTTCCTTTTATGCATTTTATTCTTTGCTTTCCTCTTTCTTTTCCAGTTCCTTATTTCTTCACCCATTTTCGTGATGATGTGTAGAAAAGTTTTTGGCTTCAGGTAATATATTGACAAAGTGATGTGCACGGCTCCAATGGAGACTTCTCTGGCTCATGCTTCACCCTCTATTTCTTTTTCTCTATATGTAGAACATCAACAGATTGCAAAGAAGGAGTAGATTGCATAGGCACCTTCTTTGTCTCTATTTCTTCAACCTTCGACTCTGACTAGAGTCGAAATCGGCTTTGATTCAAAGCCAGAGTCGAAACTCAAAATGACCTTCAAATTAAGTTGGAGTCGGAGATCAGAGTTCACTATTTTGACTTCGTCAAAGTCAAAGCCTAGCACTATTCCGAACAACTAGAGGCCTTGATCTCGTTCATTTAAGCATTTTCTATCCAATGTTCCATATTTGACTCTGAAATTTGAAGGAAATCAATGGTCTAGAACTAAAATGTTGTGATTCAAGAACCATAACTTAAAGAGTACTCCTATTCTAAGGTCTCTATACCACACACTGCATACTTGTTATATTTTGATTTGGAAGATAAATTATAAATTTTGAATCTTACAAATTAAATCTTACTATTTAAGTAATGTGAGTTGTGTGCTCTACATACCGACTTGAAATTATAAGAACTCTAACTGAAAACTTGTTTTTCCAATAATAAACAAATAGAGAAGCACATTAGCATAGCTGATTTGGGGCTGAAGGGGGAGTACTTGGGCTTATAAAGGGGTATTTTCCATCGTGAAACTATTCTATTAAACTTGTTGGCAGTGTAGTGGACGTGCTTTCATCTTGAAATCTAGACGTGAGCCATTTAACCATTTATGCGTATTAGAGTTCGCACAACGTGGAATAAGTTTGAGTTATAGTTTTCGCCTAATTAGGTCTTGTATTTGCTAAATTATTGTAAATATTCTTTAATCTTGTGGCTCTTTGGAATCTGATATTGCTATATGGATGGAGAGGGAATCTTGCCCTAGTGTCAAATTGGAGAACCTAAAAGTACTGAAACTTAAGCTTCTCCTATACTTGGATATGTGGTTAGGATGTGTTTGTGCCATGAATGAAGAATAATTTTAATAGGGTCTTTATAAAGGGTTACATCATAATTGACTTTGAAGTCTTGTCAATCGTTTGGGTGGGTTGTTTGTTTGTTGTTTGGTGACTTTTGTTGTTTTCCAGGTTAGGTTGTGCTCAGGGTAGATTTTGGTTAATTATGAGTTTGGCTAGTTCGTGAGGATGTAGTGTAGTTATTCATGCTAACTAGATTTATCAATTGTGTTAACACCAAACAAGACATAAATTGTGGAATTGATTAGCCAACAAAATATTATTCATCCTTAAAGATAATGTTGGTCTAGGACTTGTGTTCATCACTTGAGTCAGTAAGCTGGGGTCTATGACAAGAGCCCACCATACATGTAGGTGAGGCTCTTCGGTCCAAGGACTATAGCTTCATTGAAATGACATGGTTGAGGGTCATTGGTATTAGGGTGAACACAAAAAATACAACGAAACATTTTCTAACTTTTTTGTGCAAATTAAATTGGTAATCTAGTAAAATAAATTAACAAACAGATCAAAGAAAATCAAACAACTCACAAGCAAGACACCAATATTTTTACGTGTAAATCCAATGCGAAGGAAAAACTATTAGACTTAGTCCAGTTAAAACTTTCACTATTAACAGTAATGGATTTACAGACTTCCTTCTTTAGAACAAACTCTAGATGCTACCATTACATCAAGGATATATATATTCTTGGTTCAATACAAAATCATCACTATACAAATGGATATTAACCAGAGTAACAAGAAAGATATTACCAAGCAGATATTTTCAATAAATAATTAGAGAGAAAATTTAAGGATCAGTACCAGTCAAAACCAAGCTCTCATCACCAGGAATAACATATTGAAATTTTATCAAAATTGGACCACAAATAATCCCTAAACTCTAATGGAAGTGTGAGAAAAACATATTCTCACTTTTCATACGTACGACACAACACCTTCCTCTCTTTCTTTTTTACCTTTTCTTTTCTCTCTCATTGACACACGACAAATCACCTTTTAAATAGAATCCTATATTTTTTAAAATGATCAAATTGCCACTAAGTGGCTCACATGGGCTTCCCTCGCATGGAGGGATACACCCAACAAATCTCTCCTTCTCGACTATGTGAGGGGCTCCACTGCTTTTCCTTTACATACTTCAAGGTTTTGCATAGAAAACGTTTTTGCATCATATATGACCCAGTTTTACTAGTATGGACTTTCTCAATTTGTAACAACTTCATTTCCAAATCATCACAAATCCAGTGATACCTAACATCAATATGCTTGGATTTTGAATGAAAAGTTGAGTTATTACTTAGATCAATAGCACTTTGGCTGTCACAATAGATAATTTCTAACTCAATTCTTTTAAGAATTTCTTCATCCAGTCCAACTACTTGCTAGATTCAGTAATGACAATATGCTCAGACTCTATGGTAGACAAATCAACATATTTATGTAGTCTAGATTACCATGACACAACTCCCCATGAATAAGTAATCAAGTACCCTAAATCAGACTTCCTGAATTAATGACACTAGTCATATCTGCATTTGTAATCCGATCAAAGATAGGCTTACTATTTCCAACGCACAAATACACTTGGAAGTACCTCTGAAACATCTGAGAATCCATTTTACAATTGCCCAATGTTCTTTGCCAGGATTAGAGAGGAATCAACAAACAACTACTGCAAGATCAGAGATATCAGGTCATATGCACACCATAACATACATCAAGCTATCTTACAGCTGATGCGTAAGGGACATTTTGCATCTATTCTTTCTCTTAGCTTTAGATGACCTACAAGTGGAGAATTCACTACTAGTACCTTCTTTATATAACTATGTTGAAATAACACAACTTGAAATTTTTTCTACCACAAGAGATCTTCATACAAAGAATAAGAATTTGATTTGCGGGTCACAAGTCTTTCATAGCTAAAGACTTACTAAACTCTCTTTTCAATTTGTCAATTTTTTTTAGAATCACAATCAACTATCGACATATCATCCACATATAGAAAGAGAATAATAAGGTCACCATCAGAGAGTTTTTTTTTTTTTTTTTAACAAATATATAATGATCATGAGTATTTTTATCATACCCATGCTCAACCATAAAGGAATCAAATTATATATTGTTCCACTGACTAGGTGTCTGCTTGAGTCCATATAAACTCTTTTTTAGTCAACATGCAAGATGATTTTTGTCCTTTGCTGTAACAACCCGCTAGAAATTTACTAGGGGAATTTCTATTGACTTTAGAAATCTCGTGAAAACCACGTAAGTTTTTACGAATTGATCAATCGCACAGGTTTTATTCTGTCAACATAGTCATATCACTCACTATGATGCTAGAAATATGAGTTTAATTATTTGAGGTAGTTAGAAGTGTCATAATGTGTTTTGGTCTACGCCATTAGACTCAATCGATTATTTAGGATTTTATGGCGTAATAGCTCATTTTCATAATTCTGGACGAAATGCTTGTTCGAAATTGTGAAATTATTTTTAGGGGCATTTCGAGGTTGAATTTCAGTAAGCGATTCTCACTATAGGTTAATATTAATATTTAAAATTTTTCAGTACTAAGTTTATTATGCATTTTTTTAGAGTGAATAGTAACCTCAATAAGCGTACCAAGTATAGTGTTTTCAAAATCGCAGTGTGAAATATCCAAATTAAGATAAAGAAGTTTCATTTGGACACTTGGCAAGATCCTAGCCACACATAGTGAATAGTATTAGACATTTGGCACCAAGAGAAACTATTAGATAGAATTGTGACGGAAATTAAGGTGTGAGATCATGCCACCTAAGCAAAATTTTGTTTCATCTGATCAACCAAATTATGCCAGAACAAAAATGGTTTTAATACTAGCAAAACCCTAAATGGTTGGGATCCAATTAAAATCTCAAAAAGCTTGGTTGAAACCAAAACCCTAAACGGTTTCCCCAAACCCTAAAGTTGGCCTCCAAACCCTTTTTAATCTGATTTCTAGCATTGTGTTTAATCACTTGATTAAATCACTTCCACGTGCTATTAATTAATCAAATTCTTGTTATGACATCATTATCCAACCTTTTCAACCTTGAAAATTTGATTGGGCCAAGAGAACTTGGATTTGGGCTTGATAGCATCTCAAACCATAACCAAATCCCATTTAAACCCCAAATTGAAGCCCACTTAGTTGAGGTCCATCAAGGCCCACGAATTTGGCCACCTTGGCAAAGCTTCTTGAAGAAGTTTCCTCCCCCATATGGTAGACCATCAACTGCCATTGGCTGCACCCAATAGTACCTTGATGTGAAGAATAAATCCACCCCATCAACCTCCATATCTCACAACTGCTGCAGGCAGTCTTTGCCCCTCACTATTCTCCACTTTATGTCATATAGCCACCTCCAATCAAGGATCATTTAAACCACATTTCACTTCCTTTAATCACTTCTTCACCCCGTTCTTAGAGAGAAACTCAAAAGAGCTCTCTCGGGCATATTTCTAGGTCTTTTTGCATGGAGATTTTTGACCCTTTGTAAGTTTTTTCGCACAATCACTCCTTCATAAAATTTGTTCATCTTCAGTGGATATCTTATTAGTCTCATTCCATGCTTATTTGGTTGGTCAAAAGTGTTTTTAATTATGGAAAAGTCATTCTGGGCGTGAAACTGGAGAGTATGTTATGTTTTGAAATTTTTGACCAAGCTAATGATCATATCTTGGTCTGAAATTTTTATGGAGTATTGTTAGCATGTGTATATTATTATTGATTGAGTATTTGTTGCATGATTAAAAGTTTTGGTGAAATATTTTCTTAGATCTAGAAACTTAGAGACTAGAAGAGGAAAAACAATTTATGTTTTGAGAAAGTTTAAATCTTTTATGGTTTAATCTTATTCCAATGGCTTTTATATTTTTATCGGGGGATCCTAAACCTCTTATATACATGTTAGAATGTTATTTTAAAGATATTTGATGTTAGTTTCGAAGATATGGAATTTAATGTGAGGAGAGTTTCGGTTAGGCCAAAGTGATGATATTCTTAGCTAAATTTATGTTTTGATTGATGTTTAACCATGTGATATTTAGTTTGAAGCTTGGACTTGTTTTAGGACACCTTTTTAAACCATGTGATGTTTTGCTTTGAAGATCACATCTTTATAAGTCATGGATCAAGAGGTTGATCGAAACAAGTTAGAAACAAAAATCTGTTTTGAACTTAGAAGAATAACAAAAAAGTTCAAATATGGTTTTAGTGATTTTGATGACTTTTGTTCATGATTGAAAACATGATTATTCTTAGGAATATGTTATGAGTATATTAGAAGAAAAATTTTGGTTTAATTATGAGTTTTGAAATTTGAAAGAATTGCGACCAAAATCAAGAGAAATGACCTATGTATGTTTCGGCCATTGTGAGTTTTCCATAGTTGTGAATGACTTTAAATTTTTCTGAGTTGATATTTGAGTCTAGGACAAAACTTACATTATAAATGTAAATTTTGGTAATTTTTAGAATTAGGATGTGAAATGATCATTTTCCTACATGTAGAGGATAAAATGGTAATTTTACTCTAAGTTGTCTCTTTTCACATTTCTAATTGTTAGTAATTAATTTTTAACTTTTAGAATACCCTCTTACAGTTCCTCGTATTTCGCCCTTTATTCTCGTAGAACGCGACGATCGAGGTAAGTTAGCTCCTAACTTACTATCAGCTTACTGTGTATGTGTGATGGGTAAGAGAATTGCAGTTTATGTTCGTATGTTGTTATATATGCCATGCCATGCTATGCCATGCCATGTTATCACATGTTTATCTATTACACGAATTATTTTGTCATGAAATACTTATCTGTTATATAATATATTCTGTCTCATGTTACTACCTGTTTCAAGTATGTTACATAACGTATGCCATCTGTTACATGTATGTCATGTCACGTAATATTCACTGTCACATGTTATGCCATGTTACGAAATATTGTCTGTTACCTGTTATGCCATGACGAAATATTGCCTGTTACATGTATGCTATGTTACAAAATATTATCTGTTCCATTTATGTCCCTAGGTATGTCATGATTGTCTTCTTACGTTGACGTCATGTTACAAAATGTCATGTATGCCAGTTAAGTTATTCATGTCAATCACGACCCTAAGCGCTAGGATGAAGTAATATCTTAATGTAACTCCTTTGTTCATGTTGAAGTGTCTAAATAGGTGTGAAATTTCTTAGGTTGACGAAGTACAGTCAACAGGTTGCGAATGGGGCGGGACCACAACAATTGTGGAGCATACACTACGTGAGACACAACAATTGTGACACGTAGAATACGTGGGGCCACAACAACTGTGGAGTACGTATTAACGCACTCATAGCCGGTATAGATACCAGCATTGTGATGTAGTAATCGACAGGGACACATGGCTCAAGGAGACTCGTGTAGCACCAGTATGATCGCTTTTATTAATTAAGTCTATTGTATAAGATTCTAAGTTCATGTATTTCACGTTCAAGTTATGCTTCACGTTATGTTATGTTCAAGTTTACGATCATGTCAAGTTTTAATTTCATGTCAATCATGGTAATCTCATGAGATAAGAATAAACAATCATGGTAATCCCATGAGATAAGAATACACAATCATGGTAACTCCATGAGATAAGATTACGCAATCATGGTAACCCCATGAGATAAGAATACACAATTATGGTAACTTCATGAGATAAGACTACTCTATCATGGTGATCTCATGAGACAAGAATATGTTTCAAGTTCACGTTTATGTCATGTTATGTTCAAGTTCACGTTCATGTTATGTATGTTCACATTCATGCTATGTTTCAAATTCACGTTCACGTTATGTTTCAAGTTCACGTTTATGTTATGTTAGGTTCAGGTTCATGTTATGTTCAAGTTCATGTTCAAGTTATGTATGTTCATGTTCATGCTATGTTTCAAGTCCATGTTATGTTTCAAGTTCACGTTCATGTTATGTTGCTAGTCCATGTTTTGTTTTAAGTTCATGTACATGTACATGTCATGTCACGTCAAACTAAGTTTCAGTTTCAATTCAAGTTATTCAACTTATGCTATGCTTACTTATGACTTTGATTGTGCATTCATGCTTTTACTGCTATGTATGCATCATTAACCTGTGTGGAATTTTTCTATTAACTTGCTGAGATTTGTAATCAAATCTTACCGTGGTAGTCCCAACTACCATTCCCCCCGAATGGTATGCGATGTGTCAGGGTCAGAATAAGGAGCAGACACTGGCAGACTAGAAGAGGTAGACTAGACGCCGTAGATGCAACACGGAGCGTGCACCCTCCATAGTTAGGTCTTTGGATAGTATTTTGGCATCGTTAGTCGAGTTACGTGAGTTACTCAACGAACTAGCCCAATAGTGTATTTTGGCAATGTAATTATGGAGTCATGTCTCCATTTTTTTGAGATTATAGTTTTCTAATGTACTGTAATCGTGGATATTTATTTTGTTAAGTATGCATGGATTATGTTTTAACTACTTGAAATATTATAATTTTGGTGCATAGTATTGCTAAAAAACAAAATATCCGCTGTGAATATTGCATAATGCTAGATGCATGTTAGGAACATTACATCTTATATTTCATGAACGGGGGTAGGTAACCTTGTATTGCATGTCCCGACGTTTTGGATGTCCGTTCGATCTCAAGCGGAATCTGTGGGCGTCACACAAGTCATCATGGAGGAAAGCAATCTTCACATCTAAGTTGTTCAATTTCTAAATTTATGCCGCCAACTCTGATAGAAGACATTTTTACTACACATAAAAAGATTTCTACAAAATCAATACCTTTCTTTTGACTAACCTCCTTCGCAACCAAATGGAAGTTTCTTGATTTGTTGTTCTGGTTTCATATCATCAATTTTAGGTTCACCACTTTCAACTGTATCAAATTGTTCTTCCAATGCATCTCCCCCATGTTCATCATGCATCACAGAAGAAGGCAAAATTGAATCCATCTCAACAAATTCTTCATTGAAAGACTTAGGCTTTTTGCTCTGATTCACAACTTCAATGGTTTGATTTTCAAAGAAAATAACATCTATGTTTCTCTGAATTTCCTTCTTAACTAGATCCCATAATCTATAACCAAGATTTTCAAGTGCATAACCCAGGAAGAACATGAACAAAAGCTCTGCAACCAAATACCTTCAAATGCTCAAGGGAAATATCTTTCCCTATCCAAACCCTTTAGGAATGCCACCATCAAAAGTAATTAAAGGAGAAAGTTTGACTAAGTCAAGTTCTGTCTTCGTAGCCTTACCTAGAAATAATTAGGTAATTTTGAATAAGAGAGCATACACATGATTCTTTCACAAATTGTATAGGAAGAGAAGAAATCTTTGTGTGAGGTAATATGAAAATAAGTTTTGTATTAATTATTCAAGTACAATCCTGACAAGCGGCATTAGCATGAGCATCATTGCAAACAATGAATACATCATCATCAGATGCAACTACTGTAGTTTCTTTTTCTTTTTTATGCTTTTCACCTTGTTCTTTCAGGTGGTCATTTTTAAACTTTCAGCACTCTTTCTTCATATGCCCAAGCTTACCACAGTGAAAACATTTTAACCATTTTCTTGAAGTGGACTTTCCTCTTAACTTGTCATGATTTTTATCACCATGATTTTCTTTGCTTTTACTCATCACTTTCTGTAATAAATGTCTCTGAGTAGGAAGAAATACCATACTCTTTCCTTCTTGCCTCTTCATTGAACATGTTGTCTTTCACCTTGTAATTATTCAGATGCACTGCAACACTTTGTCTATTCTTGTACTTTAAATTCACAACCCTTCTTATCTTAAATGCTTTGTTTTGTGCAGTCTTTCACTCATAAAAACTTTTCAATTACGTCCAAAGGCTGTAAGCATCTACTTCTTTGGTTACATGATGGAAGACACTTTGATCAACCCATTGCATGATATGACTAATAGCTTTTATCTTCAATTTCTTCCATTCATCATTAGTTTTCTTTATTGTACACTAGCCAAATCAGTAGGCTAAAATAACTCTTTGCAATGCAGAACATCCTCCATCGTTATCTCCTAAATTGAAAATTTTGAATAAATGAGTTTAATCATGCTACTAGATGAATTTAGCAAAAATAATCAACCAAGCTCTTAGTACCACTTTGTTAGGGTGAAAACAAAAAATGGAACGAAACATCTTCTACCTTTCTTTGTGCAAATTAAATTGGAAAATCTAGTAAAAGTAAATTCACAAAAAGAATAAAGAAAATTAAGTAACCTACAAGCAAGACACCAAGATTTTTAAGTGAAAAACCCTCCAATGCGAAGGGAAAACCCAAGGAATTTAGTTTGGTTAAAACTTCCACTATCAACAATAATAGGTTTACAGATTGTCTTATCTAGAGTAAATCCTAGAGTCTACCATTACATTAAGAATATCTATACTTGGTTTAATACATAATCATCACCATACAAGTGGATATTAACCAGAGCAACAAGAAAGATCTCACCAATAGGATATTTGCAGTAAACAATCGGAGAGAAACTTTAATAATTATCACCAATCAAAATGAATCTCTCGAATAACATACTGAAATTTCATTAATATCGGACAAAAATGAGCCCTCAAAACTATGATGTAACGTGAGTAAAAGACAAATTCTTACTCTCATACTGTTATGAACGTGAAGTGGAACTTGCCGTCTGAAGTTGCTACTTGGAGAAACTACGTCGCAAGCTTAAAGGCAGAGTTACAACTTGGGCTGATTTCTATTATACGACACAATTTTAATAAATGTAGTGTAGTGTTTTAAAAGCAGTAAAACGGTGTAGTTTACTTATATTCAGTCTGGTAGAGTTTAAGGGTACTGTAGTAATTTCCTAGGCATCTATTATATAACCCACGCCTGAATGGTGGGAGAGGCATTCTGGAAGATTGTTGTTGAAACAGTTTCTGGTTTTTCTTGGAGGAATTGGGGAACTCGAATACCCCAAGGCGTAGCCATTTCCATCACCATTTTCTTCTGTGTTTCATTTCCTCATTTTAGCAAACACCTAGAGTGCATTCTTTAGTTATCATACGCATCAACAGACTACTTCATATCCATTCCATTTACAACACAGAGAAGAATAATATGATCATTACAAGTGGTATCTAGAGCCGACGATTCATGGAGGATGAACTATTTTTGGAGCAGCAACAAGAGGCTTTACAGCGGCGGGTAGACGCTAATGAACAGAGTCTTCAGGGGTTTAATAACAGCTTTAACAACTTGATAGATATGATGCTTCATTGGGTGGTAAGGCAGAACAATATTACTAATCGGTACGATGTTATGGAAAAATTAGTGAGATTAAAGATTAGGAAACGGAGGTCAGTGGTTGTTGAATACCAGGTGGACGAAGAAGAATCTAAGTCAGACTTCGGCTCGAAGTCTCAAAAAAATTAGTGGAAGAGAAGGAAGCAATTACGGCTTCAATCGATGATTCACAACCATTGATAGTGCATGAAGAAAATGGAATCGTAAAAAAAAATTGTGTAGATATGGCCGTAACTTTTGATGGTGCCGAAAATGGAGCAAAGGATGAAGAGGTAATCGTGGAGAAACGAAAAGAAAAGGCAGCAGCGATGGAGGTGATGAGTTTGTGGTAGCTCTTTCTGAGGATGACTCGAAGGGCTTTTCAGCTTCGTTCCATTTTGTAACAATGACCGCGGATGTGGACGTGTGCGCTGTTGGCGATGTTCCAAAAGGTGACGTTGAGAAAAAAGGGTAGCGACCAGGATCTACGTAGAGAGAACAACGGGGTTGACGGCTCTTACGTTTGCGTCGGCGGAAGCAACTCTGTTTCCAACGATCACGTTGAGCTGTTGGATCTCAATGGGGTTGCCAAAGTCGTGGTTGTTTGTGAAGATGGTGAAGACATGCTAGCTGAAGTTGATCGAATGGAAGTTACCGATACGAAGAGATTAATGCGTTCGAATTTTTTGGCTCATCTTTTGCTTAATGTATTGCTGCTGAGAGGTGTGTTAGAGCCTTTTGATAGAGGACGGGAGACATTTGATGTATCTCTTGCTTCTACTTGCTCAAAGATTCAAAGTGGGAGTAGAATTGTGTTTGAGAAAATGATTCGTAGGTATGTGGAAATTTGGGATGCTTTTCATGGTCTGATTAAACCAGAGGGGAGTGGCACTGGTGATACAAACTAGAGGAATTTCCGGAGTTGTGAGTTGGGTGTACGCACGGGAAAGGGTGGAACGATAATGGACCATGTGGTTAATGCTGTTGGGTGTGCTCGTGTGGCGTGGCAGCTGTTCGATGATATGTCTGAGGAGATTTTTTGTAGTTACTTAAGCAAGCTTGGTGTTGATGGCGTTATTACTCCCTCTCAAAAACTCATGGGATGGAACAACCTAGGGCCTCTGTTCTTGGGCGAGGCATCACTTCTTGGAGCTTTTGGACAACTGGATGATGGTCGGGCAATAACGCTTGGAGAGATAATCAATTCAAGGTCTGAAAGATGGGAACTGCAGTTTGAGGGAGCGGGGAGGACTATTTACAGTCAGGTTGCAGATGGTGTTGCAATTCTCCGTATTAGCATTAGTGAAGCAAGGCATGGTCTAGGAATTCCAACGGCTCGTGCCCTATGTCTTGTCACAACAGGAAAACATGTGACAAGAGACATGTTTTATGGGGACAATTTGAAGGAAGATCCTGGGGCAATTGTTTGCAGAGTTGCCCCATCCTACTCTTTGGATTATACCAAATACGTACCTCTAGAGAGAAAAGGGACCTTGGCACCATTCGCGCCTTGGCTGACTATGTAATCAGGCACCATTTTCCTTGTATAGAAAACATGAATAGAAGTGAGAGTTTATCCTTTGGCACACACCACAAGGATCATTCGGTTGTGGATCTAACATCAAACACGTATGCAGCTTGGGCAGTGGAGGTTGCTGAGCGTACTGCTACCTTGAGTGCGAGCTGGCAGGGGGTTGGTTTTACACATGGTGTAGTGAATACTGACAATATGAGTATTTGGGGTCTCAGCATTGATTATGGTCCTTTTGGATTTTTGGATGATTTTGATCTAAGTTACACACCGAATACAACAGATCTTCCTGGTAGAAGATACTATTTTGCAAATCAGCTTGATATGGGACTACGGAACATTGGAAAGTTCACATCAACTCTATCGACTGCCCAGTTGATAAATGATAAAGAGTCAGTTGAGATTAAAGGGGAACCCTCTGGTGTGCACAAAGCAGTAGGATTGATTTTGAATCATCTCAGGAAGTTCTTGGTTGACTGTAGTATAGTTTGGGTCTTTGAAACTCAAATGAAACTGCCAAATATTCGAGCTAATCAAGAACTTTTTGAAGATGAAGCTGAAGATAAGTTGCAGGATGCTATTCAAGAGAATCATGAATTCCTTTCCAGGTGTATTAATGAAAACATGGGTTTTAAGGGTAGTAAACCACTGACAGCATGCATCAATTTTAAATGCCTTATTCACTGGCATGCCCTTGAGTTTGACTTCATAACAGATGGGTTCTCAACGTGGGTCAGCTATTTAGCAAAGCTTATTTTTTGAGTGGAATATATGGACTCCGTTTATTGATGAATCTACAGCAGGTCTTAGATGGGATTGGCAATGGATTTTCCCAATAACATGGTGTTATGGCTCATATGATGTGCAAAGGAGTTTTCTACTTCAATAAAAAATAATATGAGACTCTTGATATCAAGAAATTAGTTGTCGGGTCGGTCCTTATATTTCCTTGGCTCTAATAGCTGCCTCTCTTGAAGAAATACTGCTGGAAAGGTTTGGGAACTTAATCATAGAATTTTATCAGAGCTCTAAACCTTGAGGACAAGGTTCTTTAAGGGAAGGGATTGTTATGAACCTGAAGTGGAACTTGCCGTCTGAAGTTGCTACTTGGAGAAACGACGTCGCAAGCTTAAAGGCAGAGTTACAACTTGGTTGATTTCTATTATATGGCACAGTTTTAATATATGTATTGTAGTGTTTTAAAAGCAGTAAAACGGTGTAGTTTACTTATATTCAATCTGTTAAGAGTTTAAGGGTACTGTAGTAATTTCCTAGGCATATTATATAGGAAAAATCTACTTGCAAGCGATTTCGTGCACCAATATTAAATGTAAGACATTCTTTTATTTATTTTTGTAAAAAAAAAAATTATGTGAGTGTTGGTACGTAGTTTGGTGTGCTAAATCGCTTATACCTAGCAAATCCCTATTATATAACCCACGACTTAAATAGTGGGAGAGGGATTCTGGAAGATTATTGTTGAAACAGTTTTTGGTTTTTTCTTGGAGGAATTGGGACCTCGAATACCTCATAGCCATTTGCATCACCATTTTCTTCTGTGTTTCATTCCCTCATTTCAGCAAACACCTAGAGTGCATTCTTTAGTTATCATACGCATCAATAGACTATTTCATATCCATTCCGTTTACAACACGAAGAAGAATAACAGGATCATTACACATACGTATGGCGGCGAACCTCCCCTGTTTCTTTTCTGATTTTTCTCCTCTGATCTCTCATTGACTCATACAACATATCATCTTTTAAACACAACTCGGACCCACCCAACAATAAGCGAGGTAGAGAAGTGGTGGGACCCCTACTTGCTGATGTTGCTCCCCATGTGAACTTGGTTGCCCATATCTTCGGTGGACTCAATCGAGGTGCATGTGCTCCTCTTGTGATGAGGGTTTTGACTTTTGAAGGCTTCATGCCTGCTAGCTGCTTGATTGGGAGTAAGCTTATCTGGGCATGCTCGTTGTGGGAGCCCAGAGCCTAGGCTGACGAGCTTGGCAACATTGTGCTTCAAATATACAATTGTCACTAGTGGCAATCTTTGTGTCCATCGCATTCATTATTGTCGAGCTCCATGCCAGTAGTCGTGCATGACCAGACAGACGACCTTACTGCCCATTTGTGGCTCTTGGAGCTAGCAGTCTATATGTTGCCATGCAAGGTCAAGTGGGGGAGCGTACGCTTGCTTGTTGTATTTGTTGCTTAATTAGGGGCTCCATGATCATTTTGTATGCTAGATTATGATATAAACACTGGATTTTTATCTCTGGGTTCGTGTAGCCATTTTCATTAATTCATAGGCCATGCAACTCATTTGACACACCACGCCATATTGTTGTTGCCCTTGTCGATGTCCGTGACATGTTTCTAATTATATTAATATTTTCATATGGAAAAAATTCGATCTCTTTGAAAAATTCCATAGAATAGTCTATTGAATAATCCGAATTTAATTGAATGTGACATATCATCAACTGTATAATTTTGAACTCATTTTAAGGCACCAAAAATCATGTAATCATATTCGTAAGGCCGAAAATAACGGGAATATGTCTAATATCAATATTAGATTATGTTTGTTAGGCACACCTTAAGTCAAGCAGAATTCCCCTTTCCTTGTCTTACAACCCATGCCCAATTCTCGAAGTTTTCATTTCTACTTTAGTTTTGAGGCTAGTAGGGTCTCACAAGATGTTTTCACACTTTCAAGATTAAGATCTTAAGATGGTTGCGAAAATTATAGAAAGACTTGAAGATGTTATTTGTTTCTAAAAGGGGCTCAAAGTAGTAACCCAGCCGCGCAATACTACTGCCACATTAAAAAAACACTCAGTTGATTCCTGCACCAAAGAGCTATGTAATATATTCATGCTCCCTGTTGCCATTCTCCAATTTCTTCCACTTCCTCCAGCTCCATTATTACTTAGCTATGTTATTAACTAGGCGATGATTCACAAATGTGGGATGCCTACCTATTGGAAATTATTGATCAATGCTGAACCAATGGAGTTCTGTACAATGGCCAATGAGTAATTATATGATATGCATACTTTTGAACAGATTTCTAACTTTGCCTTCCACATGTTTGCTCCATTGCATGTGAAAAAGGAACCCGTCTATATCCCTCATACAATACCCTCTTGCCATTCAGTTTGCCATTTGATATCTTGCCCTTGGAGACAAAACCATGCACTAAGTAAAAGCTACATGCATGCAACACTTTTTACCTATGCATTTATGCCTAGTTGATTCATGATATGATGGCCACAAAATGCAGCATACTCTATTTAGTTTTGTAATTGAAATTGAGATGTGTGTAATTTATTTTGAACTATGTTACACCATCATTTCGATACTTGTTGTTCCTCATAATAGATACATTAAGAATGGATATATAAGGCTTAGATGAATATTACCAAACAGTTTGGGGAGATGCTATAAATAGCTGCTTCATTACTGAATAACTACTTCACCCATCATCTTAATTCATGTAGAGTCGTAGACGCTCCATGAGTCATGGATTTTAATTCAATCTCCAACGGTTAAAAGAAAATTTTAGTGCTTAGATAATAGCTAGCTAGGCCTTTGTACTCATGACTCCTAGGACAGATGCAAAATTGATTTGTGGCAGAGTTCCCATTATTTTTGCTAGTGATTCTGCAGTGGAATCAGATAAAAGGCCGTCTGGTGGGAGTCTACGAAATGAAGCCAAAGAGGGGCATGGGAGAAGTTGATCTGGTGTATAGGCAGATCGGGAGGCCATTCCTTCATGAATAGTGGACAGCCTCTGATATTCCAAGGACTTTGACTGAGGGCTTTTGACCGATGTTCTGGATTAGTGAATGTTCAGATGAACGTGTGCCTATCATGTTTCAATTGAGAAGCCTGTTGCAAACCTCCACGCATTGGAAATAATACTGACTTTAATTAATGGAGTGAAGTAACCCATGAATTCTACTTTAATACTATATGTTAAACTACCAATTGTCTTTAAAGTTTAAGCTGTCATGTGGGTGTTGTCCATCTGAAGAAGATGAAGTGCAAGGTGAGGTGTAGGTATTTACCAGATGAAAGGGATGTTTGAAAGTAACCCTAGTGGTCTTAAAAATGCAGAGGTAAGGCAAGCTCTGGATGACACTACAGAGAGTGTGCAGGAGAAAGTGCCTAGCTTTTGGGTCAGAAGTATGGTCCAGTATTAAGTAGTTTCCTATTATATGCTTATCATGATATCATCTTAATTCATGAGTGTCCAAACATTATACTTCTATTTCTAGCTAGAAAGAGAATAGGGATGTTGAAATCATGCTGCATCTTCAAAAGCACTGCTGTTATTTATAGGAAACCATTGCCATACAAATCAGAAGAGAAGAGACACAGATCAATCTTCCCTTAGATGGCAAAAGATTCTACTAATTATTAATTCCAGAAATTCACATTCAACTGTTTTTACTCTTAACTGATGATCAAAAGGAAACAAAAGAAATCCATACCTGAAAGATAAACTTATGAACAAACTGACTAATCCCCTCAAAACCCTTTACCCCGCGACATACCAACACTAAACAATCTCAATATTCTGCAAATCCCTACATAAACTTGAAAACAGCCGGCGATATGTTTGCCGAATCAGGATATTGATAAACCGGCCAAGTCCAGCCGGAGAAATCGGTGTCATTCGGGGTAAACGAAGGGATATCAGCAAAATGTGGATGAGATTGGCTTTCATTTGCTGAAGAAATAGAGGACGAACTTGCCTTGAAATCAACACCACAGCCACCACTGGAATTCTCATCAGTTAGAACCGATGATGAATCATTATCATCATTACTTAAAGGCTTAACATTACGACTATGATTTCCTTCCACAGAAAAAGCACTCTCGCCGCTGCTCTTATGGGGTTGACGAACAGGCGGTACCGGTGCAGTATCTGTTTCATGATTATTATTGCTACTTGACGGCGACGACATGCCGGTGAGCTTCTGAACGAGAGCCCTGAAATCCTTTGCATGCGTGTGGATGATCTTTGGAGACTGGGTGTATATAATCACCGGCGGCCGGGGTTGCTTCTGCTGCTGCCTGGCCGGAACATTAACGCATGGAACCGAAGAGATGGACGTTGAAGACGATGGCTTGTGAATGAAACGGGAGCCCTTCTGGATCTTCAACGGAGAAGGACGAACGCCATTGATTTCCCTCCTCGAATTCTCATGAAGATCATCGCCATTGAATTTTGCAGGTCTCATAGTTTAAAATCCTTGGACCCAAAATCAGGACAAACCTACTTTCTGCTCTAATATTATATATGGAACTATACGTTTGTTTCTGGGAATTAAGAGAAAGTTTGAGATCGAGGTTCGCATATATATATAAACAAGGCTATATATGATCGCCAGCAATCCTGACCGTTGACATGAAATACATATACATACATATATATATATATATTATGGGGTGTTAAAATCTTAGGGTTTAGCGGAAAGAAGAATTTAGACGCTACCATTTGTTAGCTTGCCGTTTGTTTCGGTAGGAAATCGACGGCGCAGTTGGCGGACAAGTTGTTCGGTGTTTTTTTTTTTAATTTTTGTTTTCTGGTTTAATTATTTATTTTTTCTTTATATTCAAAATTTTAGTTATTGATTCTATTGCTTGTTAATAAGGTGGTGTGGTTACCAACTTACCAGCAAAATACATTCCTTTTTTAAGTTTATTTTAAGCTCATTTGAATATTGAGATAATATGAAATGAGATGAGATGAGATGATTTTAGATGAGTTAAATAAAATATTGTTAGAATATTATTTTATAATTTTATTATTTTTTTGAGATTTGAAAAAGTTGAATTATTTATTATATTTTATATGAAAATTTAAAAAATTGTAATGATGAGATGAGAATGATTGAAATTGTTTTTATATCTAAACGAGATCTAAATTGCATGTGCAATATCGATCATGACCAATTATGAATTATAATATATAAGGATAAGTATTCCTGAAAAACTCGAGATAAATGATTATTTATATCATTTGTAAATAAATAAATAAATAAATAAATAATTTATTTAGATTATTGTTGTAATATTTTCTTTAAAGTGTTGATGGTTAGAGAGAACAACAAATCAAAGATTTGATGATTTCGTTAGGATTTGATTCAATTATTACCTTAACTGAAGGGTTTGATTTAGATATATTTATTTGATGAATATATTTTATTTTTATAATTATAAAAAGATTTATCTTATTTCATTTTCATATATTTTTCTTATTTACTTCTGCTAATTTGCATTTACTTTACTATATATATATATATATTGATTGGATAAGTATCTAGCCAGATCAAATGTTTTTGTTATAATAAATTTCAAAATCAAATGATCTTTAATTTGACTTTATCTCTACCAGATGTTAATTTAATTATTCGAATTGAATGCCTATAATGAAAAACTAATATTGAAACAATAAAATGAGATATACTTGCATTCATTTAAAATTTTTGCACGACCCTCAATCTGTATCTAGCATTACTAACAAATTTATATATAGAAAACGAACCTAAAACATCACGAGTCATTCTGAACAAATTTGATTAAGAATAATGTTATATATCGCACTCTTGTAAAATATGACATTTTATCCCATAATTGTTTCATTATTTTTTTATTGAAAAACTTGTTGATGAGCAATGTCACCCATGGGATAGAGTGCAATACAATTTTCCTTCCTTACTCGATTTTTCTCTGATCTTTTCTTACTATATTAATTATAAAAAGAAATCTAATTGAGTAGGGACAGCTACTTTATAATTAATTTTGGCTATGATCAAGTCAGCTCTTGATCATGAAGGTTGAATCTGCTGTTGACTTTTGGATTTTGACTTTGAACAAATCTGAGAAAATTTTCTTAAAATGCGTAGTTTGGAATTGAAGGCATAAAAAGTCAAATATTATGAAGGTTTAATATTCATGAGTTTATTTACAATTATTTTGAATACATAAATGTTGCCGATTTTCAAAATGTTTATTATTGAATAATAAAAGCCATATAATTAAACAGGCCGGGAGAGATAAGTTAATTTGTATTTGTCCAAAACTATATTAAAATTTAATCTACATAGAAGTCAACTAGAGCTAATTATAAGTTGATGTATGCTTGGGCATGCACGTCCAGAATGTTGCAGTTAATTGACTAATTTGTTTTAGTTTTTGTTCAAGGTCTAAGCTAGGGTGGCTCAATATATGCAGGCTTAAGGCAAAAATTCAAATTGTGGCTTTTATATTTATTAAAATATAATAATAAACATCATATTAAATATAATGGAAGGGATATTTAGGTCCCTTTGTTATAAGCCCACAGCTAGTGGACAGGTTCAGCCTATGGGCCCAAGATTGGGGGATGCACATTCCAAGAGCCCATGTGACCCACGGGCTTAATTGTGTGATATGATAACACCGATATATTTGAATGGTTATCTCGTCCACTTATTATGGAATAACTAGTGTCTATCTATGTCCTAAGCACTTCTATAAATAACACATAAAGGTAACTAAGCTCTAACTTTGGCTGATATACTCATATTGAGATCATGCTTCTCTAACTTAGGCATCAGAGCTCCCTTGGACGACCAGTGCCACCCTCTCATCTGTTGTAGGTCCTCCGAGCAGTTGGTGGTGTGAAACACGTAATCTACAGTGGTGCCATTTGTGAGATCTTAACAGACTTGAACGTGATTTTCATATGCCAACTACTACGCGATCTCAAGCAACCCGTGATCAAAAGATGAATGCGGTGGAGATAGAAGCAAGGCTGGCAGAAGCCGAACATAAGTTGAGAGAGGTTGTGACGGTAGTGGAGCGGTTACAGAAGGAGAATGAAGAGTTGAAGTGGCAGAACGCCGCTACACCACTTGTCCAAAATGGGCAAGTGGAAGGAGATGCACACAGTGGATGAGGCATAAACAGTGAAGAGCTGGCAAAGAAGAGGTTACATGACGAACTGCGTAGCCTCATTGACAACTATGAAGAGATGGAAAAAAGGATGGGAGGGTCCTCTTCTATGGAACAACTGCTTAACTGGACCGACCTCCCATACAGTGAGGAAGTAATGGCAGTACTCCTCTCACCCAAGTTTAAGGTTCCTTAGATCGATATGTATGACGAATCGCAGAATCCGATAGATCACCTAGAGAACTTCAAAGCGCACATGACCCTCCATGGCTTTTCCAGGGAAGTGGCTTGCCGAGCTTTCCTGTTAATGTTAAAGGGAATAGCACGAGGTTGGTTCATGACTTTGTGTCTAGGATCCATTAGCAGTTTCGAGGAGTTAGCCAGACAGTTTCTAATGCAGTTCATGGCGAGCAGGAGGCTCTGAAGGCCAGCCGCCTATCTGCTCACCATCAAACAAAGAGAAAGAGAGAGCCTGAAAGCATATCTAACCCACTTCAACAAGGAGAAGTTGACCATAGATGATCAAGACGAAAAGATCACACTAACCGCCCTCCTAGGGGTATGGCCTCGGAGCCCGGTCATGGTTAAGTTGGCTAGGAGGACCCCATCCACCTTGTTGGTGTTCATAGATAGGGTAGATGATTTTGTCAATGTTGAGGAGACGTTACAGGCCCTTTTGGAGCTCAGAAAACAGGAAGCGAAGTTAGAGGCTAGGAACTCAAACGATGCCGAGGACAAGAAGACCGGGCAGGGTCATCAAGATGGGAGGCGTGAAAGATATTCCAATCAACGAGAGCAGGAACACCGCCTCATCCACAATAATCTAAGCGTTCAAGAAAACTACCAAGTGGCACGGAAGGAAGCACTCCCACCGACGAGAGGACAACGTTATTACAAGTACCACCAGTTAGACACTCATTGGATAAAAGATTGTGCAACATTGAAAAAGAGGGTTGCCAGCCTGGCAGGAAGCGGGGAGCTCGAATGAATGTTGGTCGAGTATCTCAAGCCCATGAGAGAAGAGGGTCGAGTATCTCCTCTAGAAACCTGGACATGGAAAGTAAACTAGTACTAATGGCTACCGGGGTAATGGTGGTTCCTTCCCGGCGAGGTGCCAACACAATCTTCTTTCCTTTGATGCTAAGCGAATAAGTATTCTTTTGTCCTTCGTGAATAGCACTGCTATCATATTCCCAAGACCTGCTTAACAATACATGACAAGCATCCATAGATACGACATCACACCAAACATTATAAAAATATTTTCTACCAATCGAAAAAGACACTAGGCGTCACCTATCTACTGTTACCTCACTACCTTTATTCAGCCATGACAATTTGTACAGCTTGGGATGATGATTTGTCTTCAACTGTAATTTCTAGATAGCCTCTTCAGACACCACGTTCTCACAACTACTAGTGTCAATGATCATCTTGCAGACTTTATTGGCAACTGTGCAGGTCGTGTGGAAAATATTGGTTCTCAATCAATCGTCCCCTAAATCACCCTTGGGAGTCAATAGACTCTTGCAAACGACTAGGGTCTCATGACCATCACCATACAACACACCTTCATCCTCATCATCATCGTACATAGGCTCTCCAATCTCCCCAATTTCTTCAACCACGTCTTCCTCAATCAGGAGATTTTTACATTTTTGATTAGCAAGCGTCTTGCAATCAGTTGCTCTGTGCCCCTGTTCACCACATCTGAAACATCTAATATTATAGTTAAAACTTTGACCCTGTGGTGGTTGCTGGGCAGGACAAGGTTCCTGAGGGTGAACTGCTCGGCTGCTTTGATCGCTTCTGATCACTGCCCTCCTATTCTGCTACTTCTCCATGACGAGAGCACGCTAGTATGCTTCAGAAATTGTCCACAATGCGTGAAGGCTGAGGACATCTTGTAGGGACTGCCTCCCAAACACCGCGCCACTGCTTTTCTGTCTCAGATAGATCATTCTAGGCTATCAATTGATAGAACTTTTCTGTGTAATCATTAACCAATCTCGTGCCATGCCTCAATGAGTGAAGTTGCTGAAACAGAGTTTGAGTGTAGCCAAAAGGAAGGAAGTAGCCCTTTATCTTATCCCAATCATTGATCTTGGCCTTGCCCTACCTATCTCGTGATCGCTTCAACTGCTCGCACCACCCAAATGCTCTGCCCTTGAGTTTGATGGCGACCAGTTTCACTTTGATACGATCTGAGACTTCCTTATAATAAAAAATCTACTCCACTTCATTCAGCCAATCAATAACGTACCAAAAAATTCAGGCAGATCTATTCTGAAATCGAGGTCCCAACCACGGTGCTCCCAGAATAAAGCACGGTTGTAATACAGGTTTTCGAAATTGGATTCAGACTCTTAATCATAAGTCCTCTAGGTTTTGCGCCTCTAACGCAAGGATAATTCTGCTATTTGTCTCTGCAAATCTGCAATCATCATGTCCTGTACGTTACGATCGTGGGGAGGGACTTCATCATTCGGAACCTATCCACGTCGACCACAACCTCTACCACCAGCCATGCAAACTGATGACAATTCATCCCAGGAAAATGCTAAAACTCTGATGCCAACTGGCGCTGGAACAGGATAGAAGAATACTCTGACAGTTAGTTAAACAACGGAAGCTAGAGATTGAGATTGAGAAAAAAATCGCAAACACAGATAAACCCTGAGATAAACTCTGAGATTAAGGTTTCACTAAAAGAAGTCAATCCTACCCACTAAAGCCCACAAGTCGGGCTTAAATAACTAACGAAAAATCGTAAATCTGTAATTAAGGCCAAACAATAGAATACATAATAAGATAATTATAACTAAGATCTAGCGTAAGAATCATTACTAAAGATAAACATTACCATAAAAGAGAACTAACAAAAAATGAAAGAGTTAACTAAAATTGAGGCTTCGGAGGTAAAAATGGCTGATTTGGGGTTAAAAATGGGTCCACCAGGAAAAGCATGGTGATCATGAGGTGCGCGCCGAAGATAGCTTTCCCAAGGTGCTCGATTCTAACACCTGTAGTCAAAGTTATAGTTAAAATATGGATGTCGCTACTTCTCCTCGCCCAACCAAGAGATATGTGTCCTCGCCCAAATATTTATCTCTTCCCGTCTACTTAAGTCTCCTTGCCCAAATCTACCACTCCTCACCCAAATCTGTCTCTGCCCGCCTACTTTGCGATGGTTTACCTTCTCTAAGTAGTCCAGTATTTTTAAAGTCGCATATGTCAACTAAGCCTCATCGGTCTCGGATTCGGACTCAGATCCCCCTGCATCAAAAGGCCTACAACATTAAGCTTATGATATCATATTGGTTTGTACTTGTGGTCTTAAGGTTTTAAATTTTTTACATATGTATATATCGTTTTTAATTCTAATTTGTTTTCCTATTAATATTTCAGATTTTATAATCTCACATTCTCTCTTGCCCACCACCCCAAGTTCCAATCTCAAGACTTAAATTCAATGTAAATCTTGCTACAATTTGTAATGTCATTGAAACATTATCATTCATTTAAATTATTTGAAATTTTTTAATATTTTGATTAATTTGTAATAGTTTTAGATTAATTTTTATTATTGTAATAATATAGAATTATTAGTTACAACTTAGAAGTTACTAACTTAATAGTTAGAACTTATATTTTTATATTTTATCCTTTAACAAGTTTTGTTTCATTTTATGTAATATGTATAATATAGTTTTTAATGTTTTTGTTTTTATTTAGGTAATTTTTTTTAATATCTGAGCCCACAATGACCTTGAAACAGATCCGGGCCCAGTAAGCCATGGGTGCCATTTGGGTCGGACGAGGGGCGGACAGACCAGGAGTCCAAATCCGCCCCAGACACTTGGATGGAGGGCCCTGACGTTTGACGTTTTAATAATTTTCTCTAGTACTGATGCATGTAGTATTTAGTCATGCCCTTTATATATTTCCACTGCGGATTTTTACATGCATGTATGTTGAGCATATAAGCACACAAGTTACGACATCGAGGGGTGTGAACCATGCGGTACACATCCACCGCTCCTAACTACTGCCAGAGCTATCCTTAGTATAATTATTTTTTTTTAATGCCTTTTTTTACATGTATTTTTTTATTGTTTTAAAAAATAAAAATAAACAAAGCTGTAACACCAAGTAAAAAGAAATATTAAAAAATAAAATAAAAAATTTCAGCAGTAACACCAAGCTGTAAGAATAAGTGGTGAGAGTATCATTTTCTTGGTTTCCACTAGTTATTTTGATGTGTTTTTTTCTTTTTTTGGTTTTTTTTACATGTATTTTTTTAACACTTTTAAATATATATTTTTAAAAAATCACAATATCATTAAAAAACATTTCCTTAATCACGGAGTAAAAGCAAAAATAAACAAAAAACAAAATAAATGCTAGCGATAGCTCACAGCGAGAGCTGGGAGCGGGACGCTTAGCATTTTCCAATCACAAATGAGGGGCTAGGGTTGTCAGTTTGTCACATCACTACAATACAATTTATTTTTAGTGATAGTTGAGAAATTGTGACAGTCTCCAAACCGTCACTAAAAAGTCTTTTCTGTGACGGTTTCTCGAAACCGTCACTAAAGACAGATGGTATTTTTTTTTTACGTTCCAACATATGAGAAATTTACCTTCGAACGTCACATATACGTTCGAACATTGTGGCTACTTACATGCGAACATGAAATGTTTTGGCTCCAACGTTCGAACGTAAAATGTTTTGCGCCAACATTCGTACGTCAATTACTAACGTTTAAACGTTAATTGTAAATTTAAATTAAATATGACTCTAATTTAAAAATTATGTGATTTTTATAGTGCATAATTTGTGAACAAGTATAAAAAATTGACTTGTATATATTTATATATACACAATTTGTAATATATATTTATGTTTATATATATTTGAAGTGCAGTGATTTAGATTAAAGATGGAAAATATAACATTAAAGAAAATTGAGAATTGAAATTAAAAAACCATAGAAATATTAAATAATATTTTTCTTTACATATAATAAAAGCAAAATGCAAAATATGATCAAATTTCTTAAACAACACTTAGATGATAGCGTTGTTCGCGAAATTTGAACTCCGTACCTCCTCAGTCAAGGTATCAACCTTGTTGTTGAGGATACCTACACGATGGGCGATCTCGGAGACAGACGCCTCTATAGCTGCGAGCGATCTTACGATCTTACGATCGATATGCGTAGTCAACTGTGAGATCATCGCATCAACCCAAGCAGGCCGCACATCTCCCGCAGATGTACTCGGGGGCTGCTGACTACTACTCCCCACATGACCTAGCTCAGGCTGCGTCGGAGGAACTAGATCTTCTATACGGGTGGCTGACGTCCCCTCGCCTGTCCAATACTATGTCGTTGCGTGGTCGTGTCGAGGGGGCTCATCTGATCTTTGACCCGCTCCTCTGGTTGGGTTGGCACTCCCCGTGCAAGTAATAGCCGGCTGATCAGAACATCGTATGAGAGATTATCCGTGGAGACGATGCTCGCCTCGTAACATATCATCTCAAAGATGTGCAGTGGCAAATCTATGGGATCTCCACGTGCCACTCGTATAAAAAACTGTGCCCGAAGCCGACTAAATGTAGTTTTATGTGCCACAAGATCCACGTTTGTTACAACAATAAGGTGCAACATGCGGAAGAATGGTAGCAGATGGTTCTGGTTGAAGGTGTTCTTCCTCTTGATCTGCATGCGGTCCCTCCCGGTGAGGATGTAGAAATCCTCGTCTCGGTCATCATCCCGAGCCTCGAGGCTAGTATCCTCGGCCTCTGATCGGTCTGCATCTCTGGCTGATGCTAGCTCAAATGGGCGGCCAGTAAATGATGCAAAAGTGCCTACATCCTCACAGGATGTAGTATGTGCAGACGTCTCAACTCCTCGATGAATCCCGAGGTGCTCGGCAATGACATCTGGTGAAATTTCAATGGAAACACCGCGTACAGTCACGGTGTGAGAGGATGTGTCCTGAGGCATGTCACACATCCCCATATAGAACTCCTGAACCATTGAGGGGTATACCTTCCCCCTCAATGTGCAAATATTTCCCCAGCCTCTACTGACGAAATATCTCTCAGGTTCGTCTGCTCCCATATGAGTTCGTCGAACTCATTAATCAAGACCTCTCGCTCTACCATAATAGTACGAGCCCCGATACGAGCAGTGTCCTAAGTGGCTCCTTCCCTCACTCGTTTCCTAGTATGCATGGAATGAGCCATATCCTGAAACTAGAAAAGGAAAAAAAATTATTTACATTGATGCATTTTTTGTGTTAATTTTAAGTTGCTCTGCATTAACGTTCGAACATAGTAAAATAAACGTTCGAACGTTAAGATAAAACATTCAGACATGTATCTTTTACGTTCGCACGTAAAACACATACATGCGGACGTATAACATATACGTTCGAACGTAAGAAGTAAATAAACTTAAATGACGTACATTCGGACGTTTATGTTATACGTTCGAAAGTATGGGCTGATCGAAACCAAGGTGGACCTACTGTTAAAGATCCTTTGCAAGCTCCAGATGGACCAATTACAAGATTAAGGGCCAAAAAGATCAATGAAACAATGCAAGGATTGGTGCAATCCACTTGGGATAAAGCCAGCAAGAGCCCAATACTCAAGATGGGCTTGCAAAAAGGAGAATCAGTTTTGATCCACTTGATTCAAGCTGTGGAAGACATGACTTAGAGATATGACCTATTGTTATTGGAGGCTTCCAATTTGGTTAAATGATATTTTATTAGTTTAGAATAAGTGGGCTTGAAGATGCTTGGCCCACATGTCTTATTTCTTATGAACTAAGTTTTTGGGGAAGGCCTTGTTTTTTGGCCAAGGGCTTATTTGGAAAGTTACTTGTTCGGAACTAGGGTTTCATGAATTTACTGTAGCATTACTGTAGCCGTGCGTACTGTAGGTGGCACTATTCATCAAGGGTCATTTTGGGTAAAAGGGGCTTTATTTTGGCTAGGGTTTTGATTAGGTTTGGGTTTAAAAACTCTTTGTAGCCTCATTTGAAGGGTTAGACAATATTGAATTTTATTTGTGAGTTGAGTTTACTCCTCTTGTTCTTGATTGAATTCTTGAACTTATCAAAGGTATATCACAACTTTTGTGGCTTTCCTTCTTATAATCTGGATTCTTGAGACGGGTTCTTCAACGGGTCTAGATTTTAATATAATCTAGGTTCTTGAAACGAGTTCTCATCAGGTCTAGATTCTTCATTCTTTGACTTGATTTTGGCTTTTTTGGGGAGTTTTCAAATTGATTATGGCTTTAAGAGATTCCATTCCTGCGGGTTCATATTATGGGTTTACGTGCGAACGTAAAGGATACACGTCCAAATGTTGAAACATAAATAAATTTAAAAAGTAGTACGTTCGGACGATATGATTAAACGTTTGGATGAAAATTTTACAAAAAATAATGTCCAAATGTAAAAAAATATACGTTCGAACGTAGAAGCCTTAATGGCTATGTAATTGAAACGTCGTATATTCGAACGTCTTGGTGAAACGTTTGAATGTTACGACACAGAATGGTTGAGTCTACTCAGCCATTATTGAAATCTCGAAAATCAATCTACAAGGTTCTAAATGCCGAAATGCCACCATAGAAATGAAGTATACACTTCAAGAAACTTTTTTACGGTTACTATTTGGCCAATAGCAAGCCGTGGTGGCCGGAAAATCGAGTTGAAAATCAGGCCACCACTTGGCCCGTTTTAAATAAAATCGAACCAAAATCTCAAATAAAATACATGTTATTTGATTAAAAGATGAATGCATACCTTTTAGTGACAGTTGTGGCAGAGTTTGACGACGGCGGCGACAGAGGAGTGGCGGCGTGCAAACGGGAACGAAGTTAGATAACGGTGAAAATGACGTTTCGCCGTTCTGTTTTAGCGTTATATACACGAAACGTTCGAACGTAATTCTTAATATGTTCGAATGTTTTTTCGATTTATTTTTTAAAATATTGACTGTAATATATTATATTATTAATATATATGTTAAATATTATAATGTATTCTATAACATGTAGCATACTATATATAATATTATATTATAATATATATAGTATATTACAGTATATATATATACACTGTGTATTATATATATAATGTATTATATACTATATTATATATATACTGTACTATATATATTGACTATAATATATTATATTATTAATATATGTTATATATTATAATGTATACTATAACATATAGCATACTATATATAATATTATATTATAGTATTTATAGTATATTATAGTATATATATATACACTGTGTATTATATATATAATGTATTATATAGTATATTATATATATATATATTGTATATAGTACAATATATATCTAATATTATATTATATATTATAATATAATATATAATATATTATATATATATGATCCATTATAACCTAATGAAAACAACATTAGAACCACAAGCTCTTATTACTAGTCCAAAATGATATACTTTATTATTACAATCTAGAACCCAAAATTTTAGTGTACAAATTCCTAAATAGATTAATTGGAATCAAATTATTCTCCCTAATTTCAAATCAAATTAATTGTTTTTTTGAATTTGTGAGTGCTAGTTATATTTCTAAAGTTTAGTAATATGTTTATACATGTTGTTGTGATTTTATGCTTACTCTTGAAATAATTGTGATTGTTGTTTGTGAATTTTGTGATTAGTTTGTGAATTTATGGTGTTCATTGATGAATTAATGTGTAGAAATATTGTTGTGGGAATATTTTTGTTGTTGTGATATGGATTTGAAATATTGTGATTATTGTTTTTGAATTTTTATTGAATATGTTTAACAAGAAAATTATAAGTTTAGCAAGACAATTTTGGTGGGAGGATCGATCCCTTTTGTTTTCAAAGTAATGTTCAAACATCCTCCATGATTGTATTACAAGTAATAAATATATAGAGGACTGACTAGCTCGCTAGCTTGGTGATCACGTTGTAGTTGCGTATCTTCAATTTTTGCATTTGTGGCTATGAAGTGGGCGGTACGTATCTTCAGACATCGATATAGGTGTCCATTAAGTGAGTCACAGCCGTATGGGCCTCTGTTGATAGTCGTGCTTACATTAAGTGTCCATGTCGATGGTGTAAAAATTTGTGTGCGATAGGGTTGAATGAAGTTGAAAGTCATATATTTATGAACGGTATGGATCTAGGTTGGATGAAGTTGAAAGTTATACAAATTATGACCCTCAGATGATGTGATTCCAAAAAATTATTACTACTATATATATACTATGTAGTGCATTATATATATATATAAGTTTTGTTGTTAGTTTTATTAATTATATATTATTGATTCATATATATAGTATAGTATATATACTATATTATTATGTTTTCATTTAAAGTATTATGCTATCATACTATATATACATATATAAAATATAGTATATATACTATACTATAATATAGTATATAATATATTATATACTATATATAGTATACAATATATAGTCCAGATTGCTCACCTTGGCATCCACCTCTCATAATCCTAAAAATGAACATTTTTCTCCAATATATTCACAAGTGATTGAAGATGATGCCCAAATACACACCTTGAGTAGAGAATAATTTAATAAGTAATAAAGAATATCTCGAACAAGCAGGTTAAATGAAAGAAGAAAATAGTGATAAAAAGTTCGTATTTTTCTCAACTTTTCAAAAAAAAAAAAAAAAAAAAGATTATATTGAAGAGAAATATTATGAGTATCTAGAAAAAAATACATATATATAACTATTATATTAACAAATACTAACTATTGAATAAAAGTAAGGTTCGAACTTTAATAATGTATTCCTGCTGGATTTTTTTATATCTGTATTGATCTTTCCACGTTCGAACTTTGATGGAGGCGTATGAGAGTTCATTTTCATGTTCGAACATACAATTATAATATGTGAGAATATAAGAAGAAAAATGCAGGAAATTTTCCGCTCAATTTAGGCATCTCTGTGATGATCTGAAACGTTCAGACATACAAAATGTACAAACGTTCGAACATACATTTTCTAACGTTCGAACATGAAAATAAAAGTGCGGGAAGTTTCCTGCTCAATTTAGGTATCTCTGTGATGTTCTGAACGTTCGGACGTTGAAATTTTACGTTCGAACGTTAGTCAATGAAAATCACTGGAAATTTTTAAACGTTCGAACGTCAAATTTCTTAACGTTCGAACATGAAAATAAAAGTATAGGAAATTTCTCGCTCAATTTAGGTATCTCTCTGATGATTTGAACGTTCGGATATTTAAATTTTACATTCGAACGTTAGTCGATGAAAATCACTGGGAATTTATAAACGTTCGAACATGAAAATAAAAGTGCGGGAAATTTTCCGCTCGATTTCGGGCGCTGTCATAGGAAGACACGTTCGAACGTGTATAGAAAAAGTTAGAACGTTTTTCGTAGAAAATTTATCCAAATTTTTTAACGTTCGAACGTTATCTAAAAATTGGGCGGGATAATATAACTTTTGAACGTACAACTTAGATGGTCAAACGTTTTATTTAAAAATTTTATGATTGAATGAATACAGGCACGGGAGGTAGCAAACTCATTTCTGCTGCTTCTCTCGTGCGCGCAACAGAGAGAGACGTGAGAGAGAGTCTTCGTGGGTTAGAGAGAGAGAGGGTTAGAGTGAGTGAGGGACGTGGGTTAGAGAGAGAGAGAGAGTTAGAGTGAGAGAGGGACTTGGGTTAAAGAGAGAGAGAGTTTTAGAGTGAGAGTTGAGTTGAGCTTTGGTAAGAAAAAATTATTTTTCTTTTGTATTTTCCTGAATTTTATGATATTTGTCTTGTGTTTTTATTATATATATTTCTAATAAGTTAGTGTTGTATTTTTTTGAAGGATTGACTGTTTTGGTAAGTTGGAAGCTTTTGATTTGTAAGAGGATATTGTGAGTGCTAAGTATATTTCTAAATTCTAGCAATGTGTTTATACATTTCATGCTTACTCTTGAAATATTGTAATTATTGTTTGCATAGTTTTTGAATAGTTTATAAGTTTATGGTATTCATTGATGAATTAATATGTGTATAAATATTGTTGTGGGAATATTATAAATATGTTGTAATATGGATTTAAAATATTGTGATTATTATTTGTGAATTTTGTTTGAATATGTTTACATGGTTAGAAATATATTGTCTTTAGGTTTTGGATTTATGTGAAAATTTTGATATAATATTTTTTAGTTTTGAAGAATTTGTGAGTGCTAATTATATTGCTAATGTTGCTTTGTTAGAAATGTGATGATCCTGAAAACTTTTCCTTCATTTATGTCTATGCTGCTGCTCACACTAATGAGCATAGTGAGTGGATGGATCCTGTTGTTGCAGATAATTATGTAAGCAATGTTAATTTTGTTAAATAAATTATGTAACATGTGAATAATTTATTTTTTATTTCTATTTCTTTTAATACGTTACTTATTAACGATCATTACCTTTCAAATTGCAGGAAAAAATGATAGAGATGCAGTCAGCTTCTGGGGAATCCTCTTCTAGTGACATAGACATATTCACGCAAGTACTCGTGTCGCAGTCTAGTATGACAAGAGGTTTGAGATGATCTATCAAGCATAGATGTTCATCCTCCTCAACCTCATCGACTTCACAAATTAATAATCTTACAAAAGATTTAGAAGGTGCATGGCGTGAGAATGAGTATATGAGGTCGAGACAGCAAGAGTTAGAGTCTCTCTTAGAACGACAATCTCAGAGAAGCGTTTGTAAGACCAATAGAGAGACCAGGAGGAAAGAATACGCAGTGAAGTCCAAGAGCAAGTGCAACGAGAGATGATGGTGCAAATGGAGCGTGTTATGTCTTTACAACAGAATTGCGGTGGGCGAAGAAAAAAGAAGAAATAAATTTTATCAGTAGTGGTGGCTAGTTTTAATATCTAATTTTAAGATTTTATAAGACATTGTTATTTGTTAATTGATGATATGTAATATGATACAATTGGTATGCTTTTAAATTTTATGAAATTAGTATTTATGATCTGTACGTTCGAATGTAAAGTAAAAACGTTCGAACGTTGGTTCACATTTGAACCAACATTCGAACGTGAATACATAAAATTGTATAGTAACATTGGAACGTAGGCCTCTACGTTCGAATGTACTAACCCTCAAACGAACAAAACGTTCGAATGATTAAATGATTAACGTTCGAACAAACCTCCGAACATACCACTTGCATTCGAACACTCTTTCGTTTACATTCGAAATAACGTCCGAATGTTAAAACCGTTATGTTTGAACATTGGTCCGTTAACATTCGAACATTTATTTTAATTAACGTTCGGACGTATAAACGTTTGAATGTAAATATGATACGTTCGAACTATAATCAACGAACATCAACTTCTCTCATTCGAACGTCAATCGGTTGGGTTGCCGTTCGAACGTTCAATTGGACATCCAAACATTACTTTCTGTGACTGTTCTCAACCGTCACAAAAAAGGGAACATTCGAACGTTCAACCAAACGGAACACCTCCAACCGTCACTAAAAATATTTTTAGTGATGGTTCAATAGTAAACCGTCACCAATTATTTTCTGTGACGCACATTAGGGGACGGTTTCAAACCGTTACCAAATATCTTTAGTGATGTTTTGGCAATTTTTAGTGACGGTTTCTTCTGTCACAAAAGACAAATTCTGTTGTAGTGCATGTGGTGGCATTTTGGAGTGCTAATTTGATTGGAATTGAAAAATATGGTTTGGGTACACTATTGTCGAATTGTGGTTTCTATGCTAGACATTTCCTAAAGTTAACTGAGGTTAATTTGGATAAACTTGCATATTTTGTTATGAAAACTATTTTGGTTATTTTTCAGTACTATTCTCTGGATATTTGGACTCAAACCATAGGGAATAATTCAACTATTGTTTTTGCTGGGTTGGCCTGCTGAGATGCACAACCTTGGTATGGGGTAAACATGGCCTCTGATAATGATTCTATACTGTTACTATTACCGTTAATGTTATTGCTTATGTCAAAGGTATTTTTTGACTATTTTGTTATCATTAGTCCCGTTTAGATAATAAAATGAGATAAAATGATTTTAGATGAAAGTTAAAAGTTGAATAAAATATCATTAGAATATTATTTTTTAATATTATTATTATTTAAAAATTTAAAAAAGTTGAATTATTTATTATATTTTGTATAAAAAATTGAGAAAATTATAATGACGAGATGAGATTTGATAAAACTGTTTTTGTATCTAAACGGTGAACGTTTATATAAAATTCAAATTTTTTATTTTTATAAGAAACTTGATAATTTTTTCATTTTATATGAATTTACTGGCTCTTCTTATGCATATTATATATGTTCATTGCTTATCGAGTCAGTAGACTCACCCGTTTAATACGTATTTTATTCTCATATTGCATTGTTGATTGTGTCAGCATGAAGAATAAATGGCAAGTGGCAGTATTAGTGGAGAGGATTAAGATAAGTGCCAAGTGGCATCAAAGGATTTGTCAAATTTTAAAGGAAATCTTAAAGGGAATTACTTATTATTATTCAACTCATTTTGTTTGAAAGAGTTTTAGGAGATGATAATGATGGCATTTTTTATTGATTATTTGATTGAAGTTATTATTAAATATGGTGAATGATTCAACCCGTGTATGGGCTGACCATAGTTCTGGTCCTTGGCCCAAAAACAAGCTTTGTCGGCCTTAAAATGCCATGTGTTTGTGTGAGCATGTGTGCTGTGCAACCAGCCTAGCTTGTGGCATGAGGTTTTACCCCTTATAATTCCAACACATGCCTCAATTTCTAAGGACAAATTGAATCACCTCCATGCTTACTCTTTGGAGCTAAAAATTACAGCTTTTATCTCTTCATACAACCAATCCTCCAATAGGTCTTAGGTCTCGTTTGAATCCTTGAATGAGCTCAACTCATTTCAGTTGGGTTCTGTTTTAGACCTATCTTAATATTTAAATACATAACTTTTAAATCACTAAATTCACTAAATTCAAAACCTCTTTATACGTGAGACCTACAACTTTTTTCAATTCAACACTTGTTTACTTGTGAGATCTATAACTTTTTTCAACTTCTCATAAAAACATTTAAACTCATTTTAGGTGGACTCCATAAAACTCACTCCACCACCTCAACTCATTACTATTTATAAAGAACTCAACTCAGCTCAACATTCAAACATGTAGGGCCTTAGACAGCTAGCTGCCCTACAAAGGCGATCACAGTGCTGTAATACACTACAACAGTCCAATTTGCTGAGTCCTATATATCCTGATATGCATATACCTACTCCCCAATTTCTATTCAAGGTGCAATGCACGTGCAATCAAATGGTATAACATGATATTGCCACTAAAAAGTTTTTAGAGCAATTATCAAAGTTGGTTTCTTTGTATCCAATACAAAGTTTTTATTGATCTGTTGTCATGGCCGTCACACTGTAATAGATATTTTAATTCAAGTTGATGCATTATTAGGTAGCATAATCTGAAAATTCTGCAGCATTGTGACCCAATAGAGGTCATTGTTTGGACCCTCTTCAACCTTGCAATGTCTCAATTAATTTCGTAAATATTGAGACATGTATTGGAGTTGTATATATTGGGCAAAATCCACCACCACAAGGCTGGTTGTAAACATGAGGCTCTAAAGTGGCATTAAACGTCCCTACATAGATCAGTACACACAAACCATATTGCACGGATTAGAGGGTCCTATAAGTCACCAAGAACCCAAGTTCATGCTTGCTGAAAATTACATTCCTGCACATGAGCCTGATCAAGTGTAGTAATGGGCAGCAGCCTTAATGGCTCGCGTCAGTGACCCTAAATGACCTTTTTAGAGACTTATTAAATCCTAGAACGTTTGGAGATAAGTGGAATTAGGTTTAGCACGTTAGGATGCCTAGAAACAAGTCAAATGTTTACTACATAGCTGGTAGAAAGTCAACCTAGCTACCAAGTATGATCCATGATCAGAAAGGACTATTTTCTTGGAAAATGTAATTAGCTTTAAACAAAGGAAATGAAAATCTATGTTTACTTACAGAAGCATGAGCGAAAGACTCAAAAGACATTACCATGAGTAAAACTATATAGTAACGCGCGATTAGGAATGTTTTTCCTAGCTAGGTTGCAAAGGAAATCACGTTGATATTGTGCTAATGTTATGAAAGTGGAAATGATTTTGCATATACATAATTAATGGATCCTAGAAATGGCGTAGGGGAAATATCCTGAGTATTTTCGAATGTATCTTTAATTTCTATATATAGCACTCAAGTGAAATTTCAAGATTTCTAATAGCAACACTGGACAGTGGGGCCGGGCTATTTCACTAGATATCCTTTTATATTAATAATATATGTAAAATTTGGAAGTGGACTCAGTTAATTAGCATTTTGTAACCCAAATGTTCATGTAGGACTGCATGAGTTCCTGCATGTCGTCACCTTAATTTGCCAAGTTGATCCAGTTTCTTGAGGTTGCATGCAACCGTTTTGGCTCAAGTTTAGGAGTATCCATACTATAAAAAAAATTCTTAGTTCATGAGATATTCTTAGAAAGCCTTATACCTTTCCTACATTATTAATAATCCTTTCCATCATGCATGCAGCCTTTATAAATCCTCATGATTAGCACTATGATATAGGAAAACACTAAACTCATAAGGGTTTGTCCCGACAGTGGGTTCCGAATGGTATTTTTTTTACTTGATGATTAAGAAATTATTTTTTAATATTGTTGTGAATTTTTTTTAAAAATATTTAAGGGTATAAAAAAATGTATAAAAAAAATCAAAATAAAAAGGCCAAATGGCCTTCTTGGAAAATTTGTCGGGCTACACCCTCGGTAGGTATAGCACGACTCTATGATATATTGTACTTAGTTCAAAATTTTCCACATTTTTATAGCTTATACAAAGGTTTGTAGCCAAACTACCCTCTTTTGCTACCCAAATCATGATGGGGCACCACAAATGACAAATGATGATACTTTCACCACCTCCCAAAAGCAGAACATGAGTTAAGTAATTGGATGAAATGTGTCTCTAGTTACAAAGACTTGCAACTTGGAAGGGGCCAACAATGATTGGTTATAAAGAAACCAATTAGGAGTAGCATCTGAACCCCAGATTCAGAGTAAATCAGGTCTCAGAAGAACCCAAAACATTCTTGTTTGCATTATCAATACACCTAAACCCCAGCATACACTCACTCACAGCTTCCCTCTACTGACCACACAGGGCTGAGTATACCCTCTAGCTATAGCTAGCTACGTTCCCCATTTAAGAGCCCAAGATTTCCCACTATTTTATTTTATTTTTCTTTTTTAAAAGAAAAAACCCTTTTTCGTAGGCAGTGTCTGCATGCAGAGACAAGTTTGTCTAACCTGAAATATGCATATTATATAATATATATATGTGTGTGTTAAATAAAATCACACTTCTCAACAGCATACCTCTCTCATGCAACTCAGAGGCCATGTCTGTTTCACAAAAGACACCCTCCTAGTGATCATCATGCATGAAACTTCAGCAAACAGTTCTGTAAGGAGCACTAGCCGTACTGATATTCACTGAGAGAGAGAGAGAGAGAGAGAGAGCTAGAGAGAGAGAGAGAGATGCGTCTATGTTGTGTGAAAAAGATGGAACATAGGTTAGCTGGAGAAACTGATTGAGATAGGTTAGCTGGAGAACTAAAGACAAGGCCGGTTGAATAAGACTAGATAAATAAATAAAATCAGATGTAAAAAGACAGCATCCGAAAGGAGAGGGTCAAGGCGCGTGATCTGGAACAACAACCCACATAGATTTTGTCGAAATGAAGGGTCCTTTTCGTCTTGATCTTCGTTTTTGACACCGAGATCATGCATGCTTCAATTGGTCGGTTTAAGATCCACTCCTTTTTCTATTTTAGTTTCTCTTTTTCTTTTCTTTTCTTTTCCTTTTAATTATTATTCGTATTTTTCTTTTCTTTTTTATTTTTTCACGAAAGTATCAAATTACTTGACCTTTGAGATTAATTATAAGCTTTTTCCCTTTTTCTTTTCAGTTCATTTTTGGTTCAAACCTTTTTATTTTCTATTTTCCTCCAAATATATAACGGTGCCGCCATGATCTCATTATATTATAAGCATGCATGTCTTCGTCGGTGATCAATGGCGGACATAGATGGTGCTGGGATCTATAGTTGTTCATGAAGTGTTAGAATATTGTGGTTTCTCTTCTTACTAAACATCCGAATAAATTAGTTAATTTAGAAAAGGATTTAGAACTTTTACAGAAGTCTGCCTATATATACATGCATGGAGAGAGATCAGAAAGAAGGGCAACTCATTCTCATGGTCCAGTATGAATATTTGTTTTGAAGTATAAACTTAGGACTTGTTTGGGAAGTGAGATGATATCATTTCATTTCAAAATTTTTCAAAATTTCTTTCCCAAACATCACTCAAATACAAACACTTTTTAATTTTAAATTTTTCATCTAATCATTATCTAATTATTACAACTTTTCCAAATTTTCAAACAAAATACAAAAAATAATACAACTTTTTCAAATTCTAAAATAAAAATAATATTAAGAAGTTATATTATAAGAATATTTTAAATTTATAATCTTTTTATTCAAAAATTTCTCTCTAATTACCTAAAACCCAATAAAACATGATCTTAACTCAAACTATTTCACAATTATATATTCACAGAATCCTCATCTCATCTTATTACCCAAACATGTCGATCTAGTCTTGGAATTTATTATTTGATTCTGGGAATTTCACAAGACCTTTTTTTTTTTTAAGTTTACAAGTTGCAACACATAAAAGTGCATCAAGTTTAGCTTATAGGAAAACCAAGTCTTAGGAGGAGGGGTGTACGTAAGAATAAACTGGTAAATCGATCAAAATTAATCGAACTATCCACTTCAATGCGATTCCATGGAAGGTTCGGTTGATTTCAATAGTTCATTAATGCACCGTATTTTTACTAGTCCCGGTTCTTTACACTTCCATAAGTATATATATGCAGTGGGAATGGTGCAATGCACATTAAAATACTTTAGAATTGACATTGCTTTATTAAAACTAAGGGTGATCTCGGTCCGGTCTCTTTGGCCATTTTGTGGACCGGACCGAACCTATTTGGTCCAGGGATTTTCTACCCTGGACCGGACCGACTAATGTATAGGACCGATCCGGTCCAGTCCAGGGTCAGTCCATTCGATCTGGACATGCCCAAAATGGGTCATTCAGCCAATCTAAATCTAGTTTTTGTTTTTGCCCATTTTCAATTATTTTCTGCCCACTTCAAATTTTATACATTTTTTAGCTAAAACTAAAAAAAAAAAAAAAAACACTTGATCTTGAAAAATACAATGATAAAAGAAAAATAATCTATATAAAAGACTTGAAAAAAAAATACAAAAGTTATAACAAATTACAAATTATAATCTAAAACTTAACAACTTAATATATAATGGGTAATTTCTAAACTTCTAAGGGCTGAAAAATATTCTTCCAGTTGCATTCATGATTCATCTTCCTCCTGATGCGTAATTTACACCATATAATATAGATTTCCCAGTGGAATTTGGTGACAAAAATGGGACAACATGGTTTGGTGCTCCCGGTTATTCTCCGGAAAATGAAATGGTTACGGAAAAAGAAAGAAGAACTGAATGACACTTTAATTAACTCAACCGCAAGACGATTAAACCAACCCAATTGAAAATGAAAACCCAATAAATTAACACAAAATATATATCATGTGAAAGAGAAGGTTAAATATTGCTAGCAGACAATAGTTGCATTTGGCAGCAAAACCCAACCACCCCATCCCCACATGCACCCCACTATACAAATATAGACAAATTAATAAATCATAACCCACATAAAGAGATCATCAGAGTCTAGCTTACCAATAATCTTATCACCTCTTTAGTCTTTAATCAATATTGGGTGTAAGGCCAATAGGCCTTGAATTTGACGCCTCCACAGAATCAGCAAAGTTCGGATCCTCAACAAGTTCTATCCATAAAAATTTAAAACAAAACAAGTTACATAAAGTTACATAACATTGAAGATAAAACAAAATAAACCACAAAAGATATCAAAGGTAATTTTATTACATACCCATATCAGCTGCTTTTAAAATTCCTCCACTTCATCTAATAAAGTCCTGAGGCTTATTGGAGTAGATGAAGAACGAAGCCAATTTTGTGCACATATAAGACCCTCAACACTCATTGGATTTAAACTACTTCGGAAATGATCAATGTAGATTCAGAGGCCACAGTAGATATCAGGTATTGCAAGTACCACGCGTGCAATATTTGAAAGTACGCGATATCTAACTGAATTCACCTTCCACCAAATTAGAAGGTTAAAACTATCATCTTTATCCTCACATCTTTTAGCTAAATATCTATCAACCTCTGACTTACTTTCCAAACTGTCTTCTGACTGTGACTGTCGCTTAAATTCGGCCATCAAATTTGTCTTTCTACTCGCCACCTTGTCAGTTGAAGGAGCTACATCTTCATGTTGGGAACATGTGCGCTGAGGAGAATGCTCTTCTTCATTTTCCCTGTATGCCTCATACATGCGGATAAATGCATTTTTCACCTTCCAACTGAAATCAATTTTTTTTGCATGATTATGTGCATACATTTTTCCCAATCCAAAATTAAGATATCGCATCTTGTAGCGAGGATCAAGAAGAACACCAATATAGAGCAACATATTCTGATTTTTCAAGTTCTCCCAATACTTGTCAAACTTTCTCTTCATATTTGTGGCCATTAATCCCACCACGGGGTTTCGTTCTTCACACTCCATGTTAATAGCATCTTTAATAATAACCAACTCCAGGAAAAAAACATTACAAGTTACATATTCACCCCCCGAGAATTTTAAAGTTGTATCATGAAATAATTGAAGAAACCTCACAAACAACTGTACATTTGCCAATCAGATGCATTGGGAGGCCCTAACTTCTTTGACTTTCTCGTATTCACCACATGGTCCAAATTTTCATCATTAACATCGTCATCATCGTCATCTTCAATACTACTAAGGAAGCACGAATCTTCTTCTTCCAACCGATCAAAGCCCTTTTAAATTTTGAAATCCGTTCCAACATAAGATAGGTGGAGTTCCACCTAGTCGGTACATCCAGGCAAACTTGGCTTTTGGATTGAATCTCTTCCAACCCCACACATTTCTTAAATGTACTCCACCTTTGAGGGGAAGATTTAACATATTTCACAACACCCTTCACCTTCGCAATAGACTCATCATACTCTTTTAACCCCTCACGAACGATTAAGTTCAAAATGTGGGCACAACATCGAACATGCAAAAATTCATGTTCCAAGATCGTGTCTCTCCTATACTTTGTTTTTTTTTCAAATAAGAAACAACCTCATTATTAGAACTTGCATTATCAAGTGTGAGTGCATGTATTTTTTGTCACCCCCGATCATGCAAACACATCTCTATGCCTTTACCAAGGGTATCACCCTTGTGATTTTCAACCAAACAAAAGGAAAGAATCCTCTTATGTAATTTCCAGTCATCATCAATAAAGTGTACTATGAGACACATATAGTTTAGGTTTTGCACAGATGTCCATGTATCCGTGGTGAGAGAAACTCGCTGCTCTCGAAGAGCATTTCTCAACTTTTTTTTTTCCTTAAAAAAAAAATTAAAGTAATTCTTGGCAACCGTTATACGGGAGGGAATCCCTACCCACTTAGGGCAAACTACAAGCATAAACTTCCTAAAACCCTCCCCTTCAGCATGCAATTCATAAGCCCCCCACTACCACTACCACTTCCTCCCTCCACCTTCCAACCTAGAGTCGTCTGAGATTTATTCGTCTTCTTAAACGGGCATTTCTTACATTGATGCTCAATGTGGTACTTCATGTTTTTCGTACCATTGTTCTTCGTATCACATGCATACGAAGCACCACAATAATTACATGCAGCCCTAAGTTTATTTGGATCACTTTTTGGTATTTTTGTAAAGTGATCAAAAACAAAAGACTTAACTCTACCTCTTTGTGACCCACCAACCGATTGATCACTTACATTGGATGGGGGTGGGGGTGGGGGTGGAGGCATGTTTGGTGTTGATTTTTGCACATCATTTGTAGAAGACTATCTATAAAAATGACAAAAGGATAAAAGAATTAGAAAACAAACATTAATTCATGTACAAGCAAAAAGATGATGAATAACACTTTGAAGAGTAAAGAAGATATATAGTTAAGGAGGTTCAATAAACAATGTGAAAAAGCACATCGAGCGAACTTCTCTGGAAGAGTTCTGCTCGAATGTTACGTCGAGCGCACATCGAGCGAACCTCTCTGGAAAAGTTCCGCTCGAGAGCTGCGTCGAGCGCACATTGAGCGAACCTCTCTGGAAGAGTTCTGCTTGAGCTTTGTTGAGCACACTTCAATCATTTTTATGTTACACCGCTTCAACACACGTTACAACATAATCTTACACAGGTTTTCACAAGAATATGCAACCAACTAATTTTTCCCTCAACATAATGGACATTTTTCAATAATATATTCTTTTTATACCAAGCTGCTGGTAGTAGTATAGTATTCATGTAGCCCATTGTCAGCAAAAAGTTAAAACATAGATAAATATATACTCGCAGCCTTATATTCACTAAATAAGAAACTTGAGCTGGCTAGAGTTAACCAGCCAAGAAGATGATGGACAAATTTATTATAGATTTAGCTAGTTTGGTGTAGATGTTTTTTAAGTAAACTAGCTAAAGTTTGGCCAAACTAGTAAATTCAATAAATGCTTAGGTGGCAAATACACCAGTCTAAAGTGAATCACACCACAATGAGAGAGAGAGAGAGAGAGAGTACCAATCGGTTGCTTGCTGCGATAGAGGAGACAGAGGGGGAATGGGGATCGCGATTCGCGACGCTTACTGCTTAGGGTTCGTGGGAGGGGAATTGGGGAAGGGAAAAGTGGAAATGAATCCCGCCGGGGGGGGGGGGGGGGGCGAGAGGTATTCCCCAAACGGCGCCGTTTTAGGGATGTTAAATTGGAAAAAAAAATAACTGGATTGCGTGAAACGACTCGCAACCTAATTTTTTTTGTCCAATTTTGAACCAAATGGAGCCGTTTCTGGTAGCTGCTGAAGTTTTGTAACTTTATAAGTTTATTGTAACTTTATTGTAACTTTATTGTGATTCTTTTATCTTTTTGGCACATAAATTAATTAAAAAATTATTTAAATTAGGAAAATTTAAATTAAATAAACTATCTAATGTTGATTATTTAATTAACTCATTAAAAAATAATTAATGATAATTATATTTATGATGTTAAATGTTAATTGCTAATTTGTTACTAACTTAAACTATGTCAATGACTCAAATTCAATGTATTATAAATTTATGATAATTTTCAATTTTTCAATATATTAAACTTCTAAGTTTTTACATTTTGTATATGTAAATTTGTAATATGATTAATAAATCATTGTATTAGGTATATCTTTATATGATTAATAAATCATTGTATTAGCCTATAAGCCTATCAGGTATATATAGTTATGACTTATAACTTATAGTGATATTAATACTATACTATTATACATATATTATGCTATAATACTATAACTTTTATAATATGCTATGAAATTATTAATATTATAACTCTTATATAAGTATAGTTATTATAACTTATAATAGTTATATAGTTAGTATAATATAATACTTACATTATACTAAATAACTATAGACTATACCAATACTAAATTACTAATAGTAATAGTAGTACTATATACTATACTAATAGTGATATTAATATTATATATAGTTATAGACTTATAGTATATAACATATTAAGTTAACTACACTATTAGTCTATTATACATATATTATACTATAATTCTTGTAATATATTAATATATACTAATCGTAGAATATATATTATATAATAATACAATGATACTAAATTATTACTAATACTATATACTGTATTATGCTATAACTCTCATAATATATTAATATATACTAATACTATATATTATACTATTATAGTGTTATTGTTACTACTGCATATAGATTTATAGTGTGTGTATATATATATATTATAATGATATAGTGATACTAATACTATATATTATATAATAGTACATTAATACTATAGACTTATAGTGATTAGTTATTATGAATCATGATTAGTATAAGTTATAACTATATTAGTATAAGTATAACTATAGTCTTAGTCTATATTAGACTATTAGTATTTTTTTTTATACCATATTAGAGTCTAGAAGTAGAGTCTAGACTATTAATATAATACTTGTATTAGTATAAATATTAGTATTAGTATAAAATTATAAATATTAGTATTAGTTAATAATTACTTAATGGTGAGTTAGTGATAGGATTAGGTTAATTGGTTAAATGAAAATTATATAATTAATATATATTAATTTAATATATATAAATTAATATATTTTTTTATATTGTATATATATATATATATAAAAACTCCATAAGTGAAACGACGTCGTTTTGTCCATGACAAAATGGCGCTGTTTCATTTTACCTTACGTCCCCCCCCCCCCTCCCCTCCTCTTTGGCCCGCCTTCTCGAACTCTTGTCTCTCTCTCAGACTCACTCTCTAGTGCTCTCTCAGTCTCTCTCTCTTGATCTCTTCTCTCTTTCTCTCTCTCTCGCACGAGCTCCAAGGGTAAGACTCCTTACTCTGGACCTCGATTGGAATTTGGAACCTAGATTTGTTTTTTTGAGTTTTGGATTGGAGATTGGAGGAAGGATGAGTTCAATCAGAGATGGAGGATGAAAATGATTGTGAATTTGTATGCTGTGGATTCTGATTTGTGCATGTGTTTGAAATTGAACGACACTGTGTTTGAATTTTTTTTGGTAGTTTGTAGGTTTTCGAATTGGAACCCTAAATTAGTTTAGGGTCCAAATCTGAAACCCTAAATAAATTGATTTATCCTTTTAGGGGTTTCCCCCTGAAATTTCAATTTAGGGGTTTAAACCCCTAAATACTAGTAGGGATTCTTTGATTCTTTGAAAGAGAATGGTTTTGAATCTTTGATTACACATTTTTTGTTTCTTTTAATACATTTAGCTAAAATTTTATTCTTTCGTTTAAAACTCTTAGAACTAAAAAAACATTTTTTTAAATTTTTTGGTGTATTATTACATTTTTTTTTATGTCTTGTGTTGGCTTTGCACTTTGCATTGCTTTTTCATGTTTGGTGTATTATTACGACTTTTTTATGTCTTGTGTTGCTTGATTTTATAATTTTTTTTATCGTGGTGTGGAATTACGAATGTCTTCTCAATTGAATTTTAGTGATAGCTCTCCTACCCCTACCAGTACCCCTACCCCAGAACCAAACCCTACTCCAACCCCTGGGAGTACACCTTGCCTCGCCCCCAAGCCCACACTAACACAGGGCAAGAAACTTGTTTCCATAGTTTGGTCTCACTTTACCAAACTAGAGGGTAGTGACCCCAATAACCCCAAGCTAAATGTAATTACTGTGGAAAAATATATGGATGTCACTATAGGAAACATGGTACATCCTAATTAAAGGTCCATTTAGAGGAACAATGCAAGAAGAGTCCAATATTAAGATCCTTACTAGAGAATAGTCAATCTAGACTAGATAATGAACTAAAAAAAAATGGCGGATGAGAGTAATGGAGTTTCAACGTTGAAGGAGAGAGGGTTCTAAGAACTTGCCCAAGAATTGTGGAGATGAGAGTAATGGTTGTCATAGACGAGCTACATTTTCAGTTTGTGGAGATGAGAGGGTTCTAAGAACTTGCCCAAGAATTGGAACCTAGATTTACGCTTCATTCTCGCCACACTGTGGAAAAAGATATTAAAAAGATGTACAGAAAAGATAAAGATGTTTTGAGGGGCCAATTGGTGGGTTTGGTAGTTTGCCTCACTACCGATACTTGAACTTCTGTCCAAAATATGAATTACATGTCTTTGAGTATGCATTTTGTTAATTTTGATTGGATTCTTCACAAAAAAATATTAAGTTTTGTCAAATAACTTATCACATGGGTGAGACGATTAAGAAGACCTTGGAGGCCGCAATAAAGGAGTGGGGGTTGGCACGAGTTTTGACAGTTTGGGTTGATAATACCTCGTCTAATGATGTTGCCTCAGAATATTTGAAAACTTATCTTAGAGAGGCAAATAAGACATTCTTGGGTGGTAAATATTTGCATGTTAGATGTGCTGCACATATCTTGAATATAATTATGATTGAGGGGTTGAAAGATGTTGGTGACTCGGTTGCACGAGTTAGAATGGCTGTGAAATTTGTGAGGTATTCTCATTCTAGATTGGAGAAATTTAATGTTGCTGCGAATACTGTAGGCATAACATCGAAGAAGGGTCTTTGTACTGATATTCCTACCAGATGGAATTCAACCTTCTTGATGTTAGAAGTGACCCAAGAATATAAGACAGCCTTTCAATTATTAGGTGATGAAGACATTTAATATGTCAAATACTTTGATGAGCACGGGAGATAAGGAAAGCCTAATGATGATGATTGGGAGGTAATTTCTACTTTTGTTGATTTTCTCGATTTTTTTACGATATCATATTGAAGTTATGTGATTCTTTGTACCCTACATCCCATGAGTTTTGTCAACAAATATGTAGGGTAAAAGAAAAATTAGATGACATGTGTAGGAGTTCCAATCTAAGGATGAAGGGGATGACATTGACCATGAGGGTCAAATATGAAAAGTATTGGGCAGATTTGAGTAGACTAAATATTTTATTATATGTGGCTGTTATTCTTTATCTCTGTTTGAAAATCTCAGTCATGTTATATGGTTTGAGACTTGTACACAATCAGGCATGGGCTGATCTTATTGGTAATAGAACCCGAGATACTCTAGCTAAATTGTATAATGAGTTTAATGTGATTAAGGGTGGTATTGCATCGACTGCAGCTACACCTACCCCAATGTCTCCTCCAGACACCGGGCCAACAAAGAAGTGTAGATTGGCGTGGACTAAGACCCTTGCTCAGAATCCCACACTAGTCCATCAATTTATGGAGATGGTTTCAGAGTTAGAAAACTATTTGACAGTGGATCTTATTCAAGATGATGATGATTTCGATATATTAGGATGGTGGAAGGCGGCAAGAAAGAAATATTCCATCCTTTCTGAGATGGCCCGCTATATTTTGGTCATCCCTATTAGCACCGTTGCCTCAGAGTCAACCTTTAGTATCGGCAGGCGCATATTGAATTCTTTTCGTAGTTCATTTTCTCCTACAACTGTGGAGGCATTGATATGCACACAGAGTTAGACGATGGGAAATGATATTCATATTTTGGATGTTTTATATTTTAAGTAGACCAACAAGGAGGGTGGTGATTAGTCTGGATCTGGATCAACTGGTAATTGTTATTTTTATGTTATTATTTTGATTTATTTATATTCATTTCGATTTCATCGGTATTAATTTTAGTATTAATTGTTGTAGCAACACATGAGACGACTCAGACGACGTCTACCTCCACTGCAATATGAATATGTGTTCAAGCCTCAAATCTCAATGAGTTAATAAAAAGACTACCTGCCCAGGCCACCCCAAATGTCACAGTCAAAGACTCAAACAACTCTATCTTTAGATTCTTAGAATATTAAAATTTAAATCATTTGTATGTATTATGTATTTAATGATTTGTAATATTGATATAATGTCTCTTGGACACTTTTATGTTTGCAATTTTGTAATTGTTTAGCCTTTCAATTTTGTAATAGTTTAGTTATTATTATTAGTTTATTAGGTAGTAGACTAGTAGTCTGTAGGAGTACTTCATTTGCTCCAAATTAGTAAATTTATATTATGTATATATTATTTTTATTCATGTAACTCTTTTTTTTTTTAATCTGGTTTTTTAACCTTTTTGTTTTTTTACTTCTAATTTTATGGGCCTAAAATGGTCTAGAAGCTGTTTCTAGGCTTAAAAGAAAAAGCTTTTAGGCCATTTTAGGCCCATTTCAACGATTTCTGGGAAGACCCAGTAGGGGGCGAACGGATTGACCCCCCTCCCCCCACCTGCACCCCATTATCCGGGACTGGTTACCCCACCTCCGCCCCGTAGGGGGCGGGTAGCACCCCTATGGGCAACATATTCATTCTTAACCATTCACTAGTTATAACATTTGGAACAAGGCCTTATCAATGGATTTACGTGACTCCCCCAAGTTTCTTTTATCCAAAAGAGACCTCAAATATCTTATTCTCCAATCTTATAACTTCTGGTTTGGATATTTAAACCAATCAAGACCATAAGTACTTCTTTAAAGTAACTCACTAGAAGCAATTGAAAACCTAAATAATTATAACATAGTGATCTTAATTTCCTTTATCTTTTAACTATTATAATATAAAATTAGGGGGTATTTATAGGCAAGTGGGTTCTTGAACTTGCCCCCAGCAGCTCGCATAATTTTGTTAATTAACTCATCCTTCCCGCTCATTTTCGTATTTTACTCATGTGGAGCAAGTTGGTTGGGTTCGGTGACCTATCACCCATCCCCAATACGTCTCTTGTTGACTACTCCATCAATTCATGATTGCACAAAAGGTTGGAAATACATGCCATATCCCAAGACTATGTGATGTTACAACTTGTAGGCTTTAGTTCCAATAGACAACATTGGAATCCTTCAATTTAGAGGGAGAGAGTATAAGAGGCTAAAACCAAAATCACAAAGAGGGAGAGAAAAAGAGCGTAAGACCAAAATCACAAAGTGGTTGAGAGATAAGGAGATGGAGATGGCTTAAAGGAGAGACAAAGACAAAGAAGGCAAGGAGGACATAGATTGAAAGGGATAGAAAGAAAAGAGAGAGCCATGGGAAGTTACACACAATTATAGAAATGACGGAGAGAGAGAGATACTTGCAAGCTTATGGCTGCAATGGTGTTGCTGAGACAACATGGCTGTTGGAGGCAGTGCATGAGATGACGGGATGGAGTGGCGACGGGGATTATGGGTCAAAGCCAACAACCGTGATTGAAGGATTTTAAACATACGAGAGGGTAGAGAGATGGATTGAAGTGAAGACTCTAAAGAGTGCGAAGGTAAAGTAAAGAGAGTACGAGTGTGATGGTTAGAAGAGTATAGAATTGTAATGTAATAGGGTACAATTAACATGATCCACCCCTAGTGCTTCTCTTCTTAACTACTCCATCAACTCGTGATTGCACAAAAGGGTGGAAATGCATGTTGTATCCCAAATTTATATGAAACCATAGCTTCCACAATGATTTCTTGATCACAAAGATGACCGAAAAATATACCTTTCTATGCAATATGACAAATTCTTTCATTTTCAATACATGTAATCCATGCTTTTGACATTCTTAGGAATCTATAACGTTGGCCAGCTACTAATAATCTTACAATTCCTTCATTGTTTGGTGAACTCAAGTACTCATCACCAAATATCCAAGCAAATACTTCAACAAGATTTTTCACATACTTTCATGTGGTGCTTTCTCCAATACTCATATACTCATCCATAACATCAATAATTACTCCATAATTGAGAATTCAAATTAATTGAGATGATCATCCTTTGAAGGGAAGACAACCCAAGGCATTTGGCAGCATCTCCTTTTGGACAAAGTACAATTCATGAGCTTCTATTGCAAATTGAATATAGTGAAATAGATCACAATTCATCCAAAATCTCATCTGAAATACATTAGAATGATAAATGTCTCATAAAAAGAGTCGGAGAAAAGTCTATGACCCTACAAAGAATAACACCTGATGAATGTACGACGTTAATTGAGGCTCACCACGAAGTAATTAATCTCGATATTATTTTGCTTTCCATGTATGCTTCTTCCACATTAGAAGTTTAAATTATTTTGAACACATGTTGGAGGAAGAATATTCATATAGAAGGCCATCAAGTTCAAACATGATCCATAGAGAGTAAACAATAATGTATGAAAGAGAAATTTTGATTGAGGTGTGTGAAAATTAGAGATGAAAGGGCTCTATTTATATTTAGAGAAACAATTGTTTGTTATGAAAATGGACTCATTTTGATAGAAAATAATCATTTTTATCGCAAATAATTAGGCACATATAATGGTTTTTGATCTTGTAGATATAGAAAACGTTGACAATTGGGAAAATGACTTTCCACATAATTTAACCTTTTGAAAAAGAAAAATTCTATTCTTAAGCCGATGTAGAGCACACTAAGTAAACTGCTTACATAATATAATTTGATTTGAAAGAAAAATTTTAAAATTTGAATCTTATAAATCAAATTTTACCATCTAAGTGATGTGGTTGACGATGTTCTCTACATACCGACTTGAGACTAGAGTAACAATTTGAAAAATATAGCCATCTTAAACATGATAATTGAACATGAAAAATATGACCATTAGAAATAAGATCACCATTTGGAAAATGCGATTGGATAAAGAAAAATAATAATTAAATAGTATATAGGAAAACATGGGTACGGTGTATTTGAAAATTTTTCCATAAACTTAAAAAAAGTAGCCTGATTCCTAGTGTTGTACAAATAAACTGGAAAATTGGAAAACAGGTTCACCTGAACCAGTGGAACCGGTCCTTAGTTTCAAAACCGGATGGCACCGGTCCCCTTCCGGTTCTATGCTTTTTAGAATCGGACCAGACCGGTTCGATATATTATATATTTTAAATTATTTTTTTAATATTATATATAATTTATATATATAATATATATAATAATATAACTAATAATTATAAATAAGATAATGTTATTATAATTTATAACATAAAGTTTTAATCTTAAACATGAACATTTATTTGATCATATGCTTTAAATATAAAATATATATATTAATAATATTTTATAGACTTATAAATTCTCAATATATTCTTTTTGATAAGTACATTAGTAAATTAGAAATACTATACACATTAGTATATAATGTATATATATTAATTACAATTTACAATTTATGGCCTAATACTAATTAATAGTCTAATAGCATATTACTATTAGTAATATACTTTAAGCTGTCTATATATAAATTAAAAAATAATTATATATTAATTAATGACATAGTAATACTAATACTATTAGTATTTTTTTTATTGCAGATTTTTCTTTTCAATTTTTATAGCATTTATAACAGATTTTTTTATTCATTTTCTATAAAGCAGATTTTTTCTATTTCATTTTTATAAAGCAATTTTTTATAGCATTTACATAACAGATTTTTCTATTAAGCAGATTTTTATAAACAATTTTTTATAGCATATTTTTAATAAAATAGATTTTTTTAAAGCAGTTTTTTTTTCTATAAACATATTTTTTTATGACAAATTGCCTATTTAATATATTAAAATTAGAAAATTGGACCAAACTAGATCGGAACCTGTAAAACTGGAAGTACCGGTTTAGGAGGATAACCGGTGCGTAATCAGTTTTCGAAAATGCAAAACCGGTGCATACTAGTTCGGTCTTAAATTTTCTTTAAAATCGGATCAAACTGGACCGGTTACACCTAAACTGATTCCCCATGATATATATTTAGTGAAAATATATATGAATCCAATGCCATTAATGATCTATTGCTAAAAGGAAATTAATTCTTTCTTATGCATCAGGGAGAAATTAGCAAAATAAATGAAACATAAAACGCAGCGACAGAGGAAGATTAGATCATAAGTTAGTGGCACAATAACTAATATTGCCGAAGAAAAAGAAAAATAAAAAAGATTAAATTAAGCATAAAGCCACCCATGCAGCAGCTTTAAACATTCCCTCATTCGGGATTGCACAAACAAGCTGATCAGTCTCTAGGCCTCAACTTTTCCTGCGGCTGTTTTATATATTGTTTTTGCTCTCTCTCTCCACTCTTGACAGTAAGATGCAACTTTTTTAGTGTAGTTCTGGCCCTATATATCACAAAGATCCATACCATCAGAGCCCTATCTCTCTCTCTCTCTCTCTCTGCGGAGTGCAATCTTCATCAACCTACAGTCTCTCGTACCTTTCTTGAATATGTCTCGGGATCGCACCTGGGAGAGAGAGAGAGAGAGAGATCACAGTCACCAGATAAATGTTACTTCCAAGTCTTGTTGTGAAACAGTAGATCAACATGGCTCACTGATTTATGGAAAACAAAAGGAAAATAGAGGCATTTAAACCATAGAGAACAGATCGATCAAGGTTAATGTTCATCAACGGCATTTTCCTTCTTTTTTTCTTTTATCTTTCTGAAGAGAATCTTACTCTGGATCCAGTTCTCTTACGCAATATATATATATATATATATATATATATATATATTTAAAAATTTCAGTTTACTCTGAACGTTTTACTGAATTAACTCTTTGTGGGAAATTCTTTTTTTCACTGTATGATAGAATAATTGCTAACATCAAGAAGTCAATCCATTACCACACAATCAGTATATAATTTATGCCTTGATTCTTCTACCCTAGCAGCTTGATGTCAGAAAATAGTAACAATTTACCGTCATCACGATGCATGATCTGCTCAGTTTTCAGAATACAATATTAAACTATTAAAGAAAATAAAATAAAAATAAAAACACAAAAGAAAGGACATATAATATGCATGATCATGAACCGATCGATTCTGTGGAAGGGATATATCATTGAAATGACAATTCTTTCTTTATCTTTATTAATTTTTGGCCTAATGGGAAACAAAAAATCAGGCAAAGATCAGCAACCAAGCATCAGTTCTCATTAAAAAAATAAAATAAGGGGGCGGTAAGGAATTAGTACTTGCAGGGATGGGCCCGATCGACCAAGATGTTGCTCCATTAGTTGACAAACTGATACTGAATTGTAACCAAGCGGTGGACATGTCGGTCGTTGCAGACTTTAAGTACGTACTATATATATAGTCCAGCTTAACCTATTTTCCTGTATAGTCTGATCATCATGTGTAACAGTTAGGGCTAGGGTTAGGGTTACTTTCATTAATACCAGATCTCTCATCTACAATCTGTCTGCATGATCTTCATATAGCTAGCTAGCTAGTTCATACACACACACATATGTATATATATATATATGTCCAACATTAATTGGCAAGAAATTAAATTGATTTGTTTTAGACCCTCTAGCTAGCTAGTCTGCTAGTGTTAGAAAGTCAAATGGTTATTAGGGTGTCATTAATTACTAGCTAACGCACAGCCCTGAAGTTTTTGACACTTAAAATTATGGAACTGGAAAGCCTGATATGCAAGAAGATGAGGGTTTTTTTTTTTTTTTTTTTTTTTTTTTTTTTTTTTTTTTTTTTTTTTTTTAAATTTAGATTCTTCTTTATTAACGAATTTTGCACTATATATAATTCACCTCCATTTTCTCTATACTAGGTGTAAGATGGAGGCCGGCCGGGCGCCCACATGGGTAGACCCCCTTCTATATATGCTGGCATGTAAAGCATGGTCTTAATGCTGAGTGGTGCACAAGATGGATTATATATATATAGCCCTCCTTAGCTGGTTCCCATACAATCCCGGATCAGTAGAGAATCTCTCTCTATTTTTATTATTTCTTGAGTATGCATTTAGGCTGTGGGATTTATTGAGTGTTACTCTAATTTATCTTTACGTGCGTGGTACAGTTCACCACTAAGAGAGAACGCTTGAGGTTTGCTGGATTATTTAGTAGGATAAACTTGTGAAGCAACTCAAAAAGTCGTGCTTGAGGTATTCCGTTGTGCACTCTTACACTACTAGGGATGCAATTTCACTTCAGCAATCTGTAATTCAACAATGAATAACTGCACTTAATTTGTACCATTAATTGAACTGATCAAGTTTGTGTTCTCTTTTTGTTTGGTGACAATACATAAATAATTAGGACTGGAGAGATAAGCTTTTATATCCCAATTTATAAAGCACTTTTTGCTTTTTTTTTTTCTTTCCTTTTTTATGATTATAAGGACGTTCGTGAATAATAATAAAAAAAGGTCAGTACAATCCGGGGCATAGCCCAATGGCTCAAGAAAATATACTGGTGTAAAGGTACAAGATGTATTATATATAGCATGACTAGAACTATATCATGATAGTAGTACTACAGCTAATTCATTTATAGCAGTACTACTAGAGCCATTGCAATGACAGATAACTCGACGTACCAAAACTTGTGGCCAGAGAACAGCTAGCGCGCAGCAGAAACACCAAAATGAAAAATGAAATGTGTATGCAGTGGATTCCCTTAAGATGGTTTTCCAGTAGGCTAGAACACACATATCCAGTACCCTTCGATTGGTTCTATCGATAAACTTAAAAGATCTAAAGTACTAGATTTATACAGAGATCTTATAAATTTGAAATGATGTAATATATCATATTTACTTTACATTAAAAAGAGCTTTCTGCATATATCTGGCTTCTCATCAGCCTTAAAGGAAGAACACGAGAAGGGAGGAGGCCGCAGCTTGTACGTCTCTCCCATTCAATTCGGTACAAAATGTGGGGTGAGAGCTAGGTGTTTGGTTTTAGAGAGAATACACTCATTTTGAAAATGACTAACTTATGATCTATATATCCTACATGACTTGTAATTCCCAATCACAACGGGTGGTATGATCACATATTTACGTAGTTTTTCATCTAAGAAGTTATGTGATTTGGGATGACAAATGTAAGATATTATACTATTGTTATAATGGCACATAATCAACTCTCCAACTATATTATTAATTAATTACTAGTTGAAAATTAATGATAAAGAGAAAGGTACATCATCTACTCCTCATGATTTTTTTTTGTTACTTTTATATAATATCTATATATATATATATCAATAAGTTAAAATTATATAATAAAAAAATAATGTATCTGATCAAAGTAATAGTTTTATATACCATTAGTTAAGAGTACTATTAATGAAATTTATATTTGATATTTATATTGCTAGTTTTTAATCAAAATTAATAGTTTTTAATTTCTACATTTTAATTAAAATTCTTAATTTTTTTAACTTATGTCCTTGTACTTTGGTGCATTTATATTACTAAACCAGAATTTGGAGATAAATTAAAATGCTAAAAGTGATAAACTTGTAAAGGGTCTATTTAATTGTGTAATACCTCAAGCTGTGCTAATTAATTTTATTTTATTAAATAAATTTAGTTATTCTTACATATTAATTTTACAACTAGTTTTATGTGAATTGTGAGATCAACTCAAGCAGAACACCTGTGAGATCCTATATTTACCAATTTGAAGACAAACACACACACACACCCCCAAGGCTTCTTGATCCTAACCTTAGGAGCACCTCTCATGATCTCCTAATTGAAACATGAAAATGTGCTTGTAGAGGCTTGGTGGTGATCAAGATGATCATCAGTGTGCGACCATTTTAATTTCCATTGCATCTAGACTTCAGCAAGTGAACTCAATTATCTCAAAGAGTGTCACTAATTAGCCAGTGGAACAAACTATTTTCTGTCAAAATGAGTTTGTTTTTATCGTAAATAGTTATTTTAACCGCAAATAAGCCGTCACAAATACTTGTTTTTTTTTTGTAGTGTTTTTTAGTTAGGGATATGACTTTATGATCTATTATTTTGGTATGATCTTACCCTCCTAATTGATTATCCATGTGTGGCATTGTTTGGGGCAATATTATAATCCTGGCCCTGCGCCTGTATACAATTTTTCTTATAATGGTATACATATATAGTATTCTTACTTGTCCAGAAAAGTCCAAGCTGCCTAAACTATTGTTTAATTCCAAAGGCTCAAATTATATTCTTATAATGATATATATATATATATATATATACACTTTCTAAATACATATATATTTATGATTAACTATCTAATAGATCATCATCATCAAGGGTACTATGAATTAGTATATACTCTCCAAAGTTCATCCAAATTCATGCTGATATTTTCAAAATGTAATTTATTCCATGAATATAATGTTTATTGCACAAATATGTATATAGTATCGTTGTATAAGGATATGTGTGCGCTACATTTCACATGTAGCTGCCAAGATAGGTGATGAAACATATGAAATAAGAGAAATAATTTATATAAGTCCCAAATAAACAAGCCTCATGCAAGCCCTTGTAAAAAAATGGATCTCACCTTAAAAAAGTGTAAAAAAAAAAAATTATTCTTTATTAGTGAGACCTACTTTTTTACAAAAAATTTATATGAAACTTGTCTATTTGGAGCTTGTATCTAACATTACTAAATAAATAAATCAATGCGATAGATCACATGAGTGCCATGACTAATTTAACGCAGCTACGTACTCTTAGGCTCTGTTTGGATTCAAAGATGGTTTCATCTTATCTTATCTCATCTCATCATTATAATTTTTTCAAATTTTCACACAAAATATAATAAGCAATTCAACTTTTTCAAATTCTAAAACAATAAAATATCAAAAAAATAATATTATAACAATATTTTATTCAACTCATATAAAATAATCTCAGATCTCATCTCGTTATCCAAACTAGCCCTAGTAAAATTAACTTTAGGAAGTATATATTTCAAAACAAACAAATTAGGAAAAGTCATATTTTAGTTGATTATACTTGGTTAAGAAATTTATTACTTAGATTGCATACTGGCTTGATTGCTTTTAAGAGTGAGCTAGCGCAGCGCCCGGGTGACTAAAATTTGACCACCCGCGGGTAGGCAATGATTTGGCACAATCCTGTGTAAATCATGTGCATTCATTAAAAAAAAAAAAAAAAAAAAAAGGGTACGTAAATATCATTTATCTTATCCATTTCGGATCAAATCTGTTTTTTCCAAAAAAAAAAAAAAAAAACTTAATGGACAATAATCACGTGTATATATAGGGATAATATTATATATAATTAATATCATAAGCATAAAAAATAGAAAAGGATTTAGGGCTTTTATGGAAATATAAGTGCAAATAGTTGATCTCTTACACATGACTGATCATCTCTCGACAAGATTTGATGTTTCTCTGATGGGTGAACTTTTACCAAAAAGAGCCGAATTGATGAATTGCAAGTTCTATATATATTATATATATAGATATATTGTTTGATCTAGGTTGTACATTGTCCCTATTGTACAAACATCACATGACACTGATACAACAAAAGTTAATTTGGAGAGAGATCATGAGAGAGAACCAAATTCCCCACGCCCGGCCAGTTCTCTCCATGTCAAAGTCTATGTATATATGTAGATTTAGAAGGAAACATCGAACGTAAAAGGAAAAGCAAATTAATAATTGAGCATTGAAAAAGGGAGAGCTAGAAGAAGATCTAAAAACTGGTTTAAAATAAACTCCAATTGCAAAAGAATTCAGGGAGAACTTTCAGTTCATATCTAACATCTTGTCCCACCAAGTCTCTAAGTTTTTCCTTTTTCAACAGTTTTGGTTGTACACCAATACTATACCCCATTACAGCTCCAAGCCAAACTTGCTGAGCATATACATGAGCTCAAAAGCTGTCCCAACACCTGTAGAAAATCCAAAAGTCTCTCTCCTACCTACCTTTGCACGACCCCATCTGTCAACTTGTTCTCTCTCTCTCTCTCTGCTGATCTTCGTGGATGGCGTGCCAATGTAGATGAACAGTGCTTGTAACAATCACTCCCTCCTAATAATAACCCACGATCTTGAAACTGATTGATCGATGGTGTGGAGGATCCGAACGGTAATTATTGATGTCATGTCCCTGCAAAGCTGCGGCCCCAATTCAATCCCTCAGGATTGTGCGATGATGAACCGTCTCTACCAAAACTTCCTGCCCCTCCCGCTGCCGATCCTAGCAACTCCGACACCCGGCTGCCACCGGCATGAGCATTAAACCCTTGTCCGACCGGCGCACCAATGCAAGTGTAAGTACTAGAGTCCGGTGCGTAGCTTAGGTTTGGGTGGCACTGTTGGTTATTACTGCTGACAACATGGCCGACACAGTACTCGTTCATCTGATGTTGTTGAGGATTATAAGGTGTCGGAAAGGACATTGGACGCGAAGGAGAAGTGTACAGATATGGTTGTGCGGGTGGTTGTGGTGGCTGAGGCTGCGGCGGAGGTAACTGGGTGGAGGGAGATCCAGAGAAGAATCTTGGATATCTAAGTGGTAATGTTGGATCTCCATTAATGGCGGTCCCTGCTGCTGGATGATAGCCTCCTGGTATGATTGGCTGGCAGTAGCTAAGATCAGAATATGAAGTAGGCATCCCTTAATTAGTTTTCTTGATCGAGTTCATTCAACAGAGATGAAATATTAAGGGATTTTCTTCCATAGTCTTAAAAAAATGAAAAAAATAAATTAAAAGTAAAAAGTAAATCTTTCTCTGCCCATCTAATTAATCAAATCCTGGGCAAACTACTCAGTTGATTTGTCAGTATTTTGGGTTGAAAATTTCTCTGAAAGAAGAAGAAATCATGATCAAGGTAAGGAAGATGATAGAGGAAAAGAAAAGAAAACGTAATGCAAAAAGTGGATTAATCTAAAATAAAGAAAACGCATACCCTAGATGAGATGGAGTTTGGGAGACTAGGTTATCGGTACTGAAAACCAGCTGCCTAGCCCGGTTCAGCGTCTCTGTCTCCCTCTCTGAACATATGTCCAGCATATACATATAAATAGATCAATTCAGTTTCAACACCAAAACAGCAAGAAATTCAGCAAAAACTCCCAACTTTTGTTATGCTACAGAGATTGACATGACCACGGTAGTTTCATGGGAAAATAATTAGAGAAGTGACTCATTTTCTAGAATATACAACTATAACTAGCTTCTAGCTAAGTAAAGACTGAGATGAATGAAAAGACTTGCCTTGGCGGTGGCGGTTCATGTGTCCCCCAAGAGCCTGAGATTTGCAGAACTTGAGGGAACAAAACCTACATTCGTAGACCTTCCCACAATCGTCTTTTCCATCCTTTCCGCCGCTTTTCTTTTTCCTATAGCCTGCAAACCAAAACCAACCAATTAAAGGGTCTTCGATGAGACGTCCTTTCCTTAGCTAGGGGGCCGGCCGAACCCTAATTACCCAAATCATGGATGATTCCGGGAAATAAATTGACCGGACCTTTTCTCCAGCTCTTTCAACGCTTATCATATGAAAGCGGACAAGGAAAAGAAACAGGAGAGCTGGAACAAAAAAAAATCACAGTACTCTTTCGGAGCTACACATCCAAGCATTGAAAATATATACTCTTTCGGAGCTAAATGTTAGGTTTAATATATACGTTTTTATAAAGAAAAATGGGTATCTTTTTTTTTTTTTTTGTATTTAATGGTAGTATAAGAAAAAGGTAGTACCGGAGGAGGAGCTGTCGGCCTCAAAGACTTGTTTACCATGATCTCTAAAATCATCAGGCAAGTTGTTGAGGTCCAAAGGGTTTCCCTCATCAGGTCTCCTGCAAGTTAAACAGCCAAGAGAAAAAGTTAGGAAAGAGAGAGTTAATAAAAGAGAACATGGGGCAGTAGAGGAGATCAAGATCAAGATCAAGATCAAGATGATGAATAGAAGCAGGTGTGAAGAGGTGTTGTGGGGGAAGACCTACATGTTAGCGACAGAGGGATACACAGAAAAATTGAGGTAAAACTATCTTTGATCAGATAGGAAGATATCGAAAGTTTTTTTTTTAAAAAATTATAAGACTTTCAGTTTGAGACTGCAAGGTTAGAGGCTAGTTTGAGTGGTGGTGGTAGAAAAAGAGCTTTGAAAGTTCTCTATCAGTTCCTCTGCCAGCCCCCACAGGACTCTTCTCTTCTCTCTCTCTCTCTCTCTCTCTCTATGAGAAAATTGAAAGAACGTAGAGACAGTGGGTCTCGTGACTTTAAAAAGGGCAACGGGTGGGGGTGGAGAGAAGCTCTAGCTAGGTATTTTGGCAGTTCATTTAGTTTGGTTGAGAGGATCAGATGAGGGAATGAGAGGGACGTTACCTCAGTTTTGCCTTTACTCAAGAAGGCTAGGTATCTATATATTGCACTAACTCGACTTCTAGTATATATATTTCTATCAGATCTTGATCACATTCATAAAATAGTTCTAAGATCGCTATATTCATACATATCATGTGTGTGTATATATATATACATATATATATATATATATATATTTATATAAAGACCAGAAATGATGGACGCCCAATCACATCTTCTAGCATTAAAGCAAAGGCGGCCAAGCACTACGCATTAAATATCTTTATATAACATTTATCATATGCCTTAAGCTATGGCCGATGAAAACATGCCAAAAACAAGCCTTTTACCTTGCCTTGCCTTGCAGACAAGCTGTACTTTGACGTTGGCTGGACAAGTGTGTGCTACTACTTAAGCTAAACATTATGGCCCACATGCATGTAACTTTAAGTGCATATATTTCCGGCCAAGTGCCATGTATGCTACCCTCATGAGTTCATAATTAATTGCCGTGGATCATGGAACTGTTACTTTCCCATTCTAATTACTATGGCTTTTGTGATCACTACAAGAAAAAAAACTTTTTTTTGTCGTTAAAAATTAAATTTTCGTAGTAAATTATCTTGTGCGAGGAAAAAAATCCGTCGCACATTTATCGGAAATATCTCATCGTTGAAAGTTATTAATGACGATAAAAATACACCGTTGCAAAAGATACTACATTTAGCGATGACATTTTTGTTGCAAGAAGGGTCTCATACTTGGTCCCAAAAAGTTCCCATAAAACAAAACTCATCGCAAAAATTACCGCAACTGTGACGAAAGATTTGTTCCTCATTAATATTAGACAATTAATTCATCGCAGATATGAACAATATAGCGACCAAAATAACTGTCACTAATAGAAAACTATTTCTGAGGAAGTATTGTCGTCGCTAAGCTAATTTTTGTCGTCAAAATTTATTTATCACAAATAATACAATAAGAACCTGGTGTCTAATATAGGTGACGAGTTAAATTTGTCGCTATTGTTTACTATTGGTGACGACTAACTCTCATCAAGACACACCATGATTTAGAATTAGCGACAAATATTTATCATCGTAAATGGTGACATACATTTAGAATTAGTGACAAATATATTTCATCACGTATGATTGCACAATTCTTCATTCTTTATAAATAGAAGACCAAATAATCATCAATTTTAAAAAACAATTAATAACAAATTCTAGTGCTACAATGAAATGAATAAAATTAAAGCCATCATTTAAATCTAGTACCATTGTTCATAAAAACACTCGAATAAAGTTTGTTCTTTGCAAACTAAAATAGAAATGTGAAATTGAATGTCTCTTTAGGACTCTCTATGAGTCTCTAATTGTGCCATAATTTATGAGAGGCAACGTTTATATTCACTTTGTTTCTCTACCATATTGTTGATATTTGATTGCATAGATTTTACCCTTTACACCGACTCATCCCATTTCTCCTTATAAACTTCCATTTCATTCTTATATTTCTTTACTTGTTGAGTGAGTTGGATGACTTTGGATGAACGTGAAGATGATGGAATAGGTATGACATAATTTCTCAATCCTTTGGCATATCCAGATTTATGCCCCAAAACCTCGTTGAAAATATCTTCTACAGTCCGTGATGACCCAGCAGCATTTATCTCATTCCATAAATCTTTCATCCTATGTTGGAAAAGTAAAAGCAAGTTTTTCTTAGAAAAGTAAGTTAGTATATGTATGCATTGTGTTTGTCTAAGTCCAATGCATAACCCAAGTAAAAGAAAATAAATTAACCTTAAGAAATAAAATATCACAAAAGAGAAAACAAACATCAGTAACATCTCAAAGTTGAAATTAACTTTTTATTTTTTATCATTGTTGTACAGTATAGTTTACAACCATGGTTAACATAAGTGAGCAAGAGGTCTCATCTCAGGTTTCTAATACATTATTTTAAAATAATCATAATAATCAATAATGCAATAACATTCTAATTACATGATTCCATAAAACACCAAATCTAAAAACTAATAAACAACAATGTAAATATCAAACTCTTGCGCATAAAAAATAACTCCACATATAACGTTTAAGTTACATGTAAGTTCATCTATGAACTATAATAAGCAAATAGTGCAATATGGCATATTCTAACTCTAACTCAAAATGGAACTCTATATAATAACTTAGACAAAGACAACGACAAAAAAAATATTAGATTCCTTAGACCAATAAAAAGAAAAAACTATAAATATAACGTCTACATGCTATAGTTGTGATAAAAAATCAAGACTCAAGTTGAAGTAAGGTATTTCGCTAAGAAAAATGCATTACTTACATAATTTTCTTCTGCTGTAGGAGTCGTGAAAGATCCATCTTTCGAGTGTGTGAGTTTATAAAAATCAATCAGAGTAGTTTCCTCTCCACGTTTCAACAGATTAAAAAAAATTAAAAAAACTCTCTAATATTAAAAATCACAATGTATAAATAACAATTAAAAAATACATTTTTTTCGAGAAGTCGAGCAAATGATTTTGATCCAGCCACGTGATTAATTTTCAAGTTGCTTCTATTCAAAACATTTTGATCACACAATTTCTGTATATAAAAAAAAAGAAATAAACCAAAAAATGCAAGTTAATTCTAGGAGTAAAAACATAAAGAAAAAAAAAGAATTGCAAGCTTTATGAGTAGGTAACAGCTAGCCTCTTTGTCCATCCTAACTCAATATTTATATTATTTAGAAATGGAACTAGTACCAACCAACTAGTTCTACCCTTAACATATATACACATTTTCAAACTCCAATTCTATCACAAGCCTACTATATATACAACGCCCACCATAAATTTCAAGTTTACATTATTTGTAAATAATATAGACATCAATTTATATTTATTTTCTCATGAAGAAAATAATTTTTTATGCATGCTTGTTACTGACGAAATTGATACTAACTAATACAATAGCTTATGAATATATACGTGACAAACTTTAACATTGCGATACCTTGTATTTTGGGTCTGCCCATCGATCACACAATATCTCCCAATCAGCTTGATTTAAATCATCTGGTACATGAGCAATCATTTCTTCTTTTGTTGAGTATTTCTTGAATATCTTTTGCAATGTATGGTGATAGTCATTATAGCTTCATTGTAACTTTGCTTTAACGCTCTCTTTGACTTCATCTCCACTCCAATCAAGGAGGAATTCTCCCTAAAATACAATTGAATTAAACAAATGTATTACATAATTTTTAAACCAAAACAAGAAAATAATAAATAAGCACAATGATTACTTACGCAGACCTGAGCGTACAATTCCTCCTTATCTACTTCAAGGATGTGCTTCCAGTTTTTGCATGTAATGGGGGCAAAATGCCTAGCAATATAGCCTACCCTGCTAATAAAAGCAATACTATTTGTTCCATTAGCTCCCTTATTGCCTGATTCTATTTTCATTGGAATGAAACCAGTTTTTCTCAGTTTCTCAAATGATATGCACTGTGCTTTACCACGACCTCGTTTCACCTTAGAAGTGGCTGAAAAATATAGGAAGAAATCATTTTTAGAATTACTATTTTGTAGCTCTTCTAAAAGATGCATGCATGTATAATAATGTTGACATAAAGCAACTACTTTGCATTAGATGAGAGGATGATGAGAATTAAGATGATGAATAGATTTTTTCTTTCCTAAAACCCATAAACCGTAGCCGTCCCTCACTCCCCCCCCCTCTCCCCAATTCACTCCCACCGACACTCCCCCCCGGGGCGCGCGCGTACCCTCTCCCTTCCCTCTAAGCACAAACCCTCACGACGCAAGAGCTGCCACCGTCGTCGATCCACCCAACGCCATCGCGTCTCACTGGCGGTAAAAACCCCTCCTCCCTCTCAGCCTTCCTTACCCGAGGATCCCTCTCTCTTCTTCTCTCGGCATCTCCCTTTCAATCTCTCGCCTGCCCTATGTACAGGAACCCAGCGCCATCGTGAATGGTAGCAGCATGACCTCACCAAGAGGACAGGCAAGCCGGCCACCCCCACACACGGCAGCAGACGCTTCATTTCATTTCTCTTCCTACGGATCTCCTCTTCCCTTAGCCGAGTACCATCCACCGTACATGAGATCAACCACCTCCAACCCCAGGGCTGCTCCTCCCATGTCTCATGGCTAGCCTCTTGAAATCGAGGTCCCCCCCGTGACCCAGCCCCTCCTCTTGGTTAGTCCTAGGGAAACCCACATCTAGATTGTGTATGGTATAACAACTATTCCCTTTATCTCCTCTAGGTTGTTTATGTGATTGGTTGTGTGTGTTAAATTATGTACAAATCTGTTTTATAAATTGATTGTGTTGATGTGGTAGACTGAGAAAAGCTGGTGTGGTTTGTGATGTTGTTGGGTTGTGAAATTATTAGATTATGCATATGGGAGTGTGAAGTGGAATCCTATGAATTGATGCTAAATATTGGACTCTGTCTTGGTTGGAATGTTTGTAGTTGATGGATTTAATATTTAATCTTTAACTTCAGTCATATTGGATTTGTGAGCACGAATGATTTCTAAATGTGTGATTATGTTTGAGTTGGACTATGTTTATTGATGAATTGTCTTGAAGTGTTGGGATTGAATGATTGAGTTGTAGTGAGTTTGTTGCTGGTATGCTTGGTTGGTTGGGATTAACTTCACTCATATTGGATGTTGTTGGTATGCTTGGTTGGGTTGTGTTATGCTTTTGGATGTAAGGAAATAAATGGAACATGATTTGGTATATCTAAAATTATGCTTGAGGCGACAAATATTATTGTGGGTGCTTCAAATCCAATGTGTTTTACTATATCTAGCAGTATGTTGAAGAAAGAGTTACGGGGCAGCAGCTCTGTTTTAGCTTATATTTTAGTTGCTTATATTGTTATTAGTTGTATTCTTTCTTTCTTTCTTTACATGTTTATTTGAAAGCTTTTTAGTTCAGAAGTATATGCTTATCTGTCTGTCCCCTTATATGAGGATCAAAATTAGTGTCTATGCAATATCATTAAGTTGATATATTGAGTTTTGGGCATTTTAGCTTAATTCAAAGTACCTTTTATATTAAATTATGTAGGCCTGAATATAGGATGAGTTACTCGACCATTTGGAACTATACATTTAATTATTAAGGTTGTGAAAAGGCTAATATCTTTTGAATGCCTTTTTTCTTTAACTTTCTCTTTCACAGATACAACTTACTTTAGTCTTGTTCTGAAGTTGGATGGAAGATGACTCGTGTGAAAAGGTTTGCAGTTAGCAGACTGAAGGTGTACGGGCATGAACTAGTTTTTCTTGTTGAAAGTCATGATATCTCTCTTGTCATGAGAAAAGTAGATCTTGTTTGTTTTTTGAGTTTCTCAATAATCTTTTCAGTTTGTAAAACTGTTGTTGTGGTATGAATTATAGGCCAGGAAAAATAAACAAAATTAATATATATATATATGGCAGCAAGTAAAGGTATTGTTCTAGGTGGCTTTGTATGAATTAGAAACATGGGGTTTTTATATGGCTAGTTTTTGTGGTATGCTAGACAAGTTTTATGTGAGCAATGAGTAGCATGATTTAGGCGTGATGAAAAACAAATAATACTTAGTTGCAGCTCCAAAGGTTAAATCACCTCAAGAATGGGGCAATAGGATAATGAAAGATGCCAACAAAACAATTCAGCTCTATTTGGGCTTATAATATAGAAGTCAGTCTATTGATTTTCTTCTTTACTATGAGACACCATGCTTTGTGGACTTTTCACACTTTGTAGAATGACATGAATGGAGATGAATTGGAGAACACAAGAGTTGCATGTGTTTGTTACAGTAATTTATTTATATATTAATCCAGGGGACAGAATTGTAAATCATAAAATGTACATCATGGTATATCAAGATATTGTTAAGGAAAAAAAATTATAAAATCATAATACGATTAAGATTTAAATAAATTAAAAATTAACTTATATGCTCCTTCACTGCTCAACTGTGTTTCATGCACTTGACTATCAACTGTTGTTGACTGATCTATTAGCAAAGATCTCCCCAAAGAAGAAGATGCCTACATGAAAGGATTGTGGTTGATCCGTAGTACTAGTGCCTCTTGAAGTCAATCGAGATGATTGTCCTCCACGTCCTCGAGTAGTAATTGGAGCCATAATTACTAAGAAAATATACATACAAAAATTACATGGTATTGATTCAATAGAGATATTAGTATTAAACAATTAGAGAAGTTAGAATGAGAACAATTTACAAGAATTTACCTGAAAACTATAAAGTGATGGAGTGTAGTAGTAATCAAGATAGAAATAGACTAAGAAAGTTTACCTCCAGAGAAAATGCAATGAGAATTGGTGTGGAAAGAAAATAGAGATCTCTAAGGATCGGAATACATAAAAAAAAAACTGCTGTGAAATTTTGGTGGGAGAAATGAAATAAAGGCAAGGAATAAAAAAGTGAGATTTGGAGGGAAAAAAATAGTGCTAACCGAATGGAGTTGAAGTTGTCAACGTCCCACTCTGTAGATGAGAAAACTCAGTAACGCGGGATTTTTAATTCCCTTACTTCAAGCCTCGTTGGTTGTATTTATAGAGAGAATGGATGGATTTTTTACGTGCAATTGTTTTCCAGTCAACACAAATCATGTGTCATATTAACTCGTGCTATTTTTTCTCTCAAACGGAATCCATCATGTTTGCCTGAAATCTAAGTACTAAAATTCACAATCATTCAAGCAATACAGCCATTACTTTTGAAACCAAATACATCCTTAATTAATTAGGAATAAGTATGAAGATGCTATTAAGAAACTAGCAAAGCAAGAAAAATAGATAAAAATAAAAAGACTGAGTTTTCGTGTGTTTTTTGTGGAGTGGATTATATGGTTTTAAAAGAATGAAGTTTTAGAATGAAGATAGAGACATAATATCATTTTAATCAATTTTAAAAAATATTTGTGCATTTGTTTTATATTAATTAAAAAGATAAAACTTTCTAGTTTCATTCAAAAAGTTACAAATGTATGTATAATTTTTTATTTTGAATAAAAGGATAATATGTCTCCAACTTCATACTAAAAGTTAAAAATGTACATTTTTTTTATACTTAGAAGAAAGATAATATGTGCCCAATTAAAAACTAAAAGTATATGTATATTTTTTATTGATTAAAAAGATAATCAGTTTTCAACTTCATTCTAAAAGTTAAAAGTGTGAGTACATTTTTAACTTTTAGAATGAAGTTGGAGACATGTTATAATTTAATAATTTCTTAATCAATATAAAAAATGATAATATGTCTCCAACTTCATTGTACAATTATTTATATTAATTAAAAAGATAATATATGTTCAATTAAAAATAAAAGTTGCGTACATATTTTTATATGGATTAAAATGTATACTTTTTTTATTGATTAAAATGATAATAACTTTCCAACTTCACTCTATAAATTAGAAGTGTACATACAATTTTTTTATATTGATTAAGAAATGATTAAATTAGAATATGTCTAAAAAGTAAAAGTGTATGCCCATTACTAATATTGATTAAAAAGATAATGTGTCCAATTACAAATTATTTATGTAGGTATAGTTTTATATATTGATTAAAAGAATAATATGTCACACACAAATAATACTCTCAATAAAACTAATTGTTCTTTGTGGAGAAGAGGGACGGTACCCCCAATTTTATGGATAACCCTCTCTTATGGCGGATGAATACCTTTTACAAATGGGGGAAAAGCTTTAGGGGTTACATAAATCCCTAAACCAAAGCACATGCAAAAATCATATATTCTAATAGACTAATTCATATAGTAATTGAATAAAAAAAAAAAACTAAATCTATTGCATTACTTAGCATCCAAACTTTATTTTATAAGAGAGAAAAAATATCTAAATTTGGTATACAATAAAACATTTTCACTCCAGTTCATCATCAGTATCTGTATTATTATGAGTGTCCAAGAATTCTTCATATGCATAGAACTGATTATCAGAGTCTCCTTCCTCGTCGGTGTTGCTAGTCATGTCCTTATCACTAAGATGTTCATTAATAACTGTATTGTTGGCAGGTAACACATCAACATACTCAGATATCACATCATTTCCCAACAGTGGAGCCAATTCCCCCTCATCAAGTTCCACAGATGCATTAAACCCGAAAGGTTCATTTTCCTAATATGCTTCAGCATCAGCTGCATCTCCATCTTCTTCATCTACTCTCAGGGGTGTATCATAGATGTTCCTATTAGTAATTTTATCTACCACTCTCCAACACGGGATATATTTATACTTGTAAAATGATTATCTATTTGTATTTGTATTCTTCATTTTCCTATATCCCACCAATCACAATTGAAAAGGAATACTTGATGACCTCCCAAGTAATGTAACTCCAAAATATCATTTAAAACTCTATAATAGTTAACATCATTTGCTTCGTGTTCCCCTTTAACAAGTACACCACTACACTGTGTGCACCGATCTCGTTCATATTCTTAGTGTGAAACCTAACACCATTCACCATACAACCATTATAGAATGCAACTTGTGGGTCAGGATTGCAAGTTAGTGCATATAATTGATCAGACACCTCGGGTGCATTCTGGCTATGCAAATGTTTAATCTATTAAAAATAATGCAAAACAAACAAAACATAACAATTAGAAAAATAATACTATATGGATTGTATTCAACACATTAGAAATATCACCATATTGTTAAAAAAACATAATTACACGTTGTTTGAACCACTTTGGAAATTCGGCTTCATGTCTACGATATACATTATTTGTGCATCTTGCTTTGATCTCCTCATAGTGTTCACTGTATATAAAATTTATATCAATATGTGACATAATTAATAACTCAAATGTATGTGCAATTAAACAAATCATACATGATTTACTTACTTTAGATAGCACTCAATTTATGTGCAATTATTTAGCACATACCATTGTGCCTTTGCAAAAAGTCGTTCATCTAAACTGTGAAGTGTTGAGGATCCTAATGGACGAAAATTCTGAGAAAAAAATGAACAAACCTCTGCATTCATTCCCTTGCCCAATATCAGTATTTCGCTCTATACGATTAAATCTTGTCTCAACATTATGAAAATACATGGAGTAGAATGTCAAGCATTCAATATCAATATATGCCTCTGCAATTGACCATTCTGAACGTGCTTGATTTCGCACATACCTTTCGAGTTTGCCAAGAAACCTTTCAATGGGAGATATCCATCGAAATTGTACCGGTTCTGCAAGCAATGCTTCACGTGGTAGATGAATGGCTAAGTGTATCATTATATAAAAAAAAAAGCTAGTGGAAATATCATTTCGAACATGCAAAGAATGATGACAATGTTGCTTTCTAGTTGCTTCAAAACCTCTATGTTTAACGTACGTGAACATAGTTCTTTAAAAAAAAACTTAGCTCAATCAATGTCATCCTTATATCTTTTGGTAAGTACCCACGGATTGCAACTGAGAGTAAACGTTGTAAAAAAAACGTGACAATTATTACTTTTCATTCCTGATATCCTACTATTAGCAACATTCACACACCGAAAAATATTTGAAGAATAACCATCAGGGAACTTCACAGATTCTATCCAAGCACAAAAATTTTTCTCTCATCACTTGACAATGTGAAGGATGCACGTGGCATTAGATAAAAACCGTCATCTTCTTTTAAGTGTAGTTCCTTCCTGAGACTCATTTGACACAAATCTTTTCGTCAACATTCTTAGAACAGTATCACAAATATTCTTCTCAACATGCATGACGTACAAGTTGTGTCTTAATTTCAAGGATGACCAATATGGTAACTCAAAGAAAAGACTTTTTTTTTTGTCCAATTCAACTCTTCTACTGCACGTTTTCTTTTATTTGTTTTTTCAAATTGCATATCTCTAACATTCATAAGTTGTTCTAACACATCATTGCCAGAGAGTTCATGAGGTGCCAATCTATACTCTTCTTTACCATTGCAATAGCCTTTTTTTCCGCCAAATATGCCCCGGTTGCAAAAAACGACAATGAGCCATATAACAATGCTTCTGCCCATATTTCAACCACATAGACTCTATCTCCTCGTTACACACTGGACATGCTAATTTTCCTTTAGTGCTCCATCCTGAGAGGTTTGCATATGCAAGAAAATCATTTATTGTCCATAATAATGCTGCATATAATCGAAATATTTGTGATATTGATGCATCAAATGTATCTACACATTCTTCCCACAACTGCTTCAACTCATCAATCAATGGTCTCAAATACACATCAATTTCATTTCCATGTGCCCTAGGTCTAGGAATAAGTAAGGTCATCATGAAGTACGGATCTTTCATACACTTCCAAGGAGGTAGATTATACAGTACAAGTAATACTGGCCATACGCTATAAGATGTACTCATGTTACCAAATGGATTAAAACCATCTGTTGGCAGTCCAAGTCAAACGTTGCGAGATTCTTAAGCAAACCATTCATGCGATTTATGAAATTCTTTCCAAACCACAGAGTCGGCTGGATTTATCAAATTATTCAAATCCTGAACTCATTTTTCTCTATGCCATCTCATATCCTCAGTTGTATTTTTTGACATAAATAACATTTGCAACCTTGGCTTAAATGGAAAATACCGCAACACCTTACAAGGAATTTTCTTGTCTTTTCTTTCATTATCAATCCATCTTGGCTCTTTGCATATAGGACATTTTTTACTACTAGCATGCTCTTTCAAAAAAGTATACAATCATTTTTGTATGCATCTATCTTATCATAATTAAAGCCCAAATCTCGTCTCAATTGTTTTGCCTCATAGTATGACTTAGGCAATGTCTCTCCATCGGGAAGTGCCTTTCTCAACAGGTCGATCAACATATCAAATGACTTATTACTCCAATTATAATGAAAGCCAATTTTGAAAACTTCACACAACCTGGATAAAGTTGATGTTGAGAATCTTCCCACAACTGTTCAAAATTTTTATTTCCTAATTCTGGAAATGCGGGACCTTGGCTATTGGAAGACTCTCCGACATTAGTATCCATAAATGTTCCCATGTAAACATCATCTAACAGTTCTTCAACTTCGTCAACATTTTCCGTCCAATAATTATCATTAGCATTGTCACGAACCTGATTTTCATTCCATGTTTCATCTTCTCCATGAAATATCCATTGTGTGTAATTCTTATCCATTCCTTTAATGAATAGATGATCGTCCACCACATTTATAGTCCTATAATACCCATTCTTACACTTAACACATGGACACTTGATCATGCCCAGTTTGTCTACATGACCACGTGCAATACTAATAAATTGGTTTACCCCTTCTACATATGTTGTAGAAAATCTATTAGTAAGATTCATCCAGCTTTTGTCCATTTTGTTGTACCTATAAAAAATTTAACAAACAAATCCAGCTCAACAAAAAATAAAAACATCATTGAAAAGTATGTGTGAAAAATTATAAATTTAACATCTATTAACAATTATATTATAATTTAGAAATTAACTTTCATTATCATGGAATATAATACCGTTAAAACCATTTTTTAAAGAAAAATTATAGGCACGTTCTTTTTCTTTTAAAATAATAAAGTCAAATCATCAATTATATTTGTTAAAATAAAATGAGAAAAAAAAATTATTTCAATTACTTCATTAAAATAAAATTTAAAGTTAAATGAGAAAAAATAATTATTTCAAAATTAGTAAAAATATAATGATTAACACTAATTAATTGTGATAAATCTTTATTTAAAGTAGTGAAATTATGCACAATTCCGATATTATCATTCTCAATTGATTAAGATTATTCAAGATCGTGAGAAAATTATGATTGAACCCATATCCATAATTCCATCTCTATCAATTGATTTGAAGCAAGAATAATTAATCATTGAACACCAACAATTGGGAAAGAAATCACATCTCATAATAATAAGGTTTCATCTGTAATCTTAGTTAAGAATTCAGATAGACATGTTCTTGAAAATAAACTCAAAAACATGAATATAAATAAATATTAAAATAATTAATTGACACTTACAGTGCTTCTAGAACATAAAGATATCAGCAAGACTGTTGTGAAATTTTAATTATACTCGCAATTTGACGAATCGTACTGAAGTATAGTTTTAGTAAGAACGAGGTCGAACTTACAGGGACTTGTAAAAACATAGAAAACTAATTAATTATAAACCAAATAAATTCTAATCTAGTTCAGAAAGATGAGTTGTAGAATAAAAAAAAAATTAAGAACTAAACAATCAATTAATCAAAACAAGAAATAACTAATTTAATAAGCTAATCAGAATAAAAGAACTAAAATAAATTGTGAAGATGAAAATTAATCTAAAAAACGAATAAGCTATTAATGGATAATGAACTAAAGTTTTGGAATCCACCTTATTAATTCATAATAATATATTTATGAAAATTGATTCTTCCGGAATATTTACATGATAATCTAGAATTCAATTTTGTTATCATGAAAAATAGCATCATTGAAACCCCTTTATATGAAAATATTTAAAGTATGCATGTTCTTGTTTGCTCAAAGAAATAAAATCAAATCATCACTTATATTTGTTAAAACAAATCACAAAAGATATAAGTTTTTATTTTTGACAAAATTATAAATCAAGCTCTCAATTGGTTAATATTATTCTGTAACATGAGAAAAATATGATTGAACTTATATCAAGAACTTTATGTCTCAATTAATATGAAGTAAGAATAATAGATCGTTGAACACATACATAACTGGAGAAAAAACCAATCTCATAAATAATACTACAATATAATCATCAATGAGATTTCATCCTCAAACTTAACTAGACATATTGATAAAAATAAATTCTAAAATTTGAATGTAAAGAAACATTAAAATAATCTTTAAAAAAATATAAAAAAAAATAAAATTACTTCCATAAACGTAATTGTCGAATTTCAATTTTTCTTCTCTCAAATCCGTAATAGTCCTGTGCGGCACGGCTTATTTTTTTTTTGTTGAATTTCGTTTGACGTGCAAGTGAAATGTGCAGGTGCCACTTTGCTTCAATTGATGTATTTATATTTTATTTTGTTCGATTTCGTTCGGCGTGCAGGTACTTCCCTTTGCTTTAATCTATTTATATATCATTTAGATTCTGTTTCTTGGCCAATCCAACTCTTTTTTTCTCTCATTTCCTTTAGTTATACGCCTCTTTCTTCTTCTTCTTTTCTTTCTTTTTTCTTTCCTCTCTCTATCACGTCTCTTCGTCTGAGCCTTCTTTTTCTCCTCTTTTTTTTTTTTTTCATTTCTTCCTTTAATGTTAATGTCTAAATTAAGTTTATCTTTTTATTAAATCCTGTAAAAAAATTAATACATATCTCAATACTAATAAAATAATAATAATAATTAATACTACAAAGTTATGATAATACTTTATATCGTCGCTAAAACATTACTTTTTGTTAAGATAAATTGGATAGTAAAAAGTTAATTATTAGACTATAATTGACAAAAAATTATAATTTCACTAAAACTTATTATTTATGACAAAATGCAACTCGTTGGCAATACTCTACTGCAGCAAAATTATTAGTGATAATTATAGTCATTGCTAATTCTATAATTGTTGTCACAATTATTTTCTCATTTTGTGGAAAATTCTCCCGCTAATGTATTTGCGACCAATATAAATGACGGTACAATTTTGGTTGTTAAAAGTGATATCAGCGATGAATTTAAAATTTTTCTCATTGAAGATAAACGTTTAGCTACGAGTTTTATATTTTCGCTAAAATATTACTTTTTGCGAAGATAAATTGTGTCACAAAAAGTCAATTATTAGACTAAATTGAAAAAAAATTATAATTTCACTAAAACTTATTATTTATGACAAAATGTACCTAGTTGGTAATACTCTATTGCATCAAAATTAGTAGCGATAATTATAGTCGTTGCAGTTCTATAATTGTCGTCACAATTACTTTCTCATTTGGTGAAAAATTTTCCCACTTATGTATTTGTGACCAATATAAATGACGATACAATTTTGGTTGTTAAAAGTGATATCAGCGACGAATTTAAAGTTTTTCTCACTGAAGATAAACGTTTAGCTACAACTTTTATATCTTCGCTAAAATATTACTTTTTGCGAAGATAAATTGTGTCAGAAAAAGTCAATTATTAGAATAAAATTGACAAAAAATTATAACTTCACTAAAACTTATTATTTATGACAAAATGTAATTAGTTGGTAATACTCTATTGCATCAAAATTATTAGCGATGATTATAGTCGTTACTAGTTCTATAATTGTCGTCATAATTACTTTCTCATTTGGTGGAAAATTTTCCCGCTTATGTATTTGTGACCAATATAAATGACGGTACAATTTTGACTGTTAAAAGTGATATCAACGACGAATTTAAAGTTTTTCTCACTGAATATAAACGTTTAGCTACGAGTTTTATATCGTCGCTAAAATATTATTTTTTGCGAAGATAAATTATGTCACAAAAAGTCAATTATTAAACTAAAATTGACAAAAAATTATAACTTCATTAAAACTTATTATTTATGACAAAATGTAACTAGTTGACAATACTCTATTGCATCAAAATTATTAGCGATGATTATAGTCGTTGCTAGTTCTATAATTGTCGTCACAATTACTTTCTCATTTGGTGGGAAATTTTCTCGCTTATGTATTTGCGACCAATATAAATGACGGTATAATTTTGGTTGTTAAAAGTAACATCAGCGATGAATTTAAAATTTTCTTCACTAAAGATAAAGCTTTAGCTACGATTTTTATATTGCTGCTAAAACTTTCGTCGATAAAAGTAATTTTTCTTGTAGTGATCAAAACTAGCTAGAATATGGACTTGCTCAATAAAATCTGTTGAAGCAATTTTCTGCTAGGTCAGCAATCATGTGATTATCCCGCAAAAAGAACAAAATTCAGGGTTCTAGACTCATGTCGCCTACGATGGTTAAGTTAGATTGAGTAGTTTTTGTATAGAGAACTCAGAATGCAGAGAGTTTGCACGACATAGGTGTTGACCTATTTATAGATCATAAGGGACACGGTATGGCGTTGCTCCTTCGAGTCCTTGATTTTTGGGCTCCGACATGGTAATGCCTCTGAGTGCTTAATTTCAAACATTTAATGAGGTAACCCTACTAATTAAGGTTGATTTGACTTTTAACAGGTCGAGTTGGTGCGCAAATTACCCTCTAGGTTTCCTCTATGTCAATTGCTTGTGAAAGAGTTGTTCAATGTCGATTTAGAGATTTGAGTCCCATGTAGATAGAGTGCATTTAACTTGCCCGCCTATTAGATGTTACCACGCGGGCGAACCCCACTATCAAACCTTTAATCACTCACGGCTCTTCCCTCGCCTGACCAATGGGCTTTGGCCTTTACAGTTACCCTACAAATTAATTTCACACTTGTACTGGTGGGAATTTTATCTTTACCTCTTACATCATTAATTTTGAATTTCATACTTCCCTCCTGACGGCTAACTTGCCGACCCATGATTCTCTTTATTGTGAAGCATAAAATCCTCCACCCTATCACACATGCCTCTTTGCTAAATGCAAAATGCGAGACATGTTCAACGTGCTCTCTATGTCCTGACAAGTGAGTGTCTCCCCCTTGGCTCCAGTCACTAAGTCCTTTGTTGTTCCACCTTCTCAAAACCGTCATCTTCCTTCGTTACCCTATTTTTATATCCCTATTTCTGTTCCCCCAGGTCCACTACATTCGCCTAACTCTACTGCTCACCTTTGCCTCCATGCTCTTCATGCTTGTCATAATCACATTTCCGCCAATAATGGCTCCCAATAATACTTCCCGCTTTGCCCTTCAATCTTCAAGATTGTGACGGTCCCCATATGGGGCTCACGATGATGGCTCTTCCCAAGTAGTTGGAGTTGGACTTCAACCTTTGAGAGTTGTCGTTGGATTGTTAACGCCACGTAGATGGAGTTGGACTCCATGCGGGATTTGTGCGACAACCCTGATATAGTGGAAATGATTCTCCCTGATTCCTGCCATGGCATGATTAACGCCGATGGAGTTGTCGAGTATGTTGGATTGTATATCAACATGTTTCCAATGGGTCTAAGGCTCCATTTGTGTCACCCAGTTTGCGATATTCTAGACTTCTTGGGCATGACGCCTGCTCAGCTCCTACCCAGCGCCTGGAGGATCATGTTGTCTTATTGAATCGTTTGGTGGCAGATTTTCGAGGCTTATTACTAAAGTATCATTTGGAGGAGAACCTCAATCTTACTACTTAGGAATATTTCTACATGTATGGTGTCGATCGACATGACGAGAACTAGTATAGCTTCCTCTTGCGGGTGAGTCACAAGATTGTGCATTTGGAATCGCGATACTTCCATGTCAAGAATTAGGACAGGCAATTTTTCTTCATTCTTGGGGTTGGATGAGAGTTTCCTGTAAGGGCTTCATGGCATCATGTTCCCAATGGAAGCAATTTCAAAGTTACTCTCTCTAGGAGGGAGACAACGTGTCTGAATACTGTTTACTCGTGGGTCAATGTCGTCGAGTCTGGCGTGATTCTTACTCTACAAACCATAGACCGTTTCTTGGGTTTCCTACATCGGTTGTGAGCAGTTGACACAATACCTTCTCGTGGGCAAAAGAGATATGCCCCTGCTCCATCGGACTCAAAAGCGAAAAAGCCTTACGCCAAGGGTGCTAGTGCCCATGGCATGTCATGCGCTCGTCGGGACCCTGATAGCCCAAAGCTTAAGACACCCTCAGTCACCTGCTACCCCCTTCATCCAGTGGCCGCATGGAAGCTCAATCTATTCCACCATCGACACACCTTGATCATCTTGCAGAGGTCATTGACCAAAGGTCCCGGGACCAGAACTCGATGTTGGATGCTTCTTTTTTTTATTCGATCTCTGTTTTGTTCATGGGCTCTCTCCCGAATGCCATATTTGAAAGGTTTGAATCATCACCTTTTTCCTTCAGAGGGGAGCAAATTTGTCATGGTTCTGAACATTGGGAAAGAAGAGCAAGTCCATATCGTTTGTGGGACCGTGGCCAGGGACAACGAGGCTGCATTTAATTCCCCTTCGTCCACTCTAGTTGTTGCCTTCGGTGAGGAAACTTTTGATACTATTGGGGAAAAGCCTGCTTCCCCTGTGTGTGAACCTTCACCCACTAGCTGCTGTCTTTGATGGGGACTTTCCAATATCCTCCTTGGCTAAGTTCGTTTCTTCGCCCAAAATTATTCTTGGCGAGGAGATGAATGGTTCCAACGAGCTGCAAGAAGATCAACTTGTAGTCTGTGACGCCCCCAGACCCCACTTGGGATTTGACGAAGACAGAAGCGTCGGGACATATAATTCAAGGCTATACACCCCTCATTCATGACAATTAACATGCAATGCACCTAACATGTTACTAGCAGTATGCAATAATCTCATCGAAAATGTTCAAGTTTAAGTAAAGATAGAGCAATTTATGTATGGTACAAAATAAAATAACTATTAAAATCCCAAAATACTTATTCAGAAACTTCCAAAATAACAAAATAAGAGTTTTAAACCACAACCCTTAGTACTAGTTTACCAGTATCCAAAACATTATTTATACGGGATCCCCCAAAAAACATCCTAATTGGGTGATGCTCACCAAATTATGCTTCCAAGTATAAAAGCATAATTAATAAACAAGGGGAGATTCCAAGGTCATTTCCTTAGGGACAACAGGTCCAACATGCTTAATCATGCAGATATGTGGAGAGAAGATAGCTTAAAGGTGCAAGTGGGCTTATTAGCAGTGGATTTTGTGTACAAATTTATAATGGGTAGATGAGATATGTGCAGTGATGATAGATAAGATGTCGGATGTAAAGATCAAGTAGACAAAAATGATGTGGAGTGAGAGTTGCTTTGAAATCAGTATTTGACTAAACAGGGACAAAAACCCTAAAAATGTATATTCAATTTTCAAAAGCTTTAATAAAAACCTTACTCACAGTTTGGGAATCAGAGTCTAGATTAACAATGATTTAAATGACAATTTAAGCAAACACTTGGGATGCAGGATTAGGGTTTGCTCAACCTATCGATGAAGTTAGTTTCTGGGTGCATCTGCCTATATTAATTCATTCAAAAACTTAATATTTCAACAAACTAACATGCATACTTCAGATTAAAACACCATAGGAATAAAACCCCTCATCGTATTACATCCGTTTTCATTTCAAGGCTCTCGGGTTGAAGGATCTTTGATTATTTCAAGGTTCTGTTGTGCCGTGAGTGTACAACATGTCAAGAACAAGAGATTCTCGCAAACCTTACAACAAACCACAAATAATAACACAACGAAAGCATAAACAAGGAATCATAGAAACCAACACAAATCGGGGTGAACAATATCCTTCACCTGCAACCCAAGTTTCAAACCTAGCCCAGAATCATCATAAAGATGATGATTACAAAGCTTCACAGAAACCCTAATGGTGGCCGTGTGTCGCCTAACCCTCCAAAGGTTCTTCTATTCCCATTCTCGTTAGTGGTGGTTCTGGTCACCTTGAGAGGAAAACCCTAGACTCTCATACTTGACAAGATCGATCATGGTTGAATCTCGAGACAAGGTGGTGTTATACATCTTTCACTCACCCAAGCTGAACCCTTCTTCATCCAAAGAAAATTCGTGTGAGTGCGTGTGTGCTCTAGAGTAGTGAGTTAAGTTGAAGTTTGAAGATCTCTCACCGTATATATGCGCCCAATGTGATGCCTAAGAATCCTTCCTATGCTTGTGAGTTGGAGGTGTTTGGAAGCTAGGAAAAATATGGTGTTTGGCTAGCTCTTCCTACGACAGATGATAGTGAGAGAGAAGAGATAGGAGGTAAAATATGAAAATTGGATAAAATGACCTTTAGGTGTCTTTTGGTGGGGTGTAGGTCGCCAACCCCTTTAATGAAGCCCTTCAATACCTCTTCAATTCCCCCACACACACACTCTCTTATCATTACTCCTAAGAGTGAAAATCGAAGGGTCCTTATGCATGGGTGCCATGTGACATGTTGCTTAATCTCTTGGCCAAAATCTTCATTTTTCCTCTTCATCATTGCCCTCTCAAAAATGCCAAAGGTTTCTCTAGCATGGATGACAAGTGGCAATGTTCTTTGCCTTAACCGAAACCCTAAGTGGCTCTTGCCATTTCTCTTTGTGGTCTAGGTTCAATGAACCCACACTATGGACAAAAGGGGTGTAGGTCTTTATGGCCAAAACCCTAAGTGCTTCTCATCATGACCAATATCTTCTTGGTACCTAGGTGTGCATTGATGCCATCTGGCATATTACGTGTGTGCGTTTGCCTTAGTTGAAACCCTTTTGTCTTTCTTACCCAAAGATTCTTCTAGAAGCCATCATGGGAAGCGTGTGGCTCCTTCTCAAAGCCTCCTCTTCACCTTCATCATTATTGCAGCTTCTAGAAACTCAAAAGCCTTGTGCATGTGTTACAAGTGGGGCAAGAAGAAGATTGGCTTTCATGGTTAGGCGTGTTCATCCCCTTAGCCGAAACCCTAAAGGTCTCTTAGAGGCTTATGTCTTCACTTTTGAATTCCCCATGTGTTTCTTATAATTCCTCATCATTGCATTTCCCAGAGATTCTAATGCATAAATGCTAGTGGTGGGTGGCATGTGCCTCTTGGATAACCGAAATCCATTTCTCTCTCCTCCCTTCTTCCAATTTTAAATCCATATACAATGAACCCTAGAGGTGAGATTGCATGTTGGCCAAGTGGCATGGTGGTTGGTGGAGAGGGCATGTCCACTAAGTGAGCTAATGCCTTGTCTTCCTTTCATCTCTTTTGCTTCCTCTAGAAGCTATCTAACATATTTGCTAAGTGACAAGTTGTTTACCAAACCCGAAATGCCCCTTCCCAAGGTTCCAAATAATGGAAGATTAGGGAAACTAAAGGTCACTTTCTCCTGAGTGGGCGCCTCCCACCATAACCGAGAACCCTAAGTCCCATGGGCTTTCTTGTGGGCTTCAGTGCCTATCTCATTTAGAAAAAGGTAGGGCCCTTTGTTACTTCCTAACTTCCCTCCTCACTAACTCTGGGGCTAAATTCTAATTGGGCTAATGCTAACATAATAAAGTAGCAAGTGAGGACTTGGCTAAGTCTTGGTAGTCACATCCTCCCCCCTTAAGAAAAGATTTCACACTCGAAATCGGTACCTAAGCTAGATGATAAAAATTTAAACAAAGGGTAGCAACTCACTTGGAAGATTTTGTCCACTAGTTGTAGTCGAAGCCTCATATGATGAAGGGGATGGAGCTTTTTCCTCCTCTGTCACAAAGTCCTGGGACAGATAGAATATTGTGACCACACCGGGGTCGTAATACATGTTTACTCTTATCTCATTTAACTGTTGTTCTATGGTGGCCTCATCATCTACCAAAGGTTGGCCTTGCTCACGAACACGAAGACGATCAATTGAGGTATCAAAGATCTTCAATGCCGAGTGTCATCTAGCTCGGGCTTCTGAAGTATGACTTGATTCGTCCTCTTGATTAAGCTCGAGTACTCTCAAGCTTGTAGCATCTCTCTAGACTAATGGGTCATGTGGAGGCTGTCGCTCTTCATGTGGCAATGCTTATCGTAAGAAATTGTTCCCTCTAAAATCCACATTTAACACATGACTGCGATGATACTTGAACTTCTCTATTGCCAATGGGCCGCAATCATTCGATCCCGCCTTTCTTGTCAGTTCTCGCATCTACACTCTCTCGTATTCCTAATTTTGGCTACTGGCAATGTAGACATACATGCGGTTGTTCTAGTTCGTGCCATGCCCTGTTATCATGGGTATGGTTGGTATGTAATAACAACATCAAACAAAAGTTGCAATTAGACAAAACATTTATATTGCTAAATAATCCAAGAGTATAATAAAAATAAACATAAGATCACTAGTTCTTAAGAGACAAATAAATGAGGGTATTTAGTCCTCATTTAATCCTCTCTCTCCCAGGTAGCTTCTTGGAAGTCCGAATTGTTCCAAAGCACCTTGACTAGAGATATCTTTCGATTCCTAATCTCTTGTTCCTTTGAATCTATAATCTGCATAGGCCATTCTCTATAGGATAGGTTAGGATGGAGCTGAATGCTACTTGGCTCCATTATCACCAATCTTCGTTCTCTAAAGCTCTTTTTCAAAGAAGATATGTGGAAAACATCGTGTATGCCTTGCATTTCCATGGGTAAATCTAAGCAATAACCCACCGGCCCAATCCGTTCTACAATTTCATAGGGTCCTACATACTAGGGACCTAGCTTCCCTCTTTTACCAAAATTGATAACTTCTTTCAGGGGCAACACCTTTACATACACTCAATCGCCCATTGAGAACTCTAGGTTCTTTCTTCTACTGTCGGCGTAACTTTTCTGTCTATTTTGACTTGCCTGCATTTGCTCTCTGATCAACAAGGCTTGTTTCTTGGTTTCTTGCAAATATTCGAGACCTAGTATCTTTCTCTCATCGACCTTATCCCTGTATAGCAGGGATCTACACTTCCTTCCATACAAGGCCTTGTAAGGCACCATCTAAATCGTGGCCTGGAAGCTATTGTTATAGGCAAATCCCACCAAAGCCAAGTGCTCTTCCCAATCACCACTTGCTTCTAATGCGCAGGCCCAAAGAATATCTTCCAATGTTTGTACCATCCACTTTATCTGTCTATTGGTTTGCAGATGATATACACTACCAATCCTTAGGCTGGTTCCTAGTAACTTCTGCAGACTTTGCTAGAAACGTGACCTAAACCATGTATCTCTGTCCGACACTATAGGTCTAGGTACTTTGTGTAGCCGAACTATCTCTTTAACATATATTTTGGACAGCTTGTCCATAAAGTTAGTATTGGCGATATGCAAAAAGTGAGAACTTTTTGTCAGTCTGTCAACTATAACCCATATGGAGTTTTTTCCCATCGACGTCCATGGCAATCCAATCACAAAATCCATAGAGATATCTTCCCACTTTCACTCTGGAACTGGTAACGATTGTAATTCTACTGCCTGGCTTTGATGTTTTGCTTTCACCAACTGACACACATAACACTTGGCTACGAATTGTATCTTGTCTCTCTTCATTCCATCCCGCCAATAGTTTCCCTTCAAATCCTGATACATCTTAGTACTGCTAGGATCAATGTTTTGAATACTGTACCAGAAGTCGTACTGGTCAAGGTACTGGAACGAAATATTTTGGTACCGGTACTGTTTCGGAATAATATTTTGGTATCGATACCGTTTCGGTACCGGTACCGTACCAGTACCGTTTTATATATACACAAGCATTAACTGTATTCCAAAATAATAACAAAATAAGTCATAAACTCAATACTTCTCAATACAAGTCTTTAAGTTTTAAGTTACAACTAACATAAAGTTATAAATACCAACATTATCATAATAAAATCATTAACGTCACCACGTCATCAAAAAGACAATAAGGATCAAGATTCGACATGTTAATCAAAATATTTTCATCAACGTCATCACCAGCTTCAACATCAACATCAACACCAACATTATCATTGTCTTCCTCATTTAGTGAGGCTAATGGCTCCTCAATACTTACCCAATCCAAATCTTCTCTATCAAGAAGCTCAGATTCTTCACCCACCCATTCTTCCATCAAATCAATATTTTCAAGATTGATTGGATCTAAAGCATCTATTCCCTTTTTTATGCTCCTGTCAAAACAAAATCAAACATAAGTGAAAATATTATATATTTTTCAACAGTGAAAACATTAGAATTAAAAAAATTTACCTCTCTCTCAGTTTCAAGTTATAACGAACAAATACTAAGTCATTCAAACATTTATGCACTAATCTATTTCTATTCTTCGAATAAATAAAATCAAATGTGCTCTAGTTTCTCTCACATCCAGTTGCACTACAACATTGACTTAGTACTCGAACAGCAAACCTTTGAAGCGTTGGAACCTTGCAACCAAATTGGATCCACCATACAACTATAATAATAATGCAATTATAAATTATTAATTAAACATAAGTAAAAATAAAATAAGATAAAATTTAAAGTACAAAGTCACACTATTTAACAAATGATATTGATAAATGATAATACCTGGATTAATCTTATCACGATGGCGGATTGCTAAAGAATGTCCAAACTCACCTACTGCATTTTTATACATGTCAAGTTCTGCAATGATCTTGTCTTTGGATCAAGTTCCATCTTCATAATACAGCTGTTGAAGCCTCTTACAACATCATTTTTATTTTTGAAGTTGAGGCTATAATAAATTCCAGGGTTAAGAAAACAACCCGCCGCATGTAATGGACTGTGAAGCTGCCTATCCCATCTAGAATCAATGATCCTGGTGAATGGACTGAATAAACTAACTTTGTTATTGCATCTTGCTTTTATGTTTTCTTTGGCTCTTTCCATTGCATCATACAAGTATCCCATTGCAGGCTTCTCATCCCCATCAACAAGTCGTAGAACACGAACCAATGGCTCACTAACTTTAACAATAAATTGACATTGAGCCAACTCTTTATCTTCTAAAACGATCTCAGCTATCTCCTTCACTATGTTGCTCTTAAAATGACTTGATGCAATTCATTTCTCACAAGTAAACATTTTTCTGAGTTCTTTTTTAAACAAGAGCAAGCATTGGATACTTAAAAAATTTGTCGCAAACCTAGTAATTGTAGGCCAACACAAATCATGACATTTGGTAAAGTCTTTTCTCATCAATGCCAAAACCCAACCATGGTTATAGATGAACTTTGTTATCTTTTTTATAGTATCATCAATAAGGGGAAAATATCTTGGATCAGAAAAATTCTCCAACATTAAGTCTATGCAATGAGTTGCACATGGGAACCTGTAGAAAGAGCCATACTTCTGTTGTAACTTTTTTCCTGCAGCTTTATAACTTGCATCATTGTCCGTTATGAACTGCCCAAGATTCTCAGCTCCAATTTCTTGAACAACCTCATCAAAGATATTAAACAATGTTTCAGCATATTTTCTAAGGCCAGATGTATCAACAGACTTCAAGAACATTGTACCTTTCGGACAATAAACTAGAAAGTGGATTATTGACTCTTGCTTCTGGTTTTTCCAATCATCTGCCATTAGTGAACAACCGGTCTCATTTCAAACCTTCTTAATTTGTTGCAAATAATCTTGAACCTCATCCACAGCCATCTTTAACAAATTTCCTCTCAACTCATATAAAGATGGGCCCTTGAATCTTGGCCCGATGACAGTTATGGCATCAATAGCTAGTTGATAAAACTTGGATTGAGTAGTATTGAAAGGTAGATTAGCATCATACCACCAGCGTGCTACAACCATCTTTGCTTTTACAATCATTTCATTTGAACACATAGAACTCTTAATTGAAGGTTAAGCTCCAGGAGTTGTTCTTGGAGTAAAAAATCTACTCAATCCCCCCACTGACTTTTTAGTTCCAGATTCTTTCGACTTCTCTTTACCTTTTGAAAGCTGAGACTGTCCCTCCATACTATTACTATCATCAATATCATCAGATGTTAAATCTATATCGCCTCCAATCTCTGAACTTATTTTTCTTTTCTTCTCTCTACTTTTTTTCATTTCATCAAGCAACTCCTTCATTTGCCATTTTACATCTTCAGATACCTTTTTACATGTTTCTACATTGCCAGGAATCCCAGCTATTTGATACTTCAACCGAGTGATCCCGCCACCTCTAATTACTTTATTACAATATAAACATTCAGTATTATTTCTTGCTCCTAGCACTGCACGTGCATTGACCCATACTGGATCTTCTGATCTTACAGGAGCAAGTATTGGAGTTGAAGTCATACCACCGGTTGATTGACAACTAGACATTTTTAACTATTAAAGTATAAAAAAATTAACACTTATAAGTTATAAGTAAGCAAAAGTTATAGATAGTATAGAATGTAGAAAGCAGTAACTATTTAAAATTAAGCTTCACAAATGAATAATTTAAAACGAATCAAAATTCAACATGTTGTACAAAAATCCCTAACCAAGATTTCAAGAAATTCATAAACTAGGCTTCACAATAAGTGGCCAATGAATTAAAGCAATAACTATTTAACAAAAATTAGACTGTATGATACTAAAATTAGACTATTTAGTATTTACAGCTTCATATTTACCCAATTCGTTCTATCAAAAAAATTAAAAAGCCTATCAAAATACTAAAACAACAATGGCCCACTGATAATCCATTGATTTTCCAGATCAATTTGATTTTCTACAATTTTATCAGTTGTAAATTGACAAAAACAGAGTCAAATAAACACAACCCAACATATTCATAGACAAAACAATAGATCAGGTTCACTAGAATCTCAACCAAATTACCAATAGATTACTTTCACAGAATCACAAATAATTGATTAGTTTCATATAATCACAGATTCACAACCAATATATCAATAAAAAAAAAAAAGCTTACTCTTCCGTGATATTGAGAGAGGAACAAAGAGAGGCAAGTCAGCCACAGGGAAAAAACTCAAGATTCCAAGAGACCAGCTTCAATTTTGAAACCCTGTATAATCTTCAGAGAAAATAAAACATCAGATTCAAAAGAATCAAAACGAGAGAGAGAGAGAGAGAGAGAGAGAGAGAGAGAGAGAGAGAGAGAGAGAGAGAGATAAGAGGCGACGAGAGAAGAGGGAGAAGAGAGATGTTCAAAAGAGGGAGTTGAGGGAGCTGACGGAGATGCTGCGGTTGGGCACGACGACGATGTGCGACGAGACGATGGCTTCCTGCGGTGAGACGGACGGCGCTGTGCGACGGATGGGTGAAGGTCTGGGGCGAGGGAGACGATGTCGCGGCTGCTGAGCTGAGGAAGAAAGGAAAACTAGTCTGAAATGAAAAAAAAAAACCCTAAGTTATCAAATAATGAAAGTCAAAAATCGCCCTTGCATATTTACGTAAATTACAAAACTGCCATCACTCTAAACCGGCTAATGAACTACCGAATAACTTGTACCAGCCGAAATTCTTGTTTCGGCCGAAATATGAAATATCGGCTAGTACAACCGATATCTTGGGTGGTACGAAATAGAGAATGTACTTGTACCGGTTACTGTTCTGGTACGACATGTACCGGCCGGTACGGTACGATACCAAAAACAATGGCTGGGATGCAAGGTGTAAGGGGTATAATGCGCTTCCCTTAGTATCTTCTCCTTCAATTTTGGGTCTGTGGGGACTACCTTTCTTTCCTTGTAACACAACATTCCGTCTTTACAAATGCTAAAGTGTAAGGGTCCTCTTGATTCCAGAATTTTCTGCCAGAATCTACCAAGCTTCTCGTCGTTTTGTTATTGTTCCCTGATCACGACATCGTTCAATGGTACAAACTCTTGTACTACTGCTAACGTTGCACTTTTTGAAGAAATTCCAATTAACAAACTCCTCTTGCTTGCAAATAAGGGCTTTGTGTCTGTCTGGGCTTTCCCGAGGTGATACTTTATTTTAAACTAGTAGTCGCTGATCGTTTCACCGATCTTCTCTACTTCATGTTCAAATTCTTTTGAGTAAAGAGATACTTCAGGCTTTTGTGATCAATGAAAGCTTCACACTTTTCTCTGTATAAGTAATGTCTCCAAGTTTTTAGTGCAAAAAGTACCACAGCTAATTCCAGGTCATGGGTGGGATAATTCTGCTCACGATCATTTAGTTGTCGCGAAGCATATACAACAACTCGTTCTTTCTGCATTAGTACCATCCTAGTCCCATTTTGGATGCATCGCTATAAACCACATAAGGTTTATGAGGTTCAGGTAATACCAATATTGGAGCAGTAGTCAATATTTTCTTTAACTCCTGAAAACTCTTCTCACAATCTTTGCTCCAAACATTCTTGGTGTTCTTCTTGGTTAATGTCGTAAGGGGTCCTGAGAGTTTGGTGAACCCTTCGACAAATCTCTGATAGTTTCCTGCTAAATCGTGGAAACTACGCATCTCATGGGCATTGGTTGGTCTCTGTCATTCCGTTATTGCTTATATCTTAGCAAGATCCACTACTACCCCTTTGCTAGAAATGAAGTGCCCTAGAAACTTCACATTTTGAAGCCAAAATTCACATTTGTTGAGCTTCGCGTAGAGATGGTGTTCCTACAATCTTTCCAATACTAATCCCAAGTGTATCCTATGCTCCTCATCACTTCGGGAATAGATCAGAATATCATCAATGAAGACTACCACGAAACTATCCAGATAAGGCCTAAAGATCTGACTCATTAAGTCCATAAATCTTGCTGGAGCATTTATCAATCCAAAAGGCGTTGCTAAGAATTCATAATGTCCGCAACGAGTCCTGAAGACAGTCTTAAGGAAATCTTGCTCTCGAATCTTAAGCCGATGGTATCTAGGGGTGTAACCGGTCCGGTCCGGTCCGGTTTTGGACAAAATCTAGGACCGAACCGGTATGTACCAGTTTTGTATTTTTCAAAACCGATTACGCCCCGATTACCCTCCTAAACTGGTACCTTCGGTTTCCGGTCCGGTCCGGTTTTTCGGTTTTTTTTAAATGTAAAAGACATATAATAAAGTGTTAATTCTTATTATAAAATGTTATTAATAATTTAATATATATATTATGCTTAAAGCATATGATCAATTAAATTTTCATCTTTAAGATTAAACTTTTATTTTATAAATTATAACAACATTATCTTATATATAATTATATTAATAACATATGATCAAATAAATTACAAATGTTCATATTTAAGATTAATATTTTATGTTATTATTTATAAATTATAATATGAAATTTTTTCATACATGATATATAATTATATATAAAAATTTAACATATAATTATATATTATATATATAAATATTTTGTATAATATATAAAATTAATTTTTATATTTTTTTTCCAACCGGTCCGGTTCGGTCCCGAAAACTACGGAACCGACCGGTTTTCATAAAATAGGAACCAATTCCGGACAAGACCGGTTCTTTTCCGGTTTAAATTTACACCTCTAATGGTATCCGACCTTAGATCTATCTTAGAGAATGCTGAAGCTTATTGGAATTGATGTAAGAGATCATCAATTCGTGGTAACGGGTACTTATTCTTGATGATCACTTTGTTCAATTCCTGATAATCAATACACATCTGCATGGATCTATCCTTTTTCTTCACAAACAATACTAGCGCACCCCATGGGGACAAAGTAGGTCGAATAAACCCTTTTTCCAAGAGTTCCTCAATTTGGACATTAAATTCCTTCAATTCCGTTGGGGCCATTCTATAAAGCACTTTATGTACAGGGGTGATTGATGGCTCTAGTTCTATGAAAAACTCTATTTCTCTATCTGGGGGTAATCCAGGCAAGTCATCAGCAAACACTTTGGGGAGATCCTCTATTACGGGTATTCCTTATACTTCCTTTGGCTCCTCTGCCTTATCTATTTCAAATAACAGGTAGGTGGTCGCACCTTCCAGAATACTTCTTTTAGCCCTGACAAGTTGTAACAGCCAATGGGGATACCTTGATAGGTTCTCCTATGTAGCAAATCCCATCGGTGGGTGATTCGAACACTACCTCCCTCTTCTAATAATCAATCTTAGCATAGTGCCTAAACAATCAGTCCATTCCTAAGATTATGTCAAATTCCATCAGATGAAAGACAATTAGGTCGGCCTTCAATACCAAAACTGCAATTTCTAACGAGTAGTCCCTAACTATAAGTGTACAAGTGTACAACCAACTATGTTTCCATCTGGAATAGCTACCAGAACCTTTTGAGGCAAAGGCTATGTAATCAAATCACACAGTCATATGAAAGTAGCAGATATAAAAGACTGTGATGCTCCAAAATCAAACAAGGCATCAACTAGAGTGCATGTTGTGCATTTCATGAGATAGGTTATGGATTATTAGATAGCACGCATCATTTAGACGTCTAAGGGCATTTTCATAATTTCCCTTTCATGTCACTATTTATTTTCCTTATGTTAGTTAGATTCTAACTTAGCATAATTTATTTCACAGCCAGTACTTCACTTACAACTCCAGTAGTCTGTAAGTTGGCCTCTAACTTGCACCTTAATCGATTATATATGATTTATTGATAAATGTCATTTTTCCATGAACTGTCATTTTTCCATGAGCTGTCACATCATTTTGCATTCAAGCATAATTTTTGTTCCACTCATATATGCATTTCATGAAAATCATTCTTTTTCGAAAGCCTCTACATGAAAATTATCTTATCACGACCCCAAAGGTTAGGATGGAGAAGTATCCTAGTGGAACTCCTCTGTCCAATCTAGAGTGATTAAATATGGAGTGGTAACCTCTAGATTGACAAAGAATAGTCAACAGACTTTGAATGAGTTCTTTTTAAAGAATGCCGAAGCGAAGTCATACATTACGGCACCTATGCTGGTGGGTGTATATGTTATAATTTTTATGACGTTATATTATGTTATATTACCAATGCATTGAGAACAAGTCTATAGACAATGTAGTTTCAACGTGAATTGCACTACGGTCACCGGCAAGTACTCATAGTGCATATGAGGAGTTGTGATGATACCATACGCTACATTAATTCCATAATTTTATAATGAAAGACTAAGTTTTTGCGAGAAAAGTGAAATTATGTTCTCTGTAAGAAAATCTACATAAAAAAAATCTATTTTCTTGAGAAATCTGAATGGGAGAAAAAAACCAATTTTTCTGCATTGCATGCATTTCATATTTATCATTCTTCATGCATAGTCTATCTTTGTGCACGTGGGTTGTCTAACTTACTAAGATTTCAAGTAAATCTCACCCTTTGTGGACCCACACTCGAAATGATAGAAGTTGTAGATGCAGATAGACCCAATCGACCAATGGATTGAGAGGACTGAGGAGGAACCAGATGTCGACAGGAGACTTGATCTTATTTTGATATTTCTAGGCCTAACCCTTCATGCTATATAACGCATGAAGCAAACTGGTTTAGATCCCTTTGGAGAACTTGATATTTTGTACTAAGATTAAGCTACCTGATGTTTTGAAACTTATCGTTCAATTTATATTATTAGGATGATTTAGTTATTCTCGCATAAGTTCATTTTCACATTTACTTTCTGCAACGATTATTGCAAAGTGCTAGCTGCATTTCTAGGGTGCATTGCATATTAGCTATCAGGTACGGGGGTATGTAACCTTGTGTTGCATGTCCCGACACTCTAAGTCTTCGTTACATCCCAAGCAGAGGTTGGGAGCATCACACTCTAGCTCATTGGATTGCTTGGCCTCAGTGCGGTTGGGTGGAGCAAATTCATTCTTCTCATTCTTTCATGGAGGGAGCTCATTGAGCCATTTTAGAGGCCAAGGAGGCGATAGAAAGTTGGGATGAAGCATACGCCTAATTAGGTTCTCGCTTACGTGTCCATGAGACCGAGATTGCCATTTTGATGGCTGAGGTTTCAGGCCTCTAGCATACCCTGGTCGTGGAGAGATTCGCTCTAGATAGGGCACTGGGTGATTTGGTCTAGGCCCATGACCTTGAGCATGAGACCATGCTTTTAGAGGATGTGTTGGAGTCTGAGCGTGATCGCGGCGACAAGCTAGAGGCTAACCTATTGGAGCTGGGGAAGCACTATTTTGATTATGCAGGGATGACTGCGCAACTAAAGATTCTCATCAACGCCTACAGTCTGACCTTGACATTGTCCATGGTGAGTTAATCTAGTCAGATACTAGGCTTAGATCAACTAAGGAGGAGCTTAGTCAATATGATGGACCCTATTTCCAACTCCATTGCGTGACTGGGACTGTGAAAGAAAAAATCGCAAAGTCTCAACGGCATTTTGAAGAGATGGACGACGAGCTCAGATCCTTCAGGGATATATTGTCCACCTTTTTCCCAACTCTTGATGGCTACCCAGGTATGTGACTGGGTGTGGGGTGCTAGATACAATCTCGAGATGAGGATGATAAAAAGGTTCCTATTAGTTTTTTTTTTTATATATAAGTAAAAAGAAAGAAAAAAGGTTCCTATTAGTGAACCTCAGGGCAAACCTGAAGGATTTGAACTTAATGGCGCTTCTTCCAAATGCAACCGTCGTAGCCTATCTAGAGTCTCTCAATGCTGACGTGATGCCCGACGCTTTCCTAAACCAGCCACCTTGCAATCCTTCAGCTGGTAGCTCAGCTTCTTAGGCCATCGCTTGTAATATATTCCTTTTGTAGTATTCTATTTTTTGCTTGAGTTTCCATGCCTAACTTTGTGTTTGATTTGATCTTTGATTCGGTGTTGTTGGGTCTCTTGTTCTTCTCATCACCCCTTTTATTTACGACACATCCTTTTGTTTTACTTCTGCCCTTGGTTTCTTACCATCGTTATACTATTGACCAATGTATGTGCCACCAGGGCGGAGGCTAATTCTGATCTTACAGCCTTATTAACCCTGCATCCCTGAGTGTGAGTGTTATCCTTGTTAGCCTTTGATCACCAGATGTGAGTGTTAGCTTTAATCGCATGCGCACTACCAACACTCAGCTTTCTGAGAAGGTGGGAGGCGTTGCTCTATCGTGCTTGGGCGAAGGTTAACCCCGATCGCATGCGTGCTGTTAGCTTTCGATCACTAGGTGCGAGTGTTAGCCCCTACCGAATGTGCATAGCTAACACTCGACTTTGTTAGTAGATGAGAGACGTTGCTCAACTGCATTGCTGAGGTGCGAGTGTTAGCCCGTTCGCATGCGTGTTGCTAACACTCATCTTTCTAAGTGGGTAGGAGACATTGCTCAATTGTGCTTGGGCGAAGGCTAGCCCCAATCGTATGAACGTCGTTAGCTTCTGATCGCTAGCTATGAATGTTAACCCCAATCACATGTGCATTGCTAACACTTGACTTTATTGATAGGTGTGTTTGATTACTTCTGTTTGGATTTCGATCTTTATGCAATATTTATTTCAATTAATTTTCACTATTTTGCTCAAGGATTAGCAAAATGCTAGTTGGGGGTGTGATTGAGCTGAATTATTACATATTTTTTGCATCTAGAACCCATATATTTGAATCATTTCATTACATTATTATTGGTTTTAGATGAAAAAATGGTTAAGATGCATAAATCCGAGTTGTGATTTAATAGTATAGTTAATGCTTAATTTTATAACTTGTGATTTAATTGAATAATATTACCGCATATGCACACCACATTTTTGATATTCTATTCTTTTTTTTTTTAATTTATTTTATTCTCTGATTTCTATTTTTTTTATTTTTCTTTTTAGGCCAAGAAATGCAAAGCATGAGAAAATAGAAAGGTAAAAAAGGCACCAGGTTTTTTGTTTTATTCTCTAAAGCCACAGCACGCGGGACCCAAGCTATTTTTGAGTTTTGATAAAAAGTTGAGTTTTAGCATGGGGCATTTTGGAGAGAAACGACAACCGTTTGGCATTTTAATTTTATGCAAAACAGGGGCGCTTTCTCAAACGCAGCTGGGCAACACACAGGAAAAAAGAAAAAAAAAGAAAACCATGCACGCACGCAACAGACGAACGCGAGACATTGGGGGCATTTTGAAAAAGCAAGAATTATTGTTTTCGTGAGGAGAGGGACGCAACTGAGGGAGTTATTTTTTTTTCTTGTTTTTCATTTGGACGCAACACGAATAGAGAGTGCCACACATTGAAGAACCTTGAGGGGTCCAACGTCTGCAGCTGCCCAACCGTCCTCCATTGCCTACCACCTCCATCTCCATCTATTTGGCTTGCTCTTTCCAGTCTCTACTATTTATTTAATTTTAGTTTAAATTTTATGATGTACTTTTAAGATATTTGGCTTAGGCCTTTGGGCATTTTATTTGCTGTTTATTTACTTAATGTTAGTTATTTTTCTCGCTTCTTTAAGTTTTCATTAAATAGACATTATAATTGTTATGGATTGATTTTGAGAATTTATGATTTAAATACAATGATAAACCCTAGAATTTTGATTTTGGGGCTTTTCGATTTTCAGCTCATATTGCATTAATTGTTTTCTAATCTAGCTTAGTTCTTAGTTTAGTTTTGTTAATATTTTAGTTCCATTGCATATTAGGTTAATTAGGACTTAATTAATTTTAGTTTTATTAATTAAATTTCTGATTAATTGAGATTGTTTAGCTTAGTTGGTTCCTTGATTGTTAATTTCAATTTGTTAGTCTTTTACATTTTATTTCAAAACTAAGAAAAATTTAAAAATATGAATCTAGTCCATGACTAGTACCATTTTTATTCTCATTGTACTATTTCATTCATTGCACATACCACAACTTTTATTTTCTCTTTGTGAATATTTTCACCATTTTAAACGAGTTTAATTTTAAGCAACTTTTCCTGAAGAGACAGTCTAGGAATTTATTCCTAATTATTACGCGACATCCTCCTACACTTGGGACTGCCTTCGTGCTGCTCATTTTTAAGTGAGTCATTAGCTACAATTGCATGCAGTTTTCTAGTACTCGGCTTTCTGAGTGGGCGGGAGGCATTGGTTGACCATGTTTCTAAGATGCGAGTGTTAGCCCCGATTGCATGCACATTCCAAACACTCAGATTTTTAAGTGGGTAGGAGACATTGCTCGACCGCTCTTAAGCGAAGCCTAACCCAGATTACATGCGCGCTGTTAGCCTTTGATCGCTAGGTACTAGTGCTAGCCCCGATTGCATGCACGTTGCTATCAATCAGTTTTTGAGTGGTCGGGAGGTGTTGCTGGAGGCGTTGCGGTGGTGTGAATGTTAGCCTCGATCGCATGCACATTGCTAACACTCAACTTTTTGAGTGGGTGGGAGGCATTGATGGACTGCGTTGCGGAGGTGCAAGTGTTAGTCCCACTCACATGCATGTTGCTAACACTCAACTTTCTGAATGGGTAGGAGAGAGTCTTGACCACTGCTCTACGATCCGTAGAGCTTCATAGTTGCCTTAGCAATTTTTCCATACTGGTATTTGTGCAAAATATTGTAAACTCAAGAAAAAGGTTATTTTACTGCATGGTTGGATTTGCAAGAAGCCCCATAAACAAAGTATTGTTTTCTTTTGAACTCTCTGCATTCCACGAGTGAGGTAGCTTCATCTTGATCTCCTACTCTGCTCAATCGACTTCAGTGGCAAAGGAGCCTCCATTCTTGAGTTCCTAGACATAGTATTCAGACGCATGCACCTACTCACACCGTACTTCACCAACCCCATCGTTCATTGGAAATTTGATCTTCAGGTGGTATGTTGAAGTGATCGCTTTCATGTTGTTTAGTGTTGAACGACCAATGATCACATTGTACCATGAATGAGACTTTGCCATAAAAATTTGGTCATTGTCATGGTCGTGTGTGGGCTCCCTCCTTCCATGACAGGAAACGTGATACCGTCGAGCACCGTCTCCTTGGAAAACAGGAAATCAGCCGAACTTTCATTGTTGATCAGGATCCGACGGGCTATGTAGTTGGAGCGGTCCTTTCGGTCCTAACTTTCTTTGTAGGTCAGCTAACAGCAAAAACTTATTCATATCTTGCCCTTCGAGGATGGGCCTTTCTTGCGGATGCCAATTCCCCACCCTTAGCAAAACCTCATGTTATCATTATGTCATTATGATCTCTCCAAATGGCTTTTGGTGTCCGTTCAGTTGTGGTGGGGCATGTGCCCCCTCCCAATATCTGTGTTCCTCGTTGGGCTTTTGTTCTTGCAGCTATCCCTTGATCCACCTCCTCGTCTCCCAGCTTACTGCCTTGCTATTGGCTTGTTTTGGAAACGAACTACTCCAACTCTCCATTCTCTCACATAACTTCTATCCTATGCTTGATGTTGCGACAATTCTAGGTCCTATATCCCCGCATTTGGTGATACATGCAATTACTATTCGACTCTTGTCCGATAGGGCTTCTACTGCAGTTGTGGCTCGGTCACACCTACTCATCACTTTGCATGCTCATGCTCGAGTGGGTCACTCTAGACCCCCAAACATGAAGGCATGAAGCTTTTTCTTCCCTTCGGACGTAGCAGCTACGTCAATCTCCACCTTTTTCCCCTTTTATCGGCATCGTCCACCTCTGCCTTCCAAGGCTCTGTAAATGCCCTTAGCATATCTTCTGCATTAACGAAGCCATCCACTCTATCAATGTATTTCCACAGCGTTACCAGCGTCTTTCTCGCCAACTATGGCATAAAGCATCTTCCGGGCCAAATTTCTCCAAAACGCGCTGCCAAAGTTTTCTTTTCATCTTAGTCATTCTTCATCAAGCTTTCCTTGTTAAATCTGGTATGATAAGCTTTTAGGCTTTCATTCTCTTACTGCTTCACTATGAGGAGGTATGCGACTAGCCATCTCCTCCTCCTACTCGCCATGAACTGCATCAAGAATTGCCAGCCAAGTTCCTCGAATCTAGTTATAATGCCAGCTTGTTCATTCCTGAACCAACTCCGCTTTCTCCCTTTAAGGGTTAAGGGGAAAGAACTCTATGTGATTTCTTTTGGGAATCCGTGTAGGGCCATATGGGCCTTACATGTTTTCAACTACTCCTTTGGATTTTTGGACCTGTCATAGAGGTCTATTTTGCCTTGAACTTTTTTGGGAAGGAGGCCACAATTATTTCCCTACTGTTTGGCTTAGACGTGCTGCTTAGTAGATTGTCCATCAGGAAGGGGACCACCTTGAACTTTCCATGTCCTCTTATTTTCCCATGAGGTCATGCAAGTCATCATGCATCTTCCTCTTCTTATCTTGGTCACTTTCAGACGGTCCCCATTTGGTCTGGGACTCTTTGTCACAATGTTTTTCCTATTTCTGACTCGGCCTCCCTCCGTTTCAAGGCGTCCTTTTCCTTCAACAAGGCCTCCAATTTTTTGCCATCCATTGCAGCTCTTTCCCTCGTCTCCTCAAATCTCCTATCCAATTTCATACTTCCATCGTTCATTGTAGCTATTTCATGTTCATGAACCATGTGCGAGTGCGTTGTAGCAGGCATTTCAATCTTCGTTAAAATTTACAATCCCCTAGACGGCCCCAAACTATTGAAGCAATTTCCAGCTATGTCAACAATCATGTGATTATCCTACAAAAAGAACAAAACTTGAGGTCCCGTACTCGGGGCCACCTATGGTTAAGTTAGATTGAGTAGTTTTAGTGTAGAGAACTTTGAATGTATAGAGTTTGTAGGACACACCTATTAACCTATTTACAGATAATGAGGGATGCGGTATGGCGTTATTCCCTTCAATCCATTATTTTCGGGCTCTGACATGGTAATGCCTCTGAGTGCTTAATTTCAGGCATTTAATGTGGTAACCCTTCTAGGGCTGATGTGACTGTTAACAACCACTCGAGTTGGTGCGCGAATTCCACTCGAGGTTTCCTCTGTGTTAGTTGATTGTGAAAGAGCTCTTGACACCCCTTGGTCCTGCTTGTGATTTGACAGAAGCCGTGAAGTCAGGATGCGAACCGCTCAAGTCATACACCCCTCGCATGTAATGATAATATAATAAGTGTATGCTCACATGCTCCATAAAAGTATACAATTAATTCGTAGCAGAAAATAACAAGGTAGTCATTAACTTTAAATAACAGTACCAAAAAATTTTAGATTCATCACAACCATAATATCCATAAGCCACATGCCTCCAAAGCAAAAGCAAAAGAATAATTATAGTCATCCGGTTTTTCAATAGAATTCATACATAGTAACTTAACAATTGGGGAAAAGCCCCAGTATTCAATCCTTTGATGAATAATTTTATTTGAATGCATTTATGCCACACACCATCCATGTGACATAATTTGATTTTGAAGATAAATTTTAAAAATCAAATTATGTCATGTAGATGGTGTGTGGTGTAAATGCCTTCAAATAACACTACTTATCCTCTTACTGCGTCGGATCTCCATGCCCAAAACTACCACTAAACTCTTCATCTGCATCGAAGTCTTCAGTTTCGAAGAGCGGGATTGTTGTGGGGACTACTAGGGTGAAATTTCAAAAAACCTCAATAAATGAAACTAACACTAACACTAAAAAATGCAAGCCAGTAGAAATGAAAATTATGCAAGTAATTGTTGCAAGGAAAGATATTAATTGACATTTCATATTTAACAAAAACATATTAGATAAACGAATAACAATCAAGTTCACCCAAAAATTTACCTAGTAACAAAACATCAAATACTCAACACAATTCTCACGCAAGTTACAACATACCCAAAAGAAAATTTCACTTTTTAAAATATCTATTTTATTAATGTGTGCAATACAATGTCCTCTAAATGGACCATCTATACATCTTGGCTCCCTTCGCCACACCACAGGTAACAACCATGCGTGTGACTTCGTTATGAGTGACGCCTGGCCTCCTACCACGTCCTTGACCACGACATCATCTGGCCTCCGCCATTAGAGAGGTCACAACTTTGACCTAAGAGCGTTACCATCTCACTCCAGCCTGTGTCACCAAACAACAACCTAAAATATGTCACTCAGTATTATGTGCTCCCGAGTGATTAGAGGAACTCCACCAAGATATGCTATATCTTGGCTTGGGGTCGTGATACTCACACGCCCATGTAAAACCATTTAACCCAAAAAACCAGTAATATTTTAGCATGCAATTTGCATGTTAATTCACATGCCAATGGCAAAACTTTCAGCAAGCAGTTACAAGTTCTATAACGGTTCAGTGACGAAATTTCAGCAAATACTTCATATGTTGTAATCAGCCCAATAATAAGAAATCTAGCAACAATTACATGATGAAAAACAGTGCACGTGGGGAAATTTTCAATATGCATTCACAAGCTATAAATTAGGATAAGGGTAAGAATTTCCAGCACACATTCACAAGTTGTAAACCATTGAGAAATTCCAACAACCCCTTTACAACTATAAAACAATATGAATGAGGGGAAAATCCTGACAACAGCAAGAATTAAAACAAGAGATTTACAGTACTATTTACATCCAACATAAACCAACACAGAAATTCACAACTCCCATCACAGAGACATATGCTCACAATAGGGAAACAACACCACAGATTCACAACTCCCATCACAGGGGCACATGGCCACAATAGAGAACCAATACCATAGATTCACAATTCACAAATCCAACTAACATCCATTTCCAAGATTAGTTTAGAGAGCCACTTACCACATGGATTCAACACCAAAGCAGTGACCAAAACACCCAATCAATCTCCATCCGCAAAACAAAGGCACGATACCAAAACACAGAGTCCATCAATAGTAATTTCACAGCATACGAAACAGGGGAAGTAATGAACAGCAAGTAAAAGTTTCTTCCATCAAATTATCAACAACTCAGAGTCACGTAAAAAGGTAAATTAATCAACACACAAATTTATCAGTTCCAAAAACAACATTTTCAGAGGTAGGTATCGAGCATCACTTACCACTGTGCATAGGTGAAAACTTTCTGGATGACGTCGGTGCTCTAAAGCTGGTGCTTTTTGAGTGCAGAGCTAGGAAATGTGGAGAGTAGCAGCCTAAACAAGGAGAGAGGGAGGGAAACCGAGTGACAGTGAGAATGAGAGGGACACGGATGGAGAGAAACAGAGACGAAGGAAAAGAGACGGGCGGGGTGACTTATGGGCCTAGTGGCGTGCGGCAACATAGGGACAGAGGTGAGGGTAGGGGAAGAGACTGAGGACTGGAAACAATGTGGTCGGCGACGTGTGAGAAGCATGGCGATGGCCTGGTGCAATAAAGCTTCACGGTGTTGCCGATTTGGGTAGCACATAGGCGTGATGTCGACAAGGAGGCTTAGAGACGAGAGTGATGATGGGGGCGTTCAGCGTGATGAAGTCGCTACAGTCGCTAGCCTTTTAATCGTTATTACATGGGTGGATCCTACTGCCAAACCTTTAACCGATCATGGCTCTTCCCTCGCCTGGCCAATGGGCTTGGGCCCAATATGTTTGCCTTGTTTTCAAACCAGATCTAATTCATTTGCATTAGCCCATCTTAATTAGGTTTTTTTTCACTTTCTTGCCACGTCGGTGTCATGCATTTGAAAATGATCAAAGAGAGAAAAAGTCAAGAGTCACCTATTTTTTTTTTTTTTTTATATAACGGATCTCATTCCATTCATTTAAAGAGGACATACAACTTTGACTTCAAACAACAAGTCAATTACAAACGTTGGTAGAATCTCAGTACACTATTGTGACTGACATGGTCTAGTCCAGACGGCTTATCTCTAAAGACCGAAGTCTAAAAGATAGCACAACTCTATTCCCGACAGAGTTCATAGTAACCAAACATAAAACTCCATATCCAACTAGACTGAGTATGGAGAAACCAAACCCCAACATCACCGACTAAGCGGAGGGGGGCAACACCCTTTGGACCTAAATCCAAAGGGACTAATGTTTTTGGGTTTTTTTTTTGTTTTCTTGAAAATAAAGACAAGGCATAAATAAAATACATTGAGAAAACATTGTAAAAAGAGAAAAATGGTGCACAAAAAATGCCTCGAAAGGGAAAACCAACGGTCGAGCTTGGAAGATCCAGAGTCGCCAATTCGGGAGCAGCCGCACGTTGCAACGGCGAAGAACTCCTTGGTGGCACGCGAAGGACACGCGCCGACGAGCTCGGAATTTTACGATCCAGAGTCACCTACCTAGCTTGATCTTCTTCAACTTTTTGCAGACGAGGATCAGATCAGGGTGCATGGGCATGACTCTTTATCTTTTCTCTCAATCTCCATGAGTGAATACCTTTAATTAAAGGAGATAACAATCCTAGCTAGCTCTAAAAGGCTTGAAATTTCCGTCTATTTCGTAACATCCACCAAAGTCTTATTAATTCCAGTTTACTTCACTGTATTATTTTTACACTTTAGGGTTAATTTATATTGTAATTACAAAAAAAAAAAAGAAGATCTCTCTTCTTAGTACTAATAAGAGAGATTTTTGTGACCAATTATTCCAATGAAAATTATTATTTCCTATCAAAATGAGTCTGTTTTTGAAATAAATAGTCGTTATTGTCGCAAATAATCCATCACAAATGCTTGTTTTTCTTGTAACTAGATAAATATCGAAGGACTAAATAAGATTTTTTTTTCTATGATCAACATCATCTAATTACATCATTAATTATCGGCTTCAAAATTTAATATATAATCATTTATAGCACTCTTAGGACATCTTACCAAATTAATGAATATTTATTGGTTGATACGTAGTTTAACTGGTTTTATATCCTCCTTTTGTAGTGACAAAAGAGGGATGAGGTACTCGTGATGGGTACGTTTTAGCCATGGTTACAGCCTACAGTGTAGTACCACTATAACACAATTGCTTTTTAGTGACGGTTGGAAAATTGTGACGGTCCCCAAACCGTCACTAAAAAGCATTTTCTGTGACCGTTTCTGAAAACTGTCACTAAATTGACATTTTTTTTACGTTTTAACGTATGAGGAATTTACGTTCGAACGTCACATATACGTTCAAACATTGTGGCTACTTACGTGCGAATGTGAAATGTTTTGGCGCTAACATTCGAACGTTAGTAATTAATGTTCGAACGTAAAATGTATTGCGCCAACATTCGAATTCCAATTACTAACGTTCGAACGTTAATGGTAAATTTAAATTAAATATGACACTAATTTAAAAATGGTTTTTATAGTGCATAATTTGTGAACAAGTCTAAAAAATTGAATTGTATATATTTATATATACAAAATTTGTAACATATAAATATATATTTATGTTTCTATATATATTTGAAGTGCAGTGATTTAGTATTAAATATAGAAAATATAACATTAAAGAGGATTGAGAATTGAAATTAAAAAATCATAGAAATATTAAATAATATTTTTCTTTACATATAATAAAAGAAAAATATAAAATATGATCAAATTTCTTAAACAATACTCAGATGATAGCGTTGTTCGCGAAACAACACATCCCCATATAGAACTCCTTAACCATTTAGGGGTATACCTTCTCCCTCAATGTGCAGATATTTCTCCAGCCTCTACTGACGAAAACATCTCTCAGGTTCGTCTGCTCCCATATGAGTTCGTCGAACTCATAAATCAGGACCTCTCACTCTACCATAACAGTACGAGCCTCAATACGAGCAATGTCCTGAGTGGCTCATTCCCTCTCTCGTTTTCTAGTATGCGAAGGATGAACTATATCTTAAAAATATAAAAGAAAAAAAAATTATTTACATTGATGTATTTTTTGTGTTAATTTTAAGCTGTTCTGCATTAACGTTCGAACATAGTAAAAGAAACGTTCGAACGTTCAGATAAAACATTCGGACATGTATCCTTTACGTTTGCACGTAAAACACATACGTGCGAACGTATAACATACACGTTTGAACATAAGCAGTAAATAAATTTAAATGATGTACGTTCGGACGTTTCTGTTATATGTTCGAACATATGAGTTTTACGTTTGAACGTAAAAGATTAACGTCCGAACATTGTAGCATAAATAAATTGAAAAAGTAGTACGTTCGAATGTTATAATTAAACGTTTGGACATAAATTCCAAATTTAAAACAATACACGATCTAACGTAGAAGCCTTAACGGTTATGTAATTGAAATGTCGTGTGTTTGAACGTCTTGGTGACACGTTCGAACGTTACGACACAGAATGGTTGAGTCGACTCAGCCATTATTGAAATCTCGAAAATCAATCTACAAGGTTCTAAATGCCGAAATGCCACCGTAGAAATGAAGTATACACTTCAAGAAACTTTTATACGGTGAATATTTGGACAATGGTAAGCCGTGGTGGCCGGAAAATGGAGTTAAAAATTCGGCGACCACTTGGCCTGTTTTAAACAAAACCGAACCCAAATCTAAAATAAAATACATGTTAGAGGTTAAAAGATGAATGCCTACTTTTTAGTGACGGTTGTGACGGAGTTTGACGGCCGCGGCGACGGAGGAGTGGTGGCGTGCAAACAGGAACGAAGTTAGATAACGGTGAAAATGACGTTTCGCCGTTCTGTTTTAGACTTATATACACGAAACATTCGATTGTAATTCTTAGTACGTTCGAATGTTTTTCAATTTATTTTTCAAAATATTGACTATAATATATTATATTATTAATATATGTTATATATTATAATGTATACTATAACATATAGCATACTATATATAATATTATATTATAATATATATAGTATATTATAGTATATATATACTGTGTATTATATATATAATGTATTATATAATATATTAAAATATATGTAGTATATTATAATATATTATATATATAGGATCCATTATAAAGTAATAAAAATAACATTAAAACCACAAGCTCTTATTATTAGCCCAAAACGATATACTTTATTATTACAATCTAGTACCCAAAATTCTAATGTACAAATTCCTAAATAAATTAATTGGAATCAAATTACTCTCCCTAATGAATGACAATTAGATTAATTAGTTTTTTCGAATTTGTGAGTGTTAGTTATATTTCTAAAGTTTAGCAATATGCTTATATATGTTGTTGTGATTTTATGCTTTCTCTTGAAATAATTGTGATTATTGTTTGTGAATTTTGTGAATAGTTTGTGAGTTTATGGTGTTTATTGATGAATTAATATGTGTATAAATATTATTGTGGGAATATTATTGTTGTTGTGATATGGATTTGAAATATTCTGATTATTATTTTTGAGTTTTTATTGAATATGTTTGACAAGAAACTTATAAGTTTAGGATCTTAATTTAAGTAAAGATTAAAAACATTTAATATACATTTAATATGAGAATTAATATTTAACATTTAATAAGTATATATAATATATTCATACTAATTTAGTTAGAATATGATTATTTTTCAAATTATAAGTATAGTATAAAACTTAATCTTAAAAAAGAAAAAAGGTATATAACTTAAACTATATATAAAGAAAAAACAGCATATGCCATTAATAGAAAGTTTTCCTCTCGAGGGCTCCCTGAGTAGAGGTTTCCTACCTGCCCTGTGCATGACTGACTTTTTAAGCTATTTTGTGTGGTAGTGTGTGTGGAAACTATGGAGGTAGATCTTGAGAAGATGTGTGGAAAACTATCCCTGACTGAACAGGAAGAGGAAGTTGTGGAAGTGGATGAAGAGTCTTTGGATGGTGCGCTAGGTAGAAGTGAAAAATGTCTGCTGTTTAAACTGTTCACTGATAAACAGTTTAATAAGGAGGCGTTTAAGAGTACTATGAAGCGTCTATGGCATCCTGGTAAGTCTATCTCCATTCGAGATGTTAGTGCTAATCTATTTATTGCTGAATTTGAGGATCCATGGGATAAAGAACGCGTTTTCAGAGAGGGACCTTGGGCTTTTGATAAGCACTTGGTTCTCACAAATGAGGTGGATGGGCTGCAGCAGGTACATCAGGTTACTTTCCCTGAGGCGCTCTTCTGGGTTCGTATCCATGATCTCCCGATTATGGCTAGGAACTGGAAGATGGGACATATAGTAGGGAAGGAAGTTGGTAGTGTGGTGGAGGTTGACTTTGAGAAGGATGCACTGGCTTGGGAGGAGTACCTGCGTATCAGGGTTAAGTTGGATGTAACTAAGCCCTTATTACGTGGTAAGAAGGTTTGTGTGGGTTCTTCTAACCCCTTCTGGGTTCGGTTCTCTTATGAACGACTTTCAAATTTTTGCTACATATGTGGTATGCTTGGTCATAATCATAAGGAGTGTAATCAGTGGAGGCCATTGATGGAAAAGTTTTCAGTCTCTGAGTTTCCATATGGTCCCTGGTTGCTTGCAGGGAACTTTGGTGATTATAGAGGACCTGTTCACAGGAGGCAGATAAACCATGATGGAAGTAGTTCTCCGATGGAGCATGGGCCAGACCAGTCTACCGGAGAATCTTCCAGTGATCGAAACGTAACTGCTTCTGAGGCTAACATGGGAGCGGCGAATATTGTGGAGGAAAGTTTGGATAAAGGCCAAGCTTGTGATATGTCAGGTTCCGTTACAAGAGATTCGCAAGGTGGGTCTTGTAACTGATGCGGATAAGGTGGCAAGTAGTTTGGCAACTGATCAAAGTCACGATAAGATGAAACTTGTAACTGATGAAGGTGTAATGGAGAGTTGCATGGCAACTGAGAAACGTCAACAAAAGCTGAAATTTGTAACTGCTACGAAAGATAAGGGCCATGCAGTTGCATCTCAACATAAGGGTATTTGTGACATTTCAACAGTGAAGGCTAATATGGGTAATATTTCTGGCGGGAAGGAAGTTTTGAATGCAGAGGTAGAGCTGAGGAAGTCTTATGGAGGGACTCGTACATGGAGGTGAATTTTAAGGTCTCAGGTGCACCATTCTCCTTCTGAAAGTGCCTATGGGAGGTCAAAACGGCATCATGGGTCGGAGGATGTGTTGGAGATTACTGGCAATTCTAAGAGACGTAAAAGTAATGCTACATATAATAATGGAAAGGAGGGTTCCATTTCTCAGGATGCGGTGGTGGCTGGAACACAGCCCCACCGAGCTTAATGAAGATCCTTAGTTGGAATACACGAGGGCTTGGGAACCCTTGTGGTATTCGTACTCTTGCTGACTTACTCAGAAGATAAGATCCCGATGTTTTGTTTTTACAAGAAACAAAACTGAATGCTGCAAAAATGGAATTCTATAGAGTTAGATTTAAGTTTAATTGTTGCTTAATTGTTGATGCGGCTGGTAGAAGTGGGGGCCTTGCTTTATTATGGAAGCAAGATGTGCCTCTGTCCATTCTGAGTTACTCAGCATCACATATTGATGCTATAGTAACTGACATGACACGAACCTGGTACATGACAGGTCTATATGGTCAACCTGATACTGCAAGACAGATGGAAACTTGGAATCTGATAAGAAGTTTGAGGAGGTATCCTGAGGAGGCTTGGCTTGTATTTGGGGACTTCAATGAAATCTTATCAGTACAGGAGAAATGGGGGGGAAGAGATCGACCACAACAGCAAATGGTTGATTTCCAACGAATGATTTTCGATTGTGAATTAAGGGACCTTGGTTTCTGTGGTCCACAATATACTTGGTGCAATGGTAGACAAGATATGGCTCGAGTTTATGAGAGACTGGATAGATTCCTTGGAAATTTGGTGAAACTGAATGTTCAAGAATTATACAGCAGGAGTGGCTTGCTGTAGTTTCCTCATATGGAATGCAGGGTGTTATGGACTGTATTTATAGTTGTAGCAGTAAGTTACAAAGGTGGAACAAATCAAAGTTTGGTAAGGTCCAGGTCAAGCTGAAAGAAGCAAAGCACAAACTCTCCATGGAACAAAGCAAGGCTCCAACAACATTAAATACAAAGGAGATTGATGAAGCTTTAGTTGAAGTTCATAAATGGATGGAGAGAGAGGAGATAATGTGGAAACAGAGATTAAGAGCTTTATGGTTAGCAGAAGGGGATCAGAATACTAAGTTTTTCCATGCTAAAGCATCTCAAAGAAAGAGAAAGAATGGCGTATCAAAACTAATGGATGCAAGTAGTTGTTGGCAGGAGGGAGAGCATTGTGACAGGCTAATTGTTAATCACTTTTCTTCTTTGTTTATTTATGCAAGATCTAGAGATCAGGAAGTGATTCTTGATAAAATGGAGAGGAAGGTCTCTCATGAGATGAATGCTGAACTTATTAAACCCTTCACAGCTGTTGAAGTTCTTCAAGCTTTGAAAGAGATGCATCCCAACAAAGCACCAGGGCCTGATGGTATGCCACCTCTCTTTTTCCATAAATTTTGGCCTGACATTGGTACTTCCATTACAAATGCTGTTCTACAAGTTTTGAATCATGGAGAAATGCCTCAAGCTCTCAATCACACTTTCATCACTCTGGTCCCTAAGAAGAAGAGTCCTCGAATAGTAAATGACCTTAGACCAATTAGTTTATGTAATGTTGCACATAAACTAATTTCTAAGGTCATTGCTAATAGACTCAAGTAAGTGTTACATTTGATCATCTCAGATACTCAGTCCTCTTTCATACTTGGCAGACTCATCACGGACAATGTACTAGTGGCCTATGAAGTGTATTTGAAGAGAAAGAAGAAAGGAAATAAAGGTTTTATGTCTATCAAGTTTGATATGAGCAAAGCTTATGATAGAGTCGAATGGAGTTTTATTGAATCTGTTATGAGCAAGTTGGGATTCCATGAGAAGTTAATTCAGCTTGTGATGATGTGTGTGAGGACTCCTACTTTTTCAATTCTGATTAATGGCTCTCCTACTGGTTTTATTGTTCCTTCACGAGGGTTGAGGCAAGGAGATCCTATTTCTCCTTATCTATTCCTCTTGTGTACTGAAGGGTTGATTAGCCTTTTGAGAGAGGCTGAAAGAACTAATGCTGTTACTGGATTACAGATTTGTCATGGAGCTCCTAAACTGAATCATCTGCTCTTTGCAGATGATAGCTTGATTTTCTGTAATGCTGATGTGGAAACAAATGTAAGGTTGCAAACTCTATTAGAGCAGTATGAAGTTGCCTCAGGTCAGCAGTTGAATTGAGAGAAAACAACAATGGTTTTTAGTGCTAATGTGAATCAGCATAACAGGCAGGCTATTATGAATTTGTGGTGCTCAACTCAATTGCAGCACTATGACAAGTACCTTGGGCTGCCACTTGTGGTGGGCAGGTCCAAATTGAGGGCATTTGCAGGCATTAAGCACAAAGTTTGGCTCAAGTTGCAAGGTTGGAAGGGGAATATGTTCTCTCAAGGGAGTAAGGAGATCCTCCTTAAAGCAGTAGCTATGGCAATTCCATCTTATGCCATGAGTTGTTTTAAGCTTCCACCAAGACTTTGCTCTGAAATAGAGAGTATAATGGCAAGGTATTGGTGGGGTCAGAAGCAGGAGGAGAGAAAGATTCATTGGCTAAGCTGGAAGAAGATGTGCAATTCGAAATTTGTGGGAGGCATGGGGTTCAAGGAGCTTGAGGTTTTCAATATGGCATTGTTGGCAAAACAAGCTTGGAGATTATGCAAAATCAGGATAGTTTATTCCATAAAATGTATGCTGCTAGATATTTTTCTAATGGGAATCTGTTGACAGCTTCTTTTGGAAGAAATCCTTCCTATGCTTGGAGGGGTATTTGGGAAGCAAAGAGGCTGCTAGTGCAAGGAGGCAGATGAAATGTGGGAAATTGAAGTTTAATCCATATTTTGAATGATGTTTGGATCCCTGGATTTAGAAATTTGAGACAAGCACTGGGAAATGAGCAGAGTATTGAACATAGTAGCCAGCTGGACAATAAAGTGTTCTCTCTTATTGATCAAAGTACTAAATGGTGGGACATTGCCAAGGTTAGAGCTCTTTTCAATCCAAACATGGTGGAGGCTATTCTCAGATTGCATCCAAGTCATACTGGAGCTGCTAATCATTGGATGTGGGAACATGAGAAGTCAGGCTCTTTTTCTGTCAAAAGTGCTTATAGTTTCTTTAAAACTATCTTGGAATCAGAACATGGGGAATCCTCTAATGGGGCTTTGATGAAAAAATTCTGGACTGCTCTATGGAAGTTACAAGTTCCTCATAAAGTTAAGGTTTTTGCTTGGAGGGCGTGTAAGGATAGTTTACCAACAAAGGCAAACCTGATCAAAAGAAAACTGGACATTGAAGGAAAATGTTGCTTTTGTAAACATCCTTTCGAGGATTTGAGGCATGTGTTGATATTATACCCTTCCACCTATGGATTTTTAAGGAGTAGGTTTTCTGTTCTCCAAAATGGTGACCAAATCAGCCCTTTTCTCACTACTGCAATGGATATTTTATTCAAGGGCAATTCTGAGGATCTGACAGATTTCTTCCTGATGGTTTGGGCTTTTTGGTTCAGAAGGAACAAGATGGTTCATGAACAGATTGCTTTACCACCTCAGCAGGTTATTGGATTTGCTTTTACAAAGAAATTGCATAGTGTTGTGGTTAGACAGCAGTTGGGGAACCATATTTCTAAAAACATGGTGTACAGATGGTCACCCCCTCCAAAAGACTCTCTTAAGCTAAACATTGATGGGGCTCTCTTTTTTTATTTAAACAAAGCTGGTATGGGCGCGGTTTTGAGGAACCATATAGGTGAAATTCTTATGGCATGTAGTAGAGTGGAATCTGTTTCTCTGGAACCAGAACAAGTTGAAGTTGTGGCTTTATTGAGAGGCCTTCAATTGTGCATGAGCTTGGGTATCCCTAAGCTGATAATTGAAAGTGACTGTTTGTTCCTAGTTGAAGAGGTTAATAGATCATCTGAGTCGAATGCAGCTATACAATCTATGGTAGCAGAGGTAAAAGGATTAATGCAAACTTTTCCTCAGTGCAACCTTCAACATTGCAGTAGATTCACAAATGAGGCTGCCCATCGACTTGCAAGACATGCTTGGTCCATTGAAGATATGTTTATTTGGTGGAATAGTGTACCTCTTTTCATTGAGAATGTAATTTTCATTGATCAACACTATTGTTACCTATCTCAAGGTGTTATGCCTTTATGAAATGAAGTTCTTTTCTATCAAAAAAAAAAAAAAACTATATATAAAGTATAATACTTTTTTCATATAGAGTGAGATCAAAGACGGGGCTGGCCATTGGATCTGGGTTGGATGAAGTTGAAAGTCATATTTGGATGAAGTTGAAAGTCATATTTTTAGTGACGGTTCAAGTCCAATGTTTTGAATACCGTACCAGAAGCCGTACTGGTCAAGGCACTGGAATGAAATATTTCAATACCGGTACCGTTTCGTGTATCGTTTCGGGATAGTCGATATATGAATAAATTATATATATAAATATATATAAATTATATTCTAAAATAATAGTTTATATATAAATAAATTATATATAAATACACATATATATAAATTATAAATAGCCTAGTCTGAATTAGGGGTCAAAAAATAAGCTTGTAGTTTGAAAAAAAAAAAAAAAAACTGAAGGCCGAAATATCGGCCAATACCGGCTGAAATATAGGCCGGTACGGCCGGTATTTGGGCTGGTACGAAACATAGATGGTACCTGTACCGGCCGGTACAGAAAATTTTGGCCGTACTGGCCGGTACGGTACGAAATTGAAAACAGTGGGTTCAACAGTAAATCGTCACTAAATATTTTCTGAGACACACATTAGGTGACGGTCGTGGTTATGGTTTCAAACCGTCACCAAATATCTTTAGTGACGTTTTGGCAATTTCTGGTGACGCTTTCCTTTGTCATAAAAGATAAATTGTGTTATAGTGTACGTACTAAAGTTAAGAGGGAATATATGTCCAAGGATACAAATTTAACAAAGTTAGAGGTCTGAACTTAGATTTATATATGTTAACGACATCAAGGGATATATGTGATCTCCTACAAATTTAATGGATATTAAGAGTAAGTGCTTCCACAATTCTCAATACAACCGCTTGATATAATGAGGTATTAATATATACTTGTTATTTAAATTTATTATTCTCTCAAGATTGAGATCAGTGATATTTACAGATCACTAAATATGAGAAATTCATTAATTTCAATGACCTAGATAATCATTCTATCATATAGTAGTTAAGATCAAGGCTCGAAAAATCATAATCATGTAAGGGCCGATTCAATGAAATCTGCAGCGATTGGTTACGATTTTGAATCGATTATTTCAATATTGATAAAAAGCATTCAAAATCATATATAGACGAGTATAAAATATGAATTTATTGACTAGTTTCAATAAAAATATAATATGAATCTAAATAGTTTCAATAAACATGTCTATTTAAACTCAATTGTTGACATTTTTGTCTCATATACGAAAAAAATAAAGACCATTGAGTTATAAGCACGTGGCAAATGTAGTATTTTAAGTACAACCACAAATTTGATACCAAATATTCATTCATCTCTTAATTTTTTAGTTCAATTAAAAAATAATAAAGAACTACATGTTGAACACAATAATGAAAAATATAATGTATATTTAGTCCTATCATATTTTATACAAGATTAAAAACACTCAGTTATTATCAGACAACTTAAAAAATATTTACAATTTTGAATAAGTTGGAATCGGCTAAAATCGGTTTGAAATCAACCTAAATCAGCTGAATGAAGTGGTTTGGTGAATAATTAAAAAACTTCACTAAAATCGGTTCGGTTTTTTACTGATTCAAGTTGAATCGGCTGAATCAACTTGAAGCGAACCATTTTTTTAGCCTTGGTTTAAGATATATATTATAGTCTAATTAAAATAGCATAAAAAACACATTGTTTTATCCTTAGAAGTAATTCACTTAACAAATTATAAGTAACTAATGTGTTATTTATGCATGCACCTCAATCACATCTAATATGATGAACTATAACTACCCAACTCAAAAAATTTGGTTCTTCTGGTGAACAATTATATTCAATCATAGAACACCAATCCTACATTTTTTTTGAAAGGGTGAAAATTCATGTTTAGAATATTGTTATGTGTAATGCAACACATACTATATATATAATATATATGGTATGTACTTATCCTATGAGCACATGTCTTATTGTATTAGGTGCATGTTTTGGCATTATGGTGGGTAATTTAGATTTTAGCTTAAGGCCACTTATAATTGCAGAGTCTTAATAATAAGCATCACTATTCAAAAGCTATTTACTATTTGAAAACTATATGTCTAAAACATTTTTAAACATGTTACGTTTGTTTGGAAACAAATTTAAAAAGTATTTTTTGGTATAATGTCATTTGATTTTTTAAAAATCATGACCATATCCTTTATAGAAATCAAGTTTTATAATAAAAAACAACGAAAATAATCTAATAGAATTTTCAGTAAGTATAATAAAGAAAAATCCTTCAACGATGCATAAATGAAATAGTAATACAATTATACATAAGATATGGGCAAAGTTATAATTATGTAAAAGTTATATAGGTATTTTCGCTCATCGACAGTTTTTTTAAAAAGTGTAATTACATTCCTCAATATCTAGAAAAATACGTTTGAGGAAACGTAGGTTTTAGCTTTTTATATTAAAAAGTGCTTTAATATGTGTTAACCAAACAACCTAATTTTATTATTAAAGTGCTTCTAAGATTATTTAAACATTTTTTAACCCTTCTAATGCAATCTCAGATAAGCCCGCGGCTTAGATCCATATATATATAAATGCTTTTAGTAAGAGACATGATGTGTAGGGGTGGGTAACGGGGCCATGTCCCCCTTGCACCGCCACCGCCCAAGCGGGGTGGGGGATCCATGCCGCAAATGCAGGGGCAGTGCCCCCCCTCCCCCGACATCTGCAACCCCTAGTAGAGGCGGGGGACGAAGGGGCCCAGCCCCACTCCAGGTTTCCCCCGCCCCTCTATATATATAATTATATTAAAAAAAATCTCCCATAGACAAAACGATGGAGTTTTTTTTTTAAAACAACCTAAACCAAACGAAGTTATTTTTTCTATAATTATCCCCTCCTTCCCCTGACTCCCTTCCCCCCTCCTCTTCTCGAATCACTCTCTCTCAGTTCTCTCTCCATCACCCTCTGAGTCTTTTCACTTTGTCCGGCGTCCGCTCATCTCTGTCGCTCTCTGTGTCCGTCGCATCATCGTCGCCGAAGGTAAGCCCCAAATCCGAACCTTTTAGTATTTTATGTTTTTTTTTTTTAGTTATGGAGATTGGAGGAAGGTTGGGATTAAATAGAGATGGAGGATGAGATTTGTAAATTGTGTACTATGGCGAGTCGAGATTTGATCGTGCATGTGATTTGTGAACTGTTATGATTTTGTGCATGGGTTTCGGATTGGAACCCTAAATTAGTTTAGGGTTCCAATCCAAAACCCATAATTATTACATTATTTTAATTTGTTAGTTTAAATTAGGAGTTGCATGGGTCTAGTTAATTATGGGATGTTTTAGCTTTTTTAACGAGATTAATTGGTCGACATGTTTTTCTTTTATTTATTTATTTTTCTTTACAAGCTCGTTGTTCAGATGAGAAATATATAAATCTAATATGATCTATATATATATATATATAATGGCATGATTATATTATTTATAATCTGAATGTTTTTTGTTGAGTTTCTTTCTTCCAATGATGCAAGAAACCAATTATTTACAAACATTGATCTATTATTGATGTGAGAGTTTATCATGATATCAATTAGATAATAAACTAATTATACTTATAATTGACGTAATCTCACAATAAGTACTAGTTGTGTATTTATACATGATGTGCAGCTTGCAAGTAAAAGAAATCTTTTTGAGCAACTATATGGAAATCGCCAAATGGGACATGAAACTCCTACGATATTTTTATTTTGTTTTTATTATTAATGTTTAAAAAATTTATCACCAGTGAGTTTATGTGTGTTTTTTTAACATTTAAAAAAATACACTAAAAATACTTTTGGGGGTACATTTGGAAAGCAACCATCACCCATTGAAATTATGTTTGTTATTTTGAAGGCTCTTTGCATTTATATGATGTCTATTTTGATTGTGCATGCTTATTTTATAAAACAAATTATAATAATGAAAATATTAGTTGCATGTTTTTATTGTTGATCCCTATGTGTTGATTGTTGATGTTAGTGGGATGTTTTTGTTTTAATTTCGTATATGTTGCTTGTTTTGGAGAATGTTTTACTCTACTCTCTCAGATTTTAGTGATAGTTGTCATACCCCTAGCGGGCCTACCCCAACACCTAATCCTACACCCAGCACTAACCCTACGGACCCTAGTCCTAACCCCACAGAACCTTTCTCTGCCCCCAAGTCCATACAAAGCAAAAAATTTATTTCCATAGTTCGGTCTCACTTTACTAAATTAGAGGGTGGTGACCCCAATAACCCCCAAGCAAAGTGTAACTACTGTGGTAATTTCTATAGATGTCATTATAGGAAACATGGTACATCACAGTTAAAGGTGCACTTAGAAGAACAATGCAAGAAGATTCTAATATTGAGATCCTTACAAGAGAAGAGTTAATCTAGACTAGAGATTATACTAAAAAAATGGCAGATGGGAGTAGTGGGGGTTCTACGTTGAAGGGGTATACAAGTATGACCCCGATGAGTGTAGAAGAAAGTTAGTTCGTATGATTCTCATGGACAAGCTACCTTCTCTTGAGATCCTTACAAGAGAAGACTTAATCTAGATTAACTAAAAAAAATGACAGATGAGAGTAGTGGGGGTTTTACGTTGAAGGGGTATACCAAGTATGACCCCGATGAGTGTAGAAGAAAGTTAGTTCGTATGGTTCTCATGGACAAGCTACATTTTCAATTTGTGCAGGGGAGAGGGTTCCAAGAATATTCCAATTGCTTGAAACCTAGGTTTAATATTCCTTCACGCCACACTGTGGCAAAGGATATTAAAAAAATTACCAAAATGAGAAGGATTTGTTGAGGGGCCAATTAACGGGTCAAGTTGTTTGCCTCACTAGTGATACTTGGACATCCGTTCAAAATTTTAATTACATGCCTTTGACTGTGCATTTCATTGATTGTGATTGGACACTACATAAGAAAATTGTGAAGTTTTGTCTAATTTTCGATTACAAGGGAGAGATGATTGGGAAGGTCTTGGAGGCCGCAATAAAGGAGTGAGGGTTGACACGGGTTTCGACGGTTACAGTTGATAATGCATCGTCTCACGATGCCGCATTGGGATATCTTAAAACCTCTCTTAGATAAGCGAATAAGATAATCTTGGGTGGTGATTATTTGCATGTTAGATGTGCTGCACATATTTTGAATTTAATTGTGTTTGGTGGCTTGAAAGATGTTGATGACTTGGTTACACGAGTCAGAATGGCTGTGAGATTTGTAAGATCTTATCCTGCTAGATTGGAAAAATTAAAAGTTGCTGCAATGAATGCGGGCATAACATCCAAGAAGGGCCTTTGTACTGATGTTCCTACTAGATGGAACTCAATCCTTCTTGATGTTTGAGGCGGCCAAGGAATATAAGGTAGCTTTCGAATTATTGGGTGATGAAGACATCCAACATGTCAGATATTTTGATGAGCACAAGGATTAGGAAAGCCTATTGATGATGATTGGGAGGTGGTTTCTATCTTTGTAGATTTTTAAGGCTTTTCTACGAGATGACATTGAAAATATCTGGTTCTTTGAACCCTACATCTAATGAGTTCACTCAACAGATATGATAAGTATGGGGGGATTTAAGTCCCAAACCATATACCATGCCATCAATCTTGAGTTGGGGGTCAAGAACAACAGCCAAATATAACAAAAGATTTTGCCTACTCAAATCTCCTCATACTTGTCATATTTGACCCTCGGTTAGGGACACCCTCGGTAGATTGTTTGATGAGTTTACCACGATCAGAGGTGGTAGCGCACCTACACCTACTCCAGCGCCTCCTCCAGAAGTCAAGACGGGGAAAAAGCATAGGTTGGTGCGGGCCTAAAACCACTCACAGAACCCCCAACTAGTCCGTCAATCTATAGAGGCAAAGCCGAAGGTACACCAATATTTGACAGGGGATCTTCTCTCATATACGAAAGGGCTTGATATATTAGTTTGGTGGAAGACCAATGCCGTGATATATCCCATTCTTGGAGAGATAGCCCGCAGTATTTTGGCCATCCCTATTAGCGTCGTAGCCTCAGAGTCAATTTTTAGTACTGGAGGGCGCATATTGGATCCATTCTGGAGTTTTTTGTCCCCTACCACTTTGGATGCATTGATTTGCACGCAGAATTGGATCAAAGGGGCTCAAATTCATGTTCCAGATGTTCTTGACTTTAATGAAGCCGACGACGAGGAGGGTGGTGATCAGTCTAGATTTTCTAATGATGTAATAATTGATTTCATTTTATTATTTTGATTTATTTTATTTATATTCATTTCATCGGCTTTAATTTCAAATTTAATTGTTGTAGCCATACATGATACGACGTTTACCTTCACTGCTATATGACTTCACCATATTGGACCCCGACCCACCATTGCCATTTGCCATAAGTTTGTACGATACTACAATTTGTATTGTCTCTTAATTTTTTTTCGTATTTATATAATTTTTGGTATCTAATTATTTTTATAATCTATCTATCATATGCAAACCTCAAGTCTCAATGACTAGGTTGATGCCTTGTATGATCTCTTGGGAGCAAGGTGTTTTTGTTCCAGGTAGAAGTATTTTCGAAAATATCACACTAGCCCAAGATATGGTACATTCTATAAATCATAAAGCTAATGGAGGAAATGTTATGTTAAAAATTGACACGGCAAAGGCTTATGATAGAGTGGACTGGTCTTTTTTATGCTTGGTGTTGAAGAGATTTGGCTTGTCAGATCGGTTTTGTAGTTTGATACAGACATGTGTGGAATCCCCTTGGTTCTCGATCATGATGAATGGAACTTATAAAGGGTTTTTTAAGCCTACACGGGGCTTGCGGCAAGGAGATCCCCTTTTGCCATATTTGTTTATTATCATGTAGGAAATTCTTACTCGGCTATTGCTGAAAAATTTTGATAATAGAAGAATTGGTGTCACATCTTCTTTATGCGGATGACCTCCTTATTTTTGCAAATGGGGAGAGGAGATCTATTAAGGTGCTTTTTGAGGACCTTGGAGAAATATGCAGTTTGGTCTGGCCAATTAATTAACAAGGAGAAGTTGGCCCTGTTTATGTCCAAGAGGATGAGCTATGCTAGGAAGTGCGAACTTCTCAGACTTACAGGTTTTGCAGAGGGGTCATTTCCTAATACGTACTTGCGAGTTCCGTTGGTCACGGGTCGATTAAGAGCTAGAGATTTGGAGCCTCTTGTGAACAAAATTCAAAATAAAGTGGCAAGATGGAAGTTAAAATCTTTGTCTCAGGGTGGGCATCTCACGCATATAAAACATGTATTATCTTCTATGGCTACTCATCAATTGGCGGTTTTGAATGTTTCGAGAGTGGTTTTAGCAAAGATAAACTCCTTCCTCTCTACGTTCTTTTGGGGAGAGTTGCATGGAAAGGCTAAGAGAAAATCGATATCATGGTCGAATATCTGCAAACCGACAAGTGAAGGAGGGCATGGGATTAGGGACTTGTATGAAGTGCAGAAATCCATGCATATGAAGTTTGTGTGGAGGTTGTTATCTGTTGATAATCTATGGTCACAATATTTTCGCGCCAAGTATGTGAAGGACAGGAATTTTGGTATGGCTGTTTTGAAGAATAAGGGATCAAGGTTCTGGAAGTCCCTTATGCAGGTTTTTCCAGAGGTGTATGAGCATACAAGAGTAAGGGTAAGGGAAGGTAGTGTCGTTTTGGCATGATAAGTGGTTGTCTTCAGGACCAGGTGATACCCGCCCCCTATGAGGCTGGGCCACCCCACCCCCGCCCCTGCATATGCGGGGGAGGGGAATTTTTCCCCGTACCCCGCCCCCGCATAATTCGTCCACACCCCGCATCCCCTACTGGGCCTTTGGCCCAGTACATTTTTTTGGGCCCTAAATGGCCCAGAATCAATTTTGAGGTCACTTTGGGCGCATAATTCGTTTTTGGGCCACTTTGAACCCATTATTTAGATTAAAAAATATATAAATTTAAAAACAGGAAAAAAATAATTTATATATATAATCATAAATTGAACTATTAAGTAGATATTAAGTTTCAACTATTAACTAATTAAGTAATAATCATCACTAAGACTGTAAGACACTATGCTAAAATAAATAGTTTACAATTATACAAATTAAGAGAACTAATAAACTATTACACTATTACAAACTCATCTAAAAAATAAATATTACAAATTGTACAATTAACTATTGTAGCAACATTACAATTAATTGTAAATTAATAAAATCATAATTTTTCAATTTGATCAATTTGATTTTGGGGTGGAGCCGTAACGGTCACTAAGTGGTGAGTTGTGTCGATTGCTGTGAGACTGAAAATCAAGATCATAAAAGTTAATAAGTTATAAAACCTGAAATATTAATAAGTTAAAAATAAAACAAATTAGAATTAAAAAGTTATAAAGATGAAACAAAAATTTAAATGCAAAAAACAATTAGGGGAGAAATTATGCAAACCATGGCAATGATGGATCCAATATAAAGTCATACTGTATCGGAGGTAGCCGTAGACGCCGTCTCATGTATCACTATAAGTATTACATTTGAAATCAAATTAATGAATACCAATTAAATGAAAATAAATAAATTAAAATAAGAAATTAGAAAATGAAATTAAAATAAATACCAGATCCAGACTGATCATCACCCTCCTCCTCGACGTCGGCCTCCTCATACTCAAGAACATCCGGAACATCAATTGGAGTTCCCTTGATCCAATTCTGCGTGCAAATCAAAGCCTCCACAGTGGCAGGAGCTAATGAACTCCGAAATGAATCTAATACACGCCCTCCGGTGCTAAAGGCCGAATCTGAGGCTACTGTGCTAACAGAGATGGCCAAAAGTGTGCAGGCTATATCTCCAAGGATGGGATACTTCACGGCATTCACCTTCCACCAACTTAATATATCGAAATCTCATGAAAATGGTAGAATCTCTGCTGGTAAGTATCTGTCTATCTCTGACTGAGCCTCTACAGAACTCCAGAGGAAGGGGGTCTGCTCATACCTCTCACCCCACTCCAATCTATGCCTTTTCCCAACCTTGACTTCAGGAAACTGTGAGCCTGAGGCTGAGGGGTTAGGTGTAGGTGCCGCAATATTACCACCTCGTAGGGTGAAAAACTCATCAAATAATCTAGTAAGGGTTTCTCGAACCCTTGCTGCAATAAGCTCCGCCCATATTTGCCCGTACGCAAGGCCCAATCCAAATATCATGCCATCCAACTTATACCTCGGGTCAAAGACGACAGCTACATATAACAAAATATTAGTCCTAGTTAAATCTCCCCAATACTTGTCGTACTTTGTCCTCATAATCAATGTCATCTCCCGCAGCCTAATGTGACCACCCGCGACCATGTCATCTAATTCTTCTTTTACCCTATATATTTGCTGACATACAACATTGGATGTAGGGTACAAAGTTCCGGTTAGCCTCGTGGTGACATCGTAAAAAAGTCTCAAAAACTGTACAAAAATAGTTACAATTTCCCAATCATCATCTACGGGTTTCCCAAATCCCCCATGATCATCAAAATATTTAACATATTGGATGTCTTCATCATCCAATAATGCAAATGCCAGCCTATATTCTAGGGCCGCCTCCAACATCAGAAATGTTGAGTTCCATCGTGTAGGCATATCAATACAAAGGCCCTTCTTAGATGTTAGACCTGCAGATCTCGCAGCAACCTTGAATTTCTCTAACCTCGAAGGAGAAGATCTCACCCATCTCACAGCAGTCTTAACCCGAGCAATCGAGTCATGAAGATCCCTCGAACCATCAGTGACAATCAGATACAGAATATGTGCCGCACATCTCACATGCAGACACTCACCACCCATGAGTGTCTTATTTGCCTCTCTAAGATAGGTTTTCAGATGTCCCAAAGCAACATCGTTAGACGAGGCATTATTGACTGTGATTGTGACTGTAACAACTCGGGTCAAACCCCACTCCTTTATTGCGGCCTCCAAGGCCTTCCCAATTGTCTCACCCTTATGATCGGTGATTTTAGAAAATTTTATAATTTTATTTTGCAATGTCCAATGACAATCAACAAAATGCACAGTCAAAGAGATATAATTAAAATTTTGAATCGATGTCCAAGTGTCAGTGGTGAGACAAACAAATTGATCCGCCAATTGACCCCTCAACTTCTCCTTTTCAATGTAAAAATATTTTTTTACATCCTTTGCCACTGTGTGGCGAGAGAGAATATTAAACCTTGGTTCCAAGCCCAAGTAGCGAGAATACGCTTGGAACCCTTTCCCGTCAACAATTTGAAAAGGTAGCTCGTCCATTATGACCATATGAGCTAGGTATCTTCTACACTCATCGGGATCATACTTAGTATACTCCCGCAAAGTTGCACCTCCATTAGTCCCATCCGCCATTTTTTGAAGTCCAATTTCTAGCCTAGATTAGCTTTTTTCTTGTAATGATCTTAATATTGGACTTTTTTTGCATTGCTCTTCTAAGTGCACCTTTAATTGTGAGGTGCCATGTTTCCTGTGACATCCATAAATTTTCCCACAATGGTTACACTTGGCTTGGGGGTTACTTGAGTCATCATCCTCTAGTTTGGTGAAATGACTCCAAACTATTGAAGCAGGTTTTTTGCTGGGCTTGAGGGCGGGGCAAGGTGCCGTAGGGCTAGGGGTAGGGGTATGAGTAGGAGGGGTAGGTATAGGTGTAGGCGTAGGGATAGGGGTGCCATCGGCCTGGAAAGGAGAGCTCGCACTAGAATCTGCTAGCATATCCATGAACTCAAGCAAACAAGAAATCTGAAATTATAGAAAACATAACAACTATATAATGAACATAAAAAAAAAGTAGAATAAAAAAAAGTATCACTTGACATTCATATATATATATATATTGAGTACTTTGGTTATAAATGTAATAAAGTATATTAACAATATAGTTTCTTAGACTTGAAAGACTATAAGCATAGCAACTATATAATGAACATAAAAAAAAGTATCACTTGACATTCATATATATATATATATATATATATATATAGAACTACTACGAAAATACATCCTAAATATATGCATATATATAGTACAGCTTTCTATTTTAATCATGTCTTGCAATCAAATGCAACGGATCAACTTGAGATCAAAGGTCCTTCAGAGAAAAGAAGTAGCAGTACTAGTACTACCATCAGTACTACTTTCGGCATGTTTAAAACGCAAAAATTAAATTAGGTTAAATTAAATTTTGGAGAACTTCACTTTACATATTAAAAATTATCAGTACTCGTTTTTCAAAGAATACTAGAAATTATTAAAACTAACAATTCTTTTATTTTAAAGGTTGAATTTGATAAAACTCATAGGGTGGTTGAGTAAATTTATTTCTCTTTACTATAAATTATAAGCTACTTACCTACCAAGAATTTACTAACAATTATTTTATTAATGATTCATTATTTTTCTAGCTGTCTTTACTATTACATTAATTATTTTATTTTTATATGTATTTGTACTAAATCTCCAAAGAAACTTTGGACTATTAATAAAAAAAAGAATTGGTTATTTGCAGTATTAAATTATTGATTTGATCATTTGGCCATGTAATTTAGAAAAAGTGGTAATTTTAGTTGTTCAAATTGAAGTTAAGCCTAAAAATTTCCTCCTATGAGTCTACTTTTGACCGTGTCTTTTTTTTTTTTAATGTTTTTGTAGGTCACATTGACAAAGCAAGATGAGCGAAATAAGAGAGAGACTGAAAATCAAACAAAGATGTGGTCTCTATTTCCATACTACTTGATTGAAAGTTTGGGAAATCTAGAAATGCTTCATTCATTTAAATGTGATTCATTATAAGTGATATTTGAACGTGAGGGACAATATGTAATTTAGGGTTTCGGATTGGAGTCCTAAATTAATTTAGGGTTTAGAAAAATCCCTAAATCCGAAAGATTGGAGCCCTAAAGATTCAAAACCCTAAATCCGAATTAATTAGATACAAATAATATGGCACTCTTTAAAGTATAAATCAAACAAAAAAAAATTACAGAAAACAAAAAAGTTTCACATTCACAGTTCAAACCACATGCACAATCTAAGCTCCACAGCACACAATTCACAAAAATCTCATCCTCTATCTCCAATAAACCCCATCCTTCCTCCAATCTCCAATAAAAATATAAATCACAAAAAAAATAAAATTTTGAATTTAGGATTTTTTACCTACGGATCTTCGGTGACGGAGATGAAAAGAGAGGGACCGGGTGCGAGTTGTGCGACGGCGACGTTGAATGGGACGGCGATGCAGAGAGATAGACTGGGTGAGACGCCGGGAACTCAGAGAGAGGGACTGAGAGTTTGAGGCTTTGAGCGAGGAAGACGAAGTGAGCGAGGGAGGGAATCGGGAGGGGGGGCGGGGGGGTAGGTTTTTGTTATTAAACCAGGCATTCATGCCTGGGTTAAAAAAAAAACCTAGGCATTCATGCCTTTTTTTTATATATAAATATATAAAATATATATATATATATACGGGGCTGGGCGGGGGTCACCCCCATCCCGCACCCGCCCCTGGAGAGAGGCCCAGATGCGGGCGGGTGGCCCCGCCCCTCGCATCGGCCGGACGGGGTGATCCGCCCTGCCACATGGGGGCGGGGCAGTGGGGTGGGAAACGAGTGGGATGAAGCTGCTCTAGTGGGTTTGATTGGAGAAAACAGGGCAACCGAAGTGATGCAATCTATTATGGCAGGTAAAGAATGGACTGATGTGTTTGTATGGGAGCCATCTTGGGATGGTGTTTTCTCAGTAGCTTCGGCGTGGGACTTGATAAGAGTTCGAAGAGATGACCTTCCTTGGAAGGATTGGATTTGGCATAAATACCTTCCGAAAAGAGCAGCAGTTTGTATGTGGAAAGCTTGGTTTCGATGTTTGCCAGTTGATACCCGTGTTATGTCCACTGGTATACCGCTTGCGTCTAAATGAAATTGCTACGGAGAGGGAAATGTTGAGACAATGGATCACGTTTTATGTAATGGAGATATTGCTAAAGCCGTGTGGCATCGTGCATCTTTGGAATTGGGTATTCATTGCATGGAGAGGTTGACTTGGCATGGCCGAGTCTCAGCATGGTTTCGGTGTGCGAAACGATGTTCTCAAAGGGGCATTCTGGTGGGTTTAATTCCAGGCTTGATCTCTTGAAAATTATGGGTGAGAAGATGTAAGGCTAGAATGGAACCAGTGGAGGAATCGGTTGAAGCTATTTGGAGGGATGTGAAGTTTTGGTTAGGCCAGATTTCTTCCCAGTTAAATAAGTGTCGTAAGATCTCGTCAAGTGATTTAAATATTCTTCGTGCCATGGATTTGCCTATAAAACAAGTCAATGGCCGGATATTGACTGCAGTATCATGGGCAAAGCCTATGGAGGGTTCGGTAAAGTTAAATGTAGATGGAAGTTGTAGGGGAAATCTAAGGACATGTGGAGGGGGTGGTGTGATTAGAGATCATGTCAGCAATGTTATGGCTGCTTTCTCGGAATATATGGATTTCAGAACAAATAATAAAGCCGAGTTAAGGGCTTTATGTCGTGGTGTTGCTGTGTGCAAAGAATTTGGGTTTATAATGTGGAAATTGAGTGTGATTCGGCATTAGTTGTTCATTGGTTATCTTCGAAAGCTTGCAATGTTTGGTACTTATGGGATTATTGGGAGACTTTACTAGTGAATTTGGAAGGAATGAACTTCAAAGTTTCGTATATTTTCCGTGAGGGAAATAGAGTAGCTGATTTGCTTGCTAGAGATGGAGAAGCTGGGGTTTATAGGATATATGGTCAGATGGATAGGCTTCCTCAGGCTGTGAGAGGGATGGTCAGGCTTGATAGATTTGGTATTCCGTCATTAAGGAGTATGGTTGGTTTGGTCAAGAAGTACAGTTGCTGGTTTTTTACGATTCAAATTAGCTTTGGGATTTTTTGTTAATATGTTTTTGGTCTGAATTTTTGGTCTGGACACTTGGGTTTGGGGTTTTATTTGTTCATTCTTGCATATTCCAAGTGTAAAGTTTGTTTTGTTTACGGTTTTCCTTCGCCATATGTGAGGGTTTTTTGAAATAAATTTGGGATATGGGACACTATTGAACATGTGTCCATGATTCTTCGAAAAAAAAAAGCCTCAACCCTAATTCCAAATCGAAATCCAAATGATATATTCTAAATGTCGCATCTTGATCCCCATCTCATCTTGGTTAGTCAGATTTTAATTTGTAATTTTTTAATTTGTTTCTTGTTTATAATTCTAGTTTATCTTCCTATTCAATTATTAATATTTCATATTTTATGATCTCACAATTCACAACAAGCAGCACTAAATTCTATTTCCACCCTTGGCCACCCGTCCCAAATGTCAAAGTCAATGTTCAAACAGCTCACTTTTATCATTTATGTTCAATTGTATTTAGATTTTACATATTCAGTTCTTGTAATGTTGATACAATCACAATGTCCCTTTTATGTTTGTAATTTTGTAATTGTTTTCTCTTAATTGTATTATTGTAATAGTTTAGTTTTTATAGTTTTATTATAAATTCTATTATTGTAATCGCTTAGGAGTTAGGACTTAGGAGTATTAGTAGTACTTCTTTATTCTTTTTTCTCTTAATTTGTATTTTTTTTATTGTAAATTCAATTTATATCTATTTAAGAAATTATACTTTTTTAATTGATGGGCCCATGGCCCATTTGGAGGTGCGAGGGGGCACACGGATAGGTTATCCGCCCCCACACCCCGGTACCCGGACCGGGTACCCCGCCTCCACACCACGGGGCGGGTGCCAAGGGCGAAATCCCCACCCCCGTCCCATGCAGGGTGGGGGGTGGGGAGGGGGTGGTATGGTGAGGGTAACACCCCTAATGATGTGTCATTATCGAACATCGTACACCGCAAAAATATTTGTTATATAATGTTAGTGAGAACTATATATGTAACGTTGATGAAAGGCAAATTAGGGTTAAACTCTTTTATCCATTGACTTATAATTCAACTGGTTTATTCTCTCTAACTTTTTATTCACTTTAAATAAGGTCATGTATTCTAAACCCACAGAGAATTCTTATACGTAACTGAAGAAAATTGTAATCATCACTATATTTAATTTTAAAAAAGACAAATTCAAGTAAAAAGGATTGCCCCTTTCACATGATCTAGAAACAAAAAGAAGCAGTGGATGAACATTCACGAGGGCTATATTGTAAGTTCCATGAGTTTTTTGTTCGAATAATTAACTTATTTTGATGAGAAGAGATGTTTGAATTATATTATGTTAATGGTTTGTTGATTTTGAGTTTATATATTGGAGTAGGCTAGCATTTCCCATTTCCTTGACGCTAAGCATGATCCTTCACAAGTAAACAACATATATAATTGCTCCGTGAATAAGCCTATGTTTGGGCACTTAGATGAGATGATTTGATCTAAAAACTTTTTCATAATTTCCTGATCCTAAACATTACTCAAACACAAAAAGTTTTTCAAATTTAAATTTTTAACTTTTTTATCTAATCATTACGGAATCATTACAACTTTTTCAAACTTCCAAACAAAATACAAAAAATAATATAACTTTTTCAAAATTTAAAATAAAAATTATATTCAAACAATAATTAATTTATAATATTTTTATTCAATTTTTCCTCTCATTTTTCAAAACCTAATAAAATATCTTAATTTAAATTATTTCACTACTATTCACAAATCATTTCACTATCATTCTCATAATTCTTATCTTATTTCATTACTCAATCATGTCTAAAACATTAATCTATATATTACCTATATAATTAATTTTGAAGCATCGTCTTTGAATTAAATTGAGTCACTTCATCACTTTATCTTATTTTTCATTTTCCTTTATTAATGTATTCCAATACCCTTCAAATTTACAAAATGCGATATTGTACATACCAAAAACAAAAAAAATATATAAATAAAAGATAGAACTACTATGATCCTAGCTTTCTACACACATCCTCGACTGCAGCTAAGCGTGTCTTACCTGTGTCAGTCGAGTACTGAGCGTGACCTGAGTCACAGTAATGGCATGAATCTTTGTACGTAACTCAGAGATGCTAGCATTAATTTCTGTACGTAACTCAAAGATGTTAGCATTAATCTCTGTACATAACTCAGATATGCTAGCATTAATCTCTGTATGCAACTCAGACATGGTAGTACGGACCTCCGTAAGCATTGCATCGATCACTGCTGATGTGTGTCCATCGATCTATGCACATAGTATGTTAGCCATCTCCTCACAAGTATATGTGTGTGATGCCTCGGCCTGTGTGGATGCCTCACCAGCCAATACTCCAGGAATTCCCGGTTGTGCATCTCTCTAAATATCAACCCGGTCAGGAACAGGTCCATGAAGATGAAGTCTCGAGTGTCCTGTGCTTTGTGACAGGGTAGTGTTGTTGATCGGTCCTGGAAGGGTCTAAATATTCCCAACGGATCGCAGGGTGTTAACATGGGCTCGGCCCTCAATAACCCAGCGAGATGTCTGAGGCCTAAATACCCATCTAACTCGATAGAGTTCGAGCTAGACAGATAAGGAAGGTTTCTGCCCATTATCCTGGCGCCGTTAAGGATATTTATCCACTCAAAACAGATAGATAGCTATGAAAAATTGAGATCCAAGTTTCAAAAAACAGATAAGGTGGTTAAACCCAGAGGATGACAAAAAGTAAAAGGTCACTTTAAAGGGATCAGGTGCGTAAAATACTCAAGAAATGAATTGGCCTAGAGATTACTCCTATTATTACTGACTTAGGCATCGGAGGCTCCCCCTCTTCACCCCCGTGCCTTTTATCCTTTGGTTGTAGGAGATCGAGGGTGCTAAGTGGTGAAACACATCTTCAACAATTGGCGTCGTCTGTGGGATATAACTGAGCATTCCATGGGTATGTTTAAAGAAAGGGACATGGGCAGATGAGCTCCTCGAGATACTGTGGGCATACAGAGCAACATCCAAGACAGTTGGCACCGTCTGTGGGATCTCTATATTTTACAAATCAGCGTGCTTTTTACATGCCCATCACTACTCGATCTTAGGCAACTAGAGATCAGGAAGAGACTTCAATAAACATGGAGGGAAGACTTGCAGAAATGGAAGAAATAGTGAAGAAACTCACCTCGAAAGTAGACTCGCTGTGAAAGGAGAATGAGATCCTCAAGGCACGGAAAGGGCCTTCGGGAGAAGATGCAACACCCAATCAAGCTGGCAGAGAGGAGACAGAGGCAAACAGTGCGGGCGCCGGTAAAGGCCATCAGGAGGATGAAGATACAAAGAAGATGCACCATGACTTACGCAGCTTGATGGATAAATATGAAGAAATGGCCAAAAAGATAAACACATCCTCAACGGTTGACCAATTGTTAACCAGCACCAACCTACCCTACACCTCAGAGATCATGGCGGTCTCGCTTCCACCAAAATTCAAGGTCCCGTCAATAGACATGTACGATGGCTCCAAGGATCCGGTGGAACATTTGGAGACTTTCAATGCCCATATTACTCTCCATGGGTTCCCAAGAGAGATTGCATGTAGAGCTTTCCCATTGACACTAAAACGAGTGGCCAAAGGATAGTTCGGGGAACAATGGCCAGGCTCCATTGAAAATTTTGAAGAACTCAACATGCAGTTCAGTACCCAATTTATAGCCAACCGGCGAAGGAGGCAACCAGTGGCATACTTATTGACAATAAAGAGAGAATGACAGTAGACGACCAGGATGAAAAAAATCATGTTGGCTGCATTACTCGGGAGAATTGGCCAAGGAGTCCCTTTATAGCTGAGCTAGTAAGGAAAACTCTGTCCACCTTACAAGAATTTATGGATTGGGAGGACGACTTTGTGAATGATGAAGATACATTGATCGCCCTCACTACCAGACTAGGGCAAAAAGAGGATTATGCATCAAGGGAGGGCCCTAAGAAGACTCAAGAAAGTAGCCAAAAGCCAAGGAAGAATTAGTACGAGAAAAGGCGAGAAGGCGGGAGGTATAATAGTGGTCACGTTCACTATTCCAGTGCACATGACCAGGAGAAAACTCCATCCACCTTACAAGAATTTATGGATTGGGAGGACGACTTTGTGAATGATGAAGATACATTGATCGCCCTCACTACCAGACTAGGGCAAAAAGAGGAGAATGCATCAAGGGAGGGCCCTAAGAAGACTCAAGAAAGTAGCCAAAAGCCCAGGAAGAATCAGTACGAGAAAAGGCGAGAAGGCGGGAGGTATAATAGTGGTCACGTTCACTATTCCAGTGCACATGACCATGGCGAAAAAAAAAAAAAAAAGTAGGCTAGATGAGGATCGCGAGTAGGGACAGCAAAGGTATTGTTCGTACCAAAAGGCGAATGGCCATCGAACTGAGGATTGCCATATGCTCAAGCAAAAAATTGTGGAACTGAAAGGAAGTGGGGAGCTGGAGCATATCATGGCCGAGAACACTTCTCCGCCACGACGCTGGAATGACAAGAAGCAAGAACACGAGGATAAATGGAGTGGAAGCCCGAAGAGGAGATCCCCAAAAAGGGCGAGAAGGTCTCAAGAACAAAGAAATCAACGGCCTAGACAAGAAGTAGATAGGCGAAGGCCGCCTCTGGGAGAAATTCGTACCATAACTGGTGGATATGCGGGAGGTGGACCAACCTCATCGGGGAGAAAGGCTTATGCGAGACGGGCAAGGTACGAAAAATTTACAATGTAGAGAGGCCTGTTAAGTAGGCATAGACGCATAACTCACCCCTAATCTTCTTTAGCGAGGAGGATTCCAAGGGGTGGTGTACAACATGATGATGAAATAGAAGTGACAATGTTGGTCGCAAATTATATGATGAGAAGAATATTGATAGACAACGGGAGCTCAACATACATTTTGTTTTGGGATGCTTTCATAAATATGGGTTTAAATGTCAGCCAACTTCGCCCAGCACCAACCACACTGAGGGGATTTACAGGGGAAGCAGTTCAACCCATGGAATCCATCACACTACCAGTATCAGTGGGAACTGACCCTTGCATTGCCACCAATATGACTGAGTTCTTGGTGGTCAGAACTCAATCGTCCTACAATGCCATAATAGGTCGACCAACATTGAATGCTTTGAAGGCGATCACATCCACTTATCACTTAAAAGTGAAGTTCCTGATGCCGTCAGGAGTTGACGTGGTACGTGGAGAACAAGTACTCGCTCGGGAGTGTTAAGTACAAGAGTCAAAAAGGGGAGAGCAAGATGTAAAAATAGAGAGTCGCGAGAACCTGGCGAGGAAGTCTGCCCGCCACCTCCACCAACAGTTCTTATAACGGAAGCAAAAACGACAGATGAGGAAGCATTGAGACGAGGAGAGGCCGACAAAACATTGGAACCCATGACTTTAGATCCATCCTGGCCAAACAATCATATAAGGATATGGACTACGATGGCGAAAGAGGAAAGAAATCGCCTTGTCGAGCACAAAGACATTTTTGCATGGAATCACCAAGACATGCTGGGAATCAATAAGGTGGTTATGGAGTATCGGCTGAATGTCAATCCGGACATGAGGCCTGCGAAGCAAAAGAAGAGAAATTTCAGCATGAAAAAATATAATGCTATGCCATAAGAAGTGCATTGTCTGATAGCAATAGGGTTTATAAAGCAAACTTAGTATCCAGAATGGTTGTCAAACGTTGTTCTAGTGAAGAATCCAACGGTAAATTGCGAATGTACGTCGATTTCACAGACCTAAACAAAGCATGCTCGAAAGATAGCTTTCCACTTCCCCAGATAGATTTGATAGTCAACGCCACGGCTGGTCACAAGATGTTGTGCTTTATGGATGCCTATTCCGGATACAACCAAATCAAAATGAGCCTTGCAGACCAGAAGAAAACAGCCTTTATAATCGACCGGGTCTTACTATTATACGGTTATGCCGTTTGGATTGATGAACGTGGGGCAACCTATCAGAGACTGGTCAATAAAATGTTTAAAGAAAAAATAGGCCGAAACATGGAAGTGTATGTGGACGACCTACTGGTAAAAAGCATGGAGTTCAAGCAGCATGTGGAAGATTTAAAGGAAGCTTTCGGCGTTCTACGACAGTACATGATGAAGCTCAACCCGACTAAATGTGTGTTTTGAGTCCAATCGGGTACATTTCTGGGCTTCATGGTATCTGAAAGGGGCATCGAGGCGAGTCCTGAAAAGCTCAGAGCAATCATCGAGATGAAGCCACCCATTACTTTCAACAAAGTACAAAAACTAGCAGGAAGAATAGCGGCTCTCAACAGGTTTGTGTCCCATTCAACTGACAGGTGCATGCCCCTTTTCTAGGTATTGAAAAAAGCGCAGGAGTGGGATACGCGATGTGAAGAGGCATTTGTGCAATTAAAAGAATACCTCGCTCACCCGCCACTACTCAGTCAAACTAGGCAAGGAGAGCCCTTGTCAATCTATCTGGCTACCACCCCGGAAGCAATGTCCGTAGCTTTGGTCAGAGATGAAGGGAAGGATCAAAGGCTTGTATATTATGTAAGTAGAGCTTTGAGATGAGCAGAAAGGAGATACCCGAAGATTGAGTTAATTGCTTTCGCCTTAGTAACGTCAGCACGAAGGTTGCACCTTTATTTCCAGGCCCACCCCATAAGGGTTATCACTTTAACACCCTTGCAAAAAATTACTGCAAAGACCCGACACTGTAGGGCGCCTGGTGAAATGGTCTGTGGAGTTGAGTGAGTATGACATCAATTATATCCCCAAAACTTCTATCAAAGGGCAGATTTTGGTAGATTTTGTTGCGAAATTAACAAACTTTTTCGAACAGACATCAAAGGCCCCTGAGACGAAGCTGTGGCTCATACATGTCGATGGCTCGTCTTGCCAAACAGGAGGGGGAGTGGGCATCCACATGGTCGTGCAAGATGGTGTGGAATCATTTCATGTCATCCAACTGAACTTCAAAGTGACAAATAATGAAGCGGAATACGAAGCAGTGCTCATGGTCTGAAGCATCAGGAGGGCAGGTGGTATTAATTAAGGCGGACTCTCAAGTGGTGGTTGGCCAAGTAACGGGGGAGTATTCAAAGAAAGGACCAAAGCTGGTAAAATACCTACATTGCATCCAAGAGAAATCCCAACCATTCCAGTATTTTCGAATCGAGCAAATTTCAAGAAGGGACAATTGGAAGGTGGACCGACTGGCAAAGGAAGCATCGGCAGGCCAGGAGCAGGTCTTGCCTTGGGAAGTCGCCCTCAGAGCAGTAGATATGGTGGCCATAGGGGGATGAAGTTTTTGGGATTGATGGAAGTTTGCCGGGATGGGCAAAAAAACTTGTTGTGCTGAAAATATATGCAAGTACATAGAATCGTAACAAGTAGTAAAGTGTTTTAACGAAAACGGATATCGAACCCACAGGGAATAATTATGCTATTGAGTATTAAAATTTACTAAATTAATTACTATTTGAAAAATTAAAATTTTCAGAATAGATTTTCTAAATTAAACTGAACAAAATAGCATTAAAATTAAGATTTTAAAAATAATAAGAATAGATCTAGAGCGTTTTGATTTCAATGCTGAGTGCAGCTTGATTGTCGCAGTACAAGTCAACTGGCAGTGAGAGAGAGATGTTCAAATCTTTAAGGATATAAGACAGCCATTGTAATTCACAAGAAGTGGTGGCCATTGCCCTATATTCGGCTTCAGCCGAGGAGCGAGACTCAACAGACTGTTTCTTCGAACGCCATGAAATGAGTGAAGTGCCAAGGAAGATACAAAAACCCGTGATGGAGCGTCGAGAATCAGGGCAAGAGGCCCAATCCGAATCTGTGTAGCCTTGAAGTAAAAGTGCAGAATCGGAAGGAAAGAGAAGACCTTGGCCTGGGGCATTCTTGATGTATCTAAGGACCTGTTGAGCAGCGTGTAGATGTGAAGAGCTCGGTGTAGTCATGAATTGACTCAAAACATGGACAGCATAGCTGATATCAGGCCGAGTAATTGTGAGGTAAATTAAGCGACCAACTAAGCGCCGATAAGGTAGAGGATCGGAGAGAACCGTGCTGTCATCTTTTCTGAGTTTCAGATTTTGATCCATTGGTAACTTGAGTGGACAAGTGCCAAGAGAACCAGCATCAGATAAAATATCCAAAGAATATTTCCGTTGGCAAATCGAAATCCCTTTGGATGATCGGGCTACTTCGATGCCGAGAAAATATCTAAGATCTCCAAGACATTTGATGCGAAAATGATTATTGAGAAAGCTTTGAAGATCAGCAATGGAATCCAAGGAGGAGCTGGCCACGATGATGTCGTCGACATAGACTAGAAGGGCCGTGAACGAACCGTCGTGTAGGTGTGTGAAGAGGCTGTAATCCGCCTTGGATTGCTGAAAACCAAAGACAATTAAGGCATTAGAAAATTTAGAGTACCATTGTCTCGAGGCTTGTTTCAAGCCATAGAGACTTTTGTTGAGTCGGCAAACTTGAGTTGGAGAGCCTTTCAAACTTGAGTTGAGTCACCATGGAGGAAGCCATTTTGGACATCAAATTGTCGTAGAAACCAGCCTTTAATAGAAGCCACTGCCAAGAGAGTACGGACAATGATCAACTTGGCCACGGGTGAGAAGGTTTCGTTATAGTCAAGACCTTCTTGTTGGGTGAAACCTTTGGCGACTAGGCGCGCCTTGTATCGCTCAATAGTTCCATCAGAATTATGCTTAAGTTTGAAAACCCATCTGGAACCGATTGAATGTTTGTGAGGAGGCAGCTCAACTAAAGTCCAAGTATTGTTAAGTTCGAGAGCTGATATTTCTGAAATCATAGTTTTGCACCAGTTCGGGTTTTTAATTGCTTCACCATAAGAAGTAAGTTCAAAAGTAGAAGAAATGGAAGATGCAAATGCATGATAAGAAGGTGACAGTTTATGAAAAGAAAGAGAAGAAGATAGAGGAAAAGGTTTACCTGAAATACATGGCATCGCCGAGGACAATGATGAGGAAGAGGTATTGCTGGTAGCATGGATATCTTGTGAAGAAGAGTATTGCATGTTCTGAGATGGTGGAGGGGTGGTATAGGAAGGACAAATGAAATCATGGAGATGGGGGGGAGGTCGACGCGTACGTGTGGAGCGTCGATATGGTGGGTTTGCAAGGGAATTGGGAGGCACGAATGTTTCGGATGAAGTTGGGTCCAGGTCAGTGAGTGTCTCGGGTGAACTATGTGAATGTGGGTTTTGTGTAGCAACAGGAATTGAGTCAGGGTCAGGGAGCTGGATGTTGGGAAGAAAAGGAGTATGGGAAGGAGTAGAAGAATGGGGAAGAAGAGAAGGAGTGTGGAAGGGAAATAAATGTTCATGGAATATAACATCCCTAGAAACAAATATTTTGTGTGTGTCGAGATCAAGTAGATGATAGCCTTTAACTCCAAAAGGATACCCGAGAAAGGCACATCGTCTACTTCGGGGGTCAAATTTGTGGCGATTTTGAGAAATGGTGGAAGCAAAGGCGAGGCACCCAAAAACTCGAAGATGTGAATATGAAGGAGGTTTTTGAAAAAGAACTTCAAAAGGGGACCTGTTTTGAAGAATTGGAGTAGAAACCCGATTTATTAAATATGTTGCGGTGAGTATACAATCGGAACAAAATTGTAAAGGGATGCTAGATTGAAATCTAAGAGCCCGGGCGACTTGAAGAAGGTGTTTATGTTTTCGCTCGACTAAACCATTTTGTTGAGGAGTCTCGACACAAGATTTTTTATGAATGATGCCATGGTCAGAGTAGAAATTGTTCATGAAAAATTCTAAACCATTGTCGCTAGGTAAAATTTTGACTCGAGTGTTGAATTGAGTAACAACTAAATTGCAAAAAGTTTTAAGACAAGTCCGTGCATCGGATTTATTTTTCAAAATGTATACCCAAGTACAACGAGAGAAGTCGTCAACAATGGTAAGAAAAAAACGTGAACCATCGTGGGCTGGTATTGAGTGTGGCCCCCATATGTCACAATGAACTAAATCAAAGCAAGCGTGAGTAGAATGAGTGCTAGAAGGAAAAGACAAATGTATCTGTTTGGTGAGAGGACAAATTAAACAAGGTAAATTTTTCTTTGTATTTAATTGAAGTAGTACATGAGGATCATTGATAAGTTGCAATCGGGAAGGGGATGTATGGCCTAATCGACAATGCCATAAATCAAATGTGCTGTCGATAGGTTGTATAGCAGCTGAAACAAAGTTGTGATGGTGGAAATTCTGAGATAGTGTATGCACCAGGGCATGAGGCGAGACATCTTCGGTGTGGAGATGAAAGAGTCCATGTGTCATGTTACCCTTCCCAATCGTTGCCCAAGGAGAAAGGCCCTGTATAAAACACACATCAGAGAGAAATATAAGACAACAGTTAAGTTGTTTGGCAAGCTTTCCAGCAGATAGTAAATTAAAGGAAAATGTCGGAACACAAAAAACATTTTGGAGAATAAGAGTGGTTGTTAGTTGCACAATACCAACATGAGTGACAGGGACAGAGTCGCCATTGGGGAGTTTGACAGAGTACGAAATTGAGGATGTTACATGAGTAAACAAAGAGGGGCTACAAACCATATGATCAGTAGCACCCGTATCAATGATCCATGGTATAGAAGAATGAAAAGAAGTTGATAAGGAATAAGAAATACCAGCTGTGTTAGAAGTATGTGGGTGGGGGGAGTGAACTGTTTGCAGATGATTGGCGGAAGGAGAAGCAAGTGAATTCCTGTTCTGCAGCAAGGCCATGAGTTCAGTATATTGCTCCTTAGTTAACGCCATATTGGGTTCGAAAGAGCTTGGGGAAGTGGAGGACTCTACAACAGCAGCATGGATGAGTTACTTATGGAGCTTGTGACCGGGAGGGTAATCGTGTAACTTGTAGCAGCGTTCGACTCTATGTCCAGGCATCTCGCAATGAGTACAAAGAGGGGCTTCATCATTGCCCGATTTGAAACATTGAGCCAAAGTATGGCCTGTAATCTTACAGTAGGAGCAGTAAGGTTTGTCTCTCTTGGCAGCAAAATTGGAAGGTTTGGGAGAAAATTTCCGAGCAGCCAAGGCAACTGTATCAACAGTGGGAACAGCCGAAGTAATGTGTCGATGTCGCTCTTTTTGTTGAATATAGGAGAAAACCTTAGTAACTGGTGGCAGTGGGTCAATGAGCATGAGCTGGTCCTGAACGTTGGTGAAAGAGTCATGAAGGCCCATGAGAAATTGAATCATGCAGTCCCTTTGATAGCTGTCAGAGATAACCTTCGTTGAGGCACAAGAACAAACAGGTAGCAGGTCATATATAGACAATTCATCCCAAAGAGATTTTAACTTACCATAGTAGATACTGACAGTATCAGTGTCTTGGGATAAATTGACGAGGGCCTTCTTCAACTCATAGATACGAGGTCTGTTTTGGGGAGAAAAACGCTCCTGCAACTCATCCCATAATTTATGGGCATCATCCACGAAGGCTACTGAGGGTCGAAGAGGCAGAGTAATGGAGTTTTGAAGCCAAGATACAAGCATGTCATTGCATCGTTCCCAAAGACTAAAAAGAGGATCAGCGGTTGAAGATGGTTTGGAAATGTCTCCATTGATAAATCCGAGCTTATTTTTGGCCCGAAAAGCTCGTTGAATGGCACGAGACCAGGTAGGATAATTTTCTGTGGTAAGGGGTTCGGTTACAAGCAAAATGCTTGGATTATCTGAAGTCTCAAGTCGGTATGGGTTGATTGGGTTGCTGAGGTCTCCAAATTTGAAAGTGGGAGGTTTGATGATGGGAGGATCGGTGGTGGCCATTTTCACCTCTCTGATACCATGTCAGATTTGGCATGAGGTTTGGTTTAGTGTGCTTGCCATCAGACGAAAAGAGAGTAAGGATGGAGAAGACGATATTGATTTCCTCTGTAAAATTGTATATGTTACTTATTGTGCTGTACAGTAGTCTATTTATCTAAGAAGAAAGGAATATTATATACAACTGAGTATACTAAACTACCCCTAAACAGTTATACAATGTAGGAAGTTTGTTAGAATATTCGGAAGGAACAGATTCGGGAGGTATAGGTGCTCTGTTGTGCTCCTTTCGTGTAGCAGCAGTGTTGTGCTCCTTTTGTGTAGCAGCAGCATTATCATCTGTTAATACGTACGCGACGACAACCTCATTAAAAGCCATCATGATCAGAGCGACGGAGGGGCACGTACGGAGAAATTGATATAGAGAAACAAGACGTTTGCTTAGGAGAGTTTATGAAACTCTGTGTGTAACACTGCAACTTCAAGAGCTTGATAACGCATATGGAACATTACAACATTCTCAAACATTACTCCACTTCAAGAAATTAACACCGGCCAATTAAGGTCCTAATTTCTTCAATTGTTTTTCTTGGCAAAATACATGCAGACTTCATTGATAAATAGGAACTATCTAGTACAAATTTATTAAGACAAACAAACTAGAACTAATTTCTTCATTTGTTCGTACCTTCCCTTTCTTCTTGCCTTTCTTTTCTCTTCTCCGTACCTGTTGCTCTCTTTCCTCGACTCCGTAATTTCTTGCTTGCTTTGTCTTGATGCTTGTTTTGTTTTTGTTATGTTATAAATATATATATATATAAAAGGTAGATACATATATATATTGTAAGGGAGGGACACGTACCCACATACGTGTATCTTTTCTCGCAAATCAATATGATGCGTTGTTTCTAGCTTATTCTGTTCATGTTTCTACTTTCTTTAAAAATACCAAATTGTTATGGCTGTCGTTGGGGGTCGCCGTAACATTTTTCTTTTAAAAAAGTTTTAACTAACTTTCCAAAACAATGTATAATTTAATTATAAAATAATAATAATATAACTTTTTAACATTATTTCATAATTTTATATTTTAATTGATGATATATTTATTTATAAAAATAATAATTTTTTTAAAGAAAATTCTATACATTACATTGCTATTTCACTTTCACCTTACTATATAAGATGTGACATATTTATCATCATTAATTGATTCTTTATTATCCAATGATGATAAATATGTCATATATATCTTACATATATAATAGGATGAAAGTAGGATGATAATGCGGTGTATATATAGCATTGCTCTCTTTTTAATTCTATTTTGCTAAAATACCGATTGTTGATTTACCATTTATCTCCTAAAGCGAAGTATCCTGGAATACAAAAATGTCAGAGGGATCATCCTACAATTTTCTCACCTACTGTAGATCAGACAGTCGCGTAAGGTACTAAATCTCATAATATTAGAACTGTTCATGTTTAGCCAGCTTTAAAATTAAGGGCCAATGTTATGTTTATAAGTTCTTAAATTATAAAAAAGTATTCAAAGTAAAAAATCGTAAATCACGTCGATATACTGTACTTCAGAAGTGAGGCTTTGCACAAGAGCGTGGTCCTTTTTGTAGCCTTTTAAGGAAGGCTATAACGATGTAATCGATTTAATTTGAGTCGATGTTTTAGATTAATCTAGAGTCGAGTTTAACTTAAATAACTCGAGTTCGAATTTGAGCTTGAGCTTGGAGCTCATAAATTCGAACTCGAGCTAATCAAATATATATGAGTTCGAGTCAAGTTGAGTTATTTTTCGATCCTTATCCGTACTCTTTAGCAAACTCGAGCTGAGTTGAGTTATTATTTAAATTTTGCTCCTACTCTTTTAAACATTATCTACTTAATTATAGATGAATTAAATAATTAATATACAAAATGAAAGAGTCATTAAATATAATAAATTTTTTACAATTAATATATAAACCTTATTGAATTATAAGATTGTAAAAATTATATGAACACATTTCTTACATGGTTCTTACATTTTAGTACATGAAACTAAGTCCTACATACCAACAATTATAAATATTATAATTCCAATTCCAAAGTCCAACTCCAGCCACAATAGACTCCGCTCCGACTCTGATTCCAACTTGTCGAAGTAAAGTCGGATTTTGTAAACTACTGGCTACAGCACATTGGTTTCACCAAAATCTCAAAATCACAAACCGCAAATCACAAATCACATACTGCAAACAACAAAATCACAGATTGTAAATCACAAAACAGAAAGAGGATGAGCTTCAGTGCCTCACGGCGGTCATTCACAGAGAATCAAGGGACGGTGTGAGTTGTTCGACACAAGGGAAAAGTGAAAGAGGGCGATAGAGGAGCTTCCAGCGACATACGGTGCCGCGACGTGCAAGATGCATGGTTGCGGCGGAGCCCTAACCGAGATAAGGATGGAGAAGAGAATGTAAGAAAGAGAGATCTGAAAGAGGGAGAATGAAACCGAGAGGGATGAGAGGGGGTATTCAACCGGCTAGGCATGGTGGTGGTCTGATGCGTGCTCGTGGTGTCGCCTCGTTGCTACCATTCATGATAGCTAGCGGGCCAGCGGCTGAAAGAGAAGGGAAATTGGGGGGGAGAAGAAAAGAAAAGAGAAAGGGGATGAGATTTTTTATTTTTTTTTAATTTTGATGGAAACAGACTCATTTCATTAATGAACCGAAATTACAACTGTGACTTATCAATACATAGAAAATGAAGACTATAAATCAAACTATGCATCAGCTCTCGGGCTACCCCACACACAAATTCCTTTGTGGCAGACATTGTCTTAACTTCTCAACAAACTCTCTCTTAACAGAGAAAGCGCTCTGAAAAACAAAACTTAAAGGCCCGTTCTGTCCTCCCAGGGAGGAAGAGTACGGGGACACTGCTATGGACATCGAATCCAATGGCCTATTTCTATAGTATTAATAACTAAAATAACATTAACAACTACAGAACCACAAGCACTGGTATGACCCCGGACGTCACGCCCACCGCAAGCATCGGCCTCTCGAGCCCTAACGGCACGAGCACCCAGCTCACGCACGAGCAGAAACAGCCTCCACTCCACTTTAATTCAAGGGTGAAAATTAAACATGGAGAAAAAAGAGAGAGAAAGAGAGAAATTAGAAAGGAGAAGGGAAATACATTAAATAGAAAATCCAATTTTATTTTCTTGATCTCATAAATAATATTTTTCATCATAAAGTAAAATGAAGCATTTCAATTACCATTTCTAAGATAAATAAATACATATAAAAAAATAGAGTTTTAAAAGTAAAATAAAAAAAATGAATATTAAATAATATTCTTAAAGAAATAAAATCATTTAAACAAAATGATTTTCTTAAAACTATATTATTTCCAGAGCTCAAAACAATTAAAGAGACTAACCTTTAAAAAATAGATTTGATTCAGTAACACTTAAAATACCCAATTTAAAATAATTTCAGACTTTTAGAATATTTGGAAGACATTAAAATACTTGGCTCATTTAAAAATGCTCATTTTAGCCATAAAGTTTTTTTATATATGGTTTTTATAATGTTTTTCAATACTAAATTTAATGGTCATTATTATACATGCTATAAACTTATTATAATAGTGTCTAATTTATTTATATATGAGACTTATACTATAGTGTCTAATTACATGTTATTATATATTAGTATTACATGTTATTATACTAGTGTCTAACTTATTTCTATATTTCATTATGTATGGTAGTAATACTATGATGTTTAAATATACTAAACTATTATTAGTCTATTTATATTAAATATAAGTATATTATTTTATAGTAATTAGCTCATACTAGTATGTTATTGAATCTAACTATATAAATTCTAGTTATATAAACATATAACTATACTAATATATGATCAATATATAGATAAATATACATTTTTATAATATATGCATAATATCGAAGTCGAAGGGCAAAATCGGAGTCGGTCCAACGACACCTCCGACTTCGACTGGAAAATGAAAAATAAAAAATCTGACTCCGACTTTGTTTTTTCAGATTCAGAGCGGAGTCGAAGTTGAGTTTGGAGTCAAATTTTTGGATTTTTGCTTAGCCCTAGCCCCTATTCGCTTCTCGAACCTGAAAACTCGACTTCCCTCCCTTCCATTCTCTCTTGGATTGAAGACCCTAAGGAAGGAACAAGTTTTTCAATAATTTCGTGTAAGAACTAATTTTTGTGCTTTGACACATCATTCTTACATTAAATTTATTTCATAGTTTGCTTGTGCAGTTCCTTTTAGTTATGCTTCATGTTAGTTATTGTTAGAGATCACACATATTAGTCATAGTTAGCTCTTAGTTTAATATAACACATGTAATATAATTAGCTATGCTATATATGTCAGTCTTGCTATTGTACAAGTTGATGCCAAAATTCGCACAACAGGTCGGAAGGGGAGAAAAATTTATTCTAGGCCCGCTGCGATGATTCAGACCTTGATCTATGTGGTTTGGAGCCCGTGGAGACAGTCGAGTGCAGTTGTACGACATCCGTAAGTACATCCATGGCAGTGAATAAGAGATACATATTGGAAAAATAAAAGAGATTGAAACACACAGATTTACATGGTTCGGCATAATGCCTACGTCCAGGGGTCTTTTGGATGGTAAATCCACTGCAATATAATCTCTCTAGAGCTCTTGTAACGAAGTTGGAGAAGCAGAAGAAGAAGTCAAAATCCCTTTGATGTCGTCCGGTCCTTCCTCCTTTATCCTCTGTCCATCGTTTCTTTATGTCACATCCCCTCTTCTTTATATTACATCTCATCTTTTTCCTCCTGACACACTACAATCCTAGCCTCTTGTCATGTCCTCTCTTTTCCTCCTGATGAGACTCCTACCCTTGGGTTGGGCTTGGAAGGTCATTCTGAGCTTGGGATATTTTATCATCTTCAGTTTTTAGTCGTGTGATCATGGGTTCGAATCCCATAAACTGCACCAATTGATCGAGGCCCGAATCATCACAGTGGGCCGAGAATGGCTCTTTCTTCTCTTCTGGCCTGTTGTGCGATTTTCAATATTAACAGTACTGATACAAGAAAGTTAATGAAAAGATTTATGAAGATTCTTCTCAGCTTCTAAATGGTATTAGATTTTCTTCAACAATGGTGTCTTCTTACGCTTCAACAACTATCAATCCGAATGATAATTCTTCTATACCTTATTTTCCTCATCATGAAGACAATCCTCATCTAGCTCTAGTTACTCAGGTTTCGTTTATTTTCACAGATGAGATGAGTTGAGATGAAAGTTTTTGTTTTAGAATAAAACTTTTACTAATTATAACAAGTTTAGAATACAATGAGGGATAGCATCAGTAGAGAGGATCCTATCACTTATGCTAAGGGCATCTCAGCTCAAGGCATGAGCTACAAAGTTACAAGCTCTCTTAGTGTGCCTAGCAGTCCAAGAAGTGAAGGAATTGAGAGTGGTCTTGGTGTCCCTAATCAGAGTGCCAACGTAGGAGTTAGAATCTGTATGAGCTTGAAGGTAGTTAACCACTTGCAAAGAGTCACCTTCCATGACAATGCCCTGTTTTCCCAAAGATTTACAGAACAATGATGCTTGAAGAGCTGCAAAAGCTTCTGCTAGGAGAGGATCAGTAAAAGGGTCTCGATTCATCCTCATAGTGGCCTTGATCTGTCCTTGCCAGTCTCAGATCACAACTCCCAGGTGTTGAGGATTGACCCAGGTGTTGAGGATTGACCCAGGTGTTGATTAGCCTCTTGAGACTTTAGGTAATAGGCACTCTTGATTGTGAAGACACCAGAGATAGAGCACCTCCAAATCAGCCTATCAGGTTTGGGATAGGGACTTAGAAGTATTCTCTTGATAATATCAGCTTCTTCCTTGTTAAAAATAACTTCAACCAAAGGTAAGTTCCACTGGTTAGTGTGCCTGTTGATGAGCATTCCAACTCTTGAGTCCTCAGGAAGGAATCTAATTCTGCTTTGGGGCTTGTAGGTGGATTGTTGGGGAAGCCACTTGTCTTTCCAGATCCTAGCAGATACTTCATCACCAATGCGCCAGATGAGACATTTCTCAAGTAGAGGTATAGCGGATACAAAACTTTGTCAAAGAAAAGAGGCATTATGGCCAGTTTTTGCAGAGAGGAGTGTACCTCTTTTAAAATATTTTTCTTTAAGGACCCTGGCAATAAGGGAAGTTGGAGAAGAGATGAGTCTCCAACATTGTTTGGCCGACAAAGCACAATTGAAGTTCTCAAAGTCCCTTAGGCCCAACCCTCCTAAGCTTTTTGACATGCTCATCTGCTTCCAAGCCACCCAATGAGTCTTCTGTTCTTGAGCATGCTAACCCCACCAAAAGGATGTTACCAATTTGTTGAGCTCTTGCAGTAGCTGCCTTGGTAGTTTAAAAATCCCCATGCTGTAGGTTGAAATGGATTGAATAACTGCCTTGATGAGGGTCTCCTTCACTGCTTGTGACAGAAGTTTGGATTTCTAGCTGCTGATTTTTGTTTGTACCTTGTCCAGAACACCTTTGAAGGAGTGGCATCTTGATCTTCCCATTAGAACTGGTAAGCCCAGGTATTCCTCATAGGAGTTTGTCCCTCTAATGCCAGTTATGCTGGTGATAATGTCCCTTGTTGCTCCTCTTGTGTTGGTACTGAAGAAGATAGAAGTCTTGTCTTTGTTTAGCCTTTGCCTAGAAGTCTTGTCTTCTCATTTTTCCTGTTTTAGCTGGTGGGATCTATTTGTGGTTTATATTCAAATTCTTAGACCAATTGATTTACTGCATGTGTTAATATAAAAGCTGAAAGTTTTGTACCATGGTAATCCATATTGTGTATCTAATTTGACTCCTCATGTTTTTGTACCTTACTGTTCACTGGGCAACTAACAACATCTCCAGTACCCTCCCATGGAATCCCAATTTAGTTCCATATATGGAACTGAATTGGAAATATGTTCCTAGCAGATATAGCAATAACACTATAATTATTTATATACATCTGTATTTTGAATTGGAACAGATATATATCTATATCGTAGCACTTTACAATAACTCTAAGGATATAGCAGCAGTAAACTTGGAATTATTTCAACTATACTGTCGTAAAATTAGCCATTACAGATATTCCATATGTTTTGCTCTACATCACTATATTCTAATTTGATAAAACCCGTGTCAGCAAATCATCTCATTTAAGCAAAACAACCAACTGTGCACTTAAACTCAAATTATCGCTGCCCAATTTAGCTACAACACATAGACCCAAAAATTCCTTTTATAAACTGATATGAGTAATATTTAATAGCATGCTATTTCATGGTAAACCCAAAATCTAAATTCATTCAAGATATGTCTCACTTCTCTAATAGCTTGAAGTAGGTAAACCCAAAAATGTTTGATGGCAGGGTATATATATCAACCATCAATCTCTGACCATACTTTGTTTTAGATACAAGACTTATTTCCAAAGTACTTAAGCTCATATACTTGATGATTCTATTGCAACTAATGTCCAATTGTTTTACTAACTCATATATTTCAAACAACGCATTAATTTCCACTCAAATTAATGCTTTTATTAATCCAAGGCACGCTAGATACATATAGTGTATACATATATATATATATATATATGTATATTACAATCAACCCGTAAAAGAAATTTTTGGTTAAGTAAATCTGATTGGAATTTTGAAATGCACAAAACAACAGATAGTATTTCTTTTTTAATAGTACTATAGTTATCCTGTGCGTGGTTCCAGGTTCTAGAGTGGAAACGAAAAATCTGTTCAAAAGAGCCTGGTGAAACAACTTGTTTCAAGATGCCGCCATAACCTATGTCACTAGCGTCAGTTTCAACAATCTTGAAACTATTTAAAACAGGAATACCAAGACATGGAAGAGTTTTGACATGTGCCTTGATTTTTTGAACTAGTTTAGTGTGGACTCCAGTCCATGGAGGTGGATTTGATTTTAATCTCGCGAACAAAGGACGACACTGTTTTCTCATGTCCTTGTAGAAATCTGAGATGTAATTTAAAGAACCAAGGAATCTCTGAAGTTGATTCTTATCCATAATTACATCAGGAAATTTGTCAGCAAATTCAATGGCTCTTTGGATGGGCCTAATTTTGCCTTCTGAAATATTATAACCAAGGAATCTGATCTTGGTTTGGAATAGTCTGATCTTATTTTCTAAGAGAACAAGCCCATTTCTTTTGATGGTATCATGGAACACATGAAGGTGTTTACAGTGTTCATCAATAGATTTGGAGAAGACGAGGACATCATCTATATAGACGATGGTGAGTTTAGTGAATGGCGAGAAAATGTCATTCATAATATTTGGAGCGTTCTTGAGCCCAAATGGCATCACATTCCACTCATAGTATCCCAGGGGGTGGTGAATCCAGTTTTGTATCGGTCTGACTTTCTAATTTGAATCTGCCAAAATCAAGACTTAAGGTCAAACTTAGAATACACTACTGCACCTTCTAAACTTTGAATCAAATCTTGCTTGTTGGGGATGGGATACCTAATCTACTCTAAGGCTTCATTCAATGGTTTGTAATTGATGACTAAACGGGGTGCCCGCTCTCAATCTCGACTTTTTTCTGAACATAAAATGCAGCACAGGACCAGGGTGACTTACTCCGCCTAATGATTTTTTTGTGAAGAACATCCCGAATTTCAGTTTTGCAAAATTCCAAAGTTTTTCTATTCATTTGAATAGGTCTTGCTTTGGTTGGAATATTTTTTTCAGAAAAACCAGAAATATAAAGTAATGAAACTTGGTGTTTCTTCCTATGCCAGAAAGCATTAGGAAGTTTTGAGCAAACCTCCGAAATTAGAATTTTTTTGAAATCTGCGATCTTTGATTGAAGCAAAGGATCGTTCAGATTTTCAGAAACGCGTTTAAACTTAATTTCTTGTTTTAAAAAATCAAGATGTTTTCTTTTTGCAAAAAGTAAAGACAGTGATTTTCTAGCACAATCACATTCAAATTTAGAAGCAAACTTGAACTTTACTTTCTGTCCAAAGGGGTCAGTAGTGATCCCATGGGCATCTGAAAGAAAGGGGTAAATCATGCTAAGAAACGGCATCCCCAAGATAACATCATGGGTTAAGTTCTTAACTAATACGGAAGGAATCTTAAAGCAAACATTGTCCTGGCAGATATGAGCAGTGTTTAGCTTATAACGAATCTTCATCTTAGATCCATTTGCAGAGAATAGATTCTCTTTGGACTTTTCAAAGTACTGAGTAGGAACTAATCCTTCATGGATACAGTTTAAATCAGCACCTGAATCAATCAAAGCAATAGCAGAGAATTTGTATTCATGAGCAACAATGATTTCTACTAAACAAAACCATTTATGTGGAACAGAATGGTGTAGTAAGCATATATCCTTATTAGGATTAGAGGATTCCACATGGTCTGAATCATCTGTTTCATTGCTAGAAGGATTTTGATCAAACTCATTATTGATCTTTAAAAGAATTAAATCTTGTCGAAAAGATGCATTCTCATTTTTTAGGGCTTTAACCTCTTCTCTGAGTTCAGAAATTTCTTTTTTAACTAAAGAAATCTCATGTTGCAAATCCTTTATTGAAATCTCTTTGGGTTTTTGTTTTTGAAATCGTCCCAAAGTTTCCTGAAAAGAAATCTTCCCTGAAGGTGACTCTTTGCGAGTCATAACCTTTTTAAGCTGTTTAAGGTATCTTTCTTTCAGAGGGTTTTCAAGTTGTGAAATAAGAGATAAGAGCATGTTTTCAAGTTCTTCCTCTTTGATTAAAACTTTATCTTTACTGTTTTCCTGATCCAAAACATTGACTATTTTCTTTTCAGGTTTACAACAGGAATCATTACAACCAAGCTTAATTTTTGGTGAGCTAGGATACTCTGAGTCTGAGTGATAATCCGAATCATCAGAACTTAGTTCATCCTTATTCGAGGATGAAGGAGATCCATTTTTGAGGAGTCGGAACAGATCTTCTTGATCAGCGACATTGATCTGTAGCTCATTAAGCTTCTTTTTGATCTTGGGCTTTTTTGGGCATTTATTGGCGAAATGTCTAGTTTTGCCACAAGTATAACAAGTTCCTTTAGTAGGATTTTTTGAAAATCTTTTTTGAAATGGTTTCTTTCTTGAAACCGGTTTTGAAGCGGGTTTTTTATAAAATTCATCGTGGAGTATTCTCCTGTGACTCCCACGAGCTTTTAAACTTTTCTTATGCTGCCTAGATGGAGCAATATGAGGAAGGCCAAATTGTTCACAAAAGTTTCTCATTTCATATTCGGCTTTCTTTTTGTCCTTCATCTGTTGAGCAAGCATTCGTTGATCATTACACATACTAATACCAAGTTTATGAATTATACTTCTGATGTCACCATAAGTGTAATCATTGTAATTCAGTGAACCCGAGATACTAGTAAGTGAATCCTTAACCTTAATGGCAAACAAACGAGGCAATCCATCAATGAATTTCTCTTTCCAATAAGGCATATTAGAATCATCTCGAAGCATGGCTCTAGACATAAAGACGTCTTTGTACCATCGGTAATCAGACATCTTATTGCATCTCAGATTGTTGAGATAATCAGAGATGCGATTGGTGACGTTGGATGGAGTTCCAACAAAATGTTTAATCATGGTAAATATCAGGGTATTGACCGCATCAGATTCGCCCTTTCCTCTGTTTTGGTCAAATACGAGTAAACCTTCTTCGGTCTTTTTGACTGCAGAACGTATACTACCCCTAGCTTCTTTAATAAAGTGCTTATCCCACCAAGCTCAAAGCATGCCCGAAAATCCATTGGTCAGGATATCAACTATCTCAGTCTGGCCAAGATGGTTATTAACATAAGCATTAGCAACCATAGACATACGCTGGACAGTATTGAGGATTTCCTACTCAGAGAATCCATCAATATTTCATTCATACATTTGGTCGGCAGATACTGAGAATTGAGATTGGAAACCTTTTTCCTCAAACTGTAAATCAAGTGGTATGGGTCTAGAATACCAGTTCTTCGTAATCTTTTTGGTTTCAAACAACATTTTCTTGCAGACCTGGATCCGAAATTTTAAAAGGTGAAGCTTTCACTTCTTTTCCTTTTACTGGAACAAGGATGGTTTCTAAAGGCAGGTGGTTGGTTTTAACAACAGTCCTGCCTTCTTCTTTAGTAAAATTTGTTTTTAAAACGTTTAAACTCTTTTTTGAAATATCCTTATTTGAAGCATAATGATTCTCAAGAAAATCAAAGAATAGGATGTGCTTGTTAATAGCGACCATCTTTTCTTTCCATTTTCTCCGAATCTTCTATTTCTCAAGAAGTGTGTAAATCGCATGATAAGATTTTCTCTTATCACGGTTTTCATCCGATTTGAATTCATGAAGTAAAGAGATCATATCAATAGAATTTAAACCAAGTGCTTTATCCAAAACCATTAATTGGTGATGGATTGGAGCAACCATATCAGAAGCTGTTGGGGATAACAAATCAGCATCATCCCTTTGTGCTTCTTCCTTTATGGGTTTGGGCTCGACATCTTCTTTGGTTGAGTAAAATGCAGAGGTCAACTGGGATTCAGTTGAAATTCCTTTCAACTTAAGATCCTTCAGATCTGGAATAGAGGGAGTTTCACTTTTGTGAAGTTCCCTGATAAGAATCGGACGAACAGGATTTTCTTGATCCTTCAAGTATCTGTTGAGATTAGCATCTCTAAGACCTTGGTCCGAACTAAAAGATGATCTAGATCCAGCAAAAGAATTTCTCCTTTCATTAAAACTAGAAGATCCAAAGGATATCTTTCCAGTATCATCGAGATACTGCTGGATATAGCTAAGGTCTTGATACTTAGTAAGAATTTCCTTTGGGGGGAGTTGTTCCTTAAGGACCCATTCTTTCGGAAGATTGATATCTTTCCAAAAGAGCATCTTAGGTGTTCTGATGTTTGCGTTCGAGGTAAAACCATACATCAGAAGGGTCTCATTTTTTCGAGATTTGATCTTAGCCCTAGGTTCAAGGCTAGTACAAATAACTTGATAATAAAACCGGTAGACTAAAGCCATAGGTCTGCTACCTTCAACCATGTCGAAGCCAGAGGTCTGAACATTTAAAGTTAGAGCAGACAAGACATGTTTATCAAATAAATCCAGGGATAAATCTGGATAACAATCAAAATGAACAGGTCCTTCCATGAGAGAAGTCTGAACTACTCCAAGGACACTGTCTTCAAATTTATTGAATCTTCAGTCACGAAGACAAAGAAGAACTGAAGCATCAATACCCTTCCTAATTAAAGGGCGGATAGCAATTTGAACAGAAGCAATATGCATGAATTTAAAACTCTTTTGACAATAGGGTTCTATCGTCTTCTTTTGAAATAAAAGAAATTGTTCATGCATGTTTGAAATAGGAAAAGTTTGTTCTACGGTTCTAACCTTGAACTCACTTTTAAAACTTGATAAAAAAAGAACGATGATATAAAGAATCAATCTTGATCTTTGGCATATGCCATTGATCTGGATTGACTAAATCATTTTCTAGGATATCACAATCTTCTTCGTTCGTAATATCAGGAGGCAAAGTCGACCTGGAACTAATTGATGAGTTGGATCTATACATCCTACTCATCTTGATAACATCTTAAACAAAACTCTTAGGTCCTTCCTAGATCTAGGTCTTGTGCTTACTCTAGTTGCAGTACTCACACATACCGGAGGGTCACAACATCAAAGCAAACTACCACTGTTTCTTACTCCTAACACGCCTTCAACACCTATCTTTGGCTAACACGGCAATACACGGAGCCCCTGTGGCCTGATAGAATGATGTATACGACTACGGTGGTGTACAACAGGACAACCAACACTTAACGTAGAAAGAGAGAGAGAGACAGAGTGTCTCCAGAAATTATCAAGAAAAGTGAGATATAAAGATAGAAACCAGGTGGACTACCCATCTCCTCCTCTATTTCCAACTTGCTAGTGCCTTCTGCACCAGCAAGGACTTCGACCATGGCTTCCTCCCCACTAGAGATAACCAATAGATTCACCAGTCTTGGGCATGTTCCCAGATTGGTCACCCATGCTTCATTTGTTTCAACCCCCACACCCTTTGATCCATTTGCTAATCCTTTAGCAATAACGGGATCCAGGCCAACAAATAAGTTTATCAGTGCCAACAAGGCACAATATTTCAAGAAATCGTGGTTTGAAAACCTGTTTTACATTGAGCAATCAATAAAAACAGATCCCTTTCAAATTGCGGCGGATTACTTCCCCCGGGATTTTCACTGGATTCCCGACAATCCTACCAAAGATCTCAAATTCTACCTTGGAATCTTGGTTAAGACCGGTTCCATTTCCATCAAACCAATATTCTATACAGTTGAACCTTCAAAAATCATCTTTCACAGTTGTTATATTATTTCTGTTTTGATGGAAGAAGAATGGGCAACCCACCCTTCTACTCCCAAAACTTTGGCCCAAGAAACCGGAATTGTTTATAATTATTATGATTACATTCAAGCCTGGTTAAAATTTCCCTTGGACCAAACCCCAGATTTCCAGCACTCTTGGATCATCACATTTGACCGAAAGTGCAAACACAACTTCCCTCTATGGTTCCAGAAATGGTGGAATTTCTGTGGCCCCTATCCTGAGATATTTCCTGATGACCTCCAGAAGGCCATCAAATATTTCGCAATTTCTAATAAGGTAAAAGGACGAGATGCCAAACTCCCTTCCCTTATTTTCTTCTGCGCCAGATACAAAACCCCCTGAATTTGTAAATGGCACTACGAGAAAAACAATGACTTATTGGTTCGCCAATATTTAGTTAAATGGTGGGACAAGTTCGCTCATTCGGACGAAATTGTCTCCAGAATTTCAGTAGATTTCCCACTAGCAGTGCCAAATCTACAAAACAAGGGGGAATTCCCCTCTCCTTCTCCTATCCAAGCCCTAGTACCTTATCCTACCATTAAAGGAGAAGAACAGGCTTCAAATTCACAGAATTCTTCATCCAAGCAAAAGAAAAAGACTTCAGCAAAAAAGAAGAATTCTACTGCTTCTCAAGATTCAGCTTCTTCGAAAGCCAAGTCACCAATTGACCAACTATCGAAAGCAAATCTTTCTTGAGAGTGAGAGAGTTGTTCTCAATCGAAAGTTCTGCCTTGAATGAAAACTGAAGAGCCCTTTTATAGAACAAGGAAGCCCTTTTACAAATAGTGCGATCCCATTAATCACGGGAAAGTAAAGCAAAAAGTGAATAGTAAATAGTGCCTTTTTGTTACTATTCATCTGTGTTGGAACCATTCGCCGAAAGTAATCTTGTCGTCTTCCGCTGAAAGGTATCTCAATTTGTATAACTTGTTATCCTCCTACTACTGCATATATCTATCTATCGAAAAATGCCAGGCATACAAATCAATTTCAGTCTCATGTCTCTGTTGTTGAAGAGATCAAGAGTGTTCCAACAATATCAAGCATGTTTTACTAACTCATATATTGCAAACAAAGCATTTAATTTTGCTATCATTTCTACTACTATTTCAATCATCAATACAATTTTAGTATCCCTCCCTTCATGACCTTATAAAATATGGCCCATTATGAGATAAACTTTGTAAAAATAGTAAGCAGTTGAACTCTGGTTAATATATCAGAATTTATGTAAGAGTAAGAAACCCATTTACCTTCAAGCCCTTCAACCTCTCCAGCAAGAGCAGAATCCCCACATATAACTGACCAAAAGTATTACTAGTAAATCACTCCCCATGACTAATATATCAAAAGTGTAGCAAAAGTCTTGAAGCCAAAAAACAAAAGTAGTCACTGTTGGCATGTTGTTGGCTATGGAATTCTGGTTTCAGTCTCTCTTTGAGACTCTAATTCTGTCTCCACTTCTGACATTTGAATGTTTACATGTCCCTCAGACTCCCGCATATGGTCCCTCATATGCATGAAACCACCTTCAATCTCTTCAAGCCGATTTTGGTAATATTCTGTATTTTTTCTATTTTGTGCATTTTCCTTGACAAGACGTTCATACTCCTCATTTGATACTCCAAGTAGTTTAGCATATTCAGCCATAACAGAGTATCCTAGCCCTCTGGAATACCCTGACCTATGTTCCAAAACCTCCCTGAATATGGTTGCTGTTGCTTCATTTGTGCGACCCTCTGGCTCTTTAGCATCCATCCTTTCAACCATCTGATTCTGTGGCATGAACAACTTTCACTATTACCATCATATTGAGTAGTAACTCATCTTTTACATTTATTCGACAACTTCTGATTGTGATAGTTAAAGGCAGAGATCCCTTATGTCCTTCAAGAGCTAGCCATTAATTTTGAGTTGTCTTGACAAAACTAATAGCAGTAATGGTATCACAAAAGTCCAACAAGCCTTTTGTCCAATGAAGGATATGACTTCTCCCTTTTTCCAACGGACTGTAAATCTATCATTTATTGTTCAAAATAAAGAGTCATCAGGGCGTGAGAGATTTGAGAATTTCCAAATCTCTAGATATAATTCTCAAAGTTTCTCCTAACTTTGCTCTTCAATATCACTTAAACACAACATTCAACATTTTCAAACCACCCTTTATATAATTGTTCACAACTTCATTACCTACCCATTATTCAAACATAAGTGATCAATGCAAATATTACAAACTTCAAAAGCTGCTGAATCTAATTTGAAGCTTATTTTGGGCATAAACCCAACCATTGTGTTAACTAATAAATGACCATGGTTGGAGAATATTCTTTTGCCATACACTAAGCATTTCCTATTTATGTAAGTGCCAAATAATAATATATAAACAATGGAAACTCACATAATTATCATTTGTAGTTGGTGTGATAAATCTTCCCCTTTTATTCGACCAATGTACATTTTTGTAGAAATCAATAAGATTCTTGTCCTTCTACATGAACATTGCCAAACCATTCACATTACCCATCTAGTTCCATTGAAGAAAAATATATAAAACTTAAGTTTGACAACATCTTATGTTATGAAAACAATGTCAATACCTTCCTTTCCATTAGTACAACAAACGACGTCCTTCCGCTTGTGTGGTTGAACCTTTGTTTATGCCTATTTTCTTTGTTTTGGGTGGACAATTTCTGCAATATAACAAAAAAATATAAATTCTAAATACCCAATACAATTGCAAACAGCAGACTGGTTTAACTTAATGACTTTAGTTGTACAATGAATCTGAGCAGAAAATTGTGAACCTTACCTTAAATTCATCACTGTCCCACCGATTGCATAGCCATTCCCAAACAGGTTTCTCTACCAATGTGCCTCCATTAACCAGTGTCTCCTCATGTGTTGCATAATTCATGTATTTACGGTGTAGCATGTAATGAAACGCATTATAAGCACGAGAGAGTTGACTTGTGACTGTCCAACGATGATTTTTCTTCGTCCAGTCCAACTCGAAGTCAGCCTATTAATAGAATTTTGTTAAAAACCCATATCATCCATTTGTTCTGTTATTTGCCACAATTGTTAATAACTCATATACCATATATGAGTTATATGGTCCTATAGTCCGTTATAATACACATTCTACCATATAAATATGAAGCAACTTCTGTGTTTATTTTTTGCTTCTGAGCCATAAAAATGCATATTTATAATTGCTAACTCTATCTTAAAACCACATGGTCCTTTACAAATCATAGGTAAATGTAAGATTGTGTTAAACATTGTCCCCTTCAGCAGTATTTACTGAACCAAGCTTGCAATAGCAGTATTAGAAAATTCTGCTATGAGCAATCATTTAACATTGGCAAATCAATTACCTTACCTATGAGAAAACAGACACCATGCAAATTTCTTACAGGAAACTTATTAGGTTCTCTTTACTAGGATGTTGATTTAGTGTCCTCTACCTTTACACAATATCAATTCATTTAACATTGGCAAATAGATCTAGTACAGTTTTATATTACTCATGGTGCAATTATATCAATCATGAAAAGGTAGAAACCCATACTCTAACACGATCAATCAATTCCTCTTTCTCCTTTCCGTCAACGACACTCCAACTAACATGCCTCATTTCTGTATAGTGCCTCACCAACCACGTCACTCTTGTTGTGAAGATTGTTCTGTTGTTGCATGATGGGCCTATCTTGCCATCTTTGATCTCCAATGGTATCTTCCCGTACTTTCACAACCTCTCAAACTCCATCCCCTTCGCTACTCCCCTAACACGTTTATTTTTGTTTTCTACTATATCACAATCACAAAAAATTATATATTTAAGCTGATACAAAGACATCTAGAAGACACTGAGTAATTACTTAATAAAATGCTTAAGGACTAGAAAACATGTTACTTACCCTCGGCTGTTTCTGCAGCCTCTGCAGGATGAGTATAAGGAGGCAACTCAACTGGACATGGGCCATCTGGAGGTTGAGTGGAGTCATCAGAGCGTACCCCAGCATCATCTCTCAATGTCCAAGTTGCTGCTGCTAGCTGTGGGTATCGGAGTGTAGCAGGAAGCACTCTTCCTCGGCCTCTCCCTCTCTTTGACTAAGTCATTAATTCTGTACGTTCATCTCACCAATAAATACGGAGTGTAGCAAGAAGCAACATTTGAGATTACAACTACATATGGAGATAGCCAAGGACCAACAGTGTTTATGCCATAAAAGGATGCAGTCTACAAATAGAAATACTGAAGTTGTGCAAAAGGATGAAACAACTTAAAGGATGAAGCCATCAAAGAATGAAGACATGAATTCATATAGTCAATAAGGAATTTATGATGCTGTGTAAAAGGATGAAGCCATAAAATGCTGTTTTATTTTGAAGCCATAAAAAGGATGAAGCCATACAAAGATAAAGGTATAAAATGGAGTTGCTGATTCTATGCAAAAGGATGAAGCCATAAAAGGTTGAAGGAAAAAAAATGGAGTTCCTGATTCTGTGCAAAAGGATGAAGCCATAAAAAGGATTGATGGATGGATAATAAAAGAATGAACCCATATAAGGATAAAGCCAAAAAAAGTGTACTCTGATTTTGTGCAAAAGGATCATGAAGCCATGCATGCAAAGGATGAAGCCATATAAGAATGAACCCATTCATGGATAAAGCCATAAAAGGTGTTTCTGTTTCTAAGCAAAAGGATGAAGCCATTGTCAAGGCATACCAAGTATTTCAAGCTTCACAGATTTGAAGCTGGACGTCGGATGGATTTGTTTGTATCTTTCCTGATATCTTTCTTGGCCAAGCACTCAAACTTCTGATATCTTTCCTCTAGAGGAGCATTACGTGTAAAACCCTTTAGCAAAGTTTGGATTTGTACTAGTACTCTCAAACCTACCTAGCTATTTCATGCCTTGGTAATGAAAATATGCATTTCTCCCACTTCCTTTTTCCCTCCTCCCGTGCTGGTGCAAAGCAACTGTCATTCAAAGCATGTTCTCTACTGCATGGGTGACGAATGTCTACATAAACCTCATCTGAACTGATCATGACAGCTATGATTTAGTAAACTTTATTGTTTCTCACAAATACTTGTTTCATATTATTTGGATAGCCTTGCTGCAGAATGTAAATATTTTTGTGGGGTTAATACTTGAGCATTAGAACATAGCATATTAATGGTGTACAATAGCATTTCACACATCGTGAAATATTCAGAAATAGCATCTCTCTGGCATATATATAATATTTGTTGTTCCAATTATATATATGCGTACATGTTAAATGGCAAGGTTGTACAGTTGGGCTGTTGAGGGGAATAAAATTACATGTTTTCCATAAATCTAAAACCTCCCTATACATAACCCCACATCATACATTAGTTATTAGATTCATCAAAATAATAATATAATATTATTATTTTAATTGTATTATTTATATACATATTTTTGCCATATTTTACAATTACACTAACTATATGTTAATTACTACTTTTGATGTGATATTTAAATTATTGTTTCTCAATTTAAATATATTGTGACTCAAAATTGGAAAACAATAATTTAAATAAATAAAATAATGGTTATAGAGTCTTCAAATTTGAAGATGAATTGGAATGCACTATAGCTAAAAGTTTTAGATTTTAGTGTTTGGCGAATCCAATGCAATGATTTAAAACAGCAATTCATTAAATTTTGAAGATTGAACTCATTTGATGAATCTAATGTCAATGCTCTAATGCATGGTCACGTATACAATGCTATATATATATATATATATATATTGTGGTTTGACTAATTGGATCATGATTGAAGTTGGAAACATATAAATTTTGCTATAAAATGTAACAATACTTGTATCAACATAATCTGTAAAGACACTTCAACCAACATATAGTTGGTCTTTCCAACTTCATACACACACCAACAACAATCCCCACACAATCTGTCAAAACACAACACCATACACATTCAAACTTAGTAGTCATGATGTTTGTATGCAAACAGAACTCAAAATTCCCATCAAGATGTTTTGACCCAACAAGTTTCCATCTACATGTTCATGTTGCTGTTATAGTTGTTGTTCATATTGCTATTCCAAGAGCTTTACACAATTAGGAAATAGTAAAACTTGTACAAATGGAGGAGTGAAGAGAGATACCATTAGGCTTGAGTAGCTACTCAAACATCACACCGAGCCTCATTCATCTGGAAATTGCAGAACAAATTTCGTTAAGTAAGAATTCAAATAGAAGTAAGTGATAACTACTTGTAGCATGTTAAATGAATCTAATAAATAGTTTCTAAAGGTTGGGTTTAAATAATAGCAAATAAATGCACACCATCGTCAGACGAAGTCTCACTACTCGTTAAAAGATCTTCACTGCTACCAGTCTGGTTATCATTGTTCTCATCTACTAAATCATCAATGAAGTCCTCCTCAAAGGGAAGAGATATTGGGTCATGCAAACTTGTATCAGCATCTACCTCGATTGGTTCTACGTCAGACCTATGAAAGGGAATCGTGATGCCATCAGCATCATATTCCCGTTCTACTTCAATGTAGACCGGTTCGTTCTCTTGGAAAGTAGCAAAATCTCGATTTTGCTCTTCATCGTCATCGTCATCGTCATCGTCATTGTCTAATGGTTTAATTGGAACATCATACATATTCCTATTGGTCACCCTTTGAACGATAGACCAATTACCACTCAAACTAGTGTCTTTAAGATAAAAAACTTGGGCGGCTTGACAGGCAAGGGCGAATGGCTCATCCTTATACCATTTGTGAGAAGTGTTGACACTAGTCATGTGGTCCCCAACACGTATTCCTCTCTTTCTATCACCGACATCAAACCAGTCACATCTAAATAAATATACATGACGCCAACCCATGTACCGTAATTGCAATATGTCGATAAGAACACCGTAGAAATCAATAGGGTTTGATTGATGTTCCCCTTTAACAAGGACCCCACTATTCTGGGTTTGAGGATATTTTTCCCGACACACTGTGTGGAATCTGGTGACATTCATTATGCAAGCGCCATATGAAGCAACCCATGGGTCTAGTTCACAAGCGAGTGCAAATATGTCATCCGAGACATCATCAGAATTTGCTGCACGCAATTCTTGAATCTGTCCATAATGGGGTGCAACAGGTTAGGGAAAATAATAACATATAAGTATATCCTTTACTTGGGCAACTTGATTCTATAGGTAACCTACTCGTGTGCGAACCAAGATGGAAATTCTCGTTGATGTCTAGGCTCAACATTTTCAGAGGAAATTTCTGTCACCTTAGTATAATGCTCTCTGCATATGGAGAAAAAAAAAATTAGTGTAATAAAATTATAGTTTCAGCGGACTTTTTTAAATTTTAGTAATGGAAGGCTTCTCGAACTTACTCTAGGTAATGACCAATCTCTGGACAATTATTGAGCACGTAAGTACCTTTGTAAGTACAGTTTGGTCAAATTGATTGGAGGTTGGGGAGCCCAAAGGTCGTACCTTTTGTGAGAAAATGGAGAAACATTCAGATTCTGTATCCTTATCTACATCCTTGTTTCGATTGTCTCGATTATATATGGTCTCAATATCATGGATATATAAGGAGCAAAAGGTCAAGCATTCAACATGAACATAGGCTTCTGCAATTGACCCTTTGGGACGAGCCTTGTTTCTAACATAACGCTTGAATTTTCTCAAATATCGTTCAAATGATACATCCACCTATATTGAACAGGCGTCGCAAGGAAAGCCTCACGGGGTAAATGAATGGCGAGGTGTACCATTACATCAAAGAAGACAAGTGAAAAAATCATCTCAAGCTTGTAGAGGATAATTGCAATGGCGTATTGTAGTTGCTTCAATACTTCTAATGTCAACGTCCATGCACACAAAGCCTTGAAGAATGAACTCAACTCAGTCAATGCAAGCCGTATATCAGGACGAAAAAACCCACCAATTGCAACTGGAAGTAATCTTTGCATGAAGACGTGACAGTCATGACTTTTCATTCCTGATATCTTTCTATCACTAACTGAAACACATCTAGAAATGCTTGATGCAAAACCATCTGGAAATTTAATAGCGGCAATCCATTCACAAAAACGTCTCCTCTGATCTAAATTCAACGTGTAGGAGCCAAGGACCATGGAGTACCCAGTAGCTGAAGGTTGTAGATGTAATTCCTTCCTTAACCCAAGCTCCATCAAGTCCTTACGGGCAGTAGCAGTGTCTTTGGTTTTTCCTTCAATATCCATCAAGGTTCCTAAGACATTCTCGTATATATTTTTTTCAATATGCATAACATTAAGATTTTGTCGTAAAGGCAACATTGACCAGTAAGGTAATTGGAAGAATATACTTTGGTTTGTCCAATTCAATTCATCTGGTCTGCATTTTCTCTTTCGATTCCCTTTGCCAAATTCTACATTATCAAGCTGCATAAGTTTTTGTAGTAAATCATGTCCCATGAGCTCTGGAGGAGGCGACCGATCATCCTGCTTTCCATTGAATGCAGTCTTCTTCTTTCTCCAACTATGTGTTGCTGGCAAGAAATGACGATGACCCATATAACAGTGTTTTCTTCCATGTTTCAACCACATGGAATCTGTATCCTCATTGCATAATGGGCAAGCCATCTTTCCATTTGTGCTCCACCCTGATAGATTGGCATATGCGGGGAAATCATTAATAGTCCACAAAAGTGTAGTATGTAAGCGAAAGTGTTCAGACTTTGATGCATCATAGGTGTGTACACCATCATTCCATAACACTTTTAATTCATTGACTAACGGTTGCAAGTAAACATCGATGTCGTTTCCTGGACCTTTGAGGCTAGGAATGAGCAATGATAGCATTAAGTACGGCTCTTTCATGCATAACCAAGGGGGCAAGTTATATGGTACGAGTATCACTGGCCATATGCCATAAGGTTTACTCATATTATTGAATGGGTTGAAGCCATCACTGGCTAAGCCCAATCTGACATTGCGAGCATCTTCTGCAAACCAACTGTGGTCTTTATCAAATTGTCTCCACATCTTAGAATCAGCAGGATGTCTTAAAGTACTATGGTCATCAACTCGTTCTTCTCTATGTCATTTCATGGACTTTGCTATATCCTTCGACATAAAAAGCCTTTGTAACCTCGGTATAAGAGGAAAGTATCGCAATACCTTTTGGGGAATGTTCCCCTTTTTCCCACGAGTTGTCACCCACCTTGACTCATTGCATTTAGAGCAAGCTTGTTTGTCCGCACTATCTTTCCAAAATAGCATGCAGTCATTTGGGCAAGCGTCAATTTTAACATAACTAAAACCCAAACCATGCTCTAAGCGTCGGGCCTCATGGTATGAGTTAGGTATTTGAATTTCAGGAAAAGCTACTTTTAACAATTGTAAAACCATGTTAAATGACTTGATAGTCCACCCACCGCATGTTTTAATATGAAGCAGCTTGACTATAAATGAAAGCTTTGAGAACTTTAAGCAACTTGGATAAAGTGGACGTCTCGCATCCTCTAACAATTGGTCAAATGTTTTTTATTGCCCTTCACTCATTGAAGGCTGTGAAGTAGTACCATGTTCCCCGGATGTATGGTCCATGAATGATCTAGCCCGAATATCTTCTATCATCTCATCCATATCATCAACAAAATTCGGACCTTCATTAAATGTATCTGTATCATCATCTGACGAATTAACACTCAAACTTTCAGCCTCCCTGTGAAATATCTAATGTGTATAACTTGGATCATTACCAATCGTGAATAAATGATCTTCGACTTCATTGATTGACAAGAAAATGTTATTATGGCATCTCTGACATGGACACCTGAAGGTAGTTCTTCCAGGTGCATGGGCTTTTGCCATTGTGAGGAGTTTAGCAATCCCTTCACCGTATTCACGTGACGTGAACCTGTTGGGCACGTGCATCCAACTCTTGTCCATTTCAACCTCAATTGATAATATGATATTCCAACCTTAAGGAAGACAATTATATAATTAAGGTATATGGTAACAACAATTAATGAACGAAGATCAAAGTAAGGAAACGGTAGTTTTATCTACCGTTGATAGAACTACATTGTAGTTAGAAGATTTGGTTCTCTTGATGAGTAAAGTTTCAAATTTGTTAGTGATGATTTAGTTAGGTACATTCACTATATGTACGTAATGAAAATACGTGAATATATGTCATCCGGGAATGCAATATGCATAGTTGGGCATACAAGCAAGTAAACGTCGAAAATGTCATTCACTATTTAGAAAGTATTCATGGAAAGTAGAAAAGACTATAACTGTGAACTAACTAGAGAAGCATATGGGGTACCTCAAAGTTTATGTATTGTTACAATAGGGAAAAAGAGTATAAAAACCGCTCAAAAATAAAAAGTTTATGTATTGTTTTACTTGAACATGAGATCCAATAAGCATGGTTATATTAGATAGCAGTCTATACGAGTCTTACATGCCAGAAAGTAATACTTTGTGGCATGTCACATTCATGTCACTTTACATTAATAAGGAGCATAGAATTTGAAAATTTCAAAAAACAAATGTTGTAAGACACTTTACTGGAAGAGTATATAAAGCTGAGTAATTGTCTCGAATTAATTTCGCACATTCCAAGTCTTGAAATACATAGTTGGATTTGGGATTTGGGTGCTTTTCAAAAGGTTGGAATGCAATTCACAGTTGGCCATACCACATTACAAACAGAGGTTGGTTAACCCCTTCAACCTCTGTTTCAGTGTGAACCAACTTCCTTCTACAACAACTCAACAGATTTTTTATTCAAAATAAGTTGCGGGTATCTTCAAGAGTGTTGTTCACAGTTTCAGGAACAACAACACAATATCAGCCCCCTGTTTATTAATTAAATGGAAAAATAAGAAGTAAAAAATATATTGAGAATAAGTGATTGTTAGTTCAAAACAATCACTGTTGAAAGGTTTTGAAGATGGCATGTTGAATGCAAAAAATGTACTCCTGCCCCAAGATACCTTGAATCCTTTACATGTAAACTCAAGTTTACTCCTTAATCAAGTATGTGGTTGGAAACTCAACAACATGCAAGCTGGATTTTCACAGCTCCAAGATGGATTTTCATGAGAGAGCAGGTCTCACCAAGATGGATTTAGATGCCTTTAATGACAATTCATCTATACTTCACATTAATAAGATGAAGTCATTGCACGAGTATAAATGTATGATGCAATCAGTATGCTTTTAACAAAAATTATGCTTTCACGTGGTCTAAATTATCTCAAATAATCAATCAATATGTGGAGAACTAAAAGAGCTTAAAAATATATATGTTACAAAACACTTGGTGTATAAGCCAGACAATTAGCTGGACAGATTGATACCAAACATCTGGTATCAATTGATACCATATGTTTATAAAATAAGGCCTGATATATAGCTACTTATAAAGATTGTTTTGTTGTGAAATCAGTTGAAAAAAAAAATTGGACAGTTCAATCGCCTGGGTACATATTGAACAGCAACTCAACTTTCACAAAGTGGGTCTATACGCTTATATATATATATATATAGACCATTTCATAGACTACGGAAAAGATAGTAGTATATATAGATCAAGGAGAGAGCTTACTGCATGAGGAGGTGGCGCACTGCGGAGGGTTGGTACGATGACACGGTGGGGCAGCTTAATGACAGAGGGAGAGAGAGAGCGAGCGAGTCGGAGTGAGAGTTATAGAGAGATAGAAGGAGAGAGAGATGGATTAGATGGTCAGATAGAGGAGAGATTGAATAACTCCATTACCGGCAATGATGCAACGGTGTGGCAATAGAATCACGGTGAGAAGAGCGGTGGCAAGAATCGAACAACGAAATGTTCGGAGCAAGAGAGAGATGAGTTAGCCAAACAGAAATTGGGGAAAAATTATACGGGTGAAGAGGCTCTGTAATATATATATATGTGTGTGTTTGTGTGTGTTATAACGGCATAATTAGTCGCCGTTTTAACATAAATCCCATGAACTCTGCAGGTTTCAACACTTATTGCAGCGAAACCATATCGCCGCAATTAGTATGCTCCCAGGATAAAATTATTGCCTCAACTGCATAATGTCACCGATAAAACTTGTTGCAACGACTATATAGCGCTGCAATAAGCAAATAATTGTGGTGTGTACACAAACGGACGTATCTAACACCACTTGTTTAGCCGCATACTTTTTCCTGCGAATTGTACTCGCCGCAAAAAATATCTACACCACGAGTTAAACTGCTGCTGACAAGTGGTTTTCATCATGCCACTTGTTGCGACGACTCAATATTGCTGCAATTGGGATTAATATTGGCGTGCACACAAGCGTAGTATTTGAGTCTCTTTATTTTGGCGTTTACTTTTTGCAGCGATAGTTACTCGCCGAAAAAACTATAAATCCTCTGCGAATGGATTGGTCGCCGAGGAACATGGATTTGTCAGGTGCAAAAATGGGTTCTTACGACCGATATTGACCGCCGAAAGTGCACAGCGCCGCAAAAGCCAGTATATGTTGTAATGATGACATCATAAGCCAAAATAATGCATTTGGAGCTCTACCAATACACTATTTCCTTTTGTGATTGGTTTGATCTTCATTATTGTTGATACTCTTTACAGAAAAAGGTCTAAGAGACAACACTCTTTACCTAAACAGAGACTCAACGTCACAGTTCATAGAAAGAGATGACTCAACCTCTACAGAAAAAAGTCTTAGAGATGATCTCTTTTTTTATTTTAATTAACAATAAGGAAACCAAAAAAGAAAATAGTAAGATAGATGCGAAAAAAGGATGGATTACATGAGTTTGGATCTACTCCAGTAGAATTCAGAATCTGGATCTACTCCAGTAGAATTCAGAATCTGTGACAGCCCGTGAAGGCAACACACTTGTCTCTTTTCAACTACAAAGGTCTGGTGGTGGCGAGTCTGGTGATCTTGTGCATGTGTCAAGAAGAGCTGCCGGTAAGGGTGACGCTTGAGGACCACGCGCAAATGTGGGCGACAGCCGCGACACATGAGAACCACACGCGGTGATTTTTGCAAAGTTAATTTCTTCAAGTCTAGGTGGAAGGAGGGAATCAGCGTGTGGTTCTCATGTGTCGCGGCTGTCGCCCACATTTGCGCGTGGTCCTCAAGCGTCACCCTTACCAGCAGCTCTTCTTGACACACGCACAAGATCACCAGACTCGCCACCACCAGACCTTTGTAGTTGAAAAGAGACAAGTGTGTTGCCTTCACGGGCTGTCACAGATTCTGAATTCTACTGGAGTAGATCCAAACTCATGTAATCCATCCTTTTTTCGCATCTATCTTACTATTTTCTTTTTTGGTTTCCTTATTGTTAATTAAAATAAAAAAAGAGATCATCTCTAAGACTTTTTTCTGTAGAGGTTGAGTCATCTCTTTCTATGAATTGTGACGTTGAGTCTCTGTTTAGGTAAAACGTGTTGTCTCTTAGACCTTTTTCTGTAAAGAGTATCAACAATAATGAAGATCAAACCAATCACAAAAGGAAATAGTGTATTGGTAGAGCTCCAAATGCATTATTTTGGCTTATGATGTCATCACTACAACATATACTGGCTTTTGCGGCGCTGTGCACTTTTGGCGGTCAATATCGGTCGCAAGAACCCATTTTTGCACCTGACAAATCCATGTTCCTTGGTGACCAATCTATTCATAGAGGATTTATAGTTTTCTGGCGAGTAACTATCGCCGCAAAAAGTAAACGCCAAAATAAAGAGACTCAAATACTACGCTTGCGTGCACGCCAGTATTAATCCCAATTGCAGCAATATTGAGTCGTCGCAACAAGTGGCATGGTGAAAACCACTTGTCAGCAGCAGTTTAACTCGTGGTGTAGATATTTTTTGCGGCAAGTACAATTTGCAGGAAAAAGTATGTGGCTAAACAAGTGGTGTTAGATATGTCCGTTTGTGTACACGCCACAATTATTTGCTTATTGCAGCGCTATATAGTCGTTCCAACAAGTTTTATCGGTGACATTATGCAGTTGAGGCAATAATTTTATCGTGGAATCATACTAATTGCGGCGATATGGTTTCGCTGCAATAAGTGTTGAAACCCGCTGAGTTCATGGGATTTATGTTAAAACAGCGACTAATTCTACCGTTATAACACACACACACACACACACAAATATATATATATATATATATATATATATATATTACAGAGCCTCTTCACCCGTATAATTTTTCCCCAATTTTTGTTTGGCTAACTCATCACTCTCTTGCAACGAACATTTCGTTGTTCGATTCTTGCCACCGCTCTTCTCACCGTGATTCTATTGCCGCACCGTTGCATCATTGCCGGTAATGGTGTTATTCAATCTCTCCTCTATCTAACCATCTGATCCGTCTCTCTCTCCTTCTATCTCTCTATAACTCTCACTCTGACCCGCTCGCTCTCTCTCTCCCTCTGTCATTAAGCTGCCCCACCGTGTCATCGTACCAACCCTCCGCAGTGCGCCACCTCCTCATGCTGTAAGCTCTCTCCTTGATCTATATATACTACTATCTTTTCCATAGTCTATGAAATGGTCTATATATATATAAGCGTATAGACCCACTTTGTGAAAGTTGAGTTGTTGTTCAATATGTACCCAAGCGATTGAACTGTCCAATTTTTTTTTTCAACTGATTTCACAACAAAACAATCTTTATAAGTAGCTATATATCAGGCCTTATTTTAGAAACATCTGGTATCAATTGATACCAGATGTTTGGTATCAATCTCTCCAGCTAATTGTCTGGCTTATACACCAAGTGTTTTGTGACATATATATTTTTAAGCTCTTTTAGTTCTCCACATATTGACTGATTATTTGAGATACTTTAGACCACGTGAAAGCATAATTTTTGTTAAAAGCATACTGGTTGCATCATACATTTATACTCCGGCAATGACTTCATCTTATTAATGTGAAGTATAGATGAATTGTCATTAAAGGCATCTAAATCCATCTTGGTGAGACCTGCTCTCTCATGAAAATCCATCTTGGAGCTGTGAAAATCCAGCTTGCATGTTGTTGAGTTTCCAACCACATACTTGATTAAGGAGTAAACTTGAGTTTACATGTAAAGGATTCAAGGTATCTTGGGGCAGGAGTACATTTTTTGCATTCAACATGCCATCTTCAAAACCTTTCAACTGTGATTGTTTTGAACTAACAATCACTTATTCTCAAAATATTTTTTACTTCTTATTTTTCCATTTAATTAATAAACAGGGGGCTGATATTGTGTTGTTGTTCCTGAAACTGTGAACAACACTCTTGAAGATACCCGCAACTTATTTTGAATAAAAAATCAGTTGAGTTGTTGTAGAAGGAAGTTGGTTCACACTGAAACAGAGGTTGAAGGGGTTAACCAACCTCTGTTTGTAATGTGGTATGGCCAACTGTGCATATTGCATTCCAACCTTTTGAAAAGCACCCAAATCCCAAATCCAACTATGTATTTCAAGACTTGGAATGTGCGAAATTAATTCGAGACAATTACTCAGCTTTATATACTCTCCCAGTAAAGTGTCTTACAACATTTGTTTTTTGAAAATTTCAGATTCTATGCTTCTTATTAATGTAAAGTGATATGAATGTGACATGCCACAAAGTATTACTTTCTGGCATGTAAGACTCGTATAGACTGCTATCTAATATAACCATGCTTATTGGATCTCATGTTCAAGTAAAACAATACATAAACTTTTTATTTTTGAGCGGTTTTTATACTCTTTTTCCCTATTGTAACAATACATAAACTTTGAGGTACCCCATATGCTTCTCTAGTTAGTTCACAGTTATAGTCTTTTCTACTTTCCATGAATACTTTCTAAATAGTGAATGACATTTTCGACGTTTACTTGCTTGTATGCCCAACTATGCATATTGCATTCTCGGATGACATATATCCACGTATTTTCATTACGTACATCTAGTGAATGTACCTAACTAAATCATCACTAACGAATCTGAAACTTTACTCATCAAGAGAACCAAATCTTCTAACTACAATGTAGTTCTATCAACGGTAGATAAAACTACTGTTTCCTTACTTTGATCTTCGTTCATTAATTGTTGTTACCATATACCTTAATTATATAAATGTCTTCCTTAAGGTTGGAATATCATATTATCAATTGAGGTTGAAATGGACAAGAGTTGGATGCACGTGCCCAACAAGTTCACGTCACGTGAATACGGTGAAGGGATTGCTAAACTCCTCACAATGGCAAAAGCCCATGCACCTGGAAGAACTACCTTCAGGTGTCCATGTCAGAGATGCCATAATAACATTTTCTTGTCAATCAATGAAGTCGAAGATCATTTATTCACGATTGGTAATGATCCAAGTTATACACATTAGATATTTCACGGGGAGGCTGAAAGTTTGAGTGTTAATTCATCAGATGATGATACAGATACATTTAATGAAGGTCCGAATTTTGTTGATGATATGGATGAGATGATAGAAGACATTCGGACTGGATCATTCATGGACCATACATCCGGGGAACATGGTACTACTTCACAGCCTTCAATGAGTGAAGGGCAATAAAAAAACATTTGACCAATTGTTAGAGGATGCAAGACGTCTACTTTTCCAAGTTGCTTAAAGTTCTCAAAGCTTTCATTTATAGTCAAGCTGCTTCATATAAAAAATACGGTGGGTGGACTATCAAGTCATTTAACATGGTTTTACAATTGTTAAAAGCAGCTTTTCCTGAAATGCAAATACCTAACTCATACCATGAGGCCCGACGCTTAGAGTGTGGCTTGGGTTTTAGTTATGTTAAAATTGACGCTTGCCCAAATGACTGCATGCTATTTTGGAAAGATAATGCAGACAAACAAGCTTGCTCTAAATGCAATGAGTCAAGGTGGGTGACAACTCGTGGGAAAAAGGGGAACATTCCCCAAAAGGTATTGCGATACTTTCCTCTTATACCAAGGTTACAAAGGTTTTTATGTCGAAGGATATAGCAAAGTGCATGAAATGACATAGAGAAGAACGAGTTGATGACCATAGTACTTTAAGACATCTTGCTGATTCTAAGATGTGGAGACAATTTGATAAAGACCATAGTTGGTTTGCAGAAGATGCTCGCAATGTCAGACTGGGCTTAGCCAGTGATGGCTTCAACCCATTCAATAATATAAGTAAACCTTATGGCATATGGCCAGTGATACTCATACCATATAACTTGCCCCCTTGGTTATGCATGAAAGAGCCATACTTAATGCTATCATTGCTCATTCCTAGCCTAAAAGGTCCAGGAAACGAAATCGATGTTTACTTGCAACCGTTAGTCAATGAATTAAAAGTGCTATGGAACGATGGTCTACACACCTATCATGCATCAAAGTCTGAACACTTTCGCTTACATACTACACTTTTGTGGACTATTAATGATTTCCCCGCATATGCCAATCTATCAGGGTGGAGCACAAATGGAAAGATGACTTGCCCATTATGCAATGAGGATACAGATTCCATGTGGTTGAAACATGGAAGAAAACACTGTTATATGGGTCATCGTCATTTCTTGCCAGCAACACATAGTTGGAGAAAGAAGAAGGCTGCATTCAATGGAAAGCAGGATGATCGGTCGCCTCCTCCAAAGCTCATGGGACATGATTTACTACAAAAACTTATGCAGCTTGATAATGTAGAATTTGGCAAAGGGAATCCAAAGAGAAAATGCAGACCAGATGAATTGAATTGGACAAACCAAAGTATATTCTTCCAATTACCTTACTGGTCAATGTTGTCTTTACGACAAAATCTTGATGTCATGCATATTGATAAAAATATATGTGAGAATGTCTTAGGAACCTTGATGGATATTGAAGGAAAAACCAAAGACACTGCTACTGCCCGTAAGGACTTGATGGAGCTTGGGTTAAGGAAGGAATTACATCTACAACCTTCAGCTACTGGGTACTCCATGGTCCTTGGCTCCTACACGTTGGATTTAGATCAGAGGAGACGTTTTTGTGAATGGATTGCCGCTATTAAATTTCCAGATGGTTTTGCATTAAGCATTTCTAGATGTGTTTCAATTAGTGATAGAAAGATATCAAGAATGAAAAGTCATGACTGTCACGTCTTCATGCAAAGATTACTTCCAGTTGCAATTGGTGGGTTTTTTCGTCCTGATATACGGCTTGCATTGACTGAGTTGAGTTCATTCTTCAAGGCTTTGTGTGCACGGACGTTGACATTAGAAGTATTGAAACAACTACAATACGCCATTGCAATTATCCTCTACAAGCTTGAGATGATTTTTTCACCAGCCTTCTTTGATGTAATGGTACACCTCGCCATTCATTTACCCCGTGGGGCTTTCCTTGCGGGGCCTGTTCAATATAGGTGGATGTATCCTTTTGAACGATATTTGGGAAAATTCAAGCGTTATGTTAGAAACAAGGCTCGTCCCGAAGGGTCAATTGCAGAAGCCTATGTTCATGTTGAATGCTTGACCTTTTGCTCCTTGTATATCCATGATGTTGAGACCATATATAATCGGGACAATCGAAACAAGGATGTAGATAAGGATACAGAATCTGAATGTTTCTCCATTTTCTCACAAAAGGTACGACCGTTGGGCTCCCCAACCTCCAATCAATTTGACCAAACTATACCTACAAAGGTACTTACGTGCTCGATAATTGTCCAGAGATTGGTCATTACCTAGAGTAAGTCCGAGAAGCCTTCCATTACTAAAATTTAAAAAAGTCCGCTGAACCTATAATTTTATTACACTAATTTTTGTTTTTCTCCATATGTAGAGAGTAGGGGTGAGAATCGGGCGGTCCGGACCGGAAAAACCGACCGGACCGGACCGAGAGTGTGTCCGGTGCGGTCCGGTCCAAAAATTAAAGGACCAAATGAATTCGGTCCGGTCCACGGTCCGGCGGTTTTCCAGACCGGACCGAATTAAATATATATATATATAATTTAATAATTTATATATATTAAGTATATAATTTTCATTTGACTAATTAACCTAATCCTATCACTAATTCATCATTAAGTAATTATTAACTAATACTAATATTTATAATTTTATACTAATAGTAAATTAGTAATATTTATAATTTTATAGTAATACTAAATTATTAATATTTATACTAATACAAGTATTATATTAAATTATTAATAGTCTAGACTCTACTTCTAGACTCTAATATGGTATTAAAAAATATATATACTAATAGTATATAATGTATATTAGTAAATTAGTAATAGTCTAACATAGAGTAAGAGTCTTAAGACAATAGTTAATAGTATTAGTAATTTAGTACTAGACTATTAGACTATTAGTATATTTTTTTTTAATACCATATTAGAGTCTATTACTATACTAAATTACTAATACTATATATTATATAATAATACATTAATACTATAGACTTATAGTGATTAGTTATTATCAATCATGATTAATATAAGTTATAACTATATAATAGATTAATAGTATTAGTAATTTAGTACTTTTAGTAATATTAAATATTAATATAGTATAGCTATATCATATATGTTAGTAATAAACTAATATTAGTTATAGTGATTTAAGACAATAGTTAATAGTTATAGACTTATAGACTAATATTAGTTTATTATATAATATATAGTATTAGTAATTTAGTATAGTAATAGACTCTAATATGGTATTAAAAAAAAATATACTAATAGTCTAGTACTAAATTACTAATACTATTAATCTATTATATAGTTATAACTTATATTAATCATGATTGAATAATATATAGTATTAGTATCACTATATCATTAATATATATATATATAATATATATATATATATATTATATACACACACTATAAGTCTATATAGTATTAGTATAATAATAGACTCTATCACTCTAATATAGTAATATGGACCTATGGTATTAAAAAAAATTATACTAATCACTATAGTATTAAATTATTAATGTATTATTAATATTAATATATAAGTCTATACTCTATAGTATTAAATTATTAATGTATTATGTAATATTAAAATTAATACGTACTGTATATTAGTGTATAACTCAACTGCCCACTGCCAAGAAGCCGAAACGGCGCCGTTTAAGTCCAGGAGGGGGCAGGATTTTGAAACTGAGTTGCGTGAAACGGCGTCGTTTCACGCAACTCAGTTTTTTTTTTAATAAACCGTATGTTGAAACGCCACCGTTTGGATCCAATTTCAATCCAAACGGCGCCGTTTCAACATTAGTTTCCCCCCTCCCCCCCCCCCACTTCCCAGTTCCTCATTTCGCCCCCCTTCTCCCCCGATTCCTCGAAAGGCGATTTTGGCCCTTTGAAAACCCTAGCCGCCGCAACTTGCATCCACCCTCCTCCAGCCCTCGGTTGCCTCCCTCCGTCGAGATTTTGGTACTCTCTCTCTCTCTCTCTCTCTCTCTCTCTCTCTCTCTCTCTGTGGTATTTAATCTTCGCATATGTTGAATGTTGAGCTTGAGACTTGAATGTTGATTTTGGTATTTATCGGCGCTAGACGCCGTTTCTTGTGGTTCTGGGTTCTTGCTTATTTCTTCCAGCACCCATGGAGGTAGAGGAATGCATTCTTCGCATATGTTGAATGTTCTTGCTTATCGGCGCTAGACATGCATACACATGACGAACCTTTTTTACAATTTTCTTTTAAAATGGAATAATGTATTTATATAAAATTTAAATAAGCTGAAAAACTGGTTGTTATTTTTTAAGAAATGACACTATCATGTTGACTAATTAATGTAAAATTGGTGGTAAAATGGTTGTATTTATTTTAGATATCAGATAGAATATAGTACGTAATTGCTCAACACAATTTCTTGGTATTGAAATTCTCAAATAAGACCACATCCACAAATATTAGATATCAGATAACACAAGACCAAATTTAAATGAAAAATAAATCAAATAGTAAAATATCTGTCCAAACAGAACAAGTAAATATATAGATATCATGAGCATATAAGCATATATATCAATATATGTATCATGTATGTAATATATATATATATATATATGTATATATAGGAATCTGAGATGAGCATATCAATATATGTATCATGTATGTAATATATATATATATATATATAGGAATCTGAGATGAGCATATCAATAATGATGATATTTGATCTTGTTGATTATTGAGATGAGCATATCAATAATGATGAGCATATCAATAATTGTTGATATTTGATCATATCAACAATGATGATTATCAAGCATAATTTGTATTCATCAGCCAAAATCCGAATTTCAGCATAATCTAAAGGTGCATCAGCATCTATTCCACCCTCCATTCATATATGTATAATATATATATGAGTTGTGATTTTGTGAATCTGTGATGCATATAATTTGTAGAAAAATATAACTCATATAGTTCTCAATCTGAGATGCATATAATCTGAGATGCATGAATTTACAAGGCTTTAACATTATATATTAATGCTTGTTTTCTAATTCTTTTATTCTTTTGTCTTGTTTGTCCCGACTCCATTTTATAGATGGAGTCTTCTACAAGTGATGTGCAAGAGTCAAGACTAAACATGCCTCCACCTCCACCCCCACCCCCACCCCCACCCCCACCCCCACCCCCACCTATTGTAAGTGATCAATCAGTTGGTGGGTCACAAAGAGGTAGAGTTAGGTCTTTTGTTTGGGATCACTTTACAAAAATTTCAAAAGGTGATCCAACTAAACCTAGGGCTGCATGTAATTATTGTGGTGCTTCGTATGCATGTGATACGAAGACCAATGGTACGAAAAATATGAAGTATCACATTGAGCACCAATGTAAGAAATGTCCGTTTAAGAAGACTGATAAATCTCAGACGACTCTAGCTTGGAAGGAGGAGGGAGGAAGTGGTAGTGGTAGTGGGGGACTTGTGTCTATTGCATTTAGTGTTGAGGCTTGCCGACAAGCCTTAGCAGAGATGATTATTCTTGATGAGTTGCCCTTTAGGCATGCTGAAGGGGAGGGTTTCAGGAAGTTTATGCTTGTGGTTTGCCCTAAGTGGGTAGGAATTCCATCTCGTATGACGGTTGCCAAGGATTGCTTTAATTTGTTTTTAAAAGAAAAAGAAAAGTTGAGAAATGCTTTTCGAGGGCAGCGAGTTTCTCTCACCACGGACACATGGACATCCGTGCAAAACCTAAACTATATGTGTCTCACAACACATTTTATTGATGATGGTTGGAAGTTACACAAGAGGATTCTTTCATTTTGTTTGGTTGAAAATCACAAGGGTGATACCCTTGGTAAGGGCATAGAGATGTGTTTGCATGATTGGGGGCGACCAAAAATACTTGCACTGACACTTGATAATGCAAGTTCTAATAATGGAGCTGCTTCTTATTTGAAAAAAAAAACAAAGTATAGGAAAGACACGATCTTGGAACATGAATTCTTGCATGTTCGATGTTGTGCCCACATTTTGAACTTAATTGTTCGTGAGGGGTTAAAAGAATATGATGAGTCTATTGCAAAGGTGAGGGGTGTTGTGAAGTATGTTAAATCATCCCCTCAAAGGTGGAGTACATAACAGAAATGTGTGGGATTGGAAGATATTCAATCTAAAAGTCAAGTTTGCCTAGATGTACCGACTAGGTGGAACTCCACCTATCTTATGTTGGAGAGGGCTTCAAAATTTAAAAGGGCTTTTGATCGGTTGGAGGAAGAAGATCCATGCTTCCTTAGTAGTATTAGAGATGATGATGACGACGATGTCGATGATGAAAATGTAGACCATGTGGTGAATACGAGAAAGTCAAAGAAGTTAGGGCCTCCCAATGCATCCGATTGGGCAAAGGTACAGTTGTTTGTGAGGTTCCTTGCATTATTTCATGATGCAACTTTAAAATTTTCGGGGGGTGAATATGTAACTTGTAATATTTTTTTCCCGGAGTTGGTTATTATTAAAGATGCCATTAATATGGAGTGTGAAGAACGAAACCCCGTGGTGGGATTAATGGCCACAAATATGAAGAGAAAGTTTGATAAGTATTGGGAGAACTTGGAAAATCAAAATATGTTGCTTTATGTTGGTGTTCTTCTTGATCCTCGCTACAAGATGCGATATCTTGATTTTGGGTTGGGGAAAATGTATGCACATGATCATGCAAAAAAACTTGATTTTAGTTGGAAAGTAAAAAATGCATTTATCCGCATATATGATGCATACATGGAAAATGAAGAAGGACATTCTCCTCAGCGCACAAGTTCCCAACATAAAGATGTAGGTCTTTCAGCTGACAATGTGGCTAGTAGAAAGGCAAAAATTATGGCTGAATTTAAGCAACAGTTGCAGTCAGAAGATAGTTTGGGAAGTAAGTCAGAGGTTGATAGATATCTAGCTGAAAGATGTGAGGATGAAGATGATAGTTTTGACCTTCTAACTTGGTGGAAGGTGAATTCAGTTAGATATCGCGTACTTTCAAAGGTTGCACGTGATGTTCTTGCAATACCGGTATCTACTGTGGCTTCTGAATCTACATTTAGCACTGCGGGTCGTGTCCTTGACCCTTTCCGAAGTAGTTTAAATCCAATGAGTGTTGAGGGTCTCATATGTGCACAAAACTGGCTTCGTTCTTCTTCTACTCCAATAAGCCTTAGGACTTTAATGGATGAAGTTGAGGAATTTGAGAAGCAACTGGATATGGGTATGTAATAAAATTATCTTTGATATATTTTGTGGTTTATTTTGTATTATCTTTTATGTTATATAACTTTATTTAACTTGTTTTGTTTTAAATTTTTATGGATAGAACTTGTTGGGGACCCGAGCTTTGCTGATTCTGTGGAGGGGTCAAATTCAATTCCTACTGGCCCTATACCCAATGATGATTAAAGACTAAAGAGGTGAGAAGATTATAATCTCTAAATTTTATCGAAGTTGTTGATTATGCTAGTTTGGATGTAGCAGCTAGAATTTTGATTCCTACTTGATAATTTTTTTTTTCTTTTTTTGTCGCAGGCCTACTTGTCCTAACTCCTGAGTAACTGAAGTTTGAGTTGAAGATTAGTAAGCTGGATGTAGCAAGTAACAACTAGAATTTTGGTCCCGTTATATGTCAAGTGTTTAAGTTGTTAATTTTGGATTATAATTTGTAATTTGTAATAACTTCTGTATTATTATTATTTTTTTTTTATATATAGATTAGTTTTAATTTTTTTTTATCATTGTATTTTTCAAAATCAAGTTTTTTAAATAGTTTTAGTTAAAAAATGTACCAAATTTGAAATAGGCCGAAAATAATTGAAATTGGGCAAAAAAAAAATCACATTTAGATGGGCTGAATGGCCCATTTTAGGCATGTCCAGACCGATTGGACCGACCCTGGACCGGACTGAACCGAAATGGACCGGACCGGACCGGACCTATATGTGACTCGGTCCAGTCCAGGGTGGAGAAATTGTAGACCGAATAAGTCCGGTCCGGTCCACAAAATGGCCCAAGACCGGACCGGACCGGACCGATATCAGCCCTAGTAGAGAGCATTATACGAAGGTGACAGAAATTTCCTCTGAAAATGTTGAGCCTAGACATCAACGAGAATTTCCGTCTTGGTTCACACACGAGGAGGTTACCTATAGAATCAAGTTGCCCAAGTAAAGGATATTCTTATATGTTATTATTTTCCCTAACCTGTTGCACCCCATTATGGACAGATTCAAGAATTGCGTGCAGCAAATTCTGATGATGTCTCGGATGACATATTTGCACTCGCTTGTGGACTAGACCCATGGGTTGCTTCATATGGCGCTTGCATAATGAATGTCACCAGATTCCACACAGTGTGTCGGGAAAAATATCCTCGAACCCAGAATAGTGGGGTCCTTGTTAAAGGGGAACATCAATCAAACCCTATTAATTTCTACGGTGTTCTTATCGACATATTGCAATTACGGTACATGGGTTGGCGTCATGTATATTTATTTAGATGTGACTAGTTTGATGTCGGTGATAGAAAGAGAGGAATATGTGTTGGGGACCACATGACTAGTGTCAACACTTCTCACAAATGGTATAAGGATGAGCCATTCGCCCTTGCCTGTCAAGCCGCCCAAGTTTTTTATCTTAAAGACACTAGTTTGAGTGGTAATTGGTCTATCGTTCAAAGGGTGACCAATAGGAATATGTATGATGTTCCAATTAAACCATTAGACAATGACGATGACGATGACGATGAAGAGCAAAATCGAGATTTTGCTGCTTTCCAAGAGAACGAACCGGTCTACATTGAAGTAGAACGGGAATATGATGCTGATGGCATCACGATTCCCTTGCATAGGTCTGACGTAGAACCAATCGAGCTAGCTGCTGATACAAGTTTGCATGACCCAATATCTCTTCCCTTTGAGGAGGACTTCATTGATGATTTAGTAGATGAGAACAATGAAAACCAGACTGGTAGCAGTGAAGATCTTTTAACGAGTAGTGAGACTTCGTCTGACGATGGTGTGCATTTATTTGCTATTATTTAAACCCAACCTTTAGAAACTATTTATTAGATTCATTTAACATGCTACAAGTAGTTATCACTTACTTCTATTTGAATTCTTACTTAACGAAATCTATTCTGCAATTTCCAGATGAATGAGGCTCGGTGTGATGTTTGAGTAGCTACTCAAGCCTAATGGTATCTCTCTTCACTCCTCCATTTGTACAAGTTTTACTATTTCCTAATTTTGTAAAGCTCTTGTAATAGCAAATTGAACAACAACTATAACAGCAACATGAACATGTAGATGGAAACTTGTTGGGTCAAAACATCTTGATGGGAATTTTGAGTTCTGTTTGCATACAAACATCATGACTACTAAGTTTGAATGTGTATGGTGTTGTGTTTTGACAGATTGTGTGGGGATTGTTGTTGGTGTGTGTATGAAGTTGGAAAGACCAACTATATGTTGGTTGAAGTGTCCTTACAGATTATGTTGATACAAGTATTGTTACATTTTAGCTTTAGGTGGGGCTTAAGTGATAAATGATTCATACTATGTGTCGACTATGCTGGGCTTATGTTTGGTTTTAGGATTATGCTTCCTAATTAGTTGTGAATGTGTTTTGGTTTTGATTGAGATGGAATTCCCATAAAGTGTTGGGCTGTCACGATGGAGTTGTAGTGATAAAAGGTAGGAAAAGCATGGTGATTGTGTTGGTTGTTAAATTGTTGACATGTCTGTATATATTAAAACTGTGACCAAGAATGGAGTTTGTAAGACCAAATGTATGTAAATTTTACGGATTCTATGTTCGTCTCATTATGTGATGTAAAAGGTAGGAGACAACCTATTATCTAACCCCATTGTTGTTGCTTGATACTGAGGATGATGCACGGACTTCACCCAACATGCTGCAATTATCCATCCATCAATCTAGCCCCAAAGGAATGAAGAAGAACCAATATAGTGGAGTATTTATTGTAAAAGGCTATGTAATGGTTTTGTATTATATTTTTGAAGGTCCACCCGAAATATGACACTAGTAGTTAATATAGCCGAACAGTGAGTTTTGTGGGAGTATTTTTATTAGGGTTGTGTAATATGGTAGTTGCATTAACAACTATTACCAAAATTTATTACTGATGGTTGATTGTGGAATTCATTTTGTAATTTTTTGTATGATTCATACTGTGTTCAGGTTTTTATTTTTCCATATATCATGCTTTTGAGACTGGGATGAGTACTAAATATTGCCTAGGAAAGAAAAGCCAAGCAGGCATGACTTGGTGAGAATGATTTGCCTTTGCCAATATGATGTGCCAAAGGTCAAAGTAACCATGCTATTTTTTTGCCAAATTGCTACCAGTTTTTTTTATAATTTAATCAGGGAGTAAGTTAAACTCAAAAAAGCTACTTGCAGGCGGGGTAGGGAAACGAGGTGTTACATTTGCTTACACATGACGTTGGTTGAGTTTGGAAAGTTGCACATAATCTTTGCGAGATAATTGAACTCTTTTATGGATTATATATAAAGTATGCTTGCACAAGCAAAATAGATATAGAGATTCAAAGCTTGAATGGCTATGATGTCCATTAATTTTTTTCTTTTTATCTTTTGCCAAATTTGAAGTTTTTTTTCTCAAGATATATAGACCCCACTTGGCATTGGGGATTGATTTGATTTGATGTAATGGCCGTCTTTATCCCTTTAAAAAATATATATATTTTGTAAATAATATAATTTGACGTGACTAATGCCACGTTAGCGATTTCCCAAAAGGTACCCAACGCTGGATACTAATAGCAAAATTTATATGTTTCTAACTTCAATCATGATCCAATTAGTCAAACCACAATATATATATATATATATATATATATATATATATATAGCATTGTATACGTGACCATGCATTAGAGCATTGACATTAGATTCATCAAATGAGTTCAATCTTCAAAATTTAATGAATTGATGTTTTAAATCATTGCATTGGATTCGTCAAACACTAAAATCTGAAACTTTTAGCTATAGTGCATTCCAATTCATCTTCAAATTTGAAGACTCTATAACCATTATTTTATTTATTTAAATTATTGTTTTCCAATTTTGAGTCACAATATATTTAAATTGAGAAACAATAATTTAAATCTCACATCAAAAGTAGTAATTAACATATAGTTAGTGTAATTGTAAAATATGGCAAAAATATGTATATAAATAATACTATTAAAAAAATAATATTATATTATTATTTTGATGAATCTAATAACTAATGTATGATGTGGGGTTATGTATAGGGAGGTTTTGGATTTATGGAAAACATGTAGTTTTATTCCCATCAACAGCCCAAGTGTGCAACCTTGCCATTTAACATGTACGCATATATATAATTGGAACAACAAATATTATATATATGCCAGAGAAATGCTATTTCTGAATATTTCACGATGTGTGAAATGCTATTGTACACCATTAATATGCTATGTTCTAATGCTCAAGTATTAACCCCACAAAAATATTTACATTCTGCAGCAAGGCTATCCAAATAATATGAAACAAGTATTTGTGAGAAACAATAAAGTCTACTAAATCATAGCTGTCATGATCAGTTCAGATGAGGTTTATGTAGACATTCTTCACCCATGCAGTAGAGAACATGCTTTGAGTGACAGTTGCTTTGCACCAGCACAGGAGGAGGGAAAAAGGAAGTGGGAGAAATGCATATTTTCATTACCAAGGCATGAAATAGCTAGGTAGGTTTGAGAGTACTAGTACAAATCCAAACTTTGCTAAAAGGTTTTACATGTAATGCTCCTCTAGAGGAAAGATATCAGAAGTTTGAGTGCTTGGAAACAAATCCATCCGACGTCCAGCTTCAAATCTGTGAAGCTTGAAATACTTGGTATGCCTTGACAATGGCTTCATCCTTTTGCTTAGAAACAGAAACACCTTTTATGGCTTTATCCATGAATGGCTTCATCCTTTGCATGCATGGCTTCATGATCCTTTTGCACAAAATCAGAGTACACTTTTTATGGCTTTATCCTTATATGGGTTCATTCTTTTATTATCCATCCATCAATCCTTTTTATGGCTTCATACTTTTGCACAGAATCAGGAACTCCATTTTTTTTCTTTCATCCTTTTATGGCTTCATCCTTTTGCATAGAATCAGCAACTCCATTTTATACCTTTATCCTTGTATGGCTTCATCCTTTTTATGGCTTCAAAATAAAACAGCATTCTATGGCTTCATCCTTTTACACAGCATCATAAATTCCTTATTGACTATATGAATTCATGTCTTCATTCTTTGATGGCTTCATCCTTTAAGTTGTTTCATCCTTTTGCACAACTTCAGTATTTCTATTTGTAGACTGCATCCTTTTATGGCATAAACACTGTTGGTCCTTGGCTATCTCCATATGTAGTTGTAATCTCAAATGTTGCTTCTTGCTACACTGCGTATTTATTGGTGAGATGAACGTGCAGAATTAATGACTTAGTCAAAGAGAGGGAGAGGCCGAGGAAGAGTGCTTCTTGCTACACTCCGATACCCACAGCTAGCAGCAGCAACTTGGACATTGAGAGATGATGCTGGGGTACACTCTGATGACTCCACTCAACCTCCAGATGGCCCATGTCCAGTTGAGTTGCCTCCTTATACTCATCCTGCAGAGGCTGCTGAAACAGCCGAGGGTAAGTAACATGTTTTCTAGTCCTTAAGCATTTTATTAAGTAATTACTCAGTGTTTTCTAGATGTCTTTGTATCAGCTTAAATATATAATTTTTTGTGATTGTGATATAGTAGAAAACAATAATAAACGTGTTAGGGGAGTAGCGAAGGGGATGGAGTTTGAGAGGTTGCGAAAGTACGGGAAGATACCATTGGAGATCAAAGATGGCAAGATAGGCCCATCATGCAACAACAGAACAGTCTACATAACAAGAGTGACGTGGTTGGTGAGTCACTATACAGAAATGAGGCATGTTAGTTGGAGTGTCGTTGACGGAAAGGAGAAAGAGGAATTGATTGATCGTGTTAGAGTATGGGTTTCTACCTTTTCATGATTGATATAATTGCACCATGAGTAATATAAAACTGTACTAGATCTATTTGCCAATGTTAAATGAATTGATATTGTGTAAAGGCAGAGGACACTAAATCAGTATTCTAGTAAAGAGAACCTAATAAGTTTCCTGTAAGAAATTTGTATGGTGTCTATTTTCTCATAGGTAAGGTAATTGATTTGCCAATGTTAAATGATTGCTCATAGCAGACTTTTCTAATACTGCTATTGCAAGCTTGGCTCAGTAAATACTGCTGAAGGGGACAATGTTTAACACAATCTTACATTTACCTATGATTTGTAAAGGACCATGTGGTTTTAAGATAGAGTTAGCAATTATAAATATGCATTTTTATGGCTCAGAAGCAAAAAATAAACATAGAAGTTGCTTCATATTTATATGGTAGAATGTGTATTATAACGGACTATAGGACCATATAACTCATATATGGTATATGAGTTATTAACAATTGTGGCAAATAACAGAACAAATGGATGATATGGGTTTTTAACAAAATTCCATCAATAGGCTGACTTCGAGTTGGACTGGACGAAGAAAAATCATCATTGGACAGTCACAAGTCAACTCTCTCGTGCTTATAATGCGTTTCATTACATGCTACACCGTAAATACATGAATTATGCAACACATGAGGAGGCACTGGTTAATGGAGGCACATTGGTAGAGAAACCTGTTTGGGAATGGCTATGCAATCGGTGGGACAGTGATGAATTTAAGGTAAGGTTCACAATTTTCTGCTCAGATTCATTGTACAACTAAAGTCATTAAGTTAAACCAGTCTGCTGTTTGCAATTGTTCAGGGTATTTAGAATTTATATTTTTTTGTTATATTGCAGAAATTGTCCACCCAAAACAAAGAAAATAGGCATAAACAAAGGTTCAACCACACAAGCGGAAGGACGCCGTTTGTTGTCAAACTTAAGTTTTATATATTTTTCTTCAATGGAACTAGATGGGTAATGTGAATGGTTTGGCAATGTTCATGTAGAAGGACAAGAATCTTATTAATTTCTACAAAAATGTACATTGGTCGAATAAAAGGGGAAGATTTATCACACCAACTACAAATGATAATTATGTGAGTTTCCATTGTTTATATATTATTATTTGGCACTTCCATAAATAGGAAATGTTTAGTGTATGGCAAAAGAATATTCTCCAACCATGGTCATTTATTAGTTAACACAATGGTTGGGTTTATGCCCAAAATAAGCTTCAAATTAGATTGAGCAGCTTTTGAAGTTTGTAATATTTGCATTGATCATTTATGTTTGAATAATGAGTAGGTAATGAAGTTGTGAACAATTATATAAAGGGTGGTTTGAAAATGTTGAATGTTGTGTTTAAGTGATATTGAAGAGCAAAGTTAGGAGAAACTTTGAGAATTATATCTAGAGATTTGGAAATTCTCAAATCTCTCACGCCCTAATGACTCTTTATTTTGAACAATAAATGATAGATTTACAATCCGTTGGAAAAAGGGAGAAGTCATATCCTTCATTGGACAAAAGGCTTGTTGGACTTTTGTGATACCATTACTGCTATTAGTTTTGTCAAGACAACTCAAAATTAAGGGCTGGCTCTTGAAGGACATAAGGGATCTCTGCCTTTAACTATCACAATCAGAAGTTGTCGAATAAATGTAATTATGCAATTAATATTGGAAATAGTACATAAGATAAACTTTAGAAACAACATTTCTATTTTGTTTTCCAGATCCAAAGATTAAGAAGTAAAACCAATGCAAGAATGTTGTTAGAATGTCAAAAATGGTTGTTTTTTGAGACCCATGTTGAGGTAGATATAGGCAACCAAATCCGAAAAAGTGGCTCGGACACTATTGACCTGCTCCGGTAGAGTTATAGATAAAACAGTTGACCAGAATTGGTTTTTGGGTAGCCCTAAAGATAATCATTTCGAATGCTAAACAAATGTTGTAATTGGTTTTTTGCAAATGTCTAGTGATAAGCAATGAGATTGCATTTTACTTATAAAAGAAAAAAAAAACAATGAGATTGCATTAGAAAGGCTTATTACAGTTCTACTTATAAATTCAAGAAAAAAAACTTTATATATTAAAGTTAAAAAAAGCTGTTGTTTATATCTCCATTGGTGACATTCATATACATTTGTAGATCCCATTTTAGGATTTCTCTTAAAATATGTTAGTAGAGATTACCCAAATTAGGTAAAAGATGAGTTACTACTCAATATGATGGTAATAGTGAAAGTTGTTCATGCCACAGAATCAGATGGTTGAAAGGATGGATGCTAAAGAGCCAGAGGGTCGCACAGATGAAGCAACAGCAACCATATTCAGGGAGGTTTTGGAACATAGGTCAGGGTATTCCAGAGGGCTGGGACACTCTGTTATAGCTGAATATGCTAAACTACTTGGAGTATCAAATGAGGAGTATGAACGTCTTGTCAAGGAAAATGCACAAAATAGAAAAAATACAGAATATTACCAAAATCGGCTTGAAGAGATTGAAGGTGGTTTCATGCATATGAGGGACCATATGCGGGAGTTTGAGGGACGTGTAAACATTCAAATGTCAGAAGTGGAGACAGAATTAGAGTCTCAAAGAGAGACTGGAACCAAAATTCCATAGCCAACAACATGCCAGCAGTGACTACTTTCGTTTTTTGGCTTCAAGACTTTTGCTACACTTTTGATATATTAGTCATGGGGAGTGATTTACTAGTAATACTTTTGGTCAGTTATATGTGGGGATTCTACTCTTGCTGGAGAGGTTGAAGGGCCTTAAGGTAAATGGGTTTCTTACTCTTACATAAATTCTGATATATTAACCAAAGTTCAACTGCTTACTATTTTTACAAAGTTTATCTCATAATGGGCCATATTTTATAAGGTCGTGAAGGGAGGGATACTAAAATTGTATTGATGATTGAAATAGTAGTAGAAATGACAGCAAAATTAAATGCTTTGTTTGCAATATATGAGTTAGTAAAAAATGCTTGATATTGTTGGAACACTCTTGATCTCTTCAACAACAGAGACATGAGACTGAAATTGATTTGTATGCCTGGCATTTTTCGATAGATAGATATATGCAGTAGTAGGAGGATAACAAGTTATACAAACTGAGATACCTTTCAGCGGAAGACGACAAAATTATTTTCGGCGAATGGTTCCAGCACAGATGAATAGTAACAAAAAGTCACTATTTACTATTCACTTTTTGCTTTACTTTCCCGTGATTAATGGGATCGCACTATTTGTAAAAAGGCTTCCTTGTTCTATAAAAGGGCTCTTCAGTTTTCATTCAGGGCAGAACTTTCGATTGAGAACAACTCTCTCACTCTCAAGAAAGATTTGCTTTCAATATTTAAGTTTCCCTTGCAACCTTATTTTCCTTTGAGTCTTTAAGATTGTAAGTGCATACATTTACCTGTAATTACTTTCATCTAATATATTTGAAAGTTTTTGCTTATTATACACTGATTCTGAGCATTTCATGCATTGGAAGGTTGAGCCTCCACATATCTGTTCATATTTATCTTTCAATTTTCTAATTATCATCTTATTCCGTTGTATCTTGGATAAGGTTGCAAGGGAAACTTAAATATTGAAAGCAAATCTTTCTTGAGAGTGAGAGATTTGTTCTCAATCGAAAGTTCTGCCTTGAATGAAAACTGAAGAGCCCTTTTATAGAACAAGGAAGCCCTTTTACAAATAGTGCGATCCCATTAATCACGGGAAAGTAAAGCAAAAAGTGAAAAGTGACTTTTTGTTACTATTCATCTGTGTTGGAACCATTCGCTGAAAGTAATCTTCTCGTCTTCCGCCGAAAGTGAAAGTAGTCTATCATCCATCATCTTTCCGCCCCTAAAAAGTAGAAGCTGTTAGAGTGATAGCTGAGAAGGTGCGTTGGATTCTCGGTAGGGAGTCTCTTCAATGCAGGACTTTGTGGGTTATGAATCAGTCGTCTCCCAGTCTGGGGGGATAATCTTGTGAATCATGTCCAAAAATATTACTGTAAGGGTCTGAGTCTATTGAAGCCTCTGATCCTGCAGTAGTTGAATCTTCACTGTTATTGTCATCCTCGATGGATTTCTTTAACAGCAGGAGTAAGTCTTTCTTCGATAGTTGGTCAATTGGTGACTTGGCTTTCGAAGAAGCTGAATCTTGAGAAGCAGTAGAATTCTTATTTTTTGCTGAAGTCTTTTTCTTTTGCTTGGATAAAGAATTATGTGAATTGGAAGCCTGTTCTTCTCCTGTAATGGTAGGATAAGGTACTAGGGCTTGGATAGGAGAAGGAGAGGGGAATTCCTCCTTGTTTTGTAGATTTGGCACTGCTAGTGGGAAATCTACTGAAATTCTGGAGACAATTTCGTCCGAATGAGCGAACTTGTACCACCATTTAACTAAATATTGGCGAACCAATAAGTCATTGTTTTTCTCGTAGTGCCATTTACAAATTCAGGGGGTTTTGTATCTGGCGCAGAAGAAAATAAGGGAAGGGAGTTTGGCATCTCGTCCTTTTACCTTATTAGAAATTGCGAAATGTTTGATGGCCTTCTGGAGGTCATCAAGAAATATCTCAGGATAGGGGCCATAGAAATTCCACCATTTCTGGAACCATAGAGGGAAGTTGTGTTTGCACTTTCGGTCAAATGTGATGATCCAAGAGTGCTGGAAATCTGGGGTTTGGTCCAAGGGAAATTTTAACCAGGCTTGAATGTAATCATAATAATTATAAACAATTCTGGTTTCTTGGACCAAAGTTTTGGGAGTAGAAGGGTGGGTTGCCCATTCTTCTTCCGTCAAAACAAAAATAATATAACAACTGTGAAAGATGATTTTTGAAGGTTCAACTTTATAGAATATTGGTTTGATGGAAATGGAACCGGTCTTAACAAAGATTCCAAGGTAGAATTTGAGATCTTTGGTAGGATTGTCAGGAATCCAGTGAAAATCCTGGGGGAAGTAATCCGTCGCAATTTGAAAGGGATCTGTTTTTATTGATTTCTCAATGTAAAATAGGTTTTCAAACCACGATTTCTTGAAATATTGTGCCTTATTGGCACTGATAAACTTATTTGTTGGCCTGGATCCCGTTATTGCTAAAGGATTAGCAAATGGATCAAAGGGTGTGGCCAGGGTTGAAACAAATGAAGCAGGGGTGACCAATCTGGGAACCTGCCCAAGACTGGTGAATCTATTGGTTATCTCCAGTTGGGAGGAAGCCATGGTCGAAGTCTTTGCTGGTGCAGAAGGCACTAGCAAGTTGGAAATAGAGGAGGAGCTGGGTAGTCCACCTGGTTTCTATCTTTATATCTCACTTTTCTTGATAATTTCTGGAGACACTCTGTCTCTCTCTCTCTTTCTACGTTAAGTGTTGGTTGTCCTGTTGTACACCACCGTAGTCGTATACATCATTCTATCAGGCCACAGGGGCTCCGTGTATTGCCGTGTTAGCCAAAGATAGGTGTTGAAGGTGTGTTAGGAGTAAAAAACAGTGGTAGTTTGCTTTGATGTTGTGACCCTCCGGTATGTGTGAGTACTGCAACTAGGGTAACCACAAGACCTAGATCTAGGAAGGACCTAAGAGTTTTGTTTCAGATGTTATCAAGATGAGTAGGATGTATAGATCCAACTCATCAATTAGTTCCAGGTCGGCTTTGCCTCCTGATATTACGAACGAAGAAGATTGTGATATCCCAGAAAATGATTTAGTCAATCCAGATCAATGGCATATGCCAAAGATCAAGATTGATTCTTTATATCATCGTTCTTTTTTTATCAAGTTTTAAAAGTGAGTTCAAGGTTAGAACTGTAGAACAAACTTTTCCTATTTCAAACATGCATGAACAATTTCTTTTATTTCAAAAGAAGACGATAGAACTCTATCGTCAAAAGAGTTTTAAATTCATGCATATTGCTTCTGTTCAAATTGCTATCCGCCCTTTAATTAGGAAGGGTATTGATGCTTCAGTTCTTCTTTGTCTTCGTGACAGAAGATTCAATAAATTTGAAGACAGTGTCCTTGGAGTAGTTCAGACTTCTCTCATGGAAGGACCTGTTCATTTTGATTGTTATCCAGATTTATCCCTGGATTTATTTTATAAACATGTTTTGTCTGCTCTAACTTTAAATGTTCAGACCTCTGGCTTCGACATGGTTGAAGGTAGCAGACCTATGGCTTTAGTCTACCGGTTTTATTATCGAGTTATGAGTACTAGCCTTGAACCTAGGGCTAAGATCAATTCTCGAAAAAATGAGACCCTTCTAATGTATGGTTTTACCTCGAACGCAAATATCATAACACCTAAGATGCTCTTTTGGAAAGATATCAATCTTCCGAAAGAATGGGTCCTTAAGGAAGAACTCCCCCCAAAGGAAATTCTTACTAAGGATCAAGACCTTAGCTATATCCAGCAGTATCTCGATGATACTGGAAAGATATCCTTTGGATCTTCTAGTTTTAATGAAAGGAGAAATTCTTTTGCTGGATCTAGATCATCTTTTAGTTCGGACCAAGGTCTTAGAGATGCTAATCTCAACAGATACTTGAAGGAAAAAGAAAATCCTGTTCGTCCGATTCTTATCAGGGAACTTCACAAAAGTGAAACTCCCTCTATTCCAGATCTGAAGGATTTTAAGTTGAAAGGAATTTCAACTGAATCCCAGGTGACCTCCGCATTTTACTCAACCAAAGAAGATGTTGAGCCCAAACCCATAAAGGAAGAAGCACGAAGGGATGATGTTGATTCGTTATCCCCAATAGCTTCTGATATGGTTGCTCCAATCCATCACCAATTAATGGTTTTGGATAAAGCACTTGGTTTAAATTCTATTGATATGATCTCTTTACTTCATGAATTCAAATCGGATGAAAACCATGATAAGAGAAAATCTTATCATGCGATTTACACACTTCTTAAGAAATAGAAGATTCGGAGAAAATGGAAAGAAAAGATGGTCGCTATTAACAAGCACATCGTATTCTTTGATTTTCTTGAGAATCATTATGCTTCAAATAAGGATATTTCAAAAAAGAGTTTAAACGTTTTAAAAACAAGTTTTACTAAAGAAGAAGGCAGGACTGTTGTTAAAACCAGCCACCTGCCTTTAGAAACCATCCTTGTTCCAGTAAAAGGAAAAGAAGTGAAAGCTTCACCTTTTAAAATTTTGGATCGAGGTCTGCAAGAAAATGTTGTTTGAAACAAAAAGATTATTGAACAAAACAACTTTGTCAACCAAACCCTCCATACAATAGGTCAACAACTTGATCGTATAGAGGAGAAAGTTGAAAAACCTATTTTTCAAAATCATGCTCCAACTAATCTAAAAATGGTTGAAAAACCTGTGATTATCTTACCAGAGAACAGACCAAAAATTATTCTTAAACCGGTCGACAGAACTCTTAATAAGATTAATCAAATGCTTGCTGAGATTAAGCAGGAAAAACTCTCTGTCAGTGTTTTAAACAAAGACAGCAAAGGGGTTATCTTTGATGACTCATTTTCTGTGAACACTTTGGATGATGAAGATTCCTTGTCGGATAATTCCTTAACATAGAAAATAGATTTAGTCCAAAGCGGTTTTCAGGACCTTTCCATAGAAAGACCTGAGCTCGCCAAAATTTATTCGAAAGGACCTACTCCCATTGGTCTTACGAAGAACTAGTATTCTAGACCCATACCACTTGATTTACAGTTTGAGGAAAGAGGTTTCCAATCTCAATTCTCAGTATCTGCCGACCAAATGTATGAATGAAATATTGATGGATTCTCTGAGTAGGAAATCCTCAATACTGTCCAGCGTATGTCTATGGTTGCTAATGCTTATGTTAATAACCATCTTGGCCGACTGAGATAGTTGATATCCTGACCAATGGATTTTCGAGCATGCTTCGAGCTTGGTGGGATAAGCACTTTACTGAAGAAGCTAGGGGTAGTATACGTTCTGCAGTCAAAAAGACTGAAGAAGGTTTACCCGTATTTGACCAAAATAGAGGACAGGGCGAATCTGATGCGGTCAATACCCTAATATTTACCATGATTAAACATTTTGTTGGAACTCCATCCAACGTCACCAATCGCATCTCTGATTATCTCAACAATCTGAGATGCAATAAGATGTCTGATTACCGATGGTACTTATGTCTAGAGCCATGCTTCGAGATGATTCTAATATGCCTTAATGGAAAGAGAAATTAATTGATAGATTGCCTCGTTTGTTTGCCATTAAGGTTAAGGATTCACTTACTAGTATCTCGGGTTCGCTGAATTACAATGATTACACTTATGGTGACATCATAAGTATAATTCATAAACTTGGTATTAGTATGTGTAATGATCAACGAATGCTTGCTCAACAGATGAAGGACATAAAGAAAGCCGAATATGAAATGAGAAACTTTTGTGAACAATTTGGCCTTCCTCCTATTGCTCCATCTAGGCAGCATAAGAAAAGTTTAAAAGCTCGTGGGAGTCACAGGAGAATACTCCACGATGAATTTTATAAAAAACCCGCTTCAAAACCGGTTTCAAGAAATAAACCATTTCAAAAAAGATTTTCAAAAAATCCTACTAAAGGAACTTGTTATACTTGTGGCAAAACTTGACATTTTGCCAATAAATGCCCAAAAAAGCCCAAGATCAAAAAGAAGCTTAATGAGCTACAGATCAATGTCGCTGATCAAGAAGATCTGTTCCGACTCCTCGAAAATGGATCTCCTTCATCCTCAGATAAGGATGAACTAAGTTCTGATGATTCAGATTATCACTCAGACTCAGATTATCCTAGCTCACCAAAAATTAAGCTTGGTTGTAATGATTCCTGTTGTAAACCTGAAAAGAAAACAGTCAATGTTTTGGATCAGGAAAACAGTAAAGATAAAGTTTTAATCAAAGAGGAAGAACATGAAAACATGCTCTTATCTCTTATTTCACAACTTGAAAACCCTGAGCTGAAAGAAAGATACCTTAAACAGCTTAAAAAGGTTATGACTCGCAAAGAGTCACCTTCAGGGAAGATTTCTTTTCAGGAAACTTTGGGACGATTTCAAAAACAAAAACCCAAAGAGATTTCAACAAAGGATTTGCAACATGAGATTTCTTTAGTTAAAAAAGAAATTTCTGAACTCAGAGAAGAGGTTAAAGCCCTAAAAAATGAGAATGCATCTTTTCGACAAGATTTAATTCTTTTAAAGATCAATAATGAGTTTGATCAAAATCCTTCTAGCAATGAAATAGATGATTCAAACCATGTTGAATCCTCTAATCCTAATAAGGATATATGCTTACTACACCACTCTGTTCCATATAAATGGTTTTGTTTAGTAGAAATCATTGTTGCTCATGAATACAAATTCTCTGCTATTGCTTTGATTGATTCAGGTGCTGATTTAAACTGTATCCACGAAGGATTAGTTCCTACTCAGTACTTTGAAAAGTCCAAAGAGAATCTATTCTCGGCAAATGGATCTAAGATGAAGATTCGTTATAAGCTAAACACTGCTCATATCTGCCAGGACAATGTTTGCTTTAAGATTCCTTCCGTATTAGTTAAGAACTTAACCCATGATGTTATCTTGGGGATGCCGTTTCTTAGCATGATTTACCCCTTTCTTTCAGATGCCCATGGGATCACTACTGACCCCTTTGGACAGAAAGTAAAGTTCAAGTTTGCTTCTAAGTTTGAATGTGATTGTGCTAGAAAATCACTGTCTTTACTTTTTTCAAAAAGAAAACATCTTATTTTTTAAAACAAGAAATTAAGTTTAAACGCGTTTCTGAAAATCTGAACGATCCTTTGCTTCAATCAAAGATCGCAGATTTCCAAAAAATTCTAATTTCGGAGGTTTGCTCAAAACTTCCTAATGCTTTCGGGCATAGGAAGAAACACCAAGTTTCATTACTTTATATTTCTGGTTTTTCTGAAAAAAATATTCCAACCAAAGCAAGACCTATTCAAATGAATAGAAAAACTTTGGAATTTTGCAAAACTGAGATTCGGGATCTTCTTCACAAAAAAATCATTAGGCGGAGTAAGTCACCCTAGTCCTGTGCTGCATTTTATGTTCAGAAAAAAGTCGAGATTGAGCGAGGGGCACCCCGTTTAGTCATCAATTACAAAGCATTGAATGAAGTCTTAGAGTGGATTAGGTATCACATCCCAACAAGCAAGATTTGATTCAAAGGTTAGAAGGTGCAGTAGTGTATTCTAAGTTTGACCTTAAGTCTTGATTTTGGCAGATTCAAATTAGAAAGTCAGACCGATACAAAACTGGATTCACCACCCCCCTGGGACACTATGAGTGGAATGTGATGCCATTTGGGCTCAAGAACGCTCCAAATATTATGAATGACATTTTCTCGCCATTCACTAAACTCACCATCGTCTATATAGATGATGTCCTCGTCTTCTCCATATCTATTGATGAACACTGTAAACACCTTCATGTGTTCCATGATACCATCAAAAGAAATGGGCTTGTTCTCTTAGAAAATAAGATCAGACTATTCCAAACCAAGATCAGATTCCTTGGTTATAATATTTCAGAAGGCAAAATTAGGCCCATCCAAAGAGCCATTGAATTTGCTGACAAATGTCCTGATGTAATTATGGATAAGAATCAACTTCAGAGATTCCTTGGTTCTTTAAATTACATCTCAGATTTCTACAAGGACATGAGAAAACAGTGTCGTCCTTTGTTCGCGAGATTAAAATCAAATCCGCCTCCATGGACTGGAGTCCACACTAAACTAGTTCAAAAAATCAAGGCACATGTCAAAACTCTTCCATGTCTTGGTATTCCTGTTTTAAATAGTTTCAAAATTGTTGAAACTGACGCCAGTGACATAGGTTATGGCGGCATCTTGAAACAAGTTGTTTCACCAGGCTCTTTTGAACAAATTGTTCGTTTCCACTCTGGAACCTGGAACCATGCACAGCATAACTATAGTACTATTAAAAAAAAAATATTATCTGTTGTTTTGTGCATTTCAAAATTCCAGTCAGATTTACTTAACCAAAAATTTCTTTTACGGGTTGATTGTAATATACATATATATATACATTATATGTATCTAGCGTGCCTTGGATTAATAAAAGCATTCATTTGAGTGGAAATTAATGCGTTGTTTGAAATATATGAGTTAGTAAAACAATTGGACATTAGTTGCAATAGAATCATCAAGTATATGAGCTTAAGTACTTTGGAAATAAGTCTTGTATCTAAAACAAAGTATGGTCAGAGATTGATGGTTGATATATATACCCTGCCATCAAACATTTTTGGGTTTACCTACTTCAAGCTATTAGAGAAGTGAGACATATCTTGAATGAATTTAGATTTTGGGTTTACCATGAAATGGCATGCTATTAAATATTACTCACATCAATTTATAAAAGGAATTTTTGGGTCTATGTGTTGTAGCTAAATTGGGCAGCGATAATTTGAGTTTAAGTGCACAGTTGGTTGTTTTGCTTAAATGAGATGATTTGCTGATAAGGGTTTTATCAAACTAGAATATAGTGATGTAGAGCAAAACATATGGAATATCTGTAATGGCTAATTTTACGACAATATAGTTGAAATAATTCCAAGTTTACTGCTACTATATCCTTAGAGTTATTGTAAAGTGCTACGATATAGATATATATCTGTTCCAATTCAAAATACAGATGTATATAGATAATTATAGTGTTATTGCTATATCTGCTAGGAACATATTTCCAATGGAACTGAATTGGGATTCCATGGGAGGGTACTGGAGATGTTGTTAGTTGCCCAGTGAATAGTAAGGTACAAAAACATGAGGAGTCAAACTAGATACACAATATGGATTACCATGGTACAAAACTTTCAGCTTTTATATTAACACATGCAGTAAATCAATTGGTCTAAGAATTTGAATATAAACCACAAATAGATCCCACCAGATAAAACAGGAAAAATGAGAAGACAAGACTTCTAGGCAAAGGCTAAACAAAGACAAGACTTCTATCTTCTTCAGTACCAACACAAGAGGAGCAACAAGGGACATTATCACCAGCATAACTGGCATTAGAGGGACAAACTCCTATGAGGAATACCTGGGCTTACCAGTTCTAATGGGAAGATCAAGATGCCACTCCTTCAAAGGTGTTCTGGACAAGGTACAAACAAAAATCAGCAGCTAGAAATCCAAACTTCTGTCACAAGCAGTGAGGAGACCCTCATCAAGGCAGTTATTCAATCCATTTCAACCTACAGCATGGGGATTTTTAAACTACCAAGGCAGCTACTGCAAGAGCTCAACAAATTGGTAACATCCTTTTGGTGGGGTTAGCATGCTCAAGAACAGAAGACTCATTGGGTGGCTTGGAAGCAGATGAGCATGTCAAAAAGCTTTGGAGGGTTGGGCCTGAGGGACTTTGAGAACTTCAATTGTGCTTTGTTGGCCAAACAATGTTGGAGACTCATCTCTTCTCCAACTTCCCTTGCTGCCAGGGTCCTTAAAGAAAAATATTTTAAAAGAGGTACACTCCTCTCTACAAAAACTGGCCATAATGCCTCTTTTCTTTGGCAAAGTTTTGTATCCGCAATACCTCTACTTGAGAAATGTCTCATCTGGCGCTTTGGTGATGGAGTATCTGCTAGGATCTGGAAAGACAAGTGGCTTCCCCAACAATCCACCTACAAGCCCCAAAGCAGAATTAGATTCCTTCCTGAGGACTCAAGAGTTGGAATGCTCATCAACAGGCACACTAACCATTGGAACTTACCATTCGTTGAAGTTATTTTTAACAAGGAAGAAGATGATATTATCAAGAGAATACTTCTAAGTCCTTATCCCAAACCTGATAGGTTGATTTGGAGGTGCTCTATCTCTGGTGTCTTCACAGTCAAGAGTGCCTATTACCTAAAGTCTCAAGAGGCTAATCAACACCTGGGTCAATCCTCAACACCTGTGAGGACAGTCAAACCATGGACTAAACTATGGCATCTTCCAATTCCTCCTGCTACCAAAACTTTCCTATGGAGAGCCTATCTTAATGCTTTGCCTACCAAATCCAAGCTTTTCAAAAGAAGGATTACAGTATAGGACTTTTGTGCAATCTACAAATGCCACTCAGAAATAGTTGAACACTCTGGTCTTGTCCATCTGCTCAAGATGTCTGGAGTCAAAGTGTAAGGAAACTTAAAAAATCAAACCTGCATCCTCAAATTTTCAGTAATATGGTGGACTCTCTCTTTGATTCACTAGAGGAAGAAGAGTTGGTAATCTTTGTAATCACATCATGGAAAGTCTAGAAAAGAAGGAATGAGTTTATATTCCAACAGGTTTTCCAACACCCAAACTCCCTCGTTCAACAAGTCCAACTCATGGTTGAGGAACTCACTCTGATCCAGCAACCTGCCACACTCCCATAGCCCCAGACTGCACCTCCTCTATGGGAAGCACCTCCTCAAGGTAAACTAAAACTTAATTGGGATGATGCTCTAGCAAGATCAATTGCAAGGTTGGAATGGGAGTTGTGATCTGAGACTGGCAAGGACAGATCAAGGCCACTATGAGGATGAATCAAGACCCTTTTACTGATCCTCTCCTAGCAGAAGCTTTTGCAGCTCTTCAAGCATCATTGTTCTGTAAATCTTTGGGAAAACAGGACATTGTCATGGAAGGTGACTCTTTGCAAGTGGTTAACTACCTTCAAGCTCATACAGATTCTAACTCCTACGTTGGCACTCTGATTAGGGACACCAAGACCACTCTCAATTCCTTCACTTCTTGGACTGCTAGGCACACTAAGAGAGCTTGTAACTTTGTAGCCCATGCCTTGAGCTGAGATGCCCTTAGCATAAGTGATAGGATCCTCTCTAGTCATGCTATCCCTCATTGTATTCTAAACTTGTTATAATTATTAAAAGTTTTATTCTAAAAAAAAAACTTTCATCTCAACTCATCTCATCTGTGAAAATAAACGAAACCTGAGTAACTAGAGCTAGATGAGGATTGTCTTCATGATGAGGAAAATAAGGTATAGAAGCATTATCATTCGGATTGATAGTTGTTGAAGCGTAAGAAGACACCATTGTTGAAGAAAATCTAATACCATTTAGAAACTGAGAAGAATCTTCATAAATCTTCTCATTAACTTTATTGTATCAGTACTGTTAATATTGAAAATCGCACAACAGGCCAGAAGAGAAGTAAGAGCCATTCTCGGCCCACTGTGATGATTCGGGCCTCGATCAATTGGTGCAGTCTATGGGATTCGAACCCATGATCACACGACTAAAAACTGAAGATGATAAAATATCCCAAGCTCATAATGACCTTCCAAGCCCAACCCAAGGGTAGGAGTCTCATCAGGAGGAAAAGAGAGGACATGACAAAAGGCTGGGATGATAGTGTGTCAGGAGGAAAAAGAGGAGATGTAATATAAAGAATAAGGGATGTGACATAAAGAAAGGATGGACAGAGGATAAAGGAGGAAGGACCGGACAACATCAAAGGGATTTTGACTTCTTCTTCTGCTTCTCCAACTTCGTTACAAGAGCTCTAGAGAGATTATATTGCAGTGGATTTACCATCCAAAAGACCCCTGGACGTAGGCATTATGCCGAACCATGTAAATCTGTGTGTTTCAATTTCTTTTATTTTTCCAATATGTATCTCTTATTCACTGCCATGGATGTACTTACGGATGTCGTACAACCGCACTCGACTGTCTCCAGGGGCTCCAAACCACATAGATCAAGGTCTGAATCATCGCAGCGAGCCTAGAATAAATTTTTCTCCCCTTCCGACCTGTTGTGCAAATTTTGGCATCAACTTGTACAATAGCAAGATTGACATGTATAGCATAGCTAATTATATTACACGTGTTATATTAAACTAAGAGCTAACTATGACTAATATGTGTGATCTCTAACAATAACTAACATGAAGCATAACTAAAAGGAACTGCACAAGCATACTATGAAATAAATTTAATGTAAGAATGATGTGTCAAAGCACAAAAATTAGTTCTTACATGAAATTATTGAAAAACTTGTTCCTTCCTTAGGGTCTTCAATCCAAGAGAGAATGGAAGGGAGGGAAGTCGACTTTTCAGGTTCGAGAAGCGAATAGGGGCTAGGGCTAAGCAAAAATCCAAAAATTTGACTCCGAACTCAACTTCGACTCCGCTCTGAATCTGAAAAAACAAAGTCGAAGTCAGATTTTTTATTTTTCATTTTCCAGTCGAAGTCGGAGGTGTCGTTGGACCGACTCCGATTTTGCCCTTCGACTTCGATATTATGCATATATTATAAAAATGTATATTTATCTATATATTGATCATATATTAGTATAGTTATATGTTCATATAACTAGAATTTATATAGTTAGATTCAATAACATACTAGTATGAGCTAATTACTATAAAATAATATACTTATATTTAATATAAATAGACTAATAATAGTTTAGTATATTTAAACATCATAGTATTACTACCATACATAATGAAATATAGAAATAAGTTAGACACTAGTATAATAACATGTAATATTAATGTATAATAACATGTAAGTAGACACTATAGTATAAGTCTTGTATATAAATAAATTAGACACTATTATAATAAGTTTATAGCATGTATAATAATGACCATTAAATTTAGTATTGTAAAACATTATAAAAACCATATATAAAAAACTTTATGGCTAAAATGAGCATTTTTAAATGAGCCAAGTATTTTAATGTCTTCCAAATATTCTAAAAGTCTGAAATTATCTTAAATTGGGTATTTTAAGTGTTAGTGAATCAAATCTATTTTTTAAAGGTTAGTCTCTTTAATTGTTTTGAGCTCTGGAAATAATATAGTTTTAAGAAAATCATTTTGTTTAAATGATTTTATTTATTTAAGAATATTATTTAATATTCATTTTTTTTATTTTACTTTTAAAACTCTATTTTTTTATATGTATTTATTTATCTTAGAAATGGTAATTGAAATGCTTCATTTTACTTTATCATGAAAAATATTATTTATGAGATCAAGAAAATAAAATTGGATTTTCTATTTAATGTATTTCCCTTCTCCTTTCTAATTTCTCTCTTTCTCTCCCTTTTATCTCCATGTTTAATTTTCACCCTTGAATTAAAGTGAGAATCATATTTAGGGCTAGGATAAGTTGCACAAACCCTAATTCTCATCCCCTTTGAATACATGGACTTCAATATCTCTCTCTAGAAAAAAACCCTCTGCCTTCTCTCTTAACTCTCCCAAACTCCGACCTAACGAAAGGGGGTGGGAGCTTCGGCTAGCTCCTCCCCCCCTCTGTTTTTCCTTCCCCATCCCTTCTTCTCTGTCCATTTTAGTTTCTATATAGTGTTTTTTGGTTCTGCTTTTGTGCTTTCAAGCCAAATAAGGGGGGATCGCCGTTCGGGTCTTTCCAGCCGTTGCTCTTCTACACGCGCCCCACCGGGATGACGCCCTACCGCTGATCTTCAAGACCACCAAATCTGGCATCCATCGGAGTGGAGCGTCGCCCGCACGCGCGGGACGAAGGTCCGGATCTCGTCGGTGCGTGACCATCACGCGCCACCAAGGAGCCTTCTGCTGATGTCATGCTCAGCTTCTCTGGCATCCCTGACTCTGGGACTTCCAAGATTGACCATCAGCTTTCCTACCACAGTGACCAGTATTCTGCACGTGCCACTGCCGACATATTGTGCACTGTTCATCAGTTTTTATTTTTTTGTTTCTGTGTTGTTCCGTTTCAGTGTTTTTGTTGTTGTTTGTTTTTCTATTCTTTTGTTTTTTGTTGACTTGGGTGAGGTTTTGAGCCCTTGGATCTGACGCAATCTGGGGCAAGAGCTGTTCGAGAGTGGTGGGCGATGTTACAGCCAGTGGTCGTACGGCCAGTGCTCGCGCGTAGGTGCTTCCTGTGCAGTGGAGGCTGTTTCTGCTCGTGCGTGAGCTGGGTGCTCGTGCCGTTAGGGCTCGAGAGGCCGATGCTTGCGGTGGGCGTGACGTCCGGGGTCATACCAGTGCTTGTGGTTCTGTAGTTGTTAATGTTATTTTAGTTATTAATACTATAGAAATAGGCTATTGGATTCGATGTCCATAGCAGTGTCCCGTACTCTTCCTCCCTGGGAGGACAGAGAGGGCCTTTAAGTTTTGTTTTTCAGAGCGCTTTCTCTGTTAAGAGAGAGTTTGTTGAGAGGTTAAGACAATGTCTGCCACAAAGGAATTTGTATGTGGAGTAGCCCGAGAGCTGATGCATACTTTGATTTATAGTCTTGATTTTCTATGTATTGATAAGTCACAGTTGTAATTTCGGTTCATTAATGAAATGAGTCTGTTTCCATCAAAATTAAAAAAAAATAAAAAATCCCATCCCCTTTCTCTTTTCTTTTCTTCTCCCCCCCAATTTCTCTTCTCTTTCAGCCGCTGGCCCGCTAGCTATCATGAATGGTAGCAACGAGGCCACACCACGAGCACCCAGCAGACCACCACCATGCCTAGCCAGTTGAATACCCCCTCTCATCCCTCTCGGTTTCATTCTCCCTCTTTCAGATCTCTCTTTCTTACATTCTCTTCTCCATCCTTATCTCGGTTAGGGCTCCGCCGCAACCATGCATCTTGCACGTCGTGGCACCGTATGTCGCTGGAAGCTCCTCAGCCGCCCTCTTTCACTTTTCCCTTGTGTCGAACAACTCACACCGTCCCTTGATTCTCAAGGAATGACCGCCCTCTTTCTGTTTTGTGATTTACAATCTGTGATTTTGTAGTTTGCAGTATGTGATTTGTGATTTGCGGTTTGTGATTTTGAGATTTTGGTGAAACCAATGTGCTGTAGCCAGTAGTTTACAAAATCCGACTTTACTTCGACAAGTTGGAATCAAAGTCGGAGCAGAGTCTATTGTGGCTGGAGTTGGAGTTTGGAATTGGAATTATAATATTTATAATTGTTGGTATGTAGGACTTAGTTTCATGTACTAAAATGTAAGAACCATGTAATAAATGTGTTCATATAATTTTTACAATCTTATAATTCAATAAGGTTTATATATTAATTGTAAAAAATTTATTATATTTAATGATTTTGTCATTTTGTATATTAATTATTTAATTCATCTATAATTAAGTAGAAAATGTTTAAAAGAGTAGGAGCAAAATTTAAATAATAACTCAACTCAGCTCGAGTTTGTTAAAGAGTACAGATAAGGATCGAAAAATAACTCAACTTGACTCGAACTCATATATATTTGATTAGCTTGAGTTCGAATTTATGAGCTCCAAGCTCAAGCTCAAATTCGAACTCGAGTTATTTAAGTTAAACTCGACTCTAGATTAATCTAAAACATCGACTCAAATTAAATCGATTACATCGTTATAGCATTCCTTAAAAGGCTACAAAAAGGACCACGCTCTTGTGCAAAGCCTCACTTCTGAAGTACAGTATATCGACGTGATTTACGATTTTTTACTTTGAATACTTTTTTATAATTTAAGAACTTATAAACATAACATTGGCCCTTAATTTTAAAGCTGGCTAAACATGAACAGTTTTAATATTATGAGATTTAGTACCTTACGCGACTGTCTGATCTACAGTAGGTGAGAAAATTGTAGGATGATCCCTCTGACATTTTTATATTCCAGGATACTTCGCTTTAGGAGATAAATGGTAAATCAACAATCGGTATTTTAGCAAAATAGAATTAAAAAGAGAGCAATGCTATATATACACCGCATTATCATCTTACTTTCATCCTATTATATATGTAAGATATATATGACATATTTATCATCATTGGATAATAAAGAATCAATTAATGATGATAAATATGTCACATCTTATATAGTAAGGTAAAAGTGAAATAGTAATGTAGTGTATAGAATTTTCTTTAAAAAAATTTATTATTTTTATAAATAAATATATCATCAATTAAAATATAAAATTATGAAATAATGTTAAAAAGTTATATTATTATTATTTTATAATTAAATTATACATTGTTTTGGAAAGTTAGTTAAAACTTTTTTAAAAGAAAAATGTTACGGCGACCCTGGCTGCCCTGTTAGGGACCTCGGTCAAGTCCCTAATCACTAGGTTCGCCACGCCAATGGTAGTCTCGAGTTGACCGAACCTTAGTTCCTCTCTTGCTTGGTTCTCGATCAAAGATGGTCAAATGGCCAATGTGGTATGGTGAGGTTAGGTGTTTAGGTTAGATGGACGATGGGAACAAGGAAATGGTTCAAGGAAGTGTATGGCTAGGAGCGGTTAGGGCGCATGGCACTATGGTGTCCTAGGGTTGGCGCCACTTAGGGTTTGTGTTTAGGGTTTGGGAAAGTATGATGGTTGGCTAGGGTTTGGAAATGGATGGAGGTGTTGGGCGGCTAGGGTTAGCCGAATAGGGTAATGGGTTTGAATTTAGGAAAGTTTCCTAAATTCTTGGGATTCAAATGGAAAAGGATATGGCCGAATATGGTAGGGATTGGGTCAATTAGGGTTCCTAAATTATAGGAACTCTAATTATGGTAAGTAAGAGGGGCGGCTAGGTCAAGTCTAAATTAGGCAAGTGATTGCCGAATTTGACTTGATTGGCTAGGGAAGATTTCGGCTAGGGCTACACAAGGAAACACTCAAATTATGGAAAGTTTGACTAACACTTGTGTTGGACGAAATCTTGTGTCAAATGGATTGGAAGAACAATATGATGAAGAACCTCAAGAACAAAGATGAACACTCAAGAACAAAGTGTAAAACACTAATGCAATTGAATGAACAATAAAGTAATCAAACAAACAATCAAATCTTGATTCACGAATTGCACAAGAAATTAATAAACCTCATAGATTGATAAATCAATTTGGGATTCACGGATTGCACCCAAATTGCCCAAGTGCATAAGCACCGAAATTATGATCTCTCAACAAGTATTCTCTCACTTAGAGTTTTTCCAAAAGATTCTAAGGCAATTACATAATGTTCTATTTATAAGCAAAACAACTTGGAAACCCCCAATAGGTCCCTTGGAATTAATTAAATTAAATAAATAAAATAACAATGAGATAGTGGTCATGGACCAAGTCTAGCCATGGCATGCATGGCCCATGGTGGGCTAAGATGGTGCATGGTGGTCTCGGGCTGGTCCATGGTCAAGTGGTTCGGTCATGGCTTGCTGATGGTGAGCCATGGTCAGGTGTGGTGCAGTCATGGCTTGCTGATGGTGAGCCATGGTCAGGTGGTCCGGTCATGGCCTGGGCGTGTGGCCTAGGCGCTGGCTGCAAGGCATGGGCTGGAGCCATGCGCTGGATGGCATGCCTGGTGGGCATGCCACTGGCCTGCTCTGCAAGGCACGGGCTGGAGCCGTGCGCTGGATGGCATGCCTGGGGCATGCCACTAACCTCGCTGGAGTGCGGCAGGGGGCTGGCTTGTGCGTGCGCGTGCGCGCTGGCTGGTCTGGCTGTGCGGTACTTGGGCGTGCGCAGGGCCACGCGGCCCATTAGCGTGCGCACGGGCCTGCGCACTGGCATGTGCGTGGGCGTGCGGCGCGCTGGCTGATTTGCGGGTGCGGCTTGTGCCGCGCACATGGCTATGCACGCGGGCTGACTTGTGTGTGTGGCTTGTGCCGCGCGCATGGCTGTGCGCGCGGGCTGCCACTCGCTAACCTCACTAGCCCGCATGCTGGGCGCCCCGTGGGTGGTTCCCCACGAGCCAAGGCATGGCTGAAGGCTAGCCAAGGTCTCTTCCCCCGCCATGGCTAAGACATGTGCAGCTCCTCTAGGGCCCGCTCGACGTGGGGGTCTAACATGCCCGCCCCCAACGACAGCCATAACAATTTGGTATTTTTAAAGAAAGTAGAAACATGAACAGAATAAGCTAGAAACAACGCATCATATTGATTATGTATCGCTGGCTATGCCCACAAAATTGCTGGCTATGCCCACAAAATCGCTGGCATAGATCTACCCCAGCGATTTTTAAGTCGCTGGAAGATCGCCGGTATTAACGCCCCACTTTAGATCTAGTCCAACGGAACCCAAAACTCGCCGCCATATATTTCTTTCCCGGCGAATTTTTATTCGCTGCCTATCACAACTTAATCGCCGCAAATTCAATATAGGATTCAGTTGTTGAACGCTGGGATAGATTAATGGCAGCGATTAATTTTTTATGCTAAAAGTTAAAATATCGCTGCCAAATATATTTGCCAGCGACTCATAAAACTCGCCGTAATATAAAAATCGCCATATGGAGGCTCCTATGGAAGCGATTAATTATCGTCCGGCTATATTAATACCCGCGATTTTTATATCGCCGCAATTGGAGTTCTACTATTTCCCAGCGAATATTAAATCGCTGCCAAATAATGTTTTGCGGCGAGTTTTTACTCGCTGCTAATTGACTTTTCAATTCGATATGTATATAGCGGCGATATTTAGATCCCCACTATTTAGTTATAGATGGCGATTGTTAGTATCTCCGTAATTTACGTTCTGCTATTAAAAATTTTTTACGGCGAATTTTTAATCGCCGGTATTGAGGTTTTAGTAGCGATTTGTACATCGCTGGGTTAGTACAATTAAACTTTTAGTTTTTATCGGCGATAAATTAGTCGCCGGTAAAGGCCTTTAATTCGCTGCTAAAACTTAATTTGGCTTTAAATTTCCTGGGCCTAATTTTCTTTCTAGGCCTGGTTTTTAGTTGTTCCTAAATGCAACATTCATAATCCAAACTCATTCATTTAAGTTGAACATCGATATAACATGCAAAATAAAATCATTCTATTGCATCCAAGCCCATCAACAAAATCCAAACTCATATGTATTACAATGGGGTGGTGTATTGTATTCTCATATACGAACTGAGCTAAATCCAGAATAATAAATAAGCATCACAGTCATCCAACTTTTGTATTCAACTCTACCATCCACTAAAATAACACCACCAATATCATCACAAAGCCCTAAGCATAGTCTCTGTAAAGTAATAGGAAAGCCCCCCCACAAAAATGTAAATTAGGCCCCTCAAGCCCATGTACAGATCCCGCAATTAACCCAACAGCGGCCAGGTTTAGTACTGGATTGGGCTGGCTTGGACCAAGTGTTGCAGCACAGGATGGGTTGTAAGCACTAGGTCTCCTCACCTTAATAGGGGCACCTTGGAAAAAGTAGAAACAATGAAAGAGGTCAGTCCCATGTAATGTACTAACCCATCCAACTAATACATAGGTGGTAGCTTATGAAGACAAATCGAACTCAAGTGTCATAAATACCTGGACCAGCAGTGTTTCCTCCAATTGCAGCCATAACATGACCGAAAATATGTTACAACAGACTGCAGTAGAACATTTAAGATAATTAGGGTACCCTTGGGTTTTCCCAATGATCATGGCTAAGAAGAATAAATTGTAAACCAAACTTACAACTCTAGACCAATTTTTCCACTCCAAAGGGGGCGGCTTTTTGTGTTCTTTACTTTTGCTAAAATATTAAAAACTTTTAGTGGGATAAATATTTTCCTTCTATAAAATTTCCAGCCTACACAATAGACAAGCATATTCCATTTATGGATGGATATTTGGTGAATGTTAAATTGCATATTGGTTCTTGTTGTTCAAAGAGAGTTGTTTTGAAAGGAGAATTCCACAATAATATAATAAAAGAGGGGCCAGAAACATAATGCTTACTCTATTATATTACAACACACATACGTGGATATACAATACTAGTTTACCCAAGTAATTCAATAATACATGCTAAACTATGGACATTTTTAGCCCAATAGCTTCCAATCCGTCAATTTCTAACTCCTGCAGGAACTAATACTAGTTTAGATTTTTTTTTTTTTTTTTTGGTATTTTGGAAAGCAAGCAGCAGGACGCACTCAATGTAAAACATACTCGTAAATAAAATCCAACTGAGTGTACGTACAACTGACAGAACAAGACCAAATCCAGCTTTATCTTTGGTAAACATAATGGAAAATAAAGGTTGTCCTAATTTACTCTCAAGAAACAAAATCCCCAATGCAATTACTAACTTAATTCCCATCCAACAAACCCAAAGTGCATAATGGCACAGCACGCACTCAACATGCAGGGACAAACACCATCATGCTATCTAAACGTTTTCTCCTTGGACCAATATTAATGTTAGACTATCATCATCATCATCATCTAGGACAGCCTCTTTCTCAGAAGGTTTAAATTCTTGAATAAAAAAATTAGAAACATTAGGTAGAACCAATAAATCGTAATAATTTATTGACTTATAGGAATTGGAACCTTTCATTCTGTAAGTACAAATAAGTAGAACCAATATAACAAAGTCTCCTTTTTCTCTTTTTTGTGGGAGGGGAAATAACACGAAAAAAGTTTTACCCAACACAAGTGTGTATAGTTTTTCTCATCTTTCTTTTATACCTACCTACTTGTTGATCAATGAATATTTGGCTAATTATAATATATATATATATATAATTAAATACAAACTGCCACAACTTAATTGCTCGACAGCTTTACACTGAATTAGCAAATGCATGCAATGGATCGGCTTATCAGAGAGCAAGACTAGAGCAAGACTGGCAGATTTTTTAAATGAGCCGTGGCATTACCTTTGTTAGTTTCTGTATGCGTGAGGCTGCAACTTCATGCACAACAACTCCATCCGTCATAACTTCAAGCACATCCTCAACAAAGAGAGCATAGGTACTAGCCTGGAATTACAAGCAAATTGCATTTGGTGGGGATTGTGAGTTTTACAGAGAATATTCAATGGTCAAGACTCAAAAGTACTTTTTAAGTTGAGAAGTAAAGAGACTGACATTTCAGAAACTATCCCATACATGACTAGTTATATCTTTAATTATCAAAATTATTATTTGAAAATTAAAGATATGATGCAGAAAGGACATACACATTGCATGAAGGGCCAGATAAAGATATCTTTGAATTTGACCAACGGAGGTCCAAGGGCAAAGAGCTCAAAATGGATTCTTCATCTACACCTCTCGTGGCAAGCCATTTGTACTGAACAGATACGATATTGTCCATCATCAGAATTTCAGGCCAAATAGTTATCATCCACGGGATTAAAATCATTTCATTGTCACTGCACCAATCATAGCAGTAAACACTGGGACTATATCGTCGACTCAAACCATAGATGTCCAAGAACAAACTGAGATCATACCAATTTTTCATACCACTTAAAGCCAACCCCATAAGGCACCAATGCAAAAAATGGTCCCTATTTGGCAAGTGTGTGGTATTTTAAGGGAAATTAATTATAGACATTTGAAGATAAGTACAAGCGACACTGGAGACTTGCAAAATATGTGTAACTACTATAGATTGTAATGGGCTGAGTCTTCATGATTTAATCATCTCTTTTCCTGTTACTAATCAAGAGTTCATCTTGTATACTACTCATGTGCTTCGGCTATGCCTTTTGGGATTTTATAGAATCTTTGTTTGGTTATTTATTTAATTCTTGGAAATAAATATGCATAAAATCACCCATGTCGAACTAGTACACTTAAAAGATACAAGCAAACAATCAGCTTTTATGCTCACCATAGAATATTTTGAGAAAAGATCCTTAGGCATCTGTCACATCCCACTAGCTGAGTGTACGAAGATATTCTTCTCGACAGATGACGACAGGAACAACTGTGAGAAACAACAAAAATAGCATTAATATTCATCGGGTTTGGGAAACCAAGTTGCTAGAAATATATTGAACACTTCACTTGTACAAGTACATTTTATGGTGGATAACTCCAAATGATACTAACCTCATTTGCAGACCATGAGAGATCCAAGAGATCCCCGGTGTAGACATAGATCCAATATTTATATAAATATATATATAATACTATATATATATATATATATATAGCCCAGTGTTGTATAGACTAAGTACAAAAACCACCCAAAAGCACAACACGTCGACACCCTTGACTCCTCATACCTCCCCGGTGTCACAAAAAACCATCCAAAAAATGTGCCCTTTTATGAGAAGCCCCTTATGGGCGGGGGGAATCGTTACACTGAGTCTGTCGAACTGACTCAGTGAACGACGAGAAAGCCCTAAAGAAAGACTGCATCAGATTGTCATTTTGTATCTGATGCTCCCTCAGCTCCCACATCTCTGTCCTCATTTCATCCAGCTGACTCTTGTAAGCTTCAGCATCCTTTTTATATTGCTCAGCATCCTTCTTATATTGTTCAACATCTTTCTTGTGCTTTTCAGCCTCAGACATGTATTGTTGCATTTGAAGTTTGTCACGTTGTCTACTTGACTCAAGGATGACCATTTCCCCAAGTCCCCGTGCATATCCAGGTCGATGGCCAAGAACCTCCCTAAAGACAGTCGCTGCTGCCTCATCACAATGTTGCTCTGGTCCTAGGCCATCCAACCTACCTTGCATCTCCTTCTGCACATTGAGAAAGCAACGATTATTAACAAATAATCAGCTAGTGTTGTATTAATATTTATCACATATATAAAGAAACATAGATCCCAACGGTTGTTTCTATTCTACTCACATAAGTACTTTCTGTAGCATCTGTGACAAATGCATTCTTTTTCTTCGACCAACGCGTCTCTTTGTAGAAGTCGACCAAGTTCCCGTTCTCATTGCGCTGTCATGTGTGACAAATGAGTATAAGAATACTCATTTAAGCAAAGAAAACGTTATTCTGTGGATGAACCATATGACATTTGAACAACAAAAGCTATGAGTAACCTCCTTTAGTGATAGTAAAGTAATATTGTCACTAAAATCTCCAAGTAAAGTGCATTTTCACTATTCTATTGAAATGAAAAGATTGTTTTCCCTTAGACATACCTTTTGCTCAAGTAATCGGACGAATGATTTACGTCCTCATGTGTGATTAATGGCTGCTTGTTTCAGTTCTCCCGATTTTGAGCTGAAATTTTATGTCATACACATTAGGGAACAATTACTTATAATAGACAAACAGATTTTCCACAACAAGTGGTTAGACATATTAAATATATACATATTATATGGTTGTATGTGAGAAAGATCATCTGTACCTTGAAGTCATCGCTGCCCCACCTTTCACACAACTTCACCCATACAATGGGGTCCACCAGACTAGTTCCATTAGCCAATGCTTCTGCGTGGCTTCCATAGGATTCATAAATCTTGTGCAAGTCGTGGTGGAAGGAGTTGAGGCGCTTACGTAAGGCCTTTGTCACCGTCAATCGGTGGTTTTCGCGATCCCAGTCCAACACAAAGTCACTCTACATAAGGCAGCATGCAAACAATCAATGTGTCATCTCGTTATTTAGGCGATGATTATACTACATAAACAACTTCCAAACAAGGACAATTAAATTTTTGACTTACCCGAACACGGTCGCTGAGCTCCTCTTTAATTGCTGGTGGGACATCTGACCAACGCTTGTAACTCATGTCACAATATTGTTTAACAATCCACGATACTCGTGTTGTGAACATAGAAGCGTGTTCACAACATGTGGCTATCTCACCATCATTTATCTTCAACTGCACTTTCCCGTTCTTCCTTAACTTGTCAAAGAAAATGCATCTAGATGGCCCACGAGTTCGTCTCCTCTGTTCTTGCATTCCTTCGGTCTCCATTGGGGCATCTGCAGCTGTATTTTAAGGTACAATATATTAGTATTTTAAAGTGTAATGTGGAATATTCACACTTAATAACACATACAAATATGATAATGCTTTCAAAATTAAAGTATTGGAAAAACATGCACCAGTTTGTTCTCTAGTATGTGATTGTTCCACTGTATTTGGTGGGGGTTCTTGAATAGGTTCTGGCGTGAGTTGGAACAATGCATGGTGGGGGGACTTGGGGGCTGTGTCGAGTCATCCGAGGAGGATTGATTACACTCCTCCGTGCTATGATATGAAGATAATTTCGCACCACGTGGTCGAATGTGACGACCTGAGTATGGGATATAACACCTTCCACCTCGAAGACCGCAAAGTCTGCCTCCACCTCTTGAACTGGGTCCCAGCTGATTACCTACACGAGTACAAGTTAATAACATAGTGGGATGCCCTAATTGATACAAAATAATCTCAATATGCACAGACAGGTTCGTAAACAAGCAAATTTATCTACCATTTTCAGTTACTTTTAGGTAGACTAACCCTTACACTATGAGAATTTAAATAGACAAACGAATAACTGAGAGTTGGCCGTATATATACCTTGATAATGCATAGTGCTCCTCACACAGCCTCCCGATATTGAACGTAACCTGAAGCAAATTAAATCACATGTTAGATACTATTTCATTTAGGTATGGATGTTGTAAAACCTGAATACTACATTTAAGATTGTTTGCTACGCAACATAATAAGTAGTTCGAGCCAGGTAAAATGAAATTCTTCATGGTGGTAAGAAAATAAATCAGAACATATATTTCACCCAAAATCATATTGAACTGTCTACATACACATACCAATTTCAAAGTCAATCTCATATTGTCAGATGTCTATATATACATGGGAATTTCGAACAAGAAATCTAATATCTCAACCTTAAATGAACGAAGTTCCTGGGTTGTTCTTATAGGTCGCCAGATTCATCAGATGTTGTGTGGCCATCCTCATCTGAATGTTCCCCCTCATTTGTTGATAGTTCCTCTTAATCTGAATATTCCCCCTCACTGGCCGCATTTCCAGACTCAGAAGTGATCATGTCATCATTAATAAAGCTGTTGAATCTATGCATTGACCAACCGGATCCATGATTTCTCGTGCATCTACATGGCTAGGTAGTATATCAGGCCTATTCAGTTGAGTTACCACCTGATCTGTGTTATCACACTGCACTGGTTCATAATAATATGATGGCTCATCTTCTTGATCGGCATCAGGAGTACTTGATTCCCCATCAAGTACTTCAAGAACTCTCGGCAGTGGTGGAATGTTGTATACATTCCTATTTGCATAGTTCTGCACAACACCCCAATTCCCTTTCGCCCTTAAATCTCTTATGTAGAAACATTGATCAGCCTAACTCGCCAACATGAATAGTTCATCCTTATACCAAGTCTTGTTCATGTTGACACTAATCATATGGTCATCCACCCGCACCCCTCGTTTTCGATCACCAACGTCAAACCAATCACATTCAAACAGGTACACCCGACGCCACTCCATGTAGCGTAACTCTACAATATTATTAATAACTCCATAGAAGTCCAAGTTTTTTGTGGCCTCATCACCAGTTACCATCACTCCAGAATTTTGTGTACGCCGGCGAAGTTCACGTTGTTTCGTATGAAATCTTTTTCCATTTATTATGCAAGCAGCATATGTTGCAACCCAACGGTCAGGCCCACAAGCTAACGCGTACAGATCAGCGGACACATCAAGTGTATGCGAGATACGATGTTCTTGGATCTATATATTTAAAAAAGCAAATTTCATAATGTTTATTTTCGATGAGATCCAAATCATATAAAATTAAAGCTATAGCAGCACATCTTAGATAGGAATAGATAAGAACTTACACGTTGCTTGAACCAAGTTGGGAACTCAGTTTGGTGCGTGCGATCGATGCAATCTAGGTGTTGCACCTTACATTTCTCGTAGTGTTCCCTGCATTTGGTGCATCGAGGCGAAGCAACATATTGAAGTTAGATGGTATTAGGTTCATAACAACTTGTATAGAATGAAAGATGATTTTTAAGTAGACTCGTTAATGCTTACTCTATATAAGGTCCAATCTCCGCACAATTATTGAGCACGTACCATATGGCTGCCCTAAATAGTTTATCTTCTAATTGCACGTTAGAAGGCATGCCCAAGGGACGGACTTTCTGGTTGAAAATTTTGAACCCATCTAACGTTTCCTCTTCGTCAGCATCAATGTTGCGGTCCGGTCGACTAAACCTCGTCTCAATATCTTTAAGGTACATGGAGCAGAATGTCAAGCATTCGGTGTGAATGTAGGCCTCGGCTATTGAACCTTCTGAGCGGGCTTTATTCTTAACATACCGCTTGAATTTGCCGAGATACCTCTCAAATGGGTACATCCACCTATATTGTACTGGACCCCCAAGTCTGGCCTCACGGGGTAAATGGACAGCTAGGTGGACCATAACATCAAAAAATGAAGGAGGGAATATCATCTCTAGTTTGCATAGAATGGTGACAATATCAGTTTGGAGTTGGGCCAGGCGGTTGACATCGAGTGTTCGAGCGCACAACTCTTTGAAGAAAGTACCAAGTTCAGTCAAAGCCAAGCCAAGCCAATGTTACTTCTTAAATACCCCCCAGCAGCAATAGGGAGTAGTCTTTGAAGGAAAACGTGACAGTCATGGCTTTTCAACCCTAAGATTTTGCACTCACGTCGTGATACACAGTTCAAGATATTGGAAGCGAACACATCTGGAAATTTGATATCAGACAACCACTCACAAAATTTATTCCTTTGCTCGACGTTTAATGTGTATTGTGCATGTGGCATTGTTACACGATCACCATCACAGCTCAAGTGTAATTCTTTTCTATAGCCCAAAAGCTCTAAGTCACGCCTTGAATTGATGTTATCCTTACTTTTCCCTGGACTGTTCATTAAAGTGAATAAGATGTTGTCGGCAATATTCTTCTCAATATGCATAACATCTAAATTATGCCAAAGTCGAACTGTAGACCAATAAAGTAACACGAAGAATATGCTACACTTTGTCCAGTTCAGCTCTTCAGCAGTGCGTTTTTTCTTCCTATGAGATTTGCCAAACTGAACATCCTCAATCATCTGCAATTGATTTTGAATCTCTTCAGCTCCTACATCCCTTGGTGGCATGCGATGATCTTCTCTACCGTTGAACAACCCTTTCCTCCTTCTCCATATGTGATCTGGGGGTAAGAAACGTCGATGTCCCATGTAACAATGTTTTCGGCCATATTTCAACCAATTAGAGTCTGTGTCTGCATTGCAAGACGGACAAGCCAATTTTCCCTTTGTTGACCAGCCAGACAGATTCCCGTAGGCAGGAAAATCATTGATTGTCCACAATAAGGCAGCATGCAACATAAACCTCTCCTTAGTTGAGGCATCATATGTAGGTAACCCATCTTCCCAAAATTCAAGCATTTCATCGATCAACGGCTGCAAGTATACATCAATCTCATTCCCTGGTGACCTTGGGCCAAGAATAATCAAAGATGTCATGAAGAATTAGTCTTTCATGCATGACCACGGCGGCAAGTTATAGGGGACAAGGATCACTGGCCAAATGCTATGAGGTTTAGCCAAGTTGTTGAATGGAGTGAAACCATCACTTGCCAGACCGAGCCTAACATTGCGAGGATCCGAAGCGAACCAACCATGATCTTCATCAAATTTCTTCCAGCACTCAGAGTCGGCCGGATGTCTCATACAAGTATCTTCTTTCGTCTGTTGCTCTTTGTGCCATCGCATATCACCTGCTATCTTTGCAGACATGAAGAGACGCTGCAATCTCGGTTTCAAAGGAAAGTGACACAAAACTTTTTGAGGTACCGCGCGCTGTCCGTGTGTATTTGGTATCCACCTCGAAGCCTTACATACAAGGCATTCATTAAGAGCAGCATTTTCCTTCCAATATAAGATGCAGTCGTTGGGGCACGCATGGATTTTGTGATACTTGAAGCCCAAACCGCGCTCCAAAGACCTTGACTCCTCATATGATTGTGGCAATAGGGCATTAGGAAAGGCAGACCTCAACAAATCAAGGAGCATGTCAAATGACTTAATTGACCATCCACCAATTGATTTGATGTGTAACAACTTCACAACGAATGACAACTTTGAAAATTCTGTACACCCATCGAAAAGAGGACGTCGGGCATCCTCTAGTAGCTGATCAAAAGATGGTGTTGGTCCATCTACATGTATTGATGGCCTATTTGGCACAGGAGTGCTATCTTGAGGCACATCAACGAAGGTGCCTGCCCGGATGTCATCTAACATATGCTGCATGTCCTCTATGTAATCGTCCTCTTGGATGATATCGTCATCAAGATCATCATCACTGACGTACAATGTTGTCTCCTCCTCCCCATGAAATATCCACTGGGTATAATTTGGGTTGATCCCTTTAATAAACAAATGGGTTTCCACCTCAGGTATAGGCAGCCACAGATTGTTAAGGCATGCACGACATGGACACCGAATGCGAGCCCTTCCACTTGCATGGTTTCGTGCTTGTGTGAGGAAATATTTAACACCTTCGGCATATGCAGGTGATACAAGCCTATCGGGGTCATTCATCCAACTTTTGTCCATCTAAACAAAGACATGGTGTGGAAGAAAGTTAGATCAGCAGAGACTTTAAATATATAAGTTCGATGAAAAACTCACCATAGGCCGAATGTTGGGATAGGAACCTAAATGTTACACTTGAAGATGATTTATGAATGTGGCTAGATATGATCTCGGCCAGGTTTAAATACCAAAAAAATTTCCAAGGATAATTGGCTAACAAAACTTTATTGGGAGCTACAATGTTTATGACATCATATGATGCCATATGTCCCAAAAAAAATTTAAACCGGGGGGATTCATCATATGAATTAACATGAGTCAAGTATCGATGAGAATGCTAGCTACATAGTCCCTAGTTGTCCCCTCTTAAGGTTGTACTGTGTATTGATATATATATAATTATGTATTTATCAATACTGGACCAATAATGTTTGATTGTGACAGTAATAATCGTCGATGGCCAACTAAATGTCTAAGCCCCTTCACTCTCATGTATATATATATATATATATATATATATATATATATATATATATATCCATGTGTGTGTGTGTGTGTGTGTGGATAGGTATGAGATATACACATGATATATATAGACTTACAAATGAACAACATCACCCAAAACAAAAAACCAATTCCAAGAGAGTTTTGTAAGTAGAATACACTTGACTTAGAGTGATTATCTAATAATAATCCATAAAAATATGCAAACTCAGAAGGTCTAGCATATATAATAACACCAAGAAAAAAACATCCATCTATGTTTTGAGAATGAGCAAAATAGATAAAATATAGTCTTGAAGCTGTGTATAGGTATTTCTTACCTTCAATCCCCAACTAAAGGAATTTCAGCTCACACAAGAGTGAAATGGCTCCTCAACAAGCTTGTTGTCTCAGTCCCAAGTGTTTTTTAATCAAAAGCACAACACGTCCGTCTTACAATCTGCACCCAACAATTCAAGTAATTTTCAGAACCAATCTCAATACCAAAATATAGCACAAACAAAATCAATAAAAATAAAATATATATATACTAATAAAAGCCAAAAAATGTAGGAGCTAGAACTTTTAATCACAAATTAACTGCATTTACCAACTATATAATTTAAAGTACAAAGCACTTTCCTTACATCCTCTTAACTTAGGGAAAATCAACTACAAAACACAACATCAAACCATGTAACTTCTATCCATAGTTAGCGCAGAGCCAAACTTGAAAACACCTCATTTCAAGCATGGCTAAGATAAATAACTTAAATTGATCAAAATTGCATGTTTGCTGTCCAATAAAGGCCATTGAGTTATCTATATGAAATATATATGGATGGAATTGACAGTTGGGTTAACTTACACATACGTGGACTTTATCTTGGAAAAGGGTGTATTTTCAAGATGTTGGATCAGTTCAGACAAAAGGATACAAAGAGAGAATGCCCATTTAAGTCCTTAATTTTGCTGCAACCAGATTTAAAAGAAAACTCGCAATCCCTACGTTTTCACTTACAAGGTGAAACTCAAACGGTTTGAAAAAGTCCATGTCTTATCTGCTAGAACATTAAGAAACATCCTCTACAGTTGTATATATAAAATGTTCATTCATAACGTAGCCTAGTATGCAAATGTTCAGTACTTCATTATTGGGCTTCCTGAAGGATATGAGACCAAGGTGGGCTATGTTATGAAAATAAGCATAATATATATGGATATTTTTGAAATTCAAATCATTTTTAAGTACTGATAAAGTGTGTGGTCTTTATCTGGGGTTTGCTATTGATATGTTTGTAGCACCTAAAATAATTAATAACAATTACAACTCGATAAGTTTTTGGGCGGGGGAATAAATGGTAAGATATGGTTACTAGTCAAGATTTTCTCATCTCATATAGGGACTTTGAATCTGGTCTTATATATTAGATCATATGCAAAGGGAAGCTACACTCAACTGTGCTCTTTGATATAGAGCCAGGTAAAGTTCTGCTTAGTGCTTTTAATCTTATAGTATATATATTATATATATATATAGAAAGTATTAGGATGATCTGGTAGTACTCACGTCTGTCTATAGTCACAAAAGAACTAGCATAAATAGGGCTACTCCCCCATATATAAGACTATTTCAATCTAGTATATTTTTGAATTGCTGGCTGTTCAGTGCTGAAACTCCCAACTGGACAGAACCAACTAGTAACATAATGGAAAATTAACATTGATTCCTCCTTTGGCTGCTTCATTGCTACATGTGAAATATTTTTACACATTACTTTCAACGCTTTTTGTGTTTTTGTTTATTTCAGTTTTTTCCAACGGACAATGAGTGAATTTGAACCCAATTAAGTGTAATGTTGGGTTAGAACATGCTTATAGCATCATACTTGTAGTACCTTCACCTAGAAAAACAGCTATGCAATTACCCTTTCAAGCATTAACAGCACAAACAATTTTCAATGATGAAGGAAACAAAAAGTCGAGGGATTTCCAGCACAACTTTCAGTTTAGGCTGTCCTATTTAAATTAATCAAATTCTTTTAAGCCTTTGAGAATTTTAAATTTGACCTGACATATCTCATCTCATTTCCCCATTCACAGTTTTTGTTTGAATTGGTACATGTTCGGAGTTCTCCTTGCAGCCTTCCTCTTGGTCAGAAAGGTACTGTATTTAATCCCCAGCTGTAAAACTGCCACTGCTGGTTCCAGGAGGCAGCCTAACTGTCAAGCATTTTGGTATTGGAGGGGCAGGATGTGTTGGCTTCTTGGAAATATTTGAGAACATTGGGCACCCCTAAGCATATGATTTAGTTTTCAATGCTTATGCAAACTAAGATACTGACATCATTGGAGGGGCAGGATGTGTCTGTTGGCATGAGATGCTGATCATTCAGGAGTGCATACACATATTCAGAGCATCTCAAAGTCACACACTCAACAGCTCCCTTCAGCATGCTTCTAATCCATATGACAGTGACATTATGATGAGGACATCTCCTCCTATTAATGTTTTAGTTATTTTATTAATGTTTTGTCTATTTTATTTAGGGTTGTTTTGCCCTACCATTTACAGATATTTTCTATTTTGTCATTTTATTAATGTGTTAGTTATTTCATTTAGGGTTTGTGTTGCCCTACTACTTAAAGACACTTGAAGGAATTTTAGAGTTAGTTGATTTTGAATAGAAAACTGATGCGCTAGCCGCCAAACCCTTCCAGTCCCGATTGCTTTCTTCTTCTTCCTCCCTCCTCTCTCGTTCATTTCTTTTCTCTATTCTCTTAATATTCTGTTCTCCCTCTTCTCTCACTATTATCCTACATCATATTGGTATCAAGAGCCGGTTCTATTGTTTTCTCAAACAATAGATTAATCCCAAACCCGTCCATTTGAGTTCCCTTCGATCCAAGCCAAAGCAAAACTCGTCGAAGACCTTGCCGAAAATTGGGTTCTCTTCAGTGAATCGACCCTCTCCGATTCTCCATCTCGTTCTCTGTGAGTGGCCGCCGTCGCTACCCCTCTCGACCCTGAGCACACTGCCGGTAAGCCTCTGGACCTCCCCGTTACCTCCGTCTCACCCTCGGCCTCTCCCGAAACACCCAATACCGAGATACCACCGTAGCTGCCTCTCCTTACCTCCGTTTCACCCAGTGCCGAGATACCACCCTTGGTCTCTCCCGAAACGGCCTCTCCCGAAATACCCAGTGCCGAGATACCCAGAGACAACAGGTGTGAAAAAAAAAAAAAAAAAAGAGAGAAAACAGTACAGACCTCGCCGAAACCACTAGACTTGAGGCAGACGATGCCGGAAACACAACATCTCAGCTCCGATTCTTCTTCCTCTACCAGACGTCTAACTCTCCCTCGGTTTCTCCTCTTGCGCGACTTCCAGCGCAGAAACAACCGAATGCAAAAGAAAGAAAGAAAGGGAGTCGGAGTGGGTTAAGCTTGTCCTCCCGCGTGACCTTCAACATTTGTGCACAACTATCGGGCAGAGGGAAGTTTTATTATCTCTTTCTTTGGTTTACACTATCGGTTTGTTTTTGAAAATGTATTAATTGTTTCTCTGTGTTGCTGTTACCATAGAGAAGTTAGCCAAACCCGCATTTGCTAAGGCCAGATTTATTCGACACTTGGATTTCGTTTTATTTCCTATGTCTTGTGTTTCCATTCTCATTTCCATAGCCTGAAGCTTTACTCTCATTTTGCATTGATTGTCTTTTCAAAAAAAAAAAAAAAAAAAAAAAAATCAGCATTGCTACGTGATTGGACTTGTTTGATTAAGCATTTGTCCATTGCTTTTTATTTTAAAACATCAGTATTATTTGTTTGCCATATTTTGAATTTACTTAATCCCAAAAAAAAAAAAAAAAAAAAAAAAGAAGAAGACATTATTATTTGGTTCAGTTGATGTTTTTCATTGTTTGCATTTATTGTTCATTGATCTCTCCATTGCACTTCATTTAGCGGGTGTTGCATTGCATGCAGTTGCGTAGTGGTCGTCTTGTCACCTCTAATTCCAGTACTCTTACCATGGACCCTTCCCAATTTGATGCCCTCACTCGGCAATTAGCTCAACTAGCCAATAACCAGCAACATGTACAAACTCAATTAGCGGCTGTCCAAACTGAGATGGCTGCTACTCGTGAGGAAAACAGGGACCTAGCTGCTAGGTTGAACAATTTTGAGGAACTCCCTCATTCGTCTGACAACTCTGAAGTGTCCCAAAATAGACGCCATCGTCGTCGACGAGGTGATCGACAACATGTCAGACATGATCGTGGGGGTCGGGATTATGATCGTGAGCGAGAACGAGACCATTACCGCCAAGGTACTCAATCCCCTACTCGCCATGAGGAGCGTTTATTCATAAACATTAAGCTAGAGGCCCCTACTTTTAGTGGTTGCTTAGATCCTCGAGTTTTTACTCAATGGATTAGGGATATGGATCGTTTCTTTACCTGGTATAGAGTCCCTGAAGATCGAAGAGTTCAATTTGCTAGTCTGAAACTAACTGGCACTGCCCAACTCTTTTGGGAAAGTGTAGAGGACCTCCTTGAGAGGCGTCATGCGCCTCCCGTTGGGAGTTGGGAAGAAATGAAGCGTCGTCTTCAAGAGAAATACCTGCCCCAATCTTACAGGGGTAATTTGTTGGACCAATGGAATGCCCTTACACAGGGCAATCGACCAGTGACTGAGTATGTCACTCAATTTGATGAATTCCGAATGAGATGTCATATTGTTGAGGATGAGGCCATGACTTTGAGTAGGTTTAGACAAGGCTTAAAAGATGATCTTAGACGTGAGCTTGTCCTTCGAGGTGTCGCTACACTTGACCATGCTTACTCTTTAGTCCGAGACTATGAGTCAGTCATGAGGACTCCGTATGGAAGGCGTGGTGACAACCGCCCTTCCATCACCCCAGCGCCCACCCTTTCCCCTAAGTCTCTCTTAGGACCTCCACCATCTAATGTTTCTCCCGCATGGGAAAATAAGGGTAAAGGTCATGAAATTCCAAGGACTTCCTCCTGTTTACAGTGTTTCAAATGTAAGGGTTTTGGTCACATTTCTTCCAATTGTCCTAGTCGAACCCTAGTCATTGAGGAACATGAGGGTATAGTTGATGAACTGTTAGAAGATCAAGTCTATGAGCCCAAGCTTGAGGAATTTGGTGATTTAGGTGATGATGAGGATACCTTCTTAGGTTGTATCCGAACCTTTCCTGTGGATTTAAGTTTTGTACCTCATACTCCCGACACACCCAGATTAAGTGTTGTACGTTGCACCCTTACCCAACCAAAAGGTGCTGATGATTGGCGCCGTCATGCCATCTTTCATACTTATATCAAAATCAATGATAAGGGTTGTAAAATCATTGTGGATAGCGGGAGTTGCATTAATGCAGTTTCTGTGGCTACTGTGTCCCGTCTTGGATTACAACCAGTGCCTCACCCTCAGCCGTATAGTGTTTCTTGGGTTGATACCTCTTCCATAGCTGTGAAAGAGCGTTGTCTGGTTTCTATCCAGTTCTTAGAATATAAGGATCGTATATGGTGTGACGTCATTCCTATGGATGTCGGTCATGTCATTCTTGGCCTTTGAAATAATGTTTGAAATAATGCAACCCATGTCGGTCATGATTATGTTTGAAATAATCATGTCATTCTGCATGACGTCATTATGTTTGAAATAATGGTCAAAGCAAAACCTTGTTCATACCCACCATGACCTTTGGCCCCACCTCTACTTTAATGCTAACTTGAGAGGTTTCATGCAGGACAAGACACCGAAACGGATGGACACCTCATGATTTGAAAGGCAACATGGAAGGTGGTTGTATAAAATGCCTTGAATTTGAAAATCATCACCACCACAAAAAAATATATATTTAATGAAACGAATGGTGGGTGGCAAAACATCACCTCTGGTTTTCTGGACCAATAAAGGCGATTGAGTTTTTTACATGAAAGATAAATGGATGGAAGCAACAATTGGGTTGAGTTCCTATAAGTTCATTAAATTTCATGTAGTATTGTATTGAATGATTTCTGTAAGTGTAGTTTCATTTAAAAAAAATAGCAATTTGAAATGAAATGAAAGTATACTAGTGCACAAAGTAGGCTAGCTAGTTATAAGCTTGAGCTCGGCTCAGACAAGTACAAAAAATAGCAAGGGCTAAACATCAATCAATACTTAGTTCGATCTAAAAGTTTCCAATTAATAAAATTACTTTTACCAAATCTCAACTACATGACACTAAAAGTAACCAAGAAATTGCAAGAAACTGCTTTCAATTTAGCATGCATTATACACTTTGTTGGTATTAGAAACATTAATAGCATATATACACAAATGCATTTTAATTTTTGTAGGTCCATGCATGGTATCTTTTCATTTCCCTTAATGAAAAAATGATTTTAGAGTCCAACTCGAGTTGGAAATTTTGAAGAATAGCTGAAATAGGAAGTTTTTATTTGAACTTCATATAGAGATTACGCATGTATATGGCTCTTACATATCTTGAACATGTTTGCAATAAATATTTTAACTGTTAATCAAGTCAAGGAAAAGCCCCATAACTAAATTGATGGAAACTTGTTTTGTATGAAGAGGCTTACGAAGGTTTATGTTAGTAGGATGGGATAGTTGAGGGGAGGCACTTGTTGAAGGCAAAAGGGGCATACTTAGTATGGTCCTGGAATATGAACAGTAATAAAAATGTTTAACTTAAAAGTAATAACACAAATAGCCTAGTACAACTTTATTCTTAAAAGTATATGTTTATAGATCATATACAAAGATAAATGTTTGGTTGATCACAAACAGAAATTACAAACAGTTGTCATACAAACTGAAATACATACCTACTTATATATACACCCCTAATATATATTTATATAGTTTGCTGTGATAACATATATTAATTGTAAAGCTTTTTATATTGTAAGATAAATTAATCTCTATATGCAGATAATCAGTTAGTGGACTGTAAATCATAAGCAGATCATTTCTCCACAATATTTCCCTAGCTAGCTAGCTTCCCCCAGCCAAAGAATAAAAAGATGGCGGTATTGGTGGATACCTTAAGGCCAATCAATTCTATATTTCCATGGAATTTTTCAAAACAAGTTTTTATTTGAATATATAAATTTATAGCACTCGAATTTTAGAGGTTAATTATGCCTCGGTATTTAGTACAGAAACAAAAAACAAATTGAGATTCATATTGTATTGAATGATTTATGTAGTGTAGTTTCATTTCAAAAAATAGCAATATGAAAGAAAATGGATTTATACTAGTGCACAAAGTATTCCAGCTAGTTATAATGCTGAGCTCGGCTCAGAATCGAATAAAAATAGCAAGGCCTAAGCATCAATCAATACTTAGTTCGATGTAAAAGTTTACCAAATAAATAACTTCTACCAAATCTCAACTACATGTAATGTTGATCAAGGAAATTGCAAGTAACTGCTTTGAATTTAGCATGCATTATACACTTTGTTGGTATTAGAAACATTAATAGCATATATACACAAATGCATTTTAATTTTTGTGTCTACACTACTCAAGCATTCTGACTTCTCTCTTCCTTGTCATCTTTTGACAAGTCCATTATACTATGTAACTTTGTAAAGTAGTATTTCTATTATCTTTGTTTACTTCTTCTCTAAATTTCTCTGATCTAAACCCCACAAGTTCATATATACCAGAAAAGTTCAGAGAATTAAGTTGTTGACTGGAAATGGAACTGGCACACACCTCTAACCTCACCTTCAAGTCACTCTACTAGCAACCATACCAATGAGTTTGTGTTATATGGAGTACCATTACAGGACAACACACCAATTCAGTATGTACCTTCCATGTATAGAGCCATATTTATAATAAAATCATGTCAAATACAATAAATACAAAGCACTTTCCTTACCTCCTCTTCACTTAGCAAAAATCAACTACAAAGCACAACCTCAACCCATTTAGCTTCTCTCCATACTTAGCACTAAGCCAAAACTATAAAACTCCTCATTTCAAGCATTCTAAAGGAATTCATGAAAATGACTAAAAGCATGCTTGCTGTCCAATAAAGGCCATTGATCTTTCTACATGAAAGATATATGAAGATCGTGGGTTAAGAATGTACAAATGATAGGAATTGACTTAGAAATGGAAGAGAGCAAGGAAGTATAAAAAATCTGAAAATTTCACTATTGAAATGGCATTTGACAACTTTTTAGTAACTTGTTGGAACCAAAATTAAATAAACTAATAAAGCTCACAAGATGGCTGGTTTTTGTCCCTTATTTTCAATCTTTGGATACAAACAAATAACTTTGTTTGAGCAAAAGATGCAAATAAAAAATGGGGATGAAATGGACTGGTTGAAGAAGCAAAACATAATGCAGTGCCGAATTTTCTGCACTGCCATGGACAGCTAGCAGGTTTGGTAGATTCATGATCTTAAACATCCCTCATTTAACCACAATCTCAACTACATATCCCAAGCATACTAGATTTGAGGAAAACCTAAGAATTCACATCATTTTTGTGTGAAAGCATAGCAAAAACAACAAGAGTAGCTCTCGACAAACCAGGAAATTCTAATTTCCCTACTAGTTTGAATAAAATCCTCGGCTGCTTACATAGGGTATTATCTTGAAGAAAAGTGTTAAAAATAATACATTCTCATCTCCACTAGTTTAACACATAGTCATAAAGGGTTAAACATAGTTAAAAACATGATTCAAACCACTGTATTTAAAACAGAAGATCTTCTCAATAACCTGTATATATATATGATAAGCAACTAGTTTTAGGCCAGTTAATTGTCTTGTTAGGGTAAATAGAAGTCAGATACCAGCTGCTGCAAGCTGTGTCTCTACACCTAATTCCAATTTAAAGGTTATTGAAGAATAGGTATTTATTACATTATTGCACCTCCAATATTCATATGAACTGTTTCAATAGAGTTGGTGTGAAGCTGTTTCATGCATTGTAAAGGACCTTTTTTCTTGTAGTGAAGCTGCTACTTAAAATGTAATCAATACAGTGGCTTTCAAGGAAGCTACTTAAAATGTGTCACATAATTTGGTGTGACAAAGCATGAAAAATTAACAATAAAGAGTAGCATTGCTTTTTATTCAATTTATATTATGAACAATCAAAATATTGTTATGTGCACCACCATTAAGTGTACCTCTCTCAATATTGCATCACATCTAGTACTACCTAAATGAAGAAGCCCGCAAGAAAAAAAAGGATTGATGAGAGAAAGACAGAGGCAACAAAAAAAGGAGAGAGAGAGAGAGAGAGAGTTTATTCATGATGAAAATCTATCTTTGAGACTTTGTGACAGTTTTAAGGCACAAAAGAGTTACATTTCATTAAAATAAGCTTATAATCCTCCATTTTAGCCCATTAATTGTGGGCAGAAGCACATTTATCATCAAGGATCTAGGTCTTTTTTGCATTTCACGATCTCAATTAATAAGAGAAATATAGATAAATATTATGGGTATTAAAGATTGTATATTGATCATTTAATGCTACTTAAAATGTTTATATGGGTAGTAATAATATAAGTTGAATGATCCTGTCACTTAAAACTGATCTCAAATTCAGCTTAAAATGAAAGTCAACGTGATCAAGTTGGACAATTCATTTCCTAGCCAACTTGTCGAAGTTAGTTATTTATTACATTATTGCACTACCAATATTCATATCAACTGTTTCATCTTATTTAACTAGGAACTTCTACTTCTTTACACCAATTATCAATTAAACAGCTTGCATTAAGTAATCATGTTTAGCACAAAGATCTAGTAGCTAGTTCTAAACCTAATTTATTAACTCTTGAATATTTTAGCTAGTATAGTCTAATGGGTAGAATGCATGCATGCAAACAGAAAGAAGAATTGGAAGAAAAACAATGAAATTCAGCCAAATTTCTAAATCAATCTTCCCTAACTGCGGCCTTAACTAGAAGTGAAGGATCTTCATAAGGTTCATCACGAATCAATGTCAATATTACTTTCTGCAAGAAAAGTTCCACACTTGTATGTTTTTTGATCTAGGGAATTGTTCACAAGGCATTATTTCTATTTCTGATAGTTATAGATGATCAATATATCATACAGAACTGAGAGGGATGGATCTAAGTATTTGTATATGTCAAAAACATAAAATCTAATGGGTTTTCAAAAAAGACATTTATTCTTTATGGATACAAAAGAAAGAGTTAACGTACAATAATTCATGATCAGCAAAACAATTCCCACAAAACTCTAAGAAATGCACATTCAAACAACGCAACATTATTCACAGAAATCTTCTAATTACATATTAGAAGCTACTTGTAAAGGACCATAAACGTTGCAACAAAAAAGGCTCTGTTTTTGAAAGAATATCACCCACGAATCACTGCATTATAGTAATATCCACAGCTTAGACCACCACGTACGCATAAGGCAGATATACAAAAATTAAACCTCAAGGAAGAACATGGGAATCAGATTGACAGTGACAAAAAATTATTGTAGAAAGAAACAAAAAACCTATGAAGCACTGCAAGAAATTTGGGAAGGTTTCTCTGATAGAAAAATTAGACCCCAAAAATATACCTGAAAGGGAATTTATTCCCTGAAAATCAGCCTCGGTCGTTCGCAAAATAGATGCCCAAAAACTTAGTTCCCAGCCGAATATGGAGGAACTATTTCCCAATCTAATTCAAGGGGCAGGAAACAACTCGAAATATTGAAGCGAACCGTCGGGGAAGTCAGAAATCAGCATGTAAACTGGGGTAGGAGGAACTTTAAGTTGCAGGTGAGCTGTCCATGGAGGAATATCAAAGTATAGGGGGAGCTAGAGAAGGGCGCTGGGAAAATGGGACTCCGAAGGTGAACGAAGGAGTTTCGGCAGTGAGGCCTTCAAGTGGCGTTCCGTCCGTGGCAAACAGGAGTGACCGTCGGCATAAGCAGGAGGTGGAAGCGCGGGGAATGTAATTGGCGAGTGGGTTTTCGTATTTCTTGGGTTTCGTCGAAGTGGAGAAGAACAGGCCGTGGGGCGAAAATGTTTGGGGGGAAATTTATGTATTTTCGTCTTTTGCCGCCCCAGAATCAATCCTGGCGTAAATGTTTTTGTCGCAACAAGTTAAAACATTTTGCGGCGCACACATTAGCTGCTAAAACATTAACAATTGCCGCAATTAACTTTTTAACTGAAATCCTAGACTGTTTCGTACTAAAACATGCGGCGAGTTGAAAATCGCTGTCAATAATGTCCATTGGCAGCGATTTTTTTTGCAGCGATTTATGAATCGCCGGTAAAGAACCTATTTCTTGTAGAGATGTTTAGTCTATAACTTAAGGATTAATTAAAATTGATATAGCTTGATATATATAATACATTAGATGATAAAATATTTTTTATTGTAAAATAGATTCATGTGATCAGTTTATAAAGTTATATATAAGATGGTAGATTAATCATGTCTTCTCATTATTAAAATTGGATATCTCTTTTCTTTTCTTTTTTTACGACGTGAACCTGCATATATAATAACTACCGTTATTATATATACAGAAAAGAAATTAAAATGGTAGGTATAATACCGCTGCGAAGGTAATTATTGGGGCATTATATGGTTGGGTATGAATGAAATCTGAAGTGATGAAGTACTCATGTAGATCAAGATCGGCTGGTCGTGGAATTCGGCTGTCAATTATAATGGCAAAAACTAAGCTCTAAACAAACCAAAGTGGGCTTAGCACAACGGTCTGACTATGTGATCAGTCTGCTCTCATGACTCACGAGTTGCCAACCTACCGCGTTAGAATGTCATAATAGATCATAAAATGATCACAAATGCTTTTATCCCGCCATGCAAGTCATATATAATAGTTTACAATTTGATAGTTTATATATATATAGAACGTCTATATATACAGTATCTTGAGTGAATTAATTAGTAAATTTTATATATAAAATTTTCAATTCAAGACTTTTGTTCTGATACTATATATATTATATTACCACTTATTCAAAAAATTTAAACACATAATAACAAGTAAATTTCTATTATATGATCTTAATTACGCACAAAAACGTATTTTTGCAAATTTCTTTTCATGAAACAATATTTAGGAGATCATTTGGTTCTCAGCGAAATTAAGCTATATATATTATATAATGCCAGCTGCATGCATACCGATACGATCGACTGAGCTAAATTGTTACCTGCATGTCTCTAGTTAATAATTAATGGCCGCGGGGTCTATCCGTTGATCTAGCATGTAGAGTTTAAAATATGTATTATGAAATATACTGTAAAATGTATTTTGATGAGTTTGATTTTAAAAATTAATGTTTTATCAAAAGATTATATCATTTTTTAAAATTTCCAAATAAGCATCCTACCGATAGCTAGACAGTAACTTAAAGCATTGGCATTGGTTTATCTATATGTAAATGCAAAATCACATGTTTTGGATTATCTATATGCATGCAAATGTGTGTTTGCATTTTCATATAGATAAACCAATGTCAATGCTCTAAAAGATTGAGATTTTCTTAAATTTTTGTCAATTTGAGGACTTCAACTTCAAGTATAAAAATATGGACATATAGACCCTACAATATTTAGTTCTTACTTAAGAGTTCTAGTATTCTACTAAGTTTACAAAGAGTTCTAATAAAAATAAGTTTATAAATTAATATGATATGTTAGATTTTTTTTTTATAATAAAAATAATTTTATATTTTAACTAACTATAATAAATCATATCATTTTTTATTCTTAGATGTGAATCATTATTTTTATACTACCCAAATCATTTATAAATAACAATAAATATTAATATAACTCATCTGATATACCTTTCACTTAAAATTCGATTGTGTATGAATGTTGAGTTGAGTTGAGTTGAGTTGAATTGAGATGATAAAATATTGTTATAATATTATTTTTTAATATTATTATTATTTTAAAATTAAAAAAATTATAACTGAATTGACCAACCAAACGAAGTAAGGTCGCACAAAAAGTAAAGATTTTAAGCCTACAAACCTTGGACACATATGCTTAGACGCGTGGTAAAGAAGCCGAAAGAAGGACCAACCAGATTGGACTCTAGACGTACCCTCTGCGCCAAGCGTGGGAAATAGTCGCATTAATAATTAGTACGACATTGTGGGCTACTTCGGCGCCTATTTCTTCGTTTATAGTAAATCCGCTTCTAAAAAAAAAAAAAAAAAAAAACTAAGAATGATGAAGTGCTCCAGAGGATATTCCTAGTAAATGGGATCATACGTACCATAAAATTGGTTAACCTTAACAGCATTGTGCACAAAAAATTTGGCCGTTTGATAAGATAGAATATCTCATAATACGTTATACGTGTGAAAATAGGTTGAGTTAAGATTATAATATCATAAAATACGTGTGAAATAGTTTGAATACGTGTGAATTAATTGATATTTTTCGATTTCAAATCTAATATTTTTATCTGATCATTACTTAATTATTATATTTTTTAAAACTCTTAAACAAAATAAAATATACTATTATTTCAAGTTTCAAAATAAAAATTATATTTAAATAATTTTATAATTTTATAGTTTTTTATTAAAAAAAATTTATCTCAATTTTCAAAATTTAATAAAATATCTTAAAACTCAGAAGTATCCCACTAGGTAGATGTCATGTGCGCTGAATATAACTGGTCTCATCTCCTACCGAGAGGAAATACTCTCGACCGGGATGATAGAACCCTCTCGCCAACCTACCAAGCAGTAAGGCTACTTGCCTTTACTAGTTGTTGCCCACGAAGTCATTTAGGTTGGTCTTTTAAGTTGGTCGTTTAGACTGGTTGCTCAACCTAATTGCCCAATCTAGTAACCCGGAGCCATGCGTCAAGTCTTCTCGCCCAGAAGATATTGCTTATCGCCTAACTCTTGCCGCCAATTCTAGTCACAAATTTTGGTCGCGCCTTCTGGTCACGAGTCTCCTCGCCTAAATCTCTTTGGCTTCAGATCTCGCTATCTCTCATCGATTTGGATCCGTAGTCTCTTCTTTTGTACTAAAATGTTTTCATTTCATACTAAATCTTCTCATTACTTCAAATCCAAGAAAATAAAGAAAAATATATAGAAATAAATTAAAATCAATAGTATTAAAGGAAAAATGACACTTCATAAATAAAAGAGTAATAAAAATACATAAAAAGCACACTTATCAGCAAACGACATCATTTAGTATGTGAAAGATAGTGACCTACCCGCTTCTCGGGAGAAGGCAAGGAAGATAAAAAAAAATAGGGCGGCCTGTTTCACCTTGATAGATGGAACATTATAAAGGCGAGGCTTTTCTAACTCACTACAAGGTGCATCTCAGGGGAGGAGACCGAATATGTAATGAAAGAAGTGCACGAGGGTGTTTGCGGGAATCATTCAGGAGGAAGGTCACTGGCGGCCAAAATCATGAGGGCGGGCTATTACTGGCCCAACGCTTTGCGCAATGCAAAAGAGTTCGTCAAAAGGTATGCCCAGTGCCAGATACATGCACAGTCTCGAACATGCCACCAAAAGAGTTAAGATCAATGACAACTCCATAGCCATTTGCACAATGGGGGGTAGACTTGGTCGGCCCTATGCCCCCTAGTAAAGGAGGGACAAAGTTCATTATTGTTGCCGTCGACTACTTCACAAAATGGGCAGAAGCTGAGGCAATGATAACAGTAACTAGTAACTGCTCAAAACGTGATAAAATTCATTTGGAAGGTGATCCTGTGCAGGTTTGAGATTCCTCAAAGCATTATCTCCGACAATGGCAAGCAGTTTGATTTGAAGCATTATCACTGATGGTGTGCAGAGCTTGAGATTAAAGTCAAATATTCATCTCCCAGACATCCACAAGAGAACGAGTAAGTCAAGGCAACCAATAAAACTATAGTCGGAATAATAAAGAAGAAGGTTGGCGAAAAGAAAGGGACATGGGTAGATGAGCTCCCCGAGATACTATGGGCATACAAAACAACATCCAAGACATCAACAGGTGAAACTCCTTTTGCTCTAGCATACGGAATTGAGGCCATGATACCTGTGGAAGTTGGGATACCAAGTCAGAGAAGGCTCCATTTCAGCGACCGCGAGAACGAAAAGAAGCTAGAAGAGCATCTGAACCTCCTCGAAGAAGAAAGGGGAAATGTTGAAACAAGAGTAGCTACTTACAAGAAAAAGACGGAGTAGTATTTCAACAAAAGGGTAAGCCCAAGATCCTTCAAAATAGGTGATTTGGTCTTAAAGGAGATAGGAGTAACCACAGTAGAAGAAGGAAAGCTAGGACCAAGGTGGAAAGGACCGTTCTTGGTTACAGGGACCAACCGTTAGGGAACCTATCGCCTAAAAGATATGGTGGGACGCGAATTGCCGCATCCATGGAATACTGACCATCTAAGGAAATTTTATGTTTAAATATTACGTATTTTTCCTTTTTTGTGGCTAAGATTGTTTTGATTAACTGTTATTTTTTACGGAGGTTTTTATTTCATAACTTGTTATGACTATAGTTTTCTGAACTCTCCTTGAAATTAAGTAGTCGAGAATCTCTCCCGCCATACCTCCTAGCCAAAAATTGAGTGGTCGAACATCTCTCCCGCCTTCCTCTGAACGGTAAGGTTACGCGGTTGAGCATCACTCCCGCCACACCTCATCGCCAAAAATTGAACAATCGAGCATCTCTCCCACCTTCCTCCAAACGGTAAGGTTACACGGTTGAGCATCACTCCCGCCACACCTCCTCGCCAAAAATTGAGCGGTCGAGCATCTCTCTCACCTTCCTCCAATCGATAAGGTTACGTGGTCGAGCATCACTCCCACCACACCTCCTCTCCAAAAATTGAGTGGTCGAGCATCTTTCCTGCCTTCCTCCAATAGATAAGGTTACGCGGTCGAGCTTCACTCCCGCCACACCTCCTCGCCAAAAATTGAGCGGTCGAGCATCTCTCCCGCCTTCCTCCAATCGGTAAGATTACGCGGTCAAGCATCATTCCCGCCACACCTCCTCCCCAAAAATTGAGCGGTTAAGCATCTCTCTCGCCTTCCTCCAAACGGTAAGGTTACGCGATCGAGCATCACTCCCGCCACACCTCCTCATCAAAAATTGAACAGTCGAGCATCTCTCCCGCCTTCCTCCAATCGTAAGGTTATGCGGTCGAGCACCTCTCCACCTTCTCACCAAAAAACTAAGCGGATGAGCATCTCTCCCACCTCACTCCACTCGACAAGATCACCCCGTGACCAAGACAAGCAAGGGATTTTCAGATAAGTTGAACTCATTTTTATTCATGTTCACCTAAGTTGATTGTTTAAAATCTAGGCGAACTGTGTTAACCATTCATTTAGACATACATGAACATTCATTTAGAAACAAGTGCACATCTAGTCAAAATAGAAGCATAAAAGCTTTCACCAAATTCATTTGGAGAAACGATAATAGAAAGTATTCCCAAAACTAGAATTTACAAAGTCAAAATACAGATCATTAAAAGGGCATACTGCCAGAAACACAAGTAAAGACAAAACATTAGAAGTAAAATGTCAAGGAGCAGGTGAGGGGGGAGGAAAGGCGTGAAGCATCACGTCTTGCCCAATGGAATCAAAATAATGATAAGAGGGTGAAGTGGCGCGACTGTCTTTCCAATTTAAGGTATGGAGATTAGTCTGAGGATGTGCAAGAAGAAGTGACCGCAACTGTTTGATGCCAAGCTTGGAATCCAAAAGTGTGATCCAGAATGGCGCGAGCAAAGTTGATCTGAGGGATAAGGCGAGTAATTTGTTCCTGCAAAAGGCCCAGTTCCCGATTTAGCTCAGAGATTCTTTGCTCAGAGGCAGCCAAGGCTTTCTTATTACCCTCCCAACTCTGATTCAACGTCAGCAAATTGCGATCATATTCTCTGAGGGCACTCTTGGAAGCAGCCAAGTCTTGCTCTGCCTTAGCCTTCTCACCTTGAGTAACACTCAACCTCAGGATGGACTCTCGCCGCTCTTCCTCAGAAGTAGCCAAACGCGTAAGACAATCAAATTTTGCCTTACTCAGGGCCTCCACCTCTTACTCCATCTCCTTCAGACGAGTAGCAAGATTTCTTTGTTCGACTTCGGCAGTAGCTGCGTTGCCTTTGTATAACTCATTTCCTTCATGGGTGCTTGCCAATTGAAATTGGACGGAGGCAACCTGATCTCGGTGAATGGATTCAACCTGAGCAAGCACCGCAACCAGCTTTGCATTCTCCTCCCGAGCAAAAACAACAGCTCCATGGGCCCGACCGATAAACGAACGCATGGAGTCATTTTTCTCTTCAAGCTCTGCATGATCATTCACAAGTATCTCAGCCAGCTAATCAGCCCCCTAAAAAAAAGAAGGAAGTCAAATTCAAAGTAAAAAAGAATCGTAACATGACGACAAAAGGTAAAGTTAAAGGCTTACTGGCGAAAGAATACCACGAAGTTTGAGAACAGTCGAACGAAATGCTTCCTCCCAACGTGACTTGAAAGGCTGAAAGGAATCCTTGGGCTGAGAAGATGAGGCTTCACCCCGAGTGGTACGGATCCGAAGAGAAACCCCAATTGTGTTCTCTGAAAACAACGATTCCCAAGAAAGGGCGACATATTGGCATTTATTTGAGGAGAAATCCCGATCAAGAGATCAACATCAGAATGTCCCATTTGCCCATCGCCAAGAGAAAATTTCGGTGATGTCTCTTCAACCCTCCCCAGTGAAATACTGAATACAGAAGGAATCCCGGCATCCTCCCACAACAAAGGAGGAGAAGGTTCCCCGCATCCTCTCGAGGAAGTACTGAAAAGGGGGGAAGGAATTGATACCCTGCTCCCACTCGCCGTCGACAGGTTGAGAAAAACGAAGGGCAATTCAGGAGTTTCTCCACTGGAAGCCGTCGAGGCAGCAGATGAATGCTCACCAACATCCACCAAATGGAGAGAATTTGGGTCTTGGGGCAAGAAAGGAGGAAGATCACCGGTGAGAGGTGCATTAAGATGGTTGGGGTCCATAATAGAAATAAAGTCCTCCCCCTCCCGGGAAGAGGCATCCTCAAGAGTTACTGTTCACCTAATGGAAGGACCAACTAGCCAGCAACGCTTCTGCCTCCTCGGCTTCTATAATAAAATCCAGCTCTACAATTGCTTGAGCCATGATAGCGTCCAGCAAATCAAACCAAGCTAAAGGAGGAGCCCTTGACCCTTCGCCTTTGTTTAACAGAAGAGGAAGTGGAGCACCCCTAGAAGAACTAGATGCATCCATAGGTTTCAAAGCGAACAGGCTTTCTTCTTCTTCGCCCCAGCCTCCGTGGGTGGCCCCCCTCTTCAGGTTTCCCGCCTGCAGAAGAGCACCCAAAAACTCACGACCGAGCACGTGGGCACGACTAGGGACCATAAAAAATCTATCAATATTTTTAGGCGTTAGAAGGGCGTCAGACCAAGTAGAGTTAATGTTGGACATTGCCCAAGATTGAACTAGGCGAATAAGAGTTTCTTCTCGGGGGGACAATAAAATCTCGAATTCACATTTATTAGGAACGGGTGACCAATCTGCTCTAATAGGGAACTCTCGATGTACAACCTCATCCACCAGAAACTCCCACCCCCTTCTCGATACAAAGAAAAACCTTATATGCCAATCCTTGGTGTGAAAATATTTACGCTCAAGTGAACAAGTTTACTATAGGATCTAAAGTTGCATAGATTCTCATCCAAATGCCTGAACCCGTGAAGGGAAAGGAATTCCCTGGCAGTGAGATTAGGATAATCATTGTCAGTACTTTTCCAGGACCTGCCGCCACAGAACAAAACAAGCCATCAAGATACGCCATACATTCGGCACCAGTTGGGCCAGAGTAAGGCCCAAGACGTCTAAAACATCGCAAACGAGCTGTACAAAGGGCAGACGAAGCCCCATTGTGAGCATAGCTAAATACAAAGCGACAGAGACAACCATACCTCTAATATCCACAGCCCCCCTCTGTTGGCCAAGCAACGACAACCCCACAGTGTCGGGGATATTGAACTGATCCTTCACTCCATCTAGTTCACAACGAGAGAGAGAAGAAGATTAGCGATGACAATAAAAAATGGAATGAGAAAGACCTCCATCAGCATTAGGGTTAGCCCCAGCACCACCAGCACCCTCAGAATCGCCTGGGGCAGAGGGCTCACGGGGTCGCGAAGAACCAACGCCTCGAGAAAAACCTCCAACCGGACTCTTACCGGAAGCCATGAGAGCATGAGTACAGAGAGCACGAAAGAAGAAAAGAAGAGGAGGAAATGAGAAATAGGTGCAAGAAAATAGAAGAAACTTATGCAAGAAGACTGTGGCAATAAATACTGGCGACAATTGATAAGAGAGGAGGTGTATCGTTGGGAAGCCGTATCAATTTTTGACAAAAAGCATGGGGAATCATGACGTGGAACTTGAAACGTCATCACCGTCACTTCAAAAGCCCTGCGCATGGAGAAGACTCACAGGGTGGTTAAAGGGAGCATAAGAAATTGAGCTCAAATTGTGAGGCCCAAGACTTGGCTTTATTGACAACAATAGTTATAAAGCCCAAACACTAAGAACCTCAAAACGCCTAAAATTAAAGTCCTTTGGCATAATATGCCATGAGGCTTCGCGGGGCAACTAGAATGGTCTAAATACTCCCAACGGATTGTAGGGTGTTAATATGGGCTCGGCCCTCCACAGCCCAGCGAGACGTCTAAGGCCTAAATACCCATCTAACCCGATAGAGTTCGAGCTAGACTAATAAGGAAGGTTTCCGCCCATTATCCCGGGGTGGTTAAGGATATTTATCCACTCGAAACAGACAGATAACTCTGAAAGACGAGATTCAAGTTTTAAATGACAGATAAGGTGGTTAAACCCAGAGGATGAGAAAAAGGGAAATGTCTATTTTAAGGGATCAGGTGCGTAAAATACTCAAGAAATGAATTGGCCTAGAGATTACTCCTATTATTACTGACCTAGGTATCAGAGGCTCCCCCTCTCCACCCCCGTGCCTTTTATCCTTTGGTTGCAGAAGATCGAGGGTGCTAAGTGGTGAAACACATCCTCAATAGGCCCCATCGACTCCCATGCATACTCGGCAACATCTGGCACGACTTTGGAATATAGCAAAAATTGGGTGATCAGGATCTCGAATGGCAGTATATCTGCCGTAATGTACCAGTCCTCTGATCAAATTCTATTGAATATATACCCTACGAGGTCAATAGGAATGCTACGAGTGACCCGTATCATAAATTTCGCTCGATCTATGCCAACCTCGGTCTTGTGCTACCGAGGAGGGTCAATATTGTTGGTGATTATCAAATTCATGATCTTGAAGAAAGAAGATAGATATGCCTGCTTGATGGACTTCGTCCCATCATACAATCAAGTCCCTCACCTCATGATCAGCGAGGGTATCGAGCTCATCTGTGTAAATCGGTCCCTCGTCCTGAGTCGTCTCCGCATCACCAGAAGGATAAGACTCTCTAGGCAACACGTTCGGTTAGGCATCGCGCAGTCTAGGAATACCAAGATATTCAGCGAGTCCATCCACTAAAAATATAACTAGAGCTCCTCGGACAGAGATCATGTATGCTCTCCTCCGTCATCTGGGTTGGCACCATCGAGCTCATTATAGAACTCAGCGACGATGTCAATATAGGACACGAGCTCCCATGCTTCTTCTCTCTAATCAAGAATTGGTGCCCAACCACGATCGCTGAAGACTGATTGCAGGGAATCAACCTTCCAGGTAAGAGTCACGAAATCAGACAGTTTCACCTGCCGCTTTAGTAAAACAGTCCTCTCTCAAACTATTTGGATAGAAGGTTCGCCTGATATGCCACACTTACATCCTCTCTAAGACATTATTATCAACCTGGGATTTAAAAAATAAAATATATATGCAACATTAGTGATAAAATGTAATAAATAAATATTCACAAAATTATGTAATAATAGCAATTTAATAAATTAATTGATAGAACAACAAAATGTGATAAAAATAAATTAATAAGTTACTATAAATTAATTGGTTCAGACCGTTCGAACATGTTCGAACAGATACTATAGTAACGAAATTAATTCTTTATGTTGTGTGTAGGATAAAATGGTTGCCCTACGTGCTAAAGTTGCGTCAGATCAAAATTCCTCAACAAAAGATGTTGAAATTTTTACACAAGTTCTGGGTCAACATTCAGGATATTTGAGGGGTTTGGGTCGCTGTGTAAAGCCTTCTAGCTCTTCCTCAACGTCAAATACCTCTATAGCGTTGGAGAATGTGAATTCTAGGGTCGAAGAATTGGCTGCAAGACAGCATAAGTTAGTAGCTCAATTGGCAAAACAATGAGACATGGATATGCGCATGAAGCAGCAAAAAGAACAACAAGAAGAGTTCATGAGAGAGATGCAACTCCAAATGTAGATACTTATGCAACAGTTCATGCCTCCAAGCAACTAATTTTCATGTTTTGCATACATTTTAGGATTTAATTATAAAGTTCTGTATGGATTATAGTGTTAATATTATTACTATTTTTATTTATTTAGTTCAAAGTTATGACTAGTTTTATTTTTATTGAACAATTTGTAATGTATTTTTTTAAATATTATTTAATTATGCTTATTTTGTTTTAAATTTTTGGTTAAAATAAATAATTAACCTTTCGAACATAATACATCACAAACAACCGTTCAAAAATCACAATAAACCGTTCAAACGGTTGTTAACTAACAAATCATTGGATCCTTTCATTATATATTCGAACAGCTTACTCAACTCGTAAAATTGTAAAAATATAATTTATGTTCAATCAACAATTTGTTTGTACAAATATTCCCTCATGTCTATTTGGTCAATGGACTAGTATCGATCGACCACCCATGTAAGATATGGTCAAACATACATGTTTATTCGAACGTTTTTTTGCTGGCGTTTGAACATCTTTCTGGGACGAAATTCATTTGTCCCAAAAAAAAAATGGTCGTTCGAACTGGTTCGAACAGTTGAGCAAGTGTTCGTCCCAAAAGATATTTTTTGGGATGAAATTGTGATTTTCGTCTCAAAATATCTTTTGAGACAGTACTATTGGGACGACCTTGAGACATTTTATTTTCATCCCAAAATGTATTTTGGAAGAAAAACCCAACCTTTCGGGACAAAAGACATGTTCTGTTGTAGTGACCACTAAAAAATATGTTTGAAGATGACATGCTTCCTAACATCTATGATTATAAACTCAATAGAAAGGAAAGAAAAAACTTTTCATCCTATAATGGTTATTGATATCCTATTACTGACCGCTTACGATTAGGTACGTGCTTCGATCATTTTATTATTGTTTTTTCAATAAAGAAAAATGACTATTCATCTTATTGTAACGATATATATTGACTCACCACTTTCTGATGTTATTAAATAAGTAAACATGCTATTAATATATATTTTCCTTCTTAAATATAACACTACGATTCGTTAGGTTCGATAGTTGAGATTGGCTCATTTGGTTCCTTGAATGTACTCAGCTCAGTTGAGTTCGGTTCAAATTTAGACTTCTTCTAACATCTAAACACTAAACTCTCAAATCACTAAACTCATCTCAACTCAAAACTTCTTTACACGTAGGACCCACAACCTTTTTCAACTCAACACCTCTTTATACGCAGGACCAACAACCTTTTTCAACTTCCCATAAATACATCTAAATTCAACTTAACATCCAAATACATATAAACTCATCTTAGGTAAGCCCCATAGAACTCATTCTACTATCTCAACTCACTAGTATTCATATAAAACTCAACTCAACTTAACTCAGCTCAACATCTAAACGAAGGAGTCGCTTGAGTACTTTATAATTATCATATATTATCTTAAGAGTCGTGCTTAATTAATACATTTGTAACCACTCAAATTAGTAGTAACTTAATTAGGGTGGACGACGTATATATATTTTTTTATAGGGAAAAACTTTATTTCATCAAGGTATAAAACCTTAAGAAAGTGTACAATAGTGTTGATCAATGAAAATTATATTCTCAATGAAAGGAGGAACACTATTCTACCAAATACTCGTATCTTCAATTGACCATGCATATCTTGCAAGGCGGTGGGCAGCCTCATTGGATCTATTACTATGTTGGAGATTACATTGAGGAAATCTTTGCATTAGATTTTTAATATCAGCAACCAACGATCTGATTGAAGCATTTGATTCAGCCACCTTATTGACTTTCTCCACCAAGAACAAGCAATCACTTTCAATAATCAGATGAGAAATACCAAGATTCAAGCATAACTGTAATCCTCTCAACAAAGCCACAACTTCTGCTTGCTCTGGTTTCAGTTGCACAAATTCTGCTTTACTAACTGCGATGAGGACATCCCCCACATGATCCCTTAAGATAGCACCCAAACCAGCTTTATTCAACTCAAAAAAGAGGGCCCCATCAATATTGAGTTAAAAACAATTTTGAAAAGGTGGTGACCACCTATACTACAGATGCTTAGTAATAGCAAGTCCGTTCTTATGCAATGCATTATTTGTCTTCAACTTCTTTGATAAAGCAAATCCAATAACTTGTTGTGGTGGTAAAGAAATCTGGTCGTGGACCATCTTATTTCTTCTAAACCAAAAGCCCCAAGCCATTAAGAAGAAATCTGTTAACTCATCAATAGAACCCTTTAAAAATATTTCCATTGCAGTTGAAATAAAGGAACTGGAATGGAAATCGTGTTGTAAAACAACAAATATTTTAACCTAGATCTCATGAACAGGGGACATAACAACAAAGCATGGGTTAAATCTTCTATCTGGTGTTTACAGAAACAACATTGGCCACTTATATCTAGTTTTCTGTTAATTAGATTGGCCTTAGATGGTAAACTCTCCTTGCAAGCTCTCCAAAACTTTAACCTTGTGAGGAATTCTCAATCTCCAAAGAGCATTCCAAAATTTCTTCATCATAGCACCATTTGAAGGCTCACCACAATCATGCTCCAAACAGGTTTTAAAGAATTTGTAGGCACTTTTAACAGAGAAGTTACCTGACTTTTCATGCTCCCACATCCACTTATCTATGTCACCTAAGGCACTGGGGTGTATTCTAAGCACAGCCTCTGTAATTTTTGGATTGAATTGTGCTCTCACTTTGGTTAGAGTCCACCAGTTGGTACTTGGATCAATTAAAGAAGACACATGATCCTCCAATTGACAGACTTGCTCCTCCCTCTGGTTACTACTTTCAACACACAATTCCTGCATCAGATTTCGAATCCTAGGAATCCAAGCATCTCTTAAAATGTGAACTGATCTTTCATTTCCCACATTCCATCGACCACCTTTCACAAGCAAGTTTTTGTCCTCCCAAATTCCTCTCCAAGCATAGGAGGGGTTGCCACCTATAGAAGCTTCCATTAGGTTTCCATCATAAAAGTATCTGGCAGCATACATCTTATGGAATAAGCTCTCTTTATTCTGCAATAATCTCCATGCTTGTTTTGCTAGCATAGCCATATTGAAAATCTCAAGATCCTTAAACCCCATCCCTCCAACAAATTTTGATTGGCACATTCTCTTCCAGCTTATCCAATTCACCTTCTTTTCCTCATTTTTTTTACCCCACCAATATCCAGCCATCATACTCTCAATCTCAGAACAAAGTTTGGCTGGGAGCTTGAAACAACTCATGGCATAAGATGGAATTGCCAAAGTAACAGCCTTGAGAAGGATCTCCCTTCCTCCTTGAGAAAACATATTATCTTTCATGTTATTTAGAGATCAGTACAAACTGTAATTTCCTTGAGATATAATGGTAAAGTGATCCCTTTTTGCTTTGTAAATTTGGATTCTCATGATCTTTGAAGACTGTGTATATTAAGAAAAATTCTATTCAGTAACTTTATACCACACACTTGCTTTTATTTTTTATCTTTTTATTTTGTTTCTCAATAGGCACTGTGGCATAGATTTGCTGAGTAAAAAAACTCGTACGTATATTAATGTTACCATAATTGTGGATAATCTTTGAGGACGAGAAACCTAATATTAGAGCCATAAACTACCCAATTTGCATTAATATTAGAGCCATAAACTACCCAGTGTCATGTTTCTTTGGTGTCGCGACCAACTAATGGGTCCAGACTTTGGAGATCTATAGTTTCGGCTATTCCTGCAGTGTGTGAACAGATGAAGTATAAAGAAAGAGGAGGGCATATTTCCTTCTGGTTTGACAGATGGCTCTCGGTGGGCCCTTTGTGTAAGTTTGTTCAACCAGTTGTATATCTAGGCCTGCTTATTAAAGAAGTGTGGATTGGGAATGACTGGAACATGCAGTTATTAGTTCAGCTAGTGGGAGAGGAAATTGCTGAAAATGTTTTAAGGAGTGTTCAAGTTGGGCAACAAGGTAATGATGTTTTAATTTGGAAAGCTACTAAAGATGGGTTCTTCTCTTCGGCTAGCTCATGGGAGCTAATTCGAGTTAAGGGTCAGCCTTCTCCTTAGCTTGACTGGATTTGGCACAAGTTACTTCCTAAGAAGATCTCAATATGTATGTGGAGAGATCGATTTAATTGTTTATCTATGGATGTCAAAGTGCAAACTCGGGGAGTTGCTTTGGCCTCAAGGTGTGATTACTGCTCTGGTCCACATAAGGAGACCTTGGATCATATTTTTGCTACAGGTGAGATTGCCTCTAAGGTATGGAGGGCTACTTCAGTGGCCCTTGGAGTTTATTGTATACAGGCTATAACATGGTGGAGTCGTGTATCTCTATGGTTGTCTTGTGCAAAGAAGTCCTCCAAAAGAGGAATTCTGATTGGTGTCCTTCCTAGTGTTATTACTTGAAGGCTGTGGCAGAGGAGATGCAAGGATAGGATGGAAGGGGCTTATGAGTCTGCAGAGTGTGTATGGCGCTCAGTTCGGCTTTGTTTAGGCAAGTTGGTGAATGGGATTCCTGATAAAAAGGCTTTGTCTTCATTTGATGCCAAGGTGCTTCGAGAATTGGATATTCGTTTTTCAGAGGGTCCGATTGAGAGATTTATTCTCATTGTTTGGTCCAGGCCTCGAATTGGTTGGTGGAAAGTTAATGTTGATGGCAGTTGTAGGGGAACCTGGGTATCTGTGGGGGTGGTGGTGTTGTTTGGGATCATCATGGCGATGTTAAGGGTGTTTTTTCGGATCATTTTGGTGAAGGTACCAATAATGAGGCTGAGTTGAGGGCGTTGCTGCAAAGGGTCTATTTCTGTAAAGAGTTGGGCGGCCAATCTGTGATTATCGAAAGTGATTCAAAAGTGGTATGTGATTGGTTGATTAGTAAGCAATGTAATGTTTGGTATTTATGGGACTTCTAGGAGGAGCTTCTTGAGGTTTTGGATGGGATGTGCTATGAAGTGGTGCATCAATTTCAAGAAGGAAATAGAGTTGCAAATTTGCTTGCACGTTGGGGTGAATCTGGGTTGGTCTGCAGATGGGATGCGTAAGTGAGTCTACCACCTCCTTTGCGTGGGATATTATGTACGGATAAGTTAGGCTTACCCAGCCTTCGTAAACTAAAGTGAATATGTATAGGTTTTTTAGTGTTTTGGCTTCGTTGATTTATTTTCTGGGTATTGGTGGTTTGGTTTTTCGTATATATGTTGCTACGGTGTTGAGTCTTTTTTTTTTTTTTTTTTTTTTGGGGGGGGGGGGGGGGGGTTATTTGTTTTGGGTTTGAATTGTTACACGGTTTTCCTCTGCCATAAGTGAGGGTCCTTTAATAAAATTGGGAGGGAGTCACTCTTGGACATGTGACCACTTCTCTTTCTTTTGGAAAAAAAAAAGACTGCAAGTACTTGGAACAACACCTTTGATTAGAAACTGGTGTAAAACTTAATCGACACCAAAAAGAAAGTGTTAACTTGAAAAATAATAATGCTAATTAATTTCTAGATGGCTTCCGACCACCGCTCTAGCCGTCTCTCGCGATGATGGCTACCACTCCTAGAGGTGGCCGAAAATCATAAAATACCATATTTGGAATAGGTGTTTCGAAACCAGCGACGATTTCGCCGGAATTGGCTGTAGAAGACATGGTATTTTGCCGGAATTGCCAACCCCAATCCAGTGGGTGTGTTTATTTTATCATTTGCTAAAAAATAAATGTCATGTTTTATGTTTTTATTGGAGGGTGTTAAAGAGACCAACTCCTAATTTTAGATTTGTTTTTCAAATTTATAAACAATAGATGATAAGTACTCATATCAGGAAACGACTGTTGTTGGTCCGAGTAAAGTCTGGACATTTGCTTAAGCTTGGTTTGGTTACACAAACAAAATCATCTCATCTTATCTCATATAATCATTACAATTTTTTCAAACTCTTACACAAAATATAATAAATAATTCAATTTTTTTAAATATCAAAACAAAAATTATATTAAAAAATTATATTCTAACAATATTTTATTCAACTTTCAACTATCATCTCATCTTATCTATGTTACCAAACGAGGCTATAAGGTTTGGATACAAAAAATATTTCATTTCATCTCATTTAATCATTATAACGTTATCAAATCTTCATACAAAATACTATAAATAATTCAACTTTTTCAAATATCAAAACAACATTAATATTAAAAAATAATATTCTAACATTATTTTTTTTAATTTTCAACTTTCATCTTAACTCATGTCATCTCAACTCACTATCCAAACTTTCCCCTCGTTCCAAAGATTGAAAATCTAAAAGCTCATATCTTTTGCATTTCTTCCACTAAAGTTGGTATTCAAATTCCATCTACATATGGATAGGCACCACAATACATTTTAGTTTTTGTGTCAATTTAACATAGAGTTTAACTACAGATCAGTGATTGTTCCTCATCAGCCGTTGCACACCTTACATGGATTTAAGTTTTTTTTTTCAAGCGAAATGTGCATTTTGCATCGTTGGATTTACTTTTCTTCTCATTCAAATTTTGCATGCATCCCGCGAAACCCACCCTCCTCCCTCGCCAGGAACCCGCATTGCCTTCCTCTTCCCAGCGCCACCTCACGATGGCATCTCTCTGTTAAGTGCCACCTCTCGACGCTCCTCCGTCTGCCCAGTGCCGCCACTCTCTGTGAGTTGATTGAATGGACCAAACCAGCGAAACTACTCCGATGGAGCTCTGTTTCGCCTTACTTAGCTTCGTAGATAACTGTTGTACTATTTTTCCTTCCATACTATTACGTTCTTCTTGTGTATAGAGATGTGATTTTTGGGTTTCGTGAGATGGGGGTATTGTGGCTTAGGGCATGGAGATGAAGACGTCGAAGAGAAGAGGGATGAAGAGATGAAGATTTCGAACTGAGGAAGGATGAAGCACGAAGTCGAAGAGAAGAACTAATAGAGGGGACGAGGATCGACGACGACAGGGGTGCTAGGAAGAGGGAGGGTCGACGGGGACGGGCAACTTTGTAGAGGATGGGCCACGCGGGGGGTGGGGGAGAGGATGGACGACGGGGCTCAAAGAATTTCAAATGGGTGAGAGATGAACGTCAGATAGGGAGAGAGAGGAAAAAAACAAAAAAAAAATGTTGCCACATAAAGTGCGTCTTGGTTGATGCGAGATAGTGACTTATGAGAAGCGTTTTTGTTTTAAATATATGACAATCCTAAAATCGCTATTTAGTCGCGGTTTGAGTGATCACTAAAGATGCTAGTTTTTTTTTATTATTATTATTTGTAAAAGATGTAGAGAAATCAAACAACAAATAGAAGCGTAATTACAACAATATGGCGACACTCCCGTGAGGGTATTTGTCCCACAAGTTGGTGATGAACAAATGGAATTGAATGAATTGTTTGTGCACCAATGACCCCTATTTATAGGCCATCATGCACTGGTTGGTAAAGGGCACATCCATTGGTTAACCAATGGTAACCCAAAGGTCACAACCATAAGGAGTGACACATCCTATTGTGAAAAGGGTACAACCATTGGTAAACCAATGGTAACCCAAAGGCCACAACCTTAAGGAGTGACACAACCTTAAGGAGTGACACAACCTTTTGACTAAATCAAAAGGTTGTGTCTCTTGACACTTTACCAATCACATACAACCTTTTGACTAAATCAAAAGGTTGTGTCTATTAACACTTCCTTAAACATCACCCCTCATGGGAACCATCACCATGTTAGAGAATATAATTCCAAGGGGTACACCGTTTGGTGATCACACCCCTTAGAATAACATCTCCCACTTGATCACACAAAACGGTGATGATCCAGTTGAGTATTTTACCTAGGTACCAATATAAGCTTTCCACTACTCAACTCTCATCTGCTACTCTTGCAGATCGGCGTCAGAGCATGACAAGCCTCTACGTGCGCACGTTTTTGTCATTACCTTATCTGACCGCACCCTTTACCATATGTGCTCCGACTGATCACATATTAGGGGTGACTACATTTCACTAAAAAAAAATTTTAGTGAACGGCATCAATTCTCCGTGACTGGATCAATAATCCATACCTCTGTCACAATTGACGACTTCAGCCGAATACATAACACATGTATCGACCTGCGTTGAATTTTCGTTAAGTACTTCCTCTAGAGGCTATTCCTGAGGTTTTTCCCTAATCACCTTATCAACGACTTTGCAAATGATTAACCATTTACTTGGATAATCAAATCACATTTCACTAAAACTTTAGTGAATGGCACTGAATTTTCGTTAAGTACTTACTCACCTGAGTCTTTCCTTAATCACCTTATCAGCGACTTTACCATGATCAATCTTTTACTTGATTAATCAATCTGCACTGAAATTTTATCAAGTACTCACCCTAAGGCCATTCCTGAGGTTTTTCTTGATCACCTTATCAGTGACTTTACAAATGACCAAAATTTTCATTTTTGGGTATCTTCATAACTCCATTTTTCTAGGCGTCCCTAGAATTTGTTGAGTTATGCATATTGACCATGAGATTTCTTCACCTAGGTTTCTTTCAATCCCATTCTAGTCACATGTTCTCTGAATTTCTCCAGAGATAAACCTTTGGTCATTGGATCTGCTACCATCTCGGTCGAGGAAACAAAATTAACCTTGACTTCACCTCTTTCCACTATATCTAAAATATAATGATAATGCACATCAATGTGTTTTCCCTTGGAACTCTGTGTTCCACTTTTTATCAAAGAAATGGCAGACTGATTATCACAAAACACATTGATTGGTTCTGTGGATATACCCAAATTTAAGCTTTCAACAAAGCGTTTTATCCACACCGCATTACTCACTGCAGTACTACAAGCAATATATTCTGCTTCCATAGTGGACTTAGCAACACAGCCCTGTTTCTTACTTAACCAAGAAACTGCTGTTCCACCAAATAGAAATATATATCCAGTTATAGATTTTCTATCATCTACATCACTTCCAAAATCAGCATCACTATAGCCGATTAATTCTAGATCACTGTTTCCAAAGCACAATTTCAAATTTTTGGTACCTTGTAAATATCTCAATATACGCTTCACTGCTTGCCAATGTTCTTTACCTGGATTGGATTGAAATCTACTTACCAATCCAACTGCATGACAAATATCTGGTCTGGTACTTGTCATTGCATACATGAGGCTTCCCACAGCTTGAGCATAGGGAACTTTAAGCATTTCATTTATTTCCTCATCATCTTTTGGGCACATATTTTTATTTAAAATATGAGCTTTGCAAACAGGCGTACTTAAAGATTTACATTCTTCCATACCAAATCTTTTAAGCACTTTTTCTAGATATTTTTCTTGATCTAAATATAATAGATTTGAATTTCTATTCCTAGAGATTCTTATACCAAGAACATAAGCGGCTTCACCCATGTCTTTCATTTCAAATTTAGATTTCAAGAATTCCTTTGTTGCATGCATCATATCTAGACAATTACTTGCCAGTAATATATCATCAACATACAATGATAATAATGTTAATTTATTATCATTTTTCCACATGTATACACAGTGATCTAGTGGACTCATTTCATATCCCATTTTCAAAATGGCTTGGTGAAATTTCAAGTACCACTGTCTTGAAGATTGCTTAAGTCCGTACAGTGATCTTCTCAACCTGTAGACTTTCTCTTCATGTCCTTTAATTTGGAATCCTTCTGGTTGAATCATAAAGATATCCTCTTTTAATTCACCATTGAGAAAAGCTGCTTTTACATCTAACTGATGTAATTCCAAATTCATCCTGGCAACAATGGACATGATGATCCTTACAGATGTGAACTTCGCCACAGGCGAATATGTATCCACAAAATCTACACCTGGTTGTTGAGTATATCCCTTGGCCACTAACCTTGCTTTGTACCTTTCCAAACTGCCATCAACTTTAAATTTTCTTCTGAGAACCCATTTACAACCAATAGCTTTTCTATCTTTTGGAAGATCTGTTAACTCCCAAACATTATTTTTGTTTATTGATTCTATTTCATCTTTCATGGCCTCAAGCCATTTATCTGAATCAATACTATTGACTGCCTCAGAAAAATTTTCAGGATCATTATCTAAATTTTCCAAACTGGTATTTAGTGCATAATGATCTTGAAATAATATTGATGGTCTTCTGGATCTTTTACTCCCACTGTCTCCAACATCAATACCTGAAGATTGATTTTCATCTGACTTTCTTTTATTATTCTGGATTTGAATAATATCATTATTTTCATTGTCAGATTCTGTGGAGATCCGTTGATTCTCTAAATTATTTAATAAATCTATTTGATCAACAGGAGTAACAAGGTTTGTATTTTCCAAGAAAACGACATCCCTACTTTCTATCAATCCTTTTTCAGAATGATAAAATCTGTAGCCACTTCCGTTTTCTACATACCCAATAAACCTGCATTCCCAGGTTTTACTTTTTAATTTTTCCCTTAGTGGCCTTGGGATAAGCACTTGTGCCTTACAACCCCACACTTTGAGCTTGCTTAAGTCTGGTTTATGTCCCGTCCATAATTCGTAAGGTGTAAGAGGTTTTGCTTTAGTTTCAACTCTATTTAATATATATGTAGCAGTCGATAATGCTTCACCCCAAAAATGTATTGGTAGATCAGCATATGCCATCATCGATCGCACCATATCCAATAGAGTTCTATTTCTCCTTTCTGCAATGCCATTATGTTGAGGTTTATATGGCATAGTATAAATATGTCTTATACCATTCAATTTGCGGAAATTGTCTAAAGCTTCAAATTCTCCTCCTCTATCACTATTCAAACTTTTAATGGGTCTACCCAACTGGGTTTCTACTTCTAATTTAAATTCTTTAAATTTCTCAATTGCTTCAGATTTATGCTTGAGTAAGTAGATATGCCCATATCTTGAATAATCATCAGTGAAAGTAATAAAGTACTTCATTCCTCTATGAGTTTTTGTTTTAAAAGGTCCACACACATCAGAATGTATAATTTCTAGTAAATCCGTTGATTTCCAACTTTTTGAAAAAGATTTACTACTCATTTTTCCTTTGATACATGGTTCACATATATCAAAATTATCTGAGTTTATTTGTGGTATTAATCCACTTTTATACATTCTGATCATCTTATTTTTATTTATATGACCTAATCTTAAATGCCATAAATATGCACAATCTGTAGACACATTCAAATACTCAGAAATAGGTACTTTATTAATATCAACATTCAATACATACATATTGTGATCTTTCACGCCTTTCACTGACACATTTCCCTTACTTATTACAACGGTTCCAGACTTAAACTCAACTGTGTAGCCTTTCTGATCTAGTACAGGCACTGATACTAAATTCCTACGAATACTAGGTACATATAGAACATCACTAAGTAAAATAACGGAACCATTCACTTTGAATTTACATGTACCTTGCCCCAAGACATCGCAATATGTATTGTTGCCCATATAGACTTTGTGCTCTCCGGTTTGTTTATCTTCAAGTTTGACAAACATTTCTTTGTTCCTACATATATGTCTTGTCGCTGCAGAGTCAACCCACCATGAATCTATCACTGGTTCCACTAGCATTACTTCAGAGATCGTCATCACAATTTCCTTGCTTTCTTGTGCTTTTCCTTTGTTAGGACATTGTGATTTGTAATGACCCTTCTTTCCACACTTAAAACAGTTTCCAGAAAATGGTTTGTTTTGTTTTCTTTTTAACCATTTCTTTTTCTTGAACTGTTTTGGCTTCATCTTATTCTGTGTAGAACGCTTATCTTGAGCCATTAATAAATTGGATGATTCACCATCTTTATTCCTTCTTTTCATCATTTCTCCTTCAAGTACTAAAAGTACTGGAAGCGATATCATTGTTACTTCATTTCCACTGTGTGTTAAAGAAGTAATAATGTGATCCCAAGATGAAGGAAGACTATTTAGTATGGTTGTAACTTGCATTTTATCAGTGAGAGGATGACCGGCATCATTTAATTCTTTCGCCATCAACTCCATTTGAAGTACATGATCGCCAATATCATCATTCTCTTTCATACAAGTCCGGTTATACTTATCCAATAATAACTGTATATAAGTATCCGACCTTAAACCATACTTTGCTTCAACTGCATCCATAATTTCTTTAGCAGTTTCATAGTCTTCAAATAAAGGAATGATGTGATCACTCATGCAATGCAAAATTAAAGCTTTTGCCCATGCATTGTGTTCTATCCATTTATCTACATTTGAAACGCTGCTTCCACTTTCACTTTCATCATTTTCTACATTTTCTCCCCATGGCTTTGGTGTTGTTAATGTATATAAGGTCTTTTCATGGGTTAGAAGAAAAGTTATATGCCTTTTCCAGGCCCGGAAATTTCTTCCATTCAATTTTTCTATCCCCGATGGATCAATACTTTTCTTCGGTGCCATGAATAATAAACCTTAAAAAAATTAATCAACAAGAAGAATGTAGAAATAATAAATGTGTACTATTTAAATACAATAGTTCAACTGTGAAAAATCAAAAATTATTACAAACTTAATTAGTAATAATAACCCTTGGATTTAATCCAAGGTGGCAGCCTAGAAATTCTCCTATTATATTTTATATAAGGAGAATAATGAAAATGACGCCCCGATCGAGGATATCCACGACCTTTCCTTGATGTTTCACCTTTATCAAAGAATTTCTGGTGATAATTTCGACCAACAGGAGCCTTGTAATATTTTGGCTTGAAATTTGGAGCACAACGGCTTTTGAACGGACGAAATCGGGTTTGAAATGCTCTCGAACAGCCCGATTGAAAAATCCTGCCCTGAACCGGTTCAGGAAACCGGGTGAACCGGTTCAGCCGGTTCAAGCCGGGTTCTGGAGATCGGCTTCTGAAGACGGCTCGGTCAACGGCTCGAAGATCGGCTCGGTTCGGAGATCGGCTTGCGACTCGACTTGCGGCTCGGCTTGAAGGTCGTGAAACGGTGCCGTTTGGAGGTGTCTGTTGTGGCTCTTCAGTGCCGAAAACGACGTTGTCGTTTTGCTCCTTAGGCTGAACGACAATGTCGTTTAGTCCAGGTGGAATTTCAAATTCCTTACCATTGGACAAAACAACGTTGTCGTTTGGATCTACGGGCTGAACGACACTGTCGTTTAGCCCCTCCCAAATTCGAATTAGACGACCGTTGGACGAAACGGTACCGTTTCGTCCTGGGTCGTCTTCAACCTCGCGCAGAGGCGTTCCAGCGTCCGTGAAGCTTGTGTCTTCACTCCCGTCCGACCAGTTAGTGGCCGGCGACGACGACTCCGACGTGCTCCCGAGGTCGACGAAGTCCGGCGGCGGTGAGAGGCTCCGGCGGCCGGCCGAAACAGTGACTTTGTGTATAAATGGACTATTTAATTCACTATTCCTTTGTGTAAAATAATACCAATAATTTTCTTCAAAATAGTAACAATTTACTAAATTTTGAAGATTACCAGTATATTCTAAACCCCCCACCGTGATCTGAAAAAGTTTCTCTCTCGGATTTTCAAGCAAACGAAGATGATTAAAATATGCAAGTGTGGTTGCCAAACCAAGCACTTGCCTATTTATCGTCTTTGTTATGCGTGATAAAATTCCCTCTGACATGACCAGGCTCTTGATACCACTGTAGAGAAATCAAACAACAAATAGAAGCGTAATTACAACAATATGGCGACACTCCCGTGAGGGTATTTGTCCCACAAGTTGGTGATGAACAAATGGAATTGAATGAATTGTTTGTGCACCAATGATCCCTATTTATAGGCCATCATGCACCGGTTGGTAAAGGGCACATCCATTGGTTAACCAATGGTAACCCAAAGGTCACAACCATAAGGAGTGACACATCCTATTGTGAAAAGGGTACAACCATTGGTAAACCAATGGTAACCCAAAGGCCACAACCTTAAGGAGTGACACAACCTTAAGGAGTGACACAACATTTTGACTAAATCAAAAGGTTGTGTCTCTTGACACTTTACCAATCACATACAACCTTTTGACTAAATCAAAAGGTTGTGTCTATTAACACTTCCTTAAACATCACCCCTCATGGGAACCATCACCATGTTAGAGAATATAATTCCAAGGGGTACACCGTTTGGTGATCACACCCCTTAGAATAACAAAAGAAATTTGGAGGTAGTCACACCTACCTGATAGCTGATTGTTCTAAAGAATTGATGAGGCCTTGGACCTCACCTCAGCTTTAGAACACATTTGAGTGTTTTGAACTCTGAGCTGAGTTGAGCCTAGGGCTATATATCACTTACTTTTATATAACATATACGATTTTAAGAAAATGATAGAGAAATATTTTAATCATAGAAAGATCTCAAAAAAATAGAGCTATAAATTTAAGTGGTTTGATATAGTAAGTTAGACTATAAATGAACTTTTATTGTAAAATAAATATGACATTATATGAAGCAATGTCAGTTTATAGATTTATTTTTGTGAGATCTGTTTGTAGTTGTAGTACTTCTCTTCTTAATAGAGAAATATACCGTTCAACTAATTCAACTCGCTCAGTTTGAATACCAAAACCATCTCAATTCATCTCATCTTATATCATCTTATCATTATAATTTTCACATAAAATATAATAAACAATTCAACTTTTTCAAATTCTAAAATAATAATAATATTAAAAAAATATTCTAACAATATTTTATTCAACTTTTAATTTTTATCTAAAATCATATCATCTCATCTCACTATCCAAACCCCTAAATGAAACTTTTTCGTAAATAAAAATGACTTTCTCTCACCGACTTTTCAATTAAAAAACTAAGACTTTTGTGAAAAATACTTTTATTGATTCAGTGAAGTAGTTGAGTTGTCAAATAATATTTTTAGCAGAAATATCCATGATTTTATACTAGGAACACGATCAATTATATATGAAGAATAATTATCATCAATCTACAAGACTATTGATGTCCAATTTCATATGAAAAGCAGTAATATAGGGTTTAAATTTCAGATAGTCACTCTTGTATAGGTTGTTAGAAATTATGAAAATAAAATTATGAATTAAAAAGAGATAAAATAATAATAATAAATTATAATTATAGAGAGTGGGATGATTAATCTAATGCAAGGTATAAATTTTGATTAGATAGTTAGGAGCCAAAAGGTTGTATTTTAGTTGTAATTATGGGTGTAAAGATTAACCAAGAAATCGGAAAATCGGCCCAGACCGGCCTGAACCGGTCCGGTTTTAGACTGGTCCAGTCCGGGACCGATTTCCTTAATTCCAAAACCGGCCGATACCAGTTCGATTCCGGTTCTATGCCTTTTAGGATCAGACCGGACTGGTTCACTATATTATATATTTTAAATTAATTTTTTTTAATATTTATATATAATATATATAATAATATAAATTATACTTATATATAAGATAATGTTATTATAATTTATAATATAAAATTTCAATCTTAAAAATGATAATTTATTTCATCATATGCTTTAAACATAAAATACATATATTAATAATATTTGATGGCTTAATAAATTATCAACATATTCATTTTGATAAATACATAATACATTAGTTTATTAATTACACTTTGCTTTAATTAATTAGTATACTAATGTATATTAGTATATTAATTACATTTTATGCCCTAATACTAATACTTTAAAATCAAAAAACCGAACCGAATCGGACCGGAATCGATAAAATCAGAGGTATTGGTTTAGGAGGGTAACCAGCACGTAATCGGTTTTTGAAAATGCAAAACTGGTGCATACCGGTTCAGTCCTAAATTTTGTTCAAAACCGAATCGAATCGGGTTACACCCCTAGTTGTAATACCACATTCCCTATGGTTAAGGATGTCACGTGCTTACATAAATAAAGTCATGCAAGAGATTTCTTAACTTAATAAATCAATCTAAATAAATAATTAAATCCTGAAACTAAGTCGTCTGCTCGTAATAACCATCCCCACTTGGGTGCTTTAAAGCATGAAATAAAACTAAAATGAGTCAAAGATTCAATAAGAAACTCATCATAACATAAACCTAATAAACGTATGATTTTTCATAAAACATTTCATACTGAGAATTTAAATTTGTGATCATTCATACATATGCTCATGACATGCATCACTTATCTTAAATTATCTAAATTATTATGTTTATCTTACTGGTCAACACACTTAACTCTGTGTGCGGTTATACACTGACTCCAAATCTTGTGGTCACAAGGAGAATCGCAATAGTATTCTAGCATATTATGGTGGACCACACCTAGGTCAGTGGCTTGTGTGTCCACCCATAGAATCACATGAGTACCATGCATCTAAATAGTCATCTTATAAAACTTATCTTATCTTACACTTGATCATTAGAAAGCTTACATAACTAGATCATAAAAAACTTACGTGTCTTATACAACGTGATATACATAACATATATAATATGTACATAATTATAAAATGTTGAATTAAACGTGAGTCAAAATCAAACATGATCATGGACTATGATTAATGATATGCTTGCATAAATCATAACATACATGGTACGTAAAAAAGGCTATAAAGAATTAGTTTTAGTAATAATAATCTAACTATGTGCTAATATTAATTTATGATCAAACTACTTACATCGTTGTACTGCTTCTTGAATCTCACTTCGTAGCTCGTCACCTATATGAAGTATTAAATATCACTACATTTGTCTAGGAAAACGTGTCCTAATATCTCACTTAATTAAATTCATACCATAGAAAATAATCAAATAAACATTCTGTTTAATACAAAAATCAATGAATGCTTATATCTTAAAATTATTTAAATACTAATAATATATTTTCACTTTCAAATTATAATTTAGTAAAGTATCTAAACTATTTTATACAAATCCATTAAAACAAGTCGTCTAAGCTCAATTAGTAAAACATGCAAAATTTCTTATGACTGATATAATTATTCACTTTCACAAAATATCTAATAAATATTAATATATTTTAAATTTCTTTATATATTTCTTTATTTTCAAGTTACAAATTTAATAGTATTATTTTATCAAAATCTATTAAAATAAATAGCAAAGTTTAATTTCAGACTTAATCAGATTTAAAGTGTTCGAGCTAAATTTAAATTCTTTATTATTTCTCATTGAAATCAAATTATAAAAATTAATATTTAATAATATAAATTAATTTCATAAATATGTTTTGTAAATTCTAGACTAAGACATTTATTCAATTAAAATGAAGCTCAACATAAAATATTTGAATCTCTTGAATAGCATGTAAAGAGAACACATCTGAATAGCATTCTGATTACACTCAAGATATAAATGTAATTAGAATAAAAAGGTCTACCCTTATGTAGAACACTAGGGTTAAAGAATATATAGGCTTTAAGGTCCCGTTTGGATAGTGAGATGAGATGAGATGATTTTAAATGAAAGTTAAAAGATGAATAAAATATTGTTAGAATATTATTTTTTAATATTATTATTGTTTTGAGATTTGAAAAAGTTGAATTGTTTATTATATTTTGTGTGAGAATTTGAAAAAATTGTAATGATGAGATGAGATGAGATAAGATGAGATAAAACCGTTTCTGTATCCAAACGGGCCCACACACACATGATGGAGAAAAGGGAAGTGTGAGGCAGAGGCTTACCGAGGTAGGAAGACACGCGACGACGGCGGCAAGCTGGGTAGCAGAGCACTGAGAGAGAGAAACATTGGGTGCTGTCAAACTGAGAAGCAAAGGAGGAGTGGGGAAAAGTGAATGACAGTCAAGAGCTTACCAAGGTGGCACAAGGCTAATGGGAGTGAACCAGAAGGCGGTTTTTTGTGATTGCCTGGGTGGTTTCCGAAGAGATGGGCGTGGATGCCTCGGGTTTACACATGGCCCCTTTTCAGTTGTTCCAACGTGATGAGTTCCTCTAATAGACGTCGATGGTTGCTACCGTGGCTGGGGTGGTGGCAAAACTCTTTTCACAATGGCGTGCATGGAAAGCCATCTGGTCATGCACAGTTGTGCATGGTCTTGACGGTTGAAGCAACTACAATGGTTTCAGCGTGAACCAATGGCTCACAATGGTGTTTTAAGGGTGGCATGAGCTCAGTTTTCATATTGAAAAACAAAAGCTCTCAGTTTGGACATGGTGTTGTTGTCGTGAAGGCTGTGATCAGCATTATTTGTGGCCAAAAAAGGAGACGATTAGAGGTGGTTCTCCATGGCTGCTGCAGACTCATTGTACGTTGGGTGTCCCTTGCAGTGGCTTGATGCAGCTTGCTGGGTGTAGAAGATCAATTGCAAATTGAAACTGATACTGAAAATCAGGCTATAACAGATGAAGTGCAACCAACTGAAATCACTAGAGGCTAAAAATCAAACTCAAGATACGGCAATCAATATTGTCGAAACTGGTGCTCTAGTTTAAAGATGGAGGAGATGTGATCCTGCGGTTTTACATTTGATTTTGTAACTGTAAAGTTTTAAATTCAAACATTCAAATACTGCACAAAGATAGGAAATCTGTTTCTTGTACTCGTGTATATATACACCTATGTAATCTGTCATTTATAAATTAAAGCAATCAAAGAATTCCTTGAAACAAGTTTCTTTAATTCTTTACACTGGGCAAATGTTCATGGCAACTGCTAGCTGCGTGGCTGGGAGGTTGTTACTCAGTGCAACAGGGTGTTGAGGGGGAGTTGTGAGGATGCCAGTGACTTGGTTACGGTGATGGCCGAGAATACAAATCTTGGAGAAGGTTGCTTGTTGTGACGTGAGAATTGCATAAAGAGTTATATAAAAATGCTAACGGTCACAGATCACTGCATAACGTGCATGTTTTGAAGGTTCGTCCGTGAGAGATGGAGAAACTTTACCTAAACCAATGCTAATATTATAAACAGGCTTGAAACTTGAATTCTACGTTTGAGTCAGGTTAACTCAATGAATTTATCATACTCTATATGAGAGGAAAATTTTAAGAGTAATGCTACATACAATCTTGGAATGCACAAATGCCGTGTAGTCGTTTTGAAAAAGAGTGGAGTCCACTATTAAAAAATTAATTTCTTTTCATGTAGATCTCATATTTATTTACTTTTTTCAAAATGACTGCACGGCGCTTGCACACTCACGACTACAAGTATCATTTCTCAAATTCTAAATATCATACTTATGTCACACTTTTATCCTACTATGATGAAATGGTATATATTGCCGATTTTTATTTGTTTATATTTTTATCTACATTTACTGGGTTATAAAAAAAAAATGTTACAAATCATGTTCAATGGACTGTAAACAAATTTATTTTAACCCAAATCTTTACAACAATGAAATGGTTGTATTCATCTCTTAACAAAATGATTGTATTAACTTCAAATTTACACAACTATAAACTTTAATAATATCTTCATGATTCAGCAACCCAAACTTTTTTACAACTCAGGTATTTGTAAAACTTTTTTAAATACGTTCAACGTTCATAAAAAAGAATAATATCAATTATTGTATATATATATACATACATATAACAATAGACTGCCTAAATTAATGTATTATTGTATATATGTTGAAGTTGAAGTTTGAACTACTGTTAAGTCAAGATGCTTATGACATCAATACTGATCTATTTTGAGCTAAAATAGGTATAATAATAGGTATAATTTAATCTCGTTTGGTCACACAAATGAGATGAAATGAAAAATGTATAAATAGTAGTAAGATAATTTTTGAATAATAGTAAAATGATTTGAGTTAAGATACTTTATGGAGTTTTGGAAAATGAAAGAGAAAATGTTGAATAAAAATATTATAAAATTAATGTATTATTATAATATTATTCTTTAATTTTATTTTTGTTTTAGAATTTGAAAAAATTGAATTGTTTTTTGTGTTTTGTTTAAAATTTTGAAAAAGTTGTAACGATTAGATGAAAAAGTTGAAAAGTTAAAAAATTGAAATTGAAAAGTGTTGATATTTGAATGGTGTTTAGAAGTTAAGCCCCGTTTCGATATAGAAACATTCTCAACCTATTTCATCTCATCTCATTATTATAATTTTTTCAAATTCTCATACAAAATATAATAAATAATTTAATTTTTTCATATCTCAAAATAATAATAATATTAAAAAAATAATATTTTATTCAACTCATCTAAAACCATCTGATCTCGTCATCCAAACGAGTCAAATCAAATGAGATGAGTAAACCATGAAATCAAATGGAGCCAAGTTGGAACTTGTGTAGCTAGGGTACAGAACGACGACGTTGGCTTATTTCTGCTTTTTTATTTATTTTTATGTGAAGAAGTTTACACCACGACGTGGCTTGATTTCATTGGAAGATACGAAGAAGGTATACGTATCGACTGTAGAGGAGCCATTCCTTCCTCTTACCCTTACCCTTACCCATATCCGTTTAAACCGTGCCTTCGCACTGGGACTGAGCAACATCACACACCTTATTCCATGGCAGCTCTCCTCTCTCTATCAACAACACTGCCTCCCTCCTCTTTCAAGGTTTTCTTTCTTTCTGTCTGTCTCTGAAGCTATTTCCATTGTTTATTCCTCCGCAATAATCGTTCTTCTGTCTGTTGTAGGGAAGTTTTACGAAGTTGAGGCCAAGTCCATGTCGGTTCCAATCGCTCAAGCTAAACCTCAGGAGCAGAGAAAGGCGACCATTAATTGTGCTCAACCAGGCAGATGCTTTTGTTGCACAGGCTCCGCTGTCCAGCGTTCGGTTCCGGCTTGACAATCTGGGCCCGCAGCCGGGGTCGAGGAAGAAAGCGAAGAGAAAGGGAAGAGGTATAGCGGCAGGGCAAGGGAACAGCTGCGGGTTCGGTATGAGGGGTCAGAAATCGAGGTCCGGGCCCGGAGTAAGGAAGGGGTTTGAGGGCGGCCAAATGCCGCTTTATCGGAGAATACCCAAGTTGAAGGGAATTGCGGGAGGTATAATGGCTGCTTCTGCTGGTTTTTATGGTTGAATTTGCGTGTTTTGATTGAAATCAATGTTGGGCTCGTGTTAGTGTTTTAAATTTGGTATATTTGTGTGGGTAAAATTAGGTAGAATTATGTTACATTGTAAGTTTTGAAAATAAAATAAAAATCCCGTCCTTGGGTGTCTAGTACTACGGCATTTTGGAGTTACAGCAAACTCCAAGCTGTGTTGGCAAACTTGGCATGGATGGGGGAATTGTTGTTTTGTATTGGGCTTTGGTAAAACCGATTGGAATATAGACCACTTCTCATGAATGGCAGGCTTACAATTCAACTTCTACCCTTGATTAATTCTTTGAAAGAGAAAGATAAGGCTAATCCGTAAGGGGAGAAGCCTTTTATTTCGTTATCCTTTTATTTCCCATCCTTCTTTGAAGATACAATCAGAGCTTTGTACGGGTGAACTAGAAGTGTCTTGTGGATTACATATTTTGTGTCTCCTCGTGTTGTCTTGGTGAGTAATTTGTGTTTTACTGAGAGAAAACTTTGCTGCTTCGAGGAACCGATATAGTTGGAGAATAGAGATTGCCAAGTACAAAGATTCATGGGCTATCTTTCTGTATTTCACATTGTACCTAGTCTCATTAACATGGGTACAGGCCTGGTGTTTATTTTTGTTGGTGGGTTCCGATTAATGCTATGGCCGAAAGGGATACATTTAATTTCTTTGTTTGGTGATAAGTTGAGTTCTAACCCGGCTATAGAGATTGAAAAAATAGTCTACCATGTTTCTGAAATGTCAGTTCACAAGTACCCTCTCCAGGGAACTTTGTGCCTTAAGCTTTCATTTCCACTTAGTGATGTTCAAAGCAGTAATACCATTCATTAAACAGGGTGTCGTTTTCCACCATGTTATGCTGCTTTATTCTTAATTAATTTCCCATTGTACATGTAATATGCCTTCACCCCTTAGTAACTGTACTGAGAATATGTGCAGAAGCTTAGAAGAAAGACCTTCCTATACAATGTGACAATCATGTAATGTGCCTTCACATTACTTTACATATACTGAGATTCCTATGGTCCAGCCACAAGATATGAATTTTGGCTGTAAAAATAAGTAATAGCATTGATAATGCAAAATGGAAAGTGGTTTTACTTGAAAATGGAATCTTTTAAGATGCATTGTCAGTTTATGTTGTTTTATCTTTAATTGTTTTATAAGTACAGCTTGTTATCTCTAGAATTAGGAGTCTTTTTCAGTTCATTTGTTTGTCTCTTATTTTATTAGGATTACAAGTCTCTGGTCTGGTCAGAATGTTTAGTTCTACCAGTTCTCTGATTTAGAATACTATAAAACCAGTGGAATGCCACTAAGAGAGGTATGCTGAATTGAGAACAAAATTTACCGGGATAAGTTTGCTTCTATCTGGTGTGATGCCATCTTTCTCTAAGAAGGCAGGGAGACTTTGTTCTTTGGTCAACTGTCATTGAAATCTTTGTGAAGCTACCATCCCTTTTCTTTTCTTATCCTTAGGAGTGGGGTGATAACTTTTTTTCTTTTTTGGTTTACAAATACAATTCCATGTATGTGGGTGAGCATGATTGCATAAGTATAACGTCTCATTGATGTATTTCTCTTTTCTCTCCTTTTTTTACAAGGTATGCATGCTGGTTTACCTAAGTATGTCCCGGTTAACTTAAAGGACATAGAAGCCGCTGGGTTTCAAGAAGGAGAAGAGGTATCTTTGGAGACATTGAAGAAGAAGGGTTTAATTAATCCATCAGGAAGAGAAAGGAAACTCCCTCTAAAGGTACAAATTATACTCGTATTTTTTGTATATAGTTCTTCTTTTAATAGGTAAGATAAACATTTAATTGAAAGAAAAGTAGGCATAGCCCAAGTACACAGGAAGCATACAAAGAATACACCTAACAACTAGTAGGAACTAGTAATGGATACAAGCAAATCATGAAAACTAACCCCATTATAATTGATAACAGAAGCCCAAGAAAAAAAGTGTGTTGAAAAAAATCTCCTAAGCTCATCCAAGGAACGCTCCCGATCTTCAAAGCATCGACTGTTTCTATCCATCTAAAGATACCACATAATACAAAGAGGAATAATTTTGCACACAGCAGCAATATGGATGTTACCCCGAAGACCTCTCCAACACTCAAATAGTTTTGTATATAGTTTGCCTTTCCCATAAAGTGAAATTCTACTAGGGTTGTGGAAAAATCCCAAACTCTGACTTTAAATCTTTCAACTTTGACTCCACTTTGATCATAACCATAATTTTTGGAGATCAAGTTTAAGTTGAGAATTTTAAAAATATTAGAATCCGATTCGTCCAATCAAGGCTAAAAAAAATGTGACTTTGACTCCATTTTTATTTTTAAAAATCAATTCATTTCATGTTTTAATCAAAAGAACCATTTTTTTAATCTATATGATGTTCAGCACCTCTGATCGATCTGTAAGTTCTTATATTACTGAGTTTGAGGTTTCGAGACCCCCTCACCCCATTACTACACGCCTTTTTACTCACCCTCAAAAGTCAAAATGGTGCCATTTGACTTTTTAATCATTGTTCTTTTTCTCTCACAATCTCTTGTTTTAATTCACTGCCTAAATCCCTTATTCGTTAGCCACACTTATTTCTCATGCAGCAGACTCATGCCCTCTCTCTCTCACTTCCTTGCACTCTATCCTCAACACCACTGTTTTGGCTCGGTTGGCCTCGTTTGTTTTCAGAGATGAGATGAGTTGAAATTAAAGTTAAAAAATTGAATAAAATATTGTTAGAATATATTTTTTAATATTATTTTTGTTTTGAGATTTGAAAAAGTTGAATTGTTTATTTTATTTTTTGTATGGGGATTTGGGAAAGTTGTAATGATGAGATGGGAGGTTTTCAAAGTTTTGGGTGTTTTGGCTCGGTTGGCCTCGTTTGTTTTCAGAGATGAGATGAGTTGAAATTAAAGTTAAAAAGTTAAATAAAATATTATTAGAATATATTTTTTAATATTATTTTTGTTTTGAGATTTGAAAAAGTTGAATTGTTTATTTTATTTTTTGTATGGGGATTTGGGAAAGTTGTAATGATGAGATGGGAGGTTTTCGTTCCCGTTTGTTTTCGGAGATGAGATGAGATGAGATGAGATGAGTTGAGATTAAAGTTAAAAAGTTGAATAAAGTATTGTTAGAATATATTTTTTAATATTATTTTTGTTTTGGGATTTGAAAAAGTTGAATTGTTTATTTTATTTTGTATTGGAAGTTGGGAAAATTGTAATGATTAGATGGGATGAGATGAGATATTTTTCCAAAGCAAACGAATCTTAAAAGTTCTTTCATTTCAATTTAATCAGCTTATATTTTCCTTTTTCTGGTAATCAAGTATCACTCTGATTCTGGCTTCTGATATATATATATATATATATATATATATATATATATATATATATTATAATGGAAAATACTTCATTCATAACCAAAGAAAGTGTACAAAAGACACAGCTTACACAGCAGCATCTAACAAGACTCTAGAAAGCATAAAATCTGGACATTGATACCATTGTACAGTATCATCTATCATTCTTGCATGTCTTGCCAACAAGTGAGCTGCCTCATTTCCTTCACGGCCTACATGAGAAACTTCATGATCCATTAGCCAACAAAGGAGAAGTTGTGTTTGCAGAATCAAAGAATTCTGACTAGATAAATCAGATCCCCGAGAGCGAAGAGCATCAATAACCCCCATTGAATCCCTTTCCAGAATCAAAGCTGAAAAACCCAGATGTAAAACCATCTGTAGACCTCGGAGTGCATCCATAGCTTCATCGTCATCAACTTCGAACATACCAACCTCTTTTCGACACATAGCTAGCAAAACCTCACTCTTTTCATTGCGCACTATCACTCCAAGACCCACAGTACCAGAAGAACGGAATAAAGCACCATCAAAATTAAGTTTAACTTTCCTTACCTTGTGTCCTTGTGTCGGAGGAACCCATGAGAGTACCTTTTCACTATGTACAAGCAAATGAGTAAAAATTCTGGCTTCTGATGTTTGGTTTCCATATTTTTACTTTTCTTGTTTTAATAGAATTTATCATTTTTATTATTCTGGGATCGGTATTATATTGATCTCTGTTCACCAACTCCCACTCTGCTCTGACGCCAAGCATGGGGAGCAAAGCCAGAGTTAGATCCTACTCGGAGTTGGAGTTGGAGACCAAAACTGACACCAACCCTGTTCAGAGTCCAAGTTCGGCGTTATAGATTCTGACTTCATTTGAGTTAGAGCCCACCCCAAACTTCTACCCTCTTTTGTTCTGACTGGCCTTCCCAAAATTTATGAAAAATTGTGTGGGTTTTTTCCTTTGTTGTATAATTTTGAAAAACACAAGCAAGAGAATAGATTTTCCTATGTGACAACTATTCTCAATCATACTATACTCCAGGCTGCCCTCCAACAAACAGACTCGCTTTTATGAAGTATCGATGCTATGTTGAGAGGAACTTTTAAAATGATATTACTGCACCTTTATAGATTGTACTGCAATCCATAGAGTACCACCTGGTTGGGATAGGGCTCTGTTGATTCAGAAAGGGGTAGGATAGCATTTCATATATTGGTGCACTTCAAGTTGTCCTCTACCATATGTAATTTCTTTTTTACCAGACGTAGAACGTTCTTTTGTATCTACGAGTTCTCAAGACTTGGGCCTCATTTGTTTTCAGAGATGAGATGAATTGAGATTAAAGTTAAAAAGTTGAATAAAATATTATTAGAATATATTTTTTAATATTATTTTTGTTTTGGGATTTGAAAAAGTTGAATTGTTTATTTTATTTTGTGTGGGAATTTGAGAAAGTTGTAATGATGAGATGAGAGGTTTTCAAAGTTTTGGGTTTTAGTCTTAAAAACAAACTAGCCCTTAAAATCTTCTGGATTGAGACAATAATTTGCAATCTGTAGCATTAGGATCTGACAAATGAGGTGTAGGCCATTTGGCCATCCAACTGATCAACAATAATATAGGACATTACTTGAACCACCCTTTCATGTTTCATTCATAGGAAAATGAAATTTACTAACTTCAGAGAGACAAAAGATTATGAGGCCTCCTATGGTAGGTCTCACTCTCTCTAGGGAGGCCCCGTAATTTATCTGTTCTTTGTATCCACATTTTACCTTTTTAATGTATAACTTTCGTTTACCCCTGAGATTGGGATTTTAAACGGAAACAGCTTTTCTTTCTCTTGATTAACCCTTATCAGTTGATTTGACACCTTTTTCAGCTGGCATGACTGGATTTGATTATTTTTTCCTAGCATGTGAGAGTCCCTCTGTCAGGCCCTGGTAGTTACTGCATACATTTATGATTTATCAAGCTGGTATTACAGAGAATGTATTGGTTTGGGGGGGGGGGGGGGGTTAAATAGTACAATAGCACTTTAGCTCCCAGATTTAGGTAGTAATTGAGGGTTGTTACCCCCATATATGGTGTGGTTAGATTCTTGAACGACCTTCAATTTTAACCATATAGCATCACTGTGGTATAGTTAGACCCTTGAATGAACTCACTTAAGCTCCTTGACTATGTATATGAGGAGTTAGGCTCTAAGCTGTGATTCTGTACTCTCAGGGGTGGTCTGAGTGGTTCATGGACTTTGGTTCAGAATGCCTCATGATGCATTGACCCAAAGGTTTGAGTTCTTCCGCAACCCTTTGAGTTAGCACATCTTTGAGGTGATAATTACGTGGTAGATTTGAGTGGGCTGGTAGTTAATGAGTGGTGAGAGTAGATGTGCTAGATACTAGCTGTGTGCTCAAAGAGCCCTGACTCTCATCAGCTGAACTATTAATATTTTTTTTATAAGTAAAAATATATTAATATCAATACGCGTAACCAAGTACACTCGGCGTATACAGTTTAAATATTTATACATCTACAGTCTCTGTCATGCCTCCTGCTTAGTTTCGCATCAAGTATGTTGGCAAATTCAGTTGCACAATTTCAAGAATCACTCTCCTCTACTCAAAGACAACAACATCACTATTGCATCATTTGTGCTGGCAAAGAAACTACCAATCGTGGCTTACTGTGATGCAAGATTCACTCTAATAATAGATGAGAATTTATTGGGATTCTGCATTTGTTTCCTCTTGGTTTCAGGTTCTAGGTGATGGGGAAGTAAGAATGAAGCTGAACATAAAGGCCCGTGCCTTTTCAGTGGCAGCTAAGGAGAAACTTGAGGCTGCTGGCTGTTCCCTCACTGTGCTTCCTGGCCGAAAGAAGTGGGTAAAGCCATCAGTTGCCAAGAACTTAGCACGTGCCGAAGAGTACTTTGCCAAGAAGAGAGCTGCTGCTGCTGATGCATCTGAACAAGCTTCTGCTTGAACCGCCTGTCAGCAGCTGCATCAGCACTCTTTCTCAAGAAAATTGTAGAGTAGGAATTGGCAGCATCATGCTGGGTGTTCAAATCTTTTCCTTTTTTTTTTTTTTTTTTATCTTTTTCCTTTTGGGTTTTTCCTTCAGTTTTTTGATGCTGTAGTTGCATTTTATATTTCTTCCAAGTGTAATAATATTGTTCATTCATTGTGAAATTGGTGAAAGTTAGCTAATTTTGCTATCTCTTGCTTGTTTAGATGGCGTAATTATTGAAGTGCAGGGCAAATAATGTTGCATTAGATATTACAGTAATGCTAGTTATAGTTCTAGAATATGCAATTCTTATGCGTTCTTTCTGAAAAATAGTGGAGCCACCATTAAAAGTGGATTTTTTGTTTGTAGGTTTCAAATTACTTTTTTCAAATGAAGTGTGTGGGATTTGCACATTCTATGACTGTGCATATCATTTTCTAGACCAAAAAGTAACAGTGAATATGATTCTTTGCATACCATTTATCTGATCTGTTAGATCTACTTTACAGTAAAAGTAACTTTACAATTTAACGAACCACATCAAGTCATATCAATCTGTAAGATTGTTTTTGTGTAGTCCTTTTGTGGATAGAGAATTTTCCCTTTTCAAAATGTATAATGGAGTGATGTAGGTGAATCAGCTGGAGCTAGGGGTGATACCCGCATGGTGCGGGGTGAGGGGTACCCTCCCTCGCACCCCGTCCCGCACCATGCGGGAGTTGGGGGTTTTTAGACCTAAATTATAATATATATAATTAAAATTTATAAATATACAAAAATTTAAACTATTAGAGTTAGATTTTGGATTGCCTTGGCCTCCTAGGCCAACCTTTATATAGGAGGCCAATGCAATACAATAGTCATCCTTAAGCAATGCGAGACTTACTACAATATATTTATTTATATACATATAAATAATAATAAAAATTTATATGTGGAGCGGGGGCAAGAGGCGGGACAAGGGGCGGGGCAGGGCAAAGGAGAAGCATGTTGAGAGGAAACATGTACTGTTGAACAAACATTTGGCGGCAATGAATAAGGGTGTTGCCGTGTTGGTGCCCCAAGATAAGATTAGTTGGCTCCGCAAAACATAATAGCTTTTAGCATATTAATCTCAATTTGAAATATTTTTATTTGTTAACAAGTTTTTTGCGCCCTTTCTTTGTTTTAGTATCATTTGTTTTTTCAGATTTCTAAGATCGTTTTCTTTAATTTTCTCAACAATTTTTCCATATTTACATCTATTTTTTTCATTAATTAAATTTCATCATTTTTTTCACATCTCGATAGCCAAGAAGATTTGGTCTCTTTTTACAATATTTTTTATTCTTTTTCTTTGGTACCTATGCAAGTAGATACATTTTCAAGATTATAAAAAAATTAAAAAAAAAAAAGACAATTGGTAAATTCTCCAATTTGTTTTACACTTTTCCTTCCAAGTCCTCCACTAACTTATTTTGGCTGGTTTAGTAGGTTACCATTAAGTTAACAATCAGAGTGAATGCAACAAATCTCTAGTCGCTAATATGGCTATTCCTAGTCTATATTATATAAGCTTTATAACATTCAATCTCAACATTTTTTTGATAGAATTTTATTTTTTGTTCTCTTAATTTTTATCTTCACTTGTGAGTTGTGATAGATTTGTAGAACATTGTTGGTCTTTTTTTATTAATTTGATCAACTTTGAATGAGTTTAATAATACCTTTTTTCCTCAAAGCTTTTGAATATATCTTTAGACTTTAGCAATGCGCGAATACTCATATAAAAAACTACTACATAAATCTACGTGCTCTTATATTTACGTCGGTTGGTCCACCAAGAAAAAATTCTTGATTGGGCCCAATGACTCGTGAGTGGTTACAAATTAGGGAACCAAAATATTGCCAAATTGGGGAGATATGGTTTCATTATTGGGTGGCTTTACAACCATTGCTGGGAGCTTCCGCTAGTGTATTTTATATGTTTATTTTTATTTTTTTACATTCATTTTTTTAACATATTTAAATATTTTTAAAAAATAAAAAAATTCATAATATCATTAAAAAATATTTTTTTAATCACGAAGTAAAAAAAATAAAAATAAAATAAATCCCAACAGGAGCGCCTGCAGGAAGACTAGTATTTTCCTTTATTATTAGAAGACAAATTAGAACAAAATGAAGATATATGTAAATAAAAGGTAAACATAGGAGGGGACATTTCGACACCTGGGCTTTGAGCCCATCTCCAAGGCTAAGCCCATCACTAAGGCTAAGAAGGCTAACTGGATGCTTAAGGTTAGTAGCCCCACGAACAGGGGGCTCATAACCACAATCATGAGATAAGATAACTTCGAAGAGCTAGAGATAAAGCCCACAGTTGGACACAATTATCTATAAGCAAGATAACCCCTACAAAACAGGAGGTGTCTTCTCCAGCTAATAAGGGATCACGAAGGATAGGTACACGAGACTGGTGATCAGAGTTAGTCGCCATTATGCCTCATCCTTCTATAAATAACTTGCTAGAGGTAACAAACATTTCCATCTTCATTTTTATATACACTTATTCTTATATTATTACTAACTTAAGCATCAGAGTTTACAGAGGGTGACTAGTGTCGTCTCTTCTCTGTACGGTTGGTGGTGTGAAACACGTCCTTTACAGTGGCGCCGTCTGTGGGATCCCTACAGACTTCAACGTGATTTTTACATGCTAACCGTCACGCGATCACAAGTCAACCGAGTATGATGGAGGCAGAAGTAAGATTAACAGAAATGGAGGAAAGGCTGAAACAAGTAATGGCGGTTGTTTAACAACTGCAGAAGGAGAACGAGGAATTAAGAGGGATAATCCCCCTGCCCAGAATGGGCAGCCTGAAGGAGATGCACACAGTGTACCGAGGGGGGGTTAATAGTGAAGAAATAGAGAAGAAAAAGATGCATGATGAGCTGTGCAGTTTGGTAAACAAGTACGAGGAGATGGCGAAAAGGATGGGTGGCTTCTCTTCCGTGGAGCAACTCCTCACACACACGGACCTCCCTTACAGCGAGGAGGTCATGGCAGTTCCTCTTCCGTCTAAATTCAAAGTGTCACAGATCGATCTGTACGGGGAGCTGGCTTGTCGTGCCTTCCCATTGAAGCTAAAAGGGACAGCACAGGGTTGGTTCAGGACCCTTCACCCCAGATCAATTATCAGTTTTGAAGAGCTTGATAAGCAATTTCTCACACAGCTGATGGCAAGCAGGATGCGTCGCAAGCCAGCAACTTATCTGCTAACCATAAAATAGAAGGAAGGGGAGAACCTGAAGACTTACCTAACACGCTTCAATAAAGAGAGGCTCACCACTGACGATCAGGATGAAAATATCACCTTAGCCGCGCTATTGGGAGAAATCTGGCCCTGAAGCCCGTTCATGGCTGAGCTGGCTAGACGAACTCCGTCTACATTAAGGGAATTCATGGACAGAGTAGATGACTTCGTTAATGCGGAGGATACCTTGCATGCTCTGCTAGAACCGTGAAAGCAGGAGACAAGATCAGATAACATGAACCAGAACAATTCTAAAGACAGACAGAAAAATGAACGGACGAAGCCACCAAGATGACAAGCGAGACCGATACACCAGTCACCAAGACCATGGGCGTCGATTGGTGCACAACAACCACAATGTATAGGAAAATAGGAAAAACTCAAGGAAGAATTCTCGCATGGCAAAGGCCAACGCCATTGCACCTACCACCAAAGCTACTCCCATTGGACTGAGGATTGCATCACCCTAAAGAAGCGAATTGAAGAAATGACTGGAATTGGGGAACTGGAAAGGATGCTGGTTGACTACATCAAGCCACAAAGGGAGGAGAATCGCGAGAGACAAGGCAGAAGCCCCAAGCGCCAGAAACAAGAAGAGTGGAGAAGAAATAATTCTCCATGACCCAGGAGAGACCAAGATCAAGCCCTTAGGTGAAATCTGCACAATAGCAAGTGGATTCACTAGGGCAGCGCCACGGCATTTGGTAGGAAGGCCCACGCCTGTTGGGCAAGATATCACGAGGTATAGATGGCAAATAGGCCACATAAGTACCCCAGGGCAGAAGCAACCCTGACCGTCTCATTCGGGGACAAGGACTGCGAGGGGGTTATGTACCCCCACGACGATGCCTTGGTTGTTACACTGATGATAGCCAACTACACAACCAGACGCGTCCTAATTGACAATGGGAGCTCTGTCGACATCTTTTTCTAGGACGCGTTCACTAGAATGGAGATAAGTACCGACAAGCTACGACCATCACCGTCTCCACTGAAGGGGGCTCTGTCCAACCTATCGGCGCCATCGCACTCTCGATAACAGTAGGGCAAGGCACCCACACAGTCACTACCATGACAGATTTCCTAGTAGTCAAGGCCCCATCATCTTACAACATTATAGTAGGGTGCTCGACCTTCAATAACCTAAAGGTGGTTACCTCCATGCCACCTTAAAGTGAAGTTCCCAACAGAGGCAGGAGTCAGCGAAATCCAGGGTGAGCAGATATTGGCTCGAGAGTGTTACGTCCAAGAATTGAAGATAGGGGTGCCAGCAGTATGTGTGGTAGGTAGCTCAAGGGGGCCCACCACTACCACCCCCGCCGCCACCACCACTCGTAAGCGAAGAACCGTACATGGAAGCTAGGGATGAAAAGGATTTGTTGTAAGCCGAAGCGAACGAACCTTTAGAGATAGTGCAACGGCACCCAGACCGCCCAACCGCCACAACAAGGGTTGGTATGAACCTCCCACTAGAGTATCGAGAGGCCTTGAAGCAGTTATTGATTGAACATAGAGATGTATTTGCCTGGAACCACGAAGATATGCCCAGGATCGATAATTCAATCATAAAGCACAACCTTTGCGTTGATCTAGAGGCTAAAAAAGTGCAGCAGAATAAGAGGTCGTTCAGCACAGAGAAATGCACAACCATAGCAGAGAAAATAGATAGACTTTTAGCAGCGGGCTTCATACAGGAGGCACACTACCCAGAATGGTTCTCCAACGTGGTACTAGTAAAAAAAGCCAATGGCAAATGGAGGATGTACGTGGACTTCATCGACCTTAATAAAGCTTGTCCCAAGGACAATTTTCCACTCCCCAGAATTGTCGTGGACGCCACAGCCAGGCACCAATTTTTGAGTTTTATGGAAGTCTACTCCTGGTACAATCAAATCAGGATGACCAAGACGGATGAGAAGAAGACGACGTTCATAAACGACAGAGGACTCTATTGCTATCGGGTAATGCCTTTTGGACTGAAGAATGTCCGGGCAACATACCAAAGGCTAGTTAACCAGATGTTCAAGCACCAGATTGGGAAAACTATGGAGGAATATGTAGACGATCTATTGGTGAAAAGTAAAGAAGCCGTCCAGCACTTAACAAATCTTAAGGAGTCATTCGCAGTGTTACGAAAATACAAGATGAAATTGAACCCGCCAAATGAGCGTTTGGAATAAACTCGAGCAAGTTCATGGGATTCATAATCTTGCAAAAAGAAATAAAAGCCAACATTAAGAAGATAGAAACAATTTTGAAGATGCCGCCCCCTGAACCATCAACGATACTCAGTGCCTAGGAGGAAAAATAGCAGCCTTAAACAGGTTCGTATCGCGATCCACAGATAAATGCCTCCCCTTTTTCGAGTTCTAAAGCAAGTGCACCCTTGGAATGAAGAGTGTGACCAAGCCTTTGAAGAACTGAAGAAGTATTTGGCCAGCCCACCCCTATTGAAGCAACCCAATCAAGGGGATATTTTGTATGTGTACTTGACAATATCCCCCCTAAGCTGTATCAACCGTTTTAAGACAGAACTCAAGCGCCTGTGTACTACAAGCCATACTCTATGAGGCGCCGAAGTTAGACACTCGAGAATGGAGATGCTGGCATTCGCACTAGTAGTAGCCGCCAGAAGACTACGACCGTACTTCCAAGCCCACGCAATAAAATTTTTGACAGAAAATCCTCTCAGAAGGGTACTACAAAAACCAGACTCCTTTGGGCATCTAGTCACATGGTCAATAGAACTCAGCGAGTTCGAAATCAGCTATGCACCTAGAAACGCAGTTAAAGGCCAAGCTCTCGCAAATTTCGCGGCCAAGTTCAGCAGGTTCCCTGCAGAAATCACGGTGCCCCCCTCCAGGCCGACCCTGAACAATCTTTGTCGATGGGTCAGCATGCCGAGCAGGGGGCGGCATAGGGGTACATATCGTCACATAAGCAAAACAAGAGCATTATTATATGGCAATGCTCACCTTCAGGACCACCAATAACGAGGCGGAGTATGAAACCTTAATAGTAGGATTATCCACCACCAAGGCACTAGGCACCAATCAGGTATAGGTTAAAACAGATTTCCAAATAGTGGTGAACCAGGTCACAGGGGCCTACGCCACTAAAGAGGAAAAACTTAAGAAATACCTCAAGCAAGTACTAGCACTACGCGACCAATTCGAATACTTCTCTATAATGCAAATTTCAAGGGCGGACAACTCAGTGGCAGATAGGCTAGCAAAGGAGGCGTTGGCCAGGGACGATGCAAATTTACCATGGGAAGTACAAAGGAGGTTGATAGAAGTACCAGCCGTTGGGATCTTGGTAGGACTCGAGACGCCAGAATAGGCCATTGAAATAGAAGACTATTTAGAGACAGGGAAGCTCCCTGAAGGAAAGGAGGCGGCAAGGAAGATTAAGAGAAAAGCGACGCAGTTTGTCAAAATCAACGGTGTCCTATACAAAAAGGGCTTCGCAACACCCTTACTAAGGTGCATCACCCAAGGAAGCACAATATGACTCGTAGAGATACACGAGGGCGTCTGTGATAACCATTCCAAAGGGAAGGCATTAGCAAGGAAAGCCCTAAGGACAGGGTACTACTAGCCCAACGCCCTTAGGGACGCTAAACAATTTGCCAGGAGATGCACCCAATGCCAGCCGTAATCCCCAGTTCCACACTGCCCACCAAAAAATCATCATCCGTCACCTCCCCATGGCCCTTCGCCCAGTGGAGAGTCAACTTGGTCAGACCATTCCCACCTGGAAAGGCTGGAGTGAAACACATGATAGTAGCAGTTGACTACTTTACAAAGTGGGTAGAAGCAGAAGCCCTAGCTACCATAATGGCTAAAGTCGTAACCAAATATTTGTAGAAGAACATCGTGTGCAGATTTGGGATCCCCAATGCCATAATCTCTGACAAAGGGAAGCAGTTCGATTCCGAGCATTATAGGGCGTGCTTTTAGGAACTCGAGATAAAAGTGAAATACTCATCACCAGGCCACCCGCAAGCAAATGGACGAGCAAAATCAACAAACAAATCCCTACTCAGGATTTTGAAGAAAAAATCAGGTGATCAGAAGGGCGAGTGGGCAGAAGGGCTACCAGGAGTCTTATGGGCTTAGAAGACATCGGTGAAAATCCCGACAAGGGCGATGCCTTTCACTTTGGCATTCGGAAGCGAAGCGGTTGCCCGATTTTGCCAACTTACCAGACCAGCCACTTTGATTAGGAGGAGAACGACCAAGCTCTTGGCGAGCAACTAAACCTCATTGAAGAAGTGAGAGAAGAAGCAGAGGCCTAAAACATCCTCAGTAAGAGGAAAGTTGAGCAATACTTCAACAAACGGTCCCAGACAACTCTGGCGGCAGGTGCATCTTCAAGCACGCCAACCCTGTGCCATACCCGTATCCAAAAGCCCTGTCCCAGACAACTCTGGTGGCAGCTAGTTGGGGATGCAGTCTAACAATCTCGTTGTTCGCGGCAATTATCTGACACTCTGACCTTCCTCGCACCTCCCGCAACTTGTTCACCTCTCAAGCCAACCTGGCTAGACTCTCCAGCACCTGATCTTGGCGGGCGTCAATTGCAGCGCGATCCTTTTTATACTTGTCAAACTTGGCTTCCGCCTGAGCCAACTCACCTTGCAGTTCGGTGATCTTCGTGTCCTTCTCATGACGTTCCTTCCAGAATGCCTCTTTTCTTTAAGCTAGATCCTTGGCCACCTTTACACGCCTCTCATCAAAGGAAGCCAAAGCAGCGGCCGCCTCTTTGTACTTCCTTAAAGCATCTAGCCGAGACCACTCAGAGGAGTCCAGTGCCCCTTTAAGGCGCATCACCTCTGCCCTGATGGCGACTCTCTCCATCTCTGCCATATGAAAGGCAAAGCTATCGCAGGCATGGAGGCTCTCAACACGAAGGAGCTCAGAGTGAAGACTGGATGACTCCTCACAAAAAGAGTCAAGGTCAGCCTCCAAGGACTGAACATAATCATCAGACTGCTCTAGACAACCTTGCAGGTAGTCCCTCTCAAGCTTAAGACGATCGTTCTCATGCTTGGCAAAGTAAGAGAACTTCCGCCTCTCACGAATCTTCTCCTCCAAAGAAGCCATTTCCTCCACAATCCAAGACGGCAAAGCCTCTACATTCTGCACAAGCATAAAAATGTTAGATAAAACCTCATACAAGCACCAAAGAAGCAGGCACCTACATACAAAAACAAATAGAAAAGAAAATGAGCCATACTGGAGCCAACATTCTCCACAAGTGTCTGGTCATCTCCACAACTACCTCTGACGGAGGCATAGAAGCGTGAGGGTCGGCATCCTCTACCCAACTGGTGTCCCCCACCGCATTGGTTTCAGTCTGCGTTGGCTGCCCCAAACTAAGGTCTAAGGCCACGGTAATCTCAAGAGTGGGCGTGGACAGGCCGCCTTCAACATGGGTGCCAACTTGCTCCCTCACTGACTCATCTTGGCGGACGCCAACTCGCCCACCAACCCAATCTTCACACTGGGCGCCTACTTCCATGCCCACCTAATCTGCAAAAACACTGTCGCCCTCACGAGGGGTGGTGTCCCCATCCCCGCCAAATGACGACGGAGTCAACGAAGGGATGGACACCCTATCTTGATCTGTGGGCGGAGTCTTGCCTCCTGAAATAGTTGTAGTCAGGGAGTGCGGAGAAGAATCTAACCCCCCATGGGAGACCACGCTACCACCTTCAACTTCAGTCGCAATATCACAAACAGCAGGGGAGGGAACATCAAGCACCCCTTCCCCAGATACACCCAAGGGAAAAGCGCTGTATATGTCATTCAAATCACTCCCGCCACCAGACACGGGATCCACAATAAGGACTGAGGGGAATTCGAAAGAGGGGTCCACAGATTCATCCCCCGAAAGGAGTCCAAAATCATAGGCTAATGGAAGGTCCTTGATAGCCTGCTTCATCAAAGCACCCAAGTCGTCAAGATCTGGGCTCGCTAATGGGGAGGCTTTAACAGGGGACACCGTCGGCATAGTCTCCCTAGGAACAGCCAAATCCACATCCACCCCCTACGCCAATTTCTCAAGGGAACCAAAAACACTACCAGGCGTCACACCCTAGCTACAAGGGTGCTTCATTTTAGGCCTCCCCAGTCTGGGGAGCACTTCTTTTCATTGGAAGGGGAACCAATTTGAGTTTTTTCCCCCTAACATGGACATGACTGGGCACCGTCAAGAATCATCAATATTAGAAGCAGAAAGAAGGTCCTCTGACCATAGACCATCGCGGTTGTGGTCCTTAACCCATTCAACCACAAGGTTCACACGATTTTGTTGACTGTCAATCAATGCCAACAACAGGTGTTTATCATCAGAGACACGCCCCGAATTGGCAAAAATGGGGTAATCCCTTATAAGCATCTCATCGGCGAGATACTCTCATCCACTACCAGAAATTAGAAAAAACTTACTAGTCCATTGCTTGGCGTTGACTTAACGCCCTTCAGAGGCCGTCACACGCTGCCCAAGCACGCAGAAGCTGCAAATGTTCCCTGACAGGGACACCACCCCATAGAAAGAGAGAAATTCCTTTGCCGTGAGGTCAGGGTACCTCTCCCTGAGAGGCTCCAAGATGCGACAGTAGACCACGCAAGCGCACATCAGCACGTGCCATGCTTTTCAGAATTTTCCTAAAAAATGTCGAGTCAACTATAAACTGTCATCTATAAAAAAAAATCACGTAATTTCTGTAAATTTTCAATCAATCACGTATTTTGATGCTTAAGCCTAAACTTCTAAAATAACCTATTTTAATTCCTCAAAACCTAAAATCCTCATAATCAAAAAATATATCATCACTTTCTAAAATCATCAATATCCACCATAACTAACGTCAAACTCAAAACACCAATATTTAAACCCGAAACAGCCAACCAGACTGCAGAAGATTTGTTAGTGCAAAAATATATTTAAATCTCAAGAAATTCTTTAGGAAATTACTTACAGTGCTAAAATATAATTTGTGAAGGATCACGGAGGTGCAAGAGGTGGTGGCACAACAGTGCAAAATGCACTATGGCCGTGGATATCAAAATGCTAGATTTTGAACGGAGACAAACGAAGATTTGAGATTACTAGGGAAGGGTTTAGAGGTTGGTGAAACTAATGGTGGCGGTAGTTGGCCGTGGGTGGCGGCGTGGGCGGCAGTTGGAGGCCAAAATACTCAAATCGAAAATGGAGATGGATGGGCTTCACCGGTGGGGATCGGGGCTGAGGAAGGGTGGGTTAGGTAGTTGGGAGGACGTCGATACTATGGTGAAAATATGGTGGCCGATGGTGGCGCGACGGCGGTGCTAGAGCACAAAAATCACTCGGCTTGAAGTTGTGCGTGGAGGCTAACAACGACGAGGGAGGAGCTGGAAACAGAGGGGGGTGGTCGCCGACCGGAGGAGAAGAAAATGGGATGGGCGGTGAAGATCACGGACAGAGCATAGAGGCTAGGGGTGTAAACTCAAATCGGAAAATCTGTCCAGACCGGACCGGACCAGTTTTACCGGTTTTGAACCGGTCCGGTCCGGAACCGGTTTTTAAAATGTAAAAACCGGCCGGTTCCATGATTTTCGGGACCGGACCGGACCGGTTGATTAAAAAAATAAAAAATAAATATTTTTATATATAAGTCTTATACAAAATATTATATATATTAAATATTAATATATATAAGTTTTATATATAATATATAATTATAAATTTTTATGTGAAATTTTTATATATAATATATATAATTATATATATTCATATATGAAATAATTTCTTATTATAATTTATAAATTATTACATAAAATGTTAATACTAAATCACTAAAAGTCTATAACTAATACTAATATATAACTTATAACTCTACCAATAGTATAATATTAATACTATTATATAGTATAATATATTAATAAAATTATAAAACAATTTTTTTTAAATCAGTTTCTTTTTTTATAAACAAATTTTTAATGACAAATTGTGAAACTTACATTTTAAAAAAATGAAAAAATCAGACCGGACCGGATCGGAAACCGGAAGTACCGGTTTAGGAGGGTAACCGATGCGTAATCGGTTTTGAAAAATATAAAACCAGTATATACCGGTTTGGTCCTAGATTTTATCCAAAATCGGACCGAACAGGACCGGTTACACCCCTAACGGCGGCGCTTAGGGCTGACGAAGCAAACAGACGGGGGAGAGGGGAGGGGGTGTCGCGCTCGGGAGGAAAGAAGTAGAGGAAAAATGAGGAGAAAAAGAAAGAGAAGAAAGAAAAGAAAAAGAGGGAAAAAGAAAAAATGGAAAAGAAAAAGTGAGGAAAAGAAATGATATACAATCCTTACAACTTAGGTCACAAAAATGATCCAACGAAAAGAATTTCAAAATAGTAAGCTGAATACAATAATTTAAATGCAGAGACTAGTTAAATAAAATAATAATAAAAATCCAACAATACAATAATTTTAAAGTCTAACATTGAATTAATTTAAAGTAAAGAGCAATTTAAATACACATCATAATAAATTTCACAACTTAAAAATCATAAAATAAAACTAACGAGGAGTCCGATAAATTTAAAACAAGAGGGCCAACATTTAAATTAATTAAAATAATCCTTCAATTAAAATAATTATACTAAAATACGGGATATTACAATCTGATAATTAGTTCCATAATTTTTGTAATTAGAAAATCATTCCCTTACATACAAAGTTTCCATACAAAGTTAGCCTTCTGTGTCTATATATATATATATATGTAACGCTTCTCATTGTAAAAATCAAATTATGTGAATGAAAGTTTGAATATTTCTCAATTTTAACAAAATTTGAGAGAATGAACAAGACATCGAAGTTATTAGCAATGGGATAAAGTCACGTATGACGACTAAAGTACTCTATAAAAGAAATAAAATATCGAAAACGATTAAAAAAAATAGTAGGAGATGGACCCCAAACATTGGCATACACAAGATCTAAAGAGAACCTGACACTGGATTAGGGAACACTAAAATTGATGAATTTTGGCAGCTTGGTAGTGGGAACAAACACCATTCACTTTATTAGACTTAAACTAGAAGTTGAAACTTGGACAGTAATGCATTGACTCTTGAGGAGTACAGATGGCCAAATCGTAAATACCATTTGGATACTCCATGGATAGTCCGATCATGACTAACCTATTATGGCTCAGGTTGTTCACCCAGATGCAGTTTTGAATACCCGGTTATACCCGGATCCACATCCGGGCTTACATATGTGGTCCGGGTAGCCATTCCGATTGTCAGGTTTTATGTCCAAGCGCTTGCCCAGGTATAAAATCTCAGTTATCCGATTATCCGAATTGTAACCGGATAGCGAGTTTAGATAAAACCTATATATATTTTACAAGCTTCATGTGTGTGTGTATATATATATATATATTTATTTTTTTAACTTTTAAAGGGCATTTTTATAAGTGAACATCCCAGAAGTAAAAGGAACTAGGAGTCTGTTAGATATACAAGCAAGAGAAGTCAGTAGTTTTAACACTTCAGCAAGAAGCATTCATATCCATTAACAAGGAAATAGTTGCCTCTATGTTTAATGGTGACCGGGACCAGTATAGATATTAGGTTGAGATACAAACGAGTATAGAAAGAATTAACTTTCCAATATTGCTTACCATATCAAACCACATGAGTTTAAATTTCTTTGTATCTAAAGTATTTATTTAAAAGCAAAATTTGGCATTGGTTTCATCAAATCCATCTTCACAATTTGATGAAATGTACATGTTTTTCATAAATTCAAAACGTTCATATCCATAACTCCACATTGGATTAGCCATTAGATTCATCAAAATAATAATATAATATTATTTTTTTAATAATAATTTTTTTTATTTTTTTTTTCATATTTTACAATTACATTAATCATATATTAATTAAATTAACCATAGTAATTGCCGGAATAGAACATGTAAATATTTTCAAAATGCCAGGCACGAAAATTTGGAGAAAATGTTATGATATTGTATAGAAATTAAAGAATAAATCTTCACAACCTCCTAACACTCCACATTATTTTTATTTTTTTTTTCTTTTATCAAATATTTATTATATGAATAATGAATAGAAAATTTGAAATAATTTAAAAAGAATATAAACTCAAAAAAAAAAAAATTTTAATTTTAAAAATTTAAAAATTTAAAAAAATGTGGAGTGTGGAGTGTGGTGGACGTTGTGTAGCAAAACTCTAAAGTAAAAGCTCATTCAAATTGCCTACTTCAAAAATGAGTGGATTCCAGTAGCCGAATTGTCTCATCACACCAAACTGGATTCTACTTTCAAGTGTATCAATCACAGAAGACGCTCAAACATATAAATATTAGTTAATGATGTTGGAGTAGTAAATCAGTAAATCAATACAAATTTGCAGTATTTTCATTCATTCATGAGCAGCAGTTGCTTCCAACATAGATAACAAATGAAACAAAGAACTCCCTCCATTCATCATTCAGAACAAAAACTGGGTCATCATCCTCTTCCTCTTTTAATTCCTCATAGTTATGCTCTTGTAACATCCTATTTCACCACCACCATGAAAGACCAATTTGAATAAGAAAAAGCAAATGGAAAATATTGTTGTAACTAGTAGGAATCTTTTTTATGCAGAACAATCGAACTAATAATGAATGTGTTTATGCTGATGGCAGAGCTTGTGAATCACTTTTTTCTGTTAGACATCAACAAATAAACAAAAAGACATTAGATATTCAAGGATCCAGAACCATTGCCACAATTGACTTCTTTTGCGCAGCCGAGGAATTGGTTCTCTTTCATATTTAGACAAGAAAACTGGCTTGGGTTACATGGAACATGTTCTAATTGACAAACAAATTCCAACAGTATTCTCTCATTTAGACCAACTAGTCTGAACATTTATAGCACATTTATTGAACAATGGTCTTAGTTTTGCAGCACCACAGATAATGAAAGATGCAAAGTGCCAAACTTTCGTAATCATGGCAACCAAAGCAAGCATGAAAATTCAATTGAGAAACAAGTCTCATTAGTCATATAAGTTCAAAAATCAAAGATCTTGTACAGGAAACAAAACAAATTCCATTTTTTGCGAGAGAACTTCCAACAATGGCTTCTAAAAAATTCAACAAATTACCTCTTTTTTCCAGTTGATCTAGGCGCTAACATTTTTCGCTCAATGAACTATCTCTAACTCAACTCTTTTTCCCCCTTCAATATGTGTAATAACCACTTGGATCAGGATGTCCAAATACTACCTAAATCAATTCCCAACCCAACCATCTAAAATATAAAAGAAAGAATTTAAGCTCACTTAACTGAGCTCAACTTATCTAATTTTCTATGAAATACAAATATTCTACCTACTTTAGCCTCATTTCAAAAGCCCACTTAACTCCCAAACATAATGATATGTCATTCTATTAAGATCTTTTATCTGGTACCCTGTGCCACTAAAATTCAAGTTAAAAACAAGCACATAACTTGGAGCTGTTTTCATCATACCCTGTGCCACTAAAATTCAAGTTAAAAACAGCTCCAAGTTAAAAATGCACACAAAATAAATAACAAGCATCTAAATATAGCCGACATTCAGATCAAGTCACAATTCACAATACACTGAAGTCACAACATTCAGATCAATATAGCCAACATTCTGAACTGAAGTTGCTGCCATCTAAAATCAAGTCACAATTCACAATACAATCAGCCCACAAAAAGTTAACCTTTCCAAAATCAAGTCACAATTCCAAAATACAATCATCCATTTCAAAAAAATGCACCTGGGACCAGGGTCACTTGCATAATAATACCCAGTTCTGGTGAAAACCAACAGAACAGTGATTTTAAAAATGCACCTGATGCCTAAATTTTCAAACCAGGCTATACTGATCATCAACTCACCTTTACTAAGCAAACAATGTGCACTCCAATCCAGTCAGCTCCCAGCCCACCAAATTTTTGGGTTTACCAAAAACCCCCTTACCAATAACATCGTACTTAACCCATTACACAAGCCTTCCTTTACAATCAAACAACCAATTTATTTTTTACGGCTAAATTTAATAATAAAGTGTGAGCAACTTATATAAAAGGTTGTTAATCTTAAATTTTACCTGTGTGTTGTTTTTAACACTCATCATCAGAACAGAGAGTGGCCCAGTGTTGAATTCCTCTTCCTCATTCTTCCTAGCCTGCCACAAACAGTTTGGTTGAGCAGAAGTCTATGTTGAAAACTGAAGTGATAAGCTTAGATCAGTACAAGGAAAAATTCTGCTTGCTAGACTCCACAGAAAAATCTTATCGCAGACAAATATTGCACTACAACACAGTGACACAGTGACACATACTAATAAAACAATATAAAAACTTTTGTTGAAATTCAGTGCCAGTGATAACAACTCTTTGTAGCTCTAATTGGTTAATAGTTGTTATTCATAAAACGAAGACCTACAGGGGATTCTCGCTCGGGTTAAGAGAGAGATGCAAGCTTCGTTCGTGTGGCTATTTCAGCAGGTCTTTTCTCATACTCCCACTCTGATGGTGTACGTGATGATTCTCCTCGCGAATTTATCAGTTTATTCCATGGGGGCATAACAACGCTGCGTTCGCAGCCTCGCCGCCACCGGGCTCATTTTCAACGACGACCGAGATGGCTTCGTAGTTGAAATCGATCAGGACCATACGTACCAGAGGTTTGATTCTTCAACAATTAATGGAGGTTTAATTTCGTCAGACGAAGATGAACTGGTGACTCACGGCAAAGGGAATGGATAGCTTGGCGAAAAAAAGGGAGCGGAAGCGGAGGGAAGAAACGGAGAGGAAGAAAGAGAATCCGGGGATTTCGGGCTATTGGGAGGGAAGAAAGGCAGAGGAAGAGAAAGGGGGAGAAAAAAAGGAATTCACGGAGGAAAGGCGATGATTTTGCAAATAAAATAATAAAGATAACAATGAACAGCGAGTCTTTAAATTTAAAAATAATTGAAAATTTGATAAATTTAATGCAGTAATTTTAAAGTTAAATTCCTCAGATTTTAAAGATTGGACCGATAGAAATTATTAATGTCGAATCAAATAATAGAAAAAGAAAAAAAAACGATAATCATCATCAAGACGACTGTATGGGAAGCCATTTCACACTAGGCAAGTTCTTCAAGCTGAAACACCCACTCACATGGTCCTGTCGTGGCGTAACTCGCGCTCACCCACCCAACCAAGATAAGGTTCTCACTTTTCAGTTCTCTTATGGCTTGTCTCAACAGTCGCTCCATGCGCGTGGGTCTAAAGATTCGGCTTCTCTTTCAACACAACAACATTCACTGCTTTTCTTGTCGCCTGCCCACAAAGTTTAGTAAAGTTCCCTCACTGTCTCACGCTTTTTATCACTTCTCAGTAGCTTTATACCTGCTGAGTTGCTTAGATCTGTCTCTCTCTGATAGTCTGCTTTCTCTCTCTTTGGGGAAGAGATGGGAGAAGGAAAGGGTTCGACCCTGGTGCACCTTCTGGTGGTTGTTCTATGCTTAGTGGCCTTCGGGTTCGCTATTGCTGCTGAGAGACGAAGAAGCGTAGTAAGCCACTTCCTCACCTTTTACTTATCAAGCTTTACTCTTTCTGTGCTCTAATTGCAGTAGGTTTCTTCTCATTTCTTGTAAGATCTCTTTCTCAGCATATTAGATTTTTTTTTTTTCCGTTCATGGTTTGTTTTTTCTTATAGTTTGTTTTTCGTTTCCGAGATTTGTTTACTAGATAACAGAGATCTGCTTGTTTAGGTGTGGGTTTATTGGTGTATCTGCTCAAGGGTTTTGTGTCTCATTTTTCTTTAAGAATTCATATATTCTTCACTGGGAAAAAGTAGCATTTCTTTTTGACGTGTTGCTTTGACTTCTTTTAATCATTGTTCTTAGATTTTGGGATGACCTGTCAGCTCAAAACATGAAGATTGCCGTGTTTTTTGGTGTGGTTGGCCAAGTGATTATGTCCCACATTGGTTTTTACTAGGGATAATATCAAGTTGCTGATATGTAAACCCATTGGGATAGATTTTTTTCTGGATTTTCCAGATTAGAGGTTTTTCCTACTTGTAGCCTTAGGGCTCTTAGCTCCTATAAAATTTAAAACTTCTTTTGGATTGGGATTTGATCTCTGTGATCATCCTCACATTAGCTCTGTGGAAGTTGATTGATTTCTTGCTTGAGCATGCTGTTAGTGTCTGGATTTCCTGCATTATGGGGACGAGAGTTGGAAAGATGTTGCTGTGCAAACATATTTCCAATTACTCGTGAAATGTATATAGTTCGAGTGCTTATAATTCTTGAGTGATAAGATGAAATCTTATTTAAATACTTGGCTTTTACTTTGTTTGGGGCCTGGCAAAGTAATGGTCCAGCTAGGCAAAGTAAGGCGAAGCATCAACTATACCAATAGCCAAGATTTTATTTGGTTTGTACTTCCATTGGTTGTGGCCGAGTCTTCCCTGTCTTTATAGTTTGTACACAAATGAACATATTTCCTTCCTTCCATCCTCTGGTGATTGATGGTAGTTTGTGTTGAACAGAAACCAAGCATCTTGAAACGTTTAAGTATAATTTGTATCGGAGTGCAGTCTGTATTGTTTATTATTTGTCAAAAATGTCGACTGAGGAACTTATTTTTCTAAAACAGGGCTATATAGTAGAAGATACTCGAACAAATTCAAGTTACTGTGTTTACAACTCAGATGTTGCAACTGGTTATGGAGTGGGTGCTTTCTTGTTCCTTCTTTCTGGTGAATCTTTACTCATGGGTGTCACAAGGTGCATGTGTTTTGGGAGACCTTTAGCCCCAGGTGGCAACCGAGCGTGGTCTATTATTTATTTTGTCTCGTCCTGGTGAGTATCTGATTTTTCTTGTTAACACCTTCTCTCTTATTCAAGTAGGAACTAATTTAAAAGCATCGAGTTTAGTTTCCTTTGGACTATTCAGCTACTATGTTTATCCTGATAAATTTCTGGCTCTCTCCCTCCTCTCTCTCTGTGCTATTCATTCGTGCTGCTGTGGTGTTTACTTGCTTTCCCTGTACATTTCCTCTCTGGATCAGATAAATCTGTAATCTCTGAAAGCCAACCTATGCAAATTATAGTGTGCCTCATCAGGGTCCATTGTAGGCGTATTTTATGTGAGGCATTCTGACTGGGTGCTCCCCACCCAGTACTCATCCCCTGCTTTTTTCTGTTCCAATGGTTGGTACAAAGAAATGCTATGTTTGGTGAAGTGTTGAGAGAATTGGGATATTTTCATATTATAAGTTTGTTAGAGGAGTAATTTTTCTCTTTAACTTGTGTATCTGACCTTAGGATAATTTTCTCAAAAGAAAACTTATCGATACCCAAGATGTTCTAGTTACATTTTATGCATCTGCCAGGTTGACTTTTCTGGTTGCTGAAGCATGTCTAATTGCGGGTGCAACGAGGAATGCGTACCACACTAAGTATCGGTCAGTGCTTTATGCTCAGAACTTCTCATGCGAAATGTTGCGGAAGGGTGTTTTCATTACTGGAGCAGTGTTTGTGGTCGCAACAATGATTCTCAATGTGTATTACTACATGTACTTCACCAAAGCAACTACCACTGAGGTGGCTCATAAAACCAATCGTGCCAGCTCAACTGTTGGAATGGCTGGATATGCATAATAGAATATAAACGATCGAAACCGGATGGCATGTTAGTTTTGCATGTTGTTGAATTGGTGTGCAATTCTGCTCTGATTGTAATTTGCTGGTCTACAGATACATTTTGCTTATCCAATGATATACAGTTTGATTATGGATGCTAGTTCTACAGAAGGCAAGGTGCATTTTCAACTTCCTGATAATTAGGTAATGAAGATTTCCAAAAGTTCATGAATATATCATTTTCATCAAATAAAGTGAAATGGCAATATGACAAAGGCTTCTTTATGGTCTTTCTGGAAAACGATTGGATTACAAACCATAAAAAATCTCCTCAATTCAGTTTTGTGATCTTTGATTCTGATCACCAAAAAACAAATGATATATTGATCTTCAACAATCATGCCCCAAATGCTTTCTGTTTGTGATGTGGTTGGTGATGGTTGTTGTCAAGACTCAAAATCAATGCATCTTGTGTCATTTATGATATTCAGTTCTAGGAGATAAAGAAGACATTCTTTTAGTCAATGCCAGTTCTGGTTGGTTGGATTGTGTAGGTTTTAGGGCTTGTTTGGATAGAGAAACGATCGCATCTCATTTCATCTCATCATTACAATTTTTTTAAATTTACACAAATATAATAAACAATTCAATTTTTTCAAATCCTAAAACAATAATAATATTAAAAAATAATATTCTAACAATATTTTATTCGAGTCATCTAAAACAATCTCATCTTATTTCACTATCTAAACGAGCTCTAGTCGTTCTTAATTTTAGTGTGACCGAGTAGATTGGAACAGAATGCAGCCTGAAATTCTATCCTGTAGTGACAAAACTTTGTAAATTCGATTGGTTTGCTTTACAATGTTGCCCCGGATGAAAGTGATATTTGGTGTAACAATAAACAAGTTCCAAACTATATGTTTTCTACAGCTTTAGGGAAAGACCAACCTGAATTGAGACGAACCAGAACAAGTTAAGGTTAGCATTAAGTTGAAGGTGCCAATATTAAGACATTCGTGCACCAAAGTTTCTCATTGAGTTTGCATTGTCAAACATCCCCATATTTTCGTTGAAACAGTAATTTTCAAAGCCTCAACTTACAAAAGCAAAAGAGTTCTGAAAACCTCATTTTTTTCCGGATGAAACTGAAAGTGAAAGTGAGAAAGAGAAGCAGAAATAGGGTTGTAAATGAAATCAACTGTTCATGAATAGTTTGAGATGGACTCAAATTTTGATGATTTGGTTAATAAACTCCTTTCTTCTGGGTTATAGGGTTCTCTTCAAACTTTCATTCATTTAATCGCAAGTTTCTTTTCTGGAGATCTCAATTATTACTTTATGACTCGTCATTCTTTCCTTTGCAATATAGAGATTATTGATACTATGGAAGAAGAAGAAATATCACCTCGTCAATACATTAGACATAATCGTTTGCAAGGACATGAACGTTTTTCATGATTTTTTTGCCAAATCACTAGTATATCCACCAAAAGTATTTCGTAGGAGATCCAAGATGAAGCAATCTCTTTTTCTTTGAATTCAATCTGAGATCAAAGTTCACAAGCCATATTTCATCCAAAGAAGACATAACTGAAAGACTCGGTTTTTCTTCCGTTGAAAAGGTTAAAGCTGCACTAAGAATTTTAGCATATGGAGTAACCGGTGACCATAGCACGAAGTAACTATTATCTTATAAGCAAGTGTACCTCAAGATTTTTGGATATGGCATACATTTTTTGGATTGTCTGATCTCATAACAACATCAAGATCTTAGAAAGTTTTTTTGAATTTATTGAGCTTGCTCAACGGCGTGTCATTATGTAATCTCTCTCAAATACATTTTGTCATTAATATCCGTCAACTTGCACGAATGTTCAAAGTCTATGATCAAAGGCATAATGAAGGAATGCCTAATTATTCATAATATGATTATTGAAGACAAGTGAGATGAGCAAGACATAGATTTCGAATATAAACAAATATAGATGAAATTCTCCTACACAAGTATCACGCAAATCAAAAGGATATGCTTATGAAGTTCCATCTTCTCATTAGAGAGAAACAGATTCCCAACTCCACTCAAAACTCGTTGCACCTATGGCAATCTTTTGTTATTTTTTCTTTTAATTAGAAAGTCTTAGAGTATGTTTGGGTGACATCAAACATTGCCAAAATTTATAGTAACTTCATTTTCAAATATAATTCAAATACAAAATACTTATTTATTTCAAATTTTAAACTTTTCATTTAATCATTATCCAATTATTACTCAAATATAAAAATCAATATAAGTTTTACAAACTTCAATATAATTTTTACAAACTTTAAAATAAATAACATATTAAAAAATTATATTCAAACAACTTTTTTCTTTCTCTTTTCTCAAAACTCAATAAAATATTTTCATTCAAATCATTTTACTATTTTTCACATAATTTTTGAGTTATTTTAATCATTTCAATTCCATGCTCTGTCTGGTTTTAGATAGAGAGATGCTTTCATCTCATCTCATCTCATATCATCTCAATATCGAAACGCCATAAACATAAATACTTTTTAATTTCAAATCTTTACTTTTTCATCTAATCATTAGCTAATTATTACAATTTCCTCAAACCACCAAACAAAATATAAAAAACAATTCAACTTTTCAAATCTAAAATAAAAATTATATTCTAACAATATTTAAACTTTATAATATTTTTATTCAAACTTTTTCTCTCATTTCTCAAAATCCTATAAAATATTTTAAGTCAAACCATTTTTAACTCATCTCATCTCAACTCAACTCAAATATCTCATTACTATTCACAAACTATCTTAAGTTATATCATCTCAACCCAACATCCAAATACCTAAATCTCGTAACAAGAATATGCATTGGGGACTGTATAATGCTGGCAAAAGATTACGAGTAATGATAAACACACAATACTTTACACAACACTTTTCACAACACATGTTATAAAATAAGAGTATTTTTATCAAATGATATTAGTTTTATAAGGTATTTTACAAAAATATCTCTCTTTTTAAAATATTATTGTATAAAGTATTGTGTAAAGTATTGTATAAAGTATTGTGTGTTTATGATTTTTCAAAAATTACATGCACTGTGACAACTAGGCAATTCTTAGGCTATTACTGCTAGCAGGCTAGACTTGTTTTTAAGTGACTTTTTTGTCCAGCCCTCAAGATATATCATGTGTGTATGATGTGTGATGGTGTCATCCAGTTTTATGTGTTTGGATTAATGCCCTAATAATCCATGTGTATGGGAATATTGATTTTCGAGATGAAATTCATAGTCTCCATTGAGATACAAAATATTGGATTGAGATGGGTTTAATGGGAATTCATTATATGGGTAAAATAATAATGAAAAGAATAAATTGGGTACTCAAGGAATTAAGATGTAGGGAAAATAAATTGTGACAATATATTAATACTTTATTTCTCTATAGATATATTATAAGGGGGTTATAAGCTGCAATATTTATTAATTGGGAACTCTTTTGTAATAAAATAAAATTTTAGGTTAGTTATGAGTTAATTAGAAATCCAAGACCCTTTGTAATCAAAAAGAGTTTTGTAAGGTGGAATTTCTTTTCATGCAAGTGAGGAGCCCACTCTATTTTTTAACTTATCTAAAATGAATTGAAAGAAACAAAAGTTCTATATACAGTTACTTTTATGTACTCTTTGTACAGTCCACTAATGTGATAGGCTGCATCACTTTTTTTTAATATAAATTAACTGTTTTGGTCAATCACATCAGTAGAGTACACAAGGAATACGCAAATATAGCAGAACTCATCTTTATACTATATACCATCCACATGACATAATTTGATTTAGAAGATAAATTTTATAATTTGAATCTTACAAATCAAATTATACTATGTAAAATATGAATACTTACAATTTTACGTATAAGATTCATTTTATCAGTTTTTTTTTTAAATTTAAATTTTAAATTTTAAATTTTATAATGTTTAGCATATCAATAACTGACATGTTGACACGTATTGTTATGTAAGTAAAATTTATAAGTATAAATAGTATTTTTCATCTTATTAATTTCTATATGGTATACTTTCATTACCAAGACATGACAAAGGTGTGATCCATTTGTTAACAAAAATATGGGCCTTCGTGCAGCCGCGAACCTCTATTATCGAATGAAACGCACGAGAAAATGTTGCCTAGTCCACGTGTAAGTCATGTGGGTAGGTTATTTTATTGTTGGTCCACTTCATGATTTTGTCGATCTGGTCCTTTCTGTCTTATTCGTCGTTCCATAACTGCCTGCCTCTGCCCCTTCACACCAACTGTTAATTGTTACTAAAATTCAACAATTCATTTAATTTTTTTATTTTGTTTGAAAGTTGTATTTTACTTGTTAATTGGACAAGAGCCTCTTTGGTCTTGAGAGACGTTGGGGACCGGACGTATATAAAATTAACAATCTTCAATAAGAGAGTGACATGTATGCCGTCACACATATAAAATAAGAAAAATTATTTTTATCAGTCACTATTTATCACTACACACCCCCACAACTTATAAAAAGAGAAATATTTTAACCACAAAGGAATTACACAAAAGAAATCTATAAACTGACATGGCTTGATGCAATACGTTAGATTGTAAAGTTACTTTTTATGTAAAGTAGATCTAACGCATCACATGAAGCCATATCAGTTTATGAGTTTACTTTTATGTAATCTTTTTGTATCTGTAATAATTCTCATTGATTAATGTTTGGTTGTTGAGAAGTTTTTCATACTCAATTGATTAGGAAAGACTTTTGAATTTGTAATTTCTTTTTATTTGATTGTTGAGGGAGAGATTCTTTTATTGAAAAGGAACTGTCTTTAAATCTTGAGGCTGAAAAATACAACTTTATATAAACATTTGTTTTATGAGAAAGGTTATGTATCAGCTACTATTCATTCCTACACTTCACATATATAGCTTTTGTATAATTTTTTTGTGGCTAAAGTATTTCTTCAAATCAATTGAATCCTGCTCCAAAAAGGGTCTTCATCTCGGAGGTAGGAGGCAATGATAAAAACTATAGGAACAAGTGGTTTCGTTAGAAGATGAAGGGAGTGGTGATGACTCAGTTTTTGTTCAGAAAATCGAAATGGAAAAGATAAATGTCCAATAGAGAATAAGTAAAATCTAAAATAGAGCAAAATTAATTTTTTTGTTGTGCATTGGAGGAGTAAAGATCAAAGGTTAAGAGCAAGGCTAACTATTAGAGAGGTTGTTGGGGGCTCATAGCTTATAAATGTTACACTCTAGTGCAGATTGGTTTATTTGGGCAACTAATTGGAGGCTTATGTGTCAACCTCCAATTGGTTGGTGTAAAACATGAGTTGACATTTTGAAGGTTTTCCACTTGAAAATGCTTTCCACTTAAATTAACCACTTTGATCCATCATTCACCACATAGCAAATAGTGATATGAAAAAACGGCCTCTTTACGGGTAGATAGACACCTTAGTACTCATGAATTATGGATCAAAACATATTCTTAAAAGATTTTATACTTTGTAAATAAATATTTTAATCACAAAGAGACCTCGTAAAAGTAAATTTATAAATTAACGTTATTTGATATTTTTATTATAAAATAAATTTAATTTATTATATAAAATTATATTAATTTATGAATTTATTTTTGTTAGGGAAGTAATCCCCAAAGGCTAGGCCCGGGCCCAAGCATTGGGCAGGGTACATTGACAAAAGGATGGGAGGTAAAGTAGGATAATCTAACACCATAACTGGCCGACCGTCAAGGACATCTCCTGTCCTTGACTCTATTATCCGGATGGCGTAGGAGGACGAACGTGCTTGATCAGGACCAAGCCACATTTAATGGAACAGGAACGGACACACCATGACAGGAGCCACATCGCATTTAATCCGTCCCGAGGGTTGGCACGCTACAGCATGCTCCCTGTGTGTCAGCGACAGTCGTGGTCAGGCCTAACAGGTCTGTAGGGAAGTAGGAAGCTGGCAGGGACATCCGATCCCAGTACGAAACTGCATACCAACTACCACCACCTTGGGGTTCATTCCGGCCAAATATAAATACCTCATCACTCAACTGAAAATGGGGTGGTTTACTCTCTTCAATGAATCAATACTTCTACTCTCATTCTCATTGAGCAATTATTTCTCTTCATCTCCTATAAACTAATTTGAGAGTAGGAGGTGCCACACCCCGAACCCAACAAGGTAAAGTTACCCAAATTGCTAAACACGACATAACAATTTTCATGATTGACTGCTGTAATATATATATAGTAACGAGGCCAAGGAGTAGAAGGCAAAGGTAATAAAAGACACTAGGGATTAAAAAGAAAAAGAAGGTAAAAGAGACGACTAAAGGACGCCAAAGACTGAGGAGCACAGAGATCAAGTAAAGTTCTCAACTTTATTACTGCCTACAAAAGGATCAGAATTCAGATAGGCTTTTTGATCTGTTTTTTTTTTTTTTTTTTTCAGAGTTTAGTGTCTTTCCTTTCACACTTTCTTTTTTTCAGGGACGCAGCAAAACAAAACTCGCTTTTTAATGCTCTGTTTGGTACGAACACCGAACGGTAGGACTGTAAATGAACTTAACTGTTTAATAGCTTGCTCTGTATTCATTGAGTAAAATTCAAATCGAATTCGACTCGTGAAAAAAAAAATATTTATAAAAACAGATATTCGCTCGATTTGTAAATGATACATACCTGACAAAACTTAATTCGATTCTGCTAAGGCTCGTTAGTTTATACTCGAGTTGACTCATTCGCTCGACTCGATTAAAACTCATTCATATATTGATAAATATATACATATACCTATGTATATATATATATGTGTATCAACTAATAATATAAGCATACTACTTTTATAATTAAATATATAATATGTAATTTAATTACTTATATCTATATAGTGAATATACTTTATAAGTATATTTTATAAGTTATATTATAATTAGTCGATAAAATTTAATAATTTTATATACTAGTATGTGGGAACCATACATGAAATAGATATATGCTATCATATTAAGTGTATATATTAATAATATATGTAGGCTAATATATTTTTATTTTGGATAAATACCTAGTTAGATATTTTAATTATTTATAAATTTTTAAAATTTTATAATTCAATAGAGGTTCTACTTGTTAGTTGTATAAATTAAATATTAGATCTTTCATTTTATTTATTTATTTTATTTATTAATTATTAAATCTTATTCAAAAAAATAAAATAAACAATTCAAACTCGAGCTCGAGTTGAGAGTTTAGCTTATCGAGTTGACCTCGAACAAAGAATAAAAAAAAATCTCGAGCTCAAACTCGAGTATTTTGAGTCAAACCGAGCTCGACAAGTCGAAGATCGCCTCGACTCGGCTCGATTATAGACCTATCGAACGGTAACCAGCACCACACTTCAAATTCAGGTGATTGGGTAATTCGAAAATCTGAAAATTCGAATTCGATTATGCTGTCGCTCCGACTCTACTCCAAAGTCGGAGTCGAAGTTAGAGCCAGAGGTGGCGATGTACTGACTCCAACTTCGATTATCCAACTCCGATTCCGATATCGATATTATACAATTTTTATAAAAATATCTAAAAATCATATATATTTTATATAACTTTAACTTATATAGTTAATTAAATTCAATAATATACTAGTATGAGCAAATTATTATAAAATAATATGCTTATACTATAATATAAATAGACTAAATTGAATAATAATAGTTTAGTATATGTAAACACCATACTATTAACTATTACTACCATGTAACACTAATGTATAATAATAATTAATATATAATAATATGTATAGGTAATGTAATAATAATCAATGTATAATAACATGTAATACTAATGTATAAATATTAATATATAATAACATATAATATTATGTATAATAACATTAATTTGTATAATGATTTATTTTTTTAATTTTGATTATATTTTAATAAAATTGAAATTAAAAAAATATTTTTTTAAAAAAACTGAAATCTAGAGAAATAAATCTTATTAGTGAAAGTTTAAATTGAAATTTCAAATTGGTTAAGAAAAACATTTTTTAAAAAAATTCAAATTCGATTTCGTTGGGACAAATTAGAGTTAGAGTGTAATCGGAAGATATGCAAGTTAGAGCATTCACATTGACATATGCAAAGTCATATTTGCATAATATAAACTTAAATTTCTCTACATTAGATTATACATCTCTAAATATTTACATTACTATGATCAGTAACTATACAAATTTAGAAATCTACTATTCACTTTATAAAATATATTTTATTAATTTTTTCTCTCTCCTCCCTCTCTCCAAACCCCAACGAGATTATTTTCATCTCACTTCTCTCCTCCCACTCTCTCCGAACGTACTAAGTGCTACAAATTAGGTAAAAAACTAATAATAATAAAATTGCAAACTCTATAAAAGAAAATTAGGCAAAAGATTAATAATAATTTTTTATTATTTTATCTTAAATATAGAAAAGAGTTTTACTTAAAGGGTGGCTCTACAACCACAGCTCCCAATCCCGCTGGGAGCTACCGATTGTATAAAATATTGTGTTTTTTTTATTTTTTTTATACATGTATTTTTTAACATTGTAAAATATTTAAAAATAAAAATAAAAAAATTATAATATCTTTAAAAAATATTTACTTAATCATTAAGTAAAAAAAATATTAAAAAATTTTAAAAAAATATAGAAAAACCGAGAGGTAAAAGTAGTTTTAGGAGTGGTTTGGATTCAGAGATGAGTTGCGATGTGTTGAGATAAGTTGAGATGGTTTATGAATAGTAGAATAGAAGTTGAATTATTTATTATATTTTGTGTGAGAATTTGAGAAAGTTATTTTGGGATTTGAAAAAGTTGAATTGTTTATTATATTTTGTATAGAAATTTGAGAAAGTTGTAATAATGAGATAAAATAAGTTGAGATGAGTTGAGGTGAGTTGAGGTAGATTTTGAATGCAAACGACCCCTTAGTCTTACTTAAATGACAAAGTATATCTGTTTGATTTTGCTCTCAGAGGTCGAATCCGACCTCGGACATGGTGGTCAGTCGGAGTCAAGGTAGGGCAGACATGGTGCTCAGCCCTAGTTCGGTACCAAACTCTTCGTTGTTAACTTTGTCCACTCGTTTTTACATTGACTTGACAAATCCTTGAACGGTAAATTTCAGGGACATTGATTTGACAATTATAATTGCTGTCCCATGTACAATTTTCAGACCACTTGTTTCCACAAACTCATGTATACACGCGTACGTCTATTCTCACAAAGAGATTTGCTATATATAAAAAATCTATAAATTTGCATATGATAGATCTATTTATAAATTAATATAATTTTAAATAATACATTAGATCTATTTTATAACATAGAGATGTTTACATATAGTATGAAAACTTATGGTAATGCTGTCTATGCCCACTTATTTTTTGTTGATAAGTACTACAAGCCACATAAAATTTTATAAAAATAAATTTATAAATTGATTTGATTTTATCTAATCCGTTAAATCTGTTTTATAATAAAACTAATTTTATAACCTGTCATATCATATCAAATTATATCAATTTATGAATGAATAATACTAGATACAGTCATAAGTTATGTAAACGACGTACACTTCTTTTAAAAAAGAGTATGATTTACTATTAAAAAATTAATTTTTTCATGTAAATCTTAAATTTACTTACTTTTTCAAAAAAAACACGCAGCGCTTACATACTCTACGATTACAAATATCATTCGATTTTTTCCTTTAACCTCTTATGATAGGCCAAGAAGTAGTAACCAAGAAATTTCGCCTCAAAACAAACCAAACGAGTAAGAGTCAAATAATTAAATTTGCTTGTTTTCATCCGTTTGAATCTTTTAGATATATAACAATTTAACATCATATCAAAGTAGTTTTGCCTCTATAGGTCTATGTAAATATAAGAGAGAATTAAATAATTGTAATTTAAATAATTAAATTTATTTATTTTTATTGATTTAAATTTTTGAGATAAATATTTATTTAATAAGGAGAACTCTCTGATAAGTCAGTGTTAGATATAGTTTTAAGGTGTTCAAGGCTCGAGTATTTTTTTTTTTTTTAAAATTAGTTTTTAATGTGAGTTCTTTTTTCAAATAGAGTGCATGTGTATGGTTAGCGTTTGCTCGTTTTACTACTGTAAATATTATTTCTCTTGAGATATAAATGTTAAAGAAATAATAAAAAAGTATTTAATTAGAGCAGGAATAAATTAAAGAGAGTGACGTAGTAATTTCTTTTTTGAAAATGTGGACGATTATAATACACTTTATGCTTTAAACAGCATAAAAATTTTCCAAAACTTTATAAATTTACCTAATTAAAAATATTCAAAAGCAATGTAAAACTTAAAAAAAAAAAAAAATAGTAAATACGGAAGTCTCCAAAGGGCGGCCCCACCATTGCGGTGCTGCTCATGCTGCTTCTTCTCCCCCATGTTTTGTTTGTAATTTCAAATAGATAGACAAATTAGTCCCACCAAATTACGGAGTTACGGCTGTATAGAAACTGATGCCACCAGCTGCCACTGATGCAAACCGATCGGCCGTGTCAGGACCAATAGGAGCTAGTGAAGAACCGGTCGGCGTGCGGTGACAATTTGAAGAAATCGACGTTCAGCGGTTCGGTCTCAATTTAAAGTTGGACCGGACCGCTGAGCCGACTGATATAATAAAATTTTTTTTTTTAATATACCCTTATCGAAACGACATCGTTCCACTTAAGTTTAAGTGGAACGGTGTCGTTTTAGTTAATAAGTATTACAAAAGATAATAGAAACGACGCCGTTTGACATTAAACCAAATGGCGTCATTTTATTAAGAACGTAAGAAAAAAAAAATTAGTTTGAAATAATGCCGCATCGTTTCTAGTGAGTCTTCTTCTTCTCCAGCCCCTCCTTCTCCCGAATGTGATCTCTGCAACTCTCTCTCTCTCCTATGCAACTCTCTCTCTCTCTCTCTCTCTCTCTCTCTCTAACAGTAAAATTGTCAGAGAACCGACGCCAACCGAGAGCCGCCTCGATCGGTTTCCTCCTCCCCATCGACCAGTTTCGGTCGGTGCCTCCACCATTTTTTTAGACGTTGGTCGGCATTGATTTTGTCCAAAAATCACGCCGACGACATCGGTTTTCACCCCTATATAGAGTAAATGGAAAAAAGAAAATCTGGAACTTTGTTTTTTTATTGTGTAGTAAATTTTGCATTCTCGACTCAAAAAATTGAGGAAAAATAATAAGTTTTTTCTTTAATATATTCTCAAATACTTGTTAATTGAACTTGGCCGGTTGATATATGTCGTTTTACTAATGAATAGCATTATGTTGTTTTTCTATAGATAATTAACTGGTATTAGTTATGAGTAATGCTAGATAGAGTGTATAAATTTTGCACACTTTTTTTTTTTTAGAAAAAGTGAAGTCCATTATTAAAATATTTTTTTTCATGTAGGTCTCATATTTATTTATTTTTTTTAAAGAGATCGAGTGTGCGGGACTTAGAGGATCCACATCTGAATGAGTAAATTTTTCCCTAAAGTTTAGCTAAAAATCATCTCTCTCTAAATTTTTTCCTAAATTTTACTCGTTTTTCTAAAGCCTCCAGCATCTCACTCCTTATTCTTTCTCTATTCTATTAAAATAATTTTTATCTATTCTTTTTATTATTATTATTATTTTCTCTCACTTCCCTTTATATTCTATTAAAATATAAGTTTAGAATAAAAAAATATAAACCCCATTTTTCCACTTTTCATGTATTGTCCCTAAAATTTGGCTAATAATTGGTTATAGGGAATGGGTTGTTGGTGCTCTTACACATCTTAGAATTGCAAATATCATTTCTCATTAGTCATAAATCAATTGTCAGAAAATAATGTATCTATAATTTATTGTTTTGGAGTATTAAGACATAATTTGAATAATTAGAATTACCTTTTCTTAACAAATTAAATTTTTGAGGTAATAACTTATTTAACATAGTATCAGAACAGAGATCCTGAGTTCAAGGAATATTATTAGGTGCTCCCAAACTACGAATGACATAGTACTCTAATTCTATTACTACATATCATGCATGTAATTGAAAGTACTTATGTAAGAACAAATCTTAATTGACATTGCATTGCATGATAAAATGAGAGGATCACGTATCCATTGTTTAGAGTATCGAATAATTACTATGAATTCAAATCTTGACTCTATACTTTATTTCTTATAACACTTTGGTTTCGTCAACCCTGCTTGAGCCTCCTCGACAAGCTCTCATGCATGCATGATTTGTCCTGTAGGCATGTTAATGATATGCATTAATATCATTCTTTAACATGGAAAGTTATATGATTTACATATCTAGCAATAACAACATAATATATCACATGAATTTTGTACACTTGCGTATGGATCCTAAACATGCATGCAAATTAATGTTGTAACCTTGATGATCACTTTAAAGATTCAATTATTCCAAATGAATGTGTGAATTCAAGATTGCGAGATAATTCCTTCACATTGAGTTAGATGGTTTCATTGCAAAAGTTGTAGCAGTTGGAGGGAATTTTGATCCAATTTATAGGAAAAGATGTTAGTGACTGCGCTGTCGATGATACTTGATCATATGTTTGCATTTAGAGAGAGCTCAAGCTCATGGAGTCATGAGCTTCTCTACAAGCTTTCCTAAAAACTCTAATCAAAATTCAAGAATAAATCGAGCTCGTAATACTGCATGCAGATAATTAATTTTAAGAGTAATGTTAGATATAGTCATTATAAGTTAAACATATAGAAAATTCGGGAAGTACTTTTAACATTCCGAATAAAGAATCATTAAAAGTGACTTTATCTTTCTTTATAGCATTTGATGAATAGAGGTTCTTTTAAATTATACCATAGAATCATAATTTTTTAGATCGTGTGAATTCTACGTGAATTTTTAATTATTATATTTATTATTCTCTGAATTAGATAATTCAACTTGAATAAAAAATTGAAGAGAGTATATGCAATCGGGGAATAGATTCTAGAAAATCAAAATCTGATTGGAGACACAATTGAAGTTTCTCAAGAAACTGATCACAGTCACAGGACATGAGCATCAAACTTGGAAACCCTAGCCTATATATATATATATAAATATTGCAAGGTTTGTCAAACACCGTGGCGAGATTCCCGGCCGGCCTCCCTACCCTCCCTCCTCCTCCAGGGCCAACATCCTCTGTTTTCCCTCTCCTGTCTTCGTCTTTGTTTATTCTCAACTAGTACGTTGCAGCTAATCCCGCACATGCATGCCCCTGCCGGCCTGCAGCTAGCTAGCTAGCTTCTGGGTAATTTTGACCTTTTACACTGCATGGTCGTCCCCAGCCTTTGCTCTGTACTGTATCAAATCATTTGGAATCATGTGAATAGAAAAAGTTTACCCACAAGTCATATGTGTACGTATCGTTTTACCCACAATATTATAAGTATGAGGTATTTATCCCATTTTATTATTATTATTATTTTTTAATTTGAAATTCAAAATGTTAATAGCTAACGTATCAGCACGTATTGTACGTAAAATTGAATTATAAATTATCCCATAATTTATACAATTTATTTTATTCATTGATAAATTTAAAAAATATATATTCAAAACAAAATATCGAAAAAGAAAAAAAAATTAAAATCTTAAATTTTCTTTGTTATTTTATGTTTATATTTTTAATTTTTTTTAACAAGTCACGTACCAGATATTAATAGAATAAAATAAGTGATATAAATTAGGTAGATGGTAACATTATTAAAGGTTTTTATATGAATGCATTTGAATGAGAAGAGCCACGTGGCTTTGTCCTCTCCCCCACCAACTGCTAAACCGTGTCACCGACGTGCAGAAATTTCAAATGCAGCAGTAGCAATGTAGCATCAGCAGCAGCATCAGCATCAAAAAGTAAATAGGAGGTCAAATTACGATAATCGTGTCTATTTGTTCAATTCCATACAAAATCAATATAAAAAAATATATAAACAAAAGTGAGCCGAGTAGCATTTTCATGCTCTGTTTTTAGCACGTAAACTGCAACTTTGTCTATTGTATGTAATCACGTGGGCCACTGTGGGGACATGAGACTCCATCTTCTCATGCCCTCTTCCCCATATGCCCATAATAGCCGTCAATTCTTTTGCTCATGAGTCATATCCTAGAGAGAGAGAGAGAGAGAGAGAGAGGGTCTGCTTGCTTGTTTTGTCAACAAAATTGCAGCAAGCAAGCAAGCTAGCTAGCTGGCTAAGGAGGTTTCCTTTTAATAAGTAGAGCTTGTGTTTTGAGCTGTGGAGTTGGAAGTAAAGGCCATTTTTTTTTTATAGCTTTTATATATGCATGTGGGTCTTCGATCTCTGCAGGCAATGTCTTTTTCTGGCAGCAGGAGAGTCTTGTTTTCTACTACTCTGCTGGCTCTGTTGATTATCACGGTGTTGCAGATTTGGGTCTGGTGCGAATACTCATGCCAAGCCGGGGCAATTCGGATTCTCCCAGGAAATGGAATAGCAAAGGTCATGAAGGTGGGCGGCAGCCATGGCGGCGGAATGGTTAAGAAGAGCAGCAAGGAGGATCTGGTTAGAAAGCATTTCAATGGCAGAACTGACAACCGATTCGAGGAGAACAAGCGTAAAGTACCCAGTTGCCCAGATCCTCTCCACAACTAGCAGAATTTATATTTATTTTTCGTTTCAATTTGTGATGCATGAATCTGATCCAAAATACCCTCGTTTTTCTCATCATTTTTTGGTCTGGTATTTTGATGGTAATTATTCCTAGTTCATGGGGGAAAACCGGGTGTATTTTGGAATTTTAATCTCTTTCTTTCCAATGGAAGATCCAAGAAAATGGACGTTTAATTATGATCATGATGTGTACAGCTTCTGAAAGTTTGATTTTACAGTCACTAAAATGGCCATTTCAATGGCACTTTCTATTTCTAGAATCTCTGTTTGTCCTTTGATGAGAAACTTTTTTGGGGTTTGCTTTGCTCTTGAGAACACTTGGTGATTGGCAGAAAAGAAAATCAATCAGGAGCAGATCAGATTCATATCTTTTCATGACTGCAGTAATATACGTACAAATACTTTTCCTTTTCTTTTCCTCCATCACCCAATTGTTGTTGCTGTCTTTGACAATTATTGTTTACCAGCCTATAAATGAAAGTTCAATATTCTTGATGAAAATCTAGCTAGGTTGCTTGTAATTAGTAATGAATATTCTGAATTTATTGTATGTTCATTCTCAAATTCATACTTTTGGTATCTCTTCAAGTGCTAGAGTTTGATGCATTTGGTGAAGAGTAATATAAAGCACTTCCGATAGATTCTTCATCTATCCTTTAAAATACATCACCAAAACTCATTTTTTCTATTTTATATATTGATTTTTACAATATACTATGCATCAGCTTATCTATTTTTTATTTTATATCATTTAAATTTATACTTTTTAATAGATTTTATTCATTTCAAATAAAGTAAAAAGTAGAAAGTAAATAAATAAATGAATAAAGAGTAAAAAGTAGAGAGAGAAATGAATTAAATATTTATACAACTGTGAATAGTGTTACATAGATGTAGAGATGATACTGTAACAAATTGGATATTAGTTATAAAATACATAAACCATAGCATTAGCTATATTGAGCTATATTGAGCATTAGCTATTACATAGTTTTGGAATGCTCTATTCATTTTAGATTTTGTCATCTTCAATTACACATATCACAAGTATTTTTATAGAGTAATATTAGATAAAGTCTTAAGCTGTGCAAGTCCCGCACACTCCTTTTGGAAAAAAAGAATAGATTCTACTATTAATTTTATTTATTTTTTTCATGTGGGTGTTAGATTTACCTATTTTTTAAAGAGAATATACAGAGCTTGCATATCCTAGGACAAATATTATTTTTTATTTTCATATGTTTACTACTTAATAAACAGCTACTTAAAATATACCAAATAAGTAGGTGTAATTAGAAATGACATAATTTAAGATGATAAAAAGCATGGATATATTCAGTGTACTTAAATAGTAAGTTGTGTTTTACCAAAAATATAAATAGTAATTAGTTGCGTTGACTCATCATAATAACAGATCTTGTATTAAGAATATGCACCAACTAGCTAAAGTTTGTACATATTTTATTAGATTAGACAACACTCAATTAAACACATGGAGCCTATCTTTCTTAACACACAACTCAAAACAAAATATTGTATACAAAAAGTATTGAGGTTAACATTGTTGTTTCTCGAGACGAATAGATGACTTTTAGGCCTCGTTTGTTTTTATAATCATTCTCGTTTTATCTCATATCATCTAATATAACTTTTCAAAATTTTTATATAAAATAAAATAAGCAATTCAACTTTTTCAAATCTCAAAATAAAAATAATATTAAAAAAATATATTCTAACAATATTTTATTCAACTTTCAACTTTTAACTCATCTGTAAAAACAAACGAGACTTTAGAGTCGGTTAGCATGGTTTTTCTAGTGAGGAACCGATGACTTTCTGACTCTCGGGTCATACTAAAAAATACGAAGAATCCATTTATTTTCATTTCTTATTTGCGCACAATTCTGCCATTCTTTTTGTGATAGGATTGTTGTTGGGATAATGCAACATCTCTACTTTTGCCATTATTAAAACATATGATTTGCTTAAATGAAAAAAAAGGGGAATCTAAGAAAGTCAGACACATGAATAGTTTTCGAATTAGGATTAGAAAAAGGTTGAAGTACTACTACTAGACATGAATGTTAGATGGACTTTAGTCTTTGTACATTTTAGCAATCTTGGAAACTTTACAGGATAGATATATTTAATTGCATTCTCTAGCTAGCAACCCCTTTTTGTCTCTTTATGGGGGGAAAAAAGGTGAAAACAAAACAGCATTGAGTGGAGACAGAAGAAAAGGGGGTTTGAATTCATGGAGAGCTTGATGATTTAGCAGTAGGGATAAGTGTTTGATATTTTTCCCTTTTTTTTTTTTTTTTTTAGTGTTTTGTTGTTTGTAGTTTTGGAGTCTCGAATTGTGGGTGTTTATATGAACTGAGGAACAAAAGCAGCGAAACCGATGGGAGAAAACGCCACGTATTGTGCGGCGACGAAGATGTTTGCAGAAGCTCTCTGCTAGTGATTTTGTAGCCCCGGTTGTTTGTCTGCAAGTGTTTTGGATTGGGAATCAAATTGACTCCCTTCCCCATCTTTCACCTTTGTGAAAACTCTAAAATATTGAAAAATATTCTAAATTTTATATTCTCAAGGAAAATGCTTATATATGACTTCTCAATATGTTTACTCTTGTATTTTAATTTTTTTTTAATAGTTAAGAGAGTGACTATTAGTGAATTTATATATTTTTTTAAATTTTTTCTTAATGATTAAGGATGTTTAAAAAATACTTAAAAAAAGAAAAAAACTATTTGCACTAGTGTTCATATTTGGGGTGCACATTTGGTGTGCACCCTAGCATTGTCCTATTCCCAATCATATTTATTGACGATATACATTTCAAATTGATTCTTCTATCAACTAATTAAATGGTAATCATGTAAGATGTGCCACATCATTGAGTATAACTGTGGATGGTGTTAGGTTTGTGGAGCATGGTTTTGTTGGTGTCTCGGCGCAATTTGATGACCCGACTCGACAATAATGCGTTATGATTTTTTAGAGGAAATTTCAGAGAGGCTTGGCACTGTTTGCAATCGAGAAAATGCTAGGCAGAAAGTTCGCTAGTCACTAGCTCGATAGGTCACTTGAGCGAAGATCAGACAGAGAGTTCACTCGAGGCGTGCTCGACACTCCGTTCTAGCAAATAATGCATAAAAGTAAAAATTAGGATTTCCACCGTGTGATACTATAAATATGTACTTAATGAACAGTTTAGTCCCTTAGTGTTTTGAACAGTGAGATTTCGCCTCAAAATGCTTTTTGTGATTCCTCAATATAATAAAATCCTCTGTAACTCTGTAGATGTAAGCACACTGCTGATGTATTGTGTGATTGATTTGCTTATTTGCTTTCATTTGTTTGTCATCATCACTATGTTTTTCACAACAGATCGATGGTACTATTTATGATGAAAAGAAATAGTACTCTATTTGTTGGAAAATATAGTTCTTTATCATTGATTCCATCTTTCTTAGTTATATTAATTGATAAAACATATTTTAAGTTAATTTTTATTTGCATACTTACATACTTTGACATAACAATGAACTTATACTACACCAAATCAATGATACGTCTAAGATGAAGAGTAGCATCACTTGAAAATATTATCATTCCCCTTCCTTCTTCCTCTCTTATCTTTCTTTGGATGGTTAGATGGTTCTTGCTTAGATATAATTTAAATAGGTAAATGTAATATTGGATCTTATTTTTTAAGACTGTATATATAGTTACTCTTTCAGCCACATTGATATGTAAGTTACATAGAATGGGAAAAAGGACAAGGATTCTTTCATCTTTGTCTATTTTGAATTGCTGGCTATATCTTTCTACTTATAAATGAGGCACGTGGGTTGGTGGGCTGGGCTGGGCCAGGCTGTGGTACAAACATCGGATTGCCTTCCAATGTGGATGGTCTACAGTGGAGTTGTAGGCAGGCATAGTTATCAAAACAGCTGTACTAATTAATGTGTACACTCGTTTAATTAAATTTTTCAAAAAACGTAGTTGGATTTTGAGTACCATGGTCGTGCTTCTCCTTGACAAAATGATTGGGGATACACAGAGGGGACACCGAATTCACAGGAGAAAAGTCAAAAAAATTTATTATTCATTTAATGAATAATGTTATATAAAGTTTTAATTGATCATATTTGATTTGAAAAATCTCTTTTTCCTTCTTCTTTTATTGTCATCCTGTTATTTGGAGTTTATTTATTTATTGAATCTAACAATTTATCGAAGCCTAGTTATCGAAAAGGTACTTGTTGGGTATAAAGAATTAAGCCCAAAGATAAGGCAAAAAATAAAGCCCAAGGATAAAACAAGTTGGCTCTATGTAAAATAAAAGTGTTTCATAAACTTAGTGTGACTCAATCACTCCAAAAGAGAAAATAGACTACTATAAAAAGAGGAAATCTCCTTAGATTTGGACAATTACGCATGATGACTTCTCTAAGCTCCCCTCTCCAGAAGAAAGCCATCTTCTCTAACCTTTAGATCTTTTAAAAATTCCTCAATCGTATCGAGAGATATGCAAGGCCATGAGAGACTGTATAATCACCAACATAGTGGATTTTACCTAAAACGACATGTGAACGTAGGCCTTTTTGTCGAACCACGTAAATCCATGTCTCTCACTTTATTTATATTTTATTATTTATTTATTGCTTATTCTTATGGTTGTACGTAGGAGCATCATATCGACACCCAAACCACAATGTGGGCATTTCGACTGCACCAGTGTGGCCCAAATCACCTCCGTGGGCCGAGGATGACTCTTTCTTTCATCCTGGCCCATTGTGCAAATTTACTCAATTACATTTGTCTCTGTATTTGGGATTGACTTTTATCTATATCGGAAATAGGAAAAGGATGATTCACCGGTATAAGGGGATTTCCCCCTCACTCATAAGCCCATTGGGTGCTCGATCGAGAGTAATGGGTTTCATCCCGATACTCGGCCCCATGGCCCAAACTTGTCCACGAAGTAACTCGCCTACAAGAAAAAGTAAACAATGATGGTTGATGGGACGGACAGGCCTGACGCCACTCATTGCACCCTGCTCATGGGGACTCGAACATGACAGAACGGGAAAGACGGAGAACCTTTGATATTCTGACATGGAAACATCGATGGACCACAGAAGACACCAGTAGAATAAAACAAATTAAGGAACCACGCTGCATTAATGACACTACAACCAGAGCAACATGCCACATTAATGGCACCGTCATAGAGGTATGCCGCATTTAAAGGACTCTAACAAAAGGAATGGTAAAAAGGACATGGGCTCCACAGGGGTAGGCACAATCTCCCCCCAAACTCCCAGTATAAATAGCAAATTCCATGTACAAAAATGCTCTTTGGTCTCTAGACTCACTCATTATTTACAAATTTTCAAAATACTCTACTGACTTTGGCATTAGAGACTCTCTGGCCCCAAGGCCACCCTCTCCTAGCTGCTTTCTTCTTCGTCTTCGTATACCCAGCTTTGAAGACCTGAGTTATTGGAACCTGGCCTAAAGGCATACGAAACATGACGTTAACAGTGGCACTATCTTTGAGATCCTTGTAGATCTTGTATGTACTTCGTATGCCTGCAACAATCTGTTTCGAACAACTCGGAAGCTCACCAATAGTGCTAACGAACATGAAAGCTCACAAACAAAGAAGCAAAGCTCCCAGAATTGGACGAGGAGACGCTGCGGAAGAGAGGCAAGAACATACCTAAGAAGGGGTGCCTCTGAGTGGCGGGGTGAACACGAAATGCCCTACAATGGATGACTGCACCTTACCATCGCCGCCCGTTTGTGTCCAAGCAGAAGGCAAAATCTGAGACGAGTAGAGGCTTAGAAAGGTGGAACCAAACGAGCTGTTGGAGTTCGTTAGTTCGTTCCCTTAAACTCGAATCGACCATAAGCCTATGCAAGGATCGGTAGCGAGATGACGCTTGAGGTGCGGAACGCCATGCAACAACTCCTCACCGATCACCATGACATTATCCTGAAGCCACAAAGACATGCCCAGAATAGCCCCATAAGTCATACAGTATAGCCCTAGTGTGGACCCAAAGGCCAAAGGGGTGAGGCAAAAATGCCGAAGTTTCAGCGCAAAAAAGAACGTCGCCATAGCTGAGGAAATGGACTGCCTGTCAACCGTCAGATTCATTCCAGAAGCCCATTATCCAGAATGGCTATCCAATGTGGTACTACTGAAAATGAGTGGTAAATGGAGAATGTGTGTCGACTTTACCGACCTTAACAAAGCCTGCCCGAAAGACAGCTTCGCACTTCCCCACATCGATCTGATCGTCAACTCTACGGCGGGCCATCGTATGCTCAGTTTCATGGACGCCTACTATGGGTATAACCAGATTTTCATGAACCCGGAGGACGAGGATAAGACCTCTTTCATCCCCGGCCGAGGCCTGTATTGTTACATGAAATTGCCTTTTGGGCAGAAGAATGCGGGGGCCATATACTAGCGGTTGGTCAACCGTATGTTCAAAAGTTAGGTGGGAAGAAACATGGAGGTCTACGTGGATGACTTGTTGGTTAAGAGTGGGACTCCGAAACAACACTTGGATGATTTAAGGGAGACTTTCGCAATACTGAGGCAGTACCAGATGAAGTTGAGCCTGACAAAGTGCGCCTTTGATGTCGGATCAGGAAAGTTTATGAGATTCATGGTGTTAGAACATGGAATCGAAGCCAATCCCAAAAAAGTGGAGGTCATCCTCAACATGGCCCTACCCCAAAGCATAAATGAGGTGCAAAGACTAGTCGGGCAAGTGGCGGCTCTCAATATGTTCATGTCAAGATCCACCGACAAGTGCCTGCCTTTCTTCAAGGTTCTGTGAAAGGCACAAATATGAGATAGCGAGTGCGACCTGGCGTTTGAGGTGCTCAAGAAGTACCTTACAAGCCCATCGCTCCTCAGCCAACCCAGGTGTGGGGAAACACGGACCCTGTACTTATTGGTCTCCCCCCAGGCAGTCTCTTCGGCATTAGTGCACGAAGAGGATGGAGTCCAGAGGCCAATCTACTACACCAACTGAGCATATCATGGCGTTGAAGCTAGATACCCTACATAGAGCAACTCGCCTTCGCATTGGTGGTAACCACACGCAAGCTGCGCCTGTACTTCCAAGCTCATCCAGCAAGGGTCCTCATAGAGACCCCTCTGAAAAAGATATTGCAAAGGCCGGATGCTTCGGGCCGGCTCATGAATTGGGCAGTAGAGCTGAGTGAGTTTGACATTGACTACGCACTGTAGAATATTATCAAGGGGCAGGTTCTGGCAGACTTCGTGGCTGAGTTTACTGGTTTCCCGACTGAGAGCGAATATGCACCTCCCGTGAAACCCTGGCAAGTTTTCATGGATGGCTCGTCTTGCCGGGCTAGAGGGGGGAATGAGGGTGCATATCGTTACGTCTGAAGGAGAGGAGTACAATTCCATCAAGTTGGCGTTCAAGACCATGAACAATGAGGCGGAGTATGGAGCATTGCTTTTAGGATTGGTGGTAGCAAGGTCTCTGGGTGTCGTAGAAATTAAAGTGCGAGCCGACTCGCAGGTGGTGATCAATCAAGTACGAGGAGAATTCGCCGTGAAGAGCAAAAAATTAAAAAAATACTTGGCACAAGTAGAAGCTGAGCGCCCTCACTTCAAGTACTTCCAGATTCAACAGGTGACGAGGGCAGAAAACCAGAAAGCCAACAAGCTAGCACGTGCTGCATCCGGGCAAGAAGACTCCCCCTACCAAAGCAGGTGGTGATCCGAACCGTCGAAATACCTGTTGCAGGAATCAAGGTGATGGAGATACAGTCCGGAGCCTCGGATTGGGCGAAGGACATCCTCAAGTACTTGGACGCCAAAGAGGTGCCCCATGATAGGTAAGAAGCAAGAAAGATTAGGAACCAAGTGGCATGCTACACTCTGATCGAGGGAATTCTATACCGAAGGGGCCACTTGACGCCTCTCTTGAAGTGCATCTCCCTTGGAGAAGTCTAGTATGTATTGGTAGAAATACATGAAGAGATCTGCAGTAGTCACTCATAAGTGTCAACAGGCGAGAGTGGGTCTTACAGACTGCTCGAACAACGTACCTCCCACGGGGCCAAAAGGGCGGGTTGAGCAAAAGGCCACTTTGTCCCTCTCGCGATGGAGAGGGTCCAACCCCGAGACTACTCGAAAAACTAACCCCGACCTCCGCCACAACGAAGTGTAGAATCAGCGCCAGCTGACTCAAAATTACCCTTTCCTGCGATGTCAATGGGTAGGAGCAGATCTAGTCCCAAATAGCCCAAACAGCCTACCTCCCCACAAAGGATGATAGGTGAGCATGAGACTCAACCTCCTCGTCCGGGAGAGCGGGACCAGCCCTTACAGCGGCCTGAAAAACTTACTCTGACTCCCATCGCCGTGAAGGAGTAGACCAGCCACATCGTTGTCCGAATTACCTCTCCCGCGGGATACTAGAGGGAAATGTAGGCCTAAAAGTTGCCTTATCCCTCCTGTGGTGGAGTGTGGGTCAGTCCTCAACTACCCGAATGGAAAAACATACCTTCCTCGTAAGCGTCAACAGGCGGGAGCGGGTTCAGTAGAAGACTGCCCGAACAACCTACCTCACCGCGGACCCAGGAGACGGGTCGAGCCAGAGGCCGCCTTATCTCCCCGCGGTAGAGAGCGGGACCAGTCCCACGGCTACCCAAATAACTTACCCCGACCTCCGCTACGACGAAGAGTGGGTTTAGTGCAAGCCTGACCCAAAACTTACCCTTCCCTGCGTTGTCAACAGGCGGGAGTGGGTCTAGTAGCAAACTGCTCTAACTACCTACCTCCTGCGGGGAACAAAAGGATGTGTTGAGCCAGAGGCTGCCTTGTCCCTCCCGTGATGGTGAGCGGGTCCAGCCTCGAGGTTGCATGAATACTTACCCTGACCCCCATTGCGGCAAAGGTTATCTCGACCTCCGCTACACTTCCCTACGGTGTCAATGGGCGAGAGCGGCTACAGTAGCAGATTGCCCGAACAACCTACCTCTCGCTGTGAACAAAGAGACGGGTTGAGCCAAAGGCCACCTTGTCCCTCCCACAACGGAGAGCGGATCCAGCTTCGAGGTTGCCAAAAAACTTACCCCGACCACCATCGCGACGAAGGAGTGGACCAACCATATCACTATTTGAATTACCTCCTTGGGGGGCAGAGGGGCGACTTGGCGTGAGTTATTCTGACCCCTCCCCGACAGAGTGCGGGTCGAGTCCTTTGACCTCCCGAATGCTACACCAAGGAACGTGGACATAAATAACATGGTAAAAAGCAGCAACACATTGCGTCATAAGCCAAAGGGCCCAGGTTTGCAAAGTCTTAACTCCTACGAAGCTAAGGATAAAGTTAAGATAACTTGCTTATTTTTCAGTCAGGAATTAAATACGCAATGTCAACGGGCGAGAGCGGATCCAGTTTCGAACTGTCCAAACAACCTACATCCCCGCAGACCAAGGAGATGTGTCCAGCCAAAGGCCGCCTTGTCTTCCCGCAACGTAGAGCGAGACCAGTCTCACGACTACCCGAATAACCTACCCCGACCCCCATTGCCGCAAAGAGTAGCCCAGATTATTTAATTCGACTCCATGGCCACGGTGCTACTCGGAAGGACATAGAGGCGGGTTAGCAAAACACTTCTCGGCCTCTCCCCCCCAAGGAGGCAACCAAAGTTTCCCTCACGAGGCTTAACTCTTAGGGGGGATTTCCATCCTCTCCAAGCCGATGACAGCGGGCGAGGGCCAACATACGCTGATGAAACTTCTCTCTTTTTTCAGTTACATATCAAAATAAAGCACATCAACATAAAATGGAAGAACTGAAGGACTAGGCGGGGGTAAAGCGCATCCAAGAGATCGACGTTAAAAAAAGAAAAAAGAAAGGGGAGATCTCGAAAGCGAATGGCTACAAAAGATAAGCAGAAAGCAAAAAGGATAATGTTGTTGACATCATGAAGCGACAAGTTACTACATGAAGCCGCAAGCTTACAAAGGACAAGTTACAACATGAATCCACAAGCTTACAATGAACATATTACAACGTGAAGCGACAAGTTACAACATGAAGCCACAAGCTTACAAAGGACAAGTTACAACTTGAAGCGGAAAGTTACAAGCTTGCAATGACATACATCATAAGTCAATTAGATACAACAGAAAGTCATGGAGGCACAAGCAAATTGAAGCCTAATCAGATCATATTACCAATAGAAGTGACATATAGGGATCTCTATCATTACGACGTGTCGAGAATGCCAGAGGTTACCTCGAAGAAAATTAACAAGGGATGTAATGAGGCAGCTAATTGGGCCGTACGGTGACAACAACCACCAAGACACTGCCAAGAGTTGCCCACTTGCTATGGAGAGGTGCGAGAAACTGTTGGAGGAGGTGAAGACAGGAGGGCGATATGACGATGGAGGGTAATTTTGGAGCTTAAGACGAAGCGTCGCATGCTCGAATGTGCGAAAATGAAGGCTGAAGGCGAGGTTGAGCTTTGGAGGAGAAAGTTTGGAACTGGAACCTCGAACAGTAGAGTAAAGCAAGACTCGTCAGAGGAGCCAGTCGAATTGCAACTGAGGAGAATCAACCATCAGCAGGCGAGATTACGTCCAACAGGGTTACCCCTAAGGGCTACCTCGATGGCTCTCTTCCATGCCCTCCCTCCTCAGCACCTTCCAATTCCTCCCCTTTATTCAAATTCCAAATCCATCTCACTCTCACTGGACTTAACAAGATCAAATTATTCTCAGCACTATCTTATCCTCTCTCTCTGAAAATCTTCTTAGTTAAGTAGTTGAACTTCATACCTCTCGTGATGTCTAGCTCACACTAGAAAAAAATGTTTTGCTCCACCTCCTTTGCTCGTAGCACAAGATTTCAATTTTCTACACGCAAGATAGGATCTCTCTCCATTGTTTGTGAATAGTAGTTAAATTATTTGAGTTAAGATGTTTCATTGAGCTTTGGAAAAAGAGAGAAAAAAAAGTTGAATAAAAATATTATAAAGTTCAAATATTGATAAAATATAATTTTTGTTTTGAAATTTGAAAAAATATTTATTTGGAAGTTTGAGAAAGTTGTAACGATTAGGTCATGATTATATAAAAAAAGTTAAAGACTTCAAATTGAAAAGTATTTGTATTTGAGTGATAATTTCGATAAAAAGAGATAAGATAAAATCATCTCACTTCCTAAATAAGTTGTTAGTGTCAATGCATACCGTCACCTTGGTCTCTAAGCTGATTATCATGGCTGCCACCATTTAGTCAATTAACTTCTAGGGGATCTTCATCTAGTGAGACAATGAATTTTGCACCTTTTATTAACTCATCACTCACGTTATTCTTATTGAAAATTACGTATGTATATTTTGCACTCTCGCATCCCAGCAGTGAGGTAGTCAAATATAAAGATTTTCAAAATTCGTTTTGCACTTCTTTTAATTTTGCAATTGTGTATAATTCTTGAAATTGCTTCTCAAGAGGATAATGATTGATACACGAAATGTGGGTGTTAAATAAATTAAAGTCAGCAAGAGCTTCATTCTGTACCTTCCTATGAAGAGCTGAATTATATTGGTCTACAAACTGCTTCAATGTTTTCTTGGAGTTAACGTAGTCATCGAAGAATGCATTCATGCCTTCACTCTATTGTGTAGTTGACATTCCAGCCTAAAATGTGTATTAAATGTATGCCGGCACACATAAACACCTATCACTATGTAATGATCCCAGCCATGCCTTCACATGAAGATGATACATATCAAGCAAATCGAACCAACTCTCTTTGATCTCCTTCTCACTTAAAGAGTCATATACACACTTTTGTAAACTACTCTTGATCTACTTATATTGAGAATGTGATCCAAACTTCTCAAGAAGTTTTTTTATAATGTGCCATAAGCAGAAACGATGACTAAAAGTAGGAAACACTCTCGCAATTGCATGCTGCATTGCCTTGTCTTGGCCAGCAATAATTGCATTTAGTGCTTGGTTGTTCATACACTTCAACAATGATTCAAAACAACCACTCAAAAGTTTGTGCATCCTCATTGTATCTCAATCTACACTCAAATAGGATTAACTGACCATGATGGTTGACACCCACAAATGGTGCAAAAGGCATCTTATAGGCATTTATTAGGTATGTTGTGTCAAATATAATCACATCCTCAAACAATTTATACATAGCTATACTTCGGGCATCTATCCAAAATACATTCCTTAACCTCAAGCCATTGTCCACATCCATCTCATAATTAAATTCTGGATTTTTTATGCATTTCTTTGAACTAATGACGAAGAGCTTCAACACCTCCAATCCCGAGGTAAAGTTGTCGTGCTTTGTAGATATAGTTTCAACACTTATTCTCCTCAAATGACACATTCTCGTACCCCCATTTCAACAACTAGAGATTTGAAATTCTTCATATTCCTGCCTCATCATTTATTTCAAGCCTGTTAGCCACATGAGCATCTATCTTCTTAAAGTATCTAAAATGTCATGCCTTTCCAGAACTACAAACATGCGGGTGGTCCAATATTACACAAGACAAGGTAAAGCAGCCTTCATCGTTTAAAATTGCATTAATCCTAGACTTTTTTTTTTTTTAAAAAAAAGAGCCAAGGTCACATTTACAATAGTGACCCCTTCCCACTTCTATTAAAAAACCCTCACTTATGACGGAGGAATACCAAATAACAAAGTCCCTGAGAGCTTAATCCCTCAGGTATCAAAAAATCCCCAACAAACCCAACAAATAATCCCCCGAACCCAAAAAACCAATCAACGTTTAAGGAAATGAATGCCAAGTTTATCCATACGAATATTTCCCCGAATAGGGCGTTGAACGAAAGTATCATAACCAAAATATGAATTGACCCCTCGTGTCCCCTGCTTAGCTAGAAAGTTAGCCACCATATTTGCTTCTCTAAAAATATGGCGAAATCAAACATTGAGCTCCCCAACAATAGTTTTAATTTCCTCCCTAAAATCCCAAAGAAACCAATATTTGTACACACCTGAAGCCAATCACCCAACTATGACCATTGAATCTGACTCTACCAATACATCCCTCAAACCCAAGTGCCTGCACAACCGAAGCCCATCAAGGAGAGCTCTACACTTAGCGATGGTATTAGTAGCATGACGATATGAATGAGCAAAACCCGCCACTACTCCACCTTGAAAGTTCCGAATAATACCACCCCCACCTGAATTTCCCGGGTTACCGCAAGATCCTCCATCTACATTCAACTTTACCCTCCCTCTCTCTGGTGGTCGCCATGCAATTAACTTAATTTTCAATGTAACAATAGGAATAATTGGGCAAACTAATTCCTCTAGGATAGTCCGCTCAAGGGCGCCTTGCCACCGAAATGCTTTTATCTTGCTCGGCATTTCTCTAATTAAAATTTTAACAAATCGAATAATAACATCCGGATTAAATTTCGTACCTTCCATTCTGGCCGCATATGATGCAGAGTCTCCATTTGTGGCTGATCACAACACTTGCACTTTGATACAATCAGAATGGCTAACTATTGAATAATGCCATCCACCAGTATTGCCTTCTTCTTAGCATGCCAAACAAAGAATGACAACTTCTTTGGAAGCCAATTCTTCGAAAGCCATTTTTTCCAGGGGCATATTTCACCGTGCTAACGAACCAGATGCCAAGCGGACTTGGTGCTAAACTCACCACTAACTGTTGGCTTCCATACACATTTATCCACTCCTGAATGCAGCTTGATGTCAACATCACATATTTTTGCAATTATATCTTCTGGAACGAGCTCCCGGAACACATGAATATTTGGCCCTGAAGCCGTGAAAACGTCCGCAACCTACAAGTCAACACTTCCAAAAACAGGTATATTAGCAATTAAAGGCCCCTTTCCCAGCCAGTTGTCCAGCCTAAACTTTACTTGGCCTTCCCGAATAATCCACGGTGAGTTATTTAAAACCTGAGGGATGAGGTCCATGATCCCTTTCCAAAAATGAGACCCTTTTTCTACATTGTCTCACTGAATAAATATGAGAGCTTCCGAGATATTTGGAAGTAAAAAAGTTCGACCACATCGAATTATCATTAATTAGCTTCCACGCAAATTTCATAAGTAAAGATGCTTGCACCTCTTGCAAACCCCGAATACCCAGCCCACCCTCTTCCACCAGCACACAAATTTTGCTCCAAGAGATACACTTCCTTTCTTTTTCTTTTTTTTCCAACGACGAGCCCCATAGAAAGTTTGAAAAAATTCTCTTTATCACTGATATCACTCCTTTTGGTAAATTCAAGACATAGAGCATATGTATAGGCATACTATTCAAAACATGTTTGATTAGAACATTTTTTTTTTATAAGTAAAATAAAATTTATTAAACCACCACATGTCAATTACAAATATAGAAAAGCCCTAATTATGTAGGGACATTAGAAACTAAGAAGTCATGAAGGTCCATGCCATTAAAATCCACAGCAATGGCCCAAGTACAAAGAGTCCTAAAAAATAACAATTTTAGCTCCGCCAAGGATCTCTCTTTGTCTTCAAAAGTCCTCTCATTGCGCTCTTGCCATAAACACCACATAATACAAATGAGGATCATCTTCCAGACCGCTCTAATCTGTCTAACACCTCGAATTGAGGTCTAGCAAGCCAATACATCTAAAACAGTTTTTGGCATAACCCATGCTAAGTCCATTCTTTTAAACACCTCATCCCAAAGATTCTTGGCTACCTCGCAGTGTAGAAGTAAATGATTCACCGACTCACCCCTACTTTTACACATACAACACTAATCGGTAATGATTATCCTCATTTTTCTCAGATTATCCGTGGTGAGAATCTTGCCCAAAGATGTTGTCCACACAAAGAAAGAAGATTTGGGGGGAGCCTTATGACGCCATAGCCTTCTCCATGGAAACTGTATCTCAGGAACTGTTGTGAGAACCTTGTAGAAAGAACGAACAGTGAAAACTCATTTCCTTTCAGGATTCCACCACAAATCATCTTCATGCTGGATATTAGGGTGACAAGAGTACAAGAGACGATATAAATCTACAAAATTCTCCATCTCCCAATCCTGTGCCGCTCGGTTGAAGTTGATGTTCCAGTAGATGCTCCTACCAGAGACTTCCATAACCTCCGCCACTGTGGCCTCTTTGGCACTTGCAATCAAGAAAATAGTAGGAAATAGATCTTGTAGCACACTGTTACTACACCAAGCATTCTTCCAAAATCTGATCTTGGAACCTGTCCCCAATTGCAATCTAGTGTGTCGATGGAAAACCTCTCATCCTCTTCTAATATGTTTCCATAGCCCCATTCCATAGGCCCCTCTAACTTCTCTAGTACACCAACCCTCTCCTAAATCACCATATTTGTTCTCGATCACAGTCTTCCATAAAGCATCTGGTTCCTTGGTATATCACCACAACCATTTGCCAAGTAACGCCCTATTGAATAATCTCAAGTTTCTAATCCCCAAACCACTATTAGAGATAGGACGGCACACCATCTCCCACTTGACTAAATGGAATTTAAATTCATCTCCTAGCCCCCCAACAGAAAATCCCTCTGAAGCTTCTCAAGTCGACCCGCCACACTTGCCGATAAAGGAAATAACGATAAAAAGTAGATGGGTAGGTTAGAAAGTGTACTTATGATTAACGTAATCCGGCCCCCTTTCGACAAGTACATTATCTTCTACCCTGCCAATCTCCTTTCTACTTTTTCAATTACAGGATCCCAAATCGAGCGTGCCCTCGGTGCTATACCCAGTGGTAATCCCAGATAAGTCATAGGAAGAGATGCTATCTTACAACCCAGTATGCTAGCCAACTCCCTTATATTCTGAACTTCTCCTATCGGCACCAACTCAGATTTATCATAATTCACTTTTAAACCAAACACTGCTTCAAAACAGAGCAACAATGCCTTCATAGCCCTCAACTGGCCTTGCTCAGGCTCGCACAAAATAAGCGTATCGTCTGCAAAAGAAAGAACCTTGCTCTTCCACCCAGCCAACATTTTTTGGATTTTTGTCAAGAGCAAATCAAACACTCAGATTGTCATGCGACCCACGATCAAAGGTACACCCAAAAACGTGCAAGGCCAACTACCTTATTCAAAACCCGAAATCACCTTCAATTCATTTTTGCGAACATCCAAGATAGAGGAAAAGAAAAACATTGAAGACTTGCTTGGATTAATCAATTGACCAGACATTAATTCATACCTATGCAATACTTCCATAAGATTCCGAATAGATGACTTTCCCCCATTAGCAAAAATCAGTATATCATTCGCATAGAGCAAATGAGAAATCAAAGTACCTCCACTAGGATGGAAAGACTTAATCCGACCCAGACTAAACTCTTTATGAAGTATTCGAGAAAGGATCTCCTCCAACAAAATAAATAAATAAGGTGAAAGAGGGTCACCTTGATGTAGCCCACGCGATGGCTTGAAAAATTTTTTGGAGCACCCATTTAGCAGAACGAGTAAAAAGGGGAGGAAACAACATTAAATACAATATTAGGCCACTTCTCTGAAAAACCCAACCTGCGTATGATCTCTAAGAGAAAACTCTAGTTAACTGGATCATAAGCTTTGACCATATCAATTTTCAGCAAAACATTTCCCCCTCTCGCCTTCCTATTAATGCCTTGAACCAATTCCTGAGCCAATGATATATTCTCAAAAATGCTTCTTCTTGCTATAAACGCTGCCTGCTCAGGGGAAATAATTTTATCTAGGATTGGCGCCAAATGAAAAACCATAATCTTCGACATAATTTTGTAGACAACTGAACATAGGCTGATCGGTTGAAACTGTCCACAACCCAAAGGCTCATCGACCTTCTGAATCAGAACCAAATTTGTAGCCCCAAAGAAAGTAGAAATCGTCTAACCTTCAAAAAAATCTTTAGCCAGTTCCAACAGATTGTCTTTCACAATATCCCAAGCCAACATGAAAAAAACTAGTCGAAAAACTGTCTGGACCCGAGCTACTATCTGTCAGAATAGGCCATAAAGACTTCTTGAGCTCCTATATAGTCGGAGCAGCAGACAAGGCCTCATTATCCTCCATGGACACCACTGGCTGTATCAACTCCATCTCATCCATATTACACTCAATCGGCGTCACCGTAAACAAACGTTGAAAGAATAAAATTGCCCCCTCATGAACCGCCTCCCCCAAATTCAACGTGCTGCCATTGTCAAATTGCATCTTCTCAATTTTTTTACTCTTTCTTTTGAGCTGCAAGGAAGCATGGAAGAAGCTTGTATTAGAATCCCCTTCGGCAAGCCATTTAATTCATGACTTTTGACACGCTAAGGCTTTGTTTGGATCATCAACAACTCTCAACTCATCATTACAACTTTTTCAAATCCCAACACAAAATATAATAAACAATTCAACTTTTTCAAATCCCAAAATAATAATAATATTAAAAAATAATATTCTAACAATATTTTATCATCTCAACTCAACTCAACTCACTTCAACATCCAAACTCACCCTAAAACTTCCTCTCTATGAACCCACTACAGGTGCTCTTGTTTACACCTCAACAACTTATTCTTGGACTGAGGCGAGTAAGAACTGTACAGAGTTGATTCCAACCTAGTGATGCGATCCTCCAGAGTTTTGATCTCAACCTCCACTCGGCCAAAGACGTCCCGGTTCCACGTCCATAAAATGCGTTTCATCTTCTTTAATATTTTGCTTATTCTCATCATAGCACACCCTTCCACTCTCTCATTCCAAAGCGCCTGCAATAAAGGGAGAAATCCCTCATGCGAGCCCCACATACAAAGGAACTTGAGTGGCCAAATAACAAACACTCTGTCTCTACTGAGCTGAACCAGCATCAGCGCATGATCCGAAGAAGTCCTAGGTAGATACAAAACCGTCACATCTCCACAGTAGTTCAAAAAATGCACATTCACAAGAATTCGATCCAATCAAGCCCTAATTCTTCTACCCCTAACCTTCCATTGGACCACGACAATCGATTACCTTCTCAAGGAAGGTCCACCAGCGCACACGCATGAATACACTCATTAAATTCCCTCTTCACCCGAGAAGCCTGTAAGAGGCCACCCACCTTTGACGGCAAGGAGGCCACCCACCAACCTCCTGCCTTGCCGTCAAAGGTAGTGCGCTGGTGGCTAGCGCCATGATGAAGCCCTAATCGCCTCCCAAAACGTAGAGAGAAAGAAAAGACCCTTAATTAATCCTAGACTTACAACAAATCTTCTTTATTTTTCTTGGCTTGAGAACATTGGTAGCCTAACTCTTTAATGTGCCTTATCGCGCATATATCAAGATAAACCATATAATCTTTCCATCTTCTCCCTGTCTAGAAATTCCTTATTCGCACCCCAAGGTAAAACATTAGCTAAAAAACTTTTTTCAGAAGTGTGTTTCTATATTTGAATCTTAATTTGCACATCTGACATGTATATGTATCAAAAGCATTGAGGTTTCCTTTTGTCAAAAGTGTCCCAAAAGCATCTGACATGTATATGTATCAAAAGCTTAGAGCAAGATGCCAACTTTACATGCCAAGGCACTATTAGGCAATGTTCCATTCAACTATGAAATATTTTTTTTTTTCCGTTACTAACTCTAAGCTATGAAATATGGCAACAAATGAAATGTGTTTGATTGGAAAATCAAGATGTAAACCCTTACAGTGGATTCCTTGTGGAGACTCAGCGGCAAGTTCAACAACCTCTTTGTACCTCGTTTGGGCAAATAATTCTTGTAAATGTTGGACAAACCAAGACACAAAACCTTAAGAGAGTTGTACGACATGAATAATTAAAATCGTTAAATTTAATCATCTAAAAAGATTTTTTAATATTCATATAACTAGCAGCTAAATGCTCTAGGGTTCAGGCTGTTCAGTACCTTGGACAGAGTGGGAAGGAGGAATCACAGCCGATGAGGTGTCCCGATACCTTAGACATAATCATAGCCGGTAAACCGATTTAGTTTCAAAGGCTCTAGGGTTTCAAGCAAAATGGGGCAATTTAGCAATAATATGTCTGATCTCAGTAGCTCGGGGACGGAGTGGGAAGGAGGAATCACAGTCGGTGAGGTAGCCCGATACCTTGGATGGAATCACAGTCGATAAGCCGATTTAAGTTTCAAATGCTCTAATTTCAAGTAAAATGGCATAATTTTGAAGGAGTTGTTTGATTCTGGTTTCGAGCAGTCTGGTGATTGGTCTCTAGATGTTTGTTTTGATTTTTTAAATCATTTAACCAGCATGGCCGCCCCCGTCTCATTGTCACGTCAAGCGGTAAGATTGAGGTGGCTCTGTAGCAACTCCATAAAATAAAATGAAAAATGATACAATGAAGTCTTACACTACACATTTAAATCAAACTAATATGTGATTTGTCATTTTTTTCATTCTATTTAAACATACATATTTAAGCACGAAAATAGGTAAAAATTAGGGCTGTAAATGATTAGGTCCGGACCGGCACTAGACTGAATTCTGGATCGGTTGATCTCGACCCGAAAATATGTGAACCAATGAAATTCGGTTTCGGTCTCGAGGTCTACAGATTTTGGACCGGACAAGACCGAATCAGACTGAACTCCTATATATATATTTTTAAAATATTTTTAATAATTTAATATATTCTTTTTATATAGTAATTATATCAGTTAATGATGTAATTTTTATCTAATTTATTATCATTGACTATATAAAATAATATAAGCTATCAATTAATAATAAATCATAAATCATGTGATAATTTATGTCATTATATATAAATAGTTAATACATCATACATTCATACATACTCTACTATTTACACTTAATTAAAATAATTAGGCAATTTTTTTAAAATACTTAAGTTGCAAGAAAGCATGATAATCTATATACAATAAAATTATTTGATATTCATTAACTATATATAAAATGTATGAAATTATTAATAATTATGCATACTAACGAATAAAGTCTAAGTTAGTAAATAGTAACTATCAACATCATAAATATAATTATAATAAAATATTTTTTTAGTGAGTTAGTTACATAATTCACATTAATAATTCAATTAATTTTAATTTAATAATTTAAATAAATTTTTATTAATTTATTTGAAAATAATAATAAAATAAATAGGAAAGACCGACTGATAACTACCGGTCCGGTTCGGTCTTTATGGATGTTTGGTCCGGTCTGATTTAGAAAAAATGAAAAAAAATCTTTGGATCGAACCGATTTACATATTTAATAAAAATAATAAACCACATATTAATTAAATAGATACGTGAATGTAAAGCTTTCGTATTGAATGCTTCAAATAAAATGGGTGTTAAAATTTCAAGAACTATTTTTTTTTCCTAGAAAAAGAAAAAGATAAGAAAAGATCAAAAGCGGTGGGTAAGGACGTCATTCAGAAAACCCAATGGGCAAGTAGGGCAGCTGCGCTCTTCAGCAAGCGAGACACACGCACATCCTTCCCGTCGGAAGATCGTAGAGGCTCGTCTTTCTTCTGCAGCTCTCCGTCTCTCCACCGCCCTGTAAGTTATCCGATGTCCTCGTCTACAAGGATTACCTTTACCCAATATAGTACCCCTTATCTTGTTTCCCATAAATTTTATCTCACGTTTTAGTGTTGTTCTCGTTCGAACCGTAAAATAATCGGTAAAATGCTGTCATTTTTAATCTTTCATGTTGCTATTGTTAATGGATGTCGCTCTCTGCTCTTTGAAGTTCATGTGTGTTGCAAATATTTTTATTTTTTTTAATTTACTATTTGATAGATCAAAAAATTATATTATTGTCGCTGAAATTGTTTTTTTTTTCAGTTGAATTTTGGTGGGAAGAAGTTTGTATTGCAAATGCTATGGTATACTCTATTCTTGAGTGGAGCGTACTTGTATATTAAACTCTGTTTGCATCATTAACTTACTGAGAAATCTCATTTTGTGTATTCGAAGGTCTTTGCCTATGGTTAATGTAGTGATAATGCCGTTTTCTGTTTTTTTCTAAAGAGGCGGATTGCATTGTTGTTAGGTTCGGATTTACTCATAGGTTTGCTACCAGAGATGTAGTTCTACATTCACTTAGAAGATAAATGAAAATATGATTATAAGAACTTCTTCTGGTTATTGGTTAGATTCGTAGAATGAGTGAAAGAAGTTGTTAATAAAATAGTAGTCAGTAGGGTTATGGAAATGATGGAAACAGATTAATGGTACCCAACCAAGAGTAATTGGTTGGTTCATTACTTTTTTTTTTTTTTTTTGCATTCATATGAACACTCAAACATTTGGAGAGTTTTCTTTCTTTTTCTTCATTGAGGGAGATGAATCATAAATTATAAGTTAGACACTCAGCAGGGATTTTCGTATTGATGAAAGATTATGTTTCATAAATGTTGGTCAGAAGGTTAATTAGGGTGATGCTATTGTCCTCTTCTTTGGACTTTCATGGAGTACGGTTCCATGTTTACTTTTGGCAGACAAAGATAAAGAAGGGCCATTGATAAAGATAAAATGAACATAATGTTGGTTGGAAGTTTAACTAGGGCAATCCTGTCATACTCTTCCTTGGACTTTATACTTGAATGGAGGCAAGTTCCATGTTTACTTTTGTCAGACAAAAGATAGACGAGACGGGGACCTGCTGTTAAATATTAACTACTTGAATCGTCTTTACAAGATATTGGGAAATATAAGGGTTGAAGACATGCATGAGCTCCTTTTTAAGATGCCAACTATAATTCTGGTGGTCTACAAATATAAGAGGCCATTTTTTCAATTTTTTTTAAGTTTAATTGCATTATGGGAACGGTCAAATGGAGAAGCAAGAATGTTTCCAAACCTTTTATGTATAAATATGGCTTTCTTTATGTGTAGCTTGGATTGCATGGAAAACATGTTATATCCTGTAGGCGATGATAGTGTTGTTTCTGCAGGAAATCGAGTATGGCTGGGAGAAATCATATGCCTCGTCAACCTGAAAACTTCCGCGGTTCACGTGATGGCCCTCGGCTTGTTGTGAACCGAGGACCAGGACCCCTGCCTATTCACCCTTCTGCTTTGGAAGAAGAATTTCAAATGCAGCATAGAGAAATGAAGAGAACAGTTGTTGAGAATCGTCTTGTTATTAATGATAATACACATCTTCAAAGGGAATTAACAGCTGCAAAAGATGAGATTCACAGACTGGGGCAGGTCATCCACAAACTCCAGGCTGAGAAAGATGCACATGTCAGAGAGTTGATTGAGAGAGGATTAAAGCTAGAAGCTGACGTCCATGCTTCTGAGCCTCTGAGAGCAGAGGTTCTGCACTTAAGAGCTGAAGTTCAGAAAATGAATTCTTTAAGACAAGATTTGTCGGCCCAAGTCCAAAGCCTCACACAGGACATCAATCATTTGCAAGCTGAGAATCAGCAGCTAATTGCCATGAGGGGTGATATTGATCTGATGCACAAGGACCTTATTGAGGCCAGGTTTGAAAGAAGAGTTTCAGATATTATCAGTTTTCTGCCTATTCATTATCTGTTAGGGAGGTTGAAGGTTGATAACAGAAACTAGGACATTTACAAGATATATTTATTATTTTGCTTTTCTCAATAGTTAAATTGATCATGTGACACTTCTAGGAGGGCTTACGAATATGAGAAGAAAGCTAATGAAAAATTAGTTGAACAGAAGCTAGCAATGGAAGAAAACCTCATTTCTATGGCTCGTGAAATAGAAAAGCTGCGAGCAGAGCAGCTGAACACACAGAGGAGAACACGGGCACCAGGTGAACTCTCTCTCTCTCTCTCCCTCTCAGTCTCTCTCCTTATAAATTAACTTTTTTTTGCTCATGAGTCCATGTGTTGGGTCATTGTAGTGTTAAAAAACTCTGGAAAGCAAATTGGTATGACCCCTTCTTATATTTGTATAGATGTTCGGGGTTATGGAGTGTTGAATAGAAGCCATGAAACCAGATATTCAAGTGATGCATTTGCCGATGGCTATGGCCGTAGTTGGGGACATCACGACAAGCATGGTTCTCTTCGACGTTGATTTTTCAAAAAGGTGTCTTGAGATGCTCTGGTGTTGGGATTCTTCATGATAACCTTCTTTGCGTCTTGGTGACCGAGCATAGGGTATTCTAGGTGAGAAGAAGAAAGCGTTATGAGGCTCATGTAGAATGATTATTTTACCACTTCTCTAGTTGAAATTGTATCTCCTGCATTTTAAATTCAAGAAACATTTTCCTTTTAATGTGTAACACAGATTATACAAACTGGAGAAAAAGTGTATCATCGAATGCCTCCTATATAATGTTCTTCCAAAAATGGAAGTTTTGTAGAGTAATTGTGTTTAGAATGTTACCTATAAAAAACTGTGTAGAATGTTAACCGTTTGCAGTTGATTATACATGTATACCTCAACCTGTGGGAGATGGAATTTCGTAGGCTACAGGGTAGGTTTATTTGAATGTCTACCATATCCATGGGGCTCAAGCCATGCACTTGGTCGATTGAATTGCTTTATGTTCATGCCTGCCCTTGTTAAAGTTCCCACCTTACGGCACTATATACTTCTGTAACATCCGTTCCCAAATGTCAGGAGCTTGGTCAAGAGATTTGTTATCATAAAAATCTTGATCAGCATCTTATTTTATCATAAAATAGCTTAACCTGAAATGTCTTATAAAACTAAGTAAGGTCTAAGACTTACTTTGTAAGGACTATCTGCCCCATGTAACGATAAAGAACAATTCCAGGTCATCCTTCCTAACCCCATCTTTTATTTGCCTAACAATATCATCTAAAGCCTTGATACTACCAGAAACTTGTATTGATGACAAATATTTCTCCCGTATCTGTTTTAGAGTAAGACAATATTATAGAGCATGAAATGTATCCTTGACTCTCTCATTACAAAGTTGGTATACTTCATCTATGATGACTTTCTTCTTCTTTAAGTTTTGTTTTGTCGGCAAGCAATTTTTGCAGGCTCTCCATGCAAAAACTTTCACTTTATTCGGGATTTTCAAATTCCATGGAACCCTCAAAAAATGCCTCTTCATGTCTGCATTTGAGCATTCTTCTTCCTGTTTGTCTTTCTTTATTGCTCTGAACAATCTATAGGCACTTTTCACACTATTTCCAACTTTCTCCATTGCCCATATCAGTTTGTCTTCTTGATTTCCTGGGCTGAGAAAAATATTCAGAATTTCTGCTGCGATATGAGGGGAGAATAGGGATCTAATCCTATCTGTATTCCATCACTTGGTATCATTATCAATAAGGAGTTCAACTCGTTCCACTCTTTCCCTTTCCCCCATTCCATTTCTGTCTTGTTTCAAGTTCTTGTAGCCAGGAATCCAACTATCTTTCTAGATATCAATTGATTTCTTATTCCCCACTCTCTAGTTGCATCTTTGAGCCAGTCCATATTTTGCCTCCCATATACCTCATCATACATAAGAGGGGGTAAAAGAACTCACCAAAGAATTCACAAAAGAAGAGGTAAAAGTGGCATTGCACCAAATGAGCCCGACAAAAGCTCCAGGGCTAAATGGAATGGCGCCATTAGTTTTCCAAAAATACTAGCATACCTCTTGCGTACATCTTTCTTGTGGCGGAAACAGACCAAGAAGGAAAGACATGGCCGACCAGCCCAAGGCTCGAGGGTGAGCTTTATTTAAGAGAGAATGGGGAGTGAATCAAAAGGCTTCCATTTTCATTCTTGGTTTGTGGGCTTTTGGACCCCTCTAGATCTTCTTCATAATTGAGAAGGGGAAATGAGTGTAATCAATGGACATTAATGAACTATCATTGAGGAAAGTTGCACATCCTACAAGAGTTATCACTCTCCATTTGGATATGCACTTGAGCCAAGAAAGGAATCCCTTAAGTGTGTCAAAAACAGGTCCATATCGTGTTGTCAAAGAATCAATTAGCCTCTTTTGAATGGTTCAGTTGTCAAGTCATCAAGTTTTGATCTTCCAAAGACTAAGGGACAATGATCAATCCCATGGAACTGGTTAAGCATCTTCTAAATCCCGTGGAACTGATTAAGCATCAATCACACACACACACACACACACACACATACATTTACGACCAACAATCTACATCCCTAAGAGTAGGCCTGTGAATAAAAGGGTCTGGCCCAACCAATCCAAAAGGCCCGACTTGGGCCCACTCGACTAAAATCAGGTTTAGCGGATCAAACCCATTACTTGGTTAATTAACATCGGTGACCTGAAGAAAAAGAACAAACACACTCATGCTCAGAGCCATTCTCCATTTCTCTTAAACCCTAACCTCTCCTTAAAGCAGAGCACTGCACAAGAGAGGTGATGAATAATGTGTCAACAATTTGTATTTAGAAGCGTAAGTTGTAATTTTTGTTAAGTCTTGTAACTAATGGTCAAAGAAGTGACCACGTGTCTTTTACTTTCTTTGTCCTTTTGTGATAATTCTGATTCATTGCTTGTAATCCATCAGTCATGAGATGGTCACATATTTTGATCAGATGCATTAGGGCTATTGAAATAAGTCAGCCTTATAAAAGGCATGCGATGGCTACTGTACCCGTAAGAGAAAAAGAATGGAAATCGACACTTTGAGAGAAGCTTCGAGAGAGAGTTAGGTTTTGAGAGAAACATATAAATCTGAGGGATCAAAGAGAGTTAAGGTCATTCTAGTGGCCTGAATCTTGTAACCTGTTCATCCTTGTGATTTGAAGCTTGAATAAGATGATCTCTGGCCAGTTCCCCCTGTTGATGTAGATCCGAAGGATCGAACCACATTAAATTTTCGTGTTCTTGGTATTTTCGTTCTATTCTTTTATTTTCTATCTGGTTGTGTTCTTCTTTTATGATTTCTTGAATCAATCTTGGTACGTGTTGTTGTATGTGGTGTTCTTGCTGAATCACTAATTGTTTATAACAAGAGGTTTGTGAAGCTGAGATGGAGACGCCTCGTGATCAGCACGAAGGCGACGGAGGAGCGCCGGTGCTCCAGCATCGTGTTGCTGTACAGATCATGATGCGACATCATGTTGCTCCATAGATCTACACAAGAGTCGAGGTTGCTGCTACCGGAGCAAGAGAGAATCGAATTTGTAGATCTGCAGATACTATGCGCCCCCTCTAGTCTATAAATAGAGGATCATGCCTCTCTTTCCTACGCTCTGTTTGCCAAAGCTCCTCTCTTTAACACGTTTTCTCGTTTGTTTCTAGGGAAAATATTTTTCTAGACCTCTGTCTTTCTTTTACCACTTCTCTTTCAGGCTGTGCTGTTGCATTCTGTTTTGGTCTTTCGATTCGAAAGTCTTTGTTCCAAGCCCGATCTACCATTCCTCTAGGTCCTTTTCAGCCTCTGCAGCTCTCTTCATTCTTGCACCGACATGTCATGTGTCCTCTCAATACGATGTTTGTCATATGCCTTGAATGATTTCACCTCCTCAGTAATCTTCACAAGTTCCACAGATGGCTTCTCGCTTACTATGGGTATGTATGAGCCTTGGACCTGGGTTGCAGTTGCAAGTTCCTTGGGAGCAGAATCACCAGCCTACAGCCAAGGAGAGAAAATTAAATGTATGCGACACAAGCAAATATTGATTGTCCAACCAATGGGGCTACAATCATTTACACCAACCATAAATTAGCGTGCTTTCCCATACAACCCACTTAATTATGGAAGGATAGGATGCTTTTCGTTTTCTTTTGGTTTGGTTTTTCATTTTAATTATTTATATCGCTGGAATAATGCTGAAGTTGTTTGACACTCGATATTTTCTACAGAAATCTTACTTGGATGGGTTGGTGCAGGCCTACCTAAGAGCATCCACATCCCCTTTGGTATAAATTTTTCCTAAATTTTAGCTATAAAATGTTATTATTAAAATTTTATCCTAAATTTTATTCATCTATCAAAAATCCCGTACATCTCATTCCCTATAATTTTTCTATTCTATTAAAGTAATATTTATCTAGTATTTCTTTATGAATTTCTCTCTCACTTCCATTTACTACCTTAATTACTCACTCTTTTATCTTTTTCCTTATGTTTTGAACTATTACCTTCTAACTATTATTTTGAACACAAAGCCAATTGGTTTTGCGGGTACGAAAATAGTTTTGAAATTCTTACAATTTTAAAATAATAAAAATTTGCATTTTCCAACGGTATTTTATTTGTAAAAGATAAATAAAAATCAAGATTATGATTTTTGCCGAGATCTAACGGTGATTAAAAGGATTTAAGATTTAGGTACACCCAAAGGAAACAGATAGATAAATTTGCTTTTGTCATACGTGAAGATAAATTTGCTGAGAATGTGTACATCCATAATATTTTCTCAATTTAGCGTACAAAAACTAAAACTACTCATACACTAGCCCCAAAAGTTCAGTACATGTGCCCATAATATTGCTCATAAATTCCCAAAATAAATTCTCAAAAAAGTTAACCACAATAGCGAAATTGCTATAATGAAACTGGTTTTCTCGAGTTTTCTCTTGCACTTCTTTGAAACAATTTCTAGTTGATGTCGACTAATTTGGATATCCATTGATGCTTGTATCTTTTAAAATTCGGTTTATAATCGGTTAATTATATTTTAGCCATATACTGGTATTTCTGTGTCATACCAACAAAAAAACTTGCAAGGGATGTCTAGCCTGCAAAATTGACAAGTACATATTAGCAAACAAGACTACCAACACATATTAGCAAATAAGACCACCAACAAATGATGTACCTCATAGTTTTGGCAACCGAAAAGTCAGTGCCCCTCATTATCTTCCGTATGAACAGTTATTCGACATGCTTTAATACCACAATAACATATTGGGTACTCATTTTGGCTATAGTTTCCTACTATGTGACCTAGGCAGTGGGTAGTGTTGTCTTTTCTTTTGCTTCAAGTTTGTACACAAACAATGAGCATGATTCTTATATTTAATACAAACTATATTCCAAAGTTTTTTACTATAGTTTAGAGAGCCTTGATGATGTTGGCAATGTCCTCAATGGCTGCAACAATCGGTTGTCAATATTCATTGGCCATCCAGGTTACCTTGCAATGAGTATGTGCAAGTTCTCCTTTTCTCTACCCAACTTTGCCAATAAAGGGTATACAGTTTAACTTCCAACAACTCAATGCAGCCAACAATCGGGATGCATGAGGAAGAATAAGAACATGCCAAATGGATGAAAAACAACAACAACAAATAGTGATACTAAACAACTTGCTAAATGGAAATGAACATGGTAAATGGATAAAAACCAACAAGTGTTAATGATAGAAAGCAGTGGGCTAAAACAGCATGCAAAAAATAATATTAATAAAAAACAAACAACATGCATGCTAAATGAATAAGAGTAGCCTCATCTGCTTCCCTAAAAAATAACATAATTTAAATTTATAGCATGTTAACCTCAAATATCAGCCAAGTATTTAAATTTTTTCCCCTTAGGCTCAGAATGGCTTTTTTATTTTTTATTTATTTACAACATGCTTTGAAAACAGGAGCCCAAGCTCGAATGACTGCAAAAACTTCAACCCTGGTTGCCTTTGTGAAAACTATCACAATAACAAGGTGGTCATTCGGGGTTAGGATTAGTCTACCATATCAATTGAACCCCATTGACAACACTTGTGATTTTACGCTTTGAATAATAATTAGAACCATTATCACAGCCTTATATCAGACATGCAGCCCAAGAGCCCTAAATCAAACCAAAAGCTGCAAAGGACAAAGGTTGAACACAAAACAGCAGGCAGGTTAAATGAAATAGGTGTATAGAAGAGAACCAGGTAAGCCATCAACACAAAACAGGTGTAGAAAATCAGAGCGCTAAAATATCAACACAGTTGAAATTATAGAGGCACAGGATGAAAGAGTGGCTGAACTCGAACACAAAATAAGAACCAGGTATCCCATTTAATAATTCAACACATAGTGGCAAAAAATGACAATATGGTTTTAAATAATAGTGGTTGAACTCGAACTCAAACAACATAGAACAACAGAATCACCAAGATTGTCAACAATTACTGACATTACAGAGGCAGAGGAAGAGGTTTCCATCCCTCACAGAATCAACAAAACAAGTATCCCATTCAATTCATAATGAACATTTGAATCACAGTGGCTCAATAGAGATTACATAGGTTTGAATCCAATCCAACTAATATAGAATGACAATGCCCTAACATCAAAGCATCATAGCATCACAACATCAAGGCAAAAACATAAACACTAGAATTACAATAGCAACCAAGGCATAGAACCAACGAGAACTACATCTCAAAAAATAGAAAATACACAAAATCTCAAAGCCACAAAATCTCCCAGATTTATAGCGTCACAGAATCTCACAATGCCTTAACATCAAAGCATCACAGCATCACAGATTCACAACATAGAGGCTAAAACATAAACACCAAAATTAGAATAGTAACTGAGGCATAGAACCAACTAGAGCCACCTTTCAGGAAATAGTAAGTACACAAGATCTCACATATTTACAACATGAACGCATCACAACATCATACCATAGAGGCTAAAACAGAAACACCAGAATCACAAAATCTTAGAACCAAAATGAGAGCCAAATATCAAGCATCACAGAAAATACACAATGGCAAAAATTATCTAGTAGCTTACCGAATGCATTTACCCTCAATGTGATTTCAAAATCTATAGGAAAGTCTCAGATTCGTGAAACTTTAGAGAAGCTCACAGACAGAGAGATCAGAGCCACGAAATCCAATCGTACAACACTGGCTAGGGTTTTGATTTGCATCTCACAAAAGTTAAATCAATACATATCGCAAAGAAGTCCCAAGTTCAAAGCCGAATATTTATCTCAGAGGAAAGCCATGGCAAAAAGTGAGAGATTTTGAGTATGCCAGGGCATTGTTCAAGAGAGAATGACATAGACTTACCAAAGGTGCAGATCAAAGGGGCTACCATCGATGGTGATAAACAATGTGAGAGAGGGCTAATATGAATGATGGAAAGTCGAGAGAGAGTTTCACGCAGGACCAACAAGAACCAAACAGAAAAAACACGAGATGAGGATGTATAGTGGCTCCCCATATTTGAGGAACCATTGTACAAATGCTAAATGCGATCCCTAATTTAGGGATCCGAATGGGAGGGGAAAACTAGGTTTCCCCTAAATATTTTCTTCAAAATTTGGAGCATATGGGGCATTAGGGAAGAGGATGAGGCTGCTCTAAACTGACCTAAGACCATGCTATCAAAGTATCAACAATGATAATGGCTAATATAGATAAATTTTGTTGTAGATGATGACCATGCATGCATCTCCATATTATAAAAATATCTTTGAACTTTAAATTTGGTCATGATGATGCTCTGGTAGATTGTGAAGATCATGATCCATATACATTCCTTTAACATATATCAAATAAACGTACCTAGCTTCTTGTAAAACAATAAACAAAACAACATTACCATTTATTAGAAGTCCTAGATGATGATCCCTTTAAAAATACCGTGAAGAAATTCATATCTTGTCCCCACAATTCCTTAGCCTCATATGCATGTTGGTATCATTATTTTATTCACACATATACATACATACAAACATGTAAAGATCCTTTAACAAAAGACTCAGTCAGAATTATTTTGACCATCTACCACCCCTTCCTTCTCTCTCTAAACCTTCTCCCTTCTCTCTAAACTCCCCCAAACTTCATAATTGGCTCGAGGGGTTGGGAGCTTAGGCTCCTTCCCCCCTCACTCCTTCCCTCCCCCTCTATGTTTTCTTCTTGTGTAGTGTTTATGTTTTATTTTTTTTACTTTTTTTCCAGGCCAAATAAAGGGTGAATTGCCGATCGTGACTTTTTGGCACCCAATAGCCAACACGCGCCCCACCAGGAGGTTGCCCAGTAGCTGATCTACACGACCACCAAATGCGGCCCCAACCGGAGTGGAGCGTAGCCCGCATGCATGGGATGAAAAATTCGAAACTCGTCGGCGTGTGGTCCTCACGCGCCACCAAGGAGCTCTCTGCCGCTCCAACGCGCGGTTGCTCCCAAACCGGCAACTCTGGATCTCCCAAGATCGACTGTCGGTTTTCCCTCCTGCAGCCTTTTTGTGCACTGTTTTTTCCTTTTTGTAGTGTTTTTTCACAATGTAGTTTATTTTAGGCCCTACCTTTATTTTCAAGAAAACAAAAACCCAAAAACGTTGTGCCTTCAAACTTAGGTTAGAAGGGTGTTGTTGTAACGCCCGTCCTTGTGGTGAAATTTTTTATAAAATGTTTTTAGAAAGGACGACGGGAATTACCGTTCAATTTAAAACTTTTAACTTCCATACCCAGGGTGCAAGACTCTACGTTTATAAAATAAAATGTGCTTTGGCAGTAAAAGAGGTTTACAACGGAAAACATTAATCTTACAATAAAAAGGTCTCTCGTACAATTAAAACTCAAGCCTAGACTTCCGTGCTCTTCCCCATGGGTCGTATCCTTCCTGACCATTCAGTTCCTGTAGGGAGAGGGGCATACATAAAATCTAAAATGAGTCAATGACTCGTAAGCATTACTTCATACAGTTAAAATATAATAACATAGATTTTCATTCATGCATTCATCATTCATACATACTATACATACATGCATACGTGCATACGTGCGTTCTTTTGAAAACGTCACTGGACGGGGTTTTTCTTTAAAGGCTTTATTTTTGTAAACGTGTCTCCCGTCAGTGCCTTCATTTCTTAAAGAGTTCGTGCATTCATGCATTCATGCGTTCATGCATTCATCCATTCATTCTTATCCCTTTCATAGGCCAGTATACACTGTTACGCCCCGTGTGTTGCGGTTAGCGGTTAGCGGTCTTCCTTCGGACCCAGACTACGCCCGTGACCACGGGTGGAGAATCCCTTTTCATGGGGGCGGCACTGAGTGCACTACCAGTACTACTTACCCAGCATTGTAATCTGTCCATCCATTGGTACATTTTCCATTCATATGGCCGTTACGTATTTTCATACATTTTATACTTTCGTGTCTTTCTTTGCTTTTCATTCATTCATTCATGTCAACTCTAAAGAGCTGGAGCTTTCATTAAGTTCTTTCTTTCCTTTAATAGTCCTTTCATGAGAAAACATTCATTTTCATGAGAAAACATCATTTCATGAGCATGGGCTTAAACATCGTCTTTCATGGCATCTTTTAAAGCATCAGTTCATGGCATCAATAAAACATCAGTTCATAGGGACCTTTTAAAACACTTTCTTCGCGTTGTTTAAGTAAAGCACGAGGCGTGAGCCTCAACATTTCTTTTCGTGGAAAATACATACAATAGATACTGCGTATAGTCATCCATTCACATGCGTACAATTAATACTTTTGGTTGCGTAAAAAGGGGCTGCCAAGGAGGGCCGTTACATACTTATACTTTTGAACACTTAGCATTTTCTTTCGTAAAATGTTTTTCGTGTCGTTTAGTAATGCATCGTAAAGAGAAAGCGTTTCGTTTTCATTTTTTATATTTTAGAAAAACTCTAGAAGAGTATGAACGCAATACTTACCTGGACTCCATGCTACTTTCATATCATGCAGTCCATTCATGTGCGTGTCAGATGGCAACCTACATGCATACACATAACCTTAATGTCATTTTCCATCTAATGCATAAGCAACTTAAACTAGAAATAGAACTTTGCTTCACTTTGAACACTCTCTTTCTATCCCATGCTCTTACGTACCCTTTACTATGCTAAGACCTTTGAGGTCTACTTACGGTCACTACCTCTTCCAAACCCGACGTTCTACTTCGAGTGCTCATTCACTAAGACAAACCCATGATTCACCTTAGGATTAACACACTAGGACCTTCGTCTTACTCTTCTTACTAACCACATTCCGACGCATGATTCCAACCGATGGAATCACGCATCCCAATCCTAGACAATACACCCGTCACTGTCTCTATGCATCTTAGCTCATACTAAATCCTCATTTCCATCCATACAAGTCACATGGTTCTAAGCCAACTCTGAGTCTTAAGCACCATGCAACTATGCTCAGGACGGATTACCCATTACATATGGTGAATCCATCCGGCACATGTGTCTAACCAGATTACACATGTACCTTACCCTTTTATCACCTAAGATCAACATATAACACGTTGATCACCTGCTTGTGTAAACAAGCACTATACTCTGATACCAACCTTCACTTAACCCAACTAGCATGACTCTTCATGCTACCCATCCCTTTTGACAGTTCATCCCAACACTTGACGCGACAAGACTCCATTCACAACTACGCCTTATGTCACGTCATACAGTTCGAGACTACTCCCAAGTTACACCATGACCTTGTCGCGTTACCTAACATCCTGCTACGTCAACTCCTAACTCATCGTGAGTACGGTTCCTCACGTACTCCCGTCACATCGTGACGTCTCGTCACGTTCCCGTTACGACATTCCTACACTAACTCCTCACCCATCACAAGCACGACTGCCAATAGTCATGTCACTTCGTGACATTCCCCAGTCATGCTTCCGCTGCACTACTCTGATACTTGTTCTGCTACTTCAGCCATACTCCCAGCCATGAGTCAACTTCACGGTGACACCCGTCACCTTAGACTACAGGCTACACCATAATTATTTCGGGACACTGTTCCCGACATTACTCACCATGTCCTACGCCCATCAACCACACAACCATCCTTATCTCTGCGACACCCCACACGGTGTATCGCTTCACCTCATGGAGTACACTCCACGCATACTCCCATCTCACACGCTACACCACATCACCACTATGGCGTACATGTCATATGGTGCATCAATCCACCACATGGAGTGCACTTCGTATGTACTCCCCTCATACACACCACGCCACATCATCATTATGGCATATCCGCCATATGGTGCATCACTCCACCATATGGAGTACACTCTACCATATGGAGTACACTCCACGTATACTCCTTTCACACACGCTATGCCACACAGAGTATACTCAGCGTGTACTCTTCCCATTCCACATGCCACGTCACCACTACAATACATACTCAACAACCACACTACACAGCACAGTCCACAACACTACACAACACACTTCCAACTACGCCCAACACTTCACAGCGCACTACACAGCACAACACATCACCATACAACACAACGAACCCCACAATACTAACAGCACAATCCACAACCTAATCAACTAATCAACATCTAACATAAATAACGAGGGATAGAGATTTATACCATCGACGAGATAACCTGTGCGTTGCTCGTTGATCATCATAGTCGATGGCGTCGGAAGGGTCGTACGTGGTGGCTAACCCATGTACAATGACTATTTGGGCGTTTGGATAGTTAGGTGTGGTCTTGGAAGGGCTCGTGGTGGCCTCGTGGTGGTGGCAAGGAGCGTAATACGGTGGATCTAGTCGTGTACAGTGGCGGTCAGCCATGTGCAGTGGCTGTCCATCAAGTGCAGTGGCTACCCACCACATAAAGTGGTGGTTTGGACCTAGGGTTCGGCTAAGGCAGGTCAAGGGAGGTTGTTGGTGGAGCCGTGGAGGCTCGGTGGTGGTGGCACGACAGTCCACGGTGGTGGATGAGGAAAACCAGTGTGTGAGGGGGGGGAAGAAACCCTTGACAGAGTGAGAGAGAGAGTGTGCATGCATGGGTGGCAGATCGAGACTATGGGCAGTTGGGATGGGTCGCTGGTGGCCTGAGGATGCCGGAGAGGGTGGTCACACACCATGGGTGGCGGCGTGCGGTGGTGGAGGGAGGAGAACCCGTGCGTGAGGGAGAGGAGAAGCCCGTGTGGTGGAGGGAGGCTATGAGCCTCGAATCAGGTGGAGGAGGAAGGGGGAGGCTAGGAGGAGCTCGTGGTGGTGTCCGGTGGCCAAGGTGGCTGCGCACGGCGGCGCTAGGGACGTGCACAGTGAACCCGTGCATGGAGAAGGCCACGTATGTGCATGGGAGGAAGGTGGCCGTGAGGTGGAGGCTGAGCTTGCTAGAGGATGATGGCCGGTGGGAGGGGAAGGTGCCATGTAAGTGGTGGCGCTGTTGGACGGCGCACGGCGGTGCATCAACGTGAAGCTCATTCGGGCTGTGCACTGCCGAGGGATAGGAAGAGAGAGTGTGAGAGAGTGAGACCGGTGTGGGGAGGCTCGCCTGAGTGAGGTGGTGCCGGTGGTGGCGGAGGTGAGACCTACCGGCACACGGCAATGCCAGGCTGTGTGGGGTGGAGCAGTTCGGGCATGGGGGTGTCGTGCAGTGCAAGCCGAGAGAGAGAGAGAGGGAGGAGAGAGAGAGCTGTGGGAAAAGTGAGGGAGAAGGAAGAGGGGACACTGGGTTTTAATCCAGTCCTTTTGTCTTGGGATCCACAAAACGATCTAACGGTGGGGGATTAAAACACTGATTTGAAAACGCGTAAACATTATATTAATTAAAAGCACTTAGAGGAATTAAGGTAGAATATTATTTAAATAAAACTTAGTTTATAAAATAATATTCCTTCATCATGATGAAGTCTTATTTAATATCTTTAAAAGAATAAAACCATTTAATTTATTAAAACTTTCAACATAATTTAAATCTCATAATATTTAAATAACTGAAATCATTTTAATAATTAATATTAAAATGATTTCCGACAATTATAATATTTTTAGAGTTCTTTAAGAATATTATAATTGTCTTATTTAAAATCAAGCTTAGTTCAACAATACTGGAAATACCACATATAAATATTTTCAGTACATTTAAAACATTGGACGTACATTAGAGTCACATAATATCTTTAGAAACACGTCATCGAGGTTCGGCACTCATAACGAGGCTCGCAGTCGCTAAAGGGAAGGGCAGATAAATACATAATTTCCGTCCTCAAAATTTGCTTACATAAAAAAGAAGGAACCTTACGTCAGAAAGAATGAGCGTAAGTAAGAAAGAAAGAACGTACATCAGAAGGAAGGAGCGGGGTGTTACAGTTGTCCCTCCCTCCGCTTAGGCGGTAATGATGGGGTTGGTTTCTCCATACTCCGATTAGTCGGGTTTGGAGTTTTGTTACTTGATTACTGCAAACTTTGTCGTGGATAGAGTTGTACTATCTCTTAGACTTCGGTCTTTAGAGATTTGCCGTCTGGACTAGATTATATCAGTCACGAAAGTGTACTGAGAAACTACTAACATTTGTAATTGGCTTATTGTTTAAGTCAACTTTATATGTCCTCTTTTAATGAATGAAATGAGATCTGTTGATATCAAAAACAAAACAAAAGAAACAAAAGACTCTAAAAACACCCATAAAATACTCCTTCTCTGGCCCCGCTAAGAAGAAACCATATAAATAATGTTGACTTTATTTAAGAAAAACTTACAAATACTTATTCTCCACGTGTCAGCTTTTTCCATGCTAAGAATTATAAAATTTAAAACTCAAATTTTGAATTTCTAAATAAAATTGATAAATGAATCTTGTATGTAAAATTTTAAGTAAAATTATAAATATATGTAATACTATTTTAAAAAAACACAATTTGATTTTAGAACCTTTTTAAAGCTTTTTTTATAAGAGAAATGATATTTACAGTTATAGAATGTATAAGTACCACACAATTTTTTTAAAAAAATAAATAAATACAGAATCTATATAAAAAAGTTAATCTTTTAATAACAAATTTTATTTTTTTAAATAATTATATAATATATACACAATTTACGATTATATATAACATTATTCATTCTATAAACAAAACAATTTTGAACTAGCAATGGGTTACTTGATTTAAAAAAGATATATGTGGATCCTCCGTTGGTTTCTGGGCAACAACTTAAAAGCTTGTTTTTGTTCATATGTACGTGTGGTCTCAGTACAAATTGATGGGTACAGCTAGCATTGGCGGCAATCTGAAAGCACTCTGCATTCAAATAGGGACACATGTAACGCTGTACTAATCTTTTAATTAATAATTGAAAGCTATTCCCACCGACCAATGTCCTGCTGCGGGATACCGTTAAATTCCTGAGGCTCGAGGTACTGTTTGCTTTTATGAGTCTTTTGTTTGATAAATTTTTTAATTACAAAATATTTTATAAAAATAAATTTATAAATTAATGTGAAATGATATAATACATTAGATTATAAGATTATTTTTATTTTAATATAAATATATCATATTTTATAAACTCATATTAATTTATGAATTTACTTTTATGAATTTTTTTTTATAACTGTAGCAAACAATGAAGCTAGGATTAAAAGTTTGAAAGGGTTGGGTACTTTTAATTTTTAAATATAAAATAAATAGTTGAATCAAAATTTTTTAGAAATACCTTTAATAAATTGATAAAAAATAAATAAATTTTAAATTTGCATTCTTCCATAAATAATGTTAATTATACATATAAGCTTTTCATCTATTGCAATTAAGAGAAGTTGGACCACCCAAACGATCTATATTGAAATTATAAAAAAGAGGTAATATTATATATAAACCATAAACTAAGTTTTGTATTTTGCTGAATATTTAAAAGTTTTTTAAGTAGCGCAATTACATACTAGTGAGACTTTTTGTTAAATATATTTCACCAAGATAATTACAAGTTTTAAAAGAAAAATAATTTAATGAGAATATCATATTCTAATTTAATTTCTTAAAATAAAACAGGAAAATAAAATGTATTTACCATAAAATTTTAAATGAGACCAAATTCTAATTTGATGATATATAAGAAATATCTATTTAAAAATTATTGAAAATTTGCAAGGCACCCCTGTAAGAGTGACTATTTAAGAACATTGACCAATGCCAGTTATGAAGTGTGGTAAAAAATAAGAACAAAGTATAAAAATCTAAAAGATAAACAAATTAATTACACTAGGTTATAATATATATATATATATATATATTTGATTCTACTTTTGTAGATTTATACAATACTTGATCAACTTAATTATCTGTCCATTCACTACAACAGAATGTGTGTTTTGTGACAGAGGAAACTGTCACAAAAAAATGGTAAACCGTCACTAAACATATTTGGTGACGGTTTGAAACCGTCACCATGACCGTCACCTAAAGTGCGTCACAGAAAACATTTGGTGACGGTTTACTGTTCAACCGTCACAAAAAATATTTTTAGTGACGGTTGGAAGTGTTCCGTTCTGTACAACGTTCGAACGTTCCTTTTTTTGTGACGGTTATGAACTGTCACAGAAAATAACGTTTGGACGTAAAATTAAACTTTCGGACGTTATACCCGACCGATTGGCGTTCGAATGAGAGAAGTTGACGTTTGTTGTATATCGTTCGAACGTATCATATTTACGTTCGAATGTTAATGCGGCCGAACGTTAATTACAATAAACGTTCGAACATTTGTTCAAACGTAAACGTAAATGTTCAAACGTAGCGCGTTTAATGTTCGGACGTTATTTCGAATGTAAACGAAGGAGCGTCCGAATGCAAGTTTTTTGTTCGAACGTTAGTCGGTTTAACGTTTGAATGATTCAATTGTATTTACGTTCGAACGTTTGTTACAGTGTGAACCAACGTTCGAACGATTTTTATTTACATTCGAACGTACAGATCAGAAATACTAATTTCATAAAATTTAAAAACAAAATACCAATGGTATCATATTACATACCCAATTAACAAGTAACAATGTCTTATAAAAGTACAAAATTAGATATTAAAACTAGTCAGAAATATTGATAAAATTTATTTCTTCTTTTTCCCTCGCCCACGGGGATTCTGTTGCAATGACATAACACGCTCCATTTGCACCATCATCTCTCGTTGCACTTGCTCTTGCACTTCACTGCGTATTCTTTCCTCTTGGTCTCTCTGTTGGTCCTGCAAACGCATCTCTAAATGAGACTGTCGTTCTAAGAGAGACTCTAACTTTTGCTGTCTCGACCTCATATACTCATTCTCACGCCGTGCAGCTTCTAAATCTGCTGTAAGATTATTAATTTGTGAAGCCGATGAGGTTGAGGAGGATGAACATTTATGCTTCATAGATCGTCCCAAACCTCTTGCCATACTAGACTGCGGCCCGAGCACTTGGGTGAATATGTCTATGTCACTAGGAGAGGATTCCACAGAAGTCGACTGCATCTCCAACATTTTGCTCTGCAATTTAAAAGGTAATGATCGTAAATAATTAGTAATGTATTAAAAGAAATAGAAATAAGAAATAAACTATTAAAATGTTCTATAAAAAATTTATTTAACAAAATTAAAACTGCTTACATAATTATCTGCAGCGACAGGATCCATCCACTCACTATGCTCATTAGTGTGAGCAGCAGCATAGACATAAATAAGGGAAAAGTTTTCAGGATCATCACGTTTCTAACAAAGCGACAATATTAGCAATTTTAAAAAGAATTAGTTAGTACTTATCAGAAAGAATATCAGGAAAATAAATGAATTCTATAATTTTTTAATTACCATTTTTTCAGCAAGACGGTGGAATGACCTTGAACCGGCATGATGGTGGACAGTCAGAACGGATCTATTCTGTGCATTTGTAGAACTCAAGTGCTACAAAATATATTAAAAATGTTAATTGTAATATATATACATATAATGTATAAAACGAATATAAATGTAAATAATTAAAAGATATAAATATAAAATACCTGATAATCTGGAGATGCGAAAAGATCACAACACTTTCTCCAATCATCTAACTTCATCTGCTGAAAAGGAGACTGCGCAGCCTCTTCCAAGGTCTCAAACTTCTTGAAGTGGTCATGACATCGTCCTTTGTGACGTCGGAATAGTGTAGCCATCAACTCATTCACGGTTCTCAAATCCTCGCTACGGCCAAAGTCGAGGTCGAATTCATCCTAACAAGGGAATCAGGTAAAAAATATAATATATTAATCTAAGTGAAAAAAATGTACTGAAAAGTAAACTCACCAGCACACGACTTCGAATGTGCTCCTTAATCTCATTCGGAACATCTCGCCATGAGCGCACATAAAATGGAGCATAAGCTCGAACTACTATGCCAATATAGGAGGAAAGCGCTGCTGCACTATCATCCACTCCTCCAGTGGAATTATCAGGAATTGTGATCTTCAGTTTACCGTGCCTTCTATTTTTTTCAAGAGAGATTCCACGTGTATAGCCACGACCGCGACGTGCAGATGCATGAACTACATGATAATAATAGATATACTATAATTATAATTATATAGTTATTGAGAAAAAAGTATTAACTATATATATAATTATCAACGACAATATTTCCTTACTGGTAGGTGTCGACTGGCTGTTGTTCTCTTCTGTGTTAGCTTGATCTTCAGGAACGGATTCCTCGAGTGGGGAGTCCTCAATGGATTCAGGACTTGGACTTGGCGGAGGCACATTTCTTCGTTGTCGTTTTGGCGGCATTCTTTAAAATAATTAATTATATCAAAGAAAATTAATTAGAAGAAATTATGAAAATTTAAGATATTTTATAGTCACCTATATAAATAAAATATTTAGTACTTTTACTCTTCAGATGAATTTTCCATGCTTGTTTCAGAATCCCCATCAATAACATCTTCATCATCATCATGCACCTCTTCTTCATCATCTTTATCCACCTCCTGCCTGGATTCTGATTCGTATTCATCTTCTGACTCGTCTTCTTCATCTTCCTCCAAACTGACTTGAATTGAATGATCATTTAATACAGACGGGTCGAGATGTACGGGTGGGACATCATCTCTACACAAGGGGACCAACTCGAGTGCACCGAGGTCAACAAACAAGTTAATACCCTCTCCATCTTCCTGGTATGCCTCAACAATCAGATTGTCATCTTCATCTCCACTATTCTCGTAATCTGCACTCGTTCCTGCTTCATATATATTTCGAGGAACAAATTTTTGTACGACTCGCCAAGTTATCTCCCCACTATCTTCATCAACACTTTTTATTGGATCAATCAAGTAATAGACTTGGGTAGCTTGACAAGCCAATACGAATGGATCATCTTCGTACCATTTAGATGCAGTATTGACACTCATAAAGTGATTATCCCTATGTATCGAAACCCGACCACCGCCTAGATCCCACCAATCACATTTGAAGACATATGTTACAGACCCACCCAGATATTTGAAGAAATGTTTAAATTTTAGTCTAATTACTTAATCGTCACAAACTGTCCGACCTTGACAACTCTCAAGGCCGAAGAGACTATGACAGTCAAGCAATTAAATTGAAATTTCAACATTTCTTCAAGATCATATTCCATCGTTGTGTACAAGATCATTATTCTTAAAGTATAATTTTAATTGTTATACTTAATTTCAAAGGTTATACTATAATTTTAATTATTATAATTCTTAAAGAGTTACTTTTATGCTTGTTATTACTTAATTTCAAATATTATTATAAATATTTAATTATCATACTTAAATTTCAATGGTTATACTATAATTTTAATTATTATAATTCTTAAAGAGTTACTTTTATGCTTGTTATTACTTAATTTCAAATATTATTATAAATATTTAATTATCATACTTAAATTTCAATGGTTATACTATAATTTTAATTATTATAATTCTTAAAGAGTTACTTTTATGCTTGTTATTACTTAATTTCAAATATTATTATCACAATTTTTCAAATCCATATCACAACATATTCACAATAACTCACAATATATTCACAAAATAACATGCCACATGTATTAACAAAGCCTAATGACAATATATTTCTAATAATAAACACGATATTTCAAATTTATATCACAACATATTATTATAACTCACAAACAATATAGAAACTATACCAACAATAATCACAATATGATAAAAAGTAAGCATAAAATAACATACCACAAGTATTAACAAAGCTTAAGGACAATATATTTGTAACAATGTAAACATATTCAAACGTCATTCACAAATAATAATTTAAATATTTCAAGTCTATATCACAATAACTCACAATATATTCACAAAATAACATGCCACATGTATTAACAAATTTCTAAACTTTAGTAAGCAATAAACATGTATTTACAAAGCCTAATGACAATATATTTCTAATAATAAACACAATATTTCAAATTTATATCACAACATATTTAAAATAACTCACAAACTATTTACAAACAATAATCACAATATGATAAAGAGTAAGCATCAAATCACAACAACAAATTGATAAAGTTTAGAAATATACCTAGCACTCACAATATCCTCTTACAAATCAAAATCTTCAAACTTCCCAAAACAAGCAATCCTTCAAAAAAATACAACACTAACTTATTAGAAATATTCTATAACAAAAACACATTCTATCAATATCATAAAATTTAAATAAAGACAAGAAATAAAAATATTATCTTACCAAAACTCAACTCTCTCTCACGCCAAAACTCAACTCTCTCTAACTCAACTCTCTCTCACTCTAACTCTCTCTCTCTCTCTCTCTCTCTCTCTCTCTCTCTCTCTCTCCCTCCCTCTCTCTCTCTCTCTCTCTCTCTCTCTCTCTCTCTCTCTCTCTGTTGCGCGCACGGGAGAAGAAGAAATAATGCGCTTCCTCCCGTGCGCGTACTGATTAAGTTCTAAAATTATTAGTTTAAACGTTCGAACGTTTAATTTTTACGTCCGAACGTTATATTCTAAAATTATTCCCGCCCAGAACGTTCGGACGTTTACAATACACGTTCGAACGTACCCTTCTTATGATATAACATAAAATCTAGCGGGAAAGTTCCCGCACTTTCCTCATATATGTTCGAATGTATCACATTTTCCATTCATATGGCCGTTACGTATTTTCATACATTTTATACTTTCGTGTCTTTCTTTGCTTTTCATTCATTCATTCATGTCAACTCTAAAGAGCTGGAGCTTTCATTAAGTTCTTTCTTTCCTTTAATAGTCCTTTCATGAGAAAACATTCATTTTCATGAGAAAACATCATTTCATGAGCATGGGCTTAAACATCGTCTTTCATGGCATCTTTTAAAGCATCAGTTCATGGCATCAATAAAACATCAGTTCATAGGGACCTTTTAAAACACTTTCTTCGCGTTGTTTAAGTAAAGCACGAGGCGTGAGCCTCAACATTTCTTTTCGTGGAAAATACATACAATAGATACTGCGTATAGTCATCCATTCACATGCGTACAATTAATACTTTTGGTTGCGTAAAAAGGGGCTGCCAAGAAGGGCCGTTACATACTTATACTTTTGAACACTTAGCATTTTCTTTCGTAAAACGTTTTTCGTGTCGTTTAGTAATGCATCGTAAAGAGAAAGCGTTTCGTTTTCATTTTTTATATTTTAGAAAAACTCTAGAAGAGTATGAACGCAATACTTACCTGGACTCCATGCTACTTTCATATCATGCAGTCCATTCATGTGCGTGTCAGATGGCAACCTACATGCATACACATAACCTTAATGTCATTTTCCATCTAATGCATAAGCAACTTAAACTAGAAATAGAACTTTGCTTCACTTTGAACACTCTCCTTCTATCCCATGCTCTTACGTACCCTTTACTATGCTAAGACCTTTGAGGTCTACTTACGGTCACTACCTCTTCCAAACCCGACGTTCTACTTCGAGTGCTCATTCACTAAGACAAACCCATGATTCACCTTAGGATTAACACACTAGGACCTTCGTCTTACTCTTCTTACTAACCACATTCCGACGCATGATTCCGACCGATGGAATCACGCATCCCAATCCTAGACAATACACCCGTCACTGTCTCTATGCATCTTAGCTCATACTAAATCCTCATTTCCATCCATACAAGTCACATGGTTCTAAGCCAACTCTGAGTCTTAAGCACCATGCAACTATGCTCAGGACGGATTACCCATTACATATGGTGAATCCATCCGGCACATGTGTCTAACCAGATTACACATGTACCTTACCCTTTTATCACCTAAGATCAACATATAACACGTTGATCACCTGCTTGTGTAAACAAGCACTATACTCTGATACCAACCTTCACTTAACCCAACTAGCATGACTCTTCATGCTACCCGTCCCTTTTGACAGTTCATCCCAACACTTGACGCGACAAGACTCCATTCACAACTACGCCTTATGTCACGTCATATAGTTCGAGACTACTCCCAAGTTACACCATGACCTTGTCGCGTTACCTAACATCCTGCTACGTCAACTCCTAACTCATCATGAGTACGGTTCCTCACGTACTCCCGTCACATCGTGACGTCTCGTCACGTTCCCGTTACGACATTCCTACACTAACTCCTCACCCATCACAAGCACGACTGCCAATAGTCATGTCACTTCGTGACATTCCCCAGTCATGCTTCCGCTGCACTACTCTGATACTTGTTCTGCTACTTCAGCCATACTCCCAGCCATGAGTCAACTTCACGGTGACACCCGTCACCTTAGACTACAGGCTACACCATAATTATTTCGGGACACTGTTCCCGACATTACTCACCATGTCCTACGCCCATCAACCACACAACCATCCTTATCTCTACGACACCCCACACGGTGTATCGCTTCACCTCATGGAGTACACTCCACGCATACTCCCATCTCACACGCTACACCACATCACCACTATGGCGTACACGTCATATGGTGCATCAATCCACCACATGGAATGCACTTCGTATGTACTCCCCTCATACACACCACGCCACATCATCATTATGGCATATCCGCCATATGGTGCATCACTCCACCATATGGAGTACACTCTACCATATGGAGTACACTCCACGTATACTCATTTCACACACGCTACGCCACACAGAGTATACTCAGCGTGTACTCTTCCCATTCCACATGCCACGTCACCACTACAATACATACTCAACAACCACACTACACAGCACAGTCCACAACACTACACAACACACTTCCAACTACGCCCAACACTTCACAGCGCACTACACAGCACAACACATCACCATACAACACAACGAACCCCACAATACTAACAGCACAATCCACAACCTAATCAACTAATCAACATCTAACATAAATAACGAGGGATAGAGATTTATACCATCGACGAGATAACCTGTGCGTTGCTCGTTGATCATCATAGTCGATGGCGTCGGAAGGGTCGTACGTGGTGGCTAACCCATGTACAATGACTGTTTGGGCGTTTGGATAGTTAGGTGTGGTCTTGGAAGGGCTCGTGGTGGCCTCGTGGTGGTGGCAAGGAGCGTAATACGGTGGATCTAGTCGTGTACAGTGGCGGTCAGCCATGTGAAGTGGCTGTCCATCAAGTGCAGTGGCTACCCACCACATAAAGTGGTGGTTTGGACCTAGGGTTCGGCTAAGGCAGGTCAAGGGAGGTTGTTGGTGGAGCCGTGGAGGCTCGGTGGTGGTGGCACGACAGTCCACGGTGGTGGATGAGGAAAACCCGTGTGTGAGGGGGGGGGGGGAAGAAACCCTTGACAGAGTGAGAGAGAGAGTGTGCATGCATGGGTGGCAGATCGAGACTATGGGCAGTTGGGATGGGTCGCTGGTGGCCTGAGGATGCCGGAGAGGGTGGTCACACACCATGGGTGGCGGCGTACGGTGGTGGAGGGAGGAGAACCCGTGCGTGAGGGAGAGGAGAAGCCCGTGTGGTGGAGGGAGGCTATGAGCCTCGAATCAGGTGGAGGAGGAAGGGGGAGGCTAGGAGGAGCTCGTGGTGGTGTCCGGTGGCCAAGGTGGCTGCGCACGGCGGCGCTAGGGACGTGCACAGTGAACCCGTGCATGGAGAAGGCCACGTATGTGCATGGGAGGAAGGTGGCCGTGAGGTGGAGGCTGAGCTTGCTAGAGGATGATGGCCGGTGGGAGGGGAAGGTGCCATGTAAGTGGTGGCGCTGTTGGACGGCGCACGGCGGTGCATCAACGTGAAGCTCATTCGGGCTGTGCACTGCCGAGGGATAGGAAGAGAGAGTGTGAGAGAGTGAGACCGGTGTGGGGAGGCTCGCCTGAGTGAGGTGGTGCCGGTGGTGGCGGAGGTGAGACCTACCGGCACAAGGCAATGCCAGGCTGTGTGGGGTGGAGCAGTTCGGGCATGGGGGTGTCGTGCAGTGCAAGCCGAGGGAGAGAGAGAGGGAGGAGAGAGAGAGCTGTGGGAAAAGTGAGGGAGAAGGAAGAGGGGACACTGGGTTTTAATCCAGTCCTTTTGTCTTGGGATCCACAAAACGATCTAACGGTGGGGGATTAAAACACTGATTTGAAAACGCGTAAACATTATATTAATTAAAAGCACTTAGAGGAATTAAGGTAGAATATTATTTAAATAAAACTTAGTTTATAAAATAATATTCCTTCATCATGATGAAGTCTTATTTAATATCTTTAAAAGAATAAAACCATTTAATTTATTAAAACTTTCAACATAATTTAAATCTCATAATATTTAAATAACTGAAATCATTTTAATAATTAATATTAAAATGATTTCCGACAATTATAATATTTTTAGAGTTCTTTAAGAATATTATAATTGTCTTATTTAAAATCAAGCTTAGTTCAACAATACTGGAAATACCACATATAAATATTTTCAGTACATTTAAAACATTGGACGTACATTAGAGTCACATAATATCTTTAGAAACACGTCATCGAGGTTCGGCACTCATAACGAGGCTCGCAGTCGCTAAAGGGAAGGGCAGATAAATACATAATTTCCGTCCTCGAAATTTGCTTACATAAAAAAGAAGGAACCTTACGTCAGAAAGAATGAGCGTAAGTAAGAAAGAAAGAACGTACATCAGAAGGAAGGAGCGGGGTGTTACAGTTGTCCCTCCCTCCGCTTAGGCGGTAATGATGGGGTTGGTTTCTCCATACTCCAATTAGTCGGGTTTGGAGTTTTGTTACTTGATTACTGCAAACTTTGTCGTGGATAGAGTTGTACTATCTCTTAGACTTCGGTCTTTAGAGATTTGCCGTCTGGACTAGATTATATCAGTCACGAAAGTGTACTGAGAAACTACTAACATTTGTAATTGGCTTATTGTTTAAGTCAACTTTATATGTCCTCTTTTAATGAATGAAATGAGATCTGTTGATATCAAAAACAAAACAAAAGAAACAAAAGACTCTAAAAACACCCATAAAATACTCCTTCTCTGGCCCCGCTAAGAAGAAACCATATAAATAATGTTGACTTTATTTAAGAAAAACTTACAAATACTTATTCTCCACGTGTCAGCTTTTTCCATGCTAAGAATTATAAAATTTAAAACTCAAATTTTGAATTTCTAAATAAAATTGATAAATGAATCTTGTATGTAAAATTTTAAGTAAAATTATAAATATATGTAATACTATTTTAAAAAAACACAATTTGATTTTAGAACCTTTTTAAAGCTTTTTTTATAAAAAAAATGATATTTACAGTTATAGAATGTATAAGTACTTTAAAAAAAATAAATAAATACAGAATCTATATAAAAAAATTAATCTTTTAATAACAAATTTTATTTTTTAAATAATTATATAATATATACACAATTTACGATTATATATAACATTACTCGTTCTATAAACAAAACAATTTTGAACTAGCAATGGGTTACTTGATTTAAAAAAGATATATGTGGATCCTCCGTTGGTTTCTGGGCAACAACTTAAAAGCTTGTTTTTGTTCATATGTACGTGTGGTCTCAGTACAAATTGATGGGTACAGCTAGCATTGGCTGCAATCTGAAAGCACTCTGCATTCAAATAGGGACACATGTAACGCTGTACTAATCTTTTAATTAATAATTGAAAGCTATTCCCACCGACCAATGTCCAGCTGCGGGATACCGTTAAATTCCTGAGGCTCGAGGTACTGTTTGCTTTTATGAGTGTTTTGTTTGATAAATTTTTTAATTACAAAATACTTTATAAAAATAAATTTATAAATTGATATAAAATGAAATAATACATTAAATTATAAAATTATTTTTATTTTAATATAAATCTATCGTATTTTATAAATTCATATTAATTTCTGAATTTTTTTTATAACTGTAGCAAACAATGAAGCTAGGATTAAAAGTTTGAAAAGGTTGGGTACTTTTAATTTTTAAATATAAAATAAATAGTTGAATCGAATTTTTTTAGAAATACCTTTAGTAAATTGATAAAAAAATAAATAAATTTCAAATTTGCATTCTTCCATAAATAATGTTAATTATACATATAAGCTTTTCATCTATTGCAATTAAGAGAAGTTGGACTACCGAAATGATCTATTGAAATTATAAAAAAAAGGTAAACTAAATTTTGTATTTTACTGAATAATATATAGTAGTAACGTCGCATATTTAAAAGTTTTTTAAGTAGCGCAATTACATACTAGTGAGACTTTTTGTTAAATATATTTCACCAAGATAATTACAAGTTTTAAAAGAAAAATAATTTAATGAGAATATCATATTCTAATTTAATTTCTTAAAATAAAACAGGAAAATAAAATGTATTTACCATAAAATTTTAAATGAGACCAAATTCTAATTTGATGATATATAAGAAATATCTATTTAAAAATTATTGAAAATTTGCAAGGCACCCCTGTAAGAGTGACTATTTAAGAACATTGACCAATGCCAGTTATGAAGTGTGGTAAAAAATAAGAACAAAGTATAAAAATCTAAAAGATAAACAAATTAATTACACTAGGTTATAATATATATATATATATATATATATATATATATATATATATATATATATTTGATTCTACTTTTGTAGATATATACAATACTTGATCAACTTAATTATCTGTCCATTTTTATCCCATAATCCTACTACGTAGAATCAGTGATCAGAAAGAAAGGCATCAATGGATATTCGTGGAGATCTCAATAATCATTCCAAACGAAATAATTTAAAAAAAAAAAATCTAAAAATGATACTAAAGTGGTCGACATTGCTAGTCGGAGTAAAATTCTATATAGAATAATTATTCTCGACCGTTACTATTCACTATTTCACATCTTACACTCTATAAAAAAACTGTGAAATGTGAGGATGAATAGTAGCTTATGTATAAATAATGGTCGGATTGCTTTGAATCATCTATTGCAAGTGATCCTGCAATAAAAAAGTGGCCAATATTCAATCTAACCATCATGCTAAGGTGATCATGTTTAAATATCTCCCGTCCAACGTACATTATATGTATTGTATGGATAAAATTAAATAGGGTTACTACCCTCCTACTATTTTTTTTGTATTTGATTTTTGTATTTTTTATTTTACTTAATGGTTAAGAAAGTGACTATTAGTGAAATTATATATTTTTTAAATTTTTTCTTGATGATTAAGGATGTTAAAAAAATACTTAAAATAAAATGATAAAAAAATAAAAAAAAGCTTCAAATACACTATAAGTAATAAATAGATAGTAAGAGTGTAGTAACTCTATCACTACCCTGTTTGTATTCTTTAATATGATAGAGTTAGACCAAAGTCAGTTAATTTCCCAACAAAAAATAAAAATAAAGAAGCATGTGCGAGCTCTCGAAAAATGCTCTAGCACTATCGAGCTTCAAAACATTAACTTAGGACGTTCCATTTGAATACTTAGAATATCTCAATATATCTATAAATAGTAGTGAAATGATTTGAGTTAGCACATTTATTGAATTTTAGGAAATGAGAAAAAAAAAGTTAAATAAAAATATTATAAAGTTAAAATATTGTTTGATTATAATTTTTCAATATTATTTTGGTTTTGAAATTTAAAAAAGTTGTATTGTTATTTGTGTTTTGTTTGAATGTTTGAAAATTTTGTAATGATTAGGTGAAAACGTTGAAAATTTAAAATTGAAAAGTATTTTGTGTTTAATTATATAGTCTGGTAATAAAGATCCATTTTGTTTATTAATTCTTGGTTTAAATAGGATGATAGGATGATCCAATTCAAACTGATAAACACATGTATATACATTCTACAATATTGTTTAATATTAATATATATAGGTGTCAGGATTTTGAATAAGAGTAATGCTATTCACAATCTTAGAGTGTAAATTCAATGTACTCTTTTTGAAAAACAAATGGGATATACTATTAAAATATAATCTTTTTCACGTAGGTCTCAAATTTAATCATTTTTTTCAAAAGGAGTGCATATGGCTTGTACATTCTAGGACTACAAATATTATTTTTTTAATAATGTGAACTTTACATAATTTCATATTCCGCCTTTGCCTTTATTTGCACACGTCAACTTGGAAAACAAAAAATATAGAGGATTTAAATTTTAAAAAAAAAAAAAATTGTAAGCACAAATGATGTTGAGTTTTCATGGTTTGATAAGCCATCAATTGGTGAGTGCAGCTAGAATATATATTGGAAGGAGATCATTTTACTCATATTGATCCCCTTCCAAGATATAATATATATATATATATATATATATCTTTGTTAGTCATCATTCTCATACACCACACTTATTTTTATTTTATTTTTATTTTATTCTTCCTAAACTAATTGAGTTCTTCTACTCATCATCTATACACTATACATTTAGTAAGAGAAAAAAATTAAAAAAATTAAAAAATCATGTGTGGTATGTGGTCTGAGGATGATAAGTAGAATTTTTCATATATATATATATATATATCAACATCTTTTAATTCATGATACTGAAGACAGCGGGAGCAAGTCCATTGCTTTAGATTTCGGGCCTGTTTGGGAATACAATTGTTTTCAGATATTTTCAAACTATTTCACTACTATTCACAAACTATTTTACTAATATTCACAAATATTATAAAATATTTTTATTATCCAAACCAACCCTTCCTCTTTTATATTTTGGACAGGGATTAGGGTTTGGGTCGACTACATCGGCCTATTTCTTGTCCTTGGGAAAGGCTGTAGGTGGGGACAGTGGAGGTAGGTTTGCATTTCTAGGGACAATGGAGGTAGGTTTGCATTTCTAGGGACAATGGAGGTAGGTTTTGCATTTCTACTATAACGGGGTTTTCCCCACTTCACAATTCCTGCTGAACTTTGGCCCAATACTTGACCAAAAGATCCCAAGACCACCCATATAGCAAGATACCTGCCAAGGAAAGGGATCAAGTAACTAACGAGACAGACCAGTTTGACATCGCTTGGCCATGTTCCGGACCTGTGAACTTGTACGAAATATAACAAGAAATACGAAGAACCCTTGATCCACTAACATCGGGACATCGACGACTCACAAAGGATAAAAGTAAGGCCAGAGAACCACACCGCATGAATGGCACCACTACCGAGCTACACGCCATATTGAAAGTGCCGTCACAGAGCCACGTCGTATCAAAGGACTCTGACAGGAGGAACAATATGAAGGGCACAAACTCTGTAGAGACAGACACGATCTGTCCCCCATACTCATAGTGTAAATAGGAAGCCCCAAGTACGAAAAACTTTATCTGATTCATAGGCTCTCTTACTTATTTACAAAATTTCAAGAGAATTTACTAATTTTGATATCGGAGACTCCCGGCCCCAAGATCGCCCTTTCTTAGTTGCCTCATTTCCCATCTTTTGCAGGCTCAAGTTCTGAAGACCTGAGTTATTAGAACCTGGTTCAAAGACATACAAAACACAACGTTAACATCTACTATTTCAGTCTCTTCACTACATGCAGAATTTAGGCTTAAAGTTTTCTAGCCCGTCTTTTTTTTTTTTTGTACGCATGATATCAAAAATTTAGTGGGAAACAAAACTATTCTAACTAATACTAAGAACATAATAGCTAGGTGTTATTGTCGTTGTTAGATATCAAATATTAATGAGGATATTCAAGAAATTGATTGATGCATTGACCAAAGACTAGTAATAAATAAATATATAAACTAAATATTTTCTATCCTTCTATTTTTTTTTTTTCTTTTGAAATGCTTGCATTGATTCTGGTACGGCCGTTCCTCCATCAGTTTGCCATATATAAATAAGAGAAGTGCGGCATCTACAAAAAATTAAACTTTATAAAAATAAAATTACAAATTGTCATGGTTTTATGTATATAATATATATGTTAGATCTATTTTACATTCTGACATACAACATCAAGTCATATCAATTTGTGAGTTTATATTCATGAAATTTCTTTGTGGCTAAAGTATATCTCTATAAATTATATCATATAAATTATAAAAATTCAAGAAAAAATTATTACATAATGGGCATGCATGCATCCGTATTATATCTTACTCTTAATTTCTTTCTTTTTCTCTTATTATAATATTAATCCTTCAAAAATATTATTCAAGCTTCACGATATATACAGCATATTCCAACTTCACATATATACATGCAGACGTAGGCCACGGATTGATCTCATGATAATTTAATTTTCAGCAGAAGGCTAGCATGTAGCTCAATCCTGGCCTCAAACGTTTTGTACTGGCATTGTTGTTGCTTCAAAGTAATTAATGTATTCGCATTTGTGGATCACATACAGCCATGAAATTCATGATTATATATACTTTCCAGCTTGTATCGCCTGTCATACTATATATGTAGCTCACCAATGGAGGAACAGTAACTTTGGCCTATGATAAAGCTGCATTCACGCATAGAGTGGGGATCAAATTAAGATCAATAAATACTTGCCAGCATGCAGGCGTACATGAAATTAGGTTAGGTTTTTTTTAAGTTCATTTTTTTTTTATCAAATAAAGAGCATGAATTAATCTGGATGTATGACTAAGTACTGATCATCAATTGTATGCAAATTTTTAATGAAGGGTTTATTGCTAATTAAGCTTGTAAAAACTCTATTAGCTAGCTAGAACATGCATCGATCATGTTTTGAAAGTTCAGGGATTTGGTTTTACTATATAATTAACTATATATATCTGGCAATATTTATACATGAGCCTTTGCTAGTGGCTTAATTTCTTTGCTACACCTTATTAATGGAACTATCTATAGAAGCCATGTGACTCATATATACTTGGATGTTCATTAGATGATCAACATGAAATGTTAAAAGTCCCAATATAATGGATCTTTACTATTCTAAATAAAGCATGCATGACTATTATGAGTTATGATGAGACAAACACCCTTCTAGGGTTTGTGACACTTGTATAATATTTGATGTTGTTCTAGCTAGTGAGCTAAATCTCCAAGTTTCCAATGAGTTACTTAATATTTTGGTTATCTAATATAGAAGTGCCATTGCGGAGAGCGGAAAGAAGGTTGGATGAGTAAGGTACAAGATAAGATAAGATAAGATTAGGTGGATAGAGTTTTCAGCTTCCTAATGGGTTGGAGATGTTTTTTACAACCTATTTTATAAATAATAACGCTAGGTACAAGCTCCAAATATATAAGTCTTGTGCAAGTCCTTTGTAAAAAAATGAGTACTCACACTAATAAAGAATAGTTTTTTTACACTTTTTTAAGGTAAGATTCACTTTTTTATAAAGACATATGTGAGACTTGTCTATTTAGGACTTGTACAAATCATTTCTCTTTTAAAAAACTTATATGTATCAGTACTTGAGCATATGACCAGGACAATGTTTTAAGAAAGGGACACATATGATGGTCAATATATATTTTGTATTAGAATTTTAGAAAAACATATTCTTGTCATATATCTGCTTAATAGAAACTTCCAATATTTAGAAATACTCTCTAAAAATTAGATTATAGGGGCACTAATAAGTAGGCAAGTTGAGGAAAAATAGAACTAACCTCTCTATTAAATTAATAGTAAAGCTTTAAACACAACGGAAATTAATCATGATAAACATGTTTATAAATCAATTGCAGCATTTCCCACCAATTTATGCTTTATTACAAGACCCACAAACCATCAATTTGTATCAAATCCCAACGTTAATAATCTTTTCCATGTATTTTCCTTTTCCTTACAATATCTAGGACATTGATTTTTCATATCTTTTTACTCCAAATCAAAGGCATGGGTATCTATGCAAGTAGACAAGAAATATACATTTTAAAAAAATAAAGATAGAAAGCAAAAACAAAAGGCGAGAGAGGGAGAAGGAGAAGGGAAGGTGGCAGATCAGAAACGAACAGCTATGGAGGAAACAGTACTGTAAATGCCAGAACCCAGCAGCCTGTTAAAAGCAAGCAAAATGACTTGCATCAAAGAAGCACAGCACCATCACGAATCAGAAGCAATTCGTACGTAAAGCGCCTCTAGAGCTTCACAACCTCTGGAATATGAACTGGGTATCGATCAATGCAATCTGCCCAAGGTCCATTTATGGGTGTTTTAATGGTTCTGTTGCACTTCCACACTGCACTGTTGCACTTGAACCCACTTCCGAACGCAATCTGCCAAACTCTATCCCCTTTCTTCATCCTCCCCTTTGCCTCTATATAGCTCAGCTCGTACCATAGCGACGAAGACGACGTGTTCCCGAACCGGTGGAGTGTCATTCTCGAGGCCTCAACGTGCTCTGCAGAGAGCTGCAGATTCTTCTGCAATTCATCAATCACTGCTCGGCCGCCGGCGTGGATGCAGAAGTGCTCGAAGGCTTGCCTGAAGTCGGGGATGTAGGGCTTCCATTTGGGGTTGAAGATTTTCCGGCCAATGAGGGTGAGAAGGAAGAGGAGTTGCTCGGAAGCGGGAAGGACGAGTGGCCCGATGGTTGTGATGTTTGATTTCAAGGCTTCGCCGGCAATGGCCATGAGATCTTTGGAAAGAGAAATCCCGACTTTTCCTTCTTTGTCTTCTTCCTCGAAAACACAGCGGAAGGCTTTGTCGTCAGCTCCTTTATGCGTTCGAACGACGTGAACTAACCGGTACTTGGCTCGTCGTCGTTCCGACCTCCGATTTGTTAGCAGAATTGCAGCTCCGCCCATTCGGAAAAGGCAGTTGGGAAGAAGCATAGCTCTCTCATTTCCTTGGTAATAGTTGGGAGTAATGATCTCTGTGCTCACAATAACAGCATTCGAATTGGGATGAACCTGAAGAAGATCACGAGCTAAATCAATGGAGATAAGCCCCGCACTGCACCCCATCCCAGAGAGGTTAAAGCTCTTGATGTTGCTTCTGAGCTTGTACTTGTTGATCACCATGGCCGACAGCGATGGTGTAGGAGAGAACAGACTACAATTCACGATGAGAATATCGATATCTTTAGGCTTGAGCCCTGTTTTCTCGAACAAAGAATCCATGGTGGAGAATATAACAAGCTCAGCCTCTCCTCTCGCGGCCTCCATGTTAGGGTTCGGAGGGATATAATGAATTGCAGGAGGCAAACACGTCTCTTCACCCAAACCAGACCGCTCAAGGATTCTCATTTGAAACTCAACGCTCTTGGGTTTGTCCTTGAGAATAAGCCTCGAATGCTCCATGAACGTAGCAAAAGGAACCCTGCACGTAATCGGCGGCTTGAAGCAGGCGTAATCCACGAGAAAGATGCTGCGCGGCTTTGACATGAAGTAGAAGGTGGCGATGAAGATGATGAGAAAAGAGCAGCAAAGGATTTGAACAAGGTCAAACTGGAGCGACCTCCATAGATTCAACATCTCCTCAGGGCCCATGCTGAGAACCTCAACAAAGATAGCAGCCATGATGGGTAAAAGCGTGAGTGTCAGAATATGGTTGACAAGGTATTGGTATCCAAGCTTGACATACTTGAGCTTGACTGAGTTGGAAAAGTCCGGCAAACTTGGAGGCATGCTTACTAATTACAAAGAGATCAGATCAGGTCAAGAGGAAGAAGAAGAACAAGACGAAGATGAAGATGAAGATGAGGATTGGAGTTTGGTTGGGGAAGTATTAGTTGGTGGGAGGAGAGGAGGGAGTTGGGGATTTAAAGGCAAAAGGGACCAGGCCGGTGCAATGAAGGAGGCAGATGAAAGGATTAAATGAAAGACGACACGTAGCTCAACGCTCACATTTAACTTTTATTTTAATATGATGCATAACTATCCCTTTCCAAATGTAACTAATCCCAAGGCTACTTATGTAAAACTTGTATGTTTTTTTTTTTTTTTTTGATTTAGCTAGCCTTATCAATTCATTTTAGACCCTTTTTTGGGTAATTATCTTCTTGTTTATTGGCCAATAATGGGCTTCTTTAACTTCTTTTGCATGCCCACTGTCATGATATGATTGAAATACCCATTGGAGAGGAATATATCCATATCATGGTTGGGAAAGACTGACACATGCATGCAATATCATAGGTTAGAAATATAGCTTACATTCTTTTAAAATCTTCTCGTATACATCCTATTTAACAAACAGAAAATTATATTTACAGTCTTGAATGGAGGACTGTATGTACAGTCTCATTGATGAATGTAGATAAAAGGGTAAAAAACGTACATTATTTTAAAAAGGATATATTATAATTTAATTCTTTTTTAAATATAAATGTATGAGCTTGTATGAGCAGTCTCCATTTAAGAACTGTATATAGACTAACTCTTTAACAAATAAATGGGCAAGATTATTATAGGTGAAAAAATAAGTTGATTTTTTTATCAGTCTTTTAATATTGTCTATTCACTTTTTAACAGGATGTATCCAGTAAATATTTAATTATAAGATGTAAGTTAATTCTTTATTAGATTACTATACCAAGTGTTTTTATGATATTATTATAGCAATTTTATATATATTTAGAATATTCTAGATCAAGAAATTTTGAAGATAGCTTCCAATCGCTCAATCCATGCAAAGAAATGAAGTGCATCATGATAACTAATGTTGCTAGGAGCCACTTCCACGTGTCACCCATGTGGGGGCAGGAATTATTAACTAATTGACTTCTTCCAGCTCGATCGGGAAACTATACAGAGATAGGTACGTATCATAAAACTCCAAAATTAAAAAGTCAAAACGTTTAATTTGGTTTTTTTTATTCGAGGTTAGGGTTAGTAAGGGGTTAGGAGAGTTTAATCAATCCGGTCTCGTTAATACTTTTTTTTTTTTCTTGCCTTTCTTTAATCGAAAAGTGGATTACTACCATTCATTTGACAGAAAAAATTACCACTGCAAAAGAAATCATGGTTGTTGTGTCCACTGCCCAGCCTATCCCATGCGGGAGCGGGGCCCTACCCGCATGAAAAAGAAGGCGCAGGGGTGGGGCAAGCTGGGTGTAGGCCCGCCCCTTGCACCCCACACCCTAATATATATATATATATATATGAAACGGTATCGTTTTAAGGGTTAAGTTAACCATAATTCTCCCAATTCCTTGCAGACTCTTCTCTTTTTAGTCTTCACCCTCTCTCTTTCCTATTTGGCTCTTTATCCATGCTGCTACCCTCTCATAGTCGCCCCCACGATGCAGCTTGCGTCCTCTTCTTCTTCTTCTTCTTCTCCTCCTCCTCCTCCTCCTCCTCACCTCTTATTCTCAGTCTCTCAGACCCTTTATCCCTCTCGCAATCGATGTGTATTGTGTTTAGATTTTTGTTTTTGCTAGTTTAGATTTTTTTCTTGTTGTTTCCATCGTTCCGATTTGATATGTATTGTTGTGGATTTGATTTCTATTTCATAACTTGGTTCATTGTTGTGTTGTGGTATTTTGTGTTGTATTTTGTATTTTGTAACTTTGTTGGTGTTGTTACTAATTTGCATTTTTATCAATACAATTTTGATGCCAAGGACTTGATCGCCTTCTATCATGTAGAGTGGTCCTAAGCAAATAAAGCTTGCTATGAGTAGTACTATTTGGTTTGGGGAGACTCCAGAAGCACATGACTTTTCTATTGTTCGGTTTGATCCTATACTTTAGTAAGGACATTGAATGATTCTTCAAGATCGGCAGCGTAAGCTCATGAACTTTCCTTGCTTTTGTTTACCAACCATTAGTAGATCGCCCATGCATTCTTCAGTCTAAGGAACATTACTTTATAGTAACATTACTCGATCTCTATTGATTATGAATGAAGTCTTCTCCAGATTGGCTTTGTTCATTTTGATTTGATATACCTAGATCAGAAGGCATCATGAAACTCATTAGGGGTTTATGTCTCACACATTCCCTCACATATGAAATGCATCCAACCTAGCTAGCACATTGCTAAACTGTATAAAATTCAGATAGATAAACTCTTAATATTTCTGGTACTCAAGAATTAGAATCACTATCTAACAACCCAAATCTACAATAAAATGAACACACAGAGACTCCCTTGAAGGGGCGCCTACAGGAAGAGATGAGAGAGTAGGTAAGAAGAAGATAGAGGAGGGAAACTAGGTTTTCGTATATTCTCTTTGATAACCGTTTCTGCAGCTACAGTCCCCTTATAATAGACTCCTACAGCAAATCAAAATAAAGGCCTCAGCCTTATACAAACTGGACTTAAGTAAATACTACAAATAAAGCAAGCAAAGCAACAAATAAAGATAAAGTCCAACAGCCAGACTAAGCTACGGCCCACAACTAAAGTCCCTCTTAATTGACCCACTACGTAAAGGCCCTGGCCCGAGGCCCAGCCCACGAGCTCCTTATTCCCACGGAAGCTTCTACTCAAACTGAAGTGAAGACTTCAGTTACTTCAAGTCAGTCCCTTCCTCTCGATAGTCTTCTGTCCTTGGGTTAGGGTTGTAACCCTAACCCCTTCCAGCCACCGCCTGTAAGAGCTCCGACAGAGGTTTGTTACACACCCTTCCCCTTAAAACACCTTGCCCGCAAGGTGGGGGAAGTCCTCTTTTAGCCTTGAGTACACCTCCCACGTCGCATCCGCTGCATCTTGGCCGTGCCAACGGGTAAGTAACTCTGCTCGTGCATTATTCCCCACTTTTTTCATGCGCCTGCTAAGTATTTCTACTGACTCTGGGTGTATAACTCGGTGATTGTCAATCGTTGGTAGGGTTGGGAGTGTTGTGATTTTAGATCCGATTTTCAATTTGAGTTGGGACACGTGAAACGTTGGGTGAATCCGAGATGATGGAGGAAGATCAAGCCTATACGCAACATTGCCTATTTTCTGCAGAATCTGAAATGGTCCAAAGAACCGAGGTGCTAGTTTGAGGCTACGGTGGTGGGCTATGCTTGTTTGACGGTACGGCTGCAACTTGAGGTAAACCCATTCACCCACTTGAAAAACCCGCTCCTTTCTTTTTAAGTCTGAATACCTCTTCATGCGATTTTGGGCTTGTTGTATGTTGTGTTTGAGAAGCTTGGTGATGTGATCTCTACTGCGTAAGGTTTGATCTACTGAGTCCACAAGAGCTGTGCCAAGGATGTAGTCTAGGATTCGGAGTGGTGGGTAGCCATAGAGTGCCTCAAATGGCGTTAGTTTAGTGGATAAGTGCTGAGTTGAATTATACCACCACTCAGCGAGGGGAATCCACAAGGACCAGTCCCTTGGTCTGTCCCCTGCAAAGCATCTCAAATAATTTTCCACAGTTTTGTTGACTGCTTCTGTTTGACTGTCCGACTGGGGGTGATTTGCTGTGCTCATTGCCATTTGAACCCCTGCAATGAAAATAGCTCTTGCCAAAAGTGGCTGGTAAAAGTGTTGTCCTTATCAGAAACAATACATACTGGGAGTCCGTGCAACTTGAATAAATTTTTGAGAAATAGTTTAGACACTGTCTTGGCGGTGTAAGGATGCTTTAATGGCACGAAGTGGTTGTACTTAGTCAAACGGTCGACCACAACCCATAGGCTGTTATAGTTGTGGGAGTTGGGCAGTCTGTCGATGAAGTCCATCGTTATGTGTGTCCACGGATGGGGAGGGATGGGTAATGGCTGCAATAAACCACTAGGCAAAGAGTTATCTGTTTTGACTCTTTGGCAAAGATCACATGCTCTAATGAATTGTTTTAGATCTTTTTTCATCCCGGGCCAGTAGAAGTCCTTCCTCATCCTGTGAACAGATTTGTCGTACCCTGAGTGTCCACCCCATGGACTGCTATGGGATAATTCCAGCAGCCTGTTTTTGAACTCATCATTGTTTGGGATATACAACCTGTTTTTATACAGCAGTAGGCCTTCTCTCCAGGCATAGTTGGAACTCAAAGTACCGCTAGAGTAATCTTCAAGGAGGGTTTTGAAGAGTGCATCTTCACTATCGGCCCATTTTAATTCCTCCACCCACTCCATATTAGGAAAGGTAATCAACATAAGCTCAGCATCTTCTCCTTTCTCCATTCTGGACAGCGCGTCTGCTGCCTTATTTTCTGACCCCTTTTTGTATTCCACCACAAAATCATACCCAAGGAGTTTGGTAATCCACCTTTGTTGTATTGGAGTCCCTATCTTTTGGTCCAGCAGGTGTTTAAGACTTTGCTGGTTGGTTCTTATTACAAAAGTCCTCCCCAACAGATAAGGCCTCCATTTTAGGACTGCCGAGACAAGTGCTAAAAGCTATTTCTCACAAGTGAACATAGAAAGGGCTCTACCCTTTAAGGTTTGGCTGTAAAACGCCAATGGCCTTCCTTGCTGCATTAAAACTGCCCCAACTGAGGTGCCGGATGTATCGCACTCGATCATAAATGGTGTAGAGAAGTCGGGTAGTGCCAATACTGGAGGTTGGGTCACCACCTCCTTTAACTTGTGAAACGCAACCTTTGCCTCTTCACTCCAATGAAATCCATCTTTCTTGAGCATTCTTATAAGTGGGGCTGCAATCGCTCCATATCCTCTAATGAATCTTCGGTAATAACCGGTGAGTCCCAAAAATCCTCTCAATGCCTTTAGTGATTTAGGTAAGGGCCATTGAACCATGGTCTTGAGTTTCTCGGGATCCGCATTCACACCACCAGCTGAGATTAGATGGCCTAGATAGGCTACTTCCTTGCACCCAAAGTGGCACTTCGAATGTTTGGCAAAAAGCTTGTGCTGGGCTAGCGTCTCTAGAGTGAGCTGTAGGTGAGTTACATGCTCTTTTTCTAATCTACTATACACAAGAATATCATAAAAAAACACAAGAATGAATTTTCTTAGAAAGGGCCGGAATACCTCGTTCATAAGACTTTGGAAGGTGGAGGAGGCGTTAGTGAGCCCAAAAGGCATCACTAGGAACTCATAGTGGCCCTCATGAGTTCTAAAGGCTATTTTGGCTACATCCTCTGGCTTAACCCGGATTTGATGGTAGCCGGACCGTAAATCCAGCTTAGAAAAGATAACAGCACCTTGGAGCTCGTCCATTAGTTCTTCGACCACCGGTATAGGAAACTTATCTTTAACCGTCACGTTGTTCAACCTTCGGTAATCCACACACAACCGCCATGTTCCATCGCCTTCCTTATTAACAAGACGTGGGAGGAGTAGGAACTTTGGCTTGGCTGTATAACTCCTGTTTTCAATAGTTCCTGGACTATCTTTTCAATTTCGTCTTTTTGGTAGTAGGGATAACGGTAAGGCCTTACAGAGATGGGTTTTGTGTTGGGTATGAGGTGTATGGAGTGGTCATGGGAACGTGGAGGTGGTAGCCCTTTTGGCTCAGAAAACACCTCGCCAAACTGATGTAATAGGACTTGAATAGCAGCTGGAATTTGAGAAGCATGTTATTGTGTACTGCCATTTTCTGCTTCTAATATTTGCAGAATCACCCCTTTATTTTCGAGCTTTTTGAGGGTATGGAAGGAGCCCTCCTCAATCAGTTGTACTGCTGTAAGTCTCTGCAACAAAACTTCTATGTTTTCGTAAAAAACATTCATGGTTAGTTTCTCAAAATCCCACAAAACAGTACCCAATTCTCTAGCCATTTCATCCCCAAGACCATATCACATCCAGCCAAGGCCAGAATTTGCACTTCTAAACGGAATGCAGTACCTTGGATTATGACCCTTAGGTCATTACACTTCCCTTCACTTAGAATAAGATCTCCATTGGCCACCCTCACATTGACCTTCTCCAAGTCATCAACAAGCAAGTTGGATTTTTTTAGGATTGCGGGGTCCAAAAAATTATGTGTAGACCGGGTATCAATCAAGATAGTGACCCCTTGGTTTCCAATTCTTCCTTTTACCCTCATTGTTTTAGGGTTATGAGATCCGGTTATTGCATGTAATGAAATTTCGGGATTATTTTTCAGTATTGACATGTCAAAAATAGCTTGGTTTTCTTCCTCTTCCACACCTTTCTCCTCCTCAATGCTCCCACTAACCTCACTGTCCGTCAACACTTCTTCCAGTAAATACAGTTTGGGGTTTTGACATCTATGCCCCGGAACCCATTTTGCATCACAATGGTAACAAAGCCCTTTTTCCCTTCTTTCTTTCATCTGAGTTTGGCTTATTTTATGGATGGGAAAAGTTGGCTTGTGTTGGTTATTTTTGCTGGTTTCAGTTTGATAACTGTTTGGGGATTTCAAGATCCCCGGGTCAGGGGAATAGTTAAAGCTGGATCTGAGGTTTCTTTTGGACAGGTTAACTTTTTCTTCTTGTATTTTGGATAGGCTATTGGCTGTGGTTAGGTTGGTGGGGTTGAAAATTCGTACCGATAATCGTATTTCGTCCTTTAAACCACTTAAAAAATAGCTTAATTTTTAAGTGTCAGACAGCCCCCGTAATCTATTAGCTAAGGTTTCAAACCTTGCCTGGTGGTCCTCTACTGTCCTAGTTTGCCTCAACCTAGTGAGGGCTTCCATAAGGTCATCGTATGAATTAGGGCCGAATCTAATCAACAATGTCGTAGTAAATAAGTCCCAATCTCGGGTCTGAGCAGTGGATTCCATTTCTTGGAACCAAATGAGAGCTTTACCCACCATGTGAAAAGAGGCAAGCCTCAATCGTTGATGTGGTAGTGTATTATGAAAATGGAAAAACTGATTAACTTTGTAAATCCAACCTGCAGGGTCCTCTCCATTGAAGATCGGGAAGCCCAACCTTACTGTTCTGGTCTGCACGTCTCCTGTATAAATTTGGTGTGGCGGCGGTTCCTGCTGGTTTTGCTGTTGATGGTTGTGTTGCTAAAAATGCTGCTGCTGGAAAGTATGCTGCACCTACAGATTTTCATTTTCTTGCCTCAACTGGTCACTTGAAGAAGAGTCCCGAGGACTGCTATTGGTGTTTCTTTTTGTATTTCCCCTGTTAGGATAGCCAGCTGTTGAACTATTGCCTCATTTTGCCTTTTGAGAGTAGACATTTCTGTATCTAGGTGTGGAAATTTAGCATTAGATGTCTTTTGCATCTCATTGTATTGGGACTCTATAGCTTTTTTTAGGGCAATGAGCCCATCTTGTAGCTAGGTAAATCTTGTCCCTTCAGCCATTTTAATGTAAAGCAATGCACAGTAATCAGTGTCTCTGGATACCACTTGTAACAACCCAGATCTACAATAAAATGAACACACAGAGACTCCCTTGAAGGGGCGCCTCCAAGAAGAGATGAGAGAGTAGGTAAGAAGAAGATAGAGAAGGGAAACTAGGTTTTCGTATATTCTCTTTTATAACCGTTTCTGCAGCTACAGTACCCTTATAATAGACTCCTACAGCAAATCAAAATAAAGGCCTCAGCCTTATACAAACTGGACTTAAGTAAATACTACAAATAAAGCAAGCAAAGCAAGAAATAAAGATAAAGTCCAACAGCCAGACTAAGTTGCGGCCCACAACTAAAGTCCCTCTTAATTGACCCACTACGTAAAGGCCCTGGCCCGAGGCCCAGCCCACGAGCTCCTTATTCCCACGGAAGCTTCTACTCAAACTGAAGTGAAGACTTCAATTACTTCAAGTTAGCCCCTTCCTCTCAATAGTCTTCTGTCCTTGGGTTAGGGTTGCAACCCTAACCCCTTCCAGCCACCGCCTGATCTCCACCGCCTGTAAGAGCTCCGACGGAGGTTTGTTACACACTACAAATCAAGAAACTCCACAAGTTAGGTCACATCTATAGTCATAGCAGTAACAGATATGCGTCCTCAAAACCTTGAAACATGAAAATATTGTCTTCCCCGTTTGGTAATTAATAGAAAGGAAAGTAATTAGGGTAACTTAAGTAAATGCCGTCCACAACTCCTCTTCAATCATCTGCTTGCTCCTACACTGCAGGTCCTGCTCGTACTCCTCCCTTATTAAATGGTTTTCAAAATATACATACAGTTCTGACATCCGGCACTATAGTGGGACTGCCATCTTGAGATTATAAATTCTCAGCAAGTTAATCCTAAGACGAAATGCATGATCATATGCAATGACAGCTACAATGATAATCAATGTATGAAAATGCAACATGAATAACCACATTCCTCAACATCTCCATTCCCTTTCTCCGATTTATCCTTATGAATCATACGCCATGGTTTCCCTTAATTATAAACCTGTGCGCACATCCCAGTTCTCTTCATCACAACTCCGTGTAACACTCTTCAGTGTGATTTCTTCTCAAGAACACTTAAGACTCCATGTGACCATCCTTCACCTTAAGCTTCTCTAGACTCAACCATCGAGAAGGCAAGCCCAACAACCCAAGACCGTTACATCTCATCCAAGGATGTTGATAGCATAGTGTCAACCCATCCACTACTTCTTTTTTTAACAACAAAGTGACCAGAGGAGTTAAACTAGGATAATTCTTCATGCCAAACTTGGGGTCATGATTTATCCACCAAGACATTTTAGAAGAAGGCTCGACAAGTTTTGCACATGTTGTTAATAATCAGTATAATGGTGAGAGTATTCATGGAAATTCAGATATGTTATCAAAGGGGAATGATACTAAAATGTTAACCACATTCATGAATCATATAATTAATAAGTATAGTCGAGAGGTAACTTACCTAAGCGTACGTACTAAGTGAAACAATGTATTGTGAAATTCAATCCCTATGAGAAAATAAGTTTCGTTCAAGTTATGCAACAGAGAAGTAGGTTTCCTAAAGAGTGAATTAAGAAAGTAAGGAAATTTGTCCAAGACTCTTGACTTTGCAACTAAATTACTTAGGAAAGTAAAATATGTACTATAATCTTTGATTTTTACCTAAATTGTAAATTAACCCCAATTCCTTATAAACCCCATCTAGTGTCCAAGAATATGAAGAAAAACTCACCCTTTGGACCTATTTCCATCCAACATCGTGCAAATCACTATTTTTCCAAGTGAGGGGAAGGGTTGGCTGGTAAGGAAGATTCCCCTATTATTTCTATTATTGTTCATATATACCTCATGTCTCATTGCAACATTTAAGCTTGAAGATAACACTCCCTAGTCACTATTTTTTTGTCTAATCACATTCTGCCTACCCTCGCACTTGTTGGGAATTTCTTCTTCATATGGTAGGTTCAAGTTATGTCCATCATCTTGTTCAAGGTAATCGGGTGCCCCCGGATTGCATAAGATCATGACAACGAGCCTTTTACTACTAAAAATCAACATTACTGTCACAATATTTGGCTAGTTTATATAAATAGTAACCATTAAAGTTATGGCTCCCTGGTACGCCTTCGTGCCAACAAGCTCATGTAGCAATGCTGGTGGTGATGATAGTATATCCTCCTCTATCTTCATATGTTTTAATTCAAATTAGTACAACATCAATGTGGAGGGTTCCATTGTCAACCAACATCCTCTATCAATCATGTTCTTGATTAACAATAGATTTTTTTCTTTATGTCATAAGGAACCTTAATTCTTGTTAATTATAATTCTAATCACCATTAAATTATAATCGCAAACCATGTGAAATGATAATTAAAGAAAGCATTGCATTTCACTATTATTGTAAATATCTCCATCCACACAATATGTACGTCACTACAAGAAAAATAAACATTTATAGCGAATTATTTACGATGAGCATGACTATTTCTAATGAAAATATACTCATTTGGGCAAGAAACAGTCATTTTAATAGGAAATAAATGGCCATAGATAAATAGTTTTCTTGTAATGTGTATAAATAATTAAGGTAAACAAGATTCATTATTACCTTAAAATTTGGTTATTATTAATTCTCCTTCTCAAAAAAAGTTGGTTTTGAGGGTGAATAATCATAACACCAAACAATACGCCAAAAGACTTTTCTAATATGAAATATTCTTCTCCTAGGAGTGTCCTTTAGGGAGCCTTTGGCCCACTCAAACAAAGATGGGAAGTACTTTGGAGCATATAGCATTACTCAAATACTTTGTCTTTAGAGTTTTGGAGATTCAAATGCCTCCATCCAAAGAGTCTTATTAAGAAGATGATCCTTGAAGATGGGAAAGAACTACAATCAACATAGGAGATTCATGAGGCTGACTGCAATTATTTTTAGAGGTGTTGTCTTCTGATGGGGAGATAACAGACTTTAATTGAGCACCATCATTTCTCCAATAATTTTAGATGAGGACAACATAGTGTTGTGTCAAACTCCATTGTTGCTGGAATTTAAACAGGTCTTACCTAGCATACCTATTGATAATAGCCTGGGCCAAGGTTTGTAGCTCAGCTTTATTCTTATATTGCTAGTATATTGTAGAAGATGACCTTTTTTAGAGGAAATTCTCTACCAACCTTTTATTACATCCTCCTTTATAGTCACTAAACCGAAAGAAGGGGTAGAGGCCGATTTTTCTCTCCTAGAGGAGTAGACAGCTGACGTGGAGGGTGATTTTTCTCTCCTCTGCTAGGGCTTCTTTTGTTCATGTGTGGGCATTGCCGCGCCTCATGATCATGTCGTGTGGCCCTCCGGTAGCTGTCAGAGGGGTGGGTGCTGCTGGGGATCAGGGAGAGGGGTCAGGCGAAAGATCTGGAGATGATGGGGGTGGGAAAGGAACGGGTTATGCAGGGGTGGACGCAAGTTTGCTCAAGCCCTTTAAAGGCCCCTGTCGACTGCAAAATTCAGGCTGCCTTTGAGAAAATTGAAATTTATTAATGGGGCTCTGGGATTTGTTTTCTCGGAGGTGGAGATGGATAAGGTGGCAGAGGAATTGAAGTTTGCTTTGGTGCTAAAGTTTGTGTCGAATAGGCCTTCCATTGATGTGTTGCAGCTACAGATTATCAAGACATGGGGTTGTATGGAAGTCCTTATGATTAGTTTTATGGATGAGGTTCATGTCCTATTGCATCTGGCAAATGAAAAGGATTACAAGCATGTTTGGGCGAGGGAAGGAAGGATGGTTGCACGCTATCAATTCCATCTGTTCAATTGGTCAGTGGAGTTTGATGTAAATAAGGAGCCCTCCATTGCGCCACAATGGATATTTTTACCTGGTTTTCCTTTACATCTATACCGAATGGATTGTCTACAGATTTTGGCATCTCGGTTTGGTAGATTCCTTGGTACTGACAATGCGACGTTATATCAAACTCGGGCTACAGGGGAAAGAATTTGTGTGGAAGTGGATCTCCAAGATGAACCTGTGGATGGTTTTCCATTGGTAGTTGGTCAAAATCATCTTTGGCAGAAAGCAATGTATGGGAAGAGGGGTTTTACTATAAGAAATATTTTCGGCAAGGGCATACGGCGGTAGTGTGTCGATCAGGCGTGAAAACAAGCACCAAAATCACTAGAAACAAGGGGATGTGAGGATTAGGAAAGGAGCGTGAGGATCGAGTATGGAAGGAAGTGGGGAAGAGGAAGTTGCGGTTTCATCTGATGCTAAGAAACAGAGTATGGAGGATTTTCAGGAACCTCCGGCAGAGCAGCAAAGTAATGTGGAAGAGGGGAAGATAGATGAGGTGGTGCGAAATGAGGGGGAAGTGAATGATGGGGGTGAGAGGGAAAATGATGTTAATCAGGTAGAGGAAGGGGAGATTGTGCAGACCGAGAGTGTAGTGGTGGGGGGTGATCCTAGCAAGGAGGTGGTGGAGAATTTGCAGCTGCCAATGATGGGCCATACTATATGCCACGAGGCCCCAGAAATTTCAGTTGATCACGTTAAGGGGAATATTACAATGGAAGCTCCTGAGGTTCAGAAGCCCCAAATTGATAATGCCATGGTATCCGAAAGTGATGAAGAGGAATGTGAGGAAGTGTGGTGTGATGCAAAGCTCAGAACTACACGTGATGAGTCCTTGTTGAACGCAAAAGAGAATGGGGTGAATGGTTTAAAACATCCGTTAGAGAGGCAGCAGGTTCTTAACGGGGGCTGGTGTCTTTGGGTTATTCATCTAAGCGGGAGGTCGATGAAGTATCATTGTTACAGGGAAAAAAATGTATGAGTCGAACACAGAGCGCCGGTTGCTATCTAAAAAGAATATTGAGGAAAAAGCATTGAGGAAGTCCAAGAGGGTTCATACCCGTTCTCATAAATTGGATTTATGATTGATACAATTTTTTCTGGAATATTAGAGGGTTGGGAAGGTCTAGAGGAAGGCTGAAAAAATTAATTAAGAAGTTTCAAGTGGATTTGTTTGCTATTTCAGAGTAGTTTGCGACTGAGGAGCGTATGGCAATATTGGGGAATTTTTTGAGCTACCGTCATTTTCCATCTAATGAAATGCAGGATGGGAAACTGTGGGTTTTTTTGGAAGGATACAATTGCATTTGAGGTGATCTCGTTTACGGCACAGATGATATCAAGTTGGTTCAGCAAGGAAGGCCAACGGATCTTGGTGACGTTTGTTTATGCACAGTGCTCTTATGTGGAACGAAGAGAGCTTTGGAGGAGCCTGGAAGAGATCCAAGTTTCGGGTGTTCCTTGGGTGGTTCTAGGTGATTTTAATGCAATTCGAATGGATGCGGTAAAGATTGGTGGAAATCCAAGGCCTCTAGTATCCATGTCGGATTTTAATGATTGTATTCATCATTGTGGTCTTGTTGATTTATCAAGCACAGGACAACAAATGTCTTGGTGTAATGGCCATGAAGGGGTGTCGCGTAGCTAGGCGAAGCTTGATAGAGTCCTCATTAATACTGCCTTTTCATATTTTTTTGGTTCGGCTCATTTTCGATATCTGAGTCGGAAATCTTCTGACCATTGTCCTATGGTGGTTTATTTGCATAGGCCGTTCTCTTCGTACGGTCCATCCCCGTTTCGTTTCTAGAACATGTGGTGTTCGCATGATAAATTTGTGTCGTGTGTTAAAGAGGGGCTTGGTGCAGGAATGATTTTGCTTGGGGTCTTTCGAAGCTTGCAGTTTGTCTAAAGCGAACGAAGATTGCTCTACGTGAGTGGAACTATAATATTTTTGGGAGAGTGGGTGCTAATCTTCAAGCTCTTGAGGACCGGATGGAAATCCTGGAAAGTCAATTGCAAACTGGCTATTCGGAGGAAGTTGAAGATGAATTTTTGGCTACTAAGTTGGAGTAAGTGTGGGAAAATAGAGAAGCCACTCGCCAACAGAGGAGGAAGTCAAACGAGCGGTATTCTCTATTCCAAAAGAGAGTAGTCCGGGGCCCGATGGTTTTGGATCAGAATTTTATATGTCTTGTTGGGACATTGTAAAGGAAGATCTCTTGGAAGCGGCAAAAGATTTTTTCCAGGGTACTCCTTTTTCCAAGTTCTATTCTTCTTCGTCTATTGTTTTAATTCTGAAGGTGGATAGTCCTTCGAGTTTTGATAAATTTCGCCCTATTAGTGTATGCTCGGTGGCTTACAAAATATTCTCGAAGATTATTGTTTTCAGACTCACTGATATTGTTGGGAAGTTGGTCTCGCATGAGCAAGGTGCTTTTATTCCAGGGCATGGTATCTTCGAAAATATTACGCTGGCATAGAAATTGGTCCACTCTTTACATAAGAAAAGGACGGGAGGTAATGTGATGGTTAAACTGGATATTGCTAAGGCTTATGACAGAGTTAATTGGAAGTTCCTTTTGGAGGTATTGAAGTCGATTGGGTTCGCTGATAATTTTTGCAAGCTCATAATTAATTGTGTGGAGTCCCCGTGGTTCTCGGTGATGATGAACGGAACCTCTAAGGATTTTTTTTAATCAGCCCGGGGCTTACGCCAAGGGGATCCCTTTCCCCTTTGTTATTTATCATCATGGAGGAGGTCTTGACAAGGTTACTTCGGAAGAATTTTGAGGAGGGTCGTATTGGTAGATTTTATCATCCATTTGGGGCGCCTCTAGTATCCTACTTATTATATGCGGATGACATCCTTATTTTTACCAATGGCGGAAAGAGGTCGATAAAAAATTTGGTGAATGTTCTTATACGTATGAGAAATGGTCGGGTCAGAAAATTAGCAAGACTAAATTAGCAATTTTTTTGTCTAAACATATTTCGCAAGCCCGTAAACGGGGTTTATTGAGAAGCACACAGGCTTCACGGAAGGCAAGTTCCTAGTGACATATTTGGGTGCGCCTTTGGTTTCAGGCAAGTTAACTTCCCGAATTATGGAGCCTCTAGTGGATAAAATTCGAAAGAAAATTTTTGGATGGAAATTTAAATTGCTTTCGCAAGGTGGAAGATTGATTTTACTTAGACATGTTCTATCTAGCTTGCCTAAACACTTGATGTCCATCATTAATGTTCCGCTGGGCATTATCTCTCGCATTAATTCTCTTTTGGCTAATTTTTGGTGGAGCGAAGTGGAAGGTAAAAGGAAAGTTCATTGGCGCTCTTGGGGGAAGGTTTGTAAACCAATCTCGGAAGGGGGTTTGGGTGCGAGATCTTAAGGAAGTTCAGAAATCTCTCCACATAAAACTGCTTTCAGATTGCTTACTTCTAACAATTTATGGGCAGATTTTTTCAGGGCCAAATATTGCAGGAATGAACATGTTCTAGCCCGGAAGGAGAGACCAAATGACTCACGGTTTTGGAGATCTATGGTGGTTATCATTTCGGAAGTCATGCAGAATGTGAAAATCTTGGTGCGAGGTGGAAACTCTTCATTTTGGTTTGACAGGTGGCTTGGTTCTGGTCCGCTTTCTGTGAGTATAGAGGCGATCACCAACAAGAAGTTATGTATTCAGGATTGCTGGCATCAAAACAACTGGAACTCTAATTTATTATTGGAGTTGGTGGGAGCCGATAGAACTATGGATATTTCGCGCAATGTATTGGCTCGGAAAAGAGGTGAGGATGTCTGTATTTGGAAGCCAGCACCTGACGGTAATTTCACTACAAGAACTGCATGGGAGGCAATGAGAAGCCGTGGAGAAATTCTAGTGTGGAACAATTGGCTATGGCACCCTTTACTTCCCTCCCAAAAGAATATCCATTTGTTTATGGAAAGTCTGGTTCAATTGTTTGGCCGTAGATGATAGAGTTTAGGCTAAAGGAATTTTGATGGCTTCGGCGTGCGATTGATGTGCGCAGAGGTGCCAGGAAGATAGAGATCACATTCTCTTCAAGTGAGGTTGTTGTAGAAATTTGGCGTCGGGCTAGTGTGTTGTTAGAGACTCCTTTTCATCAGCTCATCCCCTGGAAAAACAAAGTTACAAGCTGGTTTTCTTATGCCAAAAAATCCTCTATGAAAGGTATTCTAATTGGAGAAATGCCATGTGTGATCACATGGTGCTTATGGAAGAGAATATGCAAAGCAAGAATGGAGGGTGTGCAACAAAATGCGGAACAGGTCTAGAGACAAGTTAAGTACTGGGTTAGTGCTATTGCAGTGAGCTCAAGTGCCTTACGAAAGCTTACGATGCCAGACATGGAGATAGTGCGGGAACTCAAACTTCCGCATCATCCATTTTGCGCAAGGCCAAGTAAACTCGTGTCTTGGATTAAGCCTCTTTTGGGTTGGGTCAAGCTGAATTGTGATGGTAGTTGTAGGGGAAATCAGGGTAATTCAGGAGGTGGAGGAATTATTTGAGATTGCCATGGTAGAGCGATAGCGGCTTTTTCTAGTCATTTTGGACAAGGCACGAATAATAGCGCGGAACTGAAAGCAATCCTGGAAGGAATACGTTTGTGTAGACGGCTTTGCTATTTGAATGTGATAATTAAAGTGACTCGCACATTGTCGTGGATTGGCTTCGGAAAGGTACTTGCACTTTATGGTACCTTTGGGATTTTTGGGAGGATCTAGTGGCGGCGTTAGAAGGGTGAATGTCATGGTGCTCCATCAATATAGGGAAGGTAATAGTGCAGCTGATTTTCTTGCTAGAGAGGGAGAAATGGGTAAGAATGTGATTTACGAAGAGCGGTCTACTCTACCTCGTCTCCTAAAGGGGATTCTTTGTTTGGATAGGTGAGGTCTCCCCTCCTTTCGTACATAGGCTTGTTGAGGGTTTTATTTTGTTTTCTCATTTGGTCTTGCAGTTTTGCGGCACTTTTGAGCTTAGGCTTGTTTTAGAGTGGTTTGTTTATTTCAGGGCTGGTTGAGATTTGCCATAATAGGCGGGTTTTGATCGGACTTTGTTTGGTTTTGGGTGGTCTTTGTAGGTTTAGTAGTTCATTTGTTAGATATGTTACCACGGTATTTATCCGCCACAAGTGAGGGATTTTTAATAAACTTGGGTCGGGGCCACACCATAAGTGGTTACATGCAATTTCGGGAAAAAAAAAATCCCAACATTTTTTCTAAGTTTTGGTCTATTAGCTTATGCTTAGTGGTTTGTAAGATCTTCTCCAAGATCTTGGTTAGTAAGCTAGCCTCCTTCCTACCTAGAATGATCTTAGTCTATTATCTCTAGCCTCTAGGGTTGAAGTATGCATGAGACAATATCTATTGCCGAGGAAATGATCTAGAGCACAAACAAGAAGGTGAGGGGATGCAATATAATGATTTAGGTGGATATGAATAAAGCTTATGATTGAATGGAGTGTGGTTTAGTAATGATTGTATTTGAGGCTTTTCATTTGTCGGAATTCTAGAGAAAACCGGCGTATGGCCTCTCCTTCCCTTTCAATCGATGAATGGAACATTTAAAGGTTTCTCTAAATCACCTCTGTATCATTTTATTATTGCAAAGGAAGTACACTCAAGGTTATTGCATAAAGCTTTTGAAGAGGGCATCATAGTACCATTTCAACCAGACAGGATGTGCACTAATCTCATGTCTTTTATATGAAATGATGTCTTCATTTTCCTCAATGGGGCGAGATCATCCTTGCAGGGTTAAAGTCCTCCAGCTTCATGAAAGAATATCATGGCAAAGGTCAACAAATCAAAATCTACTATTCATTTTCTAACCAGAGCCGCGAGAACTAGGTAATCGATTGGGATTAACTCCATGGGATTTCAAGAGGCCAAATTTACATGCATCTACTTATGAGTTCCCCTCTATACAAGACAAATCAAATCCTGATTGTTTAAACTTAAGTGTTGAAAGTTGGGAAAAACTAGCAGGTTGGAAGTCAGCTCTGTTATCAAGTAGGGAAAAATTGGTCCTCATCAAACACATCTTGTCAAGCATTCTTGTACATTTATTATCAGTACTTAATGCTCCTAAGAAGACTATTCAAGAATTATTCATGTTGTTAGCAAACATTTTTGGGAAAGCTTTGAAGGAAAAAAGGAAAAAGAAGTGGGTAGCTTGAAGGTGGTTTGTACATTCGGGATCTGGAAGAGATGAAAAAGCTCTCCATATGAAGTTTGCTTAGAAATTTCTCTGAGAAACCCCAATGGTCTGTGTTCTTCATGTGCAAATACTTGCATCAAACTCACCCATTCTTGATTGCACCTTCATGAAGGGATTCTAATATATGGAAATTAGTGAGAACCTTGATTCCAGAACTTATTAAAGGCACAAGCTAGTTACTAAAAGAGGGAAAATTCTACTCTTCGTATGAAAATTGGACCAACTTAGGTCCCCTGGTGGAAAAAGTGGAACATTTCATCCTTATTAACTAGCAAGTAAAAAGGGTGATTACTTAAAAGTAGCTGCAATAACTCCAAATTGATCAAACTGGTGGGAGAGCCTTTTGCATAGCAATTGAGACAAAAATATATATCTAAAACGAAGGATGTGGCCAACCAATATGTAAGGCCACCTCCCCTGGCAAAATCTATTTGCATCTGCAGCCTGGTCAACCTCTAGGCTACACAGGCCGAGGGTGCAAGGCACTTTGTGGGTGTGGCACCACATATGCCTGCTAGAATATCAATATTCATGTGAAATATTTGTTCAATGGACTGGCTTTTGATTGCAATATCCAGAAATTGACCATACTCTTGGCCTCAAAATGTAACTGCTACTGGCACTCGAATGTTGAATCCTTGGGCCATGTATAGTAGTCAGGAGAACTAGGATTTTCCCTATGGGATTTCTTTGCTAACTCTCTGGACCTGAGACTAGGAGTATGGAACTAAGCAAGAGGAAGTGAAAGATGGTATCATAAAGCTGGACTTGTCTCTCAACTAGAGAAACCGTATGCAATGGAGTTTGTTGGCAGAGAATATGACAAAGTTGTCTCAAGCCAAACCATTGAGCAATGCAGATATCTACACTTTTCAGCAACTCTGCATATCTCCATTTGTAGCATTAAAAGCCCGGGTAATTGTGGAGGTGGTGGAGTCATTAGAGATGAAAGAGGTTTTGCTATGGTTTTGATACAAGAAAAACAATTATGCATATCATACTCTCATCTCACTCCCATTCCACTGCGTAAAATATTGTCACATTTTACGTAATGGGATGGGAGTGTGATATGTAACATTACTCTTGGTACTCCAAGACTATGACTGAATCAAGGGAATTATTGAATGGACTACTTCTCTGCAAGTGCTTCAACCTTAGAGACAAGTGAAAATAGAAATGAATTCAAAATTGGTGGCACAAGAAAGGGCTAGTACAAAGGAGGGGGTGAGGGAGATCTGACAATCACTTGGGTGGGCAAAATGTAGCCAACCATGTAGTGCTTAAATCCAACCAACCGCATGATGGCTAAGATCAAGCAACCCCATCTTGGTCACCACATGCATGGCCAAATCTTATAATGAGATAGCAAGAGCTTGGCCACCAAGGGGTTTCTGAGTCCAAACAGCCCCCTGGTGGCCTAAGGTTGGCTAGTCCGATTTGGTATGATTGTTGGATTGGACCGGTTGGTCTTGGTCCAACATTTAGGAAAAGAGAAAAGATATTTACAACTATGAATTGTGCAACTGCCGCGTAATCGTTTTGAAAAAAGTAAATAAAACATGGGACCCACATGAAAAAAATTAATTTTTTAATTTCAATTTTCAGTCTAGTCTCAAGGTCAAATTTTTCCACCACGAACGAATTAGACTGGACCTCAGAAATATATATGGTTTGTTTATAATTTTTTAAATAGCTTGTTATAAGACAATTTTTATGTAATAAGTTGTAAATTCTAAAATGATGTAATTTTTTTAACATCATTATTTAATATAATCCTTACTTATGTACTTGTTACATTTTATATATAATTAAAATACATACAAAAATGTAACAAGTATAGCCGGGTATATTTTCAAAAATACTTAATTAGAATATTTAGTTAATAGAAAATCACACTTCAGTCTATACTAAAAGCGGCATCATTTTAGAGTGATTGTGCACTTAAACACATCGTTTTGATACTAAATTAAACTGAACACTCTTTTGTGAAATGGCGTCGTCGTATTGACTCTAAACGGCACCATTTCATAAGGTGTATAATCCCTTCATCCCTTAGTTTCCCCTTTTGTTTCCCCCAATTACCTTCTCTCAATCCCTCTCCCTACAACCTTGCCCCTTGAACCCAAGCTCGTTGTTGCCACACCAATTTAGTCTTTGCTTCCTCTGTTACCGCCTCTCTCTATCAACTCAAGATGCCATATCACTCCTCCTAGACGTCTTGATTCTGAGCCTCTAACATGCATGAACCTATATATATATATATATATGAGTAATGTTATATACCATATTTTCATCTCACTTTCATCCTATTATATAAGATGTACATGTTTATTACTATTGAATGATAAAGAATCATCTAATAAAGGATAAATGTGTCACATCTTACATAGTAAAATAAAAGTGAGACAGTAGTACTGTGGTGTATATAGAGTTTTCCTATATATATCTATACTATTATATAAGTGGCTATTAAACGGCTACAGATAGAAATTCTTGTTTTAACGGAGCAAATTCTTGTTTTAACGGCTGTCAAACAGAAATTTTGTTCCCATTCTCTCGAAGCTTCTTCCCGACCCACTCTCTCTCGCTCTCTCTCAATCCTCTGTATATTCTACCCCTTCAAACCTACTCTCTCTCACTCTCGGTAGCCGCTAGCGACGTTGTACGTCTCCTCCAGCCACCAACGTAGCCACCCACAACAGCAGCGCCACCAGACGCAACCCTCAAACCATCGAAGCCGTGAGACCCAGCCACAACGCCTCTCTCTCGCTCTCTCTCTCTTGACTTCTCAGAAACCCCCACTCACTTTCTGCTCTCTCTCTCTCGACCCTCCTCGAACTCACTCTCTCACACCTCTCTCTTTTGTAATCTATTTTTCGTTGGAAACCAGAGGTCTCTCTCTCTCTCTTTCCTCACGATTCTTCAACCGTGTCTCTCAAATCTCCTCTCTACAGATGTTTCCCGTGTTTGGTCTCAAAGAAAATGAAGAAAACTGCAGCCTAGGTCAACCAACGAAGAACACGGTTGTTCTTCATGGGAAAGGTGGAGTTTTTTTTTTTCTTCTTTTGATCTAAGTTTTTTTTTTTTTTGTTTTTTTTTTTTTTTTTGCTTCTTCAAATCTGAATGTAAGATTCTTTGAGATCTGATTTTTTTTTTCCTTGTTCAGATCGTGTATATGTTAACAGTCTGCACCTTGTGATGTAATATGGGCTAAGGGAAATACAAATGAACGATGGAAGGAGCAGTAACAGCAGTGCACAGAGGGTATCCTTGTTTCTGGCTTTATTCTTGTTTGGCTTTCGTGTATATGAATATAGTGTTTTAGTGATTTTGTAGAAATTTTGAAATCTTAGAAATCTTCCTACACAAATCGGAGGGGTTGATTTGTTTTCTTTTTTAAATCTGGGTGGAATGTTCTCTAATGAACAATTTTTGTAATTGTTCTTGTTTCTGTATTTACAGAAATTGCATTTTTCTAATTTCCTTTGTTCTCGGGCATTTCTATTTGTTGTTTCTATTATCTGTGTTTCCGATATTCTCTGCAGCCAAACAGGGTCTTCAAACAGCTGTAGCTTGCTAATAACAGTTATTTTTTGGTTATCAGGAATTAAATGAACCAAGGGCCGAACTGATTAATAGAATTGAAGCAGGTAACTTTAGTGGGAATAATGGTTGTTAATTTCTTCAATTTGGTTTCATACATTTCAGTTCTAACTACAGACTGCTTTTTATTTTTAATTTTTTGAGCTATTAGGATTTGCAAAATTAGAGATCAAAGCTAGACACTCAAGTTAAGGTCTATTCTGATGTAAGTGTTTGCTGGGTATCACAAAACGTGGTTGTATGTTTATTTTGTTTTGTTTTCTATATATGAAAACTCTGTGCATGACTTTGGATGTATTTTTATTTTTTTGAATTTTTTATATATAGTCATTTGTGCTTGAATAAAGTATCTCGTTTACATGGGTGCTTGTTCTGTTTTTTGAACTTTCAAGTATTGGAATTGATATTTGGATCTTATGCTGGGTTTGCCCACACTTCTGGTTGGGGATTGCCATTAGAAACATCATATGTTTGATAAAATGGTGGTCTTTATGTAAATAAAACAAATAATTTGAGATTAGGTTGACAGCTATGCTTGTAAATAGATATATAAGGATATTAGCAGACAATGTATATCTAATGTGTTCCCTTTGGCGTTGTATTATGCTGAATTTTCTTCATCGATATGACGATATCTAATTGAACATCTAATTGGCATACCCAAACTCCCTGCATCAAATAGTATACAGCTTGGTGTTGTATTCTGCTGGATTTTCTTCATCGATATCTATATTCAAGTCATGTAACTGGCATGGATTTAACTTTCTGTCACCTAGAAAGGGGTGAAATGCATACATGGATAATAATATATAAACTCGTTTTTACTTGTGAATGGTTCAGGCATTATTTGATTTTGTTCTTTTCTCTTTTAAAGATCTGCTTGGCTATAATTGATTTATTAGGTTTATGTAATGATAGTACTCAAACACTCCCAAAGACTTGGTGCTGCTGCATCCATTAGCAATCATTTCTGGAGGAACTCGGTCACGCACTACGACTTGCAAATGAGTAGTAACTTTAGCAAACGTTGGAGTGGAAACAATGTAATGTAGGCAGTAATGCTGTTAGTAAAAAAGATTAAAATGCATAGCGTTTATTTTTATTATTGGGTTTTGTCATCTGACTTTTACTTTTCATGCTTGATAATCAGTTTTCACTAGCAGGAGTTTTTGATCTCTTGCGGTTGTGTCTATTGCCTTTGTATGTTAAGAAGTTAATCTCCAAAATTGGAAGTACTTTGGTTTGTGATTCAGCAATGGGATTATGATGTTTTCTTTCCATGATATTGAATCTTTTTTACATGCAGGAGATAGTTTCAATATACCCTGTTTTATCACCACCAAATCTTCTGGTTCTCTTCATGTAACATCAAACTATTCAAAGCTGGAGTCTATTGTCAAATTTAATTGTTGTTATGATTGGAAATCTAGATGTTTACAGGGGGCACGGCATTATAGTTGCATCGGCTCTTTCTATGTTGATTATAGTTTCTTCCCCTTGTTCTTGTTTCACTTCCATTTTAAATGGTGTGCCATTTGTTTTCATTGAATGTGGCCTGACCATCTCAACCTTTCATTCACAGTGGTTAAAATTCTATAGAGGTGGAAGTCCCTTTCACATTTTCTCTTCAGATTTTACAATTTCTCTGAAAAAAAAAAAAAAAGAGAAAACAGGTTCTCCCCCATTTCGTCATGTAGCAGGCAGGCCTGTAATGGGTGGCTTTGCTAATTATTTTTTGTTTTGCAATCTGAAAAGGTCGATTTTTCTTGAAATTCATTATTTCAATCTAATTATGATGGGACTTAGGTGGCAAAACTGATTAGATGCTGCTTCTTGGTTTGTAGGTTGGTGAACTTAAGAAACTAGTAGAAGAGGGAAAAGTCAAGTATATTGGTCTACCTGAAGCCAGCCCTGACACAATAAGGAGGGCACATGCTATCCATCCAATCACAGCTCTACAAATGGAGTGGTCTCTCTGGACACATGATCTTGAGGAAGAGATAATCCCACTTTGCAGGTTTGTTCAACTTATAGCTCAAGTATTTACTAATTATGTTGTCCAGAATTATGACTTGATGGTTTTGTGCATGCAGGGAAAATGGAATTGGAATATTTCCAAACAGCCCTCTTGGTCGCGGCTTTTTTGCTGGCAAAGGAGTTGTGGAATAGTTTCACCAATAAGATACTACAGTTCTCGATTTTGCTTCTTTCAGAATCTTGCTTAACCGTGGCTGTTTATTGTCTTAGAACTTACTATTTTTTATTCCGCTTTACCATAAGATACTACAACAACTGTTTTTAATGATGAAAAATGGATAGAGTGATTAATTTATCTTTAGATAAATGATTGTTCGTCAAATCTTTTTGTGTACTTGTTATGGCATGACTGTCGAGAGATGTCCGGATAATCCGATGCTTAGTTGTTGTGAGATTTTAGACGGGAAGGTAAATGAATCTCTGTACAGTTTGTGCCTCTGATTTTCTGTGGATTGACTTTGATGTTCTATAACTTGTATTAACTTGGAACTAAATCTTCATATTATGCTATATGTCTTTATAGCCTGGTAAATACGTGTGGCAAACTTATAAAGAAGTGTATGAATTGGTAATTAAAGTGGGAAATGCTATGCAAAGTTGTGGCTTTGGGGATCAGAAGAACCCCACATATGGCATTCCTTGGCAATCCTGGATCAAGCAGTTGCTGACAAGTTTGTTTGTGTCTCATAATGATGTTTCTTTATTTTCCTTCAACACTGAAATTCTTGTTTATATTGCGATACTACAAACTCAGACGAAAACATTCAAAAAAATAATTGATTTTGATCGGATGGTAATAATCTAGATCATCTCCATATATAAAGGCCACTAGCTAGCTTTATATATAACACAAAAGAAAAGATTAAGACAAATGTATTTAATTTATATATTTTGGTAATTATATATATGTTTGAAAATAACTAATTGATTTAAGAAAACAATATTAATCTGAAATCATGTACGTCTACATGAACTGATTATGAAATATTATAGTACTTGTTACTTATAATATTTATTTGCATGACTTAAACCAAATTAAGTTAGATCATAGGTGATTAATTATTTTAAATAAAAAATGAATTATCATAGAGTAATTTGTGAAAGGTGGTTATATATTTGGGATGTGCAGGCGGTGGACGTCGACTCGATTATGGAGTTCATGTCATAATCAAATAATTTATTTATTCAACTATAGATTAAGACCACTTTTGATGCTGTAGGGATAGACATTTTGGTATGCAATGATCTATTTGGCTTGCGATGTTTATTTGTAGGACCATATTATTGCTTCTATTAATGCTCTTCTTTTATAATATATCACAGCGTGTAATTATTTATAAATTACATAAACACTATATCGTTATTTAATTAACTAAAATATTACATCTTTATTAATAAAAAAATTAGTTCTTAACAAAAAAGAATATAAACTAAGCAAACGTGCATTGCACGTTACTTTCACCTAGTATATATATATATATATATATATATATATATATATATATAAATATATACATACTGCTACTTGCTCATCTCATATGGACCACTAGACCTAGCATGTCATATTAAAAAAAACATAAATTTATTTTTATATTATTATCAACGGTATTAATTTGTTATCATGATGGTAAGCATCTGCAGAATGATTCATTGATTACAAACAAGTATCAAATCCCTTAATAAACCTCCAAAAATGTACCATTTTGTTCAAGATCAAACAATAATGTTGCCAATAGTTCCAATCAATCTACCTTGTTTCCAAAATCATAATTTCATTCTATTCTATTGCACTAAAGAAATATCACAACCTACAATTGATGAGCCTTGTTTTATAATCATTTCTATTAAAAATAGAAAAATGGATCCGAAGAGAAGATGTCTAGTAATTGAGGAAAAAAGAATGTTACATATGTTCTTTTTTTTTTTTTAATATGACTTGATATTGCTACGTGGCATGCTGGCTGCCAAGTTAAACGGTCTATCTGAGCGGTAAACTCGTATGGCTAAATAGCATTTTCATATATACACACTAAGAAGTTGATTGTACGTTAATTGTGGAAGGTTAAAATAATGGTCAGAAGTTATCTCGAATTAATCCATACATCTTGTTGAGGACGTGTTTCATCACTGCACACTCTCGACCTCTTGCAACCAAAGAGTAACAGGACTTGGGGGGTAAAAAGGGACCCTCTGATGCCTAAGTCAGTAATGATATGTGTAATCTCAGAGCCAAAAATATTCCAACCCTCATAAATGTACCTGCCCCCTTTAATTAGACGATTTGCCTTCATAGGATCATTTGGATTAACGACCTCACCCACTATCCAAAATTTGAATCCTGGTTCCTTTGAGTTATCCATCTGTTTTGAGTGAATATCTTAATAATCTCAGGATAAGCGGTCGAGCATTCCCTTTAATAATTCAACCTAAACCCTGTTGAGTCGGGGGGTGTTTAAGCCTTAAGTGTTTTGTTGAGCCGTAAAGGCCCAAGCCCAATGTGGCACCCTGCAGGCCCTTATGGTGGTATTAAAGCCCTTCCAGTTACCCTGCGATGGGACTTTTATGTTTAAGTGTCTTTAGCCTCCCTCAGTTGTTGAATTGATTTGTTCCTCTCCAGTTACCCCACGATAAGGACGAGCCCTTAGTGTGTCACGCGGTGGGGCTTTCGAATCCATGAGACGTTGGGCCTTGCATTTTTTCTGGCTACCCCGCGAGCCCTTATCATGTCTCACGCGGTGGGGCTTTCATGTCCATGAGGCGTTGGGCCTTGCGGTTTGGGCCTGCGCTTCTTCTGGCTACCTCGCGAGCCCCTACGCTTCATGATTCCCCCACGATGTCTGTCAGAAGTCAATACGCTTTCCCCTTATCAACTGCCATCAGTATTTATTATAAAGTGTTATTTCCCCCTTCCTATCTTTTCGCACACTTCTTCATTTCTTGCATCCGGCCTTTCGTGCCCTTTGGCTTTCTTCTTCCTCTTCCTCTGTCTCATTCTTCTACTTTTGTGTTCCCATGGCTTCCAACAAAGACCAAGTTGCAAGCTCCTCTCGCAGTGGTGGTCATTCGTGACCCCGCAAGCCTTCTGCCCTTGGTGATGGTGCCGCTGCTAACCCTAATATTGAAAGGGGAGTATCTCGTTCTATTTTTGAGGGTCACTGCTTGGTTTCCTCCCTCTCCCGTCACGAACTGGATGGTACGAGGGATCATTTCAATATCCCCGACTCACTGGGGTTGTTGTCGCCTGGCCAGTGGCACGGAGTAGTTGACATTAGAGGTATGGTTGTTTCTGTCGTCCTCTACTTGGCTATGTTTTCAATGGGGCTTCGTTTGCCCTTTGTACGGCCTGTCCGTGACATCTAAGACATCTTAGGTCTTGCTCCGGCCCAATTGGTGCCCAATGCATGGCGTATTTTGATGGCTTACTGCATTTTGTGTCGGGGAGTTATGGAGTCCACTGGTAATAATTATTTTGATCTCACCGCTCGGGAATTCCTTTCTCTTCATGGGTTTAGGTGTTTAAATGGATATTTCTATAGCTTTAGATCCCGTAGCAAACTGGTGCAGCTTGAGTATAAATATTCACATGCTAAGGATTGGTCAAAGAAGTTTTTCTTTGTTTCAGGAAGGGGGTGGGAATTTCCGACAAGCGAGGTTTCACACTGGGAATTCCCCCAATTCAAGCAACTTGGTTGCTCGTTCCCGACGAACGTGACTTTGAGGTCCTACTGTCTCCCTAAGAAGAAACTCGCATTCGCTTGGTTCAATTTTGGGCGATGGTAAACCTTAAGTCTACCTGGTCTAATGCCCTTTTGATGCCCATCAATATCAATAGATTCTTGATGGTACCTAGTCGAGCCCATGTGCTTGGCTGTGAGATCCTTAGTGCCCCCTTGCCGACGGGGAATTTAAAAAGGGGACCACACTCAGAGGTAGGGGGAAAGAAAAAGAAAACTCGCCTCGTGGTGGATGATGGCGTTCCACCTCCCCCCCCCCCGCCCCCCCCGATAAGCACAGGAGAGGGGTCGGGGAACCCTTCATTAACCCAGTTTGATTCACTAGATGCCATTATGGCCCAAGCGGATGCCAAGTTGGACTTTATTCTTGATGCCAAGGAGGACTTGAGGTTAGAAGCTCCTTCTGGATGAGTAATCACTCCCGAGGGTGCCCCTCCCCAGGAGGGGGAGGATTTTATCTCTGTTATGGACCTAGATTTCCTCAACGCACACCCTTTCGGCGACCTTCCTTCCTTGTTGGATATGGGGACTCATTTCAACCTAGGGATGCTGGTGAGCCATCTCCTACTGCCTCGACGGCCTTGGGTGGGGACACTCCTGAACTGCCCTTTATCTTCTCGAATTTATCCTTTGCTAGTGGGAGCAGGCTGTCGATTCCTCCCCCCCCCCCCCCTTCAGCACTTCTCTGAGAGGGGTGGGGAACCTTCTCTGACCTTTCCTGTTGGCGATTGTCAGGGTGGACATCCCGACAGGTCTCCATTCGAGGAGGGTGTCGCCATTCCCCCAGCCAACCAAATAACCGGGACGTCAGCTCAAGCAACCATCAACCCGTCACCTCCCCCTACTTGGGAGTCTTTGACCCCAGAGGACATGGCTGGGATTTCCTTCCAGATTCCAAATACTGGGCATGGTGCTTCCTCTTCTCGGCCAGAGGACTCTTCTCAGACCTTCAGATCACGTCGTGATAAAGCATTCTGTTCCACCATTCTCAACTTACGCAGCATTTTTTCGCCAGTGACTTTATTTTATTTTGTTCTGACTTTTCCTGGATTCGTTTTATTGGGCTATGATTTTTCACATCCTGATTAGGTTTTTGCAAGGAGTTGATAAGTTGGTTGCGGTGCTTGTGGAAGATTGCATGGAGCTTGAAAAAGAAAATGACTCCATGCGTTGATTCATCGGCCCACAAGGCTATTGTTTCTACCCAGGAGGAGAAAGAGAAGCTGGCTGGGGAGCTTTCTCGAATTGAAGCTACTTACCGGGAAGAACAGGTTGCCTCCCTCCAATCCCAGCTAGCGAGCACATTAGACGAAGCCGCACTGTACAAAGCTAGTGCCGCCGAGAGGGAGGCTGAACAAAACAGCCTGACCACCTGCCAAAGTGAGATGGAGAAAGAAGTGGAGGATCTGCGGATGGCAAAAATTGATTGCCTCTTACACTTAGCTGCTTCTGAGGATGAATGGTGAGAAATCAATATCCGATTGTGAGTTGCTCGAGGCGATAAGGTTAAAGCAAAGCAGGATTTGGCCGTAGCCAAGAGTGCTCTTAAAGAGCACAACCGCAATCTCTTGATGCTGAACCAGAGCTGGGGGACTAACAAGAAAACCTTGATTGCTTCTGAAAAGAAAATCTCCAAGTTGAATCAGGAGTTGGGTTGCTTGCAAAAGCAAATTGATCGCCTTATCCCTCATATTAGCTTTGCCCGTGCAATTCAGGACCGTGGTTTTGGGCTTGGCTTCAAACTCGACATCAAATATCCTAAGACCGATCTCCGCAAGTTGAAGTGGAGAGAGATAAGAGCCAATCCAGTCGCTTATCATTATTTTGACTCTATCGGGCGAGATGTGATGCCAGATGCCTTTCCCCCTCCTCATGTTCCTTGATGTTTTATTTTTAGCATTTCTTGACTATGTTTAAATTTTCGGGCAAAGTGCCCCTTAGTAATTGTATATTTTGATACTCTTGGATTGTTTTCAAGCAATATGAATGTTTGGAATTAAAGACTTTGTTCCTTTGTTTTAATAATGGAGTTGTACATGTATGGGTTGTAAACAAAACTTGTTACAGTTTAAGTCAAAGAAAACAAAAGCAAAGACGAACTTAACTTATCTAAAATTCAATTGCGTGGTTGGGCCAATCATGTGGTGATTTGCTCAACCGCATAAACCTGGGCGAATGGACTATGACGAGAGAGCTGCTTGATCGTTTAGTTACGGCGAGTGGCGTAACGGGAAGGTTCCTCGACCGTGTAGCCTTGGCGAAAAGGTGTAGTAGGAAAGTTCTTGACTGCGTAATCCTGGCAACTGGAGTATGGTGGGAGAGTTGCTTGACCGCTTGATGTTGGCGAGTGGCATAACGGGAAGATTCCTCGACTGTGTAGCCTTGGCGAGAAGGTTCCTAGAACTTTCTTGGATGTTCAGAATTCCACGGGTGAGGCAAGTCATGCCCTACTGCATCCTTTAGGCGGTAAGATCCCTGGCAATTGGTTCCTATAACCACATATGGCCCCTCCCATCTTAGGCCTAGTTTTCCTTCTTCCTAAGTGGTCACCCCGAACTCTTTTAGCACCAAGTCGCCAACTTTGAAGGGTCTCGATCTTACTCTCTCGTTGAAATACCGCTCCGTCTTCCTCTTGTAGGCAGCCACCCTTATCTCAACACTTCCCCTTCTTTCCTCTAACAAGTCTAGATGCTCTTCCAATTTCTTTCGATTTTCATCATTATCGAAGTGAAGATTCATATGACTTGGTACCCCCACTTCTACAGGTATCATGGCCTTGGTTTCATACACCAAGGCAAATGGAGTTTCTCCTATTGATGTCTGTGGTGTTGTCCTATATGCCCATAAGATCTCGAGAAGTTCGTCGGCCCACGCCCCTTTCTTCTCGCCTATCTTCTTCTTCAATGTGCCGACTATGGTCTTATTGGTCGCCTCGACTTGTCCATTTCCTTGTGGGTGTCTGGGGGATGAATATTTGACCTTGATCCCGAGCTCTGAACACCACCTACAATAATGTACTGAATCGAATTGTTTGCCATTGTCGGAAACGATGCTTTGTGGTATCCTAAATTTGAACATGATTGTCTTCCATATGAATTTCTTCAAATTTTGAGCAATCACCATCACCATTGCCTCAGCTTCTGCCCACTTCATGAAATAGTCGACGGCGACAATGATGAATTTTGTTCCTCCTTTACCCACGGGCATAAGGCCCACCAGTTCTATCTCCCATTGGGCAAACGGCCATGGAGTCGTCATCGACTTCAATTCTTCTGGTGGCACTCAAGACCGATGGGTGCAGTTGGCACTGGGCACATTTTTTCACAAACTCCTTTGACTCCCGTAGGGCGTTCGGCCAATAGTAGTCTGCCCTCATGACTTTCACTGCCAATGACCTTCCCCCTGAATGGTTCCCACAAATGCCTTCATGTACTTCCTTCATCACATATTCGGCCTCCTCCTTCAATATGTATCTTAGCAATGGGCTTGAGAAACCCCGTTTGTACAACGTCCCGTCTATCAAGGTGAACCAAGCTGCTTTATTTCTTACTTTCATTGCCTCATCCCAAGAAGCGGGTAGCTCCCCCTCCTTCAAGCATTTGATAATGTCATCTGCCCATCCTGACAAACTTCCATCGATACCAAAAATTTCTTCCCCTATTGCTGTCACATCTACTGTCCTGAGGATTAATTGCCATGGCAACATCTGCTTATGCCCTGTCGAGGTTGTTCGTGCCAGCTAATCCGCCTTCCAATTGTCCCCCTAGAATTCGTTCACTTTGAAAATACTAGAACTAACGGGATTTCTCTTGGACGTGATGGAGCTACCTTATCAGTTTTGGTCCCTTTGCTGAATATTCTCTCGTGACCTGGTCAACTACTACCTGGGAGTTTGCTTTCATTGTTATCAACCTTCCTCCTGATATTTCAGTTATGGTCAATCCCATGAGTACTGCCTCGTACTCTGCTTCATTGTTCGTTACCTTGAAATTCAATCGGATAGCGTTAAATGATTTCGCGCTATCGTCCACTATTAAATGCACGCCCGTGCCTCCTCCTGCCCGACAAGATGAGCCATCAACATATACCAGCCATGGTTCCATTTCGGGCATCTTTGGCATCTCCTCGGGAAAGTTCATTAATTCCGCCACAAAATTGGCTAGGACTTATCCTTTGACAGTGGTTTTGGGAACATAACTGATGTCATATTCACTCAACTCGACTGACCATATCACCAGCCGCCCTGAAGTGTCTAGCCTTTGGAGTACCTTCTGCAAGGGTGTGGATGTGATGACCCTTATGGGATGGGCTTGGAAATAAGGGCGTAATCGCCGGCCGACGTCACCAAAGCGAAGGCGATCAGCTCTATCTTTGGTATCTTCTAGGCCCCTTTTAGGGCTTTACTGACATAATACACCCTCAATTGCTCCTTACCATCATCTCTGACTAAAGCGGCGGAAACAGCATCCGAGGTGGCGGCCAAATACATTGACAAGGGTTCCCCCTGCTTGGTTAAACTAAGTAGTGGAGGGTGGGTTAGGTATTCTTTCAACTGTGCAAACGCTTCCTCACATCGTGTATCCCATTCTTGGGCCTTCTTTAATACCTGGAAAAAAAAAAAAAAAAAAAAAAAAAAAAAAAAAAAAAAAAAAAAAAGGAATGCATTTGTCCGTTCAACGGGACACGAATCTGCTGAGGGCCGTTATTCTCCCTACCAATTCATGGACCTCATTAAGGGTCGTGGGTGGTTTCATTTCAATGATCGCCCTGAGTTTCTCGAGATTCGCTTCGATGCCTCTCTCAAACACCATGAAGCCCAAGAATTTGCCCAACTGAACCTCGAACGCGCACTTAGTTGGGTTGAGCCTCATTTTGTACTGGCGTATCACACCAAAAGCATCCTTCAAATCTTCCAAATGCTACAAAAACTCCATGTTTTTTACCAAAAGATCGTCACATACACCTCCATGCTCCAGCCTATCTGATCCATGAACATTTTGTTAACTAGTCTTTGGTAGGTTGCTCCTACATTCTTCAATCCGGAGGGCATAACCCTGTAATAGTATAGGAGTCGGTCAGTTATGAAGGTCGTTTTATCCTGGAGAGGGAAGCTATCTTTTGGTCAGGTTTTGCTGAGGTCCGTGAAGTCCATGCACATTCGCCACTTGCTGTTGGACTTCTTTACTAAGACCACGTTTGACAACCATTCTGGGTACTGAGTCTCCCTAATAAACCCTGCTACCAACAATCTATCCAGTTCCTCTGCCATCGCTTTGTACTTCTCGATGCTGAAATTCTCTTCTTCTATTTAACAGGCCTTGTGTCCGGGTTAACATTCAGTCGGTGCTCTATTACCTCATTACTGATTCTTGGCATATCTTAATGATTTCATGCGAAGATGTCTTTGTGCCCCAAGAGGAGCTGTATTAGGCAGGTCTTTTCCTCCTTTGCCATCATAGTCCAGATCCTTACATGGTTACTTGGTTGGGTTGGATCGAAAGGCACGAGTTCCAATGGTTCATCGACTTCTCCTTGCCTCAGCATTTCCTCATCCCTCGTATCTGCCTCCGTCATAAAAACCTCAAGAGGAGGCGGTGGGTAGGTCCCATCGCCATTTTCTCACAGCTCTGCCATTTTTACATCTCACTCTCCTCTTTTTAGTTCTTGCACATAGCACTCTTGGGCAACCACCTGTTCACCGCGTACCTCGCCAACTCCTACTTTCGTAAGAAATTTCATTTTCAGATGGTAAGTGGACGTGATCGCTTTCAAGGCGTTCAAAGTTGGCCGGCCTATAATGGCATTATACGATGATGGCATTCTGACCACCAAGAACTCAGTCACAGTGTGGCGAGGTGAGGATCAGTTCCCACTGACACAGGCAATGTGATGGACCCCATGGGTTGGACTGTGTCTCCCGTAAGTCCCTTCAACTTGGTTGGCGCTGGACGACGTTGACTCATATTTAACCCCTCATCTTCGTAAAAGCATCCCACAACAGGATGTCCGTCGAGCTCCCGTTATCTATCAATATCCTCTTTGTCGTGTAATTGGCTACCATCATTGTAACCACTAATGCATCATCGTGGGGGTATACCACCCCTCGGGAATCTTCTTCACCAAAGGAAATTGGGGGCAAGGCCTGCACCAGAGCCTATTTTACCAACCTCTCCACACTGTAAACTTCTTCATACCTTGCCCATCTTGCATAGGCTTTTCTTCCTGCTGAAGTTGGGCCACCTCCTGCATACCCTCCGGCTATGGTACGGATCTCTCCCAAAGGTGGGTTCCGCCAATCTGTATCTGGCCTAGGTCGGTAGTTTCTCGGCTCCTATGATCGCCTCACCCTCTTGGGTGATTCTTTCCTCCTCGGGCTCTCACTTCGTTTGAGCTTACGCTCCTGTCTCCTGTTGTTTGAATGCCATGGCGGAAAGGTGTTTTTGGCAACAATGCGTTCTAGCTCTTCATTGCCCTTCATTTCTTCAATTTCTTGTTTTAGCGTACGACAATCTTCGGTCCGATGGCCATTCGTTCTGTGGTAAGTACAGTACCTTTGAGTCTACCTCCAGTGGTCTTCCTCGCACCTAGTTTCCTTCGTAATGTCCTGATCTTGCGTACTGGAATAATGTACATGGTTGTTGCTATAATGTCCCGTGAGCATTTCCTGCTTTTTCTTGTACTAATTCTTTCTTGGTCTCCTAGGGCCTTTCTTCGACGCACTCTCCTCCTTTCACCCAGGCCTAGTGGTGAGGGCGATCAATGTATCTTCGGCATTCATGTAATCTTCTGCCCGATCCATAAATTCCCGCAAAGTGGATGGTGTTTTCCTTGCTAACTCAGTCATGAAGGGACTCCTTGGCCAGATTCCCCTGAGTAGTGCTGTCAACATGATCTTTTCGTCTTGATCATTAGCGGTCATTCTTTCTTTATTGAACCGCGCCAAATACACCTTCAAACTCTCGTCTTCCCTCTGCTTTACCGTCAATAGGTATGTTGACGGTCGTCTCCTTCGTCGACTGGCCATGAATCGAGTGATGCACTGCCTGCCTAGTTCATCAAAATTCTCAATAGAGCCCCGTTGCAGTGCTCTGAACCATCTTCAGCCTGCTCCTTTTAACGTCAAAGGAAACGCTCTACATGCAATCTCTCCTGGGATTCCATGGAGAATCATGTGGGCCTTAAAAGTCTCCAAATGTTCCATCGAATCCTTGATCCCGTCGTACATGTCTATCGACGAGACCTTGAATTTTGGTGAAAGTGGCACTGCCATAATCTCTTAAGTGTATGGTAAGTTGGTGCTGGTTAGCAACTGATCGACGGAAGACGAGGTCCCTATCTTCTTGGTCATTTCCTCGTATTTATCCAACAAGTTACGCAAGTCATGATGCTTCTTCTTTGTTTCCTCGTTCTCTTGGGAGGCTTTACCTGCTTCCATACTGTAAGCCTCCATCTCTACCCTGTCAACTGACTAGATGTCGTGTTTTCTCCTGACAACCCTTTCTTTGCCTTGAAAACTTCATTCTCCTTTCGCAATGATTCGACCTTGGTGGTGAGCCTCCTAACTATTTCTACCATTTCTACAAGTATTCCCTCCATGTTTCACGACGTCTCCTCCTAATCTCAAGTTGCCTAAGATCGAGTGGTAGTGGGCATGTGAAAAGCACACTGATTGTAAGATAACTGAATATCCCACAAACGGCGCGAACTGTTAAGGACATGTTTCAATGCTGCACACTCAAAACCTTTTGCAACCAAAGAGTAAGAGGACTTAGGGGGTAAAAGGGGACCCTCTGATGCCTAAGTTAGCAATGATATGTATAATCTCAGAGCCAAAATATTCTAGCCTTCATTAACATACCTGCCCCCTTTAAATAGACGATTTGCCTTCCTGGGATCATCTAGAGTAACGGCCTCACCCACTATCCAAAATTGAATCCTGGTTTCTTTGAGTTATCCATATGTTTTGAATGAATATCTTAATAATCCCAGGATAAGCGGGCGGGTATTCCCTCCCCGCCCCCACCCCACATGGATCGGGGGCAGGGTTTTCACCCTTGCCCCCACATCCCGAGGCAAGGTACCCCACCCCCCGCCTACTTCAATAATGAACTACAGTCCACTAGACTCAAAAATTATTCATGAGTCCAAAAGTGATCAAAAACATATTTTTGGACTCAAATTGTAAATTTAAATTTATAAATATAACTATAATTTAAAAATTATGTAGTTTTTAAATTTACTAGTGCATATTTTGTGTAAATTGTAGTGTAGTATGGTGACCTTTTTATAGATTGCCTTCACAATACAAGTCTCACACTTAAGCAATGTATGACTCTTATATTACCTTGGAAATCTATAAAAAGATCACCCTCCCTACTGCATCACAATTTACACAAAATATTAAGTAAAGGTTCTACTTAATACATATTACCATATTTATATATAGTACAAATAATAAATATTTATAAATATGTATAGTACAAATATATATATATAAATATATAGTGCAGGGCGGGGGAAATGCGGGGCGGGATTGGGCCCTCCTCGCCCCTCGCCCCCGCTAGGGGGGCCAAATTTGGGGTAGGGGTGGGGCAAACGGGGGTGGGGCTGCGGGGTGCAGGGCCCGCTACCCACCCCTAGCAAAGAGCGTTGAACAAGATTTATGATTTTGGATCATTTCACAAAAATAACAAATGGTGATCCACATAAACCCGGCACCAACGTTGCATTTAATTATTGCGGTGCAGATTATGTATATTATATGAAAAAGAATAGGAAAAAACCAATAAATTATCATATTGAACATCAATGTAAAAAAAACCTATTTAAGAATATGGATAAGAACCAAACTATCTTAGATTTCAAGCTTAAGGAAGGAGATACTAGTAGCACGAGACTTGTTATGATAATCTATAGTGTTTAGACTTGTAGACAAATCGTAGCAGAAAAGATAATGCTTGATAATTTGCCATTTAAATTTGTTGAAGGAGAGGGATTAAGAAGACTATGCTTGTCATTCAACCTAAGTGGGATAGAAATCTCATCTTGTGTAACAGCAGTGAATATTGCCTTACAACGAATATATGGACATCTATGTAAAATGTAACCTACAATTGTCTCTCTGCACATTTAATTGACAATGACTGGAAACTATACAAAAGTATGCTATACTTTTATTTAGTTGAAAATCATAAGGGCTTGACACTTAGTAGTTGAGATAGACTTGATTGATTGGAGGCGGCCAAAATTATTTTCAATTACTATTGATAATGTGTGTTTAAACAATGGAGCACTCACTTTTGTTTCAAAGAGAACTGCTACATATATAAAGAGATTACACAAATAAATCCATAAACTAATGTGGTTTAATGGGATCCGTTAGATTTTTACATTAAATGTAACTTTAGAATCTAACTTACAACATCAAGCCACATCAATTTGTTGGTTTACTTGTGTAATGATTTTGTATCTAAAGTATTTCCCTTTTCCAAAAAAGAAAAAACTGAAAAAAAAAATTAAGCTGTCACTCAATACGTGTAGTGTTGTACGTAAAGTTGTGCGTACATGTTGTTAGGCCTGTGCATGAAAGGGCTTAGCCCGATCAAACCGAAAGGCCCGACATGGGGTTCAACGGGTCAAACCCAATACCGGGTTCATTTCATCTAATTCGGTCGAAACTGATTACCTCCGAGCAAAAGGAAAAGAACCAGCGCCTGCTCCTATTCATAATCATTTTATATCCATGATTACCTTTCTATTCAATTTGATTCGATTCAATTCGATCCCTTCTCTCATTCCATCACGATCATGTAATTCTCACATGCTTTACTCCTTCATGAGCTGAGTTCTCCTAAACATGCCGGTTTGTTGTATTATAGATATTATTTATTTTTTTGTTTAAACTATTTTAGGGCTTCGATCAAGCCTCGCTCTTTCAATTTTTTGGTTGAGTATTATGCACTTTCTTGTATTTAATCATGGATTGCTCATGAGTCATTATTTAATTTTCTATTGTGTAGTCTCAGATTATCAAACAAACCATCATTTTTACCCGGCCCGATTGGTTCATGTCGAGCCAGGCCAAAATAGTTCTTGGGCAGGCCAATGTGCAAGCCTGCATGTTGTACTATTCCTACTTAAATAAAGGCAGTTCTTTTCTTAAGAAGAGTTTCAGCCTACGTAAAAAACAAAAGACAATTCTCCTCTCTTTTCTCTCAGGAAAAGAGGTGGAGCGAGAGTGAGTGCTAGAGGCACGCGGTGAGTGAGTGGGAGGTGGATATAACATAAAAGGAAAGGAAAGAAGGTGGTCCCTGTGGTCCCGGGGAAGATTCAAGAGGTTACTGACGTTGGTGGGCAGCAGATTACGGTAGATTACGGTGGTTTTGGTGGAATTTTGCTGGCAGAAGAGAGAATCCGACAGCGCATGATGGATGATTTAGAGGAAAAATGGAAGGGTTTTCGACTGCGGGAGGAGGAGCAAGCTGTGATAGAGATAGAGGAGGAAGAGTCGAGTAAATTGGGTTCGAAGGAACAAAGGTCTCTAATGGGTAAGATTTGCTCTACAAGGATGATAAGTGGAGGAGTGGTGGGTGCAACGATAGCAAAGATTTGGAGGATAAGCAAGGATGCCCAATTTACTGAGGTTAGTCCGAATATCTATGTCATTGTTTTTCAAAATCTGGAGGATAAACAAAAAGTATGGTCGGGTAGACCCTGGTTGTTTGATAACTAGTTACTGGTTATGAAGGAGTTTGATGGGTATACTCCTTTACAGAACATTAGGTTTGATTCAGAAGTTTTTTGGGTTAGATTACACAACTTACCATTATCATGTATGACAGAAGATAAAGGAAAACAAATAGGGGGTACAATGGGGAAAGTAGAGGACTTGGATGTGAGGGATGATGGAAGTGGGTGGGGAACTTTTTTAAGGGTTCAAATCATGGTGGATTTAACTCAGCCGTTGGCTAGAGGAAGAATGCTGAAAGTAAAAGGAAACAATATATGGGTTCCTTTTAGTTAAGAAAAAATGCCAAAAATATGCTTTTCATGTGGGTCTATAATGCATGGGTCTGAGGGATGTAGCAGTGGAGGGGAGAGCATCGTAGGGGAATAACAGCAATATGGGTCATGGTTGAGGGCAAAGCAGGTCCATAGAAACAAACCATTCTATAATGGGAGAGGCAGATCAGATGTGGATAGTTGGTGGAGGAAGGAAGGGGGGAACTCGTATCAGATAAGGGACGATGGAGCTAAACAAAAGAGTGAGGAAAATAAGGGAAATGGAGTTAGTGAAACTGAAAACAGTGAAAAGTATGGTTAATAGTGAAAAAGAACATAATGGGAAAGAAATATAAGGGAGAAAAAATAGCAAAGGGATGGGGGAAGAGTGGGGTTTGGCAGAAGGAGTGGGGGAGAGAGGTCTACAAGAGGTTACAGTTATATTTGAGGAGGGAAGAATGGTGGAGGAGAAGAAGGTTGTGAAAAAGGGGATGTTGAGGAGGAAGGATAGAGTTAAATCCATAAAAAAGGAGCTAGTGATGAAGAAAAATCAAGAAAAAAGAGGTAATGCAGATATAGGAGGAATAGGTCCTGAGAAGGTGAGTAAGAGATGAAAGGTGGAGAGTGGAGGTAATATAGTTGAGATTTCTGATTTGGTGGCGGTGGCTGGAAGTCAGCCCCGCCAAGTATTATGAAAATACTAAGTTGGAACTGCCGTGGATTGGGGAATCCTCGGACAGTTCAAGATCTATGTTCTTTGGCAGAGAAGAATAAACCCAACTTAGTTTTTCTTATGAAAACTAAGATTAAAAAAAGCTGTTGGAACATAATAAAAAAAAGGATGGATTGTGAGGGGTGTTTCGAGGTGGAGGCAGTGGGAACAAGGGGGGGACTGATGTTGTTATGGGATCAAAGGGTGAATGTGGAAATTGTTAATTTCTCCCAAAGATACATTAATGCATGGATAGAAGAGGAAGGTGAAAGTAGATGGCTGCTTACTTGTTTCTATGGACATCCAGAAACAATAAAGAGAAAGGAAACATGGTTGATGCAAAAACTATGAAGCCAAAAGATGGAGAAGGACGGTGTATAGTAGGAGATTTCAATGAAATCCTTACAAATGATGAGAAGTGGGGAGGTAAGGCAAGACCAGAGAGTCAAATGGAGCTGTTTAGGGAGGTATTGACTGAGGGGAACTTACATGATCTAGGATGGAAGGGGGACAAGTTTACTTAGAGTAATGCTCACAATGATGAAAGTTTCACGAAGGAAAGGTTGGATAGGGCAGTGACTAATCCTAAGTGGTTAGAAATTACCAAGATGCATGGGTTGAAGTAATGGTAGCTAGCACATCTGATCATAAACCCCTTGTAGTGCATTTCATTACTAGAAGAGCAGCTACAAATGAAAGGTGTCAGTGGAAACAAAAACCATTCAGGTATGAAGCCAGTTCGGCTCTAGAAGAGGATTGTGAAGGAGTTATGGAAGAAGTATGGAAGAAAGGAGAAGTTGGAGGAGTTATAAGGGTAACTAGTTTATTGTAGAGAAGTAAAATAGCTTTTCAAAGGTGGAAGGTGAGGAAGAAGGGGGGAATGAAGGAAATAGAAGAAAAAAAAAGTTGTTAAAAAGGTTACAAGCTAAGGAATGCCATATTAATGTAGAGGAGATAAAAGGGTTAAAGGCTTAGCTGAATCTGTTATTAGAAAAGGAAGATCTATGGTGGAAACAAAGGGCAAAAAATAATTGGTACAAGCATGGAGATACGAATACTAAATATTTTCATGCTTGTACCAATAAAAGAAGGAAAAGAAATTTCATTAAAGAAGTAGAGGATGGAAACAATAGAGTGGTTGTGGGCTTTAAGAATATTGAAGAAACTTTCATAAGGTACTTTGGTAATCTTTTTCAAACTACTAAACCTAGTGATGAAGTGATTGAGAGCTGCCTTGTGGGGTTAAACTCAAGAATTACAGAAGCTATGAATGAAAAGTTATCCAGAAACTTTACTAAACTTGAGGTGGAAGATGCAGTGAAGCAGATGGCCCCACTAAAAGCCCCTGGGCCAGATGGATTTGGGCCATGTTTCTACCAAAGTCATTGGAGTTTAGTCTCTGGTGAAGTCTGTAAAGCAGCAGTGGATATCATTAATGGTAAACCTCTTGATCCTTCTCTTAACTACACACACATAGTCTTGATTCCAAAGTCAAAAAATCCAAAAAAAGTGAGTGATTTCAGACCCATTAGTTTGTGTAATGTCATGTATAAAATAGTCTCCAAAGCTATTTCTAATAGGTTCAAATTGGTCTTAGCTGAAATCATATCCCCAAACCAAAGTGCTTTTCTCCCTGGTAGATTGATAAATGACAATACAATGGTGGCTTATGAGTTATTACATTCCATGAAAACTAGAAAGAAATGAAAAGTGGGGAGTATGGCCATGAAGTTAGATATGTCTAAAGCCTATGATCAAGTAGAGTGGGATTTTTTGAAGGCTGTCATGATAAGGTTGGGGTTCTGTGAGAAGTGGGTGAGCCTTGTTATGAAATGTGTTAAATCAATTTCTTTCTCTGTCCATACAAATGGTTTTCCAAGGAACATGTTTAAACCCTCAAGAGGGTTGAGACAAGGTGATCCCTTGTCACCCTATCTTTTCCTTATTTGTGCTGAAGGTTTGAGTTCCCTCCTTAATCATTATGAGAGAAGGAATATCACTAGAGGGGTGCAAGTAGCTCGAGGAGGTACCAGTATCAATCATGATTGTATCCTATATGGTAGAGCATGGTTAGAGGAGTGGAGAAGTTACAAGAGGTGCTGCTATTATGTGAAAAGGCTTCAGGCCAATCTCTTAACAAAGACAAAACTGTTGTTTTCTTCAGCAGTAACACCAAAATAGTTGATAAGAAGGCCATTATGGATGCTGGGAATTCTTTTGTTTGTGGAATCTATGAGAAGTACTTTGTTCTTCCTGCTATGATAGGAAGATCAAAGTTTAATACCTTTAGGAACCTCAAAGAAAGAATATGGCAAAAAATGAATAGCTGGGAGAACAATTTTATTTCACAGGCTGGTAAAGAGATATTGATCAAGGCAGTTTTGCAGGCCATTCCTACGTATACTATGTGTGTTTTAAAGCTACCAAAGAGGCTCTGTAATGAGATCAATGGTTTATTTGCAAAGTTTTGGTGGGGTAGACAGCAGGGGGTAAAGGAATTGTGTGGAGAAAGTGGAAAAAGATAGGAATGCAGAAAGATAGGGGTGGTATGGGATTTAGGGATTTGGAGAGTTTCAATATAGCCCTTCTTGCAAAACAAGGATGGAGGCTCCTTAAATTTCCTAATTCTTTGGCAGCTACTATTTTCAAGGAGAAGTATTACAGAAAATCTAGCTTTTTGGAAGCTAAATTGGGTTCACAGTCATCCCTTATATGGAGAAGCATTAGCTCAGATAGGGATTTATTAAAAGAATGTATTAGATGGAAGGTGGGTGATGGGAGAGACATCAAGATATGGGGGCACAAGTGGCTTCCAAGTCCATCTTCTTTTATGGTGCAATCACCAGTTTCTGTGCTGCAAGAGGGTGCAAGAGTTGAAGCTCTAATTGATCAGCAGAAAGGGGAATGGAAGGAAGAGGTGATTAGATCCATTTTCAGAATTGAAGAGGCTGAGAAAATACTAACCATTCCTTTGAGTAGAGGTAGAGTAACAGATAAGTTGGTTTGGGGGCCTTCAAAAAAGGGTATCTTCTCATTGAGAAATGCCTACTTTGTGCTCAAGGAAAAAATGGAGAAGAATAATGGTGAATGTTCTAGAGAAGTTGAAGGTGATGAAAGGTGGAGAATGATATGGGATCTAGAAGTTCCTATTGTGACAAAAATGTTTCTATAGAGAGTTGGGAATGACTTACTACCTACCAAAGCAAACTTGTTTAAAAGAGGAGTGGTAAAGGATAAAACTTGTCCTATGTGTGAAACTGAAGATGAAACTCTTATACATGTTTTATGGGAGTGTCACTCAGCAAATGATATTTGGGGAAGCGAGAGAAGCTGTGTTCAAAAGTGGGGCAAACATGAAGCTGACTTTTGGCTGTTCTGGGAGAAGTGTATTACTTCTCTTAACAAAAGCCAACTGACAATGACTCTAAAGTAGGTGTGGTTGAGGAGAAATGGAGTGGTGTTTGAAAATAGAATGGAAAGTCCTATGAGTTTATTGTTATCTGCCAAGGCTACTATAAGAGACTATCAAGCAGTGAGGAACTCTGAGAAATTAGACAGACAAGTGCAAAACAGAAGGGATAATAATCAGAGGTGGGAAAAACCAGAAAAATGATATTTCAAAGTGAATTGGGATGCCTCTTTGGATCAGAAAAAGTGGAGAATGAGTATTGGCATCATTGTTAGAGATGAGGAAGGGAAGCTTGTAGCAGTTGTTTGTGATCAGAAAGAAAATGTTGAAGAGGTAGCAGTTGCAGAAGGCTATGCACTGAGGGAAGCAGTAGAATTATGCAATACCCTTAATATTCCAAAAGCAAACTTTGAAGGGGATGCAAAGGAGATCATTATGGCAGTGTGCAATGAAGAAGAAATACTTACTTCGTATGGTTCCTTAGTTGAAGATGTTAGAATTTATTTCAAAAATAGTGCAAACTGGTCTATCCAATTTGCTTAGAGCATTGGCAATGGACTAGCCATATGCCAATGCAAGTCTATAATTTAGCTAAATGTAAAAAAAAAAAACATCTACATTGGACTAGCTAAAAATATAAAGTTAAAGACTTGAGCCACAGTAAAATTAAGTTCCTTTCCAAATATAGCGAGTTATTGTTCATGGTTTATACAAGTATTTTATTATTTCATCTACTTCCACGTTATTTTCTCTTTCCTCGTCTATTTCCCTCGTTTTCATCTCTGCTTCCCGAAATAGAGATCTCCGTAGCCCGAGGCCTTCTTCACCCGCGAGCATCGAAGAGACCTTCGTCTTCTTCAAGCACGAGACGCCTTCTCTCCGTCGTCCTGCCAGCGTCTTCTAGCCCAAAAGGTAATTTCTCTTCCTCGCTCCTCCCTCCCTCTTCTCTGCGACAATTTCCTCTCCCTCTTCTCTTTCTATTTTCTCACATTTCATCAAATGATTGACACTGTGTTTAGGGTTTGCGCGGAACTCTGTCACAAGGTTGCATTGCCCGTGAATCCTCGTCCAAAGATTGCACATTTCCTTTACAAACTGAACTTCAAAATCGCGATTGGGGTATTTTCGTGTAGCTGATTTGAGATTTCGGTATTTTGGTTTGTGATTTGGGTATTTTTGTGCTGGAATCTGATTTCTATAGTGTTGATTTCTATAGTGGTTTGTGATTTGTGATTTGGGTATTTTTGTGCTGGAATCTAATTTCTGAGGTGATGCGTAGTGTTTATTTTTGTGCTGGAATCTGATTTCTGATTTGAGATTTGGGTATTGTGGTTTCTGAATTGGGTATTTTTTACAGTAACCAAAAGATTTTTAACAACTCTGAAATGTATATTGGCACCATATATACATAAATTTGCCGTGAAGTTTGCTCCCACGAATCTGAAACAACATAAAGAACAAAGTGAGAAAAAAAAATGAATGCTTATAGAAAAAAACTGTCATACCAGGTCAATGCAAATGCACCACTAAAACAACCATAAGAAAGAACGCATGAACCAAAGTGAATGCTGATAGAATCATGGCATCCAAATTTTAAAATATGCAAGCTACCTGTCAACATCAACTCATTCACAACAATAACAGATCCTGAATTCATGAATCCCAAACCAATGGACCATAGTCAAGAACAGACTATGGACCATGGACCATAGCAATTCCCAATCTGAATCCTTTATAGATTTTTCTAGTACTTGACTTCTCTAGCCTTCCTTAAATTAGTAGTACACTTTTGTATACCCCCACTGCACTTGGGTTGCACCCCTAGCACTTACTAATAATACATGGAGGCATTAATCAAATAGAGTTAGCTTCAAATAAAACTGAATAATTGATAACCATCCACAAACTAGAGCTCAAACTCTAACCATGCCATTCTTAATGCTCCTGAAAGAAATTATGGTATATTTGTCTTTGTTTAAGAAATAGGAGTGTTAGACTGTTTTGTAAATATTGGACTGTTTTTATGGGTAGAAGAAATGTGGCTCATGTTTGTATGCTACTTTATGGTATATTTGTATTTGTTTAAGAAATAGGAGTGTTATATTCACCTGTTTCTGAGTTTATTTGATGCTTATCACAATATAGTTTTACAATGAAGTTAGGATTTCACCTTTAGATATATATATATATATATATATATATATATATATATATATATGTTGCATTTGTGGAGTTCTATAGTGTTGATATTGGTTGTTTCAGTCACTGTTCCAGACCCAGTCAGTGTATAACTTCACCCAATCTGCCATAAGTCAGTGAATGTTGTGAATATGCTGGAATCTTGTGAATTTGGACTTATATTGGGTCAATTTTCTGACTCCTTGAAAATTTTATCTTTTTCAAGGATGGACACACATTTTGAGGATGACCCCTTCTTCACCACTCTCTTACAAAGTGGGGGAGGAAGTTGTAATAGCACCCCAACGCAACATTCTAATGTTGTGATCCAAGCAACCACAACTGACGGTGAAAAGAGGCATCATTCAAAAAAAGTTCAAAGAGGTGCATCTTTCACTGTAGAAGATGATAATCTCCTCGTGTCAGCTTGGCTCAATATTAGTATCGATGCGATCAGGGGTACTGATCAAAAGTCAACTCAAATGTGGGAAAGAATTACCACATTTTACCATGAATATAAAAAACCAAACATTGTTGACCGAGGGCTCATTGATGAATCGATGGTCCACGATTCAAAAATTGATAAATAAGTTCTGTGCATATATAGCACAGGTAGAGTCATTGCACCCGAGTGGTGCAACCGAGCAAGACAATGTATGTAATTATTAGATTTTTAATCATGAATTTATGTTGGACTTATTTATGAACTAAAACATATTCCTTCACCTTTATAGATTGAGAAGGCCAAGATGTTGTACAAAGAGATGGTAGGGTCTAATTTTACAATGAAACATTGTTGGTGTCTTTTGAGACACCAACCAAAATGGCAGCAACACATATCTACCTTTGGTAAGAAGAGAAAGCCACAAGAAAAATATGTTGGTGAAGTTGATGTTGATTTAGCCGAGGAGGACCTGGAGGTTCTTACTGAGAGACCTCCAGGAAAAAAAGTAGAGAAAGAAAGGGAGAGGAAGCGGAAGTCGATGGAAGGCAAAGAGGTAGAGATCAAAAAAGCGTTAGCTAAAATGACCGAGGATAGAGCGACGACCATGGAAGAGCGGAGAAATGCTATGTTGAAAGCAGACGAAAAAAGTGAGAAAGTATTTGAACTAAAGAAGAAGAAGTTTGAACTAGAGGAGAAGAAATTTGAACTAGAGCAAAAGAATTTTGAACTAAAGATAATGATGCTAGATGTACGTGGCATGAATGTCATGCAACAAGAATATTTCAGTAATATTCAATTAGCAATTTTTAAGGATTCGAAGTTCTATTCCGGATGTACATCTACATCTCCTTCGACACCTTATGGAGATGTCTAACTTCTAGTGTTGGTAGTACATTATTTTTTGAGAATTTAGTGGCTGCCCAGCCACGTGGGATGTAATTAGTGGACTGTTTTGTAATTATTGGACTGTTTTGATGATTAGTGGACTGTTTTTGTATATTTAGTGGACTGTTTTGTAATTAGTGGACTGTTTTGTAATTATTGGACTGTTTTGATGGATTAGTGGACTATTTTTGTAATGGCAATAAACTGTTTTGTAATTATTGGACTGCTTTGATGGATTAGTGGACTGTTTTTATGGATTAGTGGACTGTTTTGTAATTTTAGTGGATTGTTTTGATGGATTAGTGGACTATTTTTGTAATGGCTGTGGATTGTTTTATAATTTTAGTGGACTGTTTTTATGGGTAGAAGAAATGTTGGTATGTTTGTATATATGATTGTTGGGTGAATGGTTTACAAAATATATTTATTGAATAATTAGGTTGAGGGAAAAAATAATTGAAAAATAATAATTTTATTTTTTAATAAAGTTATTAATTAAATTTGTAAAATATTAAAAAAAATTATTATTAAAATATTTAATATTTTATTATTATTTAGACTTTAAGATAGCTAGTCCAATATGGATTAGTTTAGCTATAAATCCATGTTATAGTTAAAATATAACATTCTAACTAAAATTTAGACTTACCATTGCCAATGCTCTTATAGAGAGAAAACTATAATTTGATTATGCCTGTAAAATTATAAATATAGATAGCATTTTCCATTTAAGTAGATTGGTTTGCAAAGATAAACATTACCTCATCTTATCTAATTATTATATTTTTTTTAAATTTAAAAATAATAATAATATTAAAAAATAATATTCTAATAATATTTTATTTAATTTTCAACTTTCATCTCATCTCATCTCATCTCATCTTATTTCTTTATTCCATATACTTTCAAACTCCTCTATCTAAAAACGTAGACTTATCGATAAAACTATGCGGGGATCTTAACTCGTGTTACCCTGTTATTTGTAACCATAGATGCAATTAAATTAAACTCTAAATTCCAAATAAAAATTTAATTAAAATTAACTCTGAAAAGAAAATTTAAAAAACAAAAAAAAAAAAAGCAATAGATCAAACGACTCGTGAATGGACTATAGTCAACTTTATCATGGTTTTGATGGAATTTTGATAATATGAGTTGAGATAAAAATTAAAAATTGAATAAAATATTATTAATATTATTATTATTTAAAAATTTTAAATTATTTATTATATTTAATATAAAATTTTATAAAATTTATAATAATAAAATAAAATGAGATAAGATGGTTTAAAATTAACTCTCAATTAATCCGAGATTAGAGGTTTGCTACGTTCAAATTCACAAGATAGAAGGAACAACGTAGAATGAAAGATTAGATTTGAATTAATTAAATCTGTCACAATGATTGGCTCGTGAGACTCACGTGTTGGTATTAATGAGGCTCGGTGGGACATTCATGAGGTCGAGATCTGAGTGGTGCGTGAATATAATGGCGCGGCGCTTTAGTGTAAAGATGAAGGTAACCAAAAAGTAGTAGATACTAATAGGCCTAATTCAGTCTATTAATGAATAAATTCGCAAAATAAGCCGGATTGGAGAATAATTACCTCCGAACCACGATAATGATTCTGGCATTGATACAGTATTCTACATATTTATTCCTGACAATAAATAATAAATAAGCAAATCAAAATTAATAAAGAGAGATGGAGATTTATATAGTTCGGCATAGTAACTACATCCTTGGGTTGTTACGTTCACGGGTTGTTTGGAAACGAATTCCACTATGACAACTGATTTTACATATATCTCATAACCTCACATATCTTTCAATTCAACGAAGAAATTTAAAATTTAAGGAGATTGAAGATTATGCCTCTCTTGAGAGAATATCATTTAGGGCTGGTTTGGTTATATAAAATCATCTCATCTCATCATTACAACTTTTTCAAATTCTAACACAAAATATAATAAACAATTTAATTTTTTCAAATCTCAAAATAAAAATTATATTAAAAAATTATATTATAATAATACTTTATTCAATTTTCAACAAATCATTTTATATCATCTTATCTTAACTGCAAAATCAAATGAGAACTAAGGTCACTATGCGTGGTGGACTTTGTGCCTAGAGAATCTTGGATTTGTAGAGATCTTCTCCTTTTATAGAGGTTTTTTTCCTTCCTTCTGATTAAGTCTTACTTGCCTTATAAACCTCTTTTTTTATACGGATTTGAGTCTACTTGTTTTATCTCTTCTTGACATTATCTTTTGATTTTATCTTTTTTCTTATTAATAATGATAGATTTTGAATGAGTTGAATCCAATGAAGTTTATCCCTAACACGATCTAAATTCTAAAGTCCACAAACAAAGAGAAAAGCTAATGAATAATAAAACTCAATTTGTGAGGGAAAGGAAAAGGTGTCATCTACAGTAAAATAGACAAATGGAAGATTGTGATATTCAGATTCAGATTTATTAAAATAAAAAAAAAAAAAGGCAAAAATTCTTACATTTTATAATAATTACGGAAAATCTAATGTTGACTAACTTTTTATTAATTAAGGCCTTAAATTTATAACCTTTAATGAAGCAGAAGCCAATTGCCATTTTCCACAACAGAAAAGCACAGATTTCAACAAATAAAAAGTTAGGGAAAATTGACTGTATTTTCTTGTGGAAAAGAACAAAGATATCCCAACCAATAGAGGAAGAAAGTCAGACCAAATGAAGTAAGGATAACCCCAATTAAATAAGTCTTCCAATCACAAACAAATACATAAAGCAAAAGCTCAATGACTCATACCGCATTAAGCACGTGTCGTATCAAGACCAACTGCGCTCTAATTTTGTGTTTTTATTTACTGATTTTAACTTATTTCAATCTAGTTATTGGTTGAATCTATCACTTTTTTAATTTTTTATCAAAATATTTAACTCATCTTAATTTATTTCTTACATTTAAATACATTTTAATCTATTTATATTTATTTATAGTCACAAAATATTATTATTTATAAATAAATCTAAATTATATAAGAATAATGCTACATATAGTCGTAAAATGCACAAATGTCATGCAGTCGCTTTAAAAAATTAATTTCTTTTTATGTAGATTTCATATTTATTCATTTTTTTACTATATGATACTTACACACTCATAACTGCAAATATCATTTCTCATCATATAAAATCGCATCAACGTCAAAATGGAACTTTAATCTCTTGGCATATCTATCTCTATTAAAAGACCATTAGATTCTCAGTCTAGATTGACTGTACGATTTTTTTGTCTTTTTGCTAATCAGAATCCAACTTCAAATATTCCATCTTTCTTCTTGTTTTTGTTTACTCCCTGTCTCGTTATTCCTTAATTGTCCATGTTTAAAAAAACAAAACTGAAAATTTTAAATTTTTAGACATTTCTTCCGAATTAGTTCATGTCATATTGAAGTGTAGTAGATCTACAACCCGATTTGATGAACACGTCACTTTTCACAATACATTATACAACTATATTTTAAAATAAAAGATAGTTTAGTAAAATACTTTATAAAAATAATATCACTTTATAAAAATACTCTCGCTTTAAAACATATATTGTGAAATATGTTGTGAAATGTATTTATGTAGATATCATTACTCTTAAGCACCTTAAATAGGTTTAGAATCTGTTTGAATATTAAAAGTATCTCAGATCATTTATAAATAGTGAAGTAATCTGATAACAATTATTTCACAAACATATCTTAAAGTCAACTTTTTTAAAACCATCAAATTGAAAGGCTCGGACTTATAACTACACATTTGTAGACTACCATAATTAACTTTAAAAACGTTTAAGATGCATGCTTATCAATGAGTGAATAACTTTTAAATTGTAGAACTTTATAGTAAGCTCTATAATTAAAGGAAAATTTTATACTCTATATACCATTCTATTTTCATTCCATTAAATAAGATGTGACATATTTATTTTTATTAAATAATTATTTATTATATATTTTTTTATCATCTATTGGTAATGAATATACCATATACTACTTAATATAATCAAAATAAAATAAGTGTGGTGTATAACATTACTCATAATTGAGAAAAGATATTTGTAATCTTAAATTGTACAATCTTCGCATAATTTTTTTAAAAAAAAAATAATAAAATATAAAATTCACATGAAAAAAAAAATTAATTTTTTAATAATAAATTTTATTTTTTTTCAAAACGATTAAACGAAGTTTCATACTTTAAGATTATACGGAGAATTCTCCTCATAATTAAAAGCACCGCTGCAGTCCCAGTTGTTTTTTTGCATCCTACTTTTGCTTTACGACAATTCAATTCTAGATCATGGCTCATGCTACGAAGAGGCAAGCAGTAGCATCTAAAGTCAAGATATATAGTGCTATTTTTTTTTTTTTAACAAGAAATGATAATTACAGTTTAAGTGCAATGCACAATTATTTTTAATAAAAATAATAAATATGAGATTTATATTTAAAAAAAAAAAACAAAAGCTGCGCTCTGAAGGATCCCAAAAAGAACAAAAAAAAGAACAATGAATGTAAGAAAGCCACATGCAAAAAGGCTGTGTCACCAATGGGGTCAGTGGCAGGAAGGGCACTGGGGGAGTGTGGATAGATGGGGGAATACAGCTGCTGCTGCTAAAAGCTTCAGCAGCACTCAAAAATGGTAAAAAAAAAATACTGTTGCCGTTGCAGCCACTAGTTGCAGATAATGCTGCTTTGGTTGCCAAAAGAACTCCAACTTTGGCCCCCCACTCTCTCTCGTACAACCTCGTATACGTTTTCTGAAGAATGAACGCTCGGCCATACAACAACTTTACAGCTCTTAAATCAATGCCAAAATGTCCAACTTCACTATTTTTTTCACCCCAACATAAAGAGAATAAGCAGAGCTAAAGAAGAGAACATGGATTTACACCGGCAATCAAGAACAAGTAGAGCATTCTTTCATCCCAACAGGAAGAGATCCAATTGAAAAGACCTGAGAATATGGCACGAGGTTTGTGCTTTTTTTTCAGTCTCCATGAATGGATTAAGAAGAAACCATTGTTAACAAAAAGATAATCACATTCTCCAATCTGTCTGCACAGAGATTAGGTTCCAAGGCACAGCAAAAAGAAAAGCACAAAGGAAGGCCATAGAACATATATTTCAAGATGCAAATCACTTTAAACTTCGTTTCATATTTATAATTCATTCTCTCGTCACATTAAAATAAGCCAAAATTTTCGGACTCAATCAACAGGAAAATCTATCTAGAGGACAGTTTTGAGAACACTCTGGACTGGCTCTTAAAGCACAGGAAAACCCAAAGGACTCTTCTCAGCACAACGTTGGCTCATCTCTTTCCCATCTCTCACTCTCAGCAACAAAATTAAAATATGGTATAAAGCAGTAAGAAAAGCACTCTCTCAAGGAACAGATCTATCTGTGTTCCATACAACTTCAACCTTTTTCAAACTAAAACAAAACCGCTGATAGAAATAATACTCTGCTATAGATAAATCCTAGGCTGCAAAACTTATTGGCAGGGTATTTTATTGAGGGGTTCATTCATCCAGCCCATGTCATCGCCAATATCAGCAAAATCCCAGTTAGGAAGCTCACTGCCTCCATTTTTCTCAGTCCCACAAACTTCAAAGTCATCAAAAAACTGCCCAATATTATCAAAACAGAGAGAATCAAACTCTGTTTGGCCGAATGGAATATCACCAAATAGATCTCCGATGAGACCCAAATCGTCAGGCAAGTCCAGCGCAGCCAAATCAATCTCAGAATTAGTTTCAACACCTTCTTTGAGAGAAGAACTGACATTTTTCACATTGGTGTTGGACGCCGAGGTCTCCGACTCTGGAACGGAAGATGGAGAAGTGTGAGACAGCACACTCTCGGAGTCCCCGGAAGATCCCAGGTTATGATTGTTCTGTGACTGAGACACTGCTGCTGAAGACGCTGCCGCTTTGTTCTTGCTCTTCTCAGAGTTGGCATTGGCAGCCATGGCGGATTCAAACTCGAGCCTTTTTTTTTCGTAAGCCTCGGAAGCCTCCTCAGGGGTATTGAAAGTACCCAACCAAATCCGGGCTCCTTTAAACGGATCTCGAATCTCAGCGGCCCATTTTCCCCACTTCCTTTGCCTAACGCCTCTGTACTTGGAAGAAGAGGGTCTTCTACTGCTCGATGGGGTTTTAGCCAAAACCCTTTTCGTCCCGGCTTTAATGGTATTGGTGGTTCTGCCGCCATTGTTACTGTCCTGACAAGAACTCTCAGTCTGGAGAGACTTCAGTGACGGTTGTAAAACCATGGGAATATGAATTTCACGGACGAGTTGTTTAGCCTTCTTTGCACGCTTATTACATTTGACGGACTCATCTTCGCTCGAAGATGAATCTGTGGCATAAGGATCTGAACAGATTATACGGACTTTCCTCATCATCATGCCGGACTCCATTACAGGGGCTTTGGCTTTATTAGACTTCTTGCAGATCTTTTGATTCGGAACTCGTCTGCGGGACTGGGTCATTTTTTACAAGGGAAAAACCACTCGCAAACCCCTCTAAATACCCCAAAAATTTCTCAAGAAAACGCAAACAAAATCGAAGAAAACAAAAACTGGCGCAAAATCTCTCTCAAAATCACAAGGGTATCAAGTTAGACCCCCTCTCAGGAACAAGAAGAGGGAAAAAAATCGTTTTATGTGAAAAGCTCCAAAACACTTCACTCCAGAACAAGTCCTGCAAAAAGAAAAACCCACAAACGAATCTGAGATCCCAAAGAGAAACGAACCATAAACCCCAAAACTAAAAGGAGGGTTTAGCACATACTTAACAAAAGAACAAAAAAGTTTATACCTTTTTGGCCTCAAACGCATCGAAACGGAACAGTGCACCAGATTCAACCTCTGCCGGAAAAAGCAGAGAAGCATGCAGCAGCAGAAGAGAGCAAACAACGCAGAAAAAGTAGCAACAGAGAAAAGACAGAGCTTCAACAGAGCCCCGATCAGAACCAAATCAAACCCAGCCGACATAAATCCGCTAACACAACCTCGCTTGTTCTCTCCCGCGATACCCCAAAAGACCTCTCTCTCTCTCTCTCTCTGTTTTCGTTGTCGTAACAGAGATTGAGAGAAAAATCGAAGAACGAGTTGCTGATATAAATAGCACCAACAAACACCAATAAAGATTCAGAGGATTAGAAATCTGGGGCCGACGTTTTCTTTGCGGATACAAAGCGACGGGGTCGGTTAAAAGTTCTTTCCAGAGAAAAATTGCAGAAACAGTGACACTGACCGACTCGTAGACCAGACAAGAAACAAATGGAGTGAGAGACCCACTACTAGTATACCCCCAACATTGAACGAAGGCGCAAATCTTTATAAAAGAGAGACGCTTGGGACGGACGGGTGATAAGAGTAGATTTACACCCTTTCAATGATATTATGCCACGTGTGGTATTTTATAGTGAAAAAATAAAACTGATTGCAGCTTTACCTTCTCCCATACACCTCCTTTATTGCTGTCTCTCCCCTCTCTTTCTCTCTCCTCAGTGATTTTCGTCCCTCTCTCCCCGCATTGCTGCATTTTTGGACTGACGTTTTGCAATTTCACTAATGACAGGTTTCCATTTAGGTCAAAATCATATATGAGAAAACATTCACCCCTGCTAGTCCTTGAGCAACAGAAAGCTCTCAACCTAACAAGGTTTTCATATCTCAATGAGTTCAATAACTCAAACCCTGCTGCTTGTGGAAAACCATCCTTGATTATTTATACAAAAGCCCAGATCTGGGTTTGTCCCTACTGGTATATCTCTTCCAACCTTGATTATTTATACAAAAGCTCTCACATTTTTTTATTTTTGTTTTTGTGATTTTTGTTGTGAATTGAAATTATAAATGAAAACGAAGCTTTAATAAGAGTAAATAAAGGATTCCCATATGGTAGAGATAAAGAGGGACGAAAATACGTAGTTGCTTGAGGAGAGAGAGGGGAAAGAAAGAAAGGAAGAAAGCAACGTGGAAGATATATGAGAGAATACTTGCCTACAGTCAGTTCTATTTATCTTTTATGAAAAACATACGTGTCACAATATTATTAGAGGGTGTAAATCTATTCTTAACACCCATCCTGTTTGTAGTTTTTCTCTTTATAAAACCCTACTCAGAAATAAAATAATCTAAAACACTAGCGAGAAACAAGCACTGCTTTATAATAAAATAAAATAAAACCTTATTTTATACACAAGAAATCTTATTTTATCATTATTTGATTTTTAAATTTAAATTTTAATTTTAATTTTTATTATTTTAAATAACTGCCAAATCAGGTTATATAAGTAAATATATAATATTTTTTCTTTAATATTTTTTATAAATTAACGAGATTTATTAAAAAACTGTTATTTAAAACATGTGTATAAAAAAAATTCGAAAAAAAACTTGTAATGTTTCCGAAAATCTTTAAATTTTCAAATGAGTAATGATACACTTACAACATATTTTATAATATTTTCCTTAACATTTTCCTTAACAAATATTTTGTTGATGAGCTGTCATGGCCCTTGTGGGCATCGACATTCACGGAGCATGACCATCCATCCAGTGTCATGCAATGTATCATCAATAGCGGTGGGGCCAACTAGAGCAAATAGGGACCCTATCTCACATCCAAGCTCAGCACGTGATTACCAATCTCCAAATCGAATGGTTGTTAACTTGTTAATGGCGTTCACGGAAGTATGTTTCACACACGCCTTTTGTCGGAGCGTGGGAGTATCCTTTGTTTGGTTGCCGCGAATCGATACAGCGGACGTATCGTTGGGCAGAGTATGTCCGGTTGTTATTGTTCAGATTCTCGGGGCCAAAGTTAGCGATAATCACGGAACTGCCACTGAGCTACGTAGCCTTGCTGGCTTTTACTTCCTTCCCAAGTTGGCCCCCCGAATCACGACGGGCAACATAAAAATAAATAAATAAATAACGGCGTTTGAAATTTCAGCTCAATTATTTAATTTCTTTTTTTAAGGAGATTTCTTTCTTGATTTTTTTTTTTTTGACAAAGCATTACCTAATATGGGTTTTTTTAATTTTTAATTTAGTATACAGAATCAATGTCGATTCTTTTAAATTTATTAACTAGGTCTAAAATTAGAAGGTATGGAAAAATAAAAGGAAAATAAGAATAAAATGTAAAAAAAGATAATTTAATGAACAACGAAGGTTGGGTTGTGCTATGATTTTTTTTCTTTCCAAATTAGGCAAATTTTTTTGTTATTAGGACTAGGGGTGTAAAAAAAAAAAAAAACCAGTGAGCCAGTTAACCGAACAAGACCAAACCGGTTTGGTCCGATACCAAGTCTGGTTTGGTCCAGTACCGGTTTTATTTTTCTTAAAACTAGTCAAAATCGATCTGGTTCTAATTTTTCCTTTTCTAAATCTGGACCGATTCATATATATTATAATTTTTATATTGTATATAATTATTATGTATAATATATAATTATATATAAAATATTTTTGTATTATATGATAAATTACTAATTAATATAATATTAAATTTTAAAATCTTATATCATTACAATCTATTATATTAATAGTTATACTAATATTATATAGTGCATATTAATAGTTATATTAATACTATATCACTATAATCTATAATATAATCTATCACTATAGTCTATAATACAATTATAATATATATTATAATATACTACAATATATTATCACTATAGATATACTATAATATACTGTTATATTATATTATACAATATAGTATACAGTATATTAAAATCGAAAAATCGGACTGAACCAAACCAAAACCGGTAAAACCAGAAGTACCAATTTAGGGAGGTAACCAATGCGGAATTGGTTCTTGAAAATACAAAACCGGTGCATACCGGTTCGGTTTCAAATTTTGTCTAAAACCGAATCAAACTAGACCGATTACACCCTAATTAGGACTAAGGTATTGAATTAATGACCCGATTTTCAATCATTTGCTACATATAAATTACTTTGCATTCGCCAAGAGTCTGATGGCCAAATGACATATAGTCATGTTCTCCAAATGAAAAATTTGGGTACTCCTACCCCTCTTATATAAAAAAAAATTATTTTGAAATCATTTAGGTCTTGTTTGTTTTCATAGATGAGATGACATGACATGAGATGAGTTGAGATTAAGGCCACATTTGGTTACCCAATACATCTCATATATACCGTACAGTAGTTTTCCATATCCAAACACACTAAATTTCATCTCTAAATTTTAAGAACATCCACTTAAATAAACAATAACGAACAATGAATACTAATAGTGAATAGTGCATGAATAGTACAAAGCTGCTATGAATAGTTCGTGAACAATGAAAACTAACAGTGAATAGTGCACCTTTCGGCTCTCTAATCAACAGTAGGACTCACACCTTTTTCAAATCTTAAAAATTAAAAACTATTACATCTCATCTCACTATTCAAATACACATTTTTTTTTTATAAACTATTTCATCTCAACTCAAAAATTTTACTACTATTCAAAATATATCATCTCATCTCATCTCATCTCATTTGAACTGCTTAACCAAACGAGACCTTTAAATTAAAAGTTAGATAAAATACTGTTAGAATATATTTTTTTAATATTATTTTTATTTTGGGATTCGAAAAAATTAAATTGTTTATTTTATTTTGTGTGAGAATTTGAAAAAATTATAATGATTAAATGAGATGAGTTGAGAGGAGTTGTGAAAACAAATGAGGCCTTATACTCCAAATAAATACATAAACAAACTCCTATCGACAAAAGATTAGTGAGAAAAACCAAAACTAAGTTGATGAAAAAATTAATATTGATAATATCATTATATATTTTTCATTTGTACCAAAATTATTTATCATCTTTTTAACTTTTAGTTTTCATTATTTTTTTTTAATGTTATTTCACATGATTGATGATAGATAATAAATCATCTTTCAGTTATTTCACACCATATCATAGGATAAAAAAAAAGGATAATCATAAAGAAAATGTGAGAAAATGACTAATTTATAACCTCATGGCTACTTCAAAATTTCAAGTGGCACTCTACCCTAGGGCTGCAACCCGAGCAACCCGTTCAACATTTGTGTCCGATCCAATCCGACCCGCGCTTCTAGGTGCGCAAGGCCGACCCGACCCGAAGATTCAACCCGTCTTCTTCTTTTTCTTTTTCTTTTTTCCCCTTACCGGGTACACGCCCAAGCAAACTAGAAATGGTTGCTGAACCCTACAACACCACCTCTTCGCGCTGGTGATTCCTGTCGGGTTTTGTGGAATACTTCACCCAGAGTTGTAGAAGAAAGCAACGGAGAAAAGCAGCAGAGAGAGAGAGAGAGAGAGAAGGACCAGCGGGATGGAGATTTGCTGCTTCGACCAGAACACCCCTCTGGTTTTTGAGCGGCGGCACATGGGATCTTCGACCAGAACATCCCTCTATTTTCTTACCCAATTGCCGAGTGTTGTAGATAGCCCAGGTTTCGTCCCCTTCGCGCCGGTGATTCTGCACTTATTCAAACGGTTGGAGTCCGCAAAATGAGAGAAAGTTGAAATGGGTAGAGACATGGATGGAGAGAATCAAAGAGAGTGGCAAAGGAAATACCGTGTGCTGTCAAAACCGTGAAGGGAATAGAGGCGATGGTGAATGGTATCGTGAAGAGAAGTGGCTAGGGTTTCATCTGCTGAGGTGGGTTTGAGTGTTTAAAGAGGTGGGTTGCCGGGTTGTACGGGTCGAACCCGAACATTAGTTAAAACCGATTTTTCGGGTCGGGTCGGGTTTCACGGACGGGCCAGGCCAATCGGTTTCTTGCACAGGCCTACTCTGCCCACCATAAGACACCATCGACATAAAAAGGTAACCAGATAACGCTTCAATAAGATAGATGTGTGCGTCTAAATACACCAATTTTAAAGGATAGGTGGGTTTCATGCCCCCACCTATCCAAAGGTTCTCATGCCATTTTCCAGATTAACGTTAGATACAGTCTTGGAGTACAAATGCTATATAATCTTTTTTTTAAAAAGTAAGATTTATTATTAAAAATAATTTTTTTCATATAAATCTCGTGTTTATTTATTTTTTTCAAAAGAGATTGATAGCGCTTCCATACTCCTCTATTGATTTTATTTTTTAATAAGCATCACATTGATTAGTAGTCTATTAATTGTTTTGATTTTTTTTATTATTGAAAATTTGAACTTCATTTCATTAATATTTTTGAATTTAACTATATAAATTCTAGACTTTTATATGCATATATAGGGAAGTAAAAATAAACCGGTCCGGACCGGTTGGTTCTGTCCAATTTTGGACCGATTCAGTCCGGGACCTGTTCCTCCATTTTAAAAACCGATCATAACCGGTCCGGTCTCAGTTTTATATATAATATTTTTTATATTAGATATAATTTTTACAAATTATAATTATATATGAAATAATATTATATTATAATTTATAACATAAAACTTTAATTTTAAACATGAACATTTATTTATTTATTTATTTTCTTGATAACCAAGTTTTTCATTAATAATCACCAAAACCATTACAAACTTTGTTTATCACCCCAAACAATAGAACTAATAAAATCAAGGACAACAAACTCCCAAACATTCATATCTTTAATATGCCAAGTATGTAGAATTACGAAGAACAAATAGAAACGAAGTTTGGCAATATGGTGACACTTTCGTGAATAAATTTGTCTCACAAGTTAGTGATAGACAAAGGAAAAATGAGTAAATTGATTTTTGCACCAATGACCCCTATTTATAGGACATCATGCACCGGTTGGCAAATAGCACAATCATTGGTAACCCAATAGTTGGCAAATGACACAACCTTTTGATTTAGTCAAAAGGTTGTGTCTTTTAACACTTCACTAGTCACACACAACATTTCGACTAAATTAAAAGGTTGTGTCTCTTAACACTTTCTTAACCATCACCCCCACATGGGAACCAGTACCATAGAGAGGGTGTCATTCCAAGGGGTATACACCATTTGGTGATCACACCCTTTAGAATTACATCTCCCACTTGATCACAAAAAATGGTGATGATCTAGTTGAGTATTTTACCTTTGTACCAATATGAGCTTTCCACTGCTTAACTCTCATCTACATACTCTTGCAGATCGACATTAGAGCATGACAAGTCTCTATGTGCACACATTTTTGTCATTACCTTATATGACCGCACCATTTACCATATGTGCTCCTACTGATCACATATTATGGGTGACTTCAATTTACTAAAAAAAATAGTGAACGACATCAATTTTTCGTGATTGGATCAATAATCCATATCCCTGTCACAATTGACGGCTCCAGTCGAATACATAACACATGTATCGACATGCACTAAATTTTCTTTAAGTACTTCCTATAGAGGCTATTCCTGAGATTTTTCCTAATCACCTTATTAACAACTTTGCAAATGATTAACCATTTACTTAGATAATCAAATCACATTTGACTAAAATTTTAGTGAATGACACTGAATTTTTGTTAAGTACTTCCTCTCCTGAGTCTTTCCTTAATCACCTTATCAAAGATTACCATGATCATCCTTTTACTTGGTTAATCAACATACTGAAATTTTATCAAGTACTCACGTGACCTAAGGCCAATTACTGAGGTTTTTATTGATCACCTTATCAATAACTTTATAAATAACCAAAATTTTCATTTGGATATCATTATAACTCCAGTTTTCTAATCGTCCCTGGAATTTTCTGAGTTATGCATGTCGACCATGAGATTGCTTCACTTAAATTTCTCTCAATCTCATTTTAGTCACATGTTCTCTGAATTTCTCCAGAGATAAATCTTTGGTAATCGAATCTGTTACCATCTCGGTCGAGGAAATAAAATTAACATTGACCTCACATATTTTCACTATATCTAAAATATAGTGATAATGTACATCAATATATTTTCCCTTGGAACAATGTATTCCACTTTTTATCAATGAGATGACAGACTAATTATCACAAAACACATTGATTGGTTCTATGGATGTACCCAAATTCAAGCTTTCAACAAATCGTTTTATCCACACCGCGTTACTCACTGTAGTACTACACGCAATATACTCTGCTTCCCTAGTAGACTTAACAACACATCCTTGTTTCTTACTTAACCAATAAACTGATGTTCCACCAAATAGAAATATATATCCAGTTATAGATTTTCTATGATCTACATCATTTCCAAAATCAGCATCACTATAACCGATTAATTCTAGATCACCTGCTCTCAAAGCACAATTTCAAATTTTTGCTACCTTATAAATATCCTAATATACGCCTCACTTCTTGCCAATGTTCTTTACTTGGATTGGATTGAAATCTGCTTACTAATCCTACTACATGACAAATATTTGGTCTGGTACTTGTCATTGCATGCATGAGGCTTCCCACAGCTTGAGCATAGGGAATTTTAAGCATTTCGCTTGTTTCCTCCTCATCTTTTGGGCACATACTTCTATTTAAAGAATGACCTTTGCAAACAGACGTACTTAAAGATTTACATTTTTCCATACCAGATTTTTTAAGCACTTTTTCTTGGTATTTTTCTTGATCTAAATACAATAGATTTGAATTTCTATCTTTAGAAATTCTTATACCAAGAACATAGGCGGCTTCACCCATATCTTTAATTTCAAATTTAGATTTCAAGATTTTTTTTTTAATTCATACATTATATCTAAACAATTACATCCTAATAATATATCATCAACATACAATGATAATAATGTTAATTTATTATCATTTTTTCATATGTATACACAATGATCTAGTGGATTCATTTCATATCCCATTTCAAAAATAGCTCGATGAAATTTTAAGTATCACTGTCTTGAAAATTCCTTAAGTCCATATAGTGACTTCCTCAACCTATAGACTCTCTCTTCATGTCATTTGATTTGGAATCCTTCTGGTTGAATCATAAAAATATCATCTTTTAATTCACCATTGGAAAAAGATGTTTTTACATCTAATTGATGTCATTCCAAATTCATCCTAACAATAATAGACATGATGATCCTTACGGATGTGAACTTCACCACAGGCGAATATGTATTCACAAATTCTACACATGGTTGTTAAATATATCCCTTAGCCACTAACCTTGCTTTGTATCTTTCCAAACTACCATCAACGTTAAATTTTCTTCTAAGAATCCATTTACAACCAATATATTTTCTATTTTTTGGAAGATCTGTTAACTCCCAAATATTGTTTTTGTTTATTGATTCTATTTCATCTTTCATGGCCTCAAGCCATTTATCTGAATCAATACTATTGATTGCCTCAGAAAAATTTTCAGGATCATTATCTAAATTTTCTAAATTTGTATTTAGTGTATAATGATCTTGAAATAATATTGATGGTCTTCTGGATCTTTCACTCCCATTGTCTCCAACATTAATACTTGAAGATTGATTTTCATATGGCTTTTTTTTTTCTTTTTTTTTTATTCTGTATTTGAATAATATCATAATTTTCATTGTCAAACTCTGTGAAGATCTGTTGATTCTCTAAATCATTTAATAAATTTATCTGATCAACAAGAGTAATAAGGTTCATATTTTCCAAGAAAATAACATCCATATTTTCTATCAATCATCTTTTAGAATGATAAAATCTGTAGCCACTTCTGTTTTCTACATATCCAATAAACCTGCATTCTCAGATTTTATTTTTTAATTTATCCCTTAGTGGCCTTGGGATAAGCACTTGTGCCTTACAACTCCACACTTTGAGCTTGCATAAGTCTGGTTTATGTCTCGTCCATAATTTGTAAAGTGTATGAGGTTTTGCTTTGGTTTCAACTCTATTTAATATATATAGCAGTCGATAATGCTTCACCCAAAAAATGTATTGGTAGATCAGCATATGCCATCATTGATTGCACCATATTCAATAAGGTTCTATTTCTCCTTTTTGCAATGCCATTCTGTTGAGGTTTATATGGTATAGTATAAATGTGTCGTATACTATTCATTTTGTAGAAATTATCCAAAATTTCAAATTCTCCTCCTCTATCACTATTCAAACTTTTAATGGGCCTACCCAACTAAATTTCGACTTCTAATTTAATTTTTTTAATTTCTCAATTGTCTCATATTTATGCTTGAGTAAGTAGATGTGCCAATATCTTGAATAGTCATTAATCAAAGTAATAAAGGACTTCATTCCTCGATAGGTTTTAGTTTTAAAAAGTCCACAAATATTAGAATGTATAATTTCTAGTAAATCTGTGGATTTTCAACTTTTTGAAAAAAATTTACTACTCATTTTTCCTTTGATACATGGTTCACATATATCAAAATTATTTGAGTTTATTTGTGGTATTAATTCACTTTTTGACATTCTGATCATCTTATTTTTATTTATATGGCCTAATCTTAAATGTCATAAATATGCACAATATGTAGACACTTCAAATAATTAGAAATATGTACTTTATTACTATCAACATTCAGTACATACATATCGTGATCTTTCACGCCTTTCACTGACACATTACCCTTTCTTATTACAACGGTTCTAGACTTAAACTCAATTGTGTAGCCTTTCTGATCTAGTACAGGCATTGATACTAAATCCCTACAAATACTAAGTACATATAATACATCATTAAGTAAATAACAGAACCATTCACTTTAAATTTACATGTACTTTGTCTCAAGACATTGCAGTATGTATTGTTGCCCATATACACTCTGTGCCCTCCTGTTTGTTTATCTTCAAGTTTGACAAACATATATTTGTTTCTGCATATATGTCTTGTTGCTGCAAAGTCAACCCACCATGAATATGATACTGGTTTCACGCAGCGGAAGCATGGTGGGCCTATAACCCACAGGTCCCAAGATCGTAACCTGGCTCTGATATGTAGAATTATGAAGAACAAAGAGAAATGAGATTTGACAATATGGTGACACTCCCATAAAGGTATTTGTCTCACAAGTTGGTGATGAATAAAAGGAATTGAGTAAATTGATTTGTGCACCAATGACCCCTATTTATAAGACATCATGCACCAATTGGCGAAGAGCACAATTATTGGTAACCGAATGGTTGGCAAATGACACAACATTAATAAGTGACACAACCTTTTGACTAAATCAAAAGGTTGTGTCTTTTAACACTTCACTAGTCACATACACAATCTCTTGACACTTATTTAACCATCACCCCTCATGGAAACCATCATCATGGAGAGGGTGTCATTCCAAGGAATACACTGTTTGGTAATCACATCCCTTAGAATTACAAAGCATACTTGGCCAACTTGTGTGCTCCTTCATTGCCCAAGCGCCCCACATGTTGGATATTGCACTAGTTGAACACCCCCGTCAGCTCTTTAATCTCCTTGCGTACATTACCTAGCACAGATATAGAGAAGGAATCATCAATCTAAATAGCCTGAACCAACACAAGTGAATCAGATTCTATAATTAGATTTGGAATGCCCTTATGTAAGCAGAGTTGTAGCCCTAGTAAAATAGCTAGCAATTCAACTTCTAGAGGATCATTCACTACATATTATTTCTTGCTAGCAGCCAACAACACATCACCCATGTCATCCCTTAGCAAAACACCCACTCTATCTCTTTGTTGATCAAAGAAGATGGCCCCATCCACATTAAGTTTTAGAGAGCCTCGTGGTGGTGGACACTAGTTTCCTGGTCTTGTTTGTTTTCGTATAAGAGATGAGATGAGTTGAGATTAAAATTAAAAGTTGAATAAAATATTATTAAAATATATTTTTTTAATATTATTTTTGTTTTGAGATTTGAAAAAGTTGAATTGTTTATTTTATTATGTGCAGGGATTTTGAAAAGTTGTAATAATTTGATGAAATGAGCTGAGAGCAATTGTGAAAACAAATGAGAGAGATAGAACATACCAGAGAGATAGAGCATTATGCACTGCTTCAACAAGATGTAAGTGGACATCCTCAAACAATTCCTTGTTGCGCCTATACCATAAACCCCAAGCAATGAGGAAAAACTTTTCTTGCTGAGTTTGACTTCCTTTAACTATGATCGCTCTAGCTACATCAGCAAAATCCACAAAAGAATCCTTAGTTTGCACACAAAGATCTGATCCACCCAAACTTGTCGAATATTGTTGCATTTATAGACTTTATGCAACACATCTTCTACACCATCCTTGCAAAAAGTACAACTGTCATCCAGCACAACTTTCCTTTTCTTTAAATTCTGTTTTGCTGGAAGTCCATTTTTACAAGCGCCCTCTAAGCAAAAACTTTCACTTTGTTTGGAATATTTAGCCTCTACAAGCCTTTCCATATCAGTTTCTTATCTTCAACAGTTGATGTTTATGTTCTGTGTCCCATTTCCCTGCTCATGTAGCTAAAGAGCTTATAAGCACTTTTCACAATAAAAACTGCATTGTGTTCAGTACTGCAAATGATGCAGCCCTACTAAAAATCGAACAGTTGATGTTTCTATTCGGTCCATCATTTTTCCGGACAGGACCGATAGCTATCGGTCCGGTCCGGTCTAGTCGGTTCGGTCTAATTTTTTTTTTAAAAATAATTAATAAAAAAATATATTTAAAATAATAAATTAAATTAAGTGACTTATTAATGTGGATTATGTAACAAACTCAATAAAAAATATTTTATATGGTCAATGATAATAAATTAGATGAAAATTATATTATTAATTTATATAATTACTATATAATTAACTAATTGATATTATATATTTATTAATTCATAGAATATTAACAAGTGTTAATAGCATATTTAAAATTTTATATTGTTAATAGTGATAGGTTAGATGAAGATATATATAAAATATTGTTAATTTATAGAATATTAACAAGTATTAATATTATATTTAAAAATTTATATTGTTAATTGTACAATTATTATATATAAAATATATATATATTTTTTCATTCGGTCCGGTCCAGTCTGAAAAAACCTTGGACCGTGGACAGAACCGAATGTTTTTGGTCCTCTAAAATGTGGACCGGACCAGTCTAAGTCTCGGTCCGGACCGAAACGGTCAGTCCGTTTGATCCAACCGGACCGTTTATCACCCTTAGTGTTCAGGCTCCCATATTAAATTTAAAATAAATTCTCAACATATTCTTTTTAATAAATATATTAGTAATACTAATATACATTAATATATTAATTACTATATTATCACTAACATATAGTAATAATATTATACCAATAGTATTATTATATATTAATAATATTAGTGTAGTATTAATATTTATATATATTAATATATATAAGTATAAGAAATTAGAGATTTAATATATTAAAAATTGAAAAACCGGATCGAAATCAATAAAATCCAAAATACCGATTTAGGAGAGGAGGATAACCGGTACAGTATCAATTTTTAAAAATATAAAATCGATATATATCAGTTCAATATCAAAATTTATTTAAACTCGGATCAAACCGAACCGATTATCCCATAATCATATATATGCTGCATAACTCAGTCAATTAGCACATGTCCAAAACCAACAATAATCAATAATGTCTCTTTAAAGTCGTTGGAGAAACAAATATTTCCTTTATATTTATAGGCAAAGCGGGCACTTCTTCAAAAGGGGAGGTTCAAGCTAAAAGATAATGACTTTGAGGAAAAAACCATGCAAAGTCATTGATCCTACGGTCCAAATGGTGCCAGCACAATGGAATTGTGGTGGGTCCCAATAGTATGCTTTAACCCCACCCCAAAGTAGGTAGACCAAACACTAGGACAAAAAGTCCACTTGTTTTTTTCTATTTTTTTGGATAAAAAAAAAAAAAAAAGAGTCCACTTGCGTGTGCTGTCTGTGGCCATGCTTCCTTAAATTTGTCTTGGTCTTGCCACCAGCCTAGCAGTAGTCACGTGACTACATCCCTATGCATAAATAATATGCATTATCTATAATCTCACGATGCGTGTGTATATAGATAAATTCTACATAAAATTATAAAGTGTACAACCGTCACATAATTGCGTGTGTATGAAACTTGTCTATTTGAGACTTGTACAAATCATTTTTCATATAATATATATATATATATATTTAAATAGAGGTTACGTATAGTTATAGTTTACAAACTTTCCGTATTTCTTTTAAATAAATAGAGAAAATATGTGAGCCACATAAAAAATAAAAAAAAATCAAACGATCAAATTAATTTTTTCAAAACAAACGCGTGAGACTTGCCCCCCTTTAAAACTATATGATACATTAATGTTTCAAAAGATTATTTGAATAACGAGGAAGTTTGATTCTAGCGCACTCTAACCTTGTATTTTATATTATTCAGATTTAAATAAATTTAATATGTCTTCGTATTATCTAGAAAGAAAAATGATAAAAACAAATGTGTTTACAATTTAACTTTATTTTTTATACTAAAAATATTTGTAAAATAAAATTATAAAAGCCTTTTTTTAAGGCAGAATGACAAAAGGAGGGATCAAATCTCAATCACCTTGCGTATGTTTGTTAAGAAAAATTTTAAATATAAAGTCTCACGTTGTTGCATATCATTTAAAATTTTTATATATTATTTAAAAATATGTGATTTTATTTTTTTATTTTTAAATTTTATATAAAAAATAAAATCACATATTTTTATTAATTGATATGTGGAAAAATAAATTTTTTTAATTACATTTAGAATTTTCCTTAATTTAAAACTAAACCGAAGCCGGGAATAGATGGGTGGCAAAACGGAAGACAAGTGGGTTACGCAAATGGAGATGAGTGGACCGATCGCAGGCTTTTGCTTGCGTTTCCCGCCGTATCCGACGATGTGGGATACCACACCGCCCTTCGTTCCCGCCAAAACAGCCCCATTTTCCCGGTCTCCCTTCGAAGGGGAGCGTGACACGTGTTTTCTTGGTTAAAGTGTTTGACACCTGTTGGGCATTTGATGTTGACGAGGTCCTTGCAATCGAATCTGTTTGTTTACTGTAATTGCGTGGAAAGTTCTGCTTAGCTTTGCACCCAATTCTCGTTGACTTTTTTTGTTTTTGGCTTCGTGGGTCCAAAGATTTGGATATTGAAATAAAATAAAATAAGATAGATGATTTTAAATGAAAAATTAAAAGTTGAATAAAATATTATTAGAATATTATTTTTTGATATTATTATTATTTTAAGATTTAAAAAAATTAAATTATTTATTCTATTTTATTTAAAAAATTAAAAAATTATAATAATGAAATCAAACGAGATGAGTTAGAAAGATTCTTGAATCCAAACCGGTTGTAGACTTCAATTTATTGTGACATTAAAGGGTTGTCTATTTGATTCTTGTGACACATACAAGCCTTTGTAAAAAAAATAGATTCAATCTAAAAAAATGTAAAAAATATAGAATTATTTTTTTATAAATAAATTGTATGAGACCTGTATATTTGAGACTTCTACTTAGTATTACTCATGATATATATATTATATATATATACATATACATATATACACATATATATATATTTACATACATATACATAAATTTCATGCTAAATGTTATATCCCTGTTAAGAAGCAAGCAAGCGGTGCTGCTCATAACTTGGCTGGGTATATATATATTATATATAATATATATATACATGCTGTTTTTTTTTTTCGACAAGTAAATATTATAGATAAACTAACGGATACAAGATACAAATTTGGTGGGGTGAGAGTCCCTACAGTCTTTTCAAAGCCATCACACGTTATAACACAAAAATAAATATACAAAGAAGGTGATCTGAACTAAAAAATTGACTTCCACCTAATTTTTACAAGAGAAAATTACTTGGTGAGGATTTTTATATAGATTGATGAGTAGACTTTTAAACTGCAGCATATATTTATACGTTGTTATTGCTACAAATGCTTTTATTGCCAAATTAGTTTGCTGTTTTCTGCGCAGAACATTTAAAATGGCAGTTGGACTGCCAACACAGATGGTTATGAAAAACAGGCTATACATCGTACTACTATGGAAACCGTAGTTGGATTGTCATAACTCAGTTTATGGCAAACATTATTATTGCATGTTATATATAGGTAGAGCGCATGAGTTGTGTGAAATGGTTGTATTTAGATGGTGAGGTATTTTTAGGTATTCTTTAAATAATAATAGAATATTAAATAGTAGTATCCAAATTAAATCTAAGTTATTTAGGTATTTAAAAAATGAAAAATGAATTGATTAATTGACTTTTGAAATATGAATGATGCGGTATTCTTTTATGAGAAAAGATAATTGTAACTGTGAATTGTGCAACTGCCGCGTAATCACTTTGAAAAAAGTGAATAAAATATAAGACCTACATGAAAAAAATTAATTTTTTAATAGTGGACCCCACTATTTTTCAACGCGATTACGTGATGATTATATACTTTACGGTTATATATAGAATTACTCTTTTTTTATATCACAACGTGTCATAAAATTAAAATTAGTTATATAATTAATAATACATATTTTAACTGATATAACATTTTATAATAGAATGAAAATATTACGTATTCGTCTTTCGAAAATACACTACAATTATTCGTAAGAGTTTGACTTCGTTGGTTGGGATTTTCAAGGTCATTTATGGGACATTTGGATTAGAAAATCTAATGCTTTTTTCTTCAGTGTCCACATTTACGGACATTCATAAGAGTGTCATGTCTAGAAATCTATATATTTTCAATGCAATTAAATCTATGTTTGACAATTGTCGCATCTCGTTCTTCGATAAAGGATCTGACTGGCGAGAATCTGTGGTGTCAAGGGTGTCGATCAGTATGCAACACTCAAGATTTAGGTTAGGAATATGCATTCAATTTTCACATGGAAGTGCACAGGTAAATAAAAAGACTTCTAAATTGCAACTAAATAAGTAAAAGTTTTATTCATTCGACTTAAATACTATTCGTACGAGAGGTCTAAGCCATAAATATGTTTATTCATTAACTTTACAAGTATTTATATGTCACTTCATTTTTCAAATAACATTACCATCTGTTTCATTTCTTACATCCAAGTATGTCAAACCATACATAATTTGTCGTTTGGCTAAATGATACATTTCCAAAATGTTACAAATACTATTAACGAGGATAGGCCTCTGTGGGTATTCATTAGCGGCTTTGGTCCTTCTTCCTCGAGTAGTTCTCCTAGTAGTAACTCTGCACTAAAGTCTACGATTCTAAAAAATGAAACCGCATAGATAAGTTAAATAACTATGACAAGACCGCATAGATAAGTTAAATAACTATGACAAGACTGCTAATAAAAGATGCGTGGCGAGGAATCAACATCTAAGATAAAGACATGCATTCATGGTTATGACGAGGAATCACCTTCTGAGGAATTATCTTATGTGCAAAACTCAAGTGTGTATGTATATTATATGTATCACCGAGGCGAGGAATCACTCTATCCTCAACATGTAAAACTCATCATCTGTCATCTTATAGATCCTAAACACATAAAGTCTCATTGCATAAAATGCCAAGTAGAGTAAATTACTGATTCGTTTGGCTCAGGAACTCACTCTCGCCCGACCAACACGCAAGTTGATTCGCCGGTTTCGATTATCAATAATGCCGAGTAGGGAAAATCACTTCACCGTTTAGCACGAGGAATCACTCTCATCCGACCAACGTGCACGTTGATTCACTTGTTTTAAATCATCCAACACACACACTGAAGTGTACATGCTACACTAGGGACACATTGTACCCCTCCAACCAAATCGAAGACACCATACATAATACACCCGGTGAACCTCTCGACCCATTTATCAAGTAAGGTCAATACAAAAGCGTTCCACCTCGATCATCACGAGGACACACTCTCTACCCATGTGAAACTCGTGGCAACGTGTCAGAGGAATGACCTGGGAAATCCTCAATCCGTCCATTATGATTGATGCTCGGTATGACTCACACAAACCCTAAATCACCACATCACCAATGACACTTGCTACACGATTTGTCGCTTGGCTATATGATAAATTTCCAAAATGTTACAAATACTATTATTGGAGACAAGCTCCGTGGCTATTCCTCGAGCGAGTTTGGTCCTTCTTCTGCAAGTACCTTTCTTCGAGCTAACTTTGTATTAAAATCTACGATTCCGAAAAATGAAACCATAGGTAAGTTAAACAACTATGTCAACAATGCTAATGAGAGACAATGCATGTGAAGATGTAATGCATAGATTCATATAAAAAACTGCAAACATGTGTATTTGTGCGTGGCGAGGAATTACCCTTTAAGCTACACACGTGCATTCATAGTTATAGGAACGAAGCACCCTCTGAGTAAAACATAAATATATAAGCATAGCAAGAAATCACTCTCTGTGCAAAACTCAAATATATGTGTGTGTATATATATATATATATATATATATGCGTATAATCGAGGCGAGGAATCACCCTCTCCTTAAGTATGAAAAACTCATCATATCATACCGTATAGATTCTCATCACATAAAGTCTTATCGCATAAAGTTCCAAGTAGGAGAAATCATTTCATCGTTCAACTCGGGGACTCACTCCCACCAGACCAACGAGCAAGTTGATTTGCCTATTTCAAATCATCATGCAGATGAAACCACTCCCACCCGATCGAGATGCAAGTTGAGTCACCTGTTTCAAATCATCTAATACACACACCAAAGTGTACATGTTGCACCAGAGACACATTCTACCCGGCCAACCAACTCGAAGACACCACACATCATACGCATAGGGAATCTCTCGACCCATCTATCAAGTGAGACCAGTACGAAAGTGTTCCACCCCGATCATTACGAGGACACACTCTCTATCCATATGAAACTTGTAGCAACATTTCGTAGGAATGGCCCGGGGAATCCTCAACCTATCCATGATGATTGACACATGATAAGACTCACACACACCCGAATTCACCACATCACCAATCCTAGCCATTCAAACGTCCTGATGCCAAAATCACAATGTAGAAATATTTGTAAATAGAATGAACGAAAATATTTATTAATTTATAAATAAAAAGGGGAAAGATACAAAATATGCAATGCTATAACTCATAACACACCCATGACATTTATCTCACATTTGCTAGTACTGTCTTAAAAGGTAACCTACCTCATAGTATTAGAAACACTACGGCGGCATTGGCACTACTCCTTTTGCTGCTCCATCTGAAGCTACTTCAAAGACTCCAACTTCAAAAAGACTCGAAAACTTATTATCTCAAAAGTGAGATTTTGATTTTTACCTTAAGCCATTTTTAGGGTGGGATCATCAGGTGTCCTTCTGACTATTGATGTGCCTGAATATGAGCCCTTTAGTCTCAGTCGTCCATCTGCAGGATGACAGAGACAGCTGACATGATAAGGCATGCACGTCCTTGCGGCTTGTCTTTAGTCCAATCCGTAGCACCTCCTCAAATGTGGATCTCCCACGTAGTGCTAGGCTTAGATGATATGATATGTAGGCCGTGACCTTTCTTCTGCAGACCCACTCCAAATGTGACATTTTAGGTGAAGTATAGGTCTCTGCGTACGACATTATTTCTACCTTTTGAGCATTTTCGTATTATCTCGGAAAGCTCTCTCGTTCGTATCCGTCTTGTCCTTGAAGTTGCTTGCCTTAGGCTCGTATCTCGCCTTCGTGTAGCCTTTGTATAAATGACACATTTTTTCATAACTACTAGCCTCTTTAGCCCCTCATTCTTCGCCTAAGTACTTGCTCGCCCAGCACGGGATGAAAAGTCGTTTGTTACATCCTGTGCTGAGATGTGTTTGCTAGGCTTTCTACATTGTGCTGCTCACCTCGTTGGACTATATGCACTTTGCAAACCCCCGCTACCTCATCTTCTATCTTTCCAAAGAAAGACTCTTTTCTTTACCTTCCACTTGACTTTAGAAAATGGGCCGCCTCCTTGTACTAGCACGATTGTCACAATAATGATTAGAAATCTTATAAGATTCTTAAATGTGTGAAGTTCTCATGTTTGACTTATTTTTTTGACATTATATAATAATTATTAATAATTTTAGAAAGAGTAATGTTACATATCTATCATACTATGTAAAATATAGCACATATATCAATCTTAGTTTTTATTATTTTAAATAAAATCTTAAAAGTTATTGGACAATGCCACCTCATCATAGTAGGATGAAAATTGGATGAGAATGTGATATGCAAAGTTTTCCTTAAAATTGTAATACTTTTTTAATGAGATTTAAAATTTAGGAAAATCAGAAGGAATGAAAATTACCTATAAACTGTATTTTTCTTTCCATTTACAGAAAAAACTATATATAATGCTTGAAATATTTTTTTATTCTCTTGTTACTAATAATTTAAAACACGTTCATTTCCTTTTCTTTCCATGCAATAATATAATTCCTCACTTTTATGTATTGATTTTACAAATGGTCACAATGAGATAGGATAAAAAAAAAAAGTAGCATTGATAAATGAGCTATAACCAAATTCAACATAGAGAAACAATTTTCTTGTGCAATCGTTACAATATTCTAGAAATAATAATAAAAAAAAGAATATTATGATAAATCAATATTAATTTTAAAATATAGTAAAATCTAATAACAAAAAAACCATATAATTATTTAAGTGCATCAAGGGTGGGAAAGAGAATAAAAAGAACAAGGTTATATGTGTCCGTTTGAAATAAAAACACATTCTTCTTTTAAGGAGTAAAAGATGATGGAGAGCTACATGAGTTTAACATGGTCATCAATCCAAATAGAGTCCTTGACACACAATGGGATAAATGAGGGATTATAACATAGGCAGCCCATATGGTGAGGTTGTGTACTACATAATTGGCATTAAGGTGGACTTCCTTTGGCCTCGTTTGGACAGTGAGATCTCTATGAACAATAATGAAATTATTTGTGAATAGTAACAAAATTATTTATGAATAGTAATGTTTTATGAGGTTTTGGAAAAAAAGAGAAAAAGTTGAATAAAATATTATAAAGTTAAAATATTTTTAGGATATAATTTTTTAATATAATTTTTGTTTTGAAATTTGAAATAGTTGAATTATTTTATGTGTTTTGTTTGGATGTTTGGGAAAGTTGTAATGATTATATGAAAAAGTTGAATATTTGAAATTGAAAAGTGTTTGTGTTTATGGTGTTTAGACATTGAGATAAAATGAGATGAGATGAAATGAGATATGAGGCTTTTACTATCCAAACCAGGTCTTCCCGTTTGGATACAGAAGCGATTTCATCTTATCTCATTTCATCATTTCGACTTTCCCAAATTCTCATACAAAATATAATAAACAATTCAACATTTTCAAATCCCAATATAATAATAAAATTAAAAAATAATATTATAATAATATTTTATTTAACTTTTATCTAAAATACTCTCATCTCATCTCATCTCATCTCATCTCATCTCACTATTCAAACGGGGCTTTATTCCAATGGGAGATGGAACAAAGGGTGAAGATGATGTCTTCAATATATGAGCTTATTCAAACGGGGCCTTTAGTCCAATGGGGAGATGGAACAGAGGGTGAAGATGATGTCCTCATTATATGAGCTGCTCTTCCACCCAATTTTGAGGTGAGGTTTGGATTGTAGTGATAATTTCAAGCTAGCAACAACCCCAACAGAAGTGTAAAGATCTCTTCCCCTCCCTCGGCTGCGGCGGGAGAAGTCTCTTACAGCCGCCATAAGTTGGCAGAGATCCTACTGCAGCACCGCCTTTCTTTTTTTGTATCACTGTTTTTTTTTTTTTTCTCAAAACCACCGCAAACAACCCCATACACTTGCCAAACCAAACACTAAAATATTTTTGGAATGTTACAGTACCAAGTCAATTAAGAGTGGGAATGGAGTATTACTTACAAATACTACTACATATTTCAATTTTGCCAATAACCATTTGGAAGTTTCAGGTTTATGGTAGCTGCTTAGAATGCCTGCATGATTTTGAATGGCAATGAACTAAGATTTTGAATGGCAATGAACTATAGACTCCACGAAACTATTAACTGGAGCAATAAGCTATTGTGAACAAGAATATATCCAATACATTTATGCTGTGAAGCCTATCTTACAATAAAATTAAGTTTACAGTCTAAAGTAACACATCAAGCCATGTAAAAGTGATCATATATTCTAAAGGTTTAGCACGAAACCAGCTAGAAAACTGAATCTAATTGCACTTGAAAATGTCATTTCAGAAAGTCTCATTTAACTGTTCTAGTCCCTCAAAATGAAACACCCAAAGGAAATAAAATAGCAATCAAGAAGATCCCATGTGTTTATGTGGTAGGGCAGGGGAAGAATCATCATCCATGTTAGTGATATCAACAAAGAAAAAAAATGTGAAGATCAAATCGACATCTGCATTAAGGCTTTTTAAGCTACAACATGAATGAAGGGGCCTTTAGCAGGCAATGCTAATATAAACCTCACTTTCTGGGGCTTTTATGCCTGAAAAAGGATGAACATGTTTTTAGCTCATCTCCTCTCCAGCATGAACCCGGTGAGAAAATAAAAAAAGCTTCAAACTGATAATTGGCCCATCTGGAACTTGCAAAGGATTTTTAAGACTAGATCCATCTTGGTGCCCATTACAAACACTCAGAAGGAGAAAAAGAAAATCCGAAATAGGAAGTCGATCAGGGGTGTCAATAACCTCATATCAACCAACTCCTTAACCTTTGATCCCCATTTTCCAGGAAATGGCAAAGTTCTTTCCCACAGAGAGTGACAAACCTTTGATCTCTACCATCACAGTCTGTGTCTTACCATCGCTGTCTTCCAGCTCCTCATGGAACTTCTGCTCTGTTGTGTTCATTTCTATGTTGGAAGCTCCCATTACAGGGTTTCCATCAATCTCAACTGACGATGCCTCTCCGCTTCCATTCAATCCCAACACTGTAATCTTCTCAATATGCCAACCCTTATCCAAGGCGAACTTGCTCTCCTGGACTTGTGACCAAACCTTCACGGTTCCTTTAGTCATGGTTCCATAGAAATCAATATAAGTGGAACGTCCGTTCCCAAGTTTCATGTCTGGAAGCTCATCGTCATCAAGGAAAAGCTTCCCTTTGGCTTCTCCTTCAGTAGCCCCTGCTGGGAAGGTAACAATCAAGCTAAAAGGTGTCATTCTAGCTTCCTTTGAAATCATGCCACCTTGCTGCATTGGAAGAATGGTATTCTGATACAAATGCACATTAACCACGTGCAAAGGTGCATCCAGTGTAACATAGCGCCCCCCTTTTGATGCAATGGTTTGTGTCATATCAAATAAACTGTACCAACTACCAGGGGGAAACAGTGCTTTAACATCTGACTTCCCTTGCTCAAGAACTGGGGATACCATGAGACTGCTCCCCAGCAAGAACTGGGTGCTCAACCCATAACATTCAGTGTAACTTGGGAATGAGAAGAAAAGTGGCCTGGCAATTGGTGCTCCGCTAATATGAGCCTCGTAGTTCAAGGTATACAGGTAAGGCAGGAGTTTATACCTCATACCTAGAGCATTTCGAGCAGACTCAGCAACTGAGTCCCATTGATAAAGCTCCTGTCGTGGGGAATAGAAGTTTGCATGATCCCTTGAGAAGGGGTAGAAAGCACCAACTTCAATCCAGCGGTTGCAAAGCTCTTCTGTAGGCGCTGGATAGAACCCACATATATCTGAACCAACCATTGGCACCCCAAATATACCAAAATTGAGCATGGTGGAAATTGAGTACTTCAAATCTTCCCAAGTTCCCTTATTATCACCAGTCCAATGGGCAGCATATTTGCCTGAACCAACATAAGTGGAGCGAGATAATATGAATGGCCGCTTGCCCTCAAGTCCTTGAAGGGCTTTGTGAGTTGCAATGGATTGAGAGAAGCCATAGAGACTGTGAGCATCATATTCCAAAACGCCATTATAATGAACTGCACTAGTGGCTATGGTTTTGAACCCTATAGGCACCTGCAAACCTGAAGCATTTATCTTGTAAGGAGGATCATCCCATCTAGTCTTTGTAATGTTCTTGCAATCCAAGCAGCATATCCAACCAGGTCCAGTGCCAGTTGGACATTGCTTGCCCTTGGGGATTGTGCACTTTCCAGAACAGAAATTTGAAGCTTCGTTCATGTCAATCCATAGACCATCAACGGGGACAAGTTCATGAAAGCGGCGGACTTCATCCCCCCACCATGAAACAGTTTTTGGGTTAAGGAAGTCAGGGAAGTTTACAGCCCCTGGCCAAACTTGAGCTAGGTAGGGTTCGCCCTCATACTTGATGAAAACATCATTGGCAATGCCCCTTTGATATACGCCATAACTGGAATTAACGCCAATTCCAGGATCAATAATGACAATGTATTTCATACCTATGCTATGTATTTTGTCCAGGAAAGCCAAAAGCTTTGGACGAGGGTAGTTGGTTGGGTTGAGGGTGAAGTCCTTGTGTCCATCCATATGGTCATCATCATTCCAAATCACATCAAGTGGGATTCTAGCCTTTTTATAGTTCTCAACAACATCTTCAACTACAGATAGATTATGGTAACCCCATCTGCATTGGTGGAATCCTGTAGCATAAATAATATGAGTGAGAAATTAATATGAATAATCACCCTCAATTTCTTAATATAAGCAGTCCAAATGAGTAGCCTAAATATCATCAAACAATTTGAAAAATTAATTGGTGGGAAGAGAGTACAATAGGGCACGATGCAAAAGTCTTGCAGTTTGGAGAAACTAGATATGGGTGGCAGCGTCAGAATTTTACTTACGGAAGGGCAAGATAGGAATGTAAAGAATAATAAAATTCCTACCAATCTGAAAATTAGGAATTTGTTCAGAGGCAAAAAATCAGTTCAGGTTGGTTTTGAATAGCTTTCGAAAAGCATATCAACTCAATTCTGAAGCAATTCGAGTTCGTATGAAAAACAAATGTATAAAAATTGTAACTCATTACATGCAATATGTTAAAAACAGAAAAACAATGATGTACATGATATGGAAGATGGTTCCAATATGTTTATCATGGTGTTTTGGAGGGGGAGGAATGAAAGAAGTTTTGAGGGGAATACAATTTTTTCCCAAAACACCCAGACATTTACCAGATTTTTTCATTCAAATTACAGGAGCATATACTTCCCTTTTTTTTATCAGTAAATAAGAATTTATTAAAATACGCGAAGCCAAGTACTACAGAGCATATACTTCCACAAGTAGTAGACTTTTGAATGAAAGAAGTTAGAAGATCATCATTCAAAAGTCTACAACTCATGGAAGTATATGCTCTGTAATTTGAATGAAAAAACATCTAGTAACTGTTCGGGTATTTTGGAAAAAAATTTGATAAAAAATATGCTTACTTTGATATCTTATTTTGTTAAAAGTTTCTGAAAACTAGGAATATATAATTTGATTTTACATTTTCTTTTATCAGTATAATTTGATTTTACATTTAAAAAACTCTTTATCCACATTGTATGAATATTAATTTCTTTATATTTAAAACTTGAATCCACCATTTTATAAGTGTTAGAGAAGGGGTCTTCATGTAATGAAACTAACAAAATATAAGTATTTAGAGTGTAGGGAAAAGAGAGGCAAGTCCCTTGTTAAGACGCCCGAGATTCAATTCCTATCGCACCTTAATTATTATTAGCGAGTCCAATATCAAAATGATATAGAAGTAGAACAAACAAATTAGTGAATTAACTTTGAATAAGGTAGGTAGGAGAACAGCTGAACAAGTCCAATAACACTGAATTGACAAGCTAGGTACTAGTCAAAGTAAAAGCAAAAGCTACACACAAACTGATTATAATGAACCTTTTAGTACATCTTCCTTACGATAATAAGCTTTACCTCCATATTTTCTATGGAGTGAAGAAGCCACAGGGACTTACATGCCATTATCCTGTAGCTAGAAAATGAACTTCTAACATTATCTAGTGAACTAGAAACGTTTTTTTTTATCGGAAGATGTACAGAAGTAGTTTTTCAAAGATACATGGATGGAAAATGTAACCTACAGCAAGATTGGCCCATTTATTGGCATTGCATTTTTAACAACTGACCTCTGACAGGATGCAGCACACTAGAATCCATGAGCCAATGCCAAGTTGCAAACACTAATTCAGCTCAACTACAAGAAAATATCAAACTAACCCCAAAGACTAACATGGGCTTATAAAAAACAACCAAGGCTTACTCAAGGTATGGGGCAATGGAATAATTAGATTTATCATAAATGCCTTTTTTAACCTATCAAGGTGCTGAGGGGTAACTTAGGTCCCCACGCATTATGACTGGTGTCCCACTACCAACAACAAACTACTTATGAGAGGGACAACAACTACAGTTGTACACTTCCCACAATCTAAGGCAGTCTCCCCTCACGATACATGAATTCTTACTGATATGGATTCCTTGAATTAGCACCAAATCAAATGATGCCATACTGTGCAAGCAAGCATCGGGGCTTGTGATAGTGGCTTGAGAGCAATAATTCAATTTCCACCTCATGTAGGGAAGATAAATGAAGATTAGCAAAGTAGGCAAAGATTTAAAGCAGTTATAGAGCCTTTTTGGGGGTCCACCAGTTACTTTGTACATATGTGAGAAAAAAAGTTGAAGATTTTTGGCTCGAAAAGTTTAGGCAAAAAGCAAAGAAACACTAAAGTGAGATAATCTAACATATATCTGGCCTTATGTTTTCCACCTCAAAGCTGTTTCTGGAGAACAGCAGAATAAATAATTAGAAGCAAGCCTTGAGAATTACAATAAAGTAAAATAGGAAACGACACCAACCCACCAACCTAAATTACTATATCATGAGACATTTGTAACCTACAGTATCGTGCATATGGTAAACGTGCAAACAGCCTACTAATCAACCATCAATCAGCATTCACCAACATACCAAACCAATCAGGTGGTCCTAATTCCTTAAATTTCTCACTCATTGCTCTCATAATATGAACAAGGGACAAAACATAATATTATATTGTCTGTTGCATGATTTTACAGGACATAGTTCATACAGACCCGAGGATTATTAAAACCGACTAATTAAAGAATAAATCAATTTTCTGACCAGGTAGATTCCATCATTTTCTAAATTTTCTCAACCCGAGGATTATTAAAACCCGCTGATTAAATAATATTATCACTTTTCTGACCAGGCAGATTCCATCATTTTCTAAATTTCTCAAATTGGATTAAGCACCCTAATCACAAAACGCTGAAGTTAAACATGCCACAAGTCACAGACCCACAAGCCCTTGGATGTACAAAAGAACAACTATTCCCACAAAAAGTAATATTTAATGAGAAATTAAAAGAAGGGTGAGAAGTTCATCATACCTAGAGACCAGTAAGGCATTGGAGCTGGTCTGCCAATAAGGGAAGTGTATTGATCAACCACACTCAAAGGAGTAGGCCCAGCAAAGAAGTAAAAGTCGAAGACACCGCCAATAACCTTGTACGTCAAGGAATTCCCTCGGTAAAACACGTCCATCCCATTGCTGTTTAGCAGCAGAACCGCGTGTGCAGAGGGGTCTCCACCATTGTTCCTAAGATCCATGTACACCGGATGCGAGCCATACAGATCAGTGTTAAGATTGATGGCCGATACATCGGTGGTGTACAAAGTGTAAGGGTCGTTTGGATACAGCTTGATCCCGTGTGGCTGAGTGTTCTCTCCCAGGCCGTACAGAGAGGCATCTTTGGGTAACTTGGTGGAAATCTCGAGGTACTGGTCCTTGAACACCAAGTTCCCAAATGGGTCTGATGCATCAGAGCTTGAGTTGAAAAGGGTTTGCCCATTTGATTTCCTCTTCACCGCGAACCCAAATGGGTCAGTGGTGAAGCTGACAATGAGCTCGGATCCCGAGTACTCCGACACAGTTATCGGACTTTTTCTTGACCTCGCAATGGTCTGCATCAGCTTCGGAGGTTGTTCTCTCGGCAAGAGATTGTACGGTACCTCCCATCTCTGTTTCTCTGCGTCGGTGATGTGGATCCTTAATCTGTCCTGAGTCTCATGCCTGCACAGAATCACGAAGCAGAAAGATAAAAAAAAGTGTTCTTTATTCAGAGCGAGGCGGAGTTGAACTTGAAAACAACATCCTACGCGAGCAACACATGGAAATCATTTAGAAAAAGAAAAAGAAGAAAAAAGCCACATACTTGACAAAGAGCTGCAAATGGGGGATATCAGGGCCGTAGATTTTGTTCTTCTGGATGACTTGGAGATGGCCCACAATGCCACCATCAGGTGTCTCTTCAATGGAGATCAGACGGTAGCCTTTCCCAATCTTGGCAGGCGGATTAGACGAAGAGGAGGAGGAGTTTACTCCGGCAGCACATAAGAGCAAAAACAGCAGAAAAAAATGAAGACATGGAAAAGAAGAAAACAGTGTAAGAGAAACCATCTGTTACTACTCTTGAATTTGACAGTCTCTAAGAACTATTGGAACTCAGAGGTTTGATGTCATTCATATATAGGGGAAGAAGAAGTCATGGGATGCATGTGAGGTAGATGGGTTGCAAGCATGTGGATTGATGGAGGTGAGTGGGCCACAGAGACAGTGCCCTACAAAAAGGGTCCTACACTTTGCAAATCGTTTTTCTCTTCTGGGTGGGGCCTCGGATTCATCATTTTGGAGAGAGAGAGAGAGAGGGAGATCAAAGAGAGAGTATCTTAGGGTATATCTTTGGTGGTACCAACGTTTGTAGTGTCTGACGACCACATGGCAAAGGAAAATGGGCTAGAAATAGTATTGGGGCACCGACACACCTGCGAATCGTAGCAAGAGTTGAGAGATAAAAAAAAAGATCGAACTGTGATTCCCGCAGTCGCTCCTAGTTCTGGGTTCGATCCAAATCCGCGGTGTCACTTCCAGTGCCTGATCTTCGCGGTTCTATCTTGCCTTCACACGAGTACAGTGTCCGAGATTTCTCTATGATCTTTGTTTATATCTTATCTCAATTATTATTATTATTATTATTATTATTATTATTATTATTATTTTCTAATCAAACTTGCATATTTATAAATAAGAGGTTTAAGTTACAGAACAAGGAGGGTCTTTACCACTATCAATAAATACAATATTAGAAGGTAAAATAACTATTGGTATGCGACCAATCATATTGTTGGTTGCGGCCCCTTGCGCCACAGAATGCGCAAATCGATTTTGAGATCGATATATTTTTTTAAAACACCATCCTTTATGAGAGGACATGGTAAGAGCAATATCTTCAAAGATGGTAGAAATTTCCCAGACTAATGATGACCCTTGAATTGTTGAGACTACAAGAAGAGAATTACCTTCAATTGTGACATCTGGGAAATTTAAAATTTTAGCCATATTGACTGCAAGTCTTACCGCAATTACTTCTATTACTACTGGATTTGTTGTTTCAATTTCTTTTGTCCATATTTCAATTGCACTTTCTTCAGAATCGCGACTTACTGCAGAGGCGAAAGAGGAAGTAGTCCTGACTGCCGCATCAAAAGAAATGCTTACAATGTTGAGATGAGGGTTTTGCCATAGTTGTGATTGCTTTTTCTTTCAGTTTCATTTGCCAAGCAGATAGATATTCTTGATAGAGAAAAGATACTTACAACCGTGAATTGCGTAACCGCCGTGTAATCGCTTTGAAAAAAATGAATAAAACATGGGACCCACATGAAAAAAATTAATTTTTTAATAGTGGACCCCACTCTTTTTCAAAGCGATTACACGGCGGTTACGCACTTCACGGTTGTATGTAGAATTACACTTCTTGATAAAGGAAACCCAATTGATCTATAGCTTTCCTAATAGATAAAACTATTTGATTATGGACTATATCATTTCTTAATCACCAAGTGAAATCCAATATCAGAATTGCAAACAGCTGAAAATGATGCGCTTCCTATGAGCTTAATCCCAACTTTAGCTCTGGATTTAGAATGAAAGATATCCAATCCTGTTTTGTAATAAGTGCCAAGGAAGACGAGATTTAGTGGCCATTTGCTTTGGCTCTATAAGATTCTTGATACAGGACATTCTAGAAAAAGATGTAGTAGCGTTTCTTCTTTATCATTACACATAGGGCAACTAAAGGAAGACATAGATGGTATGAAGTTCTTTAACCTTCCTCTAGTTGGAAGTAAATCCCAGAGAATTTTCCACAAAAGAAGTTTATGGCGATCATGGATTTTTAGTTTCCAAATCTTCTCTATTGCAAAATTAGGGAAACTTACTTGAAGAGCACAATCAATACTTGCTACCAAGTGATAAGCTGTTTTGACAGTGAACTTCCCACATTGAGTTTTAATTCATATACTGCAATCTTCTCTGAAATTTGAACGAGACAATGGTATTTTAAGTATCTCTCTAATACTATCCCATTGGAAGAAGTTAAGCAATTTCTGTAGATTCCAAGAGTGGGTTGTATTGTTGATGAAGTCAGAAACTTTAAGAGAAGGCGATAATTCCATGAGATAGTTAAGCGATTGTGGCTTAAAGCTTTCCAATGAAGGAATCCATGGATCAAGCTAGACTTTCACTGAATTTTTGTTAAAAATTTGATTGCACATACCTTTTTCTAATACTCTTCGTGTTTGCAATAAATTTCTCCAAAAATAGGAATCTGAAGCTTTTGATGTCACCTACCAGAAAGAGTTTGTTAGTAGATATTTTTTTGAAAGAAGCTTGTGCCATATGTTTGTGATTGGTTGACTCATTTCCCATCCCGTCTTGGCTAGCAGTGCAACATTCATATTTTTCATTAGCCTTAATCCCAAACCACCATCTTTTTTTGATTGACAAATTGACTTCCATGATTTCAGATAAAGCTTATGCTTTTGATCCTTCTTCGTTCTCCACTAGAAATTTTTAAGCCTTGTATTCAACAATTTACACACAGATTTTGGTAGAAGATGTGTAGACATTTGATATGTGGGAATTGTGCTTGCCACTGTGCGAATTAGCATCGTTCTGCCTGCCTGTGATAAGAGTTTTGACTTCCAGCCTTCTAGCTTATGATTGATCTTCTCCAGCAATTCTCTATAGCTTTCTTTCTTGGACCTACCAAAAGAGGTTTGAATTCCTAAATGTTTCATATTGGATGTAGTTTCCTTATACTCCAACTTCCCAAGAATGGCTCTCTTTGTTGCTTGATTTGTATTTCCTGTGATGAAAATTGATGATTTCCCATTATTGATTCGTTGGCCTAACCAAGCATGATATTTTTCCATATTCACATATATGGATCTTGCTGCACTTTCTTTTGCATTCCCAAATATTATAAGATCATCTGCAAAAAATAAATGGAAAATTGGCGGACAAGTTCTGCTAATTTTAATGCCTTCAATGTTGCCATCGACCTCTGATTTAGCAATTAATCTTGATAAAACTTCTGTACATAATATAAATAGAAAGGGTGAGATAGGATCACCCCTGTCTAAGTCCTCTTTCTGCTTTGAAAAAACCTCTCGGAGAACCATTTATAAGAACTGAGAATGATGCCGTCGTAATGCATTCTCTGATAAGATTAATCCACTGACTATTATAACCTAGAGCCTTCATCACTGCAAATAGGAAATTTCATTCTATAAAATCAAAAGCTTTCTCCATATCTAGCTTGATCGCCATTTGACCCTTCTTCCCTTTCAATTTCTTGAGGTGATGGAATAGCTCATGCGCAATAATGGAGTTCTCTTTAATATTGCGACCCGGAACAAAAACTGTTTAAAAGGGCGAGATTATATTTGGAAGTGTTGTCTTCAGCCGATTTGCCAGGATCTTTATGATTGTTTTATAGATAACATTAGTCAAGCTGATTGATCGATAATTTTGCGGTGAACTCGGATTTGGCACTTTTGAGATTAGAGCAATATTTGTATGATTCATCTGTTTCAGTATCCTCCCATTTCCGAAAAAATTTTGAACTGCTGCGATGACTTCTTTTTTGATAATATTCCAGTAATGCTTATAGAAGAGAGCTGTCATACCATCTAGACTTGGAGCTTTATGATTTGAGATTTGTTTGAACGCACCATAGATTTCTTCTTCAGTTGGTACTGCCGTTAAGAAAGCATTATCTTGATCTGAGACTTGCCTTTGGAATAAATCATTGAGCTCTGTTGGAATGATAGGATTTGTGGAGGTATAAATAGTCTTGAAATGATCTATAAAGGCTAATTCAATAGCATTTTGATCCATTGTCCAGTTTCCTGGACCAAGCTTTATAGAGTCAATACCATTAGTTCTCCTTCGGATTGTCGTCGATAGATGATAAAACTTTGTGTTTAGATCCGAGGTGGTGATCCAATTGATTCTTGATTTTTGGCGCCATAATGTTTCTTCGTATTTCAATTGGTCTTGAAGCTTTATTTGCAACTAGCATTTTGAAAAAGATTACTAGTATTCCTTGAGCACATTGAAGACGATTGATCTCTAATTCCAATTGCTGAATATAAACTTGTATTCTCCCAAAGTGCACTTTATTCTAGTATGTGAGCGCGTCCTTTGTAGCTTTAATTTTACTGCAAAGAATGAAGGAGGGATTTCCACTTACTTGCTTGCACCATGCTTCCTGAATGATTATATAGCTAAAAGGCTCTTTTGTCCAAAATTCTTCAAATTTTAAAAAGGTTGCTCTCTTTTATATTTTCATGGTATTTAGCAATAAAGGGTGATGATCCGATGCTCCTGATGTTAAATGTTGAATAGTGGCATCAGGGAATAATAACCTCCATTGTGCACTTGCAATTCCAATATCAAGTCGTTCTCTGGTAAGAGCTCGACCATGACGATTATTAGTCCAAGTGAAAGTAGGTCCTGAAAAACTAATATCAACTAGTCCATGATTGGTCATTAAATTCTTTAGACCACCAATAGAAGAGGAAGAAATTACTGGCCGCCCTCCAATTTTTTCTGATTGGTTCATGATATCATTGAAATCCCCTATACATAACCATGACCCTAGATAGGAATTGTGAAGAATGGTTTCCAAATTAGCCCAGAAAGTTACTTTTTGTTGCCATCTAGCAGGCGCATAAACATAAGTGGCTAACCATGGATGATAAGAAGGTTCAGAGTAAATCAAAATAGAAATTGCATTAGTATTTACATGCACCGGTTCTATATCTATACCTGGTCTCCATAACAGTAAAAGGCCTCCCTTATTCCCGGAGGCTGGGAAGCGTACAAAATTTTGGAAACCTAAGATATTAACTATACTATGGGTGCGTGTATCAAGTACCATGGTTTCTGACAAAAAAATAATATCCGGATTATAATTTCTTATATTAGCCCTAAGACTTCTAATTGCTTTGGGTCGAGCCTGTCCTCGGCAATTCCAAACAAGTGTCTTCATGGAGTCTTTGAGGGCTTTGATGCCCCCGCCTCTTTTTTCTTTTCTGATGAACCCAATTTTGATGTAGCCTGAGTATACGACTTTGTGGGTTGGTGAGAATGAATTAACTACCGAAGTAAATGAGAGTGGGTTGGCAGATGGGTCTCCTTTATGATCTACAAGAATTGTGAACAATGAGCTTGAGGGAGAATGGCCGCCAGCTAGTGTCGATTTCTTCAGGAATTTTGCATCGCCGTGATCTGTAAGTGTCCATTTCTCCAGGTTTTTTGCACCACTGTGAGCTATTTGCTTTCCGATTGTTTCCTTCCAGATGATGATATCTTCTAAATTCGGCAAGGACTCTAAAATTTTCTGGTCTCCGAGTTTGTAATTATGCCCTAGAAATTGTGATTCATCGATTAAATCTTTATCTGTCAATAGAGCTTCATTGGAAGAAAAACTTGTAGGCATAGCAATAGAGGGCAGATTAAAGATTTTGCTTGAAGGCCTCTCTTGCTCATTGATTAATAGCCCTTTCCCTTTCCCTTTTTCGGTATTTCCAGTATTTGAGAGATGATTCACCTTATTGTTCTCTGCATCTTGATCTAAAACCATAGCAACCGAATTGCTATTAACATTAACATAAGTCGGTCCTTGGAAAACCATAAAAGATGGATAAACCTTAGTGCCCTGTCTTTCTATAGTATCAATAGAACTCAAATTCTCAATGAGATTCCCTTCTTCATAAAGATTTCCTGAGTGAGAGGATCTGGGAGTGATGTTTGATCTTGCGGAGGAGGGATGAAAATTCCCGAAGCATGACATTTAGCTCTCAACCACGGACCATAGGGTAATGGATCAGGGATAATTTTTAGAAAATTGCAAAAATTCTGAGAATGACCCAATCTACCACAAGCATAGCAAAAATCCGAGAGCCTCTCATTTTTTAAAGAAACTCATGTATCAATATTATTGTTTCTAGCAAGCCAGAAACCTTGTTTGAGAGGTTGGTTGATATCAAGTTCTACTTTGATCCTAACAAACTTTTTACAGGTGATACCGAAGTTTGGATCAATATCAATGTCCAATAATGTTCCTATTGTTTTCCCAATCTTTATAGCATTTTTTACAGTAGTATGATTAAGAGTAAGACCATGAATTTGAATATGAAAGACTGATGAGTTTAGGCTTATCTCTTGCCAGGTTAATCCGGTTGGCCAATCTTTGAGGATCAGTAGATGGCCTTTGAAATTCCAAGGAGCTTGACTTAGAATCCTTTTTTTGTCCCTTGTTGACTTTAAAGTGAAAATGAATTTGTTTGCATCCAAATCTTCAATGTGAAACTTTTTGAGAAAATTCCATGCTGCCTTGAAAGTGGCATGCAATGAAATCTTGTTGAGAGGTCTTGTTGCAATGATTCTTCCTATTAACACCAAATCTGTTGTTTCTTTTCCAGGATCTTTTGCTAGGCCGAGGTTAAGGTCTTCCCAAGATAGTGCTTCTGTTTGTTGTATAAGAGAATCCATGTCCATGATACTAACTGAAAGAAGTCGAAGGTTGACGAAGGTCAACGCCAGAGAGCTCAGTTGCTCAAAGCTCAGAGAGAATCTGTTTGATCTAAATTATTTTTACATGAGCACTAAGCGGTGCTATTCTGCCGTTTCAATTGACCGCTAGTATAAAATTACATTTTTATTTTTTTATTTATATTATTTTATCATTTTAAAAAATATAAAAATATGCTAATAGTTACTTCTTTAACTATTAAATAAAAAAAATTAAAATACATGAAGTGTCAAAATCAGGGGACAAATTGAGTGGGCAAAGTGACATTTTTCTTTTTAGATTTTATTTTTTAAAATATATTATAAAATTTTATTTTTTCTATTTTAATTAATAACTTTTATAATATACCATATATCAGTTTATTTATTTTTTTCTATATTATTTAAATACTCTTTATTTTTTGTTTCTTTATTCATTTTAAATACTTTTTTAACTACCATTAAGTCTGTAATATTCTCATATCTTTTGATATTTCTCATGTATTAATGCGATCACAATATCTCTCAGTTGTTTAAATGACATTACTAGGCCGGCAAAAAGTTACAAAGAAAATAACGTTGGAAAAAACTCATCCATCCTATTGTTTTTGTAAACTTTTATCCTTTCATCATGTTTTGAAACATTTTTAACATTAGAAATTTTCTTTTTATTAAAATAAAATGTTCTAATAATATTATAACTTTTTTATGTTTTAAATTATAGTGTAAATGTGAGAAATATAAAGAATAATAGGAAAAAAGAAAGAAATATAAAAAATATTTACATAGATGAATAGTGCATGTTAAATATAGAGAAATATGTACTTAACATTGATTTTATATAATCTAATAGAAACCTTATTTTGACATATTGTTAATCATTTAAAAAAAATAGAGAACCATTGACAGTGCTTTTATGTCTCGTTTGTTTTCACATATGAGATGAAATAAGTTGATATTAAAATTAAAAGTTAAATAAAATATTGTTCGAATATATATTTTTAATATTATTTTTATTTTTAAATTTGAAAATTTTGAATTGTTTATTTTATTTTGTGTGGAAATTTAAGAAATTTTTAATATACAGAAATCATTAATAATGTAGGGAAGAAAAAAGGCTGAAGCAATATTATTGTTCATTTTGGATAAGTGTTTTCTTTTTTCACATTATTGTTGAAAATTGAAGCTAAAATATGACTGGAAACTCAAGTCTAGAAATACTTTAGAGAAAATAAGTATTTCTCTAAATGTAAATTAAAAAAATTGGTTCAAAAGATTTCTGAAAATCAAAACATATTTTTTAAGCCCTCCTCCCTCTTGTATCATCATTCACTTCCTTATTTTGCATCTTAAGTCCGGACCGGTAGTTATCGGTCCAGTCCAGTCCGGTCGGTCCGGCCTAATTTTTTTAATTTTTTTAAATTAATTAATAAAAAAAATTTATTTAAAATACTAAATTAAATTAAGTGACTTATTAATGTAGATTATGTAACAAACTCAATAAAAAAAATATTTTATATGGTCAATGATAATAAATTAGATGAAAATTACATTATTAATTTATATAATTACTATATAATTAACTAATTGATATTATATATATGTTAATTCATAGAATATTAACAAGTGTTAATAATATAATTAAAATTTTATATTGTTAATAGTGATAGGTTAGATGAAGATATATATAAAATATTGTTAATTTATAGAATATTAACAAGTATTAATAACATATTTAAAATTTTATATTGTTAATTGTACAATTATTATATAAATAATATATATAAAATATATTTTTATTTTTTATTCGGTCGGTCCGGTCCGGTCTGAGAAATCTCCACTCCGGGATCGGACCGAGGACCGAAACTCTCCTACTTATTGGACCGAAACCGACCATGCATTGTTTCGGTCCGGTTGGTTTCTCCAATCCAGACCGACCGTTTTACACCCCTACACCTATATATATAAATAAATAAAATTAATGATGTTATTATTCTCATTCCATCATCAAGTTCTAGCATTGTCACCGGGTTGCTCCCCACTTTCTTCACAATATCTAAAGCCAAAAAGGGGGGGCAAGAGCCTAATGTCATATGAGCTGATTTTTCAAATTAAAAATTAGGTTTGAAAACCCCTACACATTTTATCAAAAATAAAAAATAAAGACAAAAATGTGAAATTTATTTATCATCATCATCATCTTAACATTATTTGATATGACATTAAATTATAGGTACACAAATAAAATTTAATAAATAGTCTCCCATCATTTAAAACCACGTCATGAGATAATGAAAGGAATATAATAAATTAATGATGATGTAGAGTTGTACTCCAATCAATAAGGGTGTAATTATAGTTATGAATTATTTATGAGCAATCTCTTTACCTAATTTTCTTACACAAAAAATAAAGATGATTTCAATCAAGTCATTGCTTAATCCCTTATTGACATTTAAACTATTCTATTGGAACGTAATAAAAAAGACAACATTTAGGTTCAGAAATTCCTTTTATCCATAATTTCATATTATTTATTTGGTTTAACAATTATCTCATTGAAACCAAGTGCATAAGAGATAGATTAGAAGTGGTTCGTAACAAATTGGGTTTGATCATAGTTTTGTGGTTGACTGCATTGGCCATAGTGGGGTTTGGCTGTTTTTTGAAAGAAGGAAGTACTAGATGAGTTATGTTCTTATTCACAAAGCCATATTTCACTTACCATGAACTCTTCCAATTTGAATAAGAAGTGGATTTAGACTGGTTTTTATGGACAACCTGCTATGGTTAAGAGAAAGGAAAGTTGGCAATTATTGAGACTTCTAAAACCTAGCAACCACATACCTAGGTTGTGTATGAGAGATATAAGCAGATGGAGGATTTTAAAGAAGCTTTAGTAGATTGTGATTTGGGAGACCTGAGATGCATGGGATCCAAATTTACTTTGTGCAACAATAGGGAAGGAAATGATTTTATCAAAGAGAGATTGGACAGGGCCTTGGTAAATTGTGATTGGCATTCCCTCAATGAAATGAACCATGTTTTTGTTCTAACTGTTCAAAGTTCAGATCATAACCCTCTTTTGATTTCTTGTCAGAATCGTGAGACTGAGTTCCTCCCTAGAACAAAAATCTTCAAGTATGAAGGTAGCTGGGCTAGGAATGAAGAATGTGCTGCAATTACCAAGAATGCTTGGATTTGCACAGTGTCTGCTGCTAATAAAGTTGAATTTACTGGGAAAGGCTTGGAGAGATGTAGGGATAGGTTGGTGGTTTTGAGTAAAAAATTTCATGGTAACTAGAGGAAAATCATAAATCAGAAAAGAGAATTGTCAAAGGAGCTGCAGGCTTCTAACAAGGTCAACCCAGTGAGCAAATAAGAGAATTGCAAAAAGAAGTAGACTGTTATCTTGAAGAAGAAGACATGAAGTGGTGCCAAATAACTAAACAAAGGTGGTTGCAAGATGGAGACAGGAACACTAAGTATTTTCATAAGTGTGCAACCCAAAGAAAGCAAGAGAATACCATACACAAAATTTCAGATGGGAAGGGCTCTTGGCTACTAGAAAAAGGGATTAGCTGGATGTTCCAATCATTTTATTAGAGCTTATTTTCTACATCAAATCTCGAGGGGATTGCAAAAATTCTTGCACACTTTCATCCAATAGTCACTGATGAGATGAACATGTTCCTGATGAGAGATTATTCTAGAGGGGAAATTGAGAATGCCATTTTTTAGATGAATCCTCTAAGTTCTCCAGGCCTTGATGGTTTTCTACCAGTGTTTTATCATAATTATTGGAGTATAGTGGGAAATGATGTAACTGATGTTATCAAAGAAATTCTCTGTACAAAGATGGGTTTTGAAGAAGTGAATAGGACTTTTATAACCCTTATTCCTAAGAAATAGTCCCCCAAAATAGTGACATACTATAGACCTATTAGCTTGTGCAATGTGTTCTACAAAATAAATGCTAAAGTATTGGCTAATCAATTAAAAGTCATCCTGCCCAAGCTTATCTCACCAACTCAAACTGCATTTGTGCCAGGTTGAATGATATCTGATAACATTATTGTGGCATATGAAGCTATGCACACTATGCAGAATAGATTGAGAGGAAGAAAAGAAGGCTATATGGCTCTTAAACTTGATTTGAGTAAGACCTATGATAAAGTTGAATTGAGTTTTCTGTAGGCTGTTATCCTGAAGATGGGGTTTGACAGAAGATGGATTGTCTTGGTGATGCAGTGTGTTAGTATAGTTAGCTACTTTATTCTTTTAAATGGACTGCCACAACAAAGCTTCAAGCTATTGAGAAGAATCAGACAAGGGAACCCTTTATCTCCCTATTTATTTATCCTTTGTTCTGAAATACTAAACTTCTCTTTGAATCATGCTGAGCAACAGGGACATCATTGGAATTCTAATTGCTCAGGGTTTTCTCCACATTAACCACTTTTGTTTTTTCACATGACAGCCTTGTGTTTTGCAACACAAACTCTCATGAGTGGAGTAGATTGTACTGCCTCTTGGAGCCTATGAACAAGCTTCAGGTCAGAGATTGAATCTAGATAAGACCTCAATTTTCTTCAATAATAACACCAGAATTGAAGTACAACAGATGATATTGGCCACAACAGGTATTAAAGCATCAGGCCCTTTTGACAAGTATTTGGGACTACCTTCCTATGTAGGTAGACACAAATGAAAAGCTTTCAACTCCATCTTAAACAAGATCAAAACTTGAAAGTGCAACTGGAAGGTGAATCTTTTATCTCAGGCTAGAAAGGAGATTATTCTCAAATTAGTCATTCAAGCCATTCCCACTTACAGCATGGGCATTTTTAAGATTCGAAAGAATATTCTTAAGGAGATTAATAAGGTGATGCAGTCATTCTGGTGGAGGCAAAAGGAACAGAGATCTAAACTTCATTGTTTGAACTGGCAACAACTAGGCAAGTCTAAATGTGCAAAAGGGCTAGGCTTCAGAACTTCGAAAATTTTAACCTTGCAAAGCAAGGTTGGAGGATTATCCAGAACCCAACCTCTTTGGCAACTTGGGTTTTGCAAGCTAAATACTTTCCTAGATCAGATTTCTTTTCTGCTAGACTCAGAAGTAATGATTCTTATGTCTCGAGAAGTTTAGTGGCAGCTAGATAAATGTTGGAAGAAGGTTTGATATGGAAGATAGGGAATTGTGAAGCAGTGAGAATTTGGTGAGACAAGTGGATTCCTAGCCCATCCACTTTTAGGGTTCAAACACAAGTCAGGGTACTAGATGCAGATGCAAGAGTTTCAGAACTCATTGATCAGGATACTATGCAATGGAACTTATCATTATTAAAAGAAATTTTTTCTGATTCTGAGGTTGAGTCAATTAACAGAATCCCAATTAGCCCCTGCAACAGTTCAGACTTATTAACTTGGATGTGCTCAGCTAATGGTAAATTTTCTATTAAAAGTGCATATCATCTTCAAGGAGCAATTATGGATAGCAGTAAGGGTTAGTCATTGAGTAATAGTTTTAATTCTGATATTTAGTCTAAGATCTGAAAGCTAAAGGTGCCAAATGATGTTAAAATGTTCTTGTGGAGAGCTAGCAATGAGGCTCTGCCTACTAAACTCAATCTTCATAAGAGAAAGGTGGTGGAATCTCCTTTGTGTCCAATCTGTTTGGTAAATCCTAAATTTGTGTCTCATATTGTATGGTCATGCAGTTCAGTACAAGATATATGGGGTCTAAGCTCTAGAAGAATACAAAAATGCAGAATTGAGGAGTCTTCCTTTAGAGAAATTCTTGATCATCTCTTCTTTTATATAACTGATGAGGAACTTGCAGAAATAGCGATGAAAACTCAACATATTTGGAAAAGAAGAAATACTTGGGTTTTTGAAGCTAAATTCACACCTCATCAACAACTTGTGAATCAGTCTACTCAACTTCTTATTGGTTTTAGATACGGTTCTCAAGTTGTTCCTAAAAAGGCAGGTAGTAATTCTATGATTGTTGACAAGTGGACTACTCCTCCAATAAACTACTACAAAATCAATTGGGATGCAGCAATAGACAAGATTCAGTGCAAGGTGGGCATCAGAGTTGTTATAAGGAATTGGGATGGTAGAGTCATAGCCACATTGAGATCCACTCGAGCTATTTTTCTAATCCTCTCTTGGGTGAAACTATTGCTGCCTTAAAAGCTACTATCCTCTATTCAGAGTTGGATTTGCAGATAGGGTAGACCGAAAATCTATTTTGTGAGTGTTTTGTGGTCTAAAATTAGACCAACAAGTAGATCCAAAAGTCTTCAAAAACTGATCGTCATGTCTTTGATGAAAAAGACACCCTAAAGGGGATTGATTCTGAATTACTAGAAAAGGGAGAAGATTAATAAGGTAACAGGCAGTTTGGAAAGCATGACTCCAATAATTTTTTGGTCCATGAATAAGAGCCAAGAGAGAGAGACCAGTTTCAACAATATGTAGATGTTTTCATTCAATAGAGCCATTTTGTTCATTGGTATGGGGGCAAGTCAAACGATGAATGATACCTTGGGAGCGGAAATAGGTGTTGAGACGCCTAAATTCCCCTCCCCAATTAGTTTGGATGGTTTTGATCTTGTGGCCAAATTGATGTTCAACAAAATATTGGAATTGATAAAAAAAAAAAAAAAAAATAGACTCAACATCAGATTTCTTGGATAAGGGATAAAGCCAAGTAAATTTACTAAAATCATCCAAAAAGGTAACATAGTAACAATGTCCTTAACAAAGGAGACATGTGAGGGTCTCCATACATTTGAGAATATTAAATCTAAAGGAGTATGAGAGAGAGAGAGAGAGAGATGAAAATGGAGATTGTGGCTTTTGGCCTTCTGACAAGAGTTGCAAACAGTAAAAGTCTAATTTTTTGTAACCGGAAGTTTATTGGAAAAGAGAATGCATTAAACTATACGCATGGATGGATGACCAAAGCGGTTGTGCCAAGTATCAAGAGAAGCACATTCACCCACAAAGGCAACTGGAGGAGAAGATGTTGCTGAAGGTGGAGGGAAGGCATAAAGGTCAGTTTTAGTTAGTCCGTGGAGTAGAATTGTCCCCATATTGAGATCCTTCACGCAGAAATAAAAAGTGAGGTGAAATTCAAAAAAGACATTGTTGTCTTGAGTAAATTTATGAATGAAGAATAAAGTTTTTCTCAATCAAGAAAATATGCAACAGTTGATTTAAGAGTAGAGATTTAGAAGTAGAAGGAAGTTTGGAAGCACCAATATGATGAATTGGCAAACATGCACCATTACCAACACGGATATGATTAGTGTATTCATATGAATGGAGAGTCAAATTATTCACATGAGATGATGGGTTGCAACTGTATCTGAATACCAGCTGGGGTCTGCTTGGTTGTGAACCGTGGAGACATGAGCCTGATGAATGTTCCAAGCAAAAAAGGCTGACGTGGCATCGCACAAATTCTCTCTCAATTTGGGGTTTCGTCTAGGGGTTTATCGTATGGCTTCAACCATTGCCTCCTTGGGGCGGACGGAGGGAGCGAGTGTTTCTTTGCCGATTATGAGAGTACAGGATACGGTAAAGCAGAATCAAGATGTGTTGTTGACGGGCGCGGCATCGTCTGGTCGTTCTCTGGCTGATATTATGGGTGTTCGGCCACAACCTCTTCCAGAAGTGGATCTGCCTATGAGGGAGCCCAGATTTAACGAGGGTGAGATGTTCTTCCTCTTCTCTAAGGCAGAAAACAAGCTATCTGCAGAGCCTTTCCGTTTTTCGGTGGCTCTAAAATTCCTTCGTAGGAGACCGCCTCTAGATCATATTTGTAGCTTGATTAAAAATCGATGGGGTCTGAAATTTGTTCTTGTGGTGGGGCAACTCATAAATCCTAGGAATGTTCTGGTTCGATTGGCAAATGAGGAGGATTTTATTCAGGTGACGGCAAGGGAAAATTCGAACATGATGGGTGTCGCTTACAAGGTCTTTCATTGGACGCCGGATTTCAGAGAAGAAGAAGAAGATTCTCCATTGGTTCCGATTTGGTTGACGCTACTAGGGTTATCTCCCGATTTTTTCCACGTTTCAATTTTGAGGAGTATTGGGGGTGGATTTGGAAGGTTTTTTAAACGAGATAATGTGACGGCATGTGTCATGCGATCGGAGGCGGCAAGCATTTGTGTAAAGATGGATGTCTCTAATCCTGTAAGGCGTTCTTTCTGGATTGGTCCTCTAGGTGTGGCTAACAGCCATTTCTAGGAGGTTGTTTATAAATCTCTGTCTATGTATTGTTCAAGTTGTCGTAGACAGGGGCATTTGGAGAATAAGTGTGGTCGGGCTGAGAGGGAGAGGAAGGGGAAGATGAAAGTGAATGATGTCGAGGGTGGAAAAGAGAAATCGACACAAGTTTGGAAGTCAGTGGGGGTGAGGGAACCAGAAAAGATAGAAGAAGAAGTAGTAGTAGTGAAGCCTTCAAGAAGAGAGGTATTTCTGGAGGGTATTAAACAGCGCTGTTTGGAGGGGGCAACTGCAAACTCAAAGGTTTTCTATGTGGATGGATGTGGGTAGGTTTGTGATCATGTTCAGCCTCAAATGGAGGTAAATTCTAGGGATCAATCAAACGACTTTTGTGCATCAATTGGTGAGATAATTGTCGGGAAGAAAGATTGCATACTGATAGAGACGAAAGGGACAATGCCAGCTAATGAAAAGATTAGGGGAAATTGATTTGAACAATCTGAACTGGAAGCCAATGGAGAGGACCAAGAGGATTTGTGTGATGGTTTATTGAGCCCCCGAAGTTCACTTAAAGTAATTGATGAAGCTATGAAGTTTGAGTTGTTCCATTTGGCTGAGAGGGGGGAGTATGGCAGAGGAGGGGATAATGTTTTGGAGCAGTCCTTATCAGATGATGATCTGGGTCAGGGTGATGTGGAGCTGGCTCAGAAATGTTATGAGTTTGATACGGAGTTGAATATCTCTCGAAAGAAACTTCGAGGGGCCAAGAAGAAACAGCCTATTGTTGTCCTTGATAGGGTGACACGCTCGAATAAATTTTATTAATAGTGTTGACTTTGTTAGTTTGGAATATTAGAGGAATTCTTTCGTCGAAGAGTGGGCCTCGACGTCTTTTAAATAAATACCATCCTTCAGTGGTGGCAATTTTAGAACCATTTCTTGTTTCTAATAAATGTGGTAGGTGGGCGAAGTGGATGAAACTACCACACTATGTCAATAATGCTGAGGTTGGAGCTAAAGTTTGGTTATTTTGGGGAAGGTCTAGATTTTGAATTTGTTTCATGTTCGGATCAGTCGCTTTCAGGTTGGTTTGTGAGAGCTGGGATGCGTATTTTGGTTACGTAAGCTGTTTTCAGAATAATCGTCAGGATTTATGGGATTCTTTTCGAGGGCTTGATCCTGGGTTACGGCCATGGTTGGTGGCGGGGGATTTTAATATTGTTAGAAGTGATGATGAAAAAGTAGGAGGTTTGTTTCGTGCTCCTCGCGCTAAGGCTAAGTTTAATGTTTGTATCTAGGATTGTAGTTTGTTAGAGCTTCCTTTCGAGGGCCAGAGAATGTCGCGGTGTAATGGGAGGTTGGGTGGTTGGCATATTTGGGCCAGACTAGATAAGGTGTTGGTTAATACTAATTTTCTAAATATTTTTTATGATGCTCGGGTTGAATATTTACCAAGAACGTCAACAGATCATGCGCTGATGTTGCTGTCTATGGCACAAGAGAGAAGGAGCGGTGTGAGGCCATTCAGGTTTCAACGCATGTGGGGGACCCATGAGGGTTTTTTGGAGGCAGTTCAAAATTCATGGTGCAGGCCAGTGGAGGGTTGTTCTTTGGTGCGAGTTAGTAAAAAATTGAAGTGGCTCAAAAAAGAATTAGAAAAATGGAATTTCAAGATTTTTGGAAGAGTTGAGGGTGAATTAAAGGTCACTGAAGCTAATCTGGGGGACTTAGAATTGGCTGTTATCTCAAACTATTCGTAGGAGCTTGAAGAGGAGTTGCTTAGCTGTAAGCAACGTCACATTCAATATTTGCATTGAGAGGAAATAATGGGATGTCAAAAAACCTATATTAGGTAGCTTACGGAAGGAGACTCTAAGTCGGCTTTTTTTCATGCAGCAGTGAGAGTTAAGAAGAAGAATAAAAATATTGAACGGATGATTTTGGCGAGTGGACAGATACTTGAGTCGGATGATTTAGTTCATGTGGGGGCAGTGAAATACTTTTCTGAAATGCTAACGGCAGACGCTGTGGAGTGGGATGAATCATATATGAATTTGATTTCGCCGGTAGTTTCTGAGATGGAAAATGAGGCTTTGGTGTTGAGTCCGACTATGGAGGAGGTGTAGGGTTCTCTTTGGTCCATTCCGCATGATAGTAGTCCAGGGCCCGACGAATTTTCGGCAAGTTTTTTTATTATGGCATGGGAAATTATTATGGAGGATTTATTGGATATGGCACGTGATTTTTTTGAAGGTATACCTTTGTCTTCGTTCTTTGGGGCCACTAACATTGTATTAGTTCCAAAGGTGGAAGTGCAGGTTTCCTTTTCTCTGTTTCGTCCAATCAGTTTATGTGGGGTATTGTATAAAATGTTATCGAAATTGTTAATGAATCGACTGGCTCCAATTTTAGAAGGGATCATTTCACCGCAACATGCTGCTTTTGTGAGTGGTAGAAGCATCTTTGATAATATTTCCATTGCTCAAGAAATGGTGAGTGGTCTGAATCGGAAGTCTAGAGGTGGGAAGTAAATTATTAAAATTGATATGACGAAAGCGTATGATCGGGTGAATTGGCATTTTTTACGGAGGTTTTGAAGAGGTTGGGTTTTTCTGAAAAGTGCGGATCTATCATTTACAATTGTATTTCTTCACTGGTTTTTTCAGTTATGTTAAATGGAAGCTTGAAGGGTTTTTTTAGATCCTCTCGGGGTTTACGGCAAGGCGATCCGTTATCGTCTTATCTTTTTATTTTGACGGAAGACATTTTGTCTCGGTTATTTCATCGAGAGTTTTTATTGGGGTAGATAAAGTCGTTTCAGCCGATGGGGGGAAGAGTAATTACCCATCTGTTATATGCCGATGACCTCTTGCTATTTTTGAATGGTGGTAGAGATTCAATTCGCAACACTATGCGACTTCTGAAGGTGTATGAGAAGATGTCGGGCCAAGAAGTTAGTCCTAGTAAATCGTCTATATATTTTTCTTCATCTTTTACATTGCTCAAGAAGGAAGATTCGAAGAGTTTAACTGGTTTTGTGGAAGGATCGTGGCCTTGTATTTATTTGGGAGTGCCATTGTATGTGGGCCGTATGATGCTGCGTATGTTTGAGCCGTTGTTGGCAAGAGTGCAAAAAAAACTTGCGGGATGGAAATGAAAGCTCTTATCCTTTGGGGGGAAGAATATACTCTTGAAACATGTATTAAATAGTTTGCCGATTCATTTGCTATATGTGATGAATGTACCGAAAGGAGTAGTCAAGGAGCTAAAGGGGATTTTTACAAATTTTTTATGGGGTTCGAGTATGGAGGTGAGAAAGAGAAAATAGATTTCTTGGAAGAGGATTTGCTTGCCGGTGGTGAAAGGAGGATCAGGAATTTGGGATCTCTCGGATGTTCAAAATTCTTTATTCATGAAGTTTGCTTAGAAGTTGTTAAAGGGGGGTTCTTTGTGAGCTAATTTATTCAAGGAAAAATACGTTGGTAATTCACATCTAGTGTCGGTTGTATTGTTTGGGAGAGGCTCGAGAGTTTGGAGAGGTGTGTTAAAGGTGTTCTCGATAGTGTTGAGCAACTCTAGGTGCCTAATTCGAGGGGGTGATTCAAGCTTTTGGTTTGATAATTCGTTGGGGGATGGTATAGTGGCTGATTCAGAGGTGGTGGTTGGTGACCCGTGCTTGAGAATCCGTGACTTGGTTGCGGAAAATAGTTGGGATGTGACTAAAGTGTAGCAGCTCATTGGAGAGGAGATGGCAGAAAAAATTGTAAGATTTTAGGTGACGTTGTGAGGGGAGAATGACTTTTACGTATGGAAGCTGGCTGAGGATGGGGAATTTACATCTAAGTCTGCCTGGGAACTAATTAGACATAGGAGACATAGGGGCCAGAGTTGCTTGTGGAGGAAATGGATTTGGCAAAATGAAGTCCCAAAGAATATGTCGTTTATGGTTTGGCGAGCTCGTCTTCAAGCTTTACCGGTGGATGAAAGAATTAGGCAGCTGGGTATTCCGATGGTATCAAAGTGTAATTGTTGTGATGTGGTTCAAATGGAAACATAGATCATGTTTTGTGTGATGGGGAAGGAGCTAAGAGGGTTTGGGATCAGGATGCCGCTGGTGAGAAGGTGGCAAGGGGTTGTAAATGGTTGGTGGCTACGGGCATCCACTTCGTCTCAAGTGGGGTAGCTTTGTGGGGTTGAACCGATAATTATTACGTGGGCTAGATGTATAGCGTGTATGGAGGGGTGATTTTTGAGTGGAAACGAATTGTGCGATGTGTTAAAGGTTTTTTTGTGGAACTTTCAATTTCTTTAAGGAAACTAAAAAAATTAAATGGAAGGGATACTTTGATCTTGCGGGAATTGCACTATCTAATGGTGCCCGTAAGGAAAAGGGAGGTGAAGAAGATTGCTGGGCTAGGCCGAGTGTGGGTTTAGTAAAGTTAAATGTTGATGAAGGGTCTTGTGGTAATCCAGGTATGTCTGGAGGGGGTGGTGTCATTAGAGATCACCATGGGAAGGTTATTGTAGGTTTTGCTCATTGTTATGGTTATGCCACGAATAATGTTGCTGAATGTCGAGCTTTCCTTAATGGTTTAAAGTTGTGTCATCAACTTAGGTTGAGAGATTTTTTGGTAGAGTCGAATTCGATGGTGGTTGTGGGGTGGTTTCGGTCTCGTGGGTGCAAATTTTGGTATTTATGGGATTTTTGAGAAGAAATACTTCATTTAGCTCAGTTGATGAATGTCAGTGCGCGGCATATTTATTGATAAGTAAACATGGTTGCAGACTTTCTTGCTAAGGAAGGGGCGATGAGGCGTAATTTTGACTTTTGGGGGGATGAACTTAGAGAGAGACGCTTTTGTGGGTTGGTACGTACTGATAAATGGGGTCTCCCATATATTAGGCCCGAATAATGTGAAGTTGAGTTTTTTAGGGATGGGTGAAGCTTGTGTTTGGTTCTTTGGATTTTTTTGGGAATTTATTTTGGCACCTGAGTTGTATTTATTTGGTGTTATTTTTTGTTTTCTCTTTGGTTACCTTGGATTGGTGTTATCGGTATTTCTCCGCCAAAAGTGAGGGCTTTTAATAAAATTGGGGAGGAGGTCACTCATGGACATGTGACCTTCGACTATTAAAAAAAAAAAAGCCTGATGAATGTTGGATGAATTGGTTTGATAGGCAAAATCAAACACATGGTACCATTTTAAGGTAGTGTGACCAAGCTTATTGCAGACTTGACACACAAGTCGAGAGCCACTTGAGTTGGATGCTTGATTATATGGTTGACCGCATCCACGCCCCCTTCCTTGTGAATAATAATTGTTGTGATTGTTGGGAGCGAGAGTTATTGGACTGCTAAGAATGGCCCTGATGAGTGGAGTCTCGAGAGACTGTATTTGCCGTTGGATTTATTATATTAGAAGAAAGTTGAAGCTATTGAAATTAAATCTCATAGTGTGGAAAATGATAAATTTTCAATTAGTCTACAACTAGTTTACCACTCTATTTAAAATGAATGGTAGTTATGTAAAACTAAAATTATCTTTTAATAAAGTGTCACAATTATATTGGATGATTTAAAATAAGTTGTAAAATAATTGTAGGTGTATCATTTGATAACGTAACATCACTAAAGCCTATAAACTAACAGGCAGATCGTCAACGTAATAAGATCAAATCAACTGAATATCGTCCTAAAGATCCTCATTGACAAAATGACTTCACCGTACTTGGAAAGTCTATTGTATATGTATAGAAAGTCTAGTTGTACATGTAATTCTTGCCTTCTGTACAGAGCCATTAAATAAGCTCCTTGTATTCTTGTAAATATGATATAAGCAATACAACCTTCTCTCTATCCACAACTCGTGAGATAGAATTTTTTCAAAACTCTTCATGGTATCCAGAGCCAACAGGAAAAGATAGACATAATCTTTTTCCAAATATGTCAAGCCCTACCACCTCTTTCCTTTCCTCCTCTCCCTCTAAGGATTATCCCTACCCTGTGACATAGAACATTTCCAACTTTGTGTCTCTTAAGCTCTCATCTAGCAATTTCCTCTTGCGGAAAACTCAAATGATCAACATCCTTGAAAGTTATGATCTTCAAGGTTTTCTTACTAGTGAGATTTCTACTCCACCAGAAACCATTGCCACCAATGATTCTGAGTTCCAATTGAATTCTGCGTACCATAAATGGCGTAGGATAGATTGTTTGGTCAAGGGTTGGCTTGTGGACACCCTTTCAAAAGAGGTGCTCGGCATTGTTGTTGGTCTAGGCATTGCTACCGAAGCCTCGACACACACTCGCTCATGCTTTTGCTCGAGTGTCCTCAGATCGAAGCCTTACACTGAAGCAAAGGCTCACTTTTATAACTCATGGCACTAACAGCCTAAGTACATATCTTCGTTGCTTCAAACTGTCTGCAATGAACTGGCTGCCATTGGCAAGCATGTTCCTGATCACAAAAAATCTTGGTGGCTGCTCAATGGTCTTGGCAAAGATTTTGAAATCTTTACTGCCACCATGTTGCACCCTCCTATTCCATCTCATGCTGAAGTGGTTACTCTCCTTGAAAGCTATGCTGAATGACATCAAATTGATACCACTCAGAAGACTTCTAAAAACAAGAAGGGTCACAGTTAGTCTGGTTCCTTTAATTCAAATGGGCGAGATTTTGTCCAAGGAAACCAATCTAGCAACAAGACATCATCTTCCTCCTCCTCTCAAAATTCCTCTGGAAGTAGTCAGCCTCATGGCAACACACAATCCTCAACCAAGAAGGATGACACTCCTACCTGCCAAATATGCAACGAAATGAATCATACAACTCTCAAATGCTTCAATCGCTTCAACCATTCATTCACTGTAGAAAATCTTCCTCAAGCCTTTGCTGAACTAAAGGTTGATCACCTTAGGACCCTTCTTGGCACCCTGATACAGGTGCTACCGACCACATGACAGCCTTCACAGGTAATCTACAATTTGTAATTCCTTATACTAGATATGATGGAGTTATGGTTGGTAATGGTCATATCTTACCCATAACACATATTGGCACCATGACACTCTCCTTTAGTTCCTCTTCTCTTCAGTTGAATGATGTCTTAGTTATGCCTGATATAAAGAAGGATTTACTATCTATTAGTAAACTCACTTTTGACTAACCTCTTATTTTTGGCTTTGTGCTAAAGGACAGGATCTCACACCGGATCATAGCGAAGGAGTGGAAACGGAAGGGGCTATACACTTTTGAGAGGTGTCACGACCATTCCACATCTCCTCCAACTACTCTCTTTTCCACGAGGTTCGGACAAGTATCTCCACAATGTTGGTACCAGAGACTCGGTCATCCTCAGCATCGCATCTTATCTTATTTACATTCCCAGAAGCTCATCAATTGTGTTTCTTTTCCATCAATGAGTGTTTGTACTAGTTTCCAAATGGGCAAGTCCTATAAACTCCCCTTTGTCTCTAGTACAAATAAAATCACCACTCCTTTTTCCAAAATACACTGTGATCTATGGGGGCCAATACCTATCTTTTCTCGGGAAAAATATAAATTTTATGCTATCTTTGCGGATGATTACACCAACTTTATGTGGCCCATTCCTCTTCGAAACAAGTCAGATCTCTTTGCTACTTTAAGGAGTTTCATTCTTATGTCAAGTGTTAGTTTGATGCTAAAATTGGTATCTTCCAAAGCGATGAAGGGGGTGAATTTGTAAGCAATTCCTTTCCAACATCAGTCTGCCTGCCCCAAGACCCCAGAGCAAAATGGCAAGGTTGAGCGCATGCATCTCAGCATCACATAACTTGGTTTAACTATGATGTTCCATGCAAAAAATATCGTCTCGCTTTTGGCTCGATTGTTTCTCAACTTTCGTTTTTCTCTTAAACAAGTTGCTTTCAATCATACTTGGTATGGATTCTCCTTTCTCTCAATTGTATGGAAAAGCTCCTGACTATGGCACTTTTCAAGTTCTTGGTTCACATTGTTTTCCTTATCCTGGAGCATACCGCAGCAACAAATTGGAACCAAAATCTCTCGCTTTTGTTTGTATTGGCTATAGCACTAAATACAAAGGATACAAGTGCTTATACCCGCCTACTAGTCATGTCTATATAACAAGACACATTGTGTTTGATGAATCCCTGTTGCCATACTCCAAACCCACTGCTTTGTATGGCCAACTTTCTGCTAAGGGGGAGTTTTGCACCTTTTCCAAATGGACTGATCAAGTCCCTCCCTCCTCTGCCTCTCCTAGCATGTAACTACCCCCTTCAGCTTTTGCCTCTCCAACTCACTTGACTTCAGTACCTCTTAGCTTACCTTCTCCACCTGCTGCTAAATCAGTCTCATCCAATGAGTCTACTGCTTCTCCCTTCCCAGAACTAAATCAACACACCATGGTAACAAGATCTAAAGTTGAAGTTCGTAAGCCGAATCTCATATATGCTAACCTGTATGTCACTCACTCGATCCCTTCCATTCAAAGTCAATTATTGCTGCCAAAAATCATCCTGGGTGGTCTGCTGCTATGGATGAAGAACTAGCAACTCTGGCAGCAAATAAAACTTGGACTTTGGTTCATCTTCATCCTAAGATGAATGTAGTCGATTGTAAATGGGTCTACAAGGCTAAACTATAGCCAAATGGCTCTCTTGAGCATCTTAAGGCTCGCCTCGTAGCCAAGGGCTTCAATCAAGTGGACGACATTGATTTTTTCAGAAACATTTTCTTCGGTTATTAAACCTACAATGATCCGTGTTGTGATCACACTCGCTGTTGTTAAATAATGGGATCTCCAACAACTTGATGTCAAGAATGTCTTCTTGCACGGTTATCTAAGTACCCCTGTGTACATGAAACAACCTCCAAGTTACGCTGATCCTCATTGCCCTTCTCATGTTTGCCAACTCAACCAAGCACTTTATGATCTTAAGCAAGCTCCCAGGGCTTGGTTTGATCATCTCAGTGACTTCCTCCTTCAGATGGGTTTTTTTTTTTTTTTTTTTTTTTTTTTCTGTAGCATCACAAACCCTAGCTTATTTATATGTCACTCATCATATGACATTTTAATTTTGCTTCTGTATGTTGATGATATGGTGATCACAAGAGACAACAATCAGCAAATAAATGCCTTCATCTCTCGGTTGGCTCAACAGTTCTCCATTAAGAATCTTAGACGCCTTCATGACTTCCTTAACGTTGAGTCCTTAAATTTGGTCGTGATATATTTCTATCTCAACATCCATATGCCTTAGATCTACTCATACGTGCAGACAAGGCTGACTGCAAGCCTATCTCCACTCCCATGCCTTCTAAGAGCATTAACATTGGCCATCCTATTCTTCAAATTTTGACTAATATGTAACTTTTTCACGTTTAGCTAATCATTCAAAACTTGAAGTCTACATTAGATTAGTCATCACACTCTCTATAATAATAAAATATTATTATTTATATTTTTTAATTAATTTTTATTTTATTTTCATAATCTTCAATAACCTCCAACAAATCATATTCATTTTTATTTTCACAATCTAACAATCTATAATATAATAATCTCATATATATAGATGGTAAAATCTCATATGAATAAAAATCTCATATCTATAATATAATAATCTCAAAAAATACTTTTAGACTTGCTATAGTTCTTTTCATATTTGAAAAGAAGAATGAATTTACTGTACCTTATAGTTTGGATGAAAACAATTTAGCTAATTTAATGTGGAGTAAATATGGATAATATTTGCTAAATTTAATGATGAAAAGGCATTTGGCTAATCCAATGATAATGCTCTAAAGGACGTTTAAAATTTGCTACTGAAGCTTTGTTTCATGATCCAACCACATACCGTAGCTTAGTGGGTGGATTGCAATATCTAACATTCACTCGTCCTGACCTCTCATAAAATATCAACTACGCGTGTCAGCTCATGCAATCCCCAACAATTGCTCATTTTCAGCTTGTCAAACGAATTCTCCGTTACATTCAGGGAACTGCACACTACGGCATGCGTATTCTTGCTACTAGCACCCTTGATCTCTATGCCTACTCCGACGCCGACTGGGCTGGATGCCCCCTCACTCGTCGCTCAACTTCTAGCTTTTGCACATTCTTTGGGAGTAATTATATTTCTTGGAGTGCTAAGAAGCAAGCTACGATAGCTTGCTCTAGCACTGAATCCGAGTACTGATCCATGGCTGCCACTGCTGTCGAGCTCACATACTGGCTCTCTTTTCTCTTATGTGATCTTGGTATTCCTCTTCACACCACTCCTGCACTACATTGTGACAATCTCAGTGTACATTGTATATGACTGTCAATCCTGTACTGCATGGTCGAACAAAGCATGTCGAACTTGATTATTATTATATTTGTGAGCGTGTTACTCTCGGTTCCTTGGAGACACCTTTTGTTACCTCACCAAACCATTAGAGCCTATAAACCAACATGCAGATCTTGAACTTAATAAGATCAAATAAGCTGAATATTCTCCTAAAGATCCTCATTGACAGAATGGCCTCATCATACTTGGAAAATCTATTGTATATGTTTAGACAGTCTAGCTGTACATGCAATTCTTGCCTTCTGTACAGAGCCATTAACTGAGCTCTTTATATTCTTGTAAATATTATATAAGCAATACAACATTCTCTCTATCCATAACCCGTGAAATAGAAATTTCTCAAAACTCTCCATCATTATCTGTTGGATTTGCCGTTGGATTTGTTATATTAGAAGAAAGTTGAAGCTGTTGAAGTCAAATCTCATAGTGGAGGAGATGTCCGTAAACCTCTTGGGTAGACATTGGATCAAGCCGCGTAGTGAGAGAAGTTATCAGAGGATCATATTCTGACCCAAGGCCAACCATGATGTAGCCTGATGAATTCACAATCCAGAGAGAGGTTGCCCAATGACAGCAAGTGTATCGGCAAAGGTTTTCATTTTCTAAAAATACTCAGAAGTGGTGTGAGTTCTTTTCTTGAAGGGAGCAAGACTTAAACACAGATTTGTAATGTGTGCTTGAGAAGTGAGAGAGAACATGCACTCCAAAGCTTGTCAGACCTCTCTGACCGGAGGTATGAAACCTGACGATCTAGGCAAGAACATCATCAGTCAAAGATGAGATGATGGCCGAAAGCAAGAGCTAGCTAGTCTTGTTGTTGCCAGTGCAAGTATTCTGGATTGGAAACAGTTACTGAGGTGCTGCTATCTAGTAGCGTTGAAGGTGGTTGTTGTAAAGAACCATCAACACAGTCGAAGCGATGTTTTTTTTTTTTAAATCAATCGAAGAGATGTTGACCTTTGGAATATGGTGTCAATTGTGCTTTTTAAAGCACATAATTCTCTCGGTTGAGTTCAATGGTAGTAGGTGGAATAACAGAGGTCGAAGACAGTGATCAAGTAGAAGACGGGTTGGTGGTTGAGCACGTAGACGGCATAGGTGCATAACAGATTGTCAAAATAAATAAATAAAATAAGAAGAAAGGATGAAGAGACGTGAGTCAAGTCCGATACCATAAAGAGGATTAAAAGATGATCTATATTTTTCCACACATGATTACATGGGTTGACTTATATACACGTGTAAGCCTAAAAGTTAGATAGTGCCAGCTTGCTGCATGTAAGGCAAATATCCTTAATTTGCGGAAGCGTGTTTGATTGCATGATCTATAGAAGAACTTGGTTGTCGGTCGTCAATGAAAAATGAGTATTTATAATCAATTATTTTTTATAAAATAATTAGTTATAATAAAAATAAAATCATCATAAGAAATAATTATTTTAAAAGAAAATATAATTGTCGCTATCAAGCATTGGGATGTTCACAAAATGTGCAAGCTTTTTGTACGGCATATTTTTAGTAGGTTATAAGAGAAATGAGTATTTATGATTGATTATTTTTTATAAAAATAATTATTTATGATAAAAATAAATTTATTTTAATAAAAAATAATCATTTTTATAAAAAATAATTAGATAGATAAACAGTTTTTTTATAGTGACAGTTGACGAAAAAAAGAAATACATTTCTACGAACCGTGCATTATCCCATGTACGTATTCACATACACAATTATTTTTTCAATCATATTTAGAGAGATCTCTAATCAATAATCAAAGGTCATCCACATCCATCTTCACAGCGGAGCGTCGCCGATGCCACTGTTCATTACCTTTGTCATACTGTAGAGGAGAGAATCTCGTACGGAACGAAGCAATTATCTTTTAAGATTATTATAATAAAACATCGATTATTTATATAACCTATATATGGAGATTAGAGAAAAAATAGTAACTGTCCTGTTTGTGAACACAAATATTTTCAGATATTCTTAAATATTTTTTTTAAATATATTTTTCATCTAATCATTATTTAATCATAACAAATTTTCCGAACTCTCAAACAAAAAAATATAAAAAATAATATAATTTTTTTCAAATTTCAAAACAAACATCTTTAAGTTGTTACCCATCGAAGAATTATATTTAAATAATTATTTTATTTTATAATATTTTTATTTAAAAGTTTTTTTTCAAAATCTAATAAATAATATTTTTAATGTAAATAATTTCACTATTATTTATAAACTACATTAGTATTTAGAGATGTTTTGAAATATTCTAAGTATCCAAACGAGTCCAATTATTCTAGAGAGAAGAGAGAATCTTCAAGAAACTTAGAAACCAAGAAACATATATGGTCCCCATAATTTACGTTGATATTGGACAAAGGAATGACAAAAAAGCAGGAAACTGCATGCATAGATTATATATATAAAGGCAAAGTTTGATTTTGTCTGATATCGTACGCATGGCCTCGTGACCCTTCTCATGCATGTCCTCACAAAATATTTCGTCTCTCTCTTTCCTTTTTTTTTTTTTTTTTTATTCTTATAAATGCATTTGACAGTATATATAATCTACGTTATCTGATCGGATTAAAAACTCAATATATTTTGAATCGACTTCGATTATCGCTTCTATCCGCCTGAATGCATTCAGATCTCTAGATCCCATAACTTAGTATTAATTAGAGCTCTTTTGTGTTGAAAATAATTAAATAGTATTAATTATCCTTGTTGCTGACAGGAGCAGCCGCACTAAAGACGTCACCAAACCATTTGGAACAAGGGTGATCATTGCAGTGATAGAAGAGTCTTAAGAGGGATTTGATATAAGGGTAATGCTAGAGAGAAATCACTATAGCAGTGCACACTTTGCACTCACTGCGTGACTACTTCTAGTTAATTGTTTCCAACACTCACTTAGGGAGATGTGTGGTTTAGATGATGTCACATCATGTGTGCAAAATGAATGCTCCCAACAGTGGCTTCTATTTATATTTATTCTTGATATAAATGGAAAAATGCCAGCGACAAAGGGCAGGTTACTCATTTGCTCACTCTCCCCTAGCTCTCTTCTACTTCTCTCTCCCTTTACTCTGTCATAGTGATTCAGATTTCAACATCGGAGGCGACACGATCGCACCCAACCACCACTTCTTCCAATCTCATAGGTACCGAGAGCGTCGTCGCAGCTGGAGGCTACAAAACATATTTTAACAGTTGGCGCCGTCTATAACATACCAAATTATTTTGATCTAACAACATCAACGTGTCTTTTTTATGCCAGCCACAATGAGTTCTCGCGTGGCCCTCAAGTAGGAGTCTACGTCGGCAAGTATGGAATGGAGAGTTGCGGAAATAGAGGAATTCATGGAAAGATTGACTTCGGACGTGGAAGCCCTCTGGCGAGAGAATGAGGCGGTGAAGTAGAGGAACGCTGAGTTTAAGGGAGGCACCGGACCAAGTCTGTAACACCCAATTCCCTAGGTTTAAGAATAAAATCATTTTTATCAAATTTCGAGAAATCGGTGTGCTACTACTGAACCTGACTTAAATATATATTTATATATATTTTTTATTCAAAAATAAGCGCCAAGTACAAAGATTCCTTATAATAAATAGTTATTTTGTATTAAAATACTAAAATCATAAATAAGAGAGTGCGCGGTAGCATTTATTAAAATTTCTTAAATTATGTGCTATAAAAATCATAACTTAAAATCTATGTACATGATCTAGGCCACTGTCACGCCTATCTGGACTAAGTATCGTCTTGCAGCTCTACTTCATAAATATTCTAACTTGGGGAGATTTAAAAAAAAAAAAAAAAAAGCTAAGATGAGTTGATAACGCAGTAAGAAACTCGTCATATCGTAAACATACTTAACATAAGGTTTTTCATAAAATATTTCATGTTGATAACTTAAAATCAAAATTGTTCATACGTATGCTATGACATGCATGACTTATGTTGACTTATGTTGGCTTATCTAACTTATCTTACTTATCATACTAGCCCACACACTTTATCTTACGTGCAAGGTTGTGCACTAACCCCACATCTCACGGCCACAAGTGGAGCTGCTAATAGTATTCTAGCATACTATGGTGGACCACGTTTAGATTCGTGGCTTGCACATCCACCCATAAATCGCATTGATATCATGCATCTAAATGTCTATCTAATTAGCTATTCAGAGCTTATCTTACACTTGATTTTATGAAACCTTACGTGTCTTATGCAACGTGAGATGCATGAGATGCATAATACATACATAACTATAATATGCAAAATGAAACATGATGAATGAGGTGCTTCCAAATATCATAACATGTGTGGTACGTAACCACTGGCTTCCAAAGTATTGGATTTAATAATAATATATATAACTAGCTAACGTATGCTAATCCTAATTTATGAGCAAGCTATTTATCTCACAGCATTAATTTAATATTTTCGGCATGAAATCGATCACGTGAACTAGAAGGAGAGAAAACGTATGGGATGTTGTAAGAGAAATGAGGCAGTCGGCCATTGGCATGGTGAACGTGGGACATGCACGTTGCCCTTATGGAGGTTTATGGTTTTTTCCAAATAACACACCGAAGAGAGATAATTTATAGAGAGATTTGGGAGAGGGTGCCGACGAGTTTGAGTTGGACTCGGTTAATACATGTAGTGATACTAATCTGATGAACATTCAGTCGTGATCATCTAAGAATAAAGTTTGAATTTAAAAATATAATCTAGTAGTTTATTCAATGTAGGACTGGCAGTGATTGAGACTGTGTAGGGGACTTCAATCAGTGATGATTTTAAATTTGAATAAATTTCTAATGGCCGATATTTTCTAAAATGAGTCTAACTCATTCAATAAGTAATAAATGAGATTTAATCAAGTTATCGAAAGTAATTAAAACTTTTAATCAATCTCAATAATTTATCGTTCATGGGCTTATCCAATATGCCTCATTAAATATAATTTAGGCCTAATAAAAATTATCAATATTCCGACCTTAGAATTATTGGACCGGGTTGTTACAAACTCCCCTCATAAAAATTCCAAGTTCCGGTCGTCTCATATTTTGATCCAATGGCTCACTAATCCTTTAGACGCCGCACACGTTAGCACGCTACATCTCAACCATCATACTTACTCTCCAAATTCAATTCAAACCTAAACAAATATAGACCTTAACAATGGGATTGATAAATTCACCCAACAATTATCTTAACTCCATATACAATAGTAACTAACGATCTCCACATAAATAAAACTCTCCACATGAAATAATAATAATAAAACTCTCCATCTAAAATATAACCTCAATAAATCGTAACCTAAAAGTTTCCAAAGTTCGAGTCCTAAATTTTACAACTCGTACTTGGTGATAGAATCGTGTTACCTATAGAATATAAGAGTACCACTTATCATCAGAAAATACCATACATAAACCAATGTCATACCTTCAAATCCCACTGAATTCATCCATAATTTCTTCAAATAAAACTCTCCAAAATATAAGACTATTTCCTTGTGAACAAGATGCATCATCAATCTTAAAGACCAAAGGTTTCTAACCTCATATTTAGAAACTTTCTTACCTTATGCACTAAAATCATTTCACATAGTAGGTGCACTTTGACATGCATGTATCTAAAAAAATTTCATTCAGAATTTTTCATTAAAACAATAAAGTATTAATAGTTAAAAATACTTACTGCAGAGCAAGACGTGTCTTAGGGAGATTACCTGGTCTCTGATACCAACTATAACACCCCGCTCCCCAAGGTTAATAATAAAGTCACTTTTAAAAGTTTTCGAAAACTGGAGTGCTACTACTGGCATTGACTTAAAAAATTTCTTCTTAAATAAACGCCAGATACAAACATTCCTTATAATAAATAGAATCGTTTTGTATTAAAATACTGAAACCATAAATGAGAGAGTACGCAGAAGCATTTATTAAAACTTTTCAAACTCTGTGCCATAAAAATTATAACTTAAAATCTTTGTACACGATCTAGCCCACTATCACTCCTCATTGGACAAAGTCTCGTCCTGCAGCTTTACCTTCATAAATATTCTGATTTGGGGTGGTTTAAAAACATCAAACAAACTAAAATGTGTCAATAACTCAATAATAAACTCATCATATCGTAAACATACTTAACATAAAGTTTTTCATAAAATATTTCATGCTGATAACTTAAAATCATGATTTTTCGTACGTATGCTATGACATGCATGACTTATGTTGGCTTATCTGACTTATCTTACTTATCATACTACCTAATACACTTAACATTGCGAGTAAGGTTGTGCACTAGCCCCACATCTCAAGGTCATAAGGGGAGCCACTAATAATATTCTATCATACTATGGTGGACTACATTTAACTTCCGGGCTTGCACATCCACCAATAAATCGCATTAATACCATGCATATGAATGACCATCTGATTAACTATTTAGAGCTTGTCTTACATTTGATCTTATGAAAACTTACATGTCTTATGTAAGGTGAGATGCATAATACAAACATAATTATCATATGCAGAATGAAACATGATAAATGACGTGCATGCAAATATCATGACATGCGTGGTACGTAAACATTGGCTTCTAAAGAACTAGCTTTAATAATAATATATATAACTAGCTAATGTATGATAATCCTAATTTATAATCAAGCTACTTACCTCACAACGTTAATCAATTATTTACGACATGAAATTGATCACGTGAATTAGAAGGAGAGAGAAAACTTTAGGGATGTTGTGAGAGGAATGAAGGAAATGGCTATTTGAGTGGTGAACGTGGGAGAAACACGCTACACTTATGGAGGTTTATGGTTTTTTCCAAATAACACACCGAAATGAGATATTTATAGAGAGATTTGGGAGAAGGTGCCGATTAGTTTGAGTTGAACTTGGTTAATACATGTAGTGATACTAATCTGCTGAACACTCAATCGTGATCATCTAATAAAAGAGTTGGAATTTAAAAACATGATCTAGCAATTCATTCAATGTAGGATTAGCAGTCCTAGTCATGGTTGAGCACCCCCTTGATCACCTAGCAGAGTAGAGGGAAGGTTAGCGTCCTGGAAGAAGGGGGTATTGGCGTCACTCCCTAGATAGAAGATTCGAATCGCCCCGAATCTTCACCAAATTCCCCTGACTCAGAGGGGACTGTCTCACTCTCTCGACGGGGTCTCTTAGTCACTTCCCTCAATGGGCCCTCAGACGGCCGCTTGACTCACCATGGGATTGCGTACACCTTTAAGAAATCACAACCCACAACATGGGACAGTCAGGCGCGACAAGGAACTGGGCAATGTTGTCCTCAATCAAAAGGGCATCGAACCCGTCCTCCTCCTGGTGCTCTCGGACCCATGGATACACCACTTGAATGCGGGCAAGCTCACGTTCAAACAAGTCGAACCCGCTCACATTCAAATAGATCGAACCAATCTACTCTGCCACCGCTTGTTGTTAGAGTGACACGCCTTGAGTCGAGTGAGACGGAACCTGAGGCAAGAGCAAAAACTGCAAATGTTCCCCTCTAGAGCACGGATCGTAGAGTGAACAGACTCTCACCGATGACCAAGTCAAGGTACTCTCCCCAACAGACTCGAAGACCATGCACCACGCTACGTAGCAAGATGTCAGAATCCTCCAAGCGTTGGGATGCAATTGGATCGGGTCCAAGCCCAGGAAGTCCATAACGTCACGAACCAGGTGGCAAAAGGGTAGACTCAAATCGTGCTAAAACATGCCCATGTACAGGCCAACCTTCTCGGCGTTGCCCCCAGTATCGACAGTCCCCCGACCAGACGCTGGAGACTCCAGAACAATGAAATCTGGAATCTCGTGCATACTACGCTGAGCGTTGACGGCGATGGACCATCCATGTCCGTCGTAGGAAGGAAGCTCACGACGAGAAGTGTACTTGGAGGCCATCGAAAGCATATCAAAGGAGCAGCAAAAAAGGAAGAGTCAGAGCCAGAAGGAAGGATATCGGGAAAGGGAAGCAAAAATTGGAAAAGTAATAGAGACCATTCCAAGAGTGAGAAGGGTGAATAAATAAGGGAGAGGCGACGGTTCAAGAGCCCCAAAGGGAAGATTGACGGGGACGTGGCGATGCAATAGTTACGTCAATTCCGGAGACATGGAAACGTGCACCTAGGGGTGTAAATTTAAACCGGACAGAACCAGTTGGTCAAATTTTGAACCAGTCTGGTTCGGAACCGGTTCCTATATTATGAAAAATGGCCAAACCCATTCCGGTTTCAGTTTCGTAGTTTTCGGGACCGGACCAGTTGGAAAATATATATATATAAATTAATTTTATATATTATACAAAATATTTTATATATAAGTTTTATATATAATATATAATTATATATTAAATTTTTATATATAATATATATAATTAGATATCATATATGAAATAATTTCATATTATAATTATAACATAAAATTTTAATCTTAAAGATGAAAATTTAATTGATCATATGCTTTAAATATAAAATATATATTAAATTATTAATAACATTTTATCATAAGAAGTAACATTTTATTATATATTTTTTACATTTTAAAAAAAGGAGAAAACTGGACCAGACCGGACCGGAAACTGGAAAAACCGGAGGTAGAAATTTAGGAGGGTAACCGGGATGTAATCGGTTTGGTCTTAGATTTTATCCAAAACCGGACTAGACCAGATCGGTTATACCCCTACGTGCAGCAATAAAAATAATTTAAGAGGAAAATGAGAGAGCATGCTGAAAGATAAAATTTATGCCACCCTATGTGGCAGAAATTTGCGGGGTAACTGGAAAGGGCTTTTTATGCCCAGTCGGGTCCGGCCCAGGCCACCCTACTAAAGGCCATGATTGATGGCTTGGAATGCTAGGGAGTGATATAGAAAAGGGCCTAGACAGGCTCTGGAATGGGGAAACAGATGACGATTCCCCCAGTCTCGACGTATTAATGAGGGAAAGACCGGTTGGGATCCTGTCCCCCACAAGATCAACTGCATGAAATGTTACATCGAGTGGCCAGCCTTGAGGTCGATTCCCTATTGTTGACAGGAGCAATCACATTTAATGTGACACCATGCCATTCGGAACAAGGGGTGATCATTGCAACGATAAAAGGGTCTTACAAGAGATTTGATAAAAATGGAAAAAAGGTGGAGACAAAAGGCAGGTTACTCCTTCGCTTACTCTCCCCCTAGCTCTCTTCTACTTCTCTCTCCCTTTACTCTGTCATAAAGATTCTGATTTCAACATTAGAGGCGACATGGTCGTACCCAACCACTACTTCTTCCACACTTGCAGGTACTAGAGCATTGTCGCAGTTGAAGGCTACAAACATGCTTTAACAATTATATATATAATTAGGGCTGCACACCGTCAAACTCAAATTGATTTTTGACCCGACCCGACCGCATGCCATGGCCAAACCAACTCAACCCGTAATGTTCGGGTCAAGTCAAAACCGAATACGCGTGCTAACAAGATATCTAACCTTGGGAAAGAGAATATGTTGCCTAGTCACTTTTGAGTTTCTGGCCTTGGGAAAGATAAGATAGAAAGAGAAGGTGAAATGGTGTGCATTACGGGTCAGATGAAGAGCGAAAAGGAGGAGACGATATTGTGGAAGAAGAACGAGGAGCTGGAGAGGGAGGAGCAGATGAGAAGGAGTTACAAAAGGCTCATGAGAGGCTCAGAGTCGCCGAGGAGGCGGAGGAAAGGCTCTACTCGCAACTCGGTGAGCTCGAGGCACAATTCGTCCACCGGGCATGTGAGTACAATGCTCATCTTCTCTACCTCGTCGATCAGCTCTCCCGTGCCACTCACCAGTCCACCTCCGCTTGTTAGCATCGACGCGACGCCCATCCTTTTCTATCTTTCTGTGCATTTGAGTCACTTAGCAGATTTTGGTTGGTTGGTTCAATTAATAAAAAGCTTCTTTCTTTTTCAGAAATGGATCTGTGTTTTTGCTTTTTCGTTTAGAAATTCCCGACGTGGGTCGGCTACATTTCGTTTCTGCACAATGGCCTTTAGAGCAAAAAGAGAAGTTGGTTGCCTAGGGTTTTTGAGAGTGAACACTTGAGAAATTTTAAGAGTCGGTTTGCCCGTCATTTATCGAGTTCGACCCGACACTGAAGCCAAACCGTATTTTGTCAGACGGATCTAATCGGGTGAGACAGGTTGCTCGGTCTAACGGGTTTTTTGCACAGGTCTATATATAATATTGTACATATATATGGGCATAATAAAATAAATTTATACATATGTAATAAGTGATAATATGTAATGTATTTCTGTGCACGTTGTATGAAATGAAAAAGTTAAAAGCCTAATGCTTCTGATAACCATCAATATCAAGAAAATTTAAATTTATAGTGAAATCTGTCTTGGATAGTGAGAATCATATATTTAATATATTATATGATAAGAAAGCAATAAAGAAATTAAAGGAGAATATTAGTATATCTAAGTTTGTGTACAATTAGCATTATTTTAAAGTGCATGAAGTTTGCACGAGGGGACAAGATTTTCTTTGGTTTACGCAATGCAATCATAGTAACCACGTGATCAGTATTTTAATACATAAATTTCGAATAATATGTTAATATTAGTATTTTGTGGATTAAAGATAAGGAATTCATAATTATATTAATCTGACAAAATCTCAATGGATTATTAGATACTCTTAACAATATTACTGACCGGAATCATATAATTAAAATTAGAGAAAATATATTTATAATTGTGAATTGTACAGTTGCACATTTCATAGTTGTATGTAGAATTACTCTTAAAACTATTTATATTTATTGATATGATCTCATATGATCTCAGGCTCCGTTTGAATAGTGAGGTGAGATGAGATAGTTTTAGATAAAAGTTGAAAATTGAATAAAATATTATTAGAATATTATTATTTTAGAATTTAAAAATATTGAATTGTTTATTCTATTTTGTATAAGAAAGTTGTAATGATGAGATGAAATGAAGTGAAATCGTTTTTATATTCAAACGGGACTTGAAAGTGCTTTTAATTATTAAGAAATTCTATTTACAATCTCTAAATAGAAAATATACGTAGCATTACTCATACTTACTTGGAATAACATTCGATCTTTCTTCCTCCATTAAAAAACACTGAAAGTGATTGAAATCTCATGGATCTTGGACTCAAGAGAGCTGCAACCATTAATTCTGAGATCCTGTTCAAAATCTCAGCCATTAATAATTTTGTTCTTTCTCAAAACAAAAGTTCATTGACTGACTTAAAAGTAACCCAATTCCAAAAGTACTAACAATCCATCTTGATTCATAAAAATCCTCACGGATTTATCTTCCCCATGGAAAAAAAAAATACTTTTAACTTTATTATTCAAACAATATTGTTTAGTATTTACTCCATCCATGACTTTTTGTTATTAATAACGTCCCAATAAGTTCTGGGCGTACAAGTTTCCTGCATTTCTTTCGAGAAATATAACGTAAAAAGTTTGAGTCCAACTATATTTTAAGAATAATGCTAGAGCTCCTGTTGGAGCTCTCGCCTCTCGCTGGACTCTAGCATGTATTTTATGATATGTTTTTTTAATTTTTTTATATAGATTTTTTTTAATAATTTTAAATATTTAAAAAAATCACAATATAATTAAAAAATACTTCTTTAATCATGAAGTAAAATAAAAAATTATAAAATATGATTTTTTTATTTTACTTCGTGATTAAGAAAGTATTTTTTAATGAATTTCTTTTTTACTTTCTAATTAAGGAAGTGTTTTTAATGATGTTCTAAAATTATTTTATTTTTTAAAAATATTTAAAAGTATTAAAAAAATCTATATAAAAATAACTTAAAAAAATACATGAAAACACATGCTAGAGCTCCAACGGGAGCCCCAGTAACAGCTGTAGCATTGTCCATATTTTAAAGACTTGCATGAGAATTTGGTTTTTTCATGGAAAAATGCTAGGGAACCCGTTTTGGACTCCTTTTAATTGATATCATCTGACGTGGGAAGGCCAACTGGCCTTTCAAATTTTTTTTTTTTTTTTTTTCCCTCTTCTCATTTCTCACCTGCCCCGTATCCCTTCATCTCCCTCGTATCCCTCCATCTCCCTCAGCCAGCTCTCTCTCACTTCGCGTCTCCCTTGCCCAGTGAAACCCCATTTCTCCATCTACCTCCATCTCCATCACTCAGTTGGTGCTCAGAAAATCACCAACCACAAAGACCAACTGCCATAGCCGAACCCACCAACACTCAAAAGACCAATTTTCCTAATTCACCTCATTTAATCATTCAACTTCTCAAAAGAGTCTCACTCTTCTTGCCTTAATCGAAACAAAGCCACAAATCACCAAAGCCACATAGAATTCTTTTTACAGAAATCTCAAGGCCAGACCGAAAGTCCACCCATCTCAAATCACCTCACTCCTTCCCGCTCGGCCAAATCTAACCCAACAATGAGTCTCAAATTGGTACAACAAAAATTCCAAAACAATCAAAGCCAGAAAAAAAAAAAAAAAAAAAACTAAAAAAAAAACTAAAAAAAAAAAAAAAAAAAACTAAAAAAAAAAAAAATCGACATCTTACCTTGGAGAAGAACTGGGTGAGAGAGATAGAGGGAGATGGAGAAATGGGGTTTCACTGGGTTGGGGAGACACAGAGTGAGAGAGAGAGCTGGTTGAGAAATGGGAAGAGAGAAAAAAAATTAAAATAGAAGGTCAGTTGGTCTTCCCATGTCAGACGGGATCAATTAACGGGAGCCCAAAACGGGCTCTCTAACATTTCCCTTTTTCATGATAGATCGGATCCTTTTTTTTTCAAAGAAAAAAGTTGAAGTCACCGAGAATTGGATCCGATGAATTCTCCCCACAACCTTTTTTTTAACTTAGTGACTAAAGAAATGTTTCTTAATAATATTGTGAATTTTTTTTTTGTAAGAAATATTTAAGGATATAAAAAATAAATAAAAAACATTTAAACTTATTGAAACCCATTATCGGACTGTTAAATATTCCAACATGAACATTAATAATCGGATCTTCGATATTCTACAATCCACAATAATAAATAATAATAATAGTTAAAATACATACATTTATCCATCACAGATCGATAAAGAATCTGACCTGACTATGAGAGAAGGATCACCTTAACAACTTTACCACCGAGTATCTCCCAATGGCCAGAGGCACAATGATGTTGTAGGTGAGAATCCTTAACCCCTCAGTACTATTTATAGACTTCTGACCATCAAGAAATCTAGAGACTTTATGTCCCACTGTGATTAGATATAGAGTTAATCTTATCTCATTGGAGTTAATTTTATTTGATTATAACTCATCAATTAAGTGACAAGTATTGAACAATTCTAAACCTATCAAAACACAGATGTGTGGGATATAGAATTTAAATAAAACTTTACACGGATTACATTCTGAATAGATGTAGCACGATTCTTTTCAAAAAGATTATGCTTAATTTACACGCTTTTGATATGTAACTATCATTTACTGATGGAATAAAATTCTGACTCGATGAGGAAAGCTTACACGTTTGATGCCAATATCTTGGGATGGACCAAATTTTCTATCAAGCAGTGGATCCAACGTAACGAAAGGGAGGTCCAGACCCTTGGTGTCTATGCCTAAAATATGAGGGAATCAAGCCACAATAGGTGGGGAAGCTGACAAATATTTGCCGGCCGAAACATCTCAAAGTTGGACACTTTTCTTTATTTTCCAAGATTCTTTTCTTTCGTTTTTCAAGCATTATGCATTCTACCTGTCACACTCCCATCCTACTAAATTAATTAATTTATTAACTATCAATTATTTATTTAAAAAATAAAAATTGATCTAAGAATTGAGTATAAAACCACCACTTATCTCATAAATTAAAATTTATAAGAAGCGGTAGATTTTAATACTAATATCATCTATTAACTCTTCTTAATAAGTATGCTCGAAGCATGAAATATTTAATAAATGGGATAACGTGTGGAGCCAGAATTTCAGTTCAGAATCTGTGCTTTGATACAATGTGAAATTTACCATAAAAAGTTGTAGATTTTAGTGTTTATATTATATCTTAACATTGAGGACAAAATCAAATTAATAAAGTAAGAGATAACAGCATATAGATAACATCGAATAGTTTGAAGTTCATGTGTTATCTTTTGAACCAAGAAAGAGCTTGGTCCCCTCCAAAGCAATAAATTGATTGAGAACAAGAACCAAGTGACCACAAAATGGTACCAGAAGTTGCCTTGGCCTTACAGTGAATGGAGGGGCCATTTCTTATGGCCTGACTGACTTCTGTTTTGATAGAATTAGAAAAGACCATGTGATGGGTCAGCTTTATAAGCCTTTTTTTTCTCTCTCTTTATTTAGCCCAATTGGGCTTTATTTTAATTTTGAACTCTGCCTACCACTTTGTTTTTGGGTAGCTGAAAGGTTGACAATTCTCCATTCCATGTAATTTTAGCTAAAATAAATTACCAAAAAAAAAAAACTAGATGGATAAGATAGAATGATGCATTTTATGTAGGGGTGTAAGGAGTTCGGTCCTGACCAAAAAAATTGACAGGACCGGACTCGACCAAACTCTAGATCGGTCGGTCTTGGTCCAATAAATATTGGACTAAAAAAATTTGATTAGGTCCCGGGGTCTATAAATTTTGATACATCAACTCCAAACTAGACCGGACTGGTTTACACTCTTAATTTTATGGAAAAAGTAAACCATTCAAATGATGGACCAAGTAGAAGTACTATCCACCTGAAAATAGTGTCTTGACCTGACCCAAAACAACCGATCCGATTGATGTATGAGAGGGTGCAACAGTTTATGTTGGTCTCGGGTCGGGTAATCAGGCTTGAATGCAATTTCGATTGTTTTTTCCATGACAAGAAGCCCATTGATTTTTCGTTCCTGCTAACCTATATTGAAGATTATGGAAGAAACAAAAAATTAACTAATTAAACTCAAATACAAAAATCTCAAAATCAGGTCCAAAACATTTAAAAAGAAATAACTCAATTGACTTATACAGTCCATTAATGGGGGAAAGAACACTCCAAACAATGCCAAAGCATGAAAAAAAAAGCCCCCACAAATAATATAGTCCATCAAATACAGTTTCTCTTTGTTAAAAGAAAGAAAAACAATAAGAGCTTATTTGGTGTTGGTGAAATACCCACTAATAAAATTAAAATTACAATAAAGTTAAAATTGAGACTAAACCAGATTGAATTAAGTACATAAATCTTGCTCGTTTTAAGGAAATTTAAACTCTCTGCGGTGTATAAAGTTTCAGATAAACTAGTGCAGCATATCTCCTCTTAACTTGTCTTCTTTAGAATACAACAACTCAACTAATCATCGTATAGTTTAAAATAACTTTACACAAGTGAATGAGCCCAAAAATTTACTAATAAAAACACATTTTTTGTCTGGAAAATTCTCAAAGGTATATACACCTTTTTTCTTTTCTTTTGTGTTCTCTCTTGTACGGAAAACAATAATAATAATAGACAGCAGTAAGAAGTTGACAGACTTTTTTATTCCAGCAATAGAATATTTTGTTATGAGTGGTGCTACATCTACTGCTCCCAGCTACCACTGGTATCCACCGTTAAGCATAATTCATCTTTTATTTTTTGTTATTTATTTTCTATGTATTTTTTAATACTTTTAAATATTTTTAAAAAAAATAAAAAAATCAGAATATTATTAAAAAAATACTTTTTTAATCATTAAATAAAAAAAAAATTAAAAAAACTAAAAAATAACAGTAGTAAAATAGAGCGGTAAAATGGAGCGGTGAGAATATCATTTTCTTTTTGTATAGAAAAATGCTAGTCTGCCACCCCAAAGGTACCGCTCGGTGAATTTTTGTTCTTTGTTTTTTACCGAATGATGAAAAAAGTGATTTTAAATGTATTGATATATTTTTTTATTTTTTTTAAATATTTAAATAAATTAAAAAAATATGAAAAAAAAAACTCAAAATACCGTGCGGTACACTTGAGCGACTACTCTGGATGGCAGAGTAGCCCAACTCTTTTGTTATATTCAACATGGACCTTTCTTCGCACGAGTATACTCTTATCGTTCAACGTTTTTTCAAAATTGTCAAATATTGACCTTGTTTGTTTCTTGAGTTGAGTTCTTTATAAATCGTAATGAGTTGAGATGATGAATTAAGTTTTGTGAGGTCTATTAAAGATTAATTTAGATATGTTAAGATGTTTAGATGAGTTTATATGTATTTATAAAAAATTGAAAAGATTGTGAATCCTATATATAAAGAGGTATTAAATTGAAAAAAAATTGTAGATCTTATATGTAAATAAATTTTGAAATTAGATGAGTAGAGTGTCAAAATTTAAACGGAATTTTTTTTTTTTTTGGGGGGTGGGGTTATGCCCCCAGCTTTGATACCAAAAGTTAATACCATAAACGCTCGAGGCTTGCCCCAAATTTAAGACAAAAGAAAACTGTAGGAGTTAAAATGTCTGGTTGGTAGGACATTTAAAAACAACGGTAATAGGCAATAAAAGTAATCATGACTGCCAACATTTATAAAGAAAAATGATAGTATGTACCGTGTATTTTTTTATTTTTTTATTTTTTTAAATTTGCTTAATGGTTATGGAGACTATTAGTGTATTGGTGTAAATGTTTTTTAAAAAAAATAGATTTAAATATGTTTAAAAAATGTGAAAAATAAAAATTAAAAAAAAAAGTACAATTTACACTAGAAGCACGCCAAGTGGTCACCCTTGGACGGCATAGTAACAGTGTTCTAATATAAAATATATAAACCGCTTGGAACTCGAAAGAGTCGGATGAGTGAGAAGGACACTATTACAACTACCGAAGGTGTAGGACGAGAAAAGTCACCGAGAAGACCATTTGGCCTTCTTTTTTTTGTTTTTTGGCTTTTTTTCATGCATTTTTTTAATTCTTTAAATATTTTTAAAAAATTCACAATATCATTAAAAAAATACTTACTTAATCATTAAATAAATAAAAAACAATCAAAACCCATTATAGGGACACGTAACATTTTCCGAGTGAGAAACTAAGGACACCGTTAGAAGACATTGTCCATTAACGTTATCAACCATAAATCCAACAATAAATCCAACGTAACTCCCAACCTTATATAATATATAGCTAAATGAATTTAAAAATCACCATTAATAAACACCAAACAAACGTTACATTAACCAATATTTATTAAAAAAACACCAACAGTTGGATGTTGTGTTGCCGAGTCGGTGATGGTTGGAGGTTTGAGAATTTATGCTCAACCTGTGTGCCATGGCATTAAGTTCAGGATCATCAAGAGTACATTGGCCTTTATTATTTACTTTTATACGTATTTAAACTTTAATACGTACATGCAATTAAGCTTTTTTTCATATCACTTTATAAAAAATAAAAATATTGTTATAAAATATATTGTGAAACAATAGTGCTACAGCCACAAAAGACTATATAAAAGTAATCTCACAAACTGGCAGCGTGGCTTCATGTGACGTATCTGTATCATTATTCTTTGCAAAAACTCAAACTTGGCTCCGTTTTTCCTCAAACTTAAAATTCATGGGATTCACCTCAAGAGACATGCAATTAGTTTGTTCTTTGGTGGGTCGAAGACTACTCCAATCTCTTTTTTACCCCTCCATAACCGTATCAAACTGAGATGAATGCATGCCAATAGCTGTGCTCTTGACTTTATAATACTTGCTAAATCTCAAATGCTGTTGTTATACCGCAAATTGAAAAATCAATAAGGAAAAGAAGAACGAAGGTTATTTGGTCGATATCCCTTCTTTCTTGGGATGCAGATATAAGTCCTCTTTTGGCCAAGTTTGAACACCCAAAAATGGCAGTGTATGTGACCGATTCTCAGTTTCTCACGGAGACGTTCGTGAGAAGGAGTCTAAATCTATCACTTAAGAGTCCTTTAAGTGGTCCATCACTCTTCCATCACATTCATAACTGATCCCATGAAAATATGATCACATGGGACACGTAAACACCGAAGCTTGATAGAGGCTTCGGCTATAAATACATGTATTTGGTCCCCGAACTCACTCAATTTCCTTCGGTATTACACCATCTAAATAGAGTAGAGAATAGTTTGGAAGTGCCAAACACAGAGAGAAACGCAACAAACACAGTGAATAGCATCAATAGCTGGAGGTATTATTCTTGGCATTAAAATCTTTCAATTCTTGTTTCTATAATATTATTCCGCATTAGAGAATTATTTTTAGTCTAACAGTTGTTTTTAGTCTAACAATGTACCCATGAGGGGGTCGACTACGAGTGCATGCACAGCTTCTTTAGATGATTCTATTTCATTGTCTTCGTTCAACACAGTCTTTGTATGATAAGCAAGGCTGCAAGAGGACCCAAGTTTGCAGATATAAGTCATGAATAATGAGGTGGATTCCAAAATCTTATTTCCTTCTCCATTAATAATTTATTCATTGTTTAGATTAATTTGTATCTTTAGAATTTATTTTAGTTCTTTTATTGTGTGATTAGCTTAATTAATTGATTATTTTTTTATTTGATTCATTAATTCATGTTTAGTTCTTAATTTCTTATTTTATTCTAGATCTCATTTTCTTAACTAGATTAGAATGTATTTAGTTTATATATTATTAGTCTCATACTTGTTTATTACAAGTCTTTATTACTTGGACCTCGTCTTGCTAAACTATACTTTGATACAATTTATGTGTTTGTGAGCAAAGCCTTGTTGGATACAAGCGAGTTCGCGCACCAAACTGCATATTAATGCTTATACGACCTTTTTTATTTAAAAATAATAATAATAAGAAAAATTTTAAGAGGAGGAGAAGGTCATATATCTCACGAAAATCATTTTTGTCTTCAATTCGCACCATTTCATTAAATGAATATCTTACATGTCAATATCGATGCGCGATTTAGTACACAAACTCGCTTGCAAAAAGACTTTTTTCCTATGGAGTATAATTAAAATTTCACGACATGTAACTTTCGATTCCTGAGTGCTGTTAGTCGTCTCGACATCAATTTGTTGTAAGTTGTACAACTTGTATGTACAGTACATGCAAACTTTGACACAGCAGTAGAGCCTTGGGAAATTAGATACTTTTATGTGTGCCTTTACTCATTAGGCTTTATAGATTGTTGGATAATTTGGTTGGAATTACATAATGCTCAATCCAGATTGATTGAACAATCTCCTCTTTTTCTTTACAGCTCGAGCGCGAGCTTTTATTCAAGCAAGGAATGTAGTACTTTGTCAGCCACATGGACACAATTCAGTATCATATAATATATAGGAAGCTAAAATGAAACTAGTTCGTTAAGCTGTCGTTTGTATAGTGAGTTGAGATTAGATCAGTTGAGATGAAATATGAAAGTTAAAAGTTGAATAAAATATTATTTTTTAATATTATTATTGTTTTGAAATTTGAAAAAATTAAATTGTTTATTATATTTTATTTAGAAGTTTAGAAAAGTTATAATGATGAGATGAGATGAAACATTTTCACTGTCCATATGAGACATGGACTAAGTTGAGTTCTTACAATTAGATTATGCAAAAATGATTACTGAAAATTATATAAGCAAAAAATTCATTTACTTAAAATAAACGACATAACCGTTATGTTATTATAACACATGACAAAATGGAAAAATTGTGTTATAAAATTAAAACATAAGTTAAAAAAAAAATATGATTAATAGATCTATAAAATATGACAAAAACTGATTTAATAACAAAATAATAAAGAAATTGAAAAGAAATAATATTTAATTATTTTAGAGAATTTAGATGTATAATATGTTACGTAGAATTCGGTTTTGAGTGGAATAGTTATAAGCCAAAGAAAAATGATTTATACAAATCTCATGTAAGTCATCGTAAAAAAATAGACTTTACTTTAAAAAATATAAAAATAAATTTATTATTTATTATTGATTCTTTTACAAAAAACTTATATATAATTTGTCTATTTAAACTTATACCTAACATTAATCGTGCTTATGCATCAACCATCTTTATTCAGAAATAGCCTAACACCATCGTAGGTTTTACCCGGCATTAAAAGAAGTTAAGTGAAATAGAAATGACTTTGATCTGGTTGGCCATATTTGTATGAAATGTCATACTAACCATAAATTAAAAACTATTATTTTCTCTCTACATATAAAATCATAAGAGTAATACTACGTATACTTGTGGAGTGTGCAAGAAACATGAAATTATTTTGAAAAAAGTATGATTTTTTATTAAAATATTAATTTCTTTTCATGTGGGTCCCGTATTTATTTACTTTTTTTAAATTGATTGCATAGCGCCTGCATACTCACAACTGCAACTACTATTCTCAATATTCTCAATAATATTCATCTCTTTGCATCCATTTGATTTATAGGTTATGAAAAATGAAAAGATTTACACAATCTCCTATTATTCAGTGTATTCACCCAACATCCACACATCACTCTTTTTTTAATTTTTATTATTTTTTCTTTTATCAAATATTTAATATATGAATAATAAATAGAAGAATTGAATTAGTTTTAAAAAAATAAACTAAAAAAGTCAAAATATATTAAAAAAGTTTAAAATTTTAAAAAAAATGTTGGGTGTAGAGGTTAAGAAAGTTGTGTAGCATTGCTCATGGAAAATTATAAAAATAAAAATAAAATATTATTAGTAAATAAATAAATAAGCATTAAAAAGTAGATAAAAAATGAAAATTTTAATAAAAAGAAAAGATAAAAAAATTAAATTATTTATTATATTTTATGTGAAAATTTGAAAAAATTATAATGACAATGAGATAAAATTTATTCTATCCAAACCATGCCTTAGGTCTGGTTTGAAAAATAAGATGAGATAAAAATTTTATAAATAGAATAAGATAGTTTGTGAATATTAATGAGATAATTTGAGTTGAGTATTTTTTAAATTTTTGAAAATAAAAGAAAAAAAATTGAATAAAAAATATTATAAAATTAAAATATTGTAATAATATTATTTTTATTTTAGGATTTGAAAAAGTTAGAATTATTTTTTATTTACAAATTTAAAAAAAATTGTAATGATTAATTTTAAAAAAATTGTAATGTTTAATTAAAAAAGTTTATATTTTAATTATGTTAAACAATAAAACGAGGTAGATGAAATGAAATCTCATAAATATGTTGTGGTCCAAACCTGCCTTACTTTCACCAAATATTCTCCAAAAGGACGGTGCTCCCAGTCCCACGTAGGGAGTCCACCAAAACCACCGCCGAATAGGTAAAAAGTTTTTTGTCTTTTTTTTTAAATATTTTTTTAAATTCATTAAATATTTTTTTAAAAAAAATAAAAGATATAAATTCATTTTAAAATAAAAATAAAAAAATAGAATCGGTGGTCACCACCTTCTGTGTCCTTCTCTAAAATTACGAAATTGGGGCCCACACACGTGTATTAGACGTATCACGGTTAACATCCAAATCTTGAATGTCTGACGTCACCTGACGAACCTCGTGTTGCGTTAAAGGAACGACGAACTTTCCCTGACATCATTAACCTCCACCACGTTCTCCTCCTCGGCGCACGGTTACATCCGTTTGAAAATAAGTAATTACATGCAATCGTGGAAACTAAGTATGTGCAATCGCTTTGAAAAAGAATAGATTCTATTATTAAAAAATTAATTTTTTTTCATATAAATCTTATATTTATTCATTTTTATCAAAGTGACTGCATGATGCTTATACACTCATGACTGCAAGTATGGGATCCACTTGAAAAGAAACTAATTTTTTAATAATAAAGCCTACTCTTTTTCAAAACGACTGATTTCACGACTGTATGTAACATTACTTTTTTTTTAGAATTAAATATCTGGTACGGCAACGATATCCTTACTGCCGCTTCATCTGTAGTTCGTCACCTCCCCACCAAATAACGAACACGTGGCGAGATTTAGTTATATGTCTGTGACGTAACCGCTGCTAGCGGCATCATACTTTCCAAACTAGTATAAAAACTCTGCGCCTCTCTTCTAATCTTCTTCTCGATTTATATAAAAAGAGAGTGGGAGCGTGCTCATTGAGGTGGACTTTGGACGCATGGCAGGCAGCAAGAAGACGGGTATTGAGGAGAGAAGGAAGCCGGAGGACGGCGTCGTTTCCGGGAGGCGGAAGAGGGCCCGAGAAAATCCCTCGACGGGGTACGACGTCGTTTTCGGGAGGCAGAAGGATGCCGGAGAAGACGCCGTGACGGAGGAGGAGGTGGAGGAGTTCTTCGCCATCCTGAGGCGAATACACGTGGCGATTAAGTACTTCGAGAGCACCGGCAAAGGCAACGGGCGTCCTAAGTTAATGGCAATTGATCTCGAGGGGGAGGGGCACGAGGAAGTTAATGGCGTACAAGGAGAAGAACAACGCAAGAGGAAGGAGGAGGGCATCAAGGAGAATGCGGGTTTCGACTTGAACTTGGATCCGGATCCAGAATATGATCCGATTTAGTCGGATCCTCGAGAAGTGTATACGGTGTGGGTGTCGTTTTTTGTTTTGATTACTCGGCGATGTGTCGAAAATGTTAGCTTGGCCGACACAGCATGCTCTCTTATCTACATATGCCGTTTTGGTGGCACAAAGAGGCCCAAAATATTCCATTATTTTATTTTAGAGCATTTTTAATGGAAGATGAATAAACATTATATTTATTCTAAAGAAGTGTTAGATGTATATTATTTTCTTTACTTTTTTAACTTAATTGTTAAGGAATTGTTTTTAAATGACTTTGCAAATTTTTTCTTTCTTTTTAAAAAAATATATTTTAAGGATTTAAAAATTACAATTCATCAATATGTTAAGTTTTTTTTTACAATTTTTTTTAATCAACTGATCATTTTATTACCTTTTGTATTTTTTTTCTTTATATCGATTAAATAATTTCAGTTTTTTTTATTCTTTCTAGTATATATAACTTTCTTCCATATTCTAATGTAATATATTGTAATGCCTTCTTTATATTTATCAAATAAAAAGAAAAAAAGAAAATCTAAAGAATAATATGAGAATATTTCCATAATATTTATGAATATTCGGGGTAAAAATAAATAAATGAATAGTAAATATATAAAGAATAAGAGAAGGAAAGTAGAAAAATAAGGAATAAAATATGTTTTCATGAGTGAATAATGTGCTCTAAATCCAAGAAGAGAGTGATAAAATATCTAAAGAAAGAAAGATTAGAGGGAGAAGGTGACGGAGAATCACTTTATCAAATATTTTAGTAATTTCAACAACTTTTTTATTATTATTAGAAGGAGAAATGATAATTGCAGTCGTAAGTGTGTAAACATCGTACAATCATTTTAAAAAAATGAATAAATATTTTTTTATAGTAGACCTCACTATTTTTTAAAATTAAAATTGTACGGCACTTGCACACTCTACGACTGTATGTAGCATTACTCTATTACAAGAGCGTGGAGGATTTCGAGCCCAAATTTTTTATTTAAAAAATCGAGTCATATGTTATCAGGTTATTAGACTCTTGGAGTCCTTTCAATAATATGCATATTATTAGTGTATAAAGAACTTATAATAATAATATGTTCAAATGATGATTTCTAATGTTTTTCTTTTCTTTTGAAAAAAAGAAATCTAAAGAGATAAATTATAAACAAAACTCGTAATCTTCAATTGATTCGCATTGATTCCTAACGCAAATTAAACTCTAACTAAAGAAGAATGTTACTTTTTATTCTATATTTTGTCATCTCTAGTCACACATTTTAACGTGATATATTTCAAGCAGTTACTTCAAGTAATTACTAAATTTATATGAAAATTATAAATTTTAGGAAATAAATTAAATGGATCATTGAATTTTTGTTTCCTTTCATTGAATGCTGTCAGTGTAGAAGGCAGTACAATTTGTGGTCTTTGATAGGAATTATATAGTCTCAAAATTTTTTATAATTTTATTTTTAAATATTAATTAAATTCTGTTTGGTAACACAATTATTTTCAAATATTTTTAAATATTTTCTTCCAAATATCATTAAATATAAAATATTTTTTAATTTCAAATCTTCAACTTATTCATCAAGTAATTATCTAATCATTACAATTTTTTTAAACTACCAAATAAAACATAAAAAATAATACGGATTTTTCCAATATTTAAACAAAATTAATATTTAAATAATTATATTCAAGTAATTTTTTAATTTTATAATATTTTTATTTAATTTTTTTTCTTTCGATTCCCAAAACCTAATAAGATATATTAACTCAAACTATTTAATTACTATTTACAAATTTTTCATTTGATCTCATTTTTTAAACATTTTCTTAATGATAGATATTCACGCTTTGGGATCTACAGAAGAAAATAATGGTTGATACGGTGAAATATGTGTTAAGGATATAATACAATTAATTAAGTTTATATAGTTTTATTCATTTAAACTTTTGAAATAAATAGTAGTTTATCAGTCTATTATTTGAGAGTAAATATTTTGAGTTGAATTATAATCTATACTTCACTTAATTTAATTAAATACTATACTTGTTAGACTGACTTACTAAAGATGAGTTTAGGTCATATGTGAGGAAGCAATGCTAGGTAGAGTTCCTAAATGGGGACTGCAATGTAAGCCTAGGTAATTTTATTTTTAAAATTTTTTAAAATTACAAAACTATCCCTTCTAAAATGATGTTTTTTCTCATTTAATAAAGGGCATGCACGTAAAATGATATTTTTTCATAACAATTTAATAAAAAAATCTATTTGCAATCCCTATAAAATGATGAATAAAATTGTTATGAAAAATTCTATTTGCAGTCCCCACTTGGGGATTGTATATACAGACCCTTTATTAAATGAGAAAAAACATCATTTTAGAAGGGATAGTTTTGTAATTTTAAAAAATTTTAAAGATAAAATTAACTAGCTTTACATTACAGTCCCTCTTTAAAGACTGTATCTAACATTACTCATCAAAATATAACTAATTACATCGTAAACTTAAGTTTTTTAAACAAGCAACAGTTTAACATTGAAAGGTGATGATGACAAGAAGACGTGGAATTCTCTCGCGAGTTTTGTAATTTTTGTTGCTTAATTGACAAACAATTCTTTCTATCCTATTATTAAGGTAGGTTTAGATAGAGAAACAGTTCTATTTTATTTTATTATTATAATATTTTTAAATTTTTAAGTAAAATATAATAAATAATTTAATTTTTTTAAAATTTTAAAATAAAAATAATATTTTAATAATATTTTTTTTAATTTTTATTTAAAATTATCTCATCTCAAAACTTAAAGAGATCTATTTGTATTTTTATAAAAAAAAATTAAAAACTAAAATATAAAAAATAAAAAACATAAATAAACACATTTAATGAGGACATTCAATAATAGTACTATCATTTTCCTCCTTAATTTATAAACATTGAGAAGTCTGAACAGGGAGTAATAGTCAATGGTGCAGAGATGAATGCAGAATGTTCAGAGAAATAGAAGTAGCTGCGATGCAGTCAAAAACCCACCAACGAACATTTGTCTCAGAAATCAGAATGCAGTCATCGACATACTGATTCCAATCTTTCAGTCAAGCATTTTGGCAGATATTTAGGTAAAAAATCATTGAATGCAAACGAATGGGAGATTATTTGAAGTGGGTAAATAAATAGAATAATGTTATTATGTGATATTATTTTAACTGTTCATATATTTAACTAATGAATTAATTATTAATTAAAAAATTGACTATTAATATATTAATATTTTTATTTAAATATGTTAAAAAAATATAAAAAATAAATAATAAAATTTATACAAGTGAACACGCCCAACAGTCAAAACTGGGCAGCACAGTAACACTACGCAAATAAATAACTATCATTTTTTTATTTTTGTTAGAATATTATCATTTCTTATTATAAAATATATTTATCATATTTTAGTATATGTGTTGTAATATAATTTAGTTTCTATTATATTTAATTTATTAGGTAAACTAATTAGTATCAATTAATATCTATTTTTTATTTTTTTTTCTAAATTTATTCAATTATTTTTTACGGAATAAATTGAGTGAACACTAGATGAAACAAAATAGGTTTAGAGTTTAGACATAAAGTAGTCCATGTATTTTACTATTGGACATATTGATCCCTATACTTTAATTTTGGACTATTTTTTTTTTCCTTTATACTAGTTTATAATCATTTTTAAAATATTAATAAAAAATCATATTAATAAATATATATATATATATATACAAAAAGTTTTCTTATTTATTAATCATTTTAAAAAAATGATTTTAATTATCTAGAGTTCAAGAGTTTAACATATAATGTCATCAAAACCATTTTTCTTAATAAAAAAATTCATACTAATAAATATATATACAAAAACTTTTCTTTGTTATAGTTATGAAAATTTCAAACATAAATACTTTTTTATACTTTCGGACGTGGCATGTTTTCATTTGTGAAAAAGTTTAAAACATAAAAGTTTTTCTTTAGAAAAATTATACTTATCATCTCTACACCACACACCATAAATTTTTTTTTTTATTCCTTATCAAAATGTGTAATGTGGTACGGTATGGTGTATGAATAATAAGTATAAGAATTCATTTAGTTTAGAAAGAATAAAACAAAATAAAAAAATATGACTCTTTCTTTATGACAAAATTTTGATTACTATCGATAGTAAACAAGCTTTCGACAAGTAATTTTTCATAATTACATATTAGATAATTTAAAGTAATGCTAGATATAGTTTTGGGATATACAAGTCTCATATACTCTTAGGATAAAGTAATGCTAGATACAAGTCTTGGGATATAAATAATTTATTTCATGTAGATCACAGACTTACCTATTTTTATTAAAAAGAATGCACGAGACTTGTACAACGCACATCTCTTAGTACTGGATCACAGACTTATTATGATAATGGCTATGTTTGAGTGTTAAATTCATCTCAACTTATCTCAAATCAATCATTAATGAAACTCATTATATTTTCAATTTTTGATAAAAAAAAATTAAATATATCTCAATCTACTTTATACATCAAAATACATTTAAATAAAATTTAGGATATGAATGGAGATTTTGAAAGAGAAAGAGAATTTGATGCGTCACGCAATAGAAAAGGGTGACCATTGATGAGAATTGGATGTGGTTGGTGGAGAGTCCATTGAGGCCAGGTATGGCGTGTGTACAAAATAACCAAATTTTAATCAATAAATATAAATAGAAGTCACTATTAAGAACATCTATTTTACACACATGATGTAGTATCATCTAGATTACACATCTCTTCAAATGAGTGTTGGAAACGATTAACTAGAAGCAGTCATGCAGTGAGTGTAAAGTATAAATTGCTATAATGGTTTCTCTCCGTTACTCAATTTTAATTGATTTCCCATTCATTGCAGTGACTTCCACCTGTCTGTGTCTTATTAAAATCAGTCATCAACCACCACCCTCAATAAATGGAAAAGTCGGATACTCTGACTTCTAGAGTAGCTTTACTCCCTTTTGGTTTTTAGTTTTTTTTTTTTTTTTCACTTTTTTTTAATATATTTAAATATTTTAAAAAATAAAAAATATTTTAATATATTTAAAATTTTCTTAATTATCAAGTAAAAATAAAATTATCAAGCATTCAAATGAAACGGTACAATTGAGAAGCCAAAGTAGTTTTTTTCAAATGTAGAAAATGTTAGAGCCTCTCAAATTTATCCGTAAATCTTATCATTCAATATTTTATTATGTTTTTCTATTTAATAATTAAGGAAATAAGTATTAATAAAATTATATATTTTTTATTTTTATTTTTTATTCGGTCCGGTCCAAAAGCCCTGGACTGTAGACCTGACCAAAACTTTTTAATTCTCTAAAATATGGATTAAGACCGACCTGTCTCAATCTTGGTCCGGTTCAGTTCGGACCGAAACGATCAGTCCGACTGACCGTTTATCACCCCTAATTGAGAGGCAAAAATAGTTTTTTCCAAATGTGGAAAATGTTAGAGCCTCTCAAATTTATCGGTCAATCTTATCATTCAATATTTTATTATATTTTTTATTTAATAATTAAGGAAATAAGTATTAATAAAATTATCTATTTTTTATTTTTTAATAATTAAAAATATTAAAAAATACTTTATATATATATATATATATATATATGTATATATATGTATACAACTTGTGGTAGCCAATCAATAAACGCTGGGCGGCCCTATGATCCCTCCTCAATAAATATGCTACGATCCGAACCACAGATGCCACCGAGTTTTTATCAATCATTAATGGAGAATCTTAAAAAATGATACGAACACGTACACTGACATAGTTTTCAATTTTTATTGATTTTTTAAAATTGAAGATTCTTATTTTTTTCTAAATTAAATAAACTAAAAGAATAATAGTATTATAATATTAAAAATGGGGTAAAATTTATAGAAAAACGCTTCGTTCAGTCGCATAGGGAAAGCGTCGCGCAAGCGGTTACTGATGTGGCAATTAAACGAAACGTCCTGTTTTGATTTGAACGCTTTCCCTCATCCTCATGTTTCAGCCAACAAGTTTCCTTCTCTGTTATCATTCTTCTTGACTTCCCTCCCTCTCTGCTCCTCACGAGAGAGATCTTTCTTTGTCCCCTCGAAGCCACGACTTCCCTCCAAAAGCCAGCCGCTTACGGCCTCCCTTAGTGTCGAGATTGAAAGTTTAAGACCACCCACTCGAAGCCTTCGATTCCTCCTTTCCTCATCCACTTCTCTTACCGAAGGTAGCAATCCCTTCGTCATCCTCCCTTCGTCTTCGTCTTTGTCTTCATATTCTGGGAAGAGACCCTTCCCTTTCATCTCGAGAAACCCTAACTTTCCTTCCCCTTCATCCCGAAAAACCCTAAATTTCCTTCCCGAAAAAGCCCCTTTCGAATCTCCGGTAGGCAGCTCCACTTCTGGCACGCAGTTTCATTTCCGATGTCTGCTACCACAAATCCGAGGTCCTATTTAAATGGGTATATTTTCTATTAACATGCCATAATTTTCTATTAGGATTTTTTTATATACGAAATGTGTGATTTTTTTTTTTTATGTACAAACTATTAGGGTTTTTTAGGTTCTTTCTCTTTCTATTACTGAATGATATTTTCATTCTTTGCTTATTTCTTCTCGAATTTTGCACACCCCTAAAGAGGATTTATTGTTGGGCAACTTCGAATTGATCTTTTAGAATATTGGCGGTTCACCTTTCGGCCTAATTTTGCGGGTTTGGGTTCTATCGGGTAGTGCAACATTCCTACCCATCCACCAAAACTGCAATTCAAATCACGACTACTCTAATGTTTTGAATCCCCACACAGTATCATTCTAGTGCTACAGTTTTGTTTCTGATTCATTGATGACAAACTAAGGGCATTCTTGGAGTTGGGCCCCATGTCTTCATGCACCTAAGCATCATTTGAGTGTAACAATCAGAAACAATATTCGTCTAATAGTGTTTTATCATTCAGGGACAAGGTCTTGGTAAGGCCCTTGTTGAAATGCTAATAAGGGCTCTTCTGCAGAAGGATATTGGAAATATAACACTCTTTGTCGATAGTCAAGGTATTAGTAGCTTTATAGATTCATGTTTGTGTTCATTGTGGTAGAATTGTAAATGTATAGTAGATCGATTAGCCTGTCTACCAGTGCTACATATCTGTTATTGGGCTTTGGCCTTAGCCCTTTTCTAACATTTGCAACTATGTTTTAAATTGGACCATCTTAGTTACTGTTCCTTTTGTTTTGTGTGGTATTTAAAGCTTGTAGTCTTACTTCTCTTCAATTGTCATTCCAGTTGTGGAGTTTTATCGAAATTTGGGTTTTGAACCTGATCTAGAGGGCATCCAAGGTATGTTTTGGTACCCGAAGTATTAATTCACTTAAAAAAATGTCTTCTTTTTTTTCACCTTACATTGAACTATGTTTTGAGTTTGAATGGGTAATGGGACATCAGCATGATCGGTATGGAAGACTGATAATTACCCCCGTTTGTTGTACATGCAACATTGATACTATTGATTATTGCTATGAGTAATCTCCTCTGGAATACTTATTATTGATACCTTACATTGATTATTGCTACAAGTACGCACAACATTATACTTATTGAGTGGCAGCCACATTTCATCAGTTTTATCCGCTTTTATTTTTTATTTTTTTATTTTTAATTCCAATTTCAAAATCTTCATAATTTCAGTATACATATGATTATGTGCGTAAAATTGTAAATATAGATAGCATTTCCTAAAAGATAATCTCCGCCTCTGGAATCTGGGAAGAGCAGGCTGAATTTTGCCCATAAATAATTTAAAGATGTAGGTCCTAATTCCTTTTAAGACTTTGATATGCAATTGCTCAATCATAATTTTCCTTAGAAGAGGAAACCACCTCAATTTCCCGTCTGAAAGTTCTGAGATGACTTGCCAAAAAAAATCGGATGAATTTGGTTTAAACTAGCAATAATACAATAGCGAACTACTTGTATATCTAGGTAGTCAGAGTGACAGTAGAGAGCAGGTGTTTGAACAAAGAAAGAAAGTGCAGTATATGTGAACTCCATTAATATGCATATCGAGTCACGCAGTCAACAAAGCTTAAAATGAACAAGATCCAAAACATTAAGTGAAGGGGCAGGAGCCAAAGCTACTGTTCTATGGTCCTGCAATGCATTGGAGTAATTGTCATGTGCATGTTCTATGGTCCAAGTGCCGACTGTTCTATGAGTTAATTGTCAATTGTTACCACATCAGCCAAAAATAAAAAAATAAATAAATAACTGAGTTGTTCTTGGCTGATTTTCTGTTGTAGTTGTAGCTTCTAACAAATTTCTTTAATGAATTTTATGCCCACAGTAATGCATTTCTAACAAGGAAGATACTCGCCCCTATCTGGTCCAGGTGGAAGGCAAGTACATATCATTTTGGTTTCCTTCTATATTATGCATTATTTTATCTTGTCTGTTCTTTGCTTTTGTTTTACTTTTCAACTCGCCTGATTCTGGTTCATGTTAGAATGTCCTCATCATCACTGTCTTCTTCACAGTCAGTGAAACCATCGTGCTTCTGTAATATTGAAACTACATTGAGATATTCAAATACTAAAAAAAATCCAGGACAACCCTTCTTAGGGTGTCCAAAGTACAACACCAAGGTAAATACTACTCTTGTAATGTAAGTTGTAGTAATATGTTGATTAATATTACGTACCTAACAATATTTTATATTAGGGATTACCATATTGCAAATATTTCAAGTGGGCTGATAGTAATCAACACATCGACTCGTAACTTGAAGAAAAAGAAATTCAACTCTTAAAGAAAGAGGAAGAGCTCGAGAAGAGACTCATCGATGTCTAAAGGAGGGAGATTCAAGTCCGTAAAACAGTAGATGAGATCGAGAAGAGAGAGATGGTGCTATCCAGTTGGAATGACGAGGTTCAAAAAAAGGAGTCGGTCCTTGTTGAGAGAGAAGCTCTCCTAAGGCGTTCACGCATGCTACCCCGACTGTATTGGGGTTTTGTGATAGTTGTTTGTTGTTACTTGTTGAATTCGTAGTGGTTTATGTTACAATAGTCTGAATTTGTAGTATAAGTGTTATAAATAGCTTAGAGAACATAATTTGTAGTTTAAGTGTTATAAAAGAGCTTTTGGAAGGTGATTTGTATATTATTACCATCACCTCGCAACATGTTGTCTCAATGTACACTTATATTGCATATTTGGAGAAGTTAGTTTGTATGTATGTTATTGCTTTACATGTCTAAGAATTGGTCATTATGATGGACTTTCTCTTCTCTGTTCAGCCATAAGGACTTAGTTAATAAACTTGTGAGTATATCATCTTCGAGAAGCAGGTAGTGTCATCATCTTCAAAATAAACGTATAAAGAGTCAAAACTGGTGCATACAATAAACTGGTGCATAAGCAGGTAATGTAATCATAAGCAGGTAATGTAATCACCCAAACATTCTCTTCATAAAGATGGCTTTCACACGTACACCATCCTGCCAGTATTATAGAACTAATTAGTGATATCCCAGTGGAGCATAAACTCCCTTCAACTCTGGAATCCGCTACATGCCTACGTCCACTAGTATAATATTGCAGCAAATTATAAATACAAGCCATGTAGAATAGGCAAAGTGAGAAAAATCAGCACAATAAATTACAACAATAAGAAAGTCTTTCTTGCATACAAAAATGTAAAACTTTCTTCCCACAAGAATGTACATACAATTTTGGCAAGGTAGGGATTTCAAAATATAAATACAAAATATATTTCTTGCATCTTCAACGTTTCTGTCCAGGGATTGCATCTTCAACATTTCTGTCCAGGGATTTCAAAATATAAATACATATTCAACTTGGAATACTTTCTTCCCACAAAAATGTATCTACAAAAATGCAAACTTTCCCACAAAAATAATTACAACTTCCACTTGTGTCATTCTTTCTTCCCACCAATTTATTTACAAAAACTACAACTTGTAAGAGGGGATTTTACATATAAAGGTTTTGAACAAGGTGTACTAGGAGCAGGGGCAGCTATGGAATCTCACAAATCATCCTCATCGTGTTTGGATCCCAGCCATCTTCAATCTTAGGCTGTGAACTTGCAAAAATAGGCATGAAAAAAATTACACTTGTTTGAGAGCCAAAACTGAATGAAAAATTAGACAATAATACTGATGTAAATAGAATATTGTATATATGTGGAAGGATTGATGCTTGAATATATGTGCACTGGTGACAAGAAGAATTTTCTTCAAGTCACACCTAGCCCAGATTTCAAACCTGCATTTAGTCCATATAAGACATGCCAAATGACAATATATATATATATATATATATATATATATATATTTAATGGAGCATCTTAGTTCAAACTTACATCAGTTCCCTACCACCAAAGAGAGTATTCAAAGCTGGACTAGGAGACAACAAACAACTCTACACGAAATTCATTAACCCTATCAGCCTCCGCAGAATAGTTGGCGACACAAGTGGACTAGGAGACAACAAACAACTCTATCAAAATATGACTTCCACCTATGCCTCTATCAAAATATGCTTGTCTTCCAGCTATACACAGTGTGCAACTATGACTTCCCGCTATATATATCTATCAAAATATACTTGTCTTCTAGCTATACACAGTGTGCAAATATAACTTCCAGCTATATGCCTCTATCAAAATTTGCTTGTCTTCCAGCTGTGCACATTTTGCAAATATAACTTCTAGTTATATGCCTCTATATCAAAATATGCTTTTCTGTCACATTTTTGATAACTTATCGACATTCAAGACAAGCATATTCAATTGCCTAGAGGTGTGCTAGAGTAAAAACTGAGGGGATTTTGCATGGTATACTTCTCGTGCATATACCAGAAAAATATGTCATAAGTTATAAAGTTTCAACAAATACCTTTAGTAGGAATTAAACTTCAACCATATATATCATTTGGGCAAAGGTTGTGATCCATCCACTCCAAGTTGCATCTGTAAATAATAAATAGCAAATATTAATGTGACATCAATTTGATATATTAAAAATATAAAATGTTTAGAAATATTACACTTTCTTGACTCCCAACCATATTTTGGAATCCACTAATGTCAAAAGCTGAGCTGACTGGAATAGTCTAGTCATACATAGATACCAAAAAAAATATGTCAAATGTAAGTCTAACAATGAATGTTTGCACAGAAATTTTCCAAAGTAAGGCAGCAAGTTTGCAAGAAAAATATCTATACCTGCACGTTTCCTTCAGCATCAACTATCTCAGATGGGCCAAATAAATTCCTACTCGTGTTATGAGATGGCGTATCTTCGCCATCTCGCTAATGGTCAAGTAATAAGTAAAAACTCTATATCAGCACAATATTTGCATAAATAAATCAACCCAAATAAACATGCATGTGGCAAATATTCTTATTATTAACCCTATCGAACCTCTTTACGTTTGGATCCCTTTACATTTGCTTTCTTCGTCCTTGCTTTAACCTTCTTCATTTCTTGCTCCATTCTGGATGCTCTCCTCAGAGATGGGGGTCTGCCTTTTCCGCGCACAACTCGTGGACTGAGTACTTGCTGCGAACTACCAACTGTAGTTGTGTCTTTTGTCATTAAACCAACATTGGAATCCGTTTTGGTCATCAAAGGGGGTTCTTGGTTGCCATGATATAAATCAATCATTGCATATAACTTCTTACTTGCGTCTTCAGTATGCTCTTTTGAACCCGCTGCATGAGTAATCATCCGATAACAAATATTCAACAGACTTGAATATCTGTTAGTATCTTTCCGTTGATTTCCTGTGTCATAGGTACTCTGGATTAACATGTATCTCCGTTTGATATCTTTCCTCCATCGATCTAAAATGTACCTATCTGGCAAGTACTTTATCCCGTTACATTTCAATATGGCCAAGACATGCCTACACAGTATCCCCTTCATTTGAAATAACCCACATAAACACTTAACGTCGCAATCTTCCTCATTAAAGTCCACATAATATGTAACATGTTTTGTGAACTCCTCAACAGAAATTTCATCTTCTACCAGGTAGGTCTTCTTCACACCATCCCTTCTAAGTAGAGATGGATCCATATCGAGCACACCCATAACTTGCTGCTGAACTTCCCTGAATTTTGCATTTGTGTACAACTCTTGGAATCTCTTCTTGATTGGAGATCTAGATATGCATGAAATTGTAACGCTAAATGAGTGGAAGTCCAAACTGATTTCATTCTCGATTTTCTTTTTCAATGCATTGTCAAACTGGTCGACAAACTCCTTCAAGTTTGTCTTCGCATGAACATATCTATCGAAAAAAGCATTCATGTTTTCGCTCCGTTGTGTTGTACTCATGCTAGCCCAAAAATACTCCTTCAGAAATACCGGTACCCAATGTGTGCGCTCGGCGTACAAACTTTACAACCAGACATTCTCTTGCAAACTGTATGTGCTAATTAACTCTTCCCACCATTTATCAAACTCTTCAATGGTTTGACTGTCATACACACATTTCATCAGCTGAGTTTTCAGGCCACTTTTGTAGGCACGATGAGAGCCAAGCTTCTCGGGGACTTTTTTCAGTATATTCCAGAGGCAAAATCTATGTCGACTTTCTGGAATAACCATATAAAAGTCTCTGTGTCCTTACTGGAAATTAACCCTGCTCCCAAGAGAATCGACTGCCCATGATGGTTTACACCAACAAAGGGAGCAAAGGGATCCCGTATCTGTTTGTCAAGTACGTGGTGTCAAATGTTACCACGTCACCAAAATCTTGATAAGCTGCCCTACTGCGTGGATCTGCCCAAAAGACATTATTTAACCTACCATCATCATCTAAATCCATCAAGGCAAAGAATTCGGGGTTCTTGTACTGCATCCTACAAAAATAGTCTCGAAGCGCTCCAGCACCACCTGCTCCAAGTCGTAGATGTCTTGCCTTATCGATGTAATTGCGACAATCTTTTTCCAAAAATGGTAGGTTCTCAAATCCTCCCGCACCCACAACAAGAGATCCAAAACTCTTGTTCATTCGATTGCCAGCTAGGTCGTTAGTATCTAATACCCTTTTTACAGTCTCACTAACTTCGCAGTTACATCGGAAGAAACGAGATTTCTGTGGACTCAGCCCGTGATTGTGGGTATTATTAACTGTGGTCAACTGCATCTTTCCCCTAACTTTTAAGGCATTAATCATTGCCTTACAGTCAGTCTTTCCTGTCGGTCGTGGTTTGGCGACATTCATTGTCCTATTCCTCGCTTTCCCCCCACGGGCACAACCAATAGTCACATATCTGACACTCCATTCGTCATCCCTTTCACTCCTTTGAGTCATGGATCCAAACCCGCATTCTTAGCATATAGTTGCTCATTAATTCCTCAACAGAATCAAACTCCATCCCCGCTTTTGGCTCCTCAATTATATCAGGCCCATCCATTCAGTCTAACGAAGGTGTCTCAGCAGTGCCATAACCACTTTCCCCTGACTCTGGCCTATCATCTTCACCTTGTTCATGAACCATAGAGGAGGAACATGGCGCTTCAATTTCCCTACACCCGGGTGTATCCTCTTCAGTGTCCCTACACCCGGGTGTATCCTCTTCGATTCTTTCGGTTGTTCCGGAGCTTGTAGCCATGGGAGGAGTCGGAGGTCTCATCTCATATTGAAATGGATAACCAGTATTCTTCTAAGAAAAAAAGCAATTAAACTTCCAAAAAAAAGGAAAAAAAAATACAGAAACAACAATGAAGTTGCATCACCATAACAATGCTGCTTGGACATTGGTATGCATTTGGATATGTGATAAAAGCCGGTGACCATGCAGGCCCTGGTCCGTAACCGTGCATGTAATTTGGAAAGTTTGGAGCAGTTGTTGGGATTTCCTAACATAACAATAATAATGATAATTAGCAAATACGAGGTTGAAAAAGTCTGAACAAATATTAAGATGCATATAACATACCGCAGTTGAGGGATTTGAGCTACATGGTGTTGAGAGAGATGGGTTTTCCTTCCCTTTTTCCATGCTCACATGCTGCATTAAAAAAAATTGTACAACCATTTTTATAGGAGGAAAAAAGTTCAAAGAATTCAACATCTTTGAAAAATAGCAGCTTCTTTCAACTTTTTGCAACAATTCAAACATTTAATTTACTTCTAGAACTAATTATTTCATGCTGACAACCATAGCAGGAACAAGTTAATAATTATTGCATGCATATTCTACTTCCATAACATGCATAAGCTGGAAATATCTCTCCACTATCAAACTAAAAGAGTGGTTATGAGTGGTTTAAATGTTACAACTACAAGATTTTTATACATAATTTACCTAACCAATTAATTTAAATAATGTAACTCGTTAATAATAAAAATTGGAGAAAATATCTATCTATATATATATATATAATAAATAAATCAACTAAACAATTCATGAACAATAAATTCAACACTCGTTAAAAAGATAATTTATGAATATAAGAAATAAAACCCAATAATAAACCAACTCAACTTAACTCGATTACAGCTCAAGCTGTCTCTCTAAAAGGACTTCTAGCAAAGCTACAACACTACGAAATTCTCATCCATTATGTGAACAATCCAAATATTACTCATTTAATGGGACATGTCTAAGAATTGCAAGCTCACTAATTTGGGAGATGATGTTTGGAAACTTTCACTCACTAACAATGATAATGGCAGAAAATCCGAGTCCTTGAGGATCCATAGCCATCACTACGAAACATCATGAGTTTGCATTGTTTATTAGATCCCTTTACTACTAAACCAGATTTAGACTCAGATTTAGACTATGTTTGGAGTGAAACACAAAGTGAGCCACCAACATTGATCATTTCAAAGGCTGTAAAGGCAAGCATGTGGAATTACTCGATCATACAATGGCTAAAACAGTTTGAACAATTGTGAGAACCACATGAATTATACATACAATTTAATTCCACATGAACCATATCCTTAGATATCAATGAGCCCAGGGAAGCTCATACGACGGGTGAACTCAACATGCACATTTTGTGTTTCCTAAATGAAAAACACTCAGTTCGATGTCGCCCGACAAAACACTTAGTGCTTCTGTGTTGTGTTCCCTAAATGAAAAACACTTAGTGTTTCTGTTTTAAGAAACCGAAATGTGGGTCTTCGACATGTTTTCAAGCTTGAAAACAGAGCTTCAAAACAGAGGATATTCATCCATTACATTCAAAGCATAATCCAAAATATGATTTCTTACCACACGGTGAAGAGGAAGAAGACGAAGACCAACACGGTAGAGTACTGTGAAGAAGAAGACGAAGACCCACACCGTGAGACGATGATGCCGAAGACCCACACTGTGAGACGACGATGCCGAAGATTTTCGGTAGAAGAATATTTCGGAAGAAAATAATCAAACCGATGATGATTCCCAGTATATTTCCCACTTTCTTTCAACAAGCAAAGCAAGTTTTTGAAACTTTCTTCGCACGGCCAAACTCAGAACATGAACTCAAAACATTCAGACAGCCGTAGCTTGGAGAAGACGCTTGTTGTTTTCATCTTCCTGCGTTCCCATTCTTCGTTCCTTTTTTTTTTTTTTTAATTGACGTGGCAAAAAAAAAAAATTTAGCCGACTGTGCGCTGTTTGCACTTGCCGACTGTCCCTAGAAGAAGTGAAATTTATAACCACCAACCTCAATAAATGGAAAGAGTCGGGCTACACCGCAATAGTAGCTTTACCGTATTTGGTTTTTTTTTCCACATTTTTTAATATATTTAAATATTTAAAAAAATAAAAAATATATTTCAATATATTTAAAATCACTTAGTTAAAAAAAAAAAATTGCCAAGCATTCAAATGGAGCAGTATAATTGAGAGTAAGGGTGCAAATGGTCCGGTCCGGTCCGGCGATGGACTGAATATTTTCAGTCCATCATTTTTCTGGACCGGACCAAACACCCAAAGGAACCGGACCGTCCATTCGGTCCGGCCTAATTTTTGTTTAAAAATAATTAATAAAAAAATTTATTTAAAATACTAAATTAAATTAAGTGACTTATTAATATAGATTATATAACAAACTCAATAAAAAAAATATTTTATATGGTCAATGATAATAAATTAGATAAAAATTATATTATTAATTTATATAATTACTATATAATTAACTAATTGATATTATATATTAGTTAATTTAAATAATATTAACAAGTGTTAATAATATATTTAAAATTTTATATTGTTAATAGTAATAGGTTTGATGAAGATATATATAAAATATTGCTAATTTATATAATATTAACAAGGATTAATAACATATTTAAAATTTTATATTATTAATTGTACAATTATTATACAATTATTATATAAATAATATATATAAAATATTTTTTATTTTTATTTTTTATTCGGTCCAGTCCGGAAAAATCCTGGACCGTGGACCTGACCAAAACTTTTCGATCCTCTAAAACGTGGACCGAGACCGACCGATCTCAATCTCGATCCGGTCCGGTTAGGACCGAAACGGTCGGTCGTACCGACCGTTTATCACCCCTAATTGAAAGGCCAAAATAGTTTTTTCCAAATGTGAAAAATGTTAGAGCCTCTCAAATTTATCGATCTATCTTATCATTCAATATTTTATTATATTTTTTAATAATTAAAAATATTAAAAAATACTAGTGGTTTGGATTCAAAGATGAGTTGAGGTGGGTTGAGATGGTTTGTGAATAGTAGAATAAAAGTTGAATTATTTATTATATTTTGTGTGAAAATTTGGGAAAGTTGTTTTGGGATTTAAAAAAGTTGAATTGTTTATTATATTTTGTGTAAAAATTTGAAAAAGTTGTAATGATGAGATAAAATGAGTTGAGATGGATTTTGAATGCAAACGAGATATATACAACTTGTGGTAGCCAATCAATAAACGCAGGGCGGCCCTAGGATCCCTCCTCAGTAAATATGCTACGATCCGAACCACAGATGCCACCGAGTTTTTATCAATCATTAATGGAGAATCTTGAAAAATGATATGCACACGTACACTGACGTAGTTTTCAATTTTTATTGACTTTTGAAAATTGAATATTCTTATTTTTTTCTAAATTAAATAAACTAAAATAATAATAGTATTATAATATTAAAAATGGGGTAAAATTTATAACTTTTTTTTTTGTTATTAATGATTTGAAAATATTTATAGGCAATTATGAATTATTTGTAACATGTGAAAGTTAAGAAAAAAAGATTATCTGTTACGCTGTTAGAGCACTTTTATTGGATTAGTCAAAGTTAAAGGATATTTTTATAAATGTAAGAGAAATTTGACTTTTCGTTATTCCATTCATATAAATCTCTATATTGAAATAGCTATTTTTTCATTATATAACAATAAAATAATATAAGATGAATTTGATTTTGATTATTCATATCAAATCTCCACATTAAATTATACATTTATTCATTATGAAAAATTCTAAATGTAAGCCACTTTGCGCACCCATTGCGCACGCACCTGTCAGGCATGAGACCCACAAAACAAAACTCATTTATTCTTTCAGCCCTTGACAGATCTGAAGCCTGGACTACTTCGTCCTACGAATTTTCAAATCCATTCTTGATGAGCTTGTACTTGGGTTCATTTTTTTTTTTTTTCATTCTCAACAGAATCTAAATCAAACCAAAACCAGTTGATTTTCTACATCCAAAACAAAGATCGAGTTTGGGTCTCTTCTTTCTACTACCTGTGATTTTCTTCTTGGACGATAGTTCAAGATTTATTAGTTTAAGTTTCTCTAGTTTCGTGATTTTCTTTTCCAGAAGCTTACTTTTCTTTTTCACAATGGATTGAAATCACTTGCCTTAGAAGCTTTTGGGAATAGGTGCAGATAGGCCTAAAAAATCAAAGGCAGCTTAAACGATCGTTGTCATTTTTTTTTCCACCAAAAGACTTAGCTCGCATGGACGGAGTCAAGGACTCAAGTTGCCATTAATTCTTAAAGATTTTCTATGAGATGCAAGTTGAGAATAGGGAAGATGACAATCGGTTAGAAATTTTTAAAGGACTGCTGTTATAACCCTTGGCTTCCAAGGTTGGGATTGAAAAAAAACAGAGACCGCAGTTTTGATATTTTAACTTGGATTTCTTCTGCGAGCAGTTATGGGTCTTGTCATGTATGTCTTCTTCTCTTCCGGTTTCGTGTTTTGTTTTTTGTTTTTTTATTTTTTTTAATATAATAAGAGTCACATCAAGCATCGGTACACAATTGGTACCCAAAACTGCTTGTACGTAGAAGAACTCATTCATTATATAGTAATGAATAACTAATGATTTCAAAAATATTTAATTTTTTTAATTATTAATTTATTTTATTTTATCATATTTTATTAATCTACCTATTATATATTAATTAATAATTATATTCTTATTAAATCAATATATCACTAACTCAAATTAATATACCAATTGTGATAAAATATGTGATAGAAAGAAATGAAAAGAGAAATAATTAATAAAAAATGTATTTGATGTATGTACAGTAACCTTCAAATTTGGAATACAGTAACCTTTAAATTTGAAAAAAATTTTGAAAGTTACTATAGCTAAATTCTAAATATTTAGAATTTAGCTAATCCATTGTGAATATATTTTACTCTCTAATAACTAAATACTCAATAGATTTAGCTTTTAGATAATCCAATGAGAATGCTCTTAAAAGTGATTGGTTAGGATGTAAATACTTGACACACTGTGTATCATATTTTAAATTTGAAAGGATATAATAATAATATAAGAAAAAAAAAAGTCATTTTATAATTTATTTTTTTTTTAAAAAACTTCTACAAAAGTCTGAACATAAAATGAATATTTTAGAATTTTAAATTTAATTAAAACTCTAAAAAGATTCAATGACATTATTATTTAAAGAAGTATCAAGGTGAATGTGAACATTATTGCAATATATATCCCAATCAAGGAGGCATGAATTCTACATGCCTCTAGCAATGTTCATTTTGCCTGAATTTTTTTCCTCGATCTAAAACTCGGATAATCGGGTCATGGACCCACCCAGGCCGATAACTAGGTTACCAACCCGCCCATATCTTGGTGGGTGTGGGTGCATGAGGCTGGCACCGGATTTAAAACATGATATCCACAATTCGGATTTGCTCTTAAAAAAATAAAGTTATTCCCAACATGGATAGAATTTGAGTACAATCTCTCCGAACTTTTGGGATCAAAAATCTTGATTCTTCCGATTACCGACTCGGATTATGATCCAAATTAACTAAGGCAGGTATATGGGCGGGCTGCTTTACATTTTCGGGTATGGATCCTTATATATTGGGTCTGGGAGACAGGTGAACAATCCAACATGCATCCCAATAATATTTTACTTGATGGTTCAAAATTAGAATAATTTATGATCTTTTTGTACCATTTCCATTATTTATCTATAAATAAAGTAGTGAGACACGTAATTTAGATCTGAGAAATGATACTTGCAGTCGTGAGTGTGTAAGTGCCGTGCAGTCGCTTTGAAAAAAGTGAATAAATATGAGACCCACGTGAAAAAAAAATTAATTTTTTAATAGTAGACCCCACTCTTTTTCAAAACGACTACACGGCATTTGCGAATTCCACGACTGTATATAACATTACTAGGAAAAAGAGGCGGTGAACACAGTCCTTTGAAGGTAAAAGCAAAGGGAGTAATACTACAGGCGGAGAATAGTCTCAGATAGCACCAGTTTACACCATGGAACGTCTTGAAGAGTTATGGGGGCAACTTAATCTTATAGAGGAGGAGGACTTAGCAATAGAACTAGAGGGGAATGCAACGACAGAGGTACAAAGGAAGGGAGAACGTTGCTTGATAGGGAAAATCTAGACTGATCGGGTTATTAGTAAGAGTGTTATAGAAACCAAGATGGCAAAAATATGGAGATTGAGCAAGCACGTTGTATTCCAAGAGGTGGGGGCCAATGCCTTTACTATAACTTTTGCTACTCATACCAATAAGAAGAGAATTGAGGAAGGTCGACCATGGTTTTTTTTATAACAATCTATTTGTGATCAACCCGTTTGATGGTTTTATTCAACCAATCAAAATGAGTTTTGATAAGGCATCTTTATGGATTCAATGCCATAACTTGCCTCTGGTTGGAATGAACAGGGAGTTTGAGAAAGAATTGGTAAGTCGTTAGGAGTGGTGGAGGAAGTAGAAATGGATGATGATGATGTGGGGTGGGGCAGTTTCTTGCATTTGAAAATTCTTCTGGACTTGAAGAAAACTCTGGCACGAGGAAGGACTATTACGATCAATGCGAAGAAGTATTAGATTCCTTTCCAGTATGAGAAGCATTCTAGGCTTTTTTTCAAATGTGGTCGAATCATCCATGAAGGGAAAAGCTGTCCATTATTTGGTATGCAAAACGCAGAAATAGAGTAATTTGGATCATGGTTACGTGCAGAACATTCAATCAGAAGAAGAGTAGAGAACCATGTAAGGAGGTTTGGCACAATGGGGAAGATAAACCGTTGGGAAACTCACCAGAGTAGGATGGCGGAGGGCGGTTGTGCTCACTCAGAACCATTATCGACGAAGATTCCAGATATGGAAATTGTAAGAGAGGAAGAGAATTGCGTGATGTCTGGCGGGGATCAGGGGCATGATGATCATAATAAAGGCACTGAGCTGATGGGGGAAGGAGAAAACGAAACAGCTGCAATTAGGGAGAATCCTTTCCTAATGGAGATTCGACAAAGAGAGGAAAACAAAGGAGTTGATGAAGTTGAGGGCTTTACTGGAGATTCGGGCACTAATACCAGTGCTGAATTGGTTAGTGATGCAAAGATAAGGGGCCAAGGGGTAGATGGGCCTATTTTCAAATATGGCTCTATGGGCCCAGCCTAAACTATGGTGCTACGTACTAACAAGGTTATAAGGACATCAAAACAACAGCAGAAGTTGTCAAAAGGTGGGAAATGGAAGGTAAGAGCTCGAGCTTTAGGTATTTCTTCTACTACTTTATCTGAGAACGAAAAAAAGAAAAGGACTTTAGAAACTGAAAGTGACTGGATAGAGACATAGCAGTGTACCAAAAGATATAAATTGGAGGATGGAGATGCAAGGGGTGAGGGGGAGAAAACAGGAGATGAAATAATAGAGGACTCTTTTGATGATTTGATATCGGCAAAGGCTGGTTTCCAGCCCTGCCTGGAGCAATGAATGTACTAAGTTGACATTCCCGTGGGCTTGAGAACCCACTCGAGTCCTTCGTGACTTAATCCAAAAAGAAGATCTCGAAGTTTTATTTTTGCAAGAAACTCGTTTAGATGCTAAGAGGATGGATCAAATAAAGTATGGGATGGGCTTTGCAAACCGCTTGGCAGTGAACAATGAAGGAAGAGGATGGGGTATCGCATTACTTTGGAAGAATCAGTTGAAGCTAAGCATTATTCATTTCTCAAAATCCCATATCCATGCTGAAGTTAAGATTGAAAAAGAGAGAAATGAGACTTGGTTCTTAACTGGTATCTTTGGCGAACCAGAAGCTGCAAAAAAACATGAAACATGGTCTTTAATCAGATCCATAAGTGTGCCTCGAGACCAGTCTTGATTATTAGTGGGTGATTTCAATGAGTTACTCCACATAGGAGAGAAAAGGGGTGGTAGAGTAAGATCAGCAAGACAAATGACTGATTTTAGAAAAGTAATGCAAGATTGTGAATTAACAGATATGGGATTCAAAGGGCCTCAATTTACTTGGTGGAATGGAAGAGAAAACAACAACAATATTAGTGAAAGGCTTGACAGATTCATAGCCAATATGAAATGGAGATCTTCCTTTCCAATGATGGTTGTGGAGCATAAACCTGTGGCCTACTCAAACCACTTAGCCATCAGTCTGGAGAAGCAAACTGATAATTACATAGAGAAGGGCCATAGAGTTTTTAGATTTGAGGCCATGTGGGTGGAAACTGTTGAATGCAAAAAAAATCATTGATACAACTTGGAAAAGGGAGGATGAACCATAGGACTTGAATACTGTGATGAAGAATTGTGGGGAAAGGTTATTGATATGGAACAAGTGCAGCTTTGGGAATGTCAAGATGAAAATTGAGAAGGCCAGGAATAAAATGCAATGTTTACATAGTGTGGATCCTCAATACATAAAATCTGAGGAGCATAAGGAAGCTAGAGTCGAAATGCAAAAGTGACTGGAAAGAGATGAGATAATGTGGAGGCAATGATCAAAAGCTCTCTGGCTAAAAGAGGGTGACAAGAACACTAGTTTTTTCCACAATAAAGCCACTCAAAGACAGAAAAAGAATTTCATAAAAGAGGTCAAAGATGAGAATGGAGTTTGGCAAATTGGGGAAGATAGGGACAAAGTTATTTTGAATTTTTTTTAAGAACATTTTTTACAGCCTCAGATAAAAAAGGTAAATTGGAGTTTTTTGATGGATTTGCTGGAAGAATTTCTGCTGAGATGAATGAGGGACTTATACAAGAATTCAAAGCTGAGGAGGTCACTTTAGCACTGAGTCAGATGAGTCCCACTAAAACACCTGGTCCAGATGGTATGGCTCCTATCTTTCTTCAAAAGTACTGGAATGTTATTGGTAAGGATGTGATAGTAGCTTTCCTAAATGCTCTTAATAGGGGTGATCTTTCTAGAGATATAAATCACACATTTATCACTTTGATTCCAAAAAAGAACAAGGCTAAAACTGTGGGAAATTACAGACCTATAAGCCTTTGTAATGTAGTTTATAAGTTGATATCCAAAGTCCTAGCTAATCAACTTAAAACTATATTACCAGATGTGATTTCTTTGACCCAAAGTGCATTTGTCCCAGGTAGGCTTATCACTGTCAATGTACTAGTGGCCTATGAGTTAGTTCACTTTCTAAGGCAGCGGAGACATGGAAAAAAAGGATACATGTCCTTGAAGCTTGACATGAGTAAAGCATACGATAGAGTGGAGTGGAATTTTCTTGATACTTTGATGGAGAAGATGGGTTTTAATGGCATATGGAGGCACTTAATTATGCTATGTGTGAGGATTGTTTCATTCTCAATTCTGGTTAATGGTGTTCCTAAAGGGCCAATTTTTCCAACTCGTGGATTGAAACAAGGGATCCTCTATCCCCTTATATGTTCCTTTTATGCACTGAAGGTCTTATTACTTTCTTAAGCAAGCTGAGCAGAATAAGCTGATGGAGGGGATCAAAATCTGTAGAGGCTCACCAAAAATAAACCACCTACTTTTTGCAGATGACAATTTATCTTTTTACAGGGCTACTATGCAAGCAAATCTCAAAATACAACATTTTCTTGAAGTGTATGAAAGAGCCTCAGGTCAGAAGGTGAATAGAGAAAAGACTTCAATTTCAATGGTCTTTAGCAAGAATGTGGAATCTGGCCAACAAAAGGAGATTATGGCTTTTTGGGGTGTGCAGAATTTCCAACAATATGAAAAGTATCTTGGTCTCCCACCAGTGGTAGGTAGAGCTAAGCACAAAGCATTTTCTGAAAGTGAAGCATAAGGTATGGAAGAAATTACAGTGATGGAAGGAAAGGTTGCTATCTCAAGAGGGTAAGGAAGTTCTTATAAAAGTAGTAGCCTTATCAATCCCTACCTATTCAATGAGTTGCTTTAAGCTTCCTGAAAATTTGTGTGTAGAGCTAGAGAACATGATGGCAAAGTTGTAATGGGGTCAAAAACAGGAGGAGAATAAGATTCGATGGGTGAGTTGGGAAAATATGTGTGAGGCAAAAGCAAATGAAGGTATGGGGTTTAAAGATTTACAAACATTCAATCTGACCTTACTTGCCAAACAAGGTTGGAGGATTTTGCAAGAGAAGTCATCGCTACTTCACAAGGTCTACAAGACATAATATTTTTCCTATTCAGATTTCAAAGACTCAAAGCTGGGACATGCTCCTTCATATGCATGGAAGCCCCATATGGGAGTCAAAGAAATACTTGCAAAGAGGATGCAAATGGCGAGTAGGTAATGGAAAATCAATCAATATCTAGTCAGAGTTTTGGTTACCTAAACAAAGACTCATCCCTATGGCACAAAACCAAAGCAGTGTTCAGGAAAATGATAAAGTGGCTAGTCCTATTGATGAGAACACAAACTGGTGGAATGTGGAACAAGTAAAAAGGATTTTACCTCCAAGGGAAGCAACTGAGGTTTTGAAGATCACTCTTGGTCCTGGGAATAGAGAAGACAAATTGGTGTGGAGCTGTGAGAAGGATGAGATTTACAATGTTATGAGTACATATAGATTGTTTCATGCCATTAAGAAAACAAAGAATGAACGGGAATGCCCAAACTCAGAGACTCAGAGTGCTTTATGGAAGAAGTTATGGAAGCTACAAATCCCAAATATAGTGAAAGTCTTTGCTTGGAGGGTGTGCATAAATGGTATTCCAACCCTGAAGAACTTGAAGCAGAGAAAAGTTATAGTTGTAGATTGCTGCAATTTCTTCTTGAGCAGTGTGGAGGATGTGAGCCACGTTCTATATTATTGTCCTTTAATTAGAACCTGTTGGAGACAACACTTTAGCTACCTGCTAGATGATGAGCATCAAGAAGATATAATGAGTCTAGCATAGAAAGTTCTAACAACATGCATAATAGGTGAATTGGAGAAGTTTTTTTTAAAAGCTTGGGGCATGTGGTATAGAAGGAATCAGAAAATGCATGAAGGAAATACACCAATGCCTGAGCAAGTAATTGAGCATGCTTTCTCTCTATACAGAGAACATGGTGAAGCCCAAAGGAATTTAAAACAATCATCAACAATGAGATATGGATGGAAACCTCCTCCTGCTGGAACTTTGAAGCTGAATACTGATGGAGCCATCTTGACAGACATATACAGATCAGGAGTTGGAATGATTTTTCGAGATGAGAAGAGTGGATTCCTAAGTTCTGCCAGCAATGAGGAACATGAAGTTACAGACCCTATGGAGATTGAACTCCTAGCAATTCTGAGAGGGTTATAATTATGCTATCCTATTGGAATAATGCTATCCTATTAAGTGTTAATGCAATTTTGGACAATGGTGAGCCTATGTCTCTACTGGGAAACTTGGTTAGTGCAGTGCAAGAGTTGATGAAGCAGATGCCAAAAGTTACCATACAACATGTAGGGTGTGTGGTTTAATGGAACTGCTTATAAGTTGGCAAAACATGCATGGAGTGTAGATAGCCTTACAGTTTGGTGGAACTTTGTCCCAGATAGTGCATCTCAAATTGTTTGGTTGGACTCTATGTTGTAATTTGGTTTTGTTGTTTGAATAAAGCATTGTTTTGACATAAAAAAATTAAAAAAAAAAAAAAAAAAAAAAAGGCGAAACCACGTCATAGATGGTTACCCCACAAAAAATAAAAATTTAAAACCTTATTTTGAAATATTTTTATTTGTTAACAAGTTTTCTGTGCCCTTTCTTTGTTTTTAGTATCATTTACTTTTTCAGATTTCTAGAATCTCTTTCGTTTTCTCAAACAATTTTTCACATAGACTTACTTGCACATATTTTTCGGTTATTAATAAAATTTCAACTGCTCATGCTAATATTTTTTCACATCTCATTGCAAATAGTTACATTTCAAGGAAAAAAATCCATCTGGTAAAATTACAAGGCAGTCTCCTCAGTTTGTTTTACAGTACTTTTCAATTCAAGTCTACCACACTAAGCTTATTTTGGTTAGTAAGTACATATATCTAGGCCACCATTAAGTACTTAACAACTAGAGTGATCAAAGCAAGAAATCTCTAGTATCTATATTATATAGGCTTTATAATATTCAATCTCAGCATTTAACAAAAATATATAGTTTTTGTTATCTTAATTTTTATCTTCACTTGTGCAATATTGTGATAGATTTGTGGAATATTGTTAAGGTTTTTTTTATTAATTTGATCAACTTTGAATGAGTTCAGTATCCATTTTTTGCTTAAATCTTTTGAATATATTGTTAGTAAGAATGATTAACTTCTAACTTTTTCCAACTCTTTTATAACTCTATATTAAAATGAATGGTATTTTTGTAAGATTAAAATTTATTTTTAATGAAATGAAATGTTTGACTTGGTTGATTGTGAATTGAATTGTAGGTGTATTACATATATATATATATATATATATATATATATATAAGAATAAAAAATCTAGAGACTAAAATAAGGGTACCTTCCCAGCATTGAAAAAAAGAATACTATTAAGGCTTGATTTGGATAATAAGTTGATACGAGATGAGTTGAGATAGTTTATAAATAGTAGTAAGATATTTGAATTGAGATTAGATAAGTTAGAAATGGTTTGAGTTAAAATATTTTATACAGTTTTGAGAAAGGTTAGAGAAATTTTTGAATAAAAATATTATAAAGTTAAAATATTATTATAATATTATTTTTATTTTAAAATTTGAAAAAGTTGAATTCTTTTTTATATTTTGTTTAGAAATATGAAAAAATTATAATAATTAGATAAAGAAGTTAAAGATTTAAAATTAACAAAAGTTTATATTTATAGAAGCACTTCTAAAACCAGTCGGGCTATTCTTCTTTTTTTAACAGCCTTCCACTTATATGCTCCCAATTAAGAAATTACACCAAATTTTAAATTTTAAAAGGAAATCCAATCATTCACATAGAAAAATCGATATGGTACTTCCAAGTTCACTCTGTCTCTCTCTCTCTCTCTCTCATGTCTCTCAGCAAATGTTGCCATCCTCCGCACTGTCCAACATCGAGTTTGCCTCACTGGGAAGTCTTTATCTTCCTCTCTCTTCGTCCATCCCTCTCTTGCACTCTCCTTTGCGATTTTCGTTTCTCATTGGACCCCTCAAACCACCTCCCTCCATTACAGGTTTCCTGTCAATGCTAGTAAGTCACTCCATCCACCTCTCTCTCTCTCTCTCTACCCTTGCTCGTGGCCATGCCTTCACATTGCTGTTGCCAAGCCACTCCATTGCGACAATGTAGCAACTTGTTGCACCGCAAGGCCAACCGCCACCTCCTATGCATTCAGTCTTAATCCCTCGACAAGCTTATCTCCTCTCTAGAGAGCTTCGACCCACTCTCGTGACGGTGGCAATTATAAGGATATGATGTTTCCTATTGCACAATGAAGCATAAATCTTCTCATTCCAGGAAACTCCAAAAAATAAAATCTGATAGCAAATGGCGATGAAGCATAAATCTTACCCATATCGATCTATTGAAGTTTTTGTCTGAAATTTTAGGATTTAAAATGTAAAAGAAGTCGTGGGTGGGTAACGGCAAATTGTGGGGAGAAAGATATTTGAGGGAGACAGAACTTGGGTGAGATGGCATTGTCCGACTGTGACGACGATTTTTTTTTTCTGGTTTCATGCGGCAGCAGTCTGAGTTTTGTGTGGCAGCAGTTTGGTTCTTCCCAAACGATGAAATCAAACTGAAAGACCTTATACAGAGATCGAGGGGATGAGGAGGGGATGGTTTTCGTGCGAGAGGTTGGCGAGGGCTTAGAATTTTGGATCGGCTGACGTGCGGTCACATGGTAAGACCTCTCTCGTTAGATTAGTTAAAGTTAAAATATATTTTTTATGAATATAAGATGAATTTAACATTTAGTTATTACATTCACATAAGTTTCTACATTGGAATAACCATTTTTTCATTATATGACAATAAAATAATATAAAGTGAATTTAACTTTGACTATTCACATCAAATCTCCATATTGGATTATCTATTTATTCATTATATAGTAATGAGTAATTAATAATTTTGAAAAATTTTTAATTTTTTTAATTATGAATTTATTTTATTTTATCATATTTTACTATTCATAATATTATATATTAATTAGTAATTGTATTCTAATTATATTTTTTTAATTATCATTTAAAATGGATAGAGAAATAATTGATATTAAAGGAAGAGATAAAGAAATAATATAAAAGAAATTTGATGAATGAATAGTGTGTTCCAAATTTAGAAATTAGTTTGGATATTACTGTAACTATATTTGGAATATAGCTAATTCAATGTGAGCAATTTTATGACCTAATAGCTAAATTTTCATTAAATTTAACTTTTAGTAATCCAATGAAAATGCTCTAATTAAGTTTTGAAACCTATGTGGCAATCAACTATTTGAAGGCTGTTATTTGAGAAAGCTCGGACGGACCAGCTGGAAGATAAACTCTCATTGATAAAATAACAACCGCTTTAAAACTTTTCTATAACTTTTAAATAAAATAATAATTTTAATTTTAATTTGATTGTATTTAAATTTTAAAAAAAATATATTATTTTATCGATAAGTTGTAAACAAAGTATAATTGGGTTGTTACTTGTTAGTCTATCATTGGTAATCGCTACCAACCCATTTATAGGTCCGTTAAGAGATTTAAAATAATTAAATAGTTTTAAAAGTGCTTTAATAATAAAATGAAGTTATTTAGTTGACACATGTTAAAGTAATTTTAGATAGCGTAATGTTATATACAGTCGTGGAATGGGCAAACGCCGTGCAGTCACTTTGAAAAAGAGTGGAGTTCACTATTAAAAAATTAATTTCATTTCATGTGGGTCCAATATTTATTCACTTTTTTCAAAACGACTGCACAGTACTTGCACGCTCACGACTGCAAGTATCATTTCTCTTTTAGATATTGCAAAACATAGTTACACTTTTAAAAATATTATCAATAAACGAAAATACTCATACAACTTTTATATACTTACAACTTTCTCCTTATCTTATACATAATTACTACTTCACTTATGCATTACTACTCCTTATCTTATACTAATCAAGGCATATTAGCAACTATGAGTATATGAACATGAAAGAATTTTTAACTTAATATGTTACCATTTCCCATAATTATATATATGTGTATGTGCTAGCGCAAGTGTAAAAGTACCCATTCAATAGAAAATTAGGGTTTGGGCTTAGAACTAAAAAGTGGTCCACTGTGACTTTAGAGTCAATCTGTACATTGGGCTTTTAGATAAGAGAAGTGTTCGAAAATGTGGGCTTAGAACTATTGCTAGGCTTCTGGCCCACGTAAGATTAGGGGCCAGTACAGCAGCCGCAATTCCAGCTATTTGATGACAGAACTAGCGTAAATGGGTTTATTTTATTTTATTTTTGCATCTTTTTTTTTCTGTCTTTTAATTTGTATTTTGAACTGTCAAAACCACAAATTCTTCTTGGTTTCTAGAGGTTAACCCATAGTTGGGAGCATTTTTTAGATGGGAATGAGAAATGATATTTACAATCTTAGAGTATGCAAATCCCGTGCAATATGCACGCCCTTTGAAAAAAAGTGGATAAATATAGAATCTATATGAAAAAATTATTATTTTTTAATAATGAACCCCACTTTTTTTCAAAGGGAGTGTGTGGAGCTTGTACACTCAAGGACTATATCTAGCATTACTTATTGAGAAACTATGTCCATTTCACTAAGTTGGAGAAAACAAAAATAAAAAATAAATTACATTAAACAAAGATTTTGCTATCTGTCTTGCTTAGTGATCATGATGATCATCCCCTTCAAAGACCGAAGAGGAAGGCAAAACAAAGCATAAAATGCAGGTAATGAGTAATGTCACAGAGAAATTTGATGTTAGTGTGCAGCTAATTATATTCCCATCTTAGTTACCTAACAAAACATTATGAGTTTGCTTTCTACTACTTATTCATCTCATTCCATGTGAGGCTTGCTTAACTTGAAGCTCAGGACACGTCTGTTTATTTTTTTATTTTTTTCTTGTTAGGCCATCTACTGTTTTAGGCTTACATCTTGGGATAATGATACTCTTACACTTCTTTTACTACTGCTTTACTATTTAGTTTTTTTTCTTTTTCGTTTTGCTCTTTGAATTTGGACTAAAAATCTTATAACATGACTTTATTGCATAATTTAGAAATAAAATAAATTCAATCAATCAATGTAATCATGTAATTTAATTAAAAATAAATTTAATTTTATAAAAAATTTGTAAGTAACCAACCAACTAATGAGTCAAGCGCTAACTCCACTCATCTGGTATAAATTAATATACTTATAAATTGACGTGGTTTCATGTCATGAATTAAATTTATTTTATAATAAAAATAAATTTACAATCTGACATATCATATCAAATAACGTCAGTTTGTGGATTTATTTTGAAAAAATTCTTTTGTGGGTAAATTATAATTAAAATTATAATCAAATAACATTTTTTTTATCAAAATTATAGGTGGAATGGCCGTCCATGTTTCTAAAACCAACAAGAGTACAAGTCAAATGCTTTGTATAAGAAAATAAAATAAAATAAAATAGAATTCTAGAAATTGTGAAAAGGCATGTGTTTACCAATGCACATTGTGATCTCTTAATACAGATTCTCTTTAAATTTTGGTCTCAAATGAATAAATCTAATTCAAGGTAAGATAAATACAACATTAAATTTACCCCATTCGAATTTCAAACAAACAATTCTAAATTTAAAGTCTCGACTAGAAAAAAAAAATCTGACATAAAGTAAGACCTAAGAGCATTTAGAACTACCCAAGTAAATTTTTTGAATAAGATTAAGCTTGCGTTTGGTTCCTTGACCAAACTCAGATCAGTTCAGATTTAGACCTCTTCTAACATCCAACGCCCAACTCTCAAATCACTAAACTCATTTCAATTCAAAACATCTTTACACATAAGACTCACAACCTTTTTCAACTCTACACCTCTTTACACATGGGACCCACAACATTTTTTAACTTCTCATAAATATATCTAAACTCATCTTAACATTCAAAAACATTTTAATTCATTTTAGGTAGGCCTCACAGAACTCACTCAACCATCTTAACTCAATATTATTCATAGAGAACTCAATTCAGCTCAACATCCAAACGCAGTCTTAAATGTTGATTAAATATTTTGAGTCTTACTTTTGCTTATTTCTCTCATACTCTAAGTTATAGACTTGAACTCGAGATCTAAATTCAGATCGAAGAATATCTGAATTGAAGATCAATAACATTAATATTTCTTTGTCACCATGACATTTTCAATATAACTTTGAATATAAATATGAAGATGACATTTCCAAATAGGAATTAAAGTTGGTCCGTGGTCCATGTATATATTCTCATTTTCTGAGTCATTTACTTGACTTTCAAGTTTCAAGAAAATCCCATGATATGGTTGTGGGCCATAAATATGCTAATTTTTCCACCAATTTGAATATGGAAAATCAATTCTGGAAAGCAATTAATTTCTACATATCTCCTTCCTCCAATTGAATTAAGCTGTCCTGTCTTTTAACTTTCTGAATGGGTTGTTTTTCCCTTTTGTCTTCAAGAAAATGCCTCACCACCCTCTTTTTCCTTTTCTTTTTTGTTTTGTTTTTTCATACCATAATTACTACTTTTCTTGCCCCTAAACAAGGACTGAATGGAGTGCTAGGTGGTGCAATCTTTTTATCCAAACTTCAACTAGGGTTTGGATATAGATCATGGGATAGAATTTTTTATTTTTGCCATCTCCGATGTTATTAAAAGGCATCTACACCACACACCATCCACATAACATAACTTGATTTATACAATTTAAGTTTTTAAAATCTATCTTCGAAATCAAATTATATACAGGTGAATGTATACAAACTATATAAAAATATTTAAAAAGACTCAACATTATTTTTTCAAAATCTGTAGATAACATCATATGATATAGTATAAATAGATTTGGTTGATAAGAAAATTAGTACATGTGTTTTCTATATATTCTTTTTAAGTAAAATACTAGTATGTCGCCTGAGTTTGTCACCTCACTTTAACCGGTCATGTATTTATTTATTTTTTTAATCTTTTTTTACTTAATGATTAAGGAAGTGGCTTTTAGTGTATTGATATATTTTTTTATTTTTTAAAAATATCTAAATATGTTAAAAAATATGAAAATAAAAAGAAAAAAATAAAATGTAAATTTGTGCTAGGCGGCGTGCCGGCAGTCATTGCTGGGCGGCAGCCTAGCATGACTCTTTTTTTAATATTTGGGATTCTTATTTTTCAAATTAAATCTGTTTGAAAAAAAAAATGTAATTAAGTTTAGCCCATGATATTTATTTAAATTGATTTTTTAAAAAAATATGTGTCAAGCACATGTTAAAGGACACGTGTCATTTTATAAATATGAAACTCTTTTCCATTTTTTAATTAGGTTAAAGGAAATTTCCACTACCTCAATTTTAAAGAAAAATTCAGTCAAAATAAATAAAATATAATAAGATTCTAGAAAAATGTGAAAAGGCAAGTCTTTGCCACCGCACGTTGAGATGTCTTTGAATGGACAATCTAGGGCTGCGTTTGAATAACGTAGATCACTTAATTATTATTTAATATTTTATTATTATTATTTTTATTATTATTTATAAATTATTTGAAATTATCTTATTATCCAAACATAACTAAAGTAAGATTGCGTTTGGATATTGAATTGAATTGAATTGAGATGATAAAATATTATTATAATATTATTTTTAATATTATTTTTATTTTAAAATTTAAAAAAATTAAATTATTTATTATATTTTATATTAAAATTTAAAAAAATTATAACGATGAAGTAAGAGATATTTAGTAACCACACGAAGCCTAAAAGTCGCTCTCCACGATTGAGGGTCAAGCGGACAACATTATCTCCGATACTGTTGAGTACTTTCCATTATTACAGCGGTATACACACTTTCTTTTTTTCAAAGTTCTTTTTCTTCCATGATGTCTCATTCAGGGATGATAAACGGTGGATCTAGATCGGCCATTTTGGTCTAGACTAGGTCGGATTGAGATTGAGATTGAGACTGGTCGGTCTTGGTCTATGTTTTAGATAATCAAAAAATTTTGGTCTGGTACATGGTTCAGGATTTTTCCGGACCGGATCGAATAAAAAATAAAAGTAAAAAAATATTTTATATATATTATTTATATAATAATTGTACAATCAATATAAAATTTTAAATATGTTATTAATATTTGTTAATATTCTATAAATTAACAATATTTTATATATTTTTTCATCTAACCTATCACTATTAACAATATAAAATTTTAAATATGTTATTAACACTTGTTAATATTTTATGAATTAATTAATATATAATATCAATTAGTTAATTATATAGTAATTATATAAATTAATAATATAATTTTCATTTAATTTATTATTATTGACCATATAAAATATTTTTTTATTGAGTTTGTTACATACTCTACATTAATAAGTCACTTAATTTAATTTATTATTTTAAATAAAAAAAATTTATTAATTGATTTAAAAAAAAATTAGTCCGGACCGAATGGACCGACTGGACTGGACTAGACCAATAGCTACCGGTCCGGTCCAATCTCTATGGGTGTTCGGTCTGGAAAAATGATGGATTGAAAATAATAGGACCGGACCATTTGCACCCCTAGACTCTCAATAGAGATTCTCTTTTAGGTTTTTGTCTGATTTAGAAAGTTTATTAGGAATTCTCAAAATATGGATACTTGATTCTCTCATTCATTCGATTGTTTGTGTTATGTTAATTAAAATTAACGTTTATACAGAACATTTTAGGTCTGGTTTACTTTCAAGATGGTCTCGTTTGTTTTTAGAGATGAGTTGAGATTATAGTTAAAAAGTTGAATAAAATATTGTTAGAATATATTTTTTAATATTATTTTTATTTTGGGATTTAAAAAAATTGAATTGTTTATTTTATTTGTGTAGAAATTTGAAAAAATTGTAATAATGAGATGAAAGGTTTTTAAAGTTTTCAAATTTTGGGTTTTACTCTTGAAAACAAACCAGCCCGCCAAAACTTTGAAAACCTCTCATCTAATTATTACAATTTTTTTAAATTTCTACACAAAATAAAATAAATAATTTAACTTTTTCAAATCTCAAAACAAAAATAATATTAAAAAATATATTCTAACAATATTTTATTCAACTGTTTAATTTTAATTTCAACTCATCTCATCTCATCTCTGAAAATAAACGAGACAAATTACATGACATGTAATGATACGATGGAAGGATTATATCATCTGTATTCCAGAAATAACGCACTATCAATACTCCGGAATTAATTAATAAATTTTCACTTAGATTATCCAATTGAAAGAGAGATAACAACAACGTTAAATAAGAAAATCTTTAGCCACAAAAACATTACATAAAAGTAAATTCAAATAATGATAGAATTTCATAGGATATGTTAAATTATAAAGTTATTTTTATTGTAAAATAGACTTAACATATCATATGAAACCATTAGAAATATTGTGTCTATCAATTCAGGACAGGTATTGATATTTCTTCATCACCATGATGACATTTTCTAAACCAAATTGAATGTGAGATATCTTGATGAAATTTCCAAACCGGAATTACAAGTTGGCGGTTGGCCACGATATTAGAGTATGTTGTGGGCCATAACGTGTTATTTCTTCCCACACAAATTTGAATTTAGAAAAGCAATTCCAACCTGTCTTCCTCCCAAGCTGTCCTGTCTAACTTTCTGGATGGGTTTTCTCGTCTTCAAGAAAATGCCTCACCACCTTCTTTTTTTTTTTTTTTTTTTAAATTCAAAATCCTTCTATTTGTCCTCCAACTCCAAAATTAAGCAATTAGATTTGTAAAAATGATTGATTTTAGAATATAATTTAAGTTTGTTTGGATGTTATTACAAGAAAAATGAGCATTTATGACAGATTATTTGCAATAAGAACAGACTCATTTTGACAGAAAATAATCATTTTCACAGGAAATAACTGACCACAAATCAGCAGTTTTCTAATCGAAATCTAATTGAACTTGATATTAGTTCAATAAATAATTTCATGACTAACTCAGAGAGCAATGTCCAAAACTAATATGATTAATAAATGTTCCAATTTACTAATCTCATGAAATCTCATTTTTAAGGGAAAAAAAAAATATTTTACAAAATTTACAATTATTAAGTACCCAAGTTCCATAGTTTTTTAGTTTACAACTGCATGAAATTCAAGCACACACATAAAGGAAAAGGAAGTCATTTATATTCATATAAAACTAAAATTATAGTTTTTTTCCTTCTTTATCAATTATTCTTCAATTTATAGAAGCTTAAAATATAGGCAATGAATATAAAATGAATTTTTTCTTCATATAATTTTAATTATAGAATATAAATAAAAAAATCATTCGTCATCTTTTGAATGTTAACTCAAATTATTAAAAAAAATTAAAATAACAATCATTTTTTAGCCTAGCCGACGTAGAAATATGGAAAACTTCATATCAACGATATGCTGAATGTGTAAAAAAAAGACAACTTACAAATAAATTATCGTTTAATATATAAATAAATAATTAATCTTATAATTTTATGATGTATCATTATAAAACCTTTTTTAAAATAAAAATTATTGTATAAAATTAGAATCAAAGCCAATATTTCTATGGTCAAAACATCAATTTCCTTACGCATGAGGTAAGCACCATTAATAATATTATGCCCACTTGTTTTTCAATACGCTGTTTTGGATGACTAATCATGACTTGAGGAACATAGAATTACATGCATGTTGACTCTGTTGATTACTCTTTTTATTTTAATTTAAAAAAAAATTAACTAAAATGCTAAATTAAAAGAAAAAGGGCACACAGAAAAACAAGTGAGCATTCATATTTTTTGTGCTTACCTCATGCGTAAGGAAATTGATGTTTTGACTATGGAAATATCCGGTTTTAACTGAAAACTGTTTATTTGTGACCAGTTATTTCTAGTAAAAATGATTATTTTTTATCAAAATAAGTCTGTTTTGTTGTAAATAGTCGTTATCGTAACAAATAATCCGTCATAAATACTTGTTTTTCTTATAATATATATATACATGAAGAAAATAATTTATAATAAGTAGATTGGAACCTATAATATTTATTATTAGGTATTATTTAATATTATTATTAAAAAAATGTAAACCGACAATAATAAATATTATAGAGTGTACTTGGGTCATGTTTTTCTCCAACACTAGACCCTATATATCATATAAATATTTTAGAAGATCCTAGTCTCGTTTCAACATTAACTAATCTTATACATTGGAAATCCACCATATATTCGAGAGATCATCTTTGACAATTATGACGAAAAAAAGAAATCTTCTGAATTTGAATACTTTAAGTAGGAGAGAGACAAACACATAAATTGAATCATATAACACTTTTTATTGTTTGTGTGATTTTTTCAAACGTCTTTAAATGTTTAATAAATATTAAAAGACTGAATCTATATGTAAGACAAATACTCTAGAAGATCCTAGTCTCGATTCAACATTAACTAATCTTATACTGTGGAAACCCACCATACGAGAGATCATCCGACAATTATGGCGGAAAAAATCCTTTTGAATTTGAGTGTATCAAACAGGAGAAACGTACAAAATAGATTATACGACACGTATTATTATTTGTGTGACTTTTTCAAACGGCATTAAACGTTTAATAAATATTATAAGACTAACCAGGCTTTCTAACTATTCACCAAGAGATGATTTTTCTAGAATATATATGGTGACAAAAAGCAACGTGACATGGTTTCCTCGATACACATACATGACATGATACATGACATGATACATGCACATGATGCACAAACAACCGTTTGCTAATGATTATTTTCTTCATAATAACGTGTAAAATATATAGGTGGAAGTCAGCCTCAAAGAGACTAGAAAATATAAAATGTGAAACCTAAAAAAGCAGATGGCCTAACACATTCATCATGGTAATACGTACGAGATAGCATGATCATGACCCACTTGCTTGAAAGAAAAAGCACAAACACAAGGCAACCAAAAAGCTAGCTATAATAATAAGATAAAAGGAAAATGCTAGATTGTTTCCTGATTTTGTTTTTGGGTTTTATATTAATTTTAATTTTTTAATAATTAAGTAAATGACTATTAATAAAATGAGCAATGCTAGATACAGTCTCCATTTGGAGACTGCAATACAAGTCTAGATAATTTTATCTTTAAATTTTTTTAAAATTATAAAATTATCCCTCCTAAAATGATATTTTTTTCTCATTTAATAAGAGGCATGCACATGTAGTTTCCAAGTGGGGACTACAAATAGAATTTCTCTAATAAAATTATATATTTTTTAAAAAAAGAATATTTAAAAATGTCTAAAAGTATTAGAAAGAAAAAGAAAAAGAAATACAATTACATTAGGAGCACATCCAACGTTACATGCCGGACGGTAGAGTAGCATGATCCGAAGATGAAACATAAGTGTCATGAGCAGTACCAAAGTTAATTTGAAGTAAAAAAAGACACGATGGAAATGAGACAAAAGTTGGACATTAAGATGGGAATATTAGGTTCCCCCACTAACATCAAATTTGTCGGTGCCTTACCTGTATTTGTGTTCTTTGTTTTGGCTGACTTTAGGGTTTTGAAGAGGATCACTAAGCAAGACAGATAGCTCAAATTAGCTGTATTCTAGTTTAATAGTATTTATAATTATTTTTTGTATTTCTCGAAACTATCGGTAGTTCATTGTGCCGAACCAAAAGGGTAAAATAAAAAGAGGAATAAATACGCTTTATGCTTTCAAATTATTAAGAATTTTGCATTTTGGCACCCCAAACTATCAAAATCTAACCCTTTGTATTCATCCTATATTATTTGAATGTAGGGTAATTATGTTATTTTTCTTATAAATGTGTAATATTACTATTAGAAAAACGAACATTTGTGACAGATAATTATTTACGATGAGAATGACTATTTGTAACAAAAACATATTCATTTTAATAGAAAATATTTATTTTTGTAAGAAATAATTAACTATAAATAAATAAATGATTATGCGGCGTTTACGCTCTTTACGATTGTATGTAAAATTATTCTTAACTAATATTTTTTATAATCCACGTTGGATTAGTTTTTTTTTTTAATTATTATTAAAAAACTAATATTTATAAAAAATATTTAATTTTATAAAAGATAATATATACCATCTTGTAAATATTATTTATCTTTTCTTTTGTCATATTTTAGGAGGTGGATAATAAATTTGGGAAGAGGCCTACACGTGATGGATGCCTGTGCAAGGAAGGACGTTGCCTCACCCACCTTACCTAGCTCCTCGTGAAAAGCAATTACATCGATAATACATGTCCAAACCAACCAATCCCATCCATCCATCCATCCATCGCATGCATCATGTGACCTTTTTGCCTTTTGACATCCACCGCCACTACTCCCACGTGGCCCCCACTTTTTTGGTAAACGTGTCAACCATTCTAGAAATATCTTCCATCCATTTCAATTCCAACTAATTAACCTATTAAAAATCTATTATTCTATATTTCACATTTTTATAAAAGAATAATACTAGAGAAGTCACTATAGAAGTACACACTTTACAGTCATTATGTAGCTGTTTCTACTTAATTATTCTCAATACTCACTTGAGAAGATGTATAGTCTAGATGATGTCACATCATATATGTAAAATAGATACTCCCAATAATAACTGCAATTTATATTTATACTTTATAAAAATTACTTCTACGTCCTATAAAAAAAACCTATTAATATAAGGTAGAATATAGAATGTGAAAATGAATTACTCCTAATGCATAGAATTTCTCTTTACACATTTTAAATAAAGAGTATTGCTATGTCACAACAAAATTATATAAATTAATGTAGTTTTATCTGATCTGTTAAATCTATTTTATAATAAAAAATAATTTTAAAATTTGAAAAAATACATCAAACCTTATCAGTTTGTGAAATTATTTTTATATAATTTATTTGTAACTAGAGTATTTCTCTTTAATAAAATTTATTATATAGAAGTTTACGTTTAACGTGGGAATTTGTCAACTTAGGCTTTCCATTAACAATAGATTTCCCCTCTACGTTTGGTCCAAAGAAATTATTAGTTTGAATTTTATGTTATGCACCTCTTCGACATGTTAATTGCGCACATTTGTTATTTTTAAAATAATGTTAAATACAGTTTTAATATATACAAAAGTCGCAACTTTATTTGAGAAAATTTAGAGTTTATTATTAAAAAATAAATTTATTCATGTAAGTCGTATATTTGTTTAAAGAGAGCAAAAACTATTCTAAATAAGTGTGCTTTACTTCATAAAGGAAGATTTTGGAAAGGGCATGTGCTTTTGAAACTTATATATATCATTACTATGTACTTATTGAAAAAATCTATATATTTATCAGCTTTTTATAATAATTTTTTCAACATTTATTTATATAGTATTAAATGAATAATGATAGGGTTTTGCTACACAACTTCCACTATACTCTACACTTCACATTTTATATTTCATATTATTTTAAATTTTAAATTTTTTTTAAATTTTTTTTGAATTTATTCTTTTTAAAATTATTTTAAATTTTTTATTCATTATTTATATAATAAATATTTAATAAAAAATAAAAAAATAAAAGTTTTAAAAAATATGAAATATAAAACGTGAGGAGGTTGTGAAGGTTTTTAATAACAAAAAAAAGACGGTGAGAATCGTTACACTCATATATAGTAATCTTGAAAAAACAAAAATCTGCACAAAACTCCTAGATTAGGTTAAGATCTGAGGACACGAAAACCGAATCAGAGCGGAAGGTGGTGCCTGCCTGCCTGCCCACGTTAGACTCTCAAGTTTCAACATGTTTTAGTTCGATTTGTCTTTGGGCATTATTGCCATGGTCGTTGTTGCCATCTGGAACTGAGTCGGCTTCGCGCGCCGCTCTTTTTGTTTTATGGAGCAGGTGGGTTCTTTAGTAAAAGATGGCGAAGAGAGAAATACGATAAATTTTATATAATATAAAAATATGAAAATTTGACAGTTTTTTTTTTATAGGATGTAGACTATTTTTTTTTTTTTTTATAAAGTATAGAGTGAAAAATAATGAATAGAAGAATTATTTTAAATAAAATTAAAAATTGAAATGACTACCTAATATATTATATTTAATTTATGATAAAAATAATTTTATAATTTAATATATTAATTTATAAATTTATTTTTATAAAATTTATTTAAAATTAAAATATTTCTCTATAAATATTTTTCAAACGTTGGAGATTCCGTATCGAATCGTATCGCATCGCATCGCTAGGAGCAGGAGTTTCCGACAAGGTGGAAAGAGTGTGTCTTGTTACAGTTGGGGACAACTACTACTACCAAGTGGGTGGTTGTGGACAGAACAGTGTATCTATGTGTGAGCGCGTGGCAAAGTGATACGGTATCTTTCACGTTTGCCACTATGCCACTTGCATAGTTTCATGTGCTATTATTAACGAATAATACTATATTCAGTTATGTAATATGTAAATATTGTACAGTTATTTTAAAAAAAATGAACTTTATTATAAAATTTTTTTTTATTGTAAGTCCCATATTTATTTATTTTTTTTAAAGCGACTGCACAACACTTACATATTCACGATTGTAAATATCAATTCTCATTATTAATGGCATGTATCAGTTCGAATGGATATTTGAGATGAGATAAATTGATATATAAATTAAAAATTAAATAAAATTTTAGTAAAATATTATTTTTTTAAAATATTGAAAAAGTTGAATTGTTTATTATATTTTATATGAAAATTTAAAAAAATTATAATAATGAAATGAGATAAAATAAAACATTTCTTGTAGCCAAATGGAGCCTAACTTCCTTATTAGATTGTACGGCATGCAAATAAATAATTTTATTTTTTATTTTTAAAATATTTGTACAATTTTAAAACAAAAATTCTATTCATTATTCACACATATCATACTTTTTTTTATTTGTTTCTCTTACCAAATGTGTGATGTATAAATGATAAGTAGAATAATTCATTTAGATTAAGAAAAATAAAACAAAAACAAAAATTAATAAATAATAAAAAAAAGTATTGTGTGTGGTGTGTAAGGATGATGAATAGCAAAGCTTATCATCCTTACATCACATATTAATATATGATTTGTCATTTTTATCATTTTATTTAAATACATATATTTACACATAAATATATTGTGTTTAAATAGAAGGATAAAAATGACAAATCACATGTTGATGTGCGGCGTAAGAGATGATAATTAGAATTTTTCTTTTAAAATGTATAAATTTGGTACATTCTCATTAAAGAAAAGTAAAAAAAAAAAAAGAGATTTACACGAAAAAATTTATTTTTTAATAATAAATCCTATTATTTTTGAGATTGAGTATTTAAAACTTGTACATGCTTAATGCAAAACAAAAACTACTATAAAAAATATATATATTCAATTAATTTTTAGCTCTACTTAACCACTTTCACATAAATTAATACAAAACATATTAAAAAATTATTCAAATGTTCTTGTCCCCTTTCTTTTACAGATCCCAATAAACAACATATCTCAAAAATATTATAAAAAATTCACTTAATCAAACATACCCTATATATGCTTCATCCATCAAGTTCTATACAACTTTTCATTTTTCAATTGATTATTTAGTTTAGTTTTTCTCCTAACTAATAATTATAATATCTTGGGGACTTTTTTCTGAAAAATAAATACTTATAAAAGTGAGATCCTAATATGATTTGAAAAATTAGAGTTTTTTTTTAATTCATTTTTTTGAAAAGGAATTTACAGTGAATTACCCTCATCAAAATGAGTGTAAGTGCCTCCATTCAATCATAAACAGTAATCACAACAATACTTTATTATTTTAGCTAAATTTTAATTAAAAATTCTCATTCTCTATTTTAGAAGTCCATATGTTCAAAAAGTAATACTAATATATTTCATAATTAATACCACTCACTTTATTTTCTTAAAATAACACTACAATGTGGCGTCACGTGACTTATTAAAAAATTAAAAACACAAATATAAAATATTAGAGGGAATCAAGGGTTTTAATTTTTCCTTTTTTGTGTTTTTAAGTGTCATTTTATTTTAAATATATATATTTAATTTTTTTTAATAAGCCATGTGGTACTATATTGTGGTGCCACATCAAAGGGCGAAGTTAGTGGCATAAATTAGGAGGTATAGTAACATTACTCATTTTACTTTTTTTTTTTTTCAAAATTAATCTATTCTCAATAGTCAATTTTCAAATACTCGTATCTACTTGATGTATCTTATCAAAATCTATCTATTCTCTAAAATAATTTTAGAAAAAACCATTTTTCCCTAAATATCACAGTTAAAAATAAAAACAAATGGCATGGACCGGTTTAAAAAAACATTGTAATTTAAAAAAAATACTAAATAATTATAGAAAAAAATAACACTCCACGTGTTGATATTGCAGTCTACCTCACATGTTTATTTTTCTTATTTTAGACAAATCTCAATTGAAATTACAGAGAATCTAAATCAATGCAACACGATCCATGCGCAATCAATTCCTTGTAGAGTAATCAATTCCTTGTAGAGTAATGATAGAAATATAACTCATATAACTCTTTTATAACTATTTTAGACTACGTTTAGATATTGAGATGATCTTAAATCACCTCATTAACTAAACATAACATAGTTACCGTTCAAACTGGACTTGGGGTCCCACATCAATACATAAGGGGCATGCATCTTACATCTAACGAGTCTAGTCACATTCAAGGGTTCCAATGGGAGATGTGGTTTTTTGCGGAGGTATAACAAGGGGATACTTCCGTAAAAAACACACCTTATCTTTTTACATATACCTAAAGCATAAACTCTCTTAGATGGCGCATTATTCAGAAATCTTATCATTTCTAACTTAGGCATCATAGACATTATCTGTTTGGATATTATGTTTCTTCAACTGGTATGTGGTGGAGCTTGTGGTGGTGTCGGGTTTGTAGAAAGTTGTCTCAACATTAACAATTATGTTTTATGATTTTCCATCCCGTAACTATTGTGAAACTAATTTATTCTTTTTTCTAGTGATAACAAAGATGTGAATTTCTTATAATTTTGAGTATTATTCTTTTTTATCATAATTTTTATTATCATTAATCGCATCTGATAATATCGTATAATCAAGACACTTATACTTTGAAAATGTAAACAAAATATAAAAAAATTATTATGAGTTTTACTGTATATAAGTTGGTGTGTTAACACAATTTACAGTGAGATCCATTTTAAATTAAAACAAATTAAAATAGTAATTATCTTTTGACATAATGACGTGAAAACTTTCGCATCAACTATATGTGTTAAATAGATTTTCTCTTTTATTATATATAATACCACCGGCATTCATTAATGTTAAGGATTACAAAGACGTTGAGATGAGTTGAGATAAGTTAAATTTTTTATAAATAATAATAAATTGAAATAATATAGTAAGTTTTATAGGATTCACTTAAGATATTTTTAAATGTTAAGATGAGTTTATTTATATTTATAAAAAACTAAAAAAAGTTATAAACCCGACGTGTAAAGAAGTGTTGAGTTGAAAAAAGTTGTAGATCCCACGTATAAAGAGGTTTTGAATTGAAATAAATTTAGTAATTTAAGAGTTGAGTGTTTAGATTTTAGGCTGAGCTAAAGTTACGTTTGGATGTTGAGTTGAGTTCCTTATAAATAGTAATAAGTTTTGTGGAGTTCACCTAAGATGAGTTTAATTGTTTGGATATTAAGATGAGTTTAGATGTATTTATAAAAAGTTGAAAAAGGTTGTGGATCCCGCGTGTAAAGAAGTATTGAATTGAAAAAAGTTGTGGTTTCTATGTTTAAAAAGTTTTGAATTGAGATGAGTTTAATACTTTGAGAATTGAGTGTTTAGATGTTAAACACAGCTTAAAATAAAATTAAACTGAATTAATCTCAACTGTGTATGTCAAGCAAACGGGACTTAAAAGTAGACTCAGTTCAAGTTTCAAACTGGGCCTAAATTATTGAAAATATATTTAAATAAAAATGATAGAGAGATGTGGAAAAACAAAGTTTTGTACCTTTGTTATTTAAATAAAAATTATTGAAAATATATTTAAATAACAAAGTTAGAAAACACACACCGTCAGCCTTGCGATGGATTTTCCTACCAAACAAACAAATCTCAAGTCAGCCGAGCCGAGCCAAAAGACAACGGAAAAAAAGGGGAAAGAGGCCGAGATTGACTAGGCAGGCCAGAGCACGTGGACCCCACGAAAGAAACCGGATCTCAACGTAAAATTCAATTTAATTTAATAGAAACCCTCTCCGACACGATACTAGGAAAATAAAGTAAAAAACACAAACAAAACAGGCAAGCCGTCCGTGATGACCTAAGTATTCTCCCCCCCACGCGCCTGCGTCACCATCATTATCCCACGCTCTCTCTCCTCTGTCTCTTTCTCTCTCTAACTTTGTCCCCCTTTATATACTCCTCCTCGCTTTACCGGACCTCCCCACCACTGCCTCTACATAGCTTCCATAGATTTTGTTCATCGGAAACTTCTCTCTCTCTCTTTTTGTTTCTATGTCTGGCTTTGCGGAGGACCGGAATAACAAGAAGCGTGTCCGGGATGACTTGGAGGAGTCTTCAGAGCTGGACTCGCCGGAGGTGAAGCGTCTCAGGGAGAACCTTCTCGGTTTCCTCGACGACTCTGATCCCGATCCGACGTTTCAGGATCTTGCCTCAGTCATGAAGAGCTTCGAGGAGGAGATATCTCGGTCTCCGGTGCCGGTGGTTGACTTGACGTCTGATTCTGGCGAGTCTCAACCGGAACTAGGGTACCTTCTGGAGGCCTCCGACGACGAGCTTGGCTTGCCCCCCTCTGGTAGTTCCTCGGGCGAGGAGGGGGCGCTGGATCTGGAGTCCGACTTAGTCCGGGTCACGTCCGAGTCGCCTTGTATCGGCGGGCTGTGGGGTTTCGAGGATCAGATCCCAAGTTACGACTCGTTCGAGTTGGTTGCTGGAGAAAGTTATAACCATACGGCCGAGTACGTGGCGTTCGATGGGCTCTTCGAGTACTCCGATATGTATTTTGACTCGTCCGACTTGTCGGACCTCTCGTGGCGGCACGAAATTTTGCCGACTCAATAGCAAAAAATAAAAATTAAAAAAAAAAGAAAAACCCGAAACGTTTCGTTCTGACGGATCTTCTTATACACGACGGAAAGTTGTAAATTTTATTTTTATTTTATTAAAAGAAAAGGGAATATATGTAGGTTTAGGGTGATATGTAAGAAAAAAAAGAGATGGGACAAAGTCATTTTATATTGGATCTCAAGGCTTTCAATTAATCCCCTAAGAAAAATGATTTGTAAACGGGTAGTGCAATACATGAGTTGATTTTACCCATAATATTATATGTTTCACTTGAAAGTTTAATTTTAACAATATTTTTTTAATTTTAATTTTTAATTTTAAATATAATTATGTATGTAAAATTATTAATATAAATAATATTTTTTGGCCCAATTTCTTTATAAACATTTAAATCCTGCCATTAAAAAGCACTAATTTTTTTTTAATTTTTTTCTAATGAAATTCATTTTTTCACAAAAATCTTGTACAGAGAATTAGAAGTAGACTCAATAAAATTTGGCCAGGTTACAAAATTTACCTTTATAAATATATCTAGTCGTTTTTTAACAATATAAAAAAACATATTCTTCAAATTTATTATTATTTTATTAAAGAGTAATGTTAGTTACAGTCTTAAATAGACAAGTTTTATACAAGTTTTTTGTAAAACAATGGGTCTCATTAATAAATAATAGTTTTTTTTATACTTTTTTAAGGTGAGGTCTACTTTTTTATAAGGGTTTGTATGAGACTTGTCTATTTGAAGCTTGTACAAATCATTTCTCTTTATTAAAATATTAATTTTAATATTTTTATTTATTTTATTCTAATTATAATTTAGATATTTGTTCGTTATTAAAAAAATTATACATTAATTTTTTAACCTTCAAATTACTCTTAATAAATATAATTTTGTAACAGTTTTTTTTATAAGGATAATAGTCTTTCAATTGATATATATTTTTTCAATGTGTCATTTTTTGCGTGGGACGAACAAGCAGCGGGAAGAGAATCTTTATGATAAAAATAATATTTAGCTAGTCTAAGAGGCGGGCTAGATTTCGCTAGTAAATAAATTTTGGGTTAAAATTACTGTTTATTTATTGAGTCTATTATAGTAAATTTTTTTACAACCTAACTAAATTTTGGTTAAGTTGAATCCACTACTAGTACTCAGAATACTCTTTTTACCTGATTTGGATGGCAAAATCTTCTTAATTAATTTCATTTCATTTCAATATCAAAACATCCCAATCACAAACATTTTTTTAATTTTTAACTTTTTCATCTAATCATTCTCTATTATAACTTTCCCAAAATTTTAAACAAAATATAAAAAGTAATTCAAATTTTTCAAAAACTAGAAAATATTTTAATTTTATAATATTTTTATTTAACTTTTTCTCTCTACTTCTTCAAAATTTCATAAAAAATATTAACTCAAATTATTTTACTACTATTTACATCTTATCTCCCTGCCTAAACCGGCCCTACTCTATTTGTTAGAAAAAAATAGCAAACAAAAATTGAAATAGAAAATAGCGAGGCGATTATTAATTTGTCTTTTAGACAAAATATTATCTCCCACTCACAAAATTGACTTCTGCAAAAGAGAATCTGGCAATCTTGTCCTCAAGATACAATATTGTTTATATTGTGTGCAGATTGTAAATTTTGAATACTAATCTTAGAACGAACATATGTAATAACAACAATTTTATTGTTTCAATTAAATTAAAATAAAATGGTTTTTATAAAAAAGGTGTGAAATAACTATAATTGACAGTTAATAATAACGGAAAAGAAATGAAAAAATATATAATTTCGTTTGAATTAAAATAATTCTGTCATTTGTGACGATGCGTAAGTGCTAAGTGCGTATATGCGTCACACGCGTGTGTAGTCAGTTCTTTGTACTGGGTGACAATCAAGGGTGAAAAAAAAATCGATGAATCGGTAAACCGGTTCCATTTTTCAAAATGGGTCAAAATCGGTCCAGTTTCAATTTTTTTTCTAACACCGGACAGAACCGGACTGGACTGGTTCATATATATATATTTTAATTTTTTAAATTATATATAATTTTTATATATAATATATATAATTATATATAAAAAATTTTGTATTATGCAATAAATTACTAATTAATATAATATTAAATTTTAAAATCATATATAAATAATTATATATTATCACTGTAATCTATTGTATTAGTAGTTATACTAATACAATATCACTACATATTATAATATACTATAATATATATACTATATTATATAATATACCGAAAAAATCAAACCGAACTGAATCAGAAGTATTGGTTTAGGGTACTGAATCGGTTCTTCAAATCTCAAAATTGGTATATACCGGTTCGGTTATAAAATATGTCCAAAACTGGACTGAACTGGACCGATTACATCCCTAACTACTATTGTGTGTGTACCCTTATATTCTAATTTTTGTATTGTGAAATTCATTCACTTATAAACCACTAAAAATTTACTTGTTTTTTCAATGTGAGACTAATAAAAAATCACATTTAAAGAAAACTTCAAAAGAAGTCAAAGTCAATTTTGAGGAAATTTTTAAAAGGGTGGCTCTACAGCCACCGCTCCCAATGCCGCTGGGAGGCACCCATAGTGTAAAATGTTGTGTTTTTTTATTTTACTTTTTTATACATGTATTTTTTTAACACTATAAAATATTTTTAAAAAAAATAAAAAAATTATAATATTATTAAAAAAACACTTACTTAATCACTAGGTAAAAAAAATTAAAAAAAAATATAGCGGGATCGGGAGCGGGACTGAGAGTGGTGAGAGTAGCTTTACTCTTTTTAAAATAATCCAACACTCTTCACTTCAACTCTGGAACAAAAATTAGTTGGTGTGAATATATGTGCCGCGATGGTCTTTTTTATCATCAATTAATTTATTTAAAGATTAGTGTTAGGTTTCTTACCTATTTTCTTTTCTTACTTATTGGCAAGAGAGGATTATTGATACTTTTTTTTCTTTTTGAAATTAGGATTATTGATACTTGATTTCAATAAAGTGGCACCTCCAAAAATTTACTTTAGGGCGAATTAGTATTGAATTAATCAAAATTTTATTTTATTTTTTTATAAATATTTTATTGTATTATATATAATATAATGGTATTATAAAAATGATTCAAGCTTGATACAAAAAAATATTGATATATTTATAAATTATTGATATAGGATAGATGATGCACAGTTATAATAACACATAATAAATAAGGATTTCCATTTTTAACAAAATAGTTATATGCTCAAGGTAAATTAGAAAGAAAGATGTTAATATAAATTTAAGAAAAAAAGTAAAGAAAAAATATGCATATTAGGAGTCGTTTGGATTCGAAGATAAGTTAAAATGAGTTGAGATGGGTTGTGAATAATAGTGAAATTGTTGAGATGAGTTGAGGTGAGATGGTTTTTTAAAATGTTGAGTTTTTGGATTGAGAGTGAGTTGAGATGGTTTTAACTTTTTGGAGATGAGATAGATATGAGTCCCACAAATTATTGCATAGTATTTTTAATAAATTTGTTTTATTTATAAATATATTTATTCCTTAAGTAATAATAATTTATAAATTACCTACCCAATTTTTTATATTTTATAATATATTTTATAATAATATTTTCTGGGTTACAATATTTTTTTCTAATGGATTTTTTTTTAAATATAAAATAAAAATGATTTTTAAACTGTTTCCGAAATCGTTAATTAATAATTTTGACTATTATATATAAAATAACTTTTTATTTTTCACCCGTGTGAAGGGGGCTGGGTGAAGGCGTGGGTGAGGGCCTTCGGTCTTCGTTTGCATTCATTACACTAGTTGCATAGAAAAGTAAAAAGCAACGTAAGCTATTTTATCCTATATGAAAACAAATAAAAAAAATACCAAATAACATATGAACACCGTTTGAATTGGAGAAGAGTTTACCGTACGGCAAGAGTTGAGATGTTCTGAAGTGATCTTTGAATCCAATCCACGCCTTAATGATAAAATTTGGGTAATTTGGGATTAGGTTGGAAGAAAAAAAAAACTAAAAGTATATATTTTTAACAATTTTCTAAAACAATTAGTATTTTGTAAATTTTAAAAACAAAAATTCTATATGCAGTCACTTTTGAGTATTCTTTGCGCACTTCACTAATGTGATTGACTGCGTCATTTTTTTAAATATAAAATAATCGTTTTAGCCAATCACATCAGTTGAATGTATAAAAATACACAAAAATAATTATATGTAACATAACTCCTTTAAAAAATTCGCTTGTGCAAAGATAGGAAATATGCTAGAACCCGGGAAGCTAGTAAAATAAAGTTAAGGGAGCTATATAGATATGGATTTGAAGCATAGGGTTGGGCTGTAAAACCTACTGACACTTTTTTTTCAAGCAACGAAACCGGTCATGCAACTTCCGAAAATTGGCCGTGTTCTGGTCAAACCAAGGTTGGTTCGGTCAGTTCGCCGATCGGCCCCTCCATGGCAAGGCGGGGGGGCCCGTTTGTCAAATCCGGGCGGTTGGGTATTTGCCCGCATCTTTGCATCTAGCAGGGGCGAGAGGCGGGTTGGGCTCAGGCCTGCCTGTCTTTTTTCCAATCCGCCTACATACTATATATCTATATAATGTTTATATTTTTATTATTTTTTCAGTTTTATAATCTCACTTGCCCAACCCTAATTCAAAATTTATAATGATCTAATCTTAGTAGAAAAGCCTACAACCAGGCTTATGTTTCATCTTGGTTTGTATTTGTAGTTTTATGTTTTAAACTTTTTTACATATTTATATATTGTTTGTAAGTCTAATTTGTTTTCTAATTTTTTTTTTCAAGTTTTATAATCTCACAATCTCACTTGCCCACCACCCCCAAATTCCAATCTCAAAGTCAATGTCAAATTATCTCCAACTTGCTACAATTTGTTATTTTTTTTAAACATTGTTATTTATTTAAATTATTTGACAATTAGTAATTTTTTAAATTAATTTGTAATACTTTTAGAGTAATTTGTAATAACTTAGAATTATTAGTTACAACTTAGAAGTTACTAACTGATTAGTTAGAACTTAGAATTTTATGTTTTATGCTTTAACAAGTTTTGTTTCATTTTTTGTAATATGTATAATATTGTTTTCCAGTTTTTGTTTTTATTTAAGCAATTTGGAATGACATCTGCCTGGGCCCTGTAGACCATAGGCCCATTTGGTATGGACGGACTAGGTCCAAAACCCCCCCCCCCCCCCCCCCCCCCCCCCCCCAAGTCGAGCTAAGGGCCCTTCAAGGAGGATTTTTTTAGCCATTCAATTTTGATATATTTTTAATTCTAAAGACCATTTTTAATATGAGAAATTTTGGTTCATACAAAAATTTAACAAAATAATTCTAATGTGATGCATTCAGTTGTGAACTATTTTTATTGTAAAGTAGTTCTGACTATTTTTATTGTAAACTATTTTTATTGCAATAAATTGATGATCTTATATCACTCAACTACCCAAACATAACCTAAAAAGAGTGGCGCTATAGCCACCGAGAATTCCTCTCGAGGAACTCTCCCAACTAGTGCATTTGTTTTTTTTTTCTTTTTCTTCATGTATTTTTTTAATCATCTTAAACATTTAAAAAAAAAAAAATCACAACAATGACAACATCATTAAAAAAATACTTTCTTAATCATTGAGTAAAAAAAATAGTGTCGGGACCCATCATCAGGACCCATTATTGGGATACTTAGCATTTCCCTTATAAAAAAGTGAACCATACCAAAAAAAGTGTTCAAAACTCACTTTTACTTGGTGAGATCCACTTTTTACGAAAGACTTGTGCATTTGAAGCTTATCCCTAACATTACTTGAAATGATTCTATCATTGCCCCATTTTGCAAAAAGCTCTTAATATTATCTATGAACTCTTGAAATATCAAAAGGAGTCGATGTGTATTTTAACCAATTTTGAGCACAAACAAAGATTGTCAAGCTCTTCGGAACTAATAATTTGGTTTTGGATAGGACTGACTTTTGATAGATTTGTGATTTTGATTTTGGCTTCGGCCTTTTAGGGCTTGTTTGGATGTTGGAGGCATCTGAGTGCAGTTCACTTTTAGACTGCGCTCAACATCCAAACACACGTTTTTCCTTCACTGAGTGCAGTTCAATTTTGAACTTTATGGGACCCACAACTGGTAGCCTTTAACTTTTCTTTCACATGGACCTGTACAATAGCAAACTCCCATGAATAAAAAAAAAAACAGAATCAATTCAATAGCAAACCCCAGGAAACGGAAACTCCAGCTTCGACTTCCATGTTTTATTTTTTATTTTTGTTTAAAGGTTTGCACCGGCTATCTCATGTGAGGTGAACAGTGGTGGGACTCATATGTTTTACAATTTTTCATAAATATATTTAAACTTATCTTAATATCTAAACACATCTAAACTCATTTTAGGTGGACCACACAAAACTCACTCCATCATCTTAACTCACTACTATTCATAAAGAACTCAGTTCAACATCCAAATACAGCCTTAGTGTTTGGGATTTTAGTTAAAAGTCTGATTGTTTGACTATAGGATGGATGCGGCAGGTTCCCTTCCTTGGAGTTAAGGCTTGAAAAAACGATTTGATTTAGGCTGATTCAGCCAATTTAAATTGAATCAATAATAAATCGAATCGATTTTAGTGAACATTTTGAATCATTCACTGAACCATTTTAATTGACCGTTTCAGACAAAATTAAGCCGATTTTAGATTGATTTGACCCAATTCTAACCGATTGAAAACTATATTTATTCCTAAATTGTCTAACAACTAAATTTTTTCTTTTAATTTCTTGTACAAAAATATGATAAAACTAAATATATATTAACTTCTTCATTATTGTATTTAATAAGAATTGTAGAAAAACTGAAAGATTAAACATGTAGTTCTTTATTTGTTTTAGATGAACAAAAAAGGAGATGAATGAATATTCTATATTAAATTTATGGTTGTTCATAAAATACTACATTTGGCCTTTGTTTATAACTTAATGGTCTTCCTTTTTCGTATATAAGACAAAAATGACGACAATGGAGGTTAAATACATAAATTACATATTTATTGAAATTATTTAGATTCATACCATATTTTTATTGAAACTAGTCAATGAATTTCTATATTATACTCTTTTATACATGATATAACATGCTTTAATTGCAATAAATATGATTTTTAATACTTTTTATTAATATTGAAATATCCTATTCAAAATTGTCATGAATCATCCAATTCAATTTGTTGAGTCACCCAATTCAATCCATATAGGGCGGATATCGGTCCTTGTCGGGACAACATTTGCTACTGAATCTTCCAACAAGCAACCAAACTTTTGACTAATAAAAGGTGAACCGATTTAAGAAAAAAAAAGATCATTTTGGCAGTGATACTTAAGGTTCTAATCATAAGGAGCTGTTAAGGGTTCCTGTTTTTCCCCTGACTGCAATACAAAATGGCCAAATTCTTCTCACCTTGAAGAAGCATGATGGCAAATGACAATAAAATCATTCTCAATGTCTACGCATGCATATCGACACCTGCTAAACGGCTAAAGATTGTATAAGATCACTCAACTTTCTAACAAAACAGGCCCTGAGACACATCAAAAATTGAAAGTTATTCCCCTGTCAAAATCTACCCAACAATATCTGAAAAAGGAGCTGGAAGCCTTTAGAAACCCAAAATGAAAAACAACAGAAGCACGACATTGCTGGGGCAAGCTTTCAGATTTAGTAACCTGATACACAACATCTACAATGTCAGGCTTTCTGGGTTCTTGACAATCTTTGCGAATGTCTGAAGAAAGGCAGCCAAGTCAGCACCGTAAATAATCCGGTGATCCGCTGTTACATTCACCTATAAAAAGATTCACGTAGCAACTCAGTTAGAATCTTCATAGAATTTTTTGAAGTACTAGAAAAGTTTCGCTGTATTGTCTTTTCAGCCGAGAAGTTGTTTTATGTTTCATTGGCAAAATTAAGTCAGAAGGTGTATAAAATATTCACAGATAGCAGAGGGGCCTAACTGAGACATTCCAATTGGTGATAAAAAAGAGGCATCTCCAAATACCGAAGTCAAAGAACATAATAAGCTGACAATTCAACTTCAATTTAATTCAGTAGTTTCAAAGGTGGGTATATTAGAATATGTGATTCAGTTACAACATTTTGTTTCAGTCCTTTCAGATATATTCGAGCCCAAGTAATCGAACTACATAGTTGGAGAATTAAGTCGAAAAAGATTTTGATACTGGCAGAATATAGCTCCCTTCAGTAACAATAACATACCAAGTAATACAAAGTAGAATCATAGAAGCATATATTCATGAACAAGAGGGGCAGAGTTCACAGATATCTCTGAACATTATGCCTGACTTTGTCACTAAACCCAAAAAAAAGGGGAAAAAAAGCAACTGCAAAGAGTGGGGGTGTAATTTTCCCTTCACGCCACATCGGGTATGACTCTGCACTCAATCTTGCCTTGTGCATAACATTTCAGAATCTTAAACTTCTATTTAATATCTATCATCAAATCTCCATAATTCTAAAAGTGACTCTGCTGATGAGTTATTGTAACCTTTTATACTTATAGAAGAAATCTAATTACTCCCATGATAAATTATTGTCCACGTTAAGAGTTCAAACATATCCTAGTCCCACAACAAATAATTGGGACAAAACAGAAAAAAAAAAAAAGGAAAAGAAAAGACTGGGAACAGAACAAAAGATAGAAAAGGATCTGCACCTCTTCACACTCATCTTTTTAAATGCCAAAGTTAGACACAAAAAAGTCTTGGCCCATGACCACAATACTCCACCTAATTATGAAATGCCGTTTGAACCAAAGCTCAGTGGCACCTTTTGATACTCCATTGAATGTTTTTTTCCAATTAGTATGATTTTATTTAAAAACATAAAGAGCATAGCTTAAAACACTGGAAATAAAACAAAAGATATGAAACCAAAACGAAAAATGAAAAGCTAAGAAAATGAAATAATATAATTTTGCAGCATGGTTTAGAATTATGTGGAAGTGAAGTGATTGCACCACAAGAATGATCATATCCAAGGAAAGGGCATAATAGGGCTGTCGCACCATGAACCTACCTACCATGTTTCCAAGCTATTTAAGTAACAAGAAAAACCTACCTTGTTTCCATATTAATTGTGTTCTTTTTTCCTTGGTAGTTAGCTACCATCTTGTTTTTTTTTTTTCCCCCCTCTTGAAAAGCATTTGCATCATTACTCATATCAAGGCTCTGAAAGCACAGACTTTATGGTGTACTTTTACTGCCAAGAGAAAAACACACCCAACAAAAAAAAATCTTCAAGTAGTGTTATTTGAAGGCTTTTATACCACATACCATCCACATGACATAATTTGATTTGTGAGATTCAAATTTTAAAATTTATATTATAAATCAAATTATGCCAGGTGGATGGTGTGGTGTAAAGACCTTCAATTAGAATTATTCAAAATCTTTATATAGAAGAGTTTTAAGCTATGTTGGGTTAGTGAGGTGATCTGAAATCACCTCAGACTACCTCACTACTATTCACTACTTTTTTACTACTATTCATTACTTTTTCACTATTATTCATAGATCATCTGAAATCACCTCAACATCTAAACGTAGCGTTAATGTCTACGAAGATCAAATCAAATTTTTTTAAGGCTATTGAGAATTAATGTTTGTAGTTTTCTGCGCAGTCCAACACCCTTTCAAAGTTGTTTCCTTTCCCTCTAAGTCCTGATAGAAGATGACGGACTCTTGATCCAATGGGCCATTTTTTTCCCTCTTTACTCATCTCCATTTCCTGCTTTACTCTTAACCCTTCTAGTCTGAAGTTGATATGGCATTAAGAAATTTTTTCTACTGGGGAAGCTCTACTTTGGTCAACAGCTAATATAGATCACCAAACTAATAATGTGCTCCATAAAGAATAAGTTAAGAAGTCATTTTCCCTTATATACGTGCAAGGGTCCAAAGTGAGATGGTTATCACCCATGAGTGTGCTGTTCTCTTTTAACAGACAGAAGGGCCTCTAAAGTCAGAAAATGTATGGAAGAGACCTTCTACATACAAGCCGGTGAGGAGAGTACACCCTCCAAACCGCTGGCATGCCATAATTTGATTTGTAAGCGATGTTTAAGATTAAATTCTCTTGCAAATCAAATTCTACCATGTCAGGCTGTTATTGTGTGGAGGGTGTCTTCCAGACCGGCTTGCAATTTTTTCTTTTTCTGTTTTTTTTTTTTTTTTTGTAATGCAGGAAATTCAAAAGGACATTTAGGTTAGAACTAAAACTTCTGAAAAAAAAAAAAAACAACTGTCCGAAACAAACTGCCAAAGGCATAACTATGTTACACCAATTTCTCTCATAATTGAAAACTGGATGTTGTTCATAACCCGGGTACAACTTACCACTACAAGGCTTTCATAACCGGGACAGGTTTTTGTCACTAAATATCTTATCATAATGTAAATTTCGGAACTAGTCCCAAAGAAGTTCTTATCACTGGTTTCTGACATGCTTCACTTTTAGAATCAGGGTGGCAAACATTTGCTTCTTAAGTGGATGATTGTTCATGTTGGGTGAGGGTTTGGACCAAAACCCAGATGACCCATCCTTTACCACCTGAGCCAAGGCCTAACAGCTACTTCTTAAACTGGACCTCGCAAAGAGCGGGTGCCAATAATGTAAACGTTTTTGCTTCAAGAGGCATTTTATCTTAATCAAGCTCCCCAATTTCATTGGATTCAAGACTGAAATTGTGAAGGATGCACAAGATCACTGGTGGAATTCTGAGCTACAGAACTCTAAATAAATTAGTAAAAGATCGTGTGCCATTGTTTATCTTCTTATAGATGTCATTACTTATTGATAGTGCAACTGCAGAGGGTTAAGTGGCAGATTGATGCCTTTCTCAGAAATCTGACTTCGCGTCTCATATGGTCTTCCAATTAATAATGAATGTGAAACGCATTATTTTGTAACTTGCAAAGAAATGGGAACTAAACTTACCAGCATTTTACTTTTTACACTGAAAAACCCATCTGCATCAGCCACAACGGTCGGCTTCGATGCTCCAACAGCCAAGATAGCCCCCTGAATATCATTCCCGATCTTCAGCAAATGGCAAAATAATTCGAATAGGTAGAATAATATCATCAATTAATGGAGGCAAAAAAAAAAAAAAAAAAGTCTAGCTCTTATTTGTAATCACCCTACCTGGCCTGGAGGAAGAATAGCATCAAATCTGTCCACTCCAAACATGCCCAGATTGGATAGAGTGAAAGTCCCTGCGAATTGCATTTGAGTTTAGTGGTACTTACGCCGAAAAGTTTATCAACCACAACCTAACGTCAAGATTATGGAATAAAAAAACTGAAAACAAAAACCTGAATTATACTCATTAGGCTGAAGTTGCTTCGCCCGAGCCTTCTTCAGTAGCTCTTTCCATTTTTCCGATAACAGATACAAATCCAACTGCCCATGATACAAATGTAAGTAACGAAACACTAACCTAAACTCGGTAAAGCCCAGCAACTAGATTTATTACATTTATTAAACACCGAATAGCCCAATCACTGACCTTATCTGCGTCTTGAAGAACAGGAGTTATCAACCCACCATCGATAGCCACAGCAACAGCAATGTTTATGCTACTATTGTGCGCAAAGCTCTTTCCATCTTTACAGGTCGCATTGACAACTGGGTGCTGAACCAGCGCCATGGCTGCAGCCTTGGCTAACAGCGCAGTCATGGTCACACCTTTTGGTTTCACCTGAAATTTGAATCCCATGTACTCATTTCCAAGCTAAATTTCCAAGAGCCAATTACCCAATTCAATAAAAAGAATGTTTGGGACCCAATGGCAACGTACCTTCTCATACAGCGCATCGAGAGCATCGGTTGTCACTGGATAACCGACTCGGAAAGTGGGCACGGCGAGGCTGTCCACCATGTTCTTCGACACTGCCGCTTGCATTGTCGTGAAGGGCACGACCGTGGAGCCAGGAACCGGAGGTGGAGCAGCCACAGAGGGGGCGGGTTTTGGTGGCGTCGGCTGGGAGACGATGTTCGAACCGGCATTGGTTCCAATACCCTTCGAAGGCGTGATTCCCGCCGCGGTCTCCACATCGGCTGGTGTGACTCGACCGAATGGCCCAGTCCCCACTACCGATTCGATATTGACCTTGTGCTGCTTAGCTAACTTTTTCGCAAACGGGGTTGCTACGATTTTCCTCGGGCCGTCAGAGGCTGGCTTAGCCGGCGGAGGCGGAGGCTGAGAAATTGCAGGAGCTGGAGTGGAAGTAGGAGGTGGAGGAGTGGGAGTAACGGCTTTGGGAGTAGAAGGAGCGGATTTGGAGGCGGCTTTGGCTCTGGCCTCATCAATTTCTTCCTCGGTCTCGGCCAAGAGGCCGATGGGAGCGCCGACAGGGGCAGACTCACCCTCCGGTACGACGATGGCGGCGAGGATACCATCGTAGAAGGTCTCGACATCCATGTCGGCCTTGTCGGACTCGACAACGACGACGCTTTCGCCCTTGGAGAGGCGGTCGCCCTCAGACTTAATCCAGGAGACGATCTTGCCCTCGGTCATGGTGGAGCTGAGGGCCGGCATGAAGATCTCCCTGATCTTGGATCGGACGGAGAGAATCCTCCGCCGGGAATAATTCTTGGACGAGGGGGAGCGTAGAAAATGCGCGGGGAGGGAGGTGGAGGTGGAGGAAGAGAAGGAAATGGAGGTGTTGGAGAGAGAGGGCCTGGAGAGGAAAGGGGTGGAAGCCATTGGCAGAAGAGAAAGGAGAAGAAAGAAACAGAGAGTGTTTGTGTCTGTGAGAGTGTGCCCGGGAGAGTAATGTAAGGAAGGAGGCGGAGAAGACGAGGTTGAGGAGAGTTGGTTGGGAGAGTTGGAGCAACCTTGAACTGTGTTAACATCGCCCAATGCTAATGTATTTTCTTTCTTTTGGGGGGGCTGTTGGTCAAAGTTCGTTACAATGAATTTCTAACCCAAAATAACTGTAAACTCCCTTCCACCTTTTAAAAAGATAAAAATATTTTTGGAAGAAATTTTATAAAAATAAATATATAAATTATAATGTCAAATTATCTAACGTGATTTATAGGTCAGATTATAAAAAAATTTATAACTTTTTTTTTTTTTATTTATAAATGTAACACTTTTTAAAAAAATATTTTTTATTCATTGGTAAACTGTCTATTCGAGACATTTTATGTTGGAATAATAATATGCGTATAATTATTTTGATAATTATGTTTTAAATTAAAGATATTTTTATAAAATGATATTAATTTTATAAGTTATTTTATAAAAATATTTTTATTTAAAATAAAATTATATAAATAATTATAAAAATTCTGAGTGCATATTTTTTGTCGAAAAATTCTAAACATAAGTTTTACACTCTGTACACTATTTAAAAATATGTGATTTTATTTTTTTACCCTCTTATTTCTTAACATGTGATATATGAAATATGAAGTATGAGAATAAAAAAATAAAATCATATACTTTTAAGTGATGTATAGAAATGTAAAGTTTTTATGTAGCAAGTCTCTTTTTTCCATTGTTGTCATGATAGTCATCCATTGGTTGCATGGTAAAACATTAGAACGAATCACTTGCAAAATTTTTTTAAAGGCAGTCAAAGTTAAGGTGATATGTAGATTAACACTTATATAAACTAAAATTTTAAATATCTATTCAAATAAAATATTGGTGCTTGCCAATCAATTTAATTGATGACCAGTTAATAAGTAAAGAGTAATTTTATATACAATTGTAAAGTATGTAAACGCCGCGTAATTGTTTTGAAAAAGAGTGAGATTCACTATTTAAAAAATAATTTTTTTCATATGATTCCATATTTTTCACTTTTTTCAAAACGATTACGCGACGGTTGCACAATTTACGATTACAAATATATTTTCTAGTAAATAAATAGGCCATTACATGTGTATTAATAATGATGATTGTAACCACTGTTATTCAAACCTTGTAATCAACCATATATTTTAGAGATAAGATCTTGTTTATAAGTAAGATGAGATGATAATTTTGTGAATAGTAATAAAATAGTTTGTGAATATTAGTGATGAGTGCATGAAAGTGCACTCTAAATACCCTATTATTAGACTAAAATGTTAAAATGTGAATATAAATCATAAGAATTAATGTGTATTCTTGAGTTGAATTTTTATTTACTTTGGAATGCTCCTAAACAGATTTTTATGTTTAATTTCAGGATTTATAAAAGAGTAAGTCAAAACCCAATCAAATTCAAAGGAGGACTTTCAAGTGGGCAAGATGTTGAAACAACCTAATGAGCAATGTTATGTACAGTCCCCACTTGGGATTGCAATGCAAGCTTAGGCAATTTTAACTTTAAAATCTTTTAAAATTACAAAATATCTATCTTAAAATCATTTTTTTCTCATTTAATAAAGGACATGCACATATAGTCCCCAAGTGGGGACTACAAATAGAATTTCTCTAACTTTCAAAGAGTGTAGGACACTTCAAATAAGGATAATGATGTGGTTTGAGAGTAATTCGGATCAGAATCCAAAACGCGCTAGGAGACAGCATGGATTTACTTTAGTATTTTGATCGTAAATTTTCATTCACATATCAGATTGATGCGATTCTTGATGCGTTAGAAAGCAATCTTAAAGGCCTACAAATGTGTCTCTAATAAGGATTTCTAAATTCAAAATCTTGAAACGCGTACGTGGCTGCCAAGATGAGTCCTAAAATTTAGGCGATTTTTCATGCGGGAATTATAAAGACATTATGGTTTCTTTCATTCCCTATATAAGCATATTATTAACACGAAACTGAGGGTTTTTTTTGAAGGGAGACGGCTTAGTTTTGAAGAAAGGAGAAAAATACTATTTTTATTTATTTTTAATTCTTCCATGAAGAACTATATCTTGGGTAAAGCCTAGGGTGTAAATTGATTGGTGAAAATATTTTGACTTTATTTCAATTCATATGTTAACCTTTATTGTTTAAAATTCTAGGATTCAATTCTCCATTTGTTTTGAATATTATAAGTTTGAGACAATTATATTAAATTTTGCTATGGTTTGATTTTGTTGAGCTATAGGATTATGAATATATGATTGTGACTTAAACAAGCTTTTCATACCATTGATGTTATCTTCTGCTGCACTATTGTTTATGAACATAAAGTCGTCTTTAGATCTGATATTCATTTTTATATATGAAAACCGTGATTTGTAAATGGAAAATAGATTTTAGAATTAAATTTGAGAAAGAAGATAAATATAATGTCATATCTTCCAATTAAAAATTTGGCGCTATAATTCTTAATTGTGCATATCGTTTGGATTAAAAAAGTCTGATGGAAGCCCAAAACTTTACTAGCCTTCTTATCTGTGCCCTAATCTCATTTTATTTATCTGCTTTAGGTAGAGTTTTCAGATTATTGTCATATTATAATTTGATATTTTCTTTTAAGTTTGCTTTTTGTTGTGTTTCTGCCAACTTCCTATGGATCAACACCTTGAACTATACTATAACACCGTGTACTAGTTTGGACGTAATCAAGTAGTGAGATAATTTTAGTTGAGTGTTATTTGAGTTTTGGAAAAGGAGAGAGAAAAAACGATGAGAATTTTGTGAATAGTAGTAAGATAGTTTATGAATAGTAGTGAGATAGTTTGAGTTGAATATTATTTGAGTTTTGGAAAAGGAGAGAGAAAAAAAGCTGAATAAAAAATATTATAAAATTAAAATATTGTTAGAATATAGTTTTATAATATTATTTTGGTTTGAAGATTTGAAAAAATTAAATTATTTTTTATTTAAAAATTTGGGAAAGTTATAATGATTAATTTGAAAATTTGTAATGATTAGTTTTAAAAATTTTATATTTGAATTATATTTAGAAAAAAGATAGGATGAGATGAGATAATAATTTTAGGATAAGATCTATTTTCAAACAAGCACTAAGATTCTCGTAAGCTTTTATCCAAACTTGAGAGTCTAAAGTAAAAGGAAGATAGACGCATCGAGTGGATTATACAATATTTATAGCTGCTCTTATTTGAGGTTCTAAAATTCAAAAACTTTATTTCACATTTACAGATATCCACCTATGCTGGCAATTTAAGATTGAAAAATCTTATTTGAAAGTTGCAAACCTCTATTTTATTGACAAGACAAGACTTGATTTGTTAAAAAAAAGTTTAAAATTAAAATCTCAATCATTAAACTTTGATAGGTTCGAGAGAGCCCAAAAATAAGGGGCTTATGAATAGTGTATATATGAATCCCACAAACCCACATGTTGCTTCAGGCTACCGTTAGATATTGATGTTCAGTGGACTTAAAACGAAATCCAGATCTGAAAAGTTTAGCCCGATAGTTTTGTAGTAGTGAAACCAAAGTCCAAATTGGTTTAAAAATGCATCTATATTCATTTATATATATATGAATATATTTATATATATATAGAAATGATACTTGCAAGCGCGCGCAGTCGTTTTGAAAAAAGTAAATAAGTATGAGACCCACATGAAAATAAATTAATTTTTTAATAGTGGATCCTACTCTTTTCAAAGCGACTGCACATCGTTTGCACATTCTACGACTGTATGTATCATTACTCATATATATATATAATAAGTTCTGCTATTTACAAGTCGATGACTAAACATATTATTTATTGAGGATATTTTATACAGAAATACTACTCATCATCTCAAACCATACACCTTATATAAAATAAACTAATGGAGTTGTTCTACTCATCATTCATACACTACATATTTATTATGGAAAAAAAGAAAAAAAAGGAAAAAAAAAATATGGTGTGTGGTGTGAGGGATGATGAGTATAATTTTTTTATTTTATAATGAGTAGTGTTATTTGGAAGCTTTTACACCACATACTATTTACATGGTATAATTTGATTTATAAGATTTAAAATTTAAAATTTATCTTTCAAATCAAATTATGCTTAATGTAAATATAATCAAATAAAATTATTATTTTATAATTATTAAAAATAATAATATTTTGTATTCTAGCTGATATGAGAAGATTCCATATCGTAGTGTGTATGGATATATTTATAAGGATATATATATTTTTTTTACCCTTAAACTATAGGATGTTTTACACAAGTTATCGTTCTTCATTGATTACTTACTTTCTGTATATAAATGATTAGATTTTCCTTTAAAACTAAAAAAAAAAAAGTAAAAAAAAAATCAATACTTTTTTATGCCAATTTATTGGTTGTAAAGCTTCTACATAGTAATGCTTGTATGTGTGAATGAGCATACTAGCAAATATATATTTTCTTTTATTTTTTATTCTAACTAAAAGATAATTTATTAAGCTTAATAGTTAAAAACGTTGTGGATACCTATTTTTCCGGCTTGTTTGTTTTTAGAGATGAGATGCGATGCGATGCGATGCGATGCAATGAGATGAATTGAGATTAAAGTTAAAAAGTTGAATAAAATATTGTTAGAATATATTTTTTAATATTATTTTTATTTCGAGATTTAAAAAAATTAAATTATTTATTTTATTTTGTATTAGAAGTTGAGAAAGTTGTAATGATTAGATGAGATGGGATTATATGTTTTCTGAAAAAAACAAACGAGGCTGATTGGACTTTTATTGAAAATATTTTTTTCCCCGATTCCTAATGGCTTTAGAGGCGATACTTTTATTTCTTTACTTCATTTCCTTTTTATTCAGCTTAAAATAATTTAAAAAAAATACTATTTATAATTTAAAAATGTATAAATTCTGCATATTTTTTTTAAAAAATTAATAAATAAATTTAAATTTTACTTGAAAAAAATTATTTTCTTAATAACAACTTCATTTTTATTAGTCGAATCTGTATATAACATTATTTATTATTAAAGTACAAGAAATAAGGACCCAAAGGGATCAAGCTGTCCCAAATTAGACCGAAATAAAACTTCGAGCAACTAATTGCATCCCATCACGCCAAGGACAGGCACATTGATTGGTGAGCTAAATATATATGAGATGCGTGCAGGCTTCGCAAACCATTTTAGGCAAATTGAATTGAGATAATAAAATATTATTTTTTAATATTATTATTATTTTAAAATTTTAAAAAATTAAATTATTTATTATATTTTATATTAAAATTTAAAAAATTTATAATAATGAGTTGAGATGAGTTTAAATACCAAACGAAGCTTTTGGTTTGTATTCAAGACTAAAATTTAAAATTTTAAAATTTTTTTATCTCATCATTATAATTTTTTTAAATTTTTATATAAAATAAAAAAACAATTCAATTTTTTCAAATCCTAAAATAAAAATAATATTAAAAAATATATTCTAATATGGATAATATACATTCCATATAGATAATACACATTCTAGTTTTATTTTATTCTACTTTTTAATTTTAATCTTAACTCATCTCATCTCATCTCACATTTGATAACAAACAAGACATAATTTCTCTTTCAAATCTATGAGTGTAATATCATGTACAACAAATATTTGTGTCCCCCTAAAATTTTAGAATAATTGATAATTTTACATAATATCATGATAAAAATATTTAATTCGGATTCTAATTTTAAACTTCACTTCATTAATTAAATATTTAATATATTTAACCCACTTATTAAAAAAAAAATGGTCTACACGTTAAGAATATAAATTTTTTTTCATCAACTTAAACCTTTACAATATAATTCTTTCACCAAAGAGGATTTTTTTTCTTTTTTATCAATTTCCGGTCAAGGGCTTAAATTTAAGAGTAATGTTTAATTAATGAACTAAGATTTCACTACAAGCTTATATGTCATCAATCAAAATTCTAAATTAAAAAGTCCGGCCAAGTCAATATTTATTATATCGATAACTTGTTACTAATTACATAGCTTTAATTTGTAAGATTTCTGTAGTAAATTTGCAATACGTTAATTTTATTTTATATTTTTAAATTTGGGGTTTTAGAGAAAAAAGTAATATTAGATATAGTCTTAGGGTGTTCTGCTCAAAACTATTAAAAAAATATTTTTTCCTGTGAGTCTCAGGTGTACCTTTTTTTTTAATAAAATAGTGCGTGAGACTTGCATACCCTAACACTGTAAATATCATTTTTTAATTTTTAATGACATAGCATATTGTGATCTGTAATGCATATTCACACTCCATAACTATTTAATAATTATCTCTTAGTTCACACGATCTAATATAAAAAAAGAAAAAAAAAAGATGAATTCTGTATGTTATTTTTACAAGAAGAATTATCATTAAGGGATCAAAAGTGATTTTTCCCTAAAATTATCTTTACATGTTCAAAATTCTCATTTGTTTAGGGCTTGAGGCTTGATGACTATTGTCCTAGAGACAAGCATTGATCTCTATGGTGCATGCATACGGTTCGAAGCCGAGTAAATTAGCTCAACTTGTATGAATTGTTATTGCAAAATTCATTAGGTATCAATGGAGTACGAATTATATAGTATTTCAATGGTATCACAACATTATAATATTATAGAAAAATACTTTAACAACAAAAAGATTTCATAAAAATATATTTATAAACTGACATGTCTTGATGTAGTACGTCATACTATAAAATAGATCTAACGGATCACATGAAGTCACGTAAATTTATAAATTTATTTTTGTAAAATTTCTTTATAACTATAACACTTCTCTATATAATAAAGATAAGAGTACAAGATGGTCTCGTTCACTTTCACAAAACGAAGAATTTGGCAACAACCTCTAAGGAATCATTGTTGGGAATAAAACTACCTAACACAGCTCACTTGTGGGCCTATTTTTGGGAATGAAACATCTATTTCAACTATGCATAACACCTTTTTCATTTTTGTTTGTGTTCTTTTTGCTATTTTATGACTTTTGGTTTTTTTTTTTTAATTTTTTTTCACTTTACTATGCTTGTGATCTTATCGTGTTCCATCTCCATCTTCCTTTGTTCTGCAACAACTGAAACCTAAAGAAGCATCTTCAAAAAGGGATGGGGTTGGTCTTTCAGTAGCAGCTGGAGTAGTTCCCAGATCTTTTTCAGCTTCTCTTTTGCAGTTTTAGGATTGAACATGTTACCTTATTTATATGAAAGATCCACCCTCTCTGAATGGCCGTTACATTAACAAAGACATGATGGCTGCTGCTTTTGGTCGTCCTAAAAAGAAGCTTCCTCCAACTACTGCTATCAGAAGAAACTCAGAGAGCAGCAGCTTCCTACTACTTTCTGCAACCAGCCTTGCCTCTGTTGAATCTTTATCCATGCCTCTTGTCCGTACCTCTCTCTCTCTCTCTCATTTTCTGTGTGGTTTTTTCTGGTCTTATATATGTTTGGTAATTTGTTCAGAACAGGTCCAGGAAGTTGTTCTTTCAGCAGACATTCGATGTGCAGAATGTCAAAGGAGAGTTGCTGATATAATGTCCAGAATGAATGGTGAGTTTTCCATGTTTTTGTTTTTTTCTGGGAAATTTTGGTCTCAACACCCTTGATTCATGTACTTCCTAGTACTTAGGTTTAGGATTCGAATAATTCTTTTTTTTTTTTCAGAAAAAAAAAAGAAAGAAAATCAGTTCATGTACTATGAGTGAAAAGAGAATGCCAAAAGGTTATGACTAGACATTGTTATCCTTATTATCTCTTGTAAAGGAAATAACAAAACAGTGATTTTGCCTAAAATGGGACGTAAAGAGAACTGTTTAATTTTAAGAATCATTTATTATTATTATTATTATTATTATTATTATTATTATTTGAGTTGTCAATGATATTGATGGCATTTGTTCTTCTCTTTCACTTGTCCTGATCTTCTTGGAACTTTGCTTTGAGGGAACTCCTCATAAAAAGATGCTTTCTATGCTCTAAAAAAGAGTAGAAAAAAGGGAGAAAAAAAAAACAGAATGGGAAATAGTATGTGATCTAATTAAGCTTTACAAATATTAGAGGAATTACTTAATATAAGGATTAAGATCCTCTACAATTTTCTTATCTAAACACATTCTATAATTCGTTGCTTTTAGTAAAATCGCATTGAGTTTATGATATTTAGAGGAATTACTTACAGATCAACGATTAAAATCCTCGATCTACAATTTTCTGACATAAATACGTTCTATTATCCATAAGAGATAGACAGACAACGTGTGGACTCCAATATTAATTACAGTGGAATCTACATATTGTATATAAATGTGAGAGTGATATTTTTTGTGAAAATAGAATAGGAATGATCTTAATGTACTCATCATTTGGCAGAGACACAGTCAGTGGTGGTGAATTTGTTGGAGAAAAAGGTGATACTAACATGTAAGAATGCAAGTGCTGGCAAAGCATCCACACATGAGCAAGCTGTTGCTACCATATACAGGAATCCTCTTAGCAAAGTTGCCATTATCAGGAGGATTTTCCGCTCTTCTGGATGATATGTGCATGATTACTAATACTCTCTTGGGCCATGAATAAAAAAGTTTCAATTTTCATTGATGATGAATAAATCAATTATGTATGTAGTTGGTTTTTAGTTTGCTTGCCTTTAAAGCCAAAAGAGATTAGTAATTAGTTTAATTTTTGCAACATATATAATTAAAGAGCATGCATGTTTAATATATTGGTTTATTTATTATTATTATTTTTTAAAGATAGACTAATATTTCAACTTTCCATCTAATGATTTTGTACCCAAAAAAAAAAAAAGTTCTAAAAAAAAAAATAAAGGCTCGTTTAGATGTTGAGTTAAATTGAGTTCTTTATAAATAGTAGTAAGTTGAGATGGTTGAGTGAGTTTTGTGGGACCCACCTAAAATGAGTTTATATGTGTTTGGATGTTAAGATGAATTTATATGTATTTATGGAAAGTTGAAAAAGGTTGTGAGTACAACGTGCAAAAGGTGTTGAATTAAAAAAGGTTGTGAGTCTCACGTGTAAAGAGATTTTGAGTTGAGATGAGTTTAATGATTTGAGAGTTGAGTGTTTGATGTTAGACTCAGTTTAAAATTAGACTGATAGTCCAAGTTCCAAATGGGGCCTAAAAGTTACTATTAAAAAATTATATTCAAAAAAATTTTCAAGTTTAACATCCATTTTCAAAATCTTTCTCTCTTTTCACATAACCCAATTAACAATATTTCTTAAAAAAGTTCTCAAATTTTCTAAAATTGGAAACCAAACATGACCAAACCTTCACGAAATAAAAAATTGTAATGATACACTTCGTTCTAAAGAATATTAAGAATATCTCAAGTATTCTCAGAATACTCCACTACTATTCGTTACTTTATTATTACTTTTTATATATTTTTTACTATTATTCAATATTCTATTATTACTTTTTCATTATCATTCACAACTCTTGTAAACAGTTCTCACTACCCAAACGCAAGTCATTTCCATTTACCGCTTATTGGGTGGCTCGACGTTTTAAGTGAGACTTTTAAATAATGATACATTTTAAGTGGTTGAGTAGGTATGACTGGGAACGACAAAATTTAAAATGAAAAAAAAATCATTTATCAATAAGAAAATATCATTATGTTGCATGAAGTAAATATGCAAAAACCTTATATAGCATATATACGAAGGAAGTACGTAATGCTTTCATTTGCACTATGATATAAAAAAGATGTTCAGGCTTAATCACGAAGTATTAGGCATAACAAGCTGTTAGTTCATATATATATATATACAAAATACCTTCGATCCACCAACGTATACATATAGAATCAGGTTCCAAACTGAAGGAGAAGATCTTCACACAGACAATATTCCAAAAGTAGTCGAAATATGATCGGCAGTTTCATATAAATATGAGTTTCATATAAATTATATGACTAATTGATTATAGGCGATCGAGAAGGAAAGACTAAAGAGGAGTCTCGAAAATCTATTTTTATGTCGTTTAAATTGTTTATGACTGTCATTTGTAATCGTAGTACGTAGTTGAGTAAAATAGTTATATATATATATATATATATATATATATATGTAATGAATAGAGCAGTGTGTTGTATTTATTTATGGGATATATGTATGTCTCGTACATAGTGGCGTGTGAGTTAATTTGTTGTCTGGTAAGTGGTTTCAATTAAAAGATTTAACAAGATAATTAATGCTGAAGAGAAATGCAGCTAGCTGCTTACTTCTTTGTGTATATTTGATTGATATAAATCTAGTACATGAGTATTGAATTGTTGCAGTGGTTACATAAACCTTATCTCTATAGATACAAGTTTTAGATTGATCCTAATATAAGGAGTTATATATCTCTATAACAACTTCACTCTATACTTATCATTTGATATTTGGTCATCTTTATCATTATCTTTTGTAACTGACGCTGGAGCATGAGCTACATCTTTGAACTTATTGTTTGCTGCAGTGTGATTTGTTGGGATTGTTGTTACTGCCTTAACATCCCCCTTCAAGTTGATAGGGAGTTCATGGATTGAAAGCTTGTCCTGAAGATAGAGTGAGCGTGAGGAAGTAAGTCCTTTGGTGAAGATGTCGGCTAGTTGAACATAAGTGGACATATATCTAAGAATGATGTCTTTTTGAGCAACATTCTCGTGAATAAAGTGGTAATCCACTTTAATGTGTTTTGTTCTTACTTGGAAAACTGAATTTGCTGTAAGAGAGAGGGCTCCAAGGTTGTCACACCAAAGAATAGGAGGAGAGGTGAGTGGAACTTGGAGATCAGTGAGAAGCATGCGAATCCAACAGAGTTCTGCAATTGCAAAGGCCATGGCTTGGTACTTTGATTCTTTGCTAGAGCGAGAGACCACAGGTTGCTTTTTGGCACTCCATGACACTAGGGAGGGACCAAGAAACACATCATAACCTGTTGTAGAATGACGGTCAATCATATCACTTGGCCAATCAGAGTCACTAACGGCCTGAGGTTGCAAGGATCCCTTTGCAAATTGGAGACTGCGATGAAGAGTTCCCTTTAAATAGCGCAACATACGCTTTGTTGCGGACTAGTGAAGAGAGGTGGCTACAAGCATGAATTGGAAAAGTTGATTAACCACAAATGCTAGCTCAGGATGTGTGAGTATACAATATTGAAGAGCACCCACAACTTGTTTGTAGTTGGTGACATCTTGTAGGGGATCACTTGTGGTTTGTGAAAGCTTGGTGCTTGTGGTTAAAGGAGTAAAGTAGGGTTTAGCACCAGCCATCTTGGCCCTGTGTAGCACATCTAAAATATATTTGGATTGTGATAAATAAAGACCAAACCGATCCCTAGTGACTTGAATGCCTAGGAAGCAAGGGAGTGGTCCCAAATCTTTCATAGCAAAGTCTTTCTTTAAGCAAGAAATAAAATTCATAATCAAAGATATATGCTTGCCTGCCACAATCAAGTCATCCGCATAAACAAGTATAAAAATATGCATAAACAAGTATAAAAATATGCACTCCAAGTCTGTGGTAAGTGAACTTGAAGTAAAGTCTGAGAGAGGTGACGCAACCAAGCTCAAGGTGCCTATTTCAGTTCATAAATAGACTTGTGCAATTTACACAAGTTGGAAAATGATTGCATTAATGACACCAAGTGGCTGTTCCTTAAAGACTTCCTCCTACAAAGTCCCATGTAAGAAGGCATTAGATACATCTAACTGCATGAGGTGCTAGTTGTGGTGACTAACAAGTGTCAAGATAATTATAATGGTGGAAGGTTTAATGATGGGGCTAAAGGTCTCGGAATAGTCCAACCCATCTAATTGCTGGAAGCTCTTGGCTACAAGCCGAGACTTAAGTCTTTCAACTGACTCCTTAATGAGATAGATGTGAACATAGAGATTTTATTATTTGTATTATAGTCTTAACATTCTCTTTAAATGTGGGCTAGATTCTCCCTCAATGAGTAGGCCTAATATGTGGAATATTTAATTAAATATAGTAGAGTGTAGAGTTATGGTTCGAACTTAGAACCTCTACTCTAATACTATAAAAGATTTAACAAAATAATGCTGAAGAGAAATGCAATTGCTTACTTCTTTGTGTATATTTGATTGAATAGAGTATATGAGTATTGAATTGTTACAGTGGTTACATATACAAGTTTTAGATTGATCCTAATATAAGATAAGGAGTTATCTCTATAACAACTGGCCTCTATTCTTATCATCTGAACTTTGGTCATCTTTATTTTTTGTAATTGACGTTGGATCATCATGATCTGCATCTTTGAACTTATCGTTTGCTACAGGGTGATATGATTGGGATTGTTGTTACAACCTTAATATCTCTCTCACTTGAAGTGGTTTATAAGAAATGTTTGGTTTATAAAGAAATCTCTTAAAATAAAACTCACAAACTGATGTAAGTCGTTGTGGTATATTAGATTATAAATTTTTTTTTTGACAATTTAACTACATCAGTTAGTAATTAAATCTCTTTGTGACAAACCCACAACACGTGGGAAACTTAGACCTTGGTCCTTGGCAATAAAAGTAAAAAAGAAGATAAACCATAGAATCAATATTCTAGACATTCAAGGAATCAAGAGTCCAATGGAGTCATCGATCTACAAAGATATAATATAATTAATTAAATCAACTTCTTTCGATAAGTTTAGACATCGAAACGAGTGGTGATTTAATATGGTATAAACGATCAAAATCAATCTAATTAGGTATTGATTTTAATGATAGAAATTTGCAAGTAATTTTGATTGAGTGAAATCATATTCTTGTGCATCGTTTTATGTATCCTGAGGTGTCAGTTTATACCTCATTTTTCGTCCACACCCTTAGTAGCTAGGGGTGTATAATTTGAAAAATGATGGAGCCACCAAGAAACTCTATCGATTATTTGTACCGAAATATGTTTTTTTAGCATTTGTATTTGTTTATTTTTTTGTATTTTCTTTGTTTATTTTTAATATTTTTTTATAAAAAAAATACACAAAAATGCTTTAACACGTTTCGGTACGAAGTGTCGGTGGGTTTTCTCGGTATGAGTTGCACCTTCCATATAATTTTCATGGGCATCTAATCCCGCTCAATTTGAAACTTAGATCTCTTTCTTACTCGAATTCTATGATTTAGGACTTGTTTGGAAATACAAATTATCTCATTTCATCTCAAAATTTCTTATAATTTTATTATCAAACATCACTCAAACATAAATACTTTTCAATTTCAAATATTCAATTTTTTCATTTAATTATTATCTAATAATTACAACTTTATTAAATTTTCAAACAAAATAAAAAAAACCATACAACTGGATTCATTAATTAGTAGTAGTGCTTTTTTTTTTTTGAAAAGCATTAATTCGTCGTACATTTTGGTTTCAAGATTGAAAAAATGCGGGCATCTGCCCCACACGGGGCACACTCCGTGTAAAAAAAAAAAAAAAAAAAGTGATGTACAGTGTGTGCTGGTGTGGGGCAGATGCCCAGAATTGCTCTTCAAGATTATAATGCGCGTTCATGGGTCAACGATGCTGTTCGTATTAACCCTATCAATTAGGTAAAGGTTTCGTGAGAAAAAAAAAAAAAAAAAAAAAAAAAGGAAAGAAAGGAGAGAATACTTCCCGTTGTAATCCATCCGCGGCTCAGAAGCCATAACTTCCAAACCGATTCACGGGGCATTACGTTCAACTGGGTAACTGCATATCTCGAATTGGCCTCCACCATCGGAGGAGACCGGCCATGACTACCTCTACTGCCTCCAAGGCTCTCTCCACCCCGTTCGATTTCTCGCCCGATTTGCCGCCGAGACTCGCTCTCACCCCCGATCAGTTCGGCCGCTGCTCCGAAGCTCTTGGGTTCTTCCGGGAGAGGCTCTCTATGCCACAGACTATCAACGAGGAATTCGCTCGCTTGCTGGTCAGAAAAACTGGATTTTGTTTCTTTCCGTTGTTCAATTTATGCTTGCTTTATTGAACACAATCGATTGAATGATGTACTCTTAAAAAAGTTGGGTTTTCAAAGCCCGTTCGTTTAAATTTGTATTAGGTTTTTTTTTTGTTTATATATTTCTGTTTCGATTATAGCACTAAGTTTCACAGTCGATTCAGGCCAGTAGGATAACCCCATCTGAGATGAGGAGAAACTGTACTGTGGCTCTTAACGGCGTCAATTTGAACAAGAACCGCTATACGGATGTCTTACCATGTATGTTATATTTTTCTCTTTTCCCTCCTGAATGCTTAAGCAAGTTGAATTATTTTGCTCTTAAATGTGACTGTATACCTATGAAGCTTGAAGACAAAAGCTTTTGTTACCAGATTGCTATAATGTTGTTGATTTCAGTTGACAAGAGTAGGGTTGTTCTTAACTCATGTAAGGATTACAGACCGGCAGCAAATGGCTACATAAATGCGAGCCTTGTCCTGGTATGATCATATATAATTTGTATTTAGTTGATAAGAATATCATCCAGTGTACTTGGCTACTCCTATTGATTTATATATAATACTTTTACTTAAAAAAAAAAAAAAGTTGAAGGAATGGTCTCCCTGATTGACCCTTCATTGACGACTCTCAAATGTAGGCTTCTTCCTTCGAAAATGTTTCTCAATTTATTGCCACTCAAGGCCCACTACCGCATACCTATGAGGATTTTTGGGAGATGGTGATCCAGTACCGTTGCCCTGTGGTTGTGATGTTGACTAGGTTGGTGGACAATTACAAGGTATTTTAATGCATAGAGTTTAAGATAACTTTTTAAATCCCAGTTGCTTGTAATTGGTCAAATCTTTATTATCCAACAAAATCTGGTCATGATAAATATAATGATCTAGGGACGCATTAGTTATATTATACGCAGAAGAATAATACAAATCGTAGCTCCATAGAATCACATATAAAAAGTCGAGTTCATCTTTATTGCATTGTGAGGCAGCTAGTGCTCTTTGAAATTCTATTCACAATTTAGATTTGGCATGCCTTGTATTGCAGTGGATCTTTTGGTGTGTTTGAAAAGAAGCTTTAGGGGTTGTTTGGAAGATGGGATGGCTTCATCTCATCCCATCCCATCTCATCTCATATCCTTCCCAAACATACCTATAAAAAAAAAAAAAAAAATCCTTCCCAAACATTACAACACACTTTTCAATTTCAAATATTTAACTTTTTGATCTAATTAGTACCTAATCATTACAACTTTCCCAAAATTCCAAACAAAACACGTAAAATAATTTAACTTTTTCAAATCCCAAAACAAAAATAATATTAAAAAATAATATATAACAATATTTTAACTTTATAATATTTTTATTCAACTTTTTCTCTCATTTCATAAAACCCCATAAAACATCATAACTCAAACCATTTTACTACTATTCACAAACCATTTTACTATTATTCACAAATTTCTAGCCTCATCTCATTCCCCAAACATCTCCTTAGTTGTCCACGGAGTGCAACATCATGGAAGAAAATCTTGTGTTGTTTGTTGTGGGATATATGGAGAGAGAGAAACAACTGGAGTTTGAGGATTGTAAAAAGACGGCGGTGGACGGATCAGTGTTGTTGAAAGCGCAAGCGCATGCCTCATTGAAGTAAAGCTCATATTTTTAAAATTAATATATAATAAAAAAAACTTACAAAATACAATAAAAAAGGTTTAAAAAGGAAGATGGTAATATACATACCTATTAACTTAATTTATTTATTAGAGTAACGCAACATGAAAATCAAGTAATCAACTAATTACATAGATTTAGAAAATTTTTGTCAAACACCCTTGTGCTGTGGGTACTTAGGTTTAAGATCCTTTAATTTTTTGTTGAGAATTAACCACGTGGTATGACTTGAGTTAATTAGAAAGATCTTTATTAATTTTTTCGTATTAATGCTAATAAAAAACACGTGGCAGCTTCACAGATTGCCACATGTCACCTTTAAAATTTAAAATAATTAATATTTTTAATAATAATAAATAAGTTTTTTATAATAAAAAACAAATTTGTATTTAAATATAACAAACTTAGAAAACCAAAAAACAAAAAAACTAAAGAATTGTAGGTATTAACTTCTATGCTAACATAAGCAATTTTAGAGAGCAAATTTAGACTAGTATATCAAGTTCAAAACATATACCTCATATACAACATTATGTGGAGCTATAGCATGTGATTGATCTTTAATATCATCTAAATACTGAAAGAATATTTGTTTTCAATATTTTCTGGGTCTTCAAATGATATTTTATAATTTTTTTAAAAAAAGTTATAGATGTGTGCTTTTTTGCTCTTTAATCTCACGCAAAAAGCTCCAAAAGGCTTATTTTTATTTTTGTTTAAAATGATTTACTGGAGTTAGTTAATGGATCTCATATAACTTGAGAGGGAGAAGTTCTTGATCTTTAAAATGATTTCAACAAACTCGAGTTACAACCTTGATTATTTTTTTTTGGAGCATAAACGGAAGTGGCTAGCACTTTTCTTGGGTCATTACAATTGTTATCTGAGACAATTTCAACCAAAATTGTGTGGCTTAAGTCAGTCTGTAACGAAATGGGTTGACGAGGAGATAATGAGATTTGAGTGAGGGAGATTATAATACCCCAAATCTATTAGAGGGTGGTGAATGAGTTATTGGTGGATGAGATCCTACATTGCCCAGGAAGAAGAAGTTCTTGACTTTTATTGTAATTACCCCAGAAAATTTCAAGGCACATATGAGTTTATAATTTATACTACAAAATGATTAATCAATGTTATAATTGGAACTTGGTGGAATCATTTTAAATCGCAGAGTGTCCCCCTCTGAAGCAATGGCAGATACCACTCATATTGCCACTTTCTCATACTAAATTTGGTGTATTACATTTATAATGGATTTGAAGGGGCTTCAATAACCTAAATTAGTCATTTTAGAGTGTAAATGCAGATGCGGCTAGTAATTTTCTCTGGTTGTTATAAATGGTATTGAAACCACATTTGCGTTTACACTCCAAAAGTAGTCAATTTTAACTTTGGAGCTCTATTCGCTGGCGATCTAGGATGTGGTTAGCCCATCCCTAGATATTGACCAATGGTATCAAAGTTGACCTAGCAATGCAATGTGGTGTTGTGGCATTCTACTGTTATTTGGGTCCTGGCAAGAATGTTAGGGACTTTGTAGAAATATATGATATTCCAGATTATATTAAATCCCACATTGAGTGGGTGAATTGTGAAAGAGTTATATAGGTGCCAAGTTCCACGTTTGAATGTTTATTAGAATGGACTGAGTTTTATAAGTGATTATAGGATGTTCCAAATGTAATTTTGACTAGTTATTTTGGAGTACGGCGCATCCCTGAGTCGTGAAAATTCGGTCTTTTGAATAATAGTGTTATTTTGACTAGTCATTTGACTCTTCTTTAACTGTAGCTTAATTTAACTTATACATTTCTTATAACACTATTATTCATTAGATGCCTTCTGGATGTGAACTTTATGTGCAGATGGTAAAATGTGGAGATTATTTCCAGGCGGAAGATGGTCCCAGGGAATTTGGTAATATAACTATAGCTACTAAATGGATAAGAAATACAGAAACTTCGTTAGTGTTACGCCTTTTGGAGGTAAACTATAATGAGGTAAGATGAGTTTGTTGAAAATAATTCTGGCATAATGTAAATGGTGCTTCTTGGGTTGTTTATGCATGCCATATGTGGGAGAAGCATGCATTCTCATCTTTGGCAAATAATCTCTGTCTACATCCCTATCTTTGCTGATCTCTTTTTGTGTCCTACTCCTCATGAGTAACATGGGTTATCTTCAATTACTCGAGACGTAAGACATCCTGATATACTTATAAAAAAAAAAAAAAAAAAGACATCCTGATATCAGGTGTTTCTTCAATTTGGAGGTTAAGAATAATTGAAATGAGCCAAAAGGGATTTAGATCTAGATCTTTTTAGTAGTCAGCACTAATTTAATTACTGGGAGTAGAAAGATTGGTGGATTATTGCTGTTTGTGATGTATAAGTGAACCCTCTTTGGCTTTACAGAAGATTTTGGAGAAGAGTAGTGGCCTGAAGTCTTGAACTCAGCCCACTTTCTTGTAATTTTTCAAAGACACCCTAGACTACTACCGGACAAGTTCCCATTGATGCTTGTGTGTGATGATAAGAATTGTGGACAGGGTGAAACAGTAGTGGAGTTCCTATAATTTTCATGGTTCTCCAGTCATGTTATGGCTAGCAAATTGAAAGCCCTGAAACTAGATTTGAAGAAATGGTACCAAGAGGTGTTTGGTCATGTTAGGAAGAGGAAGCAAAAATTTATGGAGGAACTTGGTGAGATGGATACTATTGCAGAAGGAGCGTTATCTTAGTGTAAGCAATCGATAAGGGTTGAATTGTTGGTAAGCTGGAAAGGATTCTTCTCTTGGAGGAAACATGTTGGAGACAAAAATCATGCCCTGTTTGGCTGAAGGAAGGAGACAAGAATACAAAGTTCTTCCTCCAGATCACCATGCGATTGAGACTCTAGTTATTGGTGGTGCAATGTCTTCGACCGTAAGAATTAGGGCCTATATTACAGTTTTTCACCCATCTTTATCATAAAAAGTTCTCCTAGAGACCCAAGTTAGATGGTCTTAGCTTTGATTCTATTGACGAAGAGGATGGTGCGGCTGGACTCTGGGGACTGGAGAGAGCCTTCCAAGAGGTTGAAGAACTTGAGGTAGTGAAGTCTATGAATGGTGATAAGGCCTCTAGCCTTGATGGTTTCTCATTAGCCTTTTTTTCAGACTTGTTGGGAGATTATCATAGAAGGCCGGTCGAATGTATTCTTTCAGTTCCATGTTTGAGGCAAGTTTGAGAAGAGTCTCAGTGCTACTTTTTCTTTGCTCTTATTCCTAAGATTGTTAGGGCAGTGGAGATCAAGGACTTTTGTCCTCTAAGTTTGGTTCGTTGCATTTATAAAATTATTGCCAAGGTTCTAGCTAATAGGCTGAAATAAGTGGTGTTGAAAATTATCTCTAGCTCACAGAATGCTTTCATCAAGTGGTGACAACTTTTAGACTTGATTCTTATAGCAAAAGAATACTTTGATAGCAGAGTTAGGTTAGGAATCCTAGAGGTGACTTGCCAACTGGATTTGGAGAAAGATGAAACGCCGCTTAGCTGGGTGGAAGTGGCTATATAAGGTGGGTGGGTTGCTTTGAGAGTACTCTCTCTATCAAAGTGGCTATATAAGGAGTGGCTATATAAGGAGGGCGGGCTGCTTTGATAAAGAATACTCTCTCCAATCTACCAACCTACTTCTTGATTCATTATCCCTGTCGATGCAGCGCCAATGTCTTGAGAAACTTCAAAGTGACCTGTTCTAGGGAGGAATTGGCAATAAGCTCAAGTTCCTCCTAGTCAAGTGGTCTAAGATTTGCATTTCAATTTTTCCTGGTTGCTTGGGTCTTAGGATTTTTCTCTTGTTGAATAAAGCTTTATTAGGAAAATGGTTTTGGCTGTACGCCATTATGAGCTTTGTGGCAAATTGGCAGTGGAAGCCAAACATGGTGGCATTTGAGGAGGATGGTGTTGAATGAGGTCAGTGGGCCTTTTGAGGTTGGGGTGTCGAAGAACATCAAGAAAGGGTTGGGGATGGGGGGGACTTCTCTTGCTTTATTAGATTTAAGGTGGTTGACGGGTCTTAAGTCAGATTTTGGTACGAGGTGTGGTGCAGGGACCAGCCCTTGAAGAAAATATACATGGAATTGGATCCTATCCAAGAGATGGAACATCAAGATTAAATCCTTTCAAAGGGCTCCCCCCTTTAGTTGGCTCCTCATTTCCTTGAAAGTTTCTATATACCGCCTAGAAGGGCTACAATTGGATTGATGCTGGAAATCTGAAGCCTTTATTTATTCTTCTTCTAGGATCATGAATCATGAATCATGGGAGGCCTTCAAGTCTCCCTCCTCCCTTTCACCCCTATCCCTCCTTTTAGCATCATTATATAAAGCTTCCGTCCGAATGAAGTGTATTGTGTTTTCGATGTACCTTTAGGTCCTTGTACTCATCTCATAGATGTGGTGTCCATCCTCTAAGGTGTTAGCTATACTATTTTGCTCACATGCAAACTTTGTTCTAGTATTTGGTGTTCTTATTGTCTTTTAGAATTGATGTCGGGGACCTTTGATTTGGGAATGTGTTGAAATCTGCGCTTCTCTTGTTTGTTGTTTATTGTGCAGTCAGAGGAGGCACCCATATCGGTTCTTCATGTTCAGTACCCAGAGTGGCCTGATCATGGAGTTCCAAAGGACACATTTGCTGTGCGTGAAATTTTAAAAAGAATATATAATGTGCCACCTAATCTTGGTCCCATAGTGGTCCACTGCAGGTTCAGCTCTTGTTTACATTATCTAAATTTGCCATGATGATATTGCATGAATCATAATACACTTTCGTCTGAATCTCTCTCTCTCTCTCTCTCTCCCTCTCTCTCAGTGCAGGTATTGGGAGAACTGGAACATATTGCACTATTCATAACACGATCCAAAGAATCCTTGCTGGAGACATGTCTGCTTTAGACCTTGTTAATACCATAACTATGTTTAGGTCTCAGAGAATTGGAATGGTCCAAACACAGGTATAATTGCTAGTTTCTAATGATTGTTATTGATTTTTTTATAAGTAAAAGTAAAACTTTATTGATAGAAAAAGGCATAGCCTGAATACACAGGAAGTATACACAAAATACACCTAGCAACCACTAAGCACTAGTGATGGATACAGGTAAATTATGAAAATTATCCCATTAAAAACAATGATAGAAGCCCAAGAAAAGTGTTGAAAAAGAATCTCTTCAACTTGTCCAAGGAACGCTTCCGGTCTTCGAGACACCTACCATTTCTCTCCATCCACAGACGCCACATGATACAATGAGAAATCATGCCACATGCCAGGCATAACACAAAAAACCAGGCATAACACATGCCACACTAGTCCGGTTGAAGATATAGTCCCACAAAAACCTGTCTACCTCACAATGTAACAATAGATGATCTACAACCTACCTGTTTTTCTTACACAAGTAAAACCAATCTATAATGATAAGACCCCATTTCCTCATATTGTCAATGGTGAGAATTTTTCCAAGGGAAGCGTCCAACCAAAGAAAGCAATCTTGAGAGGTACCTTGCATCTCCAAATACTCTTCTAGGGAGAGTGGTTACTATGATGACCCGAAAGAGCTGTATAAGAGGATCACAACGAGAATCTTCTACTCCATTTGGAGCCCAAATCATGATGTCCTCCACCACATTACAAGTATTCATAGCATACAATGAATCGAAAAAATAAGCAAAGCTTCCAAGTTCCAAATCTTGAGCCGCTATCATGAAACAAACATTCCACTGGGTAGAGCCATTGGAGCAATCCAACAAATCAGCCACCATAAGCCTCTTTATCATTTGCAATCTGAAAGAGAGTGGGGAAATGGGGAAAACACACTTAAGGGCCCTCTCCCCATACCAAGCCTCAGGCCAGAAATAAACACTAGAAAACCTACTAACCTCAAATCGGAAAAATTTAGAAAGCCTCCCCACCCTTTACAAATAGATTTCTGCTACCCCACTCCGTATGGCCCCCAAACTTTGTTAGAACACCATTCCCCCTAGCAGTCTCATACTTAGAATCAATAACAACTCTCCACAAATCCCCCCCACGCCGATGTCATTCAAGTCATTGGCAAGTTGCAGTCTGACTGCCCGTAGTCACCAGTTGCAAATGAGGTTGGTACTTTTTTCCAGAGTCTACTTTTAGTTGAAGATGGGGGTATTTCCAAGATTTTGAGTACTTTGAAAGAAGCAGACGAGTTTCTTTCAGAAGATCAAAATGGTGTAATAGAAGCTAGACTAGTTTCAGGAGGGGGGGGGGGGGTCAGCATAGCCCTATCTATTCTATGCCTCCCTAAGGGAGCAGTAGGGTCTAACGAAGTGGCACAGAAAGGATCTTCAGGGGGTGGCACACCTACAAGCAATGTTCTCGTTGATGAAACGACGGCACCTACAACAGAGGTAAAGGAACCTCCAATGGTGACAACAACAATATAACTGTTGAGGAGATTCGGGATTTGAATATAGGAGATGATGGGGAGGAAATTATGGGTTTGCCATTGGTGCCTTGTGAGGTGGAATGTTTAGGGTTGGGAGTGCAATTGGGAGCCGCGTCTGGGGAAAATGTTGTTCCCCTTGTATCGCTTCCTCCGATAAACAATATAGCAGGTTCATCATCGGATTGGGTTTTGCATAAGGTTAATGAGATTCAGCAGTGTGGGGATTTCATATGAAGGATGTGACGACCAATTTACAGCACTACTCACTGTGCTTGAGGCGGGCCACTTTCTTGAAACCAAATCAAGATTTAAAAAAAACAATGAGTTAAATGGTCTTTTTTGGGCAATCAACTACGATGCTAAGGAAGGTAGTTCAAGTCAAGGGAAGACTAAAGGGAGGGCATTATCAAGCCTTCCTCGTAGAGGGAGTTTCGGGTGGAGTAGTAGTCTTAAGGGAAACAAGGGATTGGGGTCGTGGAGATGCGTTCTGTTCCCATTCCGGGCTTGGTGTATTTTGAATAGATTTCTAATTTTCACGGGCTTATTGGTCATTAGGGGCTCTCTAGTATGGACTAGGTGTTTATTTTATATGCCCAGTGTACATGGTTTCTCCTATCGATATTAATATATATAATATTTTTACTTATAAAAAAAAAAATTCTGTCACAAGAATGTACAATAGATAAATCTGATTCTCATTGCACCCCTCCCCCTTTTCTTTCTCTTTTTTCTTAAAAACCAATGCTGAATCTTCTCTACTTCTAATACACAGTCTCTGTTAACTTTCTGTTGGCTAGGATCAATATCTTTTCTGCTATAAGGCAATCATTGACGAATTAGAAGACCTAATCTCAGAGTTCAATACTCGGAGCTCAAAATGGTAGGTACATAATTTGAACTTTTGTGTCTTTGCATAGATTTTTGCACTGCGTAAAATTTCTTTTAGTAAAATGAAAATTCTTTTTCGTTTATTTTGTTTTAGTATAAACCTTTTACTGTATCATGCTTTGTAGGATAATTTATTAATCCAGATGTCTTTTACTTTATGCTTTGGCAGCTAGGTCAATAATCGTTGCTCATCCATACTACCAATGGTCAATAAGGGTGAGAGAAGTCCAGCTGCCTGCATATTTCTTCAAAGTTGAATAAACAAGGGATTCAATATGCTTCTTCCTGTATGTTTTTGTTATTCAGCAGCTGGATCTGGTTCCTTATGCTGAACAACTAATATCTCCTCAAATCCAGCTGAAGTTCGGAATGATTCAAATGGCCTCTATTTCAAGTTCTCGTGATTCCTCGCAGTTAATTAGAAAAATGAACGGACTTACAGCCATTGCAGGCTTCCGATTCAAGGAGCATTAATTACAGTTTGAAGTTTCTGTTTTCTGTTAAGGCCGGTAAGTCGATTGTGAATGCTGAGTTACAGTCATAAATACTAAAAATGATTTGCAAAGTTCTCTTTGTTGACGATGATCATTGTTAATTGAACTATATAGTTTGTCTTGAGTTCAATTCTTTGACTTTCTTGTTACCAGGAGCTTTGTGCATATAGATTACTAGCTCAGGTGATATTCTCAACCTACCTGATAGAAAAGATGGAGAGTAATTCTTATATATAATATTTCTGCATTATTTCAATATATTAGATATTATTTTCTTTGGTTCACATTTCAACGAGGTTCGTGCTTAACACGAAATATATTTACTTTTGTGCATTACTATTTACTTGTGAGAATTTATATTTGCAAGAGTTGAGAGATTATTTAGGCATAATCTTTTGAGATCTTAAGTTTTTCTTTTGTTTTTTTTTTTGGTTTTTTGTTTTTAATTTGCTCTACTTTATTCTTTCAATTTTACCTTTGAGAAGTTCTTAATTTCTACGTCTATGAGATCACTCCACTATTATTCAATATTTTATCATTACTTTTCACCTACTTTTAATTACTACTATTCAATATTTTATCATTATTTTTTTTTACCACTTTTTCACTACTATTTTACAGATAATCTAAGATCACCTCACTACCCAAACGTAGTTTTAGTATCCAACTCGTGAATTCACAAAGCGTTCATCAAACTTCACTTTTCAGATGAGTTATTTTATTTTCAAGTCGTTGTTAGAACATGTCATTAACATCACTTAAATGGTAAAATTTGCTCTGTAAGATTCAAATTTTTAATTTTTAATTTTTTCAAATTGAATTATGTCATCTAAGTACTTTATTTGGAATGTTCTCCACACCAGCTTATAAATAGAATTTTCCTTTTCAGATTTGCTTCGGTTCTAGCTAGCAAATGTTTTTGCATTGATACAATTTCAAACTAATTTATTCTTGTTATTCCTGGAACCTGTAAAGTTCTCGCAGCTCGTTTGTTGTTGCAAGTTTTTATTCTTTGTATTTTTTTGAAATGTATTTTCTTAATTCATGTACTTTTTTTTTTCGATTCATTTTTTCTTATATATACTTCAACCATTGACTTAATATATTGTTTCCTAAAATCTCAGCATCGAGTCAGCTTATTTTGCAAGACCTATAATAAGAACAATTCTGCTACAGGTACTCACCGTTGGGTACCTGTTGCGGAATCGTCTGATGTGGCATTAGCCACGTCATTTTTATATTTAAAAAAAAAAAGACTCATTTCATAAAGCCATCTCACCTGGCGCCAAACTCATCCCAAAAAGATGTTCGTAAAAATCTTGCTTTCATAAGCAACAGATACAACAAAAAATTGGAAATAAAAATTAGAAGGAATTAATAAGAGACTTTTTACCACTGGTAGTTCTTTGCAAAAGATAAAGTTTTTGAGCCTGGCAAACAAATCCAAGAGAAAATGGCCTCCACTTATATGACAGTGAATACGAAGAGACATCTTTCCCTTCACTTTCTTCCACTTTGCTACTACTTCATCTCTTTGTAATTTGCTGTACCACTCTTAAAACCGAAATTTTAAATCTCAATTTCCCATATTTTAGATTTTGAAATATCCAAACTTTTTTACAAGAAACATCAAGCCCCTCTTCTTTGTATTGAACTGGGTTTGCGACTGTTGAGTTTTGATTGTGAAAACCTAAAAGAAACTGAGTTTTGAGGTGAAGAACTTGATGGGGGGTTCTGGGGTAGAGGAAGAAAAAGGGGGCAACGGGTAGAAATTTCAGAGAATGCCATTGGAGAGATGAGGAATTTTTTTTTTCTCCTCTGGGTGTGTTTAGCGCGAGTTCTGGAGGTGAAGATATTTGTCTTCGTGAGAGTGGTGTTTGTTTGATTTCAGAAGGAAATCAAAGGTGCAAACGTACTATTTAACCAACTCTGATGTGGAACCCGGGTATGTGGGGTGTTCCCGTCCCAGGTGAAAGTAGAATTTTTCTAATAAGAATGATTATGACCTCCAAAAGAGAGAAGGGTGGTTGGCAATAACAAATATAGTTCAATGGTGTAATCAAGTCAACCTGACAATGTTCTAAGAAGTAAATATATGGGTGCGTTTGGATATTGAGTTGAGTTGGAGCTGAGTTGAGTTAAGTGTTTAAGAATAGTAGTGAGTTGAGATGGTTGAGTGCGTTTTGTGGGACTCACTTAAAGTGAGTTTAAAGTGTTTGTATATTAAGATGAGTTTTGATATATTTATGGGAAGTTGTAAAATAATTGGGTTCCAGTTCATCTGAAACCTTCGTCCCACTTCTAGCACAAAACCGGCAAGCAAAAGAAAAAAAAAATCAACGGCAAATAAAAGGTAGGTTTATGTGTGTGATACCCCATATGATATGGATAATGGTAGGTGGTGTATGAGATCCTACATTGCTTGGGAAGGAGAAGTTCTTGCTCTTTATAAGGTTCTAATGAGGCTCCAATTGTATCATTGACTAGTCCTTTTGGAGTGCACCGATCAGCAAAAAGTCAGGTTCGCAGCTTTTAAACTAACTGGAGAAGCGAAGAGATAGTGGAATTCTGAGAAAGTTATCAGGGAAACTGAGGGTACTGGGTTAATTGTTTGGGCTCAATTCAAGCAGAATTTCTTTGATCGATTTTTCCCTAAGGCGGATAGGGAAGCTAGAGCTCGAGAGTTCACCAACTTGGTGCAAGGGACCATGACTGTGCAGCAGTATGTTGCAAGGTTTGCGGAGTTATCACGCTTTGCCGCATACTTGATTCCCGATGAGGAGAAAAAGACTATGAAGTTTGAGGACGGTTTGAACTACAGGATTTATGAACGGGTGATGGTCTTACAGATTCAGAATTTTTCAAAATTAGTGCACAAGGCGATGCTAGTTGAACGGAATCTCAAGATGGGTGCTGAATTGCAAGAACAGAGGAAGAGAGCTGCTCCACAAGGATTTCCTAATTCGGATCAAGGGCAATGGAAAATGATAAATGAGGGGAGCAGTTTAAGTCAGAGACAGATACAGGGAAATCATACACCTAACCCCTGTAAGTTCTGTAACCGCATACACCATGGGGAGTGCAGGAAGGAAGTGGGATCATGTTTCAAATGCTGTAAGGATGGGCATTTCATTAGAGAATGTCCATTGCTTGCGGAGAACAACAGAAGGCCCAACCCACCTCAAAACTTTAGGCCGAATAACCAAGGCAACAATCAACGGAGGACTGTACCAACACGGGTGTTTGCTTTGACACCGGAAGAAGCTGAGGACAAGGATGATGTCATCACAGGTATAATTTCTGACCGTCTCTTAATTTTTTTTGTGTGTTGAGAATTAAGGATTATTTATCTTATTATCTCTTTGGATTATATGATGTAACCAGGAATTATTCCCTTATTCCTCATTAAGACTACTGTTTTATTTGACTCGGGGGCTACCCACTCATTTATTTCAATGGATTATGTTAAGTTGTGCCCCATTGATGTTGATGAGATGGACTACAATTTGAGGGTCTCAACCCCAACAGGTGATTTAGTGACTTGTAATAAGATTATACTCAAGTGTCCAATAACTATTAGCAGGAAGGAAATGCTAGCTAACTTGATAGTCTTTCCTATGATTGGGTTTGATGTAATTTTGTGAATGGATTGGTTAGCTTCCAGTTATGCTAGTATTGACTGTTTTAGAAGAGAAGTGGTGTTCAAGTTCCCTGAAGAAGAGGAACTTCGATTTATGGGTTCCAGGGTGCGTATCCCTCCATCAGTTATTTCTGCTTTTCAGGTTGATAAGTTAATACGTGACGGGTGTCAAGGGTATTTGGCTTTTGTGGTGGATGAATTAAAGGAAGAATTGAAACTAGAAGAGATTCCTATTGTGAGGGATTATCTGGAAGTTTTCCTGAAGATTTGTCTGGATTACCGCCAGAGCGGGAAGTAGAGTTTGCTATTGAATTAGCCCCAAGCACGGCGCCTCTTTCCAAAGCCCCTTATCGAATGGCGCCATCAGAGTTAGCCGAGCTCAAAGAACAGTTGCAAGACTTACTAGACAAAGGTTTCATTAGACCTAGTGTGTCACCTTGGGGAGCTCCAGTCTTGTTTGTGAAGAAGAAGGATGGAACAATGAGGATCTGTATAGACTACAGGGAACTGAATCGAGTGACCATAAAGAATAAATATCCGTTGCCCCGAATCGATGATTTATTTTATCAGTTGCAAGGTGCGCAGGTTTTCTCTAAGATTGATCTTAGATCGGTTTATCATCAATTAAAGATCAAGGCGGAGGATTTGCCTAAAACAGCTTTCAGGACCAGGTACGCCACTATGAATTTTTAGTCATGCCTTTTGGTTTAACAAACACCCCAACAGTATTTATGGACTTGATGAATCGAGTATTTCATGAGTTCTTGGATAAATTTGTAGTAGTGTTTATTGGTGATATATTAATCTACTCCAAGAGCAAAGCTGAACACGAAGACCATCTGAGACAAGTACTAGGGACACTCAAGGATAAGAAATTATTTGCTAAGTTGAAGAAGTGTGAATTTTGACTTGAGTCTATTGCATTTTTGGGACATGTAGTCTCAAGGGATGGCATTTCTGTAGACCCCGAGAAAATTGAAGCAATAGTTAACTGGACTCAACCAACCAATGTGCATGAAGTTAGGAGTTTTTTGGGTTTGGCTGGTTATTACTGTCGATTTATAGACAATTTCTCAAAAATAGCGGTCCCCCTTACTGCCTTTACTAGGAAGAACAACAAGTATGTATGGACTGAAAAATGTGAGGAAAGCTTCCAGGAATTGAAGAAAAGATTGGTGACAGCTCCAGTTCTGACAGTCCCTAGCGAAAGAGGAGGATTTGTGGTTTATAGTGACGCTTCGTGTTTGGGTTTGGGATGTGTATTGATGCAGCATGAGAAAGTAATAGCATACGCTTGTCGGCAACTGAAGACATATGAACAAAATTACCCAACGCATGATTTGGAGTTGGCCGCCGTTGTCTTTGCACTTAAAATCTGGAGGCATTATTTATATGGTGAAAGGTGCGAAATCTACACGGATCACAAGAGTTTGAAGTATTTCCTCACTCAGAAAGAACTGAATATGAGACAGAGGAGATGGCTCGAACTAGTCAAGGATTACGATTGCAACATTAACTACCATTCAGGCAAAGCTAATGTTGTAGCTGATGCGCTTAGCAGGAAACCAATGGGACCAGCAATTGCAACTCTTACTACTCAGCCCCACTTACTAATGGACTTGGAAAGAGCTGCAATTGAATTTGTTGTTGGTGACCAGCAGGCATTGATAGCCAGTTTAATAGTTCAACCAGCCTTGATAGACAAAATTAAACTCGCCCAAAAAGAAGATCCTAAGTTGGCGAGATTAATCGAAGGAGTAGAAAAAGGGGATAAATCTGAGTTCAGTGTTTCTGAAAATGGAGTGTTAAGGTTTTGAAATAGATGTTGTATACTGGACAATGTTGAAATAAAAAGGCTTATCCTCGAGGAAGCGCACTGCTCTCCTTACACAGTTCACCCAAGTAGTACAAAAATGTATCGGGATTTGAAAGAGTCTTTTTGGTGGGAGGGCATGAAGAGAGAGATTGCTGAATTTGTGGCACAGTGCCTAACTTGTCAACAAGTGAAGGTGGAACACCAAAGACCAGCAGGGTTATTGCAACCACTTCAGATTCCAGAATGTAAATGGGAGCACATTTCTCTAGATTTTGTTACAGGCTTACCATGGGCACGGACATGACATGATGCAATTTGGGTGATAGTAGACCGTTTGACGAAGACAGCCCACTTTGTACCTATCAAAGTTTCTTATAAGTTGGAGAAACTGGCCGAGCTATATATATAGGAAATAGTGAGGTTGCATATGATACCCGTGTCCATTGTGTCGGATAGGGATCCTCGTTTCACTTTGAAATTTTAACGAAGCTTACAAGTGGCGATGGGCACTAAATTGAATTTCAGCACGGCGTTTCACCCACAGACGGATGGTCAGTCGGAAAAGGACCATTCAAATTTAGGAAGACATGTTGAGAGCATGTATGTTGGATTTTAAGGGAACCTGGATTCGACACTTGCCTTTGGTCGAGTTTGCTTATAATAACAGTTACCATGCAAGCATTGAAATGACACCTTATGAAACACTTTACGGTAGGAAGTGTAGATCTCCTTTGTATTGGGACGAGGTGGGAGAAAGACAAATTTTGGGTCCAGAAATCATTCAAAAGACAATAGAGAAGATTGAGACCATTCGAGCTAGAATGAGAGCAGCTCAGAGTCGACAGAAAAGCTATGCAGATAACCGTCGTTGCCAATTAGAGTTTGAGGTTGGGGACAATGTATTCTTGAGGATTGCACCCATGAGAGGGGTTATGAGGTTTGGAAAGAATGGTAAGTTGAGCCCTAGGTACATCGGACCATTTGAGATTCTTGATCGGATTGGACCAGTGGCTTACAGAGTAGCCCTACCACCCGCACTCTCAGGTGTACACAATGTATTTCATGTATCTATGCTGAGGAAGTATGTACCTGACCCCACCCACGTTATTGATTACGAGCCTCTTCAATTTCAGGAAGATCTGACTTATACAGAAGAGCTGGTGCGGATTGTAGAGAGAAAAGAGCAAGTGTTACGTAATCGGACTATTCCATTGGTTAAAGTGGTTTGGAATAATCATATGCTATCAGTGAAGTCTCTTGGGAATTAGAAGAGGAAATGTAAGTCAAGTACCCACAGTTGTTCGATGACGATCCTATTAACTTGTGACAAATTCCAAGGACGGATTTTTTATAAAGGGGAAGAATGTAACACCCGGGCTTTAGGCCCAGCCCGTTTGAAGGCAACCGGATGCATGAAGCCAGCCCATGATCTCCTGATGAGGGACGGATGGCGTCATTTTGGGGAGGGATTAAATTCCCTTCTGCCTTGCACTGTTTTTCTTCTTCCGTTGATTTCTTCTATCTGCAATTCTGTGATTTTCTCCCTTTCCCGTGCAACTGCTTCCCACGCCCCACGATTTTATTTTCGGTTCCGCACATGAAGTGTCTTCCTCACAACAATTCCGAACTACTCAGACTCTCTCTTGCGCGGACTTGTGATTCATCCTTGGCCGACATCTCTGTTTCCGTAGGTCTCGAAATTTCTAGTTCTTCGAAGGTGAGCCATCGTTCTCTCTCTCGTTCAATGTTTTTCTTTTTCGGGCTTCACCATATGTTCGTGAGTTGCTTCTTTGGATTTTGGCACTTTGCAGTAGACTGTGGGCATCAAGTCTGGGAGCCGTGGTTGCCTCTGGTTATTGAGAGTAATTTCGGTAACTCCCGCCCACCCACTAAATCTCTAGTTTCTCTTAATTCTTTACTTGCTGTGCACATTCATAAATTCTCTTATTTTCTTTCCTTCGGTTTGTCTATCACGCACACACATGCTGCTTTGGTTGGCCGTGCATACTCTTAGATATTAATTCCTCTTTGCGCAGACCACTAGTATTTTTCAGTAAAAGATTTTGTGACATTTATTTTTGGGTTGATATTTTATTGGTTGGAGCGGTGGAGTGTGTTGGAATTTTGGATGTTGAGGAGTGTGATTTTGGATGATTTGTGAGACTATTTTTGGATTATTATTTGAGACTATTTGGTGTAAAATGATGGGTATTTTGAGCTAGTTGTATTGAACTTTTATGCAAGTTTTGAATTGTTGAATGACTAGAGTATTGATGCTTGCACTGAAGTTTTCATTCGAAAGTTGGAAGTGAAGTTTGGTTTGGGTTATGTTTTAATTATTGGAGTTGCAATTGTTGGTTTTGGAAATAATTATAGTTGTTTTGGTGTTAATAGAAGGTGGCTGTTTTGGGGTTTTTAAATGCGAATGGTTTGAAGAGAGAGTTGTTCGGGTTTAATTGTTAGGATAGTTATTGAGTTGTGAAGGGACTGTTTTGATTTATTACTCAATAAATAGTAGCTTATTAGATTGGTTATTAAATGTTGGACATATGTTTTGTTTAGGTGGTGTTACTACTAGAGTTCCGGCTCAAGGTGTTGATAATACGAAGAAGTTAGGTAAGCGGGGTTCATATACTAGTTTTGCATAAAAGAAATAAAATGAGGTTGACCTTGAAAAATAAGCATGTTTGTTTTTGAAAAGAAATGATCTGAAAACAACCTCAAATGTTTATTCTGCATATGCATAAATTCAATATAAGAGAAAATGTTTTCTGTCATGACTGGTGTAGACATGAGCTAGTTTTGTGTACTTTGTTTCTGAACTATGTAAAAGAGCGAATATGAAAATCTAGAAGTTTTGTTATGAACAAATAAGAATATTTTGTTTATGTTTATCTCGAACATGTGAAATGATCTAAAGCTTTTCAGTATTTTGTTTTGAAATGATGTGTCACCTGAAAACCTTGGTATGAAGTTCTGATTCTGTATATGATTGCGATCCGATTCCGATGATATCTGTTCTATTTCTGTTAAGGCCCAGCCACGGATATAATGGTGGTTTATAACCCTATCACGGGGTGAAACATGAAATATGGCCCAGCCACGGGTATAATGGTAGTTTATAACCCTACCACGGGGGTGAAATATGGAATATGGCCCAGCCACGGGTATAATGGTGGTTTATAACCTTACCACGGGGTGAAACATGGTATTGTCCCGATGTGATGTTAAGAGATGATTTAATTATAATGTTTCAGTTTGGAAATGCCAACGGATTTTCTTTTTGGAATAAGTTTATTTTTCTGGAAATTTCGCTCTAATGTTTTTGTACAAAGTTTTGTTTTTGCATTCTGAAAGTAAATGTTTTGTTATGCTTATCAAATGTTATAAATGCTCACGTTTACATGCTAGTATATGCTCTCTGCTTGCTGAGTTGTTGATAACTCACCCCGTTAATCTTCATAATATTTCAGATGACATCGATGGTTCAGCTGAGGATCAGTATTAGAGTCTATGGAGAAGATTAGCAGTGAATTGTTGTTGCGTATCTCATAATATTAGTGTTGATGTTGGAGGTTAATTATTTTTCTTAAGTTTGCTTCAATAGATTTAGACAGTTTATGGAGACTTATGTTAATGTTATATTATTTCTAGTTGTTATTTGAGACATGAAGAAGAGTTGACTTTATTTGGGTTGTTGGATTGAAAATTGGATAAATGAGTCTATGTGGTTTATTTAATTGAAGTATTTACGTTTGATTTGAAATTTGAAAAATATATATTCTTGAATTTGGAAATACTCTAGCCTTTTTAGAGTTGATTATCAGGTTATAGGAGTTAACTCTTCGGACCCTCGGGGACGGAGCGTTACAGTTGGTATCAACTCTAACAAAACTAGAGTATTTCCAAATTCAAGAATATATATTTTCCAAACTTCAAATCAAACGTAAATACTTCAATTAAATAAACCACATAGACTCATTTATCCAATTTTCAATCCAACAACCCAAATAAAGTCAACTCTTCTTCATGTCTCAAATAACAACTAGAAATAATATAACATTAACATAAGTTTCCATAAACCGTCTAAATCCATTGAATCAAACTTAAGAAAAATAATTAACGTACAACATCCACACTAATATTATGAGATACCCAACAACAATTCACTGCTAATCTTCTCCATAGACTCTAATACTGATCCTCAGCTGAACCATCGATGTCATCTGAAATATTATGAAGATTAACGGGGTGAGTTATCAACAATTCAGCAAGCAGAGAGCATATGCAGAAACAAAACTTTGTACAAAAGCATTAGAGCGAAATTTCCAGAAAAATAAACTTATTCCAAAAAGAAAATCCGTTGGCATTTCCAAACTGAAACATTATAATTAAATCATCTCTTAACATCACATTGGGACAATACCATATTTCACCCCTGTGATAGGGTTATAAACCACCATTATACCCGTGGCTGGGCCTTAACAGAAATAGAACAGATATCATCGGAATCGGATCGCAATCATATACAGAATTAGAACTTCATACCAAGGTTTTCAGGTGACACATCATTTCAAAACAAAATACTGAAAAGTTTCAGATCATTTCACATGTTCGAGATAAACATAAACAAAATATTCTCATTTGTTCATAACAAAACTTCTAGATTTTCATATTCGCTCTTTTACATAGTTCAGAAACAAAGTGCACAAAACTAGCTCATGTCTACACCAGTCATGACAGAAAACACTTTCTCTTATATTGAATTTATGCATATGCAAAATAAACATTTGAGATTGTTTTTAGATCATTTCTTTTCAAAAACAAACATGCTTATTTTTCAAGGTCAACCTCATTTTATTTCTTTTATGCAAAACTAGTATATGAACCCCGCTTACCTAACTTCTTCGTATTATCAACACCTTGAGCCGGAACTCTAGTAGTAACACCACCTAAACAAAACATATGTCCAACATTTAATAACCAATCTAATAAGCTGCTATTTATTGAGTAAAAAATAAAAACAGTCCCTTCACAACTCAATAACTATCCTAACGATTAAACCCGAACAACTCTCTCTTCAAACCATTCGCATTTAAAAACCCCAAAACAGCCACCTTCTATTAACACCAAAACAACTATAATTATTTCCAAAACCAACAACTGCAACTCCAATAATTAAAACATAACCCAAACCAAACTTCACTTCCAACCTTCGAATGAAAACTTCAGTGCAAGCATCAATACTCTAGTCATTCAACAATTCAAAACTTGCATAAAAGTTCAATACAACTAGCTCAAAATACCCATCATTTTACACCAAATAGTCTCAAATAATAATCCAAAAATAGTCTCACAAATCATCCAAAATCACACTCCTCAACATCCAAAATTCCAACACACTCCACCGCTCCAACCAATAAAATATCAACCCAAAAATAAATGACATAAAATCTTCTACTGAAAAATACTAGTGATCTGCGCAAAGAGGAATTAATATCTAAGAGTATGCACGGCCAACCAAAGCAGCGTGTGTGTGTGCGATAGACAAACCGAAGGAAAGAAAATAAGAGAATTTATGGAATGTGCACAGCAAGTAAAAAATTAAGAGAAACTAGAGATTTAATGGGTGGGCGGGAGTTACCGAAATTACTCTCAATAACCAGAGGCAACCACGGCGCCCAGACTTGATGCCCACAGTCTACTGCAAAGTGCCAAAATCCAAAGAAGCAACTCACGAACAGATGGTGAAGCCCGAAAAAGAAAAACATTGAACGAGAGAGAGAACGATGGCTCACCTTCGAAGAACCAGAAATTTCGAGACCCACGGAAACAGAGATGTCGGCCAAGGATGAATCACAAGTCCGCGCAAGAGTCTGAGTAGTTCGGAATTGTGGTGAGGAAGACACTTCATGTGCGGAACCGAAAATAAAATTGCGGGGCGTGGGAAGCAGTTGCACGGGAAAGGGAGAAAATCACGGAATTGCAGATAGAAGAAATCAGCGGAAGAAGAAAAACAGTGCAAGGCAGAAAGGGAATTTAATCCCTCCCCAAAACGACGCCGTCCATTCCTCATCAGGAGATTATGGGCTTGCTTCGTGCATCCAGTTGCCTTGAAACGGGCTGGGCCTAAAGCTCGGGTGTTACATTCTTCCCCCTTATAAAAATCCCGTCCTTGGAATTTGTCACAAGTTAATGGATCGTCATCGAACAACTGTGGGTACTTGACTTGCATTTCCTCTTCTAATTCCCAAGAGGCTTCACTGATAGCATGATTATTCCATACCACTTTAACCAATGGAATAGTCCGATTACGTAACACTTGCTCTTTTCTCTCTACAATCCGCACCGGCTCTTCTGTATAAGTCAGATCTTCCTGAAATTGAAGAGGCTCGTAATCAATAACGTGGGTGGGGTCAGGTACATACTTCCTCAGCATAGATACATGAAATACATTGTGTACACCTGAGAGTGCGGGTGGTAGGCCTACTCTGTAAGCCACTGGTCCAATCCGATCAAGAATCTCAAATGGTCCGATGTACCTAGGTCTCAACTTACCATTCTTTCCAAACCTCATAACCCCTCTCATGGGTGCAATCCTCAAGAATACATTGTCCCCAACCTCAAACTCTAATTGGCGACGACGGTTATCTGCATTGCTTTTCTGTCAACTCTAAGCTGCTCTCATTCTAGCTCGAATGGTCTCAATCTTCTCTGTTGTCTTTTGAATGATTTATGGACCCAAAATTTGTCTTTCTCCCACCTCGTCCCAATACAAAAGAGATCTACACTTCCTACCGTAAAGTGCTTCATAAGGTGCCATTTGAATGCTTGCATGGTAATTATTATTATAAGCAAACTCAACCAAAGGCAAGTGTCGAATCCAGGTTCCCTTAAAATCCAGCATAGATGCTCTCAACATGTCTTCCAAAATTTGAATGGTCCTTTTCCGACTGACCATCCGTCTGTGGGTGAAACGCCGTGCTGAAATTCAATTTAGTGCCCATGGCCTCTTGTAAGCTTCGCTAAAATTTCAAAGTGAAACGAAGATCCCTATCCGACACAATGGACACGGGTACCCCATGCAACCTCACTATTTCCTGTATATATAGCTCGGCTAGTTTCTCCAACTTATAAGAAACTTTGATAGGTACAAAGTGGGCTGTCTTCGTCAAACGATCTACTATCACCCAAATTGCATCCTGTCCTGTCGGTGCCCGTGGTAAGCCTGAAACAAAATCTAGAGAAATGTGTTCCCATTTCCATTCTGGAATCTGAAGTGGTTGTAATAACCCTGCTGGTCTTTGGTGTTCCACCTTCACCTGTTGACAAGTTAGGCACTGTGCCACAAATTCAGCAATCTCTCTCTTCATGCCCTCCCACCAAAAAGACTCTTTCAAATCCCGATACATTTTTGTACTACCTGGGTGAACTGTGTAAGGAGAGCGGTGCGCTTCCTCGAGGATAAGCCTTTTTATTTCAACATTGTCTGGTATACAACATCTATTTCCAAACCTTAACACTCCATTTTCAGAAACACTGAAGTTAGATTTATCCCATTTTTCTACTCCTTCGATTAATCTTGCCAACTTAGGATCTTCTTTTTGGGCCAGTTTAATTCTGTCTATCAAGGCTGGTTGAACTATTAAACTGGCTATCAATGCCTGCTGGTCACCAACAACAAATTCAATTGCAGCTCTTTCCAAGTCCATTAGTAAGTGGGGCTGAGTAGTAAGAGTTGCAATTGCTGGTCCCATTGGTTTCCTGCTAAGCGCATCAGCTACAACATTAGCTTTGCCTGGATGGTAGTTAATGTTGCAATCGTAATCCTTGACTAGTTGGAGCCATCTCCTCTGTCTCATATTCAGTTCTTTCTGAGTGAAGAAATACTTCAAACTCTTGTGATCCGTGTAGATTTCGCACCTTTCACCATATAAATAATGCCTCCAGATTTTAAGTGCAAAGACAACGGCGGCCAACTCCAAATCATGCGTTGGGTAATTTTGTTCATATGTCTTCAGTTGCCGAGAAGCATATGCTATTACTTTCCCATGCTGCATCAATACACATCCCAAACCCAAACGCGAAGAGTCACTATAAACCACAAATCCTCCACTTTCGCTAGGGACTGTCAGAACTGGAGTTGTCACCAATCTCTTCTTCAATTCCTGGAAGCTTTCCTCACATTTTTCAGTCCATACATACTTGTTGTTGTTCCTTGTAAGGGCGGTAAGGGTGACCGTTATTTTTGAGAAATTGTCTATAAATCGACGGTAATAACCAGCCAAACCCAAAAAACTCCTAACTTCATGCACATTGGTTGGTTAAGTCCAGTTAACTATTGCTTCAATTTTCTCGGGGTCTACAGAAATGCCATCCCTTGAGACTACATGTCCCAAAAATGCAATAGACTCAAGTCAAAATTCACACTTCTTCAACTTAGCAAATAATTTCTTATCCTTGAGTGTCCCTAGTACTTGTCTCAGATGGTCTTCGTGTTCAGCTTTGCTCTTGGAGTAGATTAATATATCACCAATAAACACTACTACAAATTTATCCAAGAACTCATGAAATACTCGATTCATCAAGTCCATAAATACTGTTGGGGTGTTTGTTAAACCAAAAGGCATGACTAAAAATTCATAGTGGCGTACCTGGTCCTGAAAGCTGTTTTAGGCAAATCCTCCGCCTTGATCTTTAATTGATGATAAACCGATCTAAGATCAATCTTAGAGAAAACCTGCGCACCTTGCAACTGATAAAATAAATCATCGATTCGGGGCAACGGATATTTATTCTTTATGGTCACTCGATTCAGTTCCCTGTAGTCTATACAGATCCTCATTGTTCCATCCTTCTTCTTCACAAACAAGACTGGAGCTCCCCAAGGTGACACACTAGGTCTAATGAAACCTTTGTCTAGTAAGTCTTGCAACTGTTCTTTGAGCTCGGCTAACTCTGATGGCGCCATTCGATAAGGGGCTTTGGAAAGAGGCGCCGTGCTTGGGGCTAATTCAATAGCAAACTCTACTTCCCGCTCTGGCGGTAATCCAGACAAATCTTCAGGAAAACTTCTAGATAATCCCTCACAATAGGAATCTCTTCTAGTTTCAATTCTTCCTTTGGTTCATCCACCACAAAGCCAAATACCCTTGACACCCGTAACGTATTAACTTATCAACCTGAAAAGCAGAAATAACTGATGGAGGGATACGCACCCTGGAACCCATAAATCGAAGTTCCTCTTCTTCCGGGAACTTGAACACCACTTCTCTTCTAAAACAGTCAATACTAGCATAACTGGAAGCTAACCAATCCATTCCCAAAATTACATCAAACCCAATCATAGGAACGACTATCAAGTTAGCTCGCATTTCCTTCCTGCTAATAGTTATTGGACACTTGAGTATAATCTTATTACAAGTCACTAAATCACCTGTTGGGGTTGAGACCCTCAAATTGTAGTCCATCTCATCAGCATCAATGGGGCACAACTTAACATAATCCATTGAAATAAAGGAGTGGGTAGCCCCCGAGTCAAATAAAACAGTAGCCTTATTGAGGAATAAGGGAACAATTCCTTGTTACATCATATAATCCAAAGAGATAATAAGATAAATAATCCTTAATTCTCAACACAAAAAAAAATTAAGAGACGGTAAAAAATTATACCTGTGATGACATCATCCTTGTCCTCAGCTTCTCCCGGTGTCAAAGCAAACACCCGTGCTGGTAAAGTCCTCCGCTGATTTTTGCCTTGGTTATTCGGCCTAAAGTTTTGAGGTGGGTTGGGCCTTCTATTGTTCTCCACAAGCAATGGACATTCTCTAATGAAATGCCCATCCTTACCGCATTTGAAACATGATCCCACTTCCTTCCTGCACTCCCCATGGTGTATGCGGTTACAGAACTTACAGGGGTTAGGTGTATGATTTCCCTGTATCTGTCTCTGACTTGAACTGCTCCCCTAATTTCTCTTTTTCCATTGCCCTTGATCCGAACTTGGAAATCCTTGTGGAGCAGCTCTCTTCCTCTGTTCTTGCAATTCAGCACCCCTATTGAGATTCTGTTCAACTAACATCGCCTTGTGCACTAATTCTGAAAAATTCTGAATCTGTAAGACCATCACCCGTTCATAAATCCTGTAGTTCAAACCTTCCTCATACTTCCTAGTCTTTTTCTCCTCATCGGGAATCAAGTATGCGGCGAAGCGTGATAACTCCGCAAACCTTGCAACATACTGCCGCACAGTCATGGTCCCTTGCACCAAGTTGGTGAACTCTCGAGTTCTAGCTTCCCTATCCGCCTTAGGGAAAAATCGATCAAAGAAATTCTGCTTGAATTGAGCCGAAACAATTAACCCAGTACCCTCAGTTTCCCTGATAACTTTCTCAGAATTCCACCATCTGTTCGCTTCTCCAGTTAGTTTGAAAGCTGCGAACCTGACTTTTTACTGATCGGTGCACTCCAAAACACCAAATATTTCTTCAATGTCTTGTATCCAATCTTCCGCAGCGTTCGCATCGCCTCTTCCATCAAAGATGGGAGGATGCATTCGATTAAATTGTTCGAACGTGCAACCCTCACCGTTGTCGTTTTCGTTCAAATCTTCCAGGGTTTGAACTCGACGACGAGCAGCCATCCTGAAAGTTTAAACTTGGTGAAACGTTCTAAAATAATAGAAAACGAAAATACCGGGTAAATAAAATAAAATAAGAATATAAGTAAAATATGCATATAAACTCATATACATATATATATATATATATATGTATATCAGATAACTATGTAAATCCGACATCACTTAATACACACATATATCACTAGAATCTATAACCTCAAACTTCCAATTTCAATTCCTAACATCAGCCAAATCTAAAACCTCAAATCCCATCCAAATCAATCATAAGGTTCTTGGAACTTAAATTTAAATATCTACATGACTATCCCTATAATCCTCCAGTTCCTATATTTTCACATCTTATGAACCCACAGATATCTAAACCTACAAGGTCTACAGTATGCATAATTCAAACCTGACTCTGATACCATTTGTAATGCCCCGACGGAAGGCCCAAACCACATGGCCTATACTCCAAAACGACTAGTCAATGATACAATTTTGTGATACCCCATATGATATGGATAATGGTAGGTGGTGTATGGGATCTCACATTACTTGGGAAGGAGAAGTTCTTGCTCTTTATAAGGTTCTAATGACTCCAATTGTATCATTGATTAGTCCTTTTGAAGTATAGGCCATGTGGTTTGGGCCTTTCATTGGGGCGTTACAATGTGGGTTTGTCAGGTGGGGTCTAGCAATAATCTGAAATCTGAACTTTGTCAGGTGTGGGGCCCAACCAACAATCTCACCTTTGAACTGCATTCAGAAGAGGATGAAACATGCGTTTTGATGTTCAAAGCAATTTAAAAATGAAGTGCACTTAGCTGAGTTGTGCATCCAAACGAGGCCTAAGTGATGTGTTTTCAACACCTCAATTCTACTTTAATATAGGGTTTGGCTTACATCCTGTTAAAAAAAAAATGAATGAACAATATTGCTTTAAATGAAAAAATAATTTGACTTTTTCATCAATCTTCCAATTTTGTTCATTTACTTTTCAACAGGATGTATCCAATGAAACCAATCTGATGCTCTAGCAAGAGTTTTAGAAGCCAAGTTGGATAAATTATTGCATGATCTAACCCATCAAAACCCATTTCTGAAGGAAAATTGAAGGTACACATTCAATATTTAATTTACAAATATTTATTTGTAATAGAGATGGTAGATACATCACTCCCTAATTTTTTTAATATATATATTTGAATTGCAGTTGCATTTACCATTGATCAGTTCCAAAAATGATCAGCGCCACCATATACTCAAATTCTTCTTTTCCTATCATAAAAAAGAAGATAAATGTCCAATTGTGGAATACATTCATAATATAAATTAGTGATTAGATTCCAAATTTACACTTATTTTTATTGGCACCGGATGTCCGAAAACATAGTCCCGACTTATGAAGCTGTGAGACAATATATGAACAGTTTCCAAAAAGCTTTGATGAAGCAACAACCATTGATGATGATGACTTTCCCAATTATCTAAGAAGAAAGTATTGGATAATTGATATATTATACTTTACGATGTAGATAATATATAAATGTGGTCAAATACCAAGCACATATAAATAATATAGAATGGTGCAATCAGTCCAAATAAACCAAGTATTTATTCGAATATACAAACAAGGGAAGACAGAGCAAGCATGTTTTTTTAGGATAATTTATTGCTAATAATAATCTTTAATGAGACAAAACCATATTTAGATTGTAGATATATCCATATATCCATTACAGAAAGCTCATAACTATAAAAAGTTATACAACGTGTACATGACGGCCGGGTTTGATTACCCATAGCCATAGTATCTCAACAATAAGAACCGATAGCAATCTCTGATTACTAATCCATGACAGCAAGCAATGTCACCATGAGAACAACAACACAGCCTAAAACCAATAGCAAGAGTTACCCACGAATCTCGGCTGAATCTTCAACTAAGCTATAATCAGTGTAACGCCCCGTCTCCGATGGTCCGGAGAGTTAACTCATGTGATACCCTATATGATATGGATAAGGGTAGGTGGTGTATGGGATCCCACATTGCTTGAAAAGGAGAAGTTCTTGCTCTTTATAAGGTTCCAATGGGGCTCTAATTGTATCATTGACTAGTCCTTTTGGAGTATAGACCATGTGGTTTAGGTTTTCCATTGGGACGTTACAAATGGTATCAGAGCCATCCAACTGTAACGCCCCGTTCCAAGAGGTCCGGAGAGTTAGCTCTTAATACTCAAAATTAACTTAAATAACACAACTATAAACTCCAGAAAAATCCCATAAAATATTAATACAATTAATCAAACCAAAAATCTAAGTTTCTCCATGGCGACAATAAAGAAATTCCCAATAACATAAATTAGAAATTCTCCAAAAACTCGAACACATCCTCAACTCATCAAATCAAATACCCGAAAAATAAATCAGCTTACTAACTACGACTCTCAAATAAGCATTTGTACCCTCAGACACTTATTTCACTACGATCATCACACCTTGCTGAACTTTCTACTCTTGTTCTCCAACTGAATCATCAAAATTATCTGAAAAATATATGGAGATAAGGGGTGAGTTATCAACAACTCAGTAAGCAGAGGACATATACTAGTGTGTAAACATGAGCATTTACAGAAATCAGAATGCAGAACAAAATATTTCATTTCAGAATGCAGAATCAGAATAATGTTTCAAAATGCAGCGTCAGAACATGTTTTAAAAAATGTCAAAGCGATAGTTCGAAAATATTCATAATAAAAAATCCCTTTGGCATAGCATAAACTGAAACATCATATCTTATCTTATCAAATCAGAACAAATACCATGTTTAACCCCCGTGGTAGGGTTGTGCAAACCCCGGTAGCTAACCGAGCAGAAACAAAATGTGAATCTTCCCCTTATTCATTCTCGGAGCCCTGAGTGTGCACATAGGAAAGACCACGCAGAAAACCACTTTGTTTCCAAAGTGGGTGCACCAGAAACAGAAAAGTTGGTACCAACCCGAACAGAGGCCACAGTTTTACACCCGCGGTGAGGTCAGAACGGAACAGAAACAGAAACAGAATGTTATGCCAGAGCTTTTCAGAAATCACATCAGATCATATCAGAGTACATAAAATCTTCAGAACAGAACAAAAATCATATCACAACATAATTTATGCACAAATTTCATATTCGCTCTATTTTTTCAAAGTTCAGAAATAGAATGTCAGAAATAAGCTCATGTCTACACCAGTCATAACAGAAAATAATTTATTCTTAAACAGAATCTCATGAGTAATGCAGAACAAATAACTGAGGCAGTTCAAATTTCTTTTCAACATCAAATATGTATATTTTCCAAAATAACCTCAGCTCATTTTATTTTAAAATGCAACATAGGAACCCCGCTTACCTGAACTTCTTAGCTTTTTCGAAAATTCCTCAAAAACGTCGGACAATAATTAATCGTCACCTATAAAATAATCACGCAATTCTCATAAATTTCCAATTAATCACGTATTCCGATATTTAATCCTATGCTTATAAAATAATCTATTTAATTCCTCAAAACCTAAAATTACCAATCATCACTTTCTAAAATCGTCAATGCTAATTTAATACTATGACTAAATTTACTAATGAAAACAACTTATGAAATTAAATACTAAGTAATATAATTATCCCAAAATATTTTAAAATAAACCATAACTATTATTAAAAAGACTAAAATATATTTAAAATGTAGAAATAACAATACACTAATATTGTTTACTCTAAAAAAATAAACATTTACTTAATAACATGATAAAATACTTAAACGATTTAAGGTAAGTACAAGTAAAAATTTCGTTAATTAATAACAAACAAAAAGCTTTAATCGTAATCTAAAAGTTTAAAATAAAAATTCACAATTACTAAAATAATTTGCTACCAAAGCACACTTTGAAAATCCTATTATTGTATGTAAACTTTTCTTATACCACCCACATAAACCACGTAAAAAAGACCAAAAATAACAACTTGAACACATTCTAAAAGTAAGGGTAAAACTGTAATTCATTTTCAAATACCATGCAAAAAAAATAAGTTACGTAAACTGCAAAAGCATTCACGCAGACTCGGTGCAACAACCGCAAGAACAGGGACGCGAGGCACTCACCGCCAAGGGAGGAGCTGCGCGCGACGCGGCAAAGAAGGTCACGATGGTGAGGCACTGTGAGAGAGAGAGAGAGAGAGAGAGAGAGAGAGAGAGAGAGAGAGAGAGAGAGAGAGATGAGTGAGAGACCTCACGCAGAAAGAGAAAGGGGCGGAGAGAGAGCTCGGCGTGAAAGGGGACGAAAACTCACCGTGGGGCAGCGAGGCTTGCGACGGTCTGGGGTGGCTATCGTCGGTGGCACGGCGAGGTGTGGCTGAGGTGCTGGATTACGGGTTCCCTTTGCGCCGCGGAGGAGACGCCCGAAACTGCCGTGCTTGGGGGAGCAACCAATGCTCTGTTTTTCGGACTCAAAACATTGGAGTTTTGACTCACTCTGTAGATGGTTGTTTCTTAGCACTCTGGTGGTGGTGCAGGTCGAGTGCGGCGGAGAAGCTGGGCTCCAGTGATGGCCAAGAGGAGGTGATGCACGGCGAGGTGGAGTTGTGATCCGTGGAGATGCAAAGCATGCACGGTTGCGTTGATTTCGTTTGGGAGGGCAGCGTGAATTCTGGTTAATGCACGGTGAAGATGGGTTAGCTGATCTGAGGCTCACGAGGGGTGCACTTGTGGCGGTAAAAGGGACGACGGAGGGCTGGCTTATGTGGGGTGACTCTCGGTATGGGAGTGCAAGCAACCGAGGGAGTGGAGGCTGAGGAGGAAGAAGAAGAAAAAAAATATACTGGGCTAAGGTTTCGCGTAGGAGGGCAGCGGCGGAAGCATCTTCGAATACGGAGGAACAAGAAAAATAAAACCCTAGAGAAGTAGACGCGTGAGCGGATGGAGATGAACGTGTGTGAGCATGCACGACGTGAACGAAAAGAGAAAAAAAAATAAACTTACGGGAAAAGAGATAAGGACCGGAAAAGAAGGAAAATAAAAAAAGAAACATGCAGGAAAACATAAACGTGTGAAGAAAATAAAATAAAATAAAATCACTACTCCAGTTTTTAAAATAAAAACTTAAAATACCAAGCTCCAATAAATAAAAAAAATAAACAATCTAAAGTCCAACTATACAAATCTTGGGTCCGGGTGTTACAACTCATGTCAACTAAAATCATCTACAATAACACTTTTAAAATAAACCAGAGTCTCCATAACATAATAACTTATTTGTCCAACAAAAATATCCATGTTCTTACATAAGGGCACATCAGAAGTGCCTCAATAATATACATAAACATTTCCACAAGGATTAGGAATATCCATTACTCAAAATACCAAAGCAACATGAAATATCAACACTACCAAAAAACTCTCCAAAAGCCCTTGTACCCTAAGGCACTTAGTCTTCTATGATCAACAAAGCTTGCAAGTACTCCCTATTCCTAACTTCTAGCTGTTGCATCAAAATTATCTGAAACATATTATGGAGATAAGGGGTGAGTTATCAACAACTCAGTAAGCAGAGAACATATACTAGTATGCAGACGTGAGCATTTACAGAGTTCAGAATGCAGAATAAAATACTTTTTATTTTCAGAATTCAGAGTCAAAACATCTTATAAAAAATATCAGAGCGAAAGTTCAAAGATATTCTTATTCAAAATTCCCTTGGCATAGCATAACTGAAACATCATATCAGAACAGAATTCCATGTTTAAATCCTGTAGTAGGGTTGTGCAAACCCCGGCGGCCAACCGAGTAGAAAACAAAATGTGAATCTTCCCCTTATCATTCTCGGAGCCCCGAGTGTGCACATAGGAAAGACCATGCAGAAAACCACTTTGTTTTCAAAGTGGGTGCACCAGAAATAGAAAAGTTGATACCAACCCAAATAGAGGCCACAATTTTACACTCGTGGTAAGGTCAGAACAGAAATAGAATGTCATGCCAGATGTTTCAGAAATCACATCTTATCATATCAGAGTACAGAACATTTTTAGAACAGAACAAAATCAAATCACAAAAATATAATTTATGCACAACATTTCATATTCACTCTCTTTTGCACAGTTCGGAAACAAAATGTTAAAATAAGCTCATGTCTATACCAGTCATGATAGAAAATATTTCCTTCTTATACAGAATTTCATGAGTAATGCAGAATAAAAAACTGAGGTCATTTCCAAAATTTATTTTCATAACAAAACATGCATATTTTTCGAAATCAAAATCAACCTCAGATCATTTTATTTTATGCAAAGTGTAGTATAAGAACCCGCTTACCCGGATTTTTTAGCTTTTCAAAAACTTCCTCAAAAATGCCGAACAAATATTAATCGTCACCTATAACATAAACACGTAATTTTCATAAATTTCCAATTGAACACGTATTTCAATATTTAGGCCTGAAATGTTGAAATATCTTATTTTAATTCCTCAACACCTAAACTTCTCATAACCCTAAAATCTCATCACTTCTCAAAATTCATCAACATCCATTTAATAACTTCGACTAAAACATTAGAAAACTAACTTATTTACTATAGAAGTGTAACTATAAAATCTAATACTAGATAATATAATTATAAAAAAATTGAGTCCAATTACTCATATTTATAACAATGAAACTTTAGCTTGATAAAAATCTCAGCCCAATAAAATTACTAAGACAGTTTATCAAACATAATAAAATCAAGTCTAATAAAAGGAAAATACACAAGTCTATCACAATGATGTATATCTAATTAATCTCAAGCCCAGCCCACTAGAAAAAAAAGGTAGCTCACTAGATTTAAACACCAATCAGTTAAAATTAAGCCCATACGTATAAGTCTTGTAGCCCATAAAAAAAAACCTTTCCAAAAATTAAAGCATGCTTTTAATAAAAAGGGTAGAAAGGTAAAAACCAAAACACACTCTCCTTCCTACTAGGTTAACTGATATATACCATATGTTTTAATTTTTAAACAACTATCAACAAAAACAGAGGTGAGCTAAGGCATGAGCGGCAACAGCAACACTTATAGAGAGATGGAGCCACAATGGCGGCAAGCTGGGCGGATGCAGTGGACGATGGTTGTCTCGATGGAGGTGCACTGAGCAGGAGAAAGCGATGAGCGAGAGAGAGAAAGGTATGAGGGCACCGTGAGGGAGACAGAGAGTGAGGGAAAGAAAGAACACGAGAAGGAAACAAAAGCTTACGACAGTGAATGTGATTGACTTGGAAGTGCCTCGCGGCTGAGCTATGGTGCACAACGGTAAAAGGATGAGAAGTTTCGGTCGTTGGCCGTGGAGGTGCGACACTTGGATCTGTTTTGGGTGCAGGAAAACAGGGGAGTTCGTAGGTGGTGTTTCCGTGCGTGTGGGTGGCTTTCTTGAGGTGTGGAGGTGGCGGGTTCAAGATGTGGAATTTTTCTATTTTCGGAGAAGCATAACAAAGTGTTTCCGTTGGTGGTTTTCAAAGGCTGGGCGTCGGTTGTTTTTGGTGTAGGGTGGCAATGGTTTCGTGTGTGCTGGGTTGGTAATGAAGACGCAAAGAGAACTAGCTCTGTGGGTGGCTGGGTTGTGGTTCGACGTGGAGATTTGAGTTGCAAGAACATGGTGGTTTTAGGTTGTTTGTCTCTTGGTTGAGGTGGTAGCCATGGTTCACAATGGAGGATGTATGCTCAGAGGAGTTTGGATGGCTGAGGGCGTGAAAAGAGAGCAGCGGCACTTATTCTAGAGTTGAGGATGCTTAACATATATATGAGCTATAAGTAGAAAACAGATAAAACCTAAAGAAAAGGAAGGAGGGACGTGCATGAAAATGGAAACGGCTTGAAACTGTGCGACGTGAAGTTTGGACTCGCTTCCACGGGCCTAGGCTCTTAAGCCTAAAAGAAAAATATACTTGGCCCACGTCTTGGATCATGTATGAGATTATTGCATGGGCTTTTACCTTAAGTCTTGGGCCTCGACTCAACCATAAAAAAAATACACTTGTCCCATAAATTTTCTGAGTGAACATCCACTTGGTCCATTAAAAATTTTAAAATCTAATTATCAAACTTATTGAAAAATTATATTTTGCCAAAAATATCTTAGGCCCAAATTCTCTTCCAAAAATCTTACTCGTAATCCCTAACGATTTTTCATAACTATAAACCCAAAAATTTTGTAAAGCGGCTTGACTGGCTCGGGTGTTACAGTCAGTCTCTTATTTTTAGTTTTGCCAAGAAGGCAGAGGGAAACATGAAGGATTAAACAACCAAAAGACTTGGAAAATTTTCTTTCTTTTAAGTTCTTTAAGAGCACTCCCATTTGGCTACCCATCCGTCCATTTTCTCCAAATTAGAGGAGACAATTTGGAGAAAACCCTTATTGCACCCTTCCATCTAGCTCTCCAAATTAGCATTTAGATTTGGGGAGGTTACAATGGATCCCCATATTTGGTGATTAGCCAATGTGCATCAAATTTCCCATTATTTATTATTTCAGCCCCTTCACCCTCTCGTGTTGAACTCTCTCTTTCGCACCCTACTTGCTACCGAATATCATTCGTATCCCCATCCGACAACCCCTTCAATCTTCTTTTCTGGTAAGTTTATTAACTTAGACATGCATGCGTGCACGCTCGCGCGCGCGCACACACACACACACACACACACACACACACACTCTCTCTCTCTCTCTCATGGGAATGCTCTAGAGAAATGGATTCTAGAATTTGTATGGGTTGATCTCGCACAGTGCTCTTATTCCATTTGTTTACCACATGATTCTAAAGCTGTATGATGAAATTGAAGTTGATAGTGTAGAATTTGGGTCTCTGTCAGTGCTCTTCTAGGGTTTCTATAGTTGGGATTTTTTGGGATTTTGGAAAGATTTGTGTACAATCAATTTAGTTTCCATTCTATAGCTTTTGTGATTTGTGCTTTCTTTGATTTGTACAACTTTTGTGATTTGTGCTGTGTAATGTGTTATGTTCTTTGCCTTGGATTTCATGTGATTTTTGAGATTTGTGCTTTGTGTAATTTCCATTGTTGTATGATAAGTTCTTGTAAACTCAAGCAATTGGGCAAGTTCAGTGGGTTCTTTGGCTTTGTCGTTGCTGTGATATTTGGCTTCCACAGTTGCTTAATTCTCTGATTTATCAACTTCGTGAAGGTCTCTCTATTAAGGACCTAGGGAAACTTCATTTTTTCTTGGGTATTGAAGCTCATTTTGATTCTGACGATCTCTTTCTCTCCCGGCCAACACAAGTATGTTGTGGATTTGCTCAGGAAAAAAATTATGTCTAATGCTAAGGTCGTTTCCAGTTCTATGTCCTCAACACACACTCTTAAACTCTTTGATGGTGATCCATTTTGTGATCCTACTCTCTTCCGGAGTATTGTTGGGGCCCACCAACATGTTTTGCTGTTAACAAAGTTTGTCAGTTTATGCACCGTTTGACTGTCATTCAGTACTGGACTGCTGTGAAGCGCATTCTTCGGTATCTCAAAGAAACATCTCATCATGGATTGAAGTTTACCCCACAAATATCGCCAAATCTACAAGCCTTCTCTAATGCTGATTGGGTTGGTTGTTCTGACGATCGTCGATCCACAAGTGGCTATCTCATCTATTTTGGATCAAATTTAATTTCTTGGAGTTCTTGGAAACAACATATAGAAGTAGCTCACTCCAGCATGGAAGCCGAATACCGTGCACTAGCCAACTCCACAGCTGAACTTATTTAGCTTCAAGGTCTTCTCAAAGAGTTTGGCATCTTATTGGATCAATCACCCATGTTGTGGTGTGACAATATTGGGACAACGTATCTCTATATCAATCCTATTTTTCATTCACAAACCAAGCACGTTGCCATAGATTTCCATTTTGTTTGTGAGCAAGTTGCCCATCGTCATCTCAGAGCTCAGTTCATTTCTGGCAAGGACCAACCAACCGACATCCACACTAAGCCACTTGTTGCCTCTAAGTTTTCCTTTCTTCGACACAAGCTCACTGTCCTTGCAACCCTGTTGAGCTTGAGGGGGCGTAATGATGATGGCATCAATATCACCGAAGATCAAGCCAAGATATCCTCCTCCACAAATCATGACAGACACTACAACACAATTGGTTTTTAGTGACGGTTGAGAAATTGTGACAGTCCCTAGACCGTCACTAAAAGGTATTTTCTGTGACAGTTTTTGGAAACCGTCACTAAAGATAGAATGAGATTTTTTTACATTCGAACGTATAAGACATATGCGTTCGAACGTCACATATACGTTTTAACGTTATGTCTGTTTACGTTGGAACGTAAAGTGTTTTGGTGCAACCGTTCGAATGTTATTAATTTTATGTTCGAACGTAAAATGTTTGCACCAATGTTCGAACGTTAAGTAATAGCATTCGAACGTTTATTGTAAATTTAAATTAAATGACTTTAATTTAAAAATTATGTGATTTTTATTGTGCATAATTTGTGAACAAGTCTAAAAAATTGAATTGTATATATTTATATATACACACTTTGTAATATATAAATATATATTATTGATTTATATATATTTGAAATGCAGTGATTTAATATTAAAGTTGGAAATTATAACATCAAAGAAGATTAAAAATTGAAATTAAAAAACGATAAAAATATTCAATAATATTTTTCGTTACAAATATTAAAAATAAAATACAAAAAATGATAGAACGTAGTAAACAACAGTCAGATGATAACGTTATCTGCAAAAGTCGAACTCCGTACTTCCTCCGTCAAGGTATCAACCTTGTCATTGAGGATAGTTACACGATGGGTGAGTTCGGCAACAGTCGCCGATATAGCCTCGAGCGATCGATCGATCTTATGATCAATATGCGCAGTCAGCTGTGATATGACCGCATCAACCCAAGCAGGCCGCACATCTCCTGCAGATGTACTCGGCGTATGCTGACTAGTACTCCCGACATGACCTGGCTCAGGCTGCGTCGGAGGAACTAGATCCTCTACAGGGGGTGGCTGACGTCCCCTCGCCTGTCCAATGCTACGCCGATGCGTGGTCATGTCGAGGGGGCTCATCTGATCTTTGACCCGCTCCTCTGGCTGGGTCGGCACTCCCCGTGCAAGTAATAGTCGGCTGATGAGGACACCATATGGGAGATTATCCGTGGAGACGATGCTCGCCTCGTAACGGATCCTCTCAAAAATGTGCAGTGGCAAATCTATAGGATCTCCACGTGCCACTCGTATCAAAAATTGTGCCCGAAGCCGACTAAATGTGGTTTTATGAGCCACAGGATCGACATTTGTTGCAACAATCAGGTGCAACATGCGGAAGAAATGCAGCAGATGGATCTGGTTGAAGGCGTTCTTCCGCTCGATCTGCATGCGATCCCTCCCGGTGAGGATGTAGAAATCCTCGTCTCGGTCATCATCCCGAGCCTCGACGCCAGTATCCTCAGCCTCTGACTGGCCAGCATCTCTGGCTGATGCTGGCTCACATCCCCGGCCAGTAGATGATGTAGAAGTGCCTACATCCTCACGGGGTGTTGAGTGTGTAGTCTGAGCACCTCGATGAATCCCGAGGTGCTCGCCGATGACATCTGCCGATACCTCAATAGAAATACCGCGTACAGTCACGGTGTGAGAGGATGCATCTGGAGGCATGTCACACATCCCCATATAGAATTCTTGAACCATTGAGGGGTATACCTTCCCCCTCAATGTGCAGATATTTCCCCAGCCTCTACTGAGGAAAACATCTCTTAGGTTCGTCTGCTGCCAACAGAGTTCGTCGAACTCATTAATTAAGACCTCTCTCTCTACCATAACAGTACGAGCTCCGATACGGGCAGTGTCCGACGTGGCTCCTTCCCTCCCTCGTTTTCGTGTATGCAGTGGAAGAGCCATATCCTGAAAATAGAAAAGGAAAAAAAAAATTATTTACAATAATGCATTTTTTTGTATTAATTTTAAGATGCTCTGCATTAACGTTCGAACGTTTTATCGTTAACGTTCGAACGTTAAAGATAACGTTCGGACGTTAATTTATACGTTCGCACGTAAAATAATGTAAATAAATTTACGTTCAAACGTAAAACAAATACGTTCGAATGTACAGATGTACGTTCGAACATAAGCAGCAAACAAATACGTTCGAATTTAAGTTCGAACGTATTTGTTTTACGTGTGAACGTAAATATGAACGTCCGAACGTCGAAGCATGAATAATGTAGAAAATCACTACGTTCGGATGTTATAATTAAACGTCCGACCGTATGTGATTTACGTGCGAAAGTAAATATTCACGTTCGAACGTATGTCGTATAATAATATTAACGTCCGAATGTAAGACGATTAACGTTCGAACGTGGAAGCCGTAACGGCTCTGTAATTTAAACATCGTACGTTCGAATGTCACGATGAAACGTTCGAACGTTTCGACGCAGAATGGCAGAGTCGACTCAGCCATTATTGAAATCTCGAAAATTTCTCTACAAGAGTCTAAATGCCGAAATGTCACCATGTAAATGAAGTATACACTTCAAGAAACATTTCTACGGTGACTATTCGGCCAATGACTGGCCGTGGTGGCCGGAAAATCAAGTTGAACATCCGGTAATATTTATCCGGTTTTAAACAAAACTCAATCCAAATCTCAATCTAAATCTCAATAAAATACATGATATTTGCATAAAAGATGAATGCCTACCTTTTAGTGACGGTTATGGCGGAGTTGACGGCGGCGGTGACGGAGGCGTGGTGGCAAATAACGGAGAAGACGATGTAACGGCACCGAAATGTCGTTTCAACGTTCGGTTTTGGCCTTATATACACAGAACGTTCGAACGTACTTATTATTACGTTCGAACGTTTTTTAATTTAATTTCCAAAATTTTATCTATAATATATTATATTATAAATGTTTAAGTTATATATTAAGATGTTATATAATATTATTGACAATTAGATTATTGGTTTTTTTGTGAGTGCTTGTTATATTTATAAAGTTTAGCAATATGTTTATATATACATGTTGTTGTGATTTTATGCTTACTCTTGAAATAATTGTGATTATTGTTTGTGAATTTTGTGAATAGTTTATGAGTTTATGGTGTTTATTGATGAATTTAATAAGTAACAATTTAATATATATTATTGATTTATATATATGGTATAGTTTATCATTTAAATTATATTATGCTATCATACTATACAATGTAGTATATAGTTATAGATATATAAAATGTAGTATAGTTATTATACTATAACTTAGTATATAATTGAAGAATTTAATAAGTAACAATTTAATATATATTATTGATTTATATATATGGTATAGTTTATCATTTAAATTATACTATGCTATATCATACTATACAATGTAGTATATAGTTATAGATATATAAAATGTAGTATAGTTATTATACTATAACTTAGTATATAATAAAGAATTTAATAAGTAACAATTTAATATATATTATTGATTTATATATATGGTATAGTTTATCATTTAAATTATATTATGCTATCATACTATACAATGTAGTATATAGTTATAGATATATAAAATGTAGTATAGTTATTATACTATAACTTAGTATATAATTGAAGAATTTAATAAGTAACAATTTAATATATATTATTGATTTATATATATGGTATAGTTTATCATTTAAATTATACTATGCTATATCATACTATACAATGTAGTATATAGTTATAGATATATAAAATGTAGTATAGTTATTATACTATAACTTAGTATATAATAAAGAATTTAATAAGTAACAATTTAATATATATTATTGATTTATATATATGGTATAGTTTATCATTTAAATTATATTATCCTATCATACTATACAATGTAGTATATAGTTATAGATATATAAAATGTAGTATATTTATTATACTATAACTTAGTATATAATAAAGAATTTAATAAGTAACAATTTAATATATATTATTGATTTATATATATGGTATAGTTTATCATTTAAATTATATTATCCTATCATACTATACAATGTAGTATATAGTTATAGATATATAAAATGTAGTATATTTATTATACTATAACTTAGTATATAATAAAGAATTTAATAAGTAACAATTTAATATATATTATTGATTTATATATATGGTATAGTTTATCATTTAAATTATATTATCCTATCATACTATACAATGTAGTATATAGTTATAGATATATAAAATGTAGTATATTTATTATACTATAACTTAGTATATAATAAAGAATTTAATAAGTAACAATTTAATATATATTATTGATTTATATATATGGTATAGTTTATCATTTAAATTATATTATCCTATCATACTATACAATGTAGTATATAGTTATAGATATATAAAATGTAGTATATTTATTATACTATAACTTAGTATATAATAAAGAATTTAATAAGTAACAATTTAATATATATTATTGATTTATATATATGGTATAGTTTATCATTTAAATTATATTATCCTATCATACTATACAATGTAGTATATAGTTATAGATATATAAAATGTAGTATATTTATTATACTATAACTTAGTATATAATAAAGAATTTAATAAGTAACAATTTAATATATATTATTGATTTATATATATGGTATAGTTTATCATTTAAATTATACTATGCTATATCATACTATACAATGTAGTATATAGTTATAGATATATAAAATGTAGTATAGTTATTATACTATAACTTAGTATATAATTGAAGAATTTAATAAGTAACAATTTAATATATATTATTGATTTATATATATGGTATAGTTTATCATTTAAATTATACTATGCTATATCATACTATACAATGTAGTATATAGTTATAGATATATAAAATGTAGTATAGTTATTATACTATAACTTAGTATATAATAAAGAATTTAATAAGTAACAATTTAATATATATTATTGATTTATATATATGGTATAGTTTATCATTTAAATTATACTATGCTATCATACTATACAATGTAGTATATAGTTATAGATATTTAAAATGTAGTATAGTTATTATACTATAAGTTAAGTATAGTAGGAATTGTACGTTCGAACGTTTCAAGTTAACGTTCGAACGTTAAACTAAGAGGCGGGAATTTTCCCGCTCGATTAAGGTATCTGTGTGATTATTCAGACGTTCGGACGTTTATACTATACGTTCGAACATTAAATCTGTCAACGTTCGAACGTTAGTTAAATTAGTGCGGGAGATTTCCCGCTCAAATATGGTAACACTTTCATGAAATGTACGTTCGGACGTTTAAGTTAAATGTTCGAACGTTTATCTATAAATCTACGAACGTTCGAACGAAAAATTGTGATACATTCGAACATATATGAGGAAAGTGCGGGAACTTTCCCGCTAGATTTTATGTTATATCATAAGAAGGGTACGTTCGAACGTGTATTGTAAACGTCCGAACGTTCTGGGCGGGAATAATTTTAGAATATAACGTTCGGACGTAAAAATTAAACGTTTGAACGTTTAAAGTAATAATTTTAGAACTTAATCAGTACGCGCACGGGAGGAAGCGCATTATTTCTTCTTCTCCCGTGCGCGCAACAGAGAGAGAAAGAGAGAGAGAGAGAGAGAGAGAGAGAGAGAGAAGAGAGAGAGAGAGAGAGAGAGAGTTGGAGTGAGAGAGTTGAGTTAGAGAGAGTTGAGTTTTGGTGTGAGAGAGAGGTGAGTTTTGGTAAGATAATATTTTTATTTCTTGTCTTTATTTAAATTTTATGATATTTATAGAATGTGTTTTTGTTATAGAATATTTCTAATAAGTTAGTGTTGTATTTTTTTGAAGGATTGCTTGTTTTGGGAAGTTTGAAGATTTTGATTTGTAAGAGGATATTGTGAGTGCTAGGTATATTTCTAAACTTTATCAATATGTTGTTGTGATTTGATGCTTACTCTTTATCATATTGTGATTATTGTTTGTAAATAGTTTGTGAGTTATTTTAAATATGTTGTGATATAAATTTGAAATATTGTGTTTATTATTAGAAATATATGGTCATTAGGCTTTGTAAATACATGTTTATTGCTTACTAAAGTTTAAGAAGTTGTTAATACATGTGGCATGTTATTTTGTGAATATATTGTGAGTTATTGTGATATAGACTTGAAATATTTAAATTATTATTTGTGAATGACGTTTGAATATGTTTACATTGTTACAAATATATTGTCCTTAAGTTTTGTTAATACTTGTGGCATGTTATTTTATGCTTACTTTTTATCATATTGTGATTATTGTTGGTATAGTTTCTATATTGTTTGTGAGTTATAATAATATGTTGTGATATAAATTTGAAATATCGTGTTTATTATTAGAAATATATTGTCATTAGGCTTTGTTAATACATGTGGCATGTTATTTTGTGAATATATTGTGAGTTATTGTGAATATGTTGTGATATGGATTTGAAAAATTGTGATAATAATATTTGAAATTAAGTAATAACAAGCATAAAAGTAACTCTTTAAGAATTATAATAATTAAAATTATAGTATAACCATTGAAGTTAAGTATAACAATTAAAATTATACTTTAAGAATAATGATCTTGTACACAACGAGGGAATATGATCTTGAAGAAATGTTGAAATTTCAATTTAATTGCTTGACTGTCATAGTCTCTTCGGCCTTGAGACTTGTCAAGGTCGGACAGTTTGTGACGGTTAAGTAATTAGACTAAAATTTAAACATTTCTTCAAGATCATTCTCCCTCGTTGTGTACAAGACACGAAACGTAGGGTCACATAATCTTCCATCCCTCTTTAGTTTAACAATATAACACTACTTGAAGGTGACATTGTTAATTTAAACAACATGGAGATATTGTTGTATGATTTTTTGCTAGATGCGTGTGACATTGCATAAATACCCTTAGACCCGTTTGGGAATCAGTGTACATTTATGTGTCCACTGATTCCTGAATTGTCCAGTGTGGACAGTTTGAGATTATATTATCTGTATTACACATTTTTGTTACTCGCTACTTTCTACGTTTAATATGAAGTTTCGGTATCTTCTTCTACTGTTCTTCGGGTATACTGTTCGTAGGGTCACAATCCCGATATTTGAACATGTATACTTGGAGAATTATGGGGAGGTGCTGCCGGAATTTCTACTAACGTGGAAATTAGTAGAGTGACGAGATTTGTGTAATATGGAGAATATAATCTCGAATGGGATAGGACCAACTACCTTATCAAAAAAGTAATGAGAATTGGAGGCAAGACATGCATGTGAGTTTTCAATGTACGTGTTATTAATATCTGGATGTTTTTAGAAATGGACAAAAATTGGATGCGTCTGGACGATAGACTTGGAAAGGATTACGTACCCTATGCATGTGGAGTAAGAACTTTCATTGATTTTGCACGGGCCTCTGCTGATAGTCGTGGTTACATTAAGTGTCCATGTCGAGGGTGTAAAAATTTGTGTGCGATAGGATTGGATGAAGTAGAGCGTCATATATTTGTGAACGGTATGGATCTGGGGTATACGCGATGGGTACTGCATGGTGAGCCGTATGAAGGGTCAGCAGATGTATTGGTCGATCATCACAATTATTTACGGCACATGGATGATGATTATGAGCATGATGACATGGAGGAGATGTTGGGTGACATTGGAGCTGGGATGTTTATGGATGAGGTTAACGACAATGCCTCAAGTGGTGGATCAGGGACTGATTGTGAAAATTTTCCTTCACTGTGGGAAGATGCAAAGCGCGAGCTTTACCCAGGTTGTACAAAACATTCCAAAATGTCGTTTATTGTGCGGTTGCTTCACATAAAATCATTGTGTGGGATGTCGACGAAAGCAATAAACATGGTATTGGACTTATTTAACGAGGTGCTTCCCGAAGGGTCTGCATTGCCTAAGAACTTTTATGAAGCGAAACAGTTGAGAAAGGGATTAGGATTTGAGTACAAGTCCATACATGCATGCAAGAATGATTGTGTATTGTTCTGGAAGGAGAACGAGGAGAAACAAGCATGTCCTGTATGTGGAGAGTCGAGGTGGAAAGGTAAGAAAAACGTGCCGGTTAAGGTGTTGCGGTATTTTCCCTTGAAACCTAGGTTGCAAAGACTATATATGTGTAAGAAAACAGCTCATGATATGAGGTGGCACGAGGAGAAAAGAGTTAAGAATGACGGGTATATGAGGCATCCAGCTGATTCACTTGCGTGGCAGTCTTTCGATAATCAGTATCCAGAGTTCGGGTTAGAAGCTCGTAACGTGCGCCTGGGACTCACAACCGATGGATTCAACCCTTTTGGGAATATGAGTACAAGTTATAGCACTTGGCCCCTTGTATTGATTCCGTACAATCTTCCACCATGGAGGTGCATGAAGGCGCCAAACTTTTTGTTAACTTTACTCATCCCTGGCCCTAGATCACCTGGGAATGATATTGACGTATTCATGCAGCCGTTGATTGAAGAGCTGAAAGAGTTATGGGAAACAGGGGTTAGAACTTATGATGCATCTACGTCGACATCTTTTCAGATGCATGCTGCGGTAATGTGGACCATAAATGATTTTCCGGCGTATGGGAATCTTTCCGGCTGGAGTACGAAAGGGAAGTTAGCGTATCCGACGTGTAATAAAGAAACTACTAGTGAGTGGCTAAAATTTTCTCAGAAGTTGTGTTTCATGGGTCATCGACGTTATTTACCAGCAAATCATGCATGGAGAAGAGAATGTGCCAAGTTTGATGGGAGAGTAGAGGATAGGATTGCACCAAAAGAGTTGTCTGGAGAAGAGATAGTGGAACAACTGCAACATGTTAGAGCGAACAATTTTGGCAAAGGTCGGGGAAAGAACAAGAGAAAACGAGCCGTATCAGAATTGAATTGGACAAAGCGTAGTATTTTTTTTGATTTGCCGTATTGGTCGTCATGCAAGTTGCGACATAGTTTGGATGTAATGCACATAGAGAAGAATATTTGTGATAATATACTGGGTACATTGATGAGTATTAACAAAAAGACGAAAGACACGATCAAGACGAGGAAAGATCTTGAGAGAATGAGAATTAAACATAATTTGCATTTGCGGGTGGAAGGCAACAGGGTAGTCATGCCGCATGCATGTTTTACGATGACGAGGGAGGAGAGGATTGATTTCTGTAAATGGTTGCAAGGTGTGAAGTTGCCAGATGGTTATGCTTCAAATATTGGTAGATGCGTGAGTCCTGATGATTGGAAAATCAATGGATTGAAAAGTCATGATTGTCACGTTTTTTTGCAGAAGTTATTACCTGTGGGAATTCGTGGGAAGCTGACATCTAATGTACGTGTCGCCATATCTGAACTATGTATGTTTTTCAAGGATTTGTGCGCTCGGGTAGTAAATCGAGATGTGTTGTCGAAATTGGAAGAAGACATTGCTAATATACTATGTAAATTCGAGCAGATCTTTCCACCATCATTTTTTGATGTCATGGTCCATTTAGCAATACATTTACCGCGAGAGGTACTTCTGGGTGGACCGGTGCAGTTCCGTTGGATGTATCCAGTTGAAAGATATTTGGGTCGATTGAAGCGCACTGTTGGGAATAAAGCCAAAGCTGAGGGTTCAATAGCAGAGGCTTATATACACGATGAATGGTTAACATTTTGCTCTCTATATCTTCGTGGTGTTGAGACACGATTTAGTCGTCAAGAGCGAAATGCTGATCTTGCTACTCCGCCTCCTCGTGAGTTATCAGTGTTTTCCCAGAATGTACGACCCTTGGGTGCACAAACAGGTTACGATTTAATTGATGGAGAGTTGGGTAAAGTTCGGTGGTATGTGCTAAATAACTGCCGAGAGATTGATGATTATCTTAGGTATGTCATTTAATTTATTTGAATAATTATAGTTTTCTTTAAATTAATTAGAATTGTTGTGCTCAAAATATACTTCTTTTGCAACATGTTATAACAGTGACCACATGGACAAACTTAGAACGGAAGGCGTAGAAAATATAGAGGCAAGACACGAGGAAGAATTTCCGGGATGGTTTGAAGAACGTGTATGAACTAAAATTATATATATGTTATATTGTGAAATTTTTAACTCTGGATAATAAAATAATAAATATATACTATTTCAATTTTTAGATTTTGGAACAACGTGCTCGTGATCCCGGATCAATTTCTTCTGAATTGTATGCATTGGCCCGTGGTCCCTCAAATAGAGCAATTCGATATACTGCATGCACGGTTCGAGGTTATAGATTCCATACTTTGGACCGTGAACGTAATAGAAAGACTCAAAATTGTGGTGTGTTGGTCGAGGGGAGTCATGGAACAGATGATATTGACTATTATGGTGTCATACGTGATATTATCGGATTGAAATATCTGGGTGGGTCTGTAACATATGTCTTCAAATGTGATTGGTGGGATCTAGGCGGTGGTCGGGTTTCGATACATAGGGATAATCACTTTACGAGTGTCAATACTGCATCTAAATGGTACGAAGATGATCCATTCGTATTGGCTTGTCAAGCTACCCAAGTCTATTACTTGATTGATCCAATAAAAAATGTTGATGAAGATAGTGGGGAGATAACTTGGCGAGTCGTACAAAAATTTGTTCCTCGAAATATATATGAAGCAGGAACGAGTGCAGATTACGAGAATAGTGGAGATGAAGATGACAATCCGATTGTTGAGGCATACCAGGAAGATGGAGAGGGTATTAACTTGTTTGTTGACCTCGGTGCACTCGAGTTGGTCCCCTTGTGTAGAGATGATGTCCCACCCGTACATCTCGACCCGTCTGTATTAAATGATCATTCAATTCAAGTCAGTTTGGAGGAAGATGAAGAAGACGAGTCAGAAGATGAATACGAATCAGAATCCGGGCAGGAGGTAGATAAAGATGATGAAGAAGAGGTGCATGATGATGATGAAGATGTTATTGATGGGGATTCTGAAACAAGCATGGAAAATTCATCTGAAGAGTAAAAGTACTAAATATTTTATTTATATAGGTGACTATAAAATATCTTAAATTTTCATAATTTCTTCTAATTAATTTTCTTTGATATAATTAATTATTTTAAAGAATGCCGCCAAAACGACAACGAAGAAATGTGCCTCCGCCAAGTCCAAGTCCTGAATCCATTGAGGACTCCCCACTCGAGGAATCCGTTCCTGAAGATCAAGCTAACACAGAAGAGAACAACAGCCAGTCGACACCTACCAGTAAGGAAATATTGTCGTTGATAATTATATAATTATAATTATATACTTTTTTCTCAATAACTATATAATTGTAATTATAGTATATCTATTATTATCATGTAGTTCATGCATCTGCACGTCGCGGTCGTGGCTATACACGTGGAATCTCTCTTGAAAAAAATAGAAGGCACGGTAAACTGAAGATCACAATTCCTGATAATTCCACTGGAGGAGTGGATGATAGTGCAGCAGCGCTTTCCTCCTATATTGGCATAGTAGTTCGAGCTTATGCTCCATTTTATGTGCGCTCATGGCGAGATGTTCCGAATGAGATTAAGGAGCACATTCGAAGTCGTGTGCTGGTGAGTTTACTTTTCAGTACATTTTTTTCACTTAGAATAATATATTATATTTTTTACCTGATTCCCTTGTTAGGATGAATTCGACCTCGACTTTGGCCGTAGCGAGGATTTCAGAACCGTGAATGAGTTGATGGCTACACTATTCCGACGTCACAAAGGACGATGTCATGACCACTTCAAGAAGTTTGAGACGTTGGAAGAGGCTGCGCAGTCTCCTTTTCAGCAGATGAAGTTAGATGATTGGAGAAAGTGTTGTGATCTTTTCGCATCTCCAGATTATCAGGTATTTTACATTTATATCTTTTAATTATTTACATTCATATTCGTTTTATACATTATATGTATACATATTACAATTAACATTTTTAATATATTTTGTAGCACTTGAGTTCTACAAATGCACAGAATAGATCCGTTCTGACTGTCCACCATCGTGCCGGTTCAAGGTCATTCCACCGTCTTGCTGAAAAAATGGTAATTAAAAAATTATAGAATTCATTTATTTTCCTGATATTCTTTCTGATAAGGACTAACTAATTCTTTTCAAAATTGCTAATATTGTTGCTTTGTTAGAAACGTGATGATCCTGAAAACTTTTCCCTCATTCATGTCTATGCTGCTGCTCACACTAATGAGCATAGTGAGTGGATGGATCCTGTCGCTGCAGATAATTATGTAAGCAGTTTTAATTTTGTTAAATAAATTTTTTATAGAACATTTTAATAGTTTATTTCTTATTTCTATTTCTTTTAATACGTTACTAGATATTTACGATCATTACCTTTTAAATTGCAGAGCAAAATGTTGGAGATGCAGTCGACTTCTGTGGAATCCTCTCCTAGTGACATAGACATATTCACCCAAGTGCTCGGGCCGCAGTCTAGTATGGCAAGAGGTTTGGGACGATCTATCAAGCATAAATGTTCATCCTCCTCAACCTCATCGGCTTCACAAATTAATAATCTTACAGCAGATTTAGAAGCTGCACGGTGTGAGAATGAGTATATGAGGTCGAGACAGCAAGAGTTAGAGTCTCTCTTAGAACGACAGTCTCATTTGGAGACGCGTTTGCAGGACCAACAGAGAGACCAAGAGGAAAGAATACGCAGTGAAGTGCAAGAGCAAGTGCAACGAGAGATGATGGTGCAAATGGAGCGTGTTATGTCGTTGCAACAGAATCCCCGTGGGCGAGGGAAAAAGAAGAAATAAATTTTATCAATATTTCTGACTAGTTTTAATATCTAATTTTGTACTTTTATAAGACATTGTTACTTGTTAATTGGGTATGTAATATGATACCATTGGTATTTTGTTTTTAAATTTTATGAAATTAGTATTTCTGATCTGTACGTTCGAATGTAAATAAAAATCGTTCGAACGTTGGTTCACACTGTAACAAACGTTCGAATGTAAATACAATTGAATCGTTCGAACGTTAAACCGACTAACGTTCGAACAAAAAACTTGCATTCGGACGCTCCTTCGTTTACATTCGAAATAACGTCCGAACATTAAACGCGCTACATTTGAACATTTACGTTTACGTTCGAACAAATGTTCGAATGTTTATTGTAATTAACGTTCGGCCGCATTAACATTCGAACGTAAATATGATACGTTCGAACGATATACAACAAACGTCAACTTCTCTCATTCGAACGCCAATCGGTCGGGTATAACGTCCGAACGTTTAATTTTACGTCCGAACGTTATTTTCTGTGACAGTTCATAACCGTCACAAAAAAAGGAACGTTCGAACGTTGTACAGAACGGAACACTTCCAACCGTCACTAAAAATATTTTTTGTGACGGTTGAACAGTAAACCGTCACCAAATGTTTTCTGTGACGCACTTTAGGTGACGGTCATGGTGACGGTTTCAAACCGTCACCAAATATGTTTAGTGACGGTTTACCATTTTTTTGTGACAGTTTCCTCTGTCACAAAACACACATTCTGTTGTAGTGAGAGCATCTGACGATGAAGCCATATCTACACAACATGATATTCAGCCGAATATCAAGCCTCCATGATCCATGGAGTTGATCCACTAATGGCTCATCCTTTCCTATTTTATTTATGCAATTATGTTGATCATTTTGTATATGATGCTGTGACTGTAAATGTAAACTGCGTGAGCTATAATATCAAGTTATTCAATATTTCTTTAGTGTTTAACAATAGTGAATTTTTTTCTTGAAATAGTAGATTTGTTGATTTCATATAATAAAAATGTTGCTGAAATGATAGCTAAAGCTAAAAAAAAATGCCTTACACACATGCACCAGCAAAAGATATAAGAAAATTTTTTCAATTAAAATGAAGAAGGCAATTCGTGAAGAAATTGGTGATACATCATTTTGTATAATTGTTGATGAAGCTCGTGATAAGTCAATGAGGGAGCAAATGGCTATGGTTTTAAGATCTGTACATCAACAAGTACAACAAAGATGGCTTTGTGCGAGAATATTGGTTTTTTGACCTTGTGCATGTACTACTTGATACTGCAGCTTTAGCCCTAAAAATGAGATATATGATGTATTATATATATCTTGTCTTAATTAAGGCTTTCAAAACATTCGACGACAGGGATACGATGGTGTAAGCTGTAACATGCTAGGTGGGTGGAATGGGTTGCATGCAAGCTTTGATATTAAGGCTGCGTTTGGATGTTGAGCTGAATTGATTTGAGTTGCGTTCTTTATGAATAGTAGTGAGTTGAGATGATAGAGTGAGTTTTGTGGAGTCTATCTAAGATGAGTTTAAATGTGTTTGAATGTTAATATGAATTTAAATGTATTTATAATAAGTTGAAATTGGTTATGGGTTCCACGTGTAAAGAAATGTTGAATTGAAAAAGATTGTGGGTCCCACGTGTAAAGAGGTTTTGAGTTGAGGATAAGTTTAGTAATTTGAGAGTTGAGTGTTTGGATATTAGATTTAACTTAAAATTAGACTGAACTGAGTTGAATTCAGTTGAGTTTAACAACCAATTAAACGGGGCCTAAAAGATTTTTAGAATAATTAATCACTATTATTTCACTTCTTTATTTTTTTTATATTTTTGTCTGAGAAAACTTATTGATCTTTTTTGTCTGGTATAATTTAGTCCTAGCAAGTTTGATTCAATTTTTTCAAAGTTATATATATGATTTTTATTGTGTGGGGATTGATTGAGCGAATTGGTCGTCCGAGGTATTAATTTGGGTATTTTTTCGAAAAAGAAAAAAACCCGACCTTAGGTCTTGAATCTCTTGATGATGGTCCACCAATGGATTTCTTTTCCTTGGAAAGTGGAAATTAAAGGCGTGACGACGAAAGGAATCAAAGACTTCTGTAGACGTTTGTACTGAGTGGTCGAATTGCGTTCCAAAGTTCGTTCAAAAGCAGTTTTCGTACAATCCCAACACCTTGATGATGGGATCACTGATCAGCTACCCTCAAATGTCTATGCAAAAATAGTTTTTTTTATGCCTTCTCTTTTCTTTTTTTCTCTTTTTCTTTTTTTTTTTTTTCCTCTCAGCTGTACCATCGATATTTATCTTGTTTGGGAAGTAAACCCTCTTCGTTAAGGTTCCTGCTCGGCATATAAATAGACGTGCTTGACACTATTCTCCGACTACTTTCAGCACTACGCTCTGGCTATAATCTAAGATCTGGTGGCAATTGTGTCAATATTGTGCGTGTGTTTTGGGAAGGAATGGAAAAGATGGCGAGAGAACACATAAAAGAGATACGTAGAAAAAAGTTTTCAATCGGAGGAGAACTGAACCCATTGATGAAGGATCTTCATCAGGCCGTCAAAAACCTGTCTGCTGAACTTTACGCCAAGGATGTCCACTTTCTCATGGAACTCATTCAGGTTCCTCACTATTCATTCTGATCTCTCATATGCATGCAAGTCGTTTGCTTTAATTGTGTGTGTGTTTGATCTTCGTACGTGCATGCATGTATCGGTTCTTGATGATGTATATATATTTATTGCTGTCCACTATATGCATGCATGCAGCATCGTCCATATACTCTAGTTTTAATTTTTTTAAAAGGTGGTGTGATAATGAAACGGATATTAGCATGAGATTTTTTTTTTTAAATTGTGTCAGAATGCGGAAGATAACGAATACATGGAGGGGGTGGATCCATCGCTTGAGTTCCTGATAACCTCGGAGGACATTACGGGCACGGGAGCTCCATCAACATTACTTATTTTCAACAACGAGAAAGGTTTCTCTTCTAAAAATATAGACTCCATTTGCAGTGTTGGTCGGTCCACCAAGAAAGGCAACAGGAAACGCGGTTATATTGGAGAGAAAGGTACTGATCATAAATGCTTACATGAAAGTTAATATGTTTGGGAAGTAATTAGTAACATCTCCTTGAAAGCTGTCATGTAATTTGTAAAATTACAATAGTTGCTTGAAATTAGCTTATTCCTTTGAAAAGTGTTCAAATGTAACTTCTAGAAATTACAAGCTTATTCCTTGACAGTTCTTTCTCTCTCTCTCTCTCTCTCTCAATGCTCAAGAAATTACTTGGTCTGTGCCATCATATATGAGATATAAACCTCGATTACTATGAATTAATGCATCATGTATACTGTAATGCGTCATGTATTTTCTTTTATTTTCTTTTTTGGCTAATCTGTGAGAATGGAAATGATATGTATGTTCTTTTATCTCTAATTAAAATACCATATGGTTAAAAATGCAGGAATTGGGTTCAAAAGTGTATTTCTCATTACTGCTCAGCCCTACATATTCAGCAATGGGTATCAGATACGATTCAACGAAGAGCCTTGCCAACATTGCAACCTCGGGTACATAGTTCCAGAATGGGTGGAGGAGAACCCAAGACTTTCTGATATACAACAAATATATGGTTCCAAAACATCTCTCCCTACAACAACAATTGTCTTACCTTTGAAGCCTGATACGGTCAAACCTGTGAAGCAGCAGCTCTCAAGCATTCATCCTGAAGTTCTTTTATTCCTATCAAAGCTGAAGCGGCTCTCAGTCAGGAAACATAATAAGAATCCTAAGCTCAATACCGTTAGTGCAATTGCTATTACAAGCGAGACTAACTTTGTGATGAGGAAGAACATTGATGCTGAGTCCTCCACGCTCCATCTCTCCGCTAAGAGAAAGAATAATGGGTCTGATATTGCAGAATGTAGCTACTATATGTGGAAGCAAAAGTTCCCTGTAAGACTTGAAAACAGAGTGGAAAGAAGAATGGAAGTAGAAGAGTTAGTGATCACGTTGGCTTTTCCCTTTGGAGAGCGTCTAAACATAGGGACTAGTTCACCTGGGATCTATGCATTTCTTCCCACAGAGATCGTTACTAACTTTCCCTTTATAATTCAGGCAGATTTTCTTCTTGCATCATCAAGGGAAACAGTTCTCTTGGATAGTAAGTGGAACCGAGGGATTCTTGACTGTGTTTCCTCCGCTTTTACTGATGCTTTTGTCTCCCTAGTTCGAACTTCTGATCAGAATGTTCCTCCATCAAGTTTGGCTCCCATGTTCAGGTTCATTCCTGTCAACAGCTCTTCCTATCAAGAGTTGAACAAAGTGAGGAATTCAATCAAGGAAAAGCTTGTCAAAGAAAATATTGTCCCGAGTGAGTCATACACGCAGCAGAAGTTCTTTCATAAACCATGCGAAGTCGGTAGGCTTATGCCTGATTTTTGGAACATTTTGGAAAAGGCAGGGAAGCAAGGGGTAAGCTTGTTTAATCTCTCATCCCATGGAAAGTATATACTGAGTTCTTCATTTGATAAAGGGGAGTATGATCACATATTGAGTTTCTTAGGAGTACAACCAGTCAAGAATGAATGGTATGCCAAGTGCCTCCAGAGTTCTAACCTTGTTGCAGGAGTTGCCGAGGATGTGTATTTGAAGATTTTACTATTTGTTGCCAAGAATTGGAAGTCAAAATTTGACAGCACCAAGATGAAGAACATACCACTCATAAAATATTTGGGTGTTGATGAGGATGTATCTTTGTGCAGCATAGATGAATGCAGAAACTCTTATAAGGTGGTGTCTGTATCCAGGCATTCTCGTTATTCTTCATGGCTAATTAATTGGAACTGGGAATTCCATTGTGCTGCGAGTCTTTTTTTTATGCCACAAAGCACACAAGAAGCTATCCGACTCTTTCCTAAGACGATGACTTTACATCAATGGCTTCGAGAACATGTCAAGGTTAGTGCTATGGATGTATATGACTATGCAATTCACCTTAATGGCTGTATCAATAATGACTGTAAGCTCGCCATTGCCTTTGTTCACTTCTTATATCACTCTTTCTCAAAGAGTCATCTATCAAAAGCTCAAATAGATTATTTATGTGGTATTATGCCCCTCGTAAATAAATTCGGGAAACTAATCAGACAGAGGAAAGGGGTTCTGGTCCCTGCTAACCGAAGCAAATGGGCGGGATTGATTGGTTCAAATCTGTGGAGAGGTCAAAGCTATGTGGAGTTAGGAGGAGAATACTTGCGCCCGGATTCTTTTGCAGGTGAATCTTGTTCTGGAGAACAGCTCTTGGAGTTCCTTAAAACTCATGTTGCTACTTCTGATATCCCTCATATAGATCCTCCCAATGTCGCAATTCTTGCTGTTTCTGCACCTCTCACCAAACAAAATGCGTTCTTGCTTTTGGATTGGATTCAAAACTTGAAATGTAGGAGAACTCAAATCCCAGATAAATTCTTGGCGAGCATAAAGGAAGGTAGTTGGCTGAAGATTATTACTACCAATGGCTACTCAGGTTACAGGCCACCATCTCGGTCATTCATGTTTACTTCTTCGCTAGGAAAGGTTTTGCAGAACGGATCAGTGCTTGCTGATATTCCATTGATTGATAAAAGTTTCTATGGTGATCAAATAAATAAATATAAGGAGGAGCTAAAGACAATGGGAGTCATGCTTGAGTATGGAGAAGCATGTGAATTTATTGGGAAGCATCTCATGTCTTTTCCTGATTCCTCCACTTTTACTAAAAGCCAGGTGTTCTCTGTATTGAATTTCATCAGGTTTTTGAGGGCCAATTATCTTGCACCGGAAAAATTCGTCAGTACTATCAAAGAAAGAAGATGGTTGAGGACATCCAGAGGTGACATGTCTCCAGTTGGATCTGTTTTGATTGAGCATGAATGGAAAGTTGCATCTCAAATCAGTAACCTCCCCTTCATCGATACAGGTTACTTTGGGGATGAAATATTTTCTTTTAAAGAGGAACTCAGGTCCCTTGGTGTGTTAATTGGCTTCAGTGGAAGTCACAAGCTTGTTGTAGACAACTTAAAATCACCTTCATCCTTGTCTTCTTTGACAATAGAGGCTGTTATATTCATACTGGAATGTATGCGTCATTCAGGAGATCAATGCAACAAACTCATCGCGACATTGAGTGGTATGAAATGCTTCAAGACAAATATTGGTTACAAGTCTCCAGGAGAATGTTTCTTGTTTGACTCTCAGTGGGCTTGCATTCTACACGTTTTCAACGGTTTCCCACTCATTGATCATGATTTCTATGGAGGCAGCATCTTCTCGTACAGAAACGAGTTGCGGCGACTAGGCATAAAGGTGGATTTTGGGGAGGCAGCTCAAGTATTTGCCCAAAGTTTCAAGCAGCAAGCGACTTCCATGACAAAAGAAAATGTTTTGTCCTTTTTGTCGTGTTACAGACTGCTAAAGGATACTCCACATAAGTTTCCTCCAAATCTTAGGAAATATATCCGTGAAGTGAAGTGGTTGCGAACTAGGCTTGGTGATCTCAGATCTCCAGGCAATTGCATTCTGTATGGTCCAAATTGGCAATCAATTGCCCCAATTACTCTCCTTCCTTTCATAGACGATAGTGACAATTATTATGGCAAGGACATTCACGAGTACAAGAAAGAGCTGAAAAGTATAGGGGTTGTCACTGAATTCAAAGATGGTGTAAAGTTTATTGCTAATGGTCTTTTTTTCCCCCAAGACCCTTGCATCATAACCCCTGCAAATGTGGTTGCCCTGCTGGAATGCATCCGCATTTTATTGCATGATCATGGAGGGAGTTACAAATTTCCAGACACTTTCTACAAAATAATCTCTCAAAAATGGTTGAAGACGAATGATGGTTATCGGCCTCCAGATCAGTGTTGCTTGTTCGATTCTACGTGGGGCTCTCATTTGAAGCGTACGGATGGACCTTTTCTTGATGAAGGTTTTTATGGTTCTAACATTAGATCATACAAAAAAGAGCTTAATGCTATTCATGTTACCGTGGATGTAGAGAAAGGATGCCCTTTGATTGCCAGGCACCTTGATTTCCATCATGAATATCTCACTATAGTTAGAATTTATAAATACTTGAGTGAATTTAATTGGGAGCCGGATACTGAAGCAGCCAAAAGGATTTGGATCCCAGATGGAGGTGATAATGGAAAGTGGGTCAGCCCCGGAGAGTGTGTTTTGCATGACAAAGATGATCTCTTTAGTTCCGGGCTGCAAGTTTTGGAAAAATACTATGATAAGAAGCTACTCATTTTTTTCTCAAGGGCTTTCAATGTTAAAGACAATCCCTCTGTTTATGATTACTGCCAGCTTTGGAAGGATTGGTTTTTGAATAAAAAGAGGAAGCAGTAGGGTTTGCAATGAAGTCCAAGAGCATGCAGATTTTCATGGAGGACGAGGAGTTCCTTGCATCTAGCTAGGTGCATGTGTCTGTGAGTGCATGTTTGGCTAAATACCAAGCATATATGACTCAGTTGCTGCACTGCTGATTCTAATGCTCTTTCCATAATATGTGTAAAATAGCTTGTTTTGTTTACATTTTTTAATTTCATTGCCCAAGCTTAGACTTTAATAAAACGTGGTAGACCATGTACATCTTCATAAAATTAGACACCATCAATTCTCAATGCCTTTTTATGCTCAGGACTACACCTTCAGTTTTGCTATATATGGAGATAGGAAAATTTTATGCAAAAAAAAAAAAAAAAAAAAAACCCTTTGTAATTCTTTTCTATAAATTGGAAAAACCTGATTATAATTTTAGAGGTGAAGGTGTGGATACCATTAATTTGAAGGAACAACATATAATATTGCTAATCCTTAAGACTTGGATTTCGATCCCTTCAAAAATTTAGATCATCTGCTTTTTGAAATTGCCTCTAATGCAAAGATTGTGAAAAACTTAGAACTTGAAGCTGAATTTGAAGGCCATCCCCCTCATTTCAAACCCCCCAGGAGGGGGGCTCGAATTTTTGCATGCCCAAACACCAAGCCGTGAGATCAAAGATCAAACCCCATGACATTCACATCTTCATGTCATGCACATTTTTTCTTCTCTAGGGTTTACTAGCTTTTCCTTATATAAAAATCTAACGTAGAAACTCCCCACCTTTCTCACGTTTCTTTCCGTTAGTCTCATGCACGTCTCTTTCCTCGCATCCTTTCTTGGTTTTTTTGTCTTACTCCCTATATATTTACACGTTAACCTCAAATTTTCGTACAACCCTCAATTCCATGTATATTTATATATCGCACATCCTCAACCCTAGACTCAGTTTCTGCCGCACCACCTCTGCCTTCAGTCCCAAGCTCCTCTCGAGTTTTCCTTGTTGCCGTAAGCATGGTAGTTCCTTTGCAAGTTACCAGTTGTCATTGCAGCCATGCACCACCGAGAACCAACACCTCACAGTCGCAGCAACAAACTGTTGCATTGGGGATGTTCATCTTTCGGGCGACCTCAGCAACCTCAAGCCATGACCCACGCAGTCCCAGCATCACTACAGCCCAGCCCGGTCCTCATCTACTCGGAAAACACCCCGCCAACCTACAGGAAGCCTCTGCCTTCCTACTCCGCATAATGTGCACTGCGTTGCATGCCGCATGAAGCCATCGCAGCCACCGTGACCCACTCAACCACCAACACCGTAAGATAGCCACTGCAGAACAGTCCTCCGCCTTGGTCTCGTAGAACCACCCCAAGCCGTGCAACACCCAATCACTAACCAAGCCCGTAGCGCAACACGAGTTGATTCTCCGTGACGCCGTTGCCCTGCCACCCAAACTCACTAACAGCAACTCCTCTGTGCAACAGCGCACCCTCCAGTCGTCCTCACCACCACGGAAAGCCAACCACCGTCGCCAGCTGTTGAAGGAGGAACACACGACATACTCTGTTTTAGCTCCCGAAAATAGAGCATCAACAGCTAAGTGTTTTTCTCGTCCGAAGCCACCACTCGTCGCTGCCGTACAGACCTCTCTTCTTCTCGGTATTATCTTTTTCCTCATGCCGTGATCACTCTCTCTCCGTTCTCCCATCACTTTTTCTTTTGCTTAGCACTCTCTCACTCCCTCTCGGTTGCTCTCTCTCTTTCTTTCTTTATTTCGTGCTCAACCCAACTCGAAAGCATTTCTGCCGCACTCCTGCTCAGCCGCGCCACCGCAGTCCCTCCAGCCAGCCCCGTTGTGCCTCACCCTCAACGCGTGCCTCGGTTTCCCTTGGGTAAGTACCTGCCGCCGCATGTGTTAATCCCGTGTGTTTGTTTGTTTGGTTTATGCTTATAAGTTATATATACGTACTTTATATATAGATTATAAATATGGAAAGTTTTTGTAAGGCCCAGCCCGTGAGCCCGGACCAATTCGCGTGAGGCCCAGCCTTCTTCGGAATTGCGGAACGACGCCGTTTTGGATTAGTGTTTTTACTTTCTCTTCTGCTTCCTCCCGCTTCTTTCTCCCTCATTCTCTCTTTCTGTTTCTGTTTTTCCCCCCTCCGCCCAGATCTCTCTCTCTCTTTCTCTCCCACGTCTCACTCTTTTCTTTCGGTTTCCTCTTTATTTCTTGTTGCTGCGTTAGTCTGTGGATTCCGATTCTCTGCCCAAGTTTCCTCAAGTTCGGTTTCTTCCCTGCGCAGTACTGATTTCGGTTCCTCTGTTTTTCTCTCCTTTATGCTTTTCGGTCCTTCCTCTGCAAGTCAGCGAGCGATCCCTCATTTTCGTCTGGTAAGGGTTTCTTTCTCACCCCTTTGAGTTTCGGTTTCTCCTTTTGTAACCGTGCGGATTCTGCTTCTTAGTTTTCGGTTTGTTTTATCTTCATTTTCTGCAGTTTTGGTTGTGGCCGTGGGTTTTAATTATTGTGTGTGTTGAGTCTTTGGGTTGGTGCTTTTCGTCGGCATTGAAGCCTTGTTGGGAATTATTGTTGCCGTGAGTTTGAGTAGCTTTTTGTGAGTTTCTGATTGCTGTGGTTTGGCTTGAACTCTGTTGATCGGGTAAGGAAGCCGTGAACCATACTCTTCATGGTGTAAATTTATGTCTTTAATTGTTGGAGCGTGGGAAGGATTTCTGTTGTTTTTTTTATTAGATGAGGTTATGCCTTTTGTCTTTTAATACTCGGGTTGATTAGGTACTGTGTTTCTTTGTGCTGTTGGTTAGTATTTTCGACCATTGATAAGATTGTTACTCTGTTTAATAGTGGGCATTGGTCTTGGAGATTGTTTAGGATAAAAGCAAAGACTAGTACATGGTTCTTGAGTGGGAATGCGGGCTGTTCAATATTATTAAGTAGTTGACTTAGTGTGTTAAATTGTGGGTTTTAATTATTTAGATGAAGGTTGTGTTATTATCGTTTAATACTCAGTGTATTTTTGTTTTATGAATAGGTGCCGAGACTAATAGAGGTCATTTTCGAGGCTTAGATAATACGCTACAAGAGTCAGGTAAGCGGGGTTCCTATGCTGGGTTTTATACAAGCTAATGAGACTGAGGTTGATTTTATGAAAACTTGCATAATTTGTGTTGTGTTGGGAACTTGTGAAAACAAAGATCAACCTCGGTCACTTATCTGCATTATTCATGAAATCTGTGTGAAAAAGGAAAATATATTCTGACATGCATTGTGTAGACATGAGCTAAATTCTGTCATGTGATTTCTGAAATCTGAAAAAGAGCGATATTGAGAATATGAAAAGTTGTGCATTTATTTGTTCTGGCTTTTGTGTTCAGCGTGTGTAAACTATTCTGATTCTGTTTTGGTATTCTGTATTATTTTGATATAACATCTGAAAACCTTTGGCATGTGTACTGGTTTTCGTATCTGACTCTGTCTCTGCTTTGCTCTGCTCTGCTCTGTTATGCTCTGCTCTGTTTGGGTTGGTACCAACTTTTCTGTCTCTGAGTGCACCCACTTTGGAAACAAAGTGATTTATTTGTGGTCTTTTCCTGTGTGCACACTCGGGGCTCCGAGAAGAATAAAGGAAAGATTTCACCTCTGTCTCTGCCTGGTTTGGCCACCGGGGTTAGCACAACCCTACCACGGGGGTGAAACATGGTCTCTGCTCTGTTGATGCTCTGTTTTGATTTGATGATGATATTCAGTTTATGTTATGCCAAAGTACTATGGGTTTACTTGTCTTAAAAACCATCGCTCTGTTATTTTGGAAATATGTTCGATTCTGCATAATAACTCTGGAAAAATATTTTGTTCTGCATACTCTACTTTATAAATGCTCATGTTTGCACGCTAGCATATGATTTCTGCTTACTGAGTTATTGATAACTCACCCCTATCTTCATAATATTTTTCAGATAATGTGGAGAGTCCAAATGAGGACCTGGATTAGATTGGTGAAAGGGTTTAAGCTGAGGAGATGTGGTTAGAAGAAAGACTTCTGATGTTCTTAGTTTTAACGTATTGAGTTTTAAAGTATATCTTTGGGTTTAGTAGGACCTATGGTTTTATCAGTTTGGGTATGTTACTATTACCGGGAGATTGTGGATCCTTTTATTTATTATTATTGCATTAGAGATTGTGTGAAGTTTGTAATGACATTATTTTAGAAGATATGAGATTGATTTCACTTGTGAAGTCTTTGGAGATTATTCTTTGGATGTGTTGGGAGACATGTTTATGAGTAACAGGTAGTGATTCTCCAAGCCACCCGGGTTTGGGGCGTTACAGTTTTAACCTAGGTTGGGTACTTAATAGTTTTGACCTATACATATATATATGGAAGGTAGGTTTAACCTAATGTTTTCGGGTGAGAAGTTTTATTTTTGGGATTTATGTTTAAATGAGTTTTGCTTTAAGTTTCAATAAATATTATATTTATATTTTAATAATATTTTTAATTCAAGGAAGTAAACCTATTTTTTTTAAGAGAGGAGTTTTTCATGACTTTTTTTATGGAAATTTTAGTAACCAATGTATTCTTTTTATTTATAAAATGTTGCTAGTATTTTAAATATTTTGAATATTAATTTTTATAGAGTTTTATATTTATTTTAATACTTGCTTGATTAAATTCTTATTCGGTACGAATTCGTTTAAGTGGATATTGATGGTTTTTGGAAAATGAGGGTATTTTGGAAATTATGAGAATTTTAGGTTTTGAGGAATTAAATAAGTTATTTTAGAAGTTTAGGATTAAATATCGAAATAAATGGTTGATTGGAAATTTAAGGGAAATACTTGATTATTTTATAGGTGACGATTAATATTTGTTTGACAGTTTTGAGAAAAATTCTTAAAAGCTAAGAAGTCCAGGTAAGCGAGGTTCCTATGCTAGACTTTGTATTAAAATAAAATGAGCTGATGTTATTTTTGGAAAATATACATATTTGATTTTGAAAAGAAATTTGAACTACCTTAGTTATTTGTTCTGCATTACTCATGAGATTCTGTTTAAGAAGAAATTATTTTCTATCATGACTGGTGTAGACATGAGCTTATTTTTGACATTCTGTTTCTGAACTTTGAAAAAGAGAGCAAATATGAAATTTGTGCATAAATTATGTTGTAATGTGATTTTGTTCTGTTCCGAAGATTTCGTTCAGTACTCTGTTTGGATAAGACGTGATTTCTAAAAACCTTTGGCATGACTCTCTGATTCTGAATTTGATTATGTTTCCACTCTGTTCAGTTACGGCCCTGCCACGGGTGATAATATTGGCATATGGCCCAACCACGGGTTACAATAGTGGATATGGCCCAACCAAGGGTTATAATAGTGGATACGGCCCAACCACGGGTAATAATAGTGGATACGGCCCTGCCACTGGTTATAGTAGTGGTCTCTGTTTTGAGTGCACACCTTGGTGACAGAGTGATTTATGTTCTGCTTGGCTATCTGCATATGCACAACCCTACCACGGGGGTTATACATGGCTTCTGTTTTGATATGATGTTTTGATGATGATAATGATGATAATTTATGATATGCCAAAGGATATTTTTGAATGAAATTATTTCTAAATCTTTGCTCTGACATTTTGATAACATGTTTTGCTTCTGCACTCTGAGAATAAAAATGTTTTGTTCTGCATTTTGATTTCTGTAAATGCTCATGTTTACACACTAGTATATATCCTTTGTTTACTGAGTTGTTGATAACTCACCCCTTATCTCCATATATTTTCAAATAATTTTGATGGTTCAACTGGAGAACAAGAGTAGGAAGTTTTAGCAGGTGTGATGATTAGAGTGGAATAAGTGCCTGAGGGTACAAGTGCTTATTTGAGAGTCGTAGTTAGTAAACTGATTTTATTTTTCGTGTATTTTGATTTGATGAGTTAAGGATAATTTTGAGTTTTGGAGAGTTTTTAATTTATGTTTTTGAGTATTTCTTTATTGTCCCCATGGAGGAACTTAGATATTTGGATTGATTGAACTGATTAATATTTTATTGGATTTTTCTGATTTTATAGTTGTACTATTTAAGTTGATTTTAGGTATTAAGAGTTAATTCTCCGGACCTCCCGGGACGGGGCGTTACATATATTCTAAAAGGAGGGAGAGAAAAGAGTTGAGAGAGGGATTTATCTAAAATGGTTTTGGAATTAATAGGCAATGTGTTAAGGTTGAAGGTGCATGACGGCAGTGATTTGTAGTTGAAGGACTATGACTTGACTGAGTTGCAAGAACTAGGGATAGAATTTAGGTTTTTTTAAGAGAGGAAAAATTAGAGAGTGGGGTTCAAAAGGGATGTTTGGGAACACAATTGTTTTCATATGTTCACAGACAAATTCAATACTATTCCCAAACTATTTACTACTATTTTATTACTATTGTAACATTCCGATCTCGAAGGTCCAGGAGTTACCTCCTGTTACCTTAAATCATCTCCCATAACACATTTATATATACTTCAAAGACTCCATAAAATATAAATTTATTTTTTCAACACAAATATTATGTTCCTCCTCAGGGACACCAACGAAATACTTGAACATAACAAATTAAAATATCCACAAAGACTCAAAAACATCCATGTCTCAAAATACCCAAAATAACAAAAAATAATAAATTTACTAAATAGGACTCTCCAACAATTTCTTGTACCCTTTGACACGTATTCCTCTACGATTTTGCTAATACTTCATACTCTTGATTTCTAACTGAACCCATCACAATTATCTAAAAAATATTGAGAAGATTAGTAGTGAGTTATCATCAACTCAGTAAGTAGAGAACATATACTAGTATATAAACATGAGTATTTACAGAGTTTAGAATGTAGAACAAAACATTTTTAGTTTCAGAATACAGACTCATAACATGTTACAAAAAATATCAGAATAAAAGTTCATAAATATTCTTATTCAAAAGTATCCTTTAGCATAGTATAACTGAATATCATCATCATCATCATCATATCAAAGCATCATATCAGAGCACAGAGGTCATGTTTATCCCCTGTGGTAGGGTTTTGCATCTGCGGATAGCCAAACAGAACATAAATCACTATGTAAACAAAATGGTGGCACTCATACAGAGACCACTACTATCACCTATGACAGGGCCATATACCACTATTATTACTTGTGGTAGGGCCGTATACTACTATTATTACCCGTGACAAAACTGTATGAACTATTATTAGCCATGATAGAGTCGTATACCACTATTATTACCCATGGAAGGGTCGTATACTACTATTATTACTCGTGGAAAGGCCGTATACCATTACTATTACCCATGATAGGGACGTATACTCCTATTATTACCCGTAATAAGACCGTATACCACTATTATTACCCGCGGTGGGGCCTTAACGAAACAGATAAAAAATAGATCGTAAGAACCAGAACAAAATAAGATACAGAATCAACAAGTCATGCCAAAAATTTTCAGATGCCACATTATATCAAAACAGAGTACTGAACAAATTCATATCATCTTAACAATATAAAATATAGATCTAAAGCATCGTCACTTAATCAATGCAAAAAAAATTTCAGATCTCATATTCGCTCTTTTTGGACATTTTAGAAACAAAATGCTAAAAATAAGCTCATGTCTACACCAGTCATGTCAAAAAATATTTTCATGTTATACAAAGTTTCATGAGTAATTTAGAACACATATGTAACGCCCTGATCCTAGATGGGGTCAGAGAGTTACTACATTTCACTTAAAATCATATATTACAGTACATATATAAACTTCAATCTCTCAACTACACATAGGTCTCATTGTTTTAACTCGACTACTTCAAATAATAACTAGTAGCAACATAAATTCTTAATAAAAATGTCAACCTCCCAACATATCACATCATCAAAGCACAAGAAGTTTATTGAATAAAATTCCTCAATACTCATATAAACCTTCTATGCTTAATCCACTATGCTTAACTCATCTCACCCATGCTCCATATTTTTGATCCTCAGCTGAAATATTCAAAATATCTGAAAAATGTTGTGGAAATAAATAGTGAGTTATCAACAAGTCAGTAAGCAGATAACATATACTAATATGTAAACATGCGCATTTACAAAGTTCATAATGCTCTATTTTTTGTGCAAGAAACAGAGGCTTCCAAGATTTGTGGCTTGGCGGTGGAACAGAGTCATGTGGCTGTTTATGTGTGGCTTTTGTCGTGGTTGTTGCGTCTAAGATGGTGCAAAACATGGTTGTTTGGGTACGTGTGTGGGTGAAAGCATTGGGCTAGGTTTGGGACAGTGTGGAGTAACTAAGCTACGGTGGTGCAATTGGGTGGCTGGTGGTGTTTGTGAGTAGGGGAAGGAAGTGGTGATGGTGGCCTTGCCGTGGCTAAGTGAACTCTTTTGTGGTGGTCTTGCTAGCCGTTGGGCTGTGGGGAAGAAATCAAGAGAGGGAGGAAGCCTGAAGGAGCGAGCGACGTGGAGGAGCTTCACAAAAGGTTCACAGCTATAGAAACCCCTAGGAAAAATGAGCTTGCTGTGACCATGAGGGAGAGCCACTCGGTAAGTTACCGTGCTTATTTCCTAGACGTGGGGACGTTAGGAGGAACGTGCATGCTAAGGGTTGTGGTGGCCACATCTTGCTTGATGGAAATTTATGTAGAAGGTGCGGCGTGATTTGAGGAAACGAATGTCATCTCTAGGGCTTGAAGAAATTTGTTAGGCATGAAAGAGATAAACGTACAGGTCTATATATATATATATATATATATATATATATATATATATATAGCTGGAAACCCTAGATTGTGGTGAGGAAGATCATCTTTTGAGATATGGTCCATAATTTATAGGAACTGAGTGCTTTAGTCGTGGAACGGGTTTAGAAATTTTATTATGAAGATAACTCTAGAGTTGTAATATAGTGAGTTTGAATTGAAGTCTTTCATGTGCTTGGAGTTCATAAAAAGATGGGGCCATAGTACTCATCGGTTTGGATCCATAAATAATAAAAAAAGGGTTTTAACTTAATTATCAACACCAATAAAAAATAAATCCATAATCAACCGTAAGAACTATTGGGTCTATAGCCTATTCAAAATGATTCTATAAATCTCAAATGGGCCTCCCATAATATTAACCTAATTTTTTTTATAGAATGTCAGCTCAGCCTGAGCTTGGTGCTGGGCCCGGGTGTTACATCCTCCATCCCTTAGAAAAATTGTCTTCGGAATTTGCTAATACCACAAGCAAGGCTTTAAAACTTATCCGCCCGAGGCATTCCATGCCTATCCCAATCCTTAGTCATATTGTCGAACCTAATACTCAAAAATTCTAACCCTTTAATATGTAAGCTGGGTGCCTCCCATATTTCCTCTAGACATACACGTTCGCGCACATTGTATTGCTTACCATACACCTTGAAAGGTCCAAATCAAGTCTAAAATATAATTCTGAATTCTCCACATAATGTAATAACCTCATACAAATTTTAAAATAAACTCTCAAACACATTGTAGTCCTAAACACATTGTATCGCATTCACATACATCTAAAAAGAACTAAACACCACATTTAACTAGTCATACATTTTTGAATCACCATATTTAAATTCACAAATTCTAACATGTTTGTAGCCTCTAAAAAATCATTATCACAAGTCTAAACCTCAAGCTCCTAACCAAAACGCGTTCCATGAAGTCAACCAGAAATCTAAACCTTAAATATCATTTTTGAAAATTCACGAAATTCTCAAACATTACATCTCAACCATCTCAATTTTTAACATCTGCAAAATTTCAATCCTAGCTTTCGATCAAACTTATTTACACTGTCAAAATCTAAACCCTAAATCTTATCAGAATCATTCCCTACAGTCCACAGAATAAGCCTACTGGAACTAAAAATCTCAATGTCATAAAAATCATTTTCTTAAATTATGAAAAATCTAAAACCTCACATTTCGTGGGACACATTACATTGGTCCGCAAAAGTTAAAACCTTACATATCATCAAAAATCATATCCCGGAGCTCGCATAATTCTACGACCTTAAATCTCATCAAAATCACTTTAAAAAAACAGAAGAATCTGCAGAATCTCAAACCTTAAATTTAAAAAACTCAATCCATAAAATCTGCAGAATCTCAAACCTTATATTTCATCAAACCCCTTATTATACTTTGCAGAATCTCAAACCTGTCTCTAATACTAACCCCGGTCCCGGATGGGGTCGTTGAATTACTACATTTCACTTAAAATCATATATTACAATACATATATAAACTTCAATCTCTCAACTGCACATAGATCTCACTTTTTAACTCGACTACTTCAAATAATAACTAGTAGCACCACAAATTATTAATATAAACGTCAACCTCCCAACATATCACATCATCAAAGCACAAGTTTATTGAATAAAATTCCTCAATACTCATACAAACCTTTTATGGTTAATCCATTATGCTCAACTCATCTCACCCATGTACCATATTCTTGGTCCTCAGTTGAAATATTCAAACATTTGAGAAATGTTGTGGAGATAAGGGGTTAGTTATCAATAACTCAGTCAACAGAGAATATATATATACAAGTATGTAAACATGAGTATTTACAAAATTCAGAATGCGGATTGCACTTAGAACATAAACTACTATTATATCCCGTGGCGGGGCTAGAGATCACTATTATATCCAGTGACAGGGCCAGAGGTCATTATTATGTCCCGTGATAGGGTAGATGTCACTATTATATCCCGTAATAGGGCTAAAGGTCACTATTTTGTCCCGTGACAGAGTGAGAAATCACAATGATCACCCGTGACAGGGCCATATATCAAAGCAAAATAGAATCAGAATCATGACTAGAAACAAAATCAGAAAGTAATGCCAAAGGTTTTCAGATACCACATCATATCAAAACAAAGTACTGAACAATTTCATATCATTTTCGCATATTCCAAACAAATTTAGAGCATCTTCATATCACATGTACAAATTTTCTTAAACCATATTCCCTCTTTTTGCATAGTTAGAAACAGAATGCCATAAATTTGCTTATATTTACACCAGTCATGACAAAAATACTTTTATCTTTTAAAGAGATTTCATGAGTAATGTAGAATAAATATTGAGGTTGTTTCAAAATTTCTTTGCCATGCTTGTTTCCTGGACGTGGGGACGTCGGGAGGAACGTGCATGCTAATGGTTGTGGTGGCCACAAAGTACTTGATGAAAATTTATGGAGAAGGTGCGGCACGATTTGAGGAAACGGACGACATCTCTAGGGCTTGAAGAAATTTGTCATGCAAGAAGGAGATAAACGTAAAGGTGTATATATATATATATATATATATATATATATATATATATATATATATATATATATATAGCTGGAAACCCTAGATTGTGGTGAGGAAGATCATCTTATGAGATAGAGTTAATAATTTATAGAAACTGAGTACTTTAGTCGTGGAACAGTTTTAGGAATTTTATTATGAAGATAACTAGTTGTAATATAGTAAGTTTGAATTGAAGTCTTTCTTGGGCTTGGAGTTCATAAATAGATGGGGCCATAGCACTCATCGGTCAGGATCCATAAATAAAAAAAATGGGTTTTAACTTAATTATCAACTACAATAAAAAAAATCCATAATCAACCACAAGAACTTTTGGGTCTATGGCCTATTCAAAATTATTCTATAAATCTCAAATGGGCTCCCATAATATTAACCTAATTTTTTTTTTATAGAAAGCCAGCTTAGCCGAAGCTTGGTGCTGGGCCTGGGTTTTACAACATGACTGAGGTTGTTTTTAAATTTCTTTTCAAAATTTATCAGACAAATTTTTCATAAATCAACCTGAGTCCATATATTTTATGAAAAGTCTAGTATATGAACCTCGTTTACTTGGACTTTTTAACTTTTCTTTCCACAACAGTGCCAAACGAATATCAATTGCCACCTATAAAATAGACATGTAATTTATTTAAATCTTCTGATGAAACACACTTTGTGATATTTAGGCTTCGTTTGGTTACTAAATCCATCTCAGCTCATTATTACAATTTTTTCAAATTTCAGTACTAAATATAATAAATAATTCAACTTTTTCAAATTCTAAAATAATAATAATATTAAAAAATAATATTCTAACAATATTTTATCATCTCAACTCAACTCAACTCAACTCAGTTTAACATCCAAATACAGCCTTAAGCTTGAAATACTAAAATAACATTTTTATTTTTTAAATTTTTTTTTTTTATAGAAATCTAAAATTCTCATAACCACAAAATATCATCACTTTCCAATTTCATCAATATCCAGTTAACTTTTCCAGCTAATACATTGAATTCTAAATTATTTCTCTAAGATAAAATATATGGCTAACATATTTACTAAATTAAACTCAGCCCATGTAAAATATATTTCCACTTAATATTCACTTAACAAAATTCCAACTCGATCACCAGTCTATTTGAAATCAAGCCCAGGCTCACACAAGATATTATAGGTGTTTTGTATCAAATACAATCGGACTCCACATCTAACCAAGACCTACTTGAAATAAAATAAAGCAATCTACCATGACTTCCAACTAACTGGCAGAGATGTAATTAATATTAAAAAGGCTTAGAATATTTCATTGGGAGCTATACACATGATCTTAATGACTTTTATGTAATTATATATAATAAGTGGGTAGAAATCCAAGACTAGAACTTGAAGAAAAACAAGTCTAAGAGGAAGTACATCTGGTGAGGGAGGAATAGTGCAAGATCTCACTGGAGGAAAACTAAACATCGTACGACGGAGCTTGTAACGCCCCAACCCCGAGGGTCCGGAGAGTTAACTCATAAAACTTGATAATCAACTCTAACAAGACTAAAGTACTTCCACATTCAAGAATATATCCATTTTCCCAAATCTCAAATCGAACGTAAATACTTCAATTAAATAAATCAAATAAACTCATTTATCCAATATTCAATCCAACAACCCAAATAAAATCAACTCTTCTTCATGTCTCAAATACCAACTAGAAATCATATAACATTAACATAGTCTCCATAAACCATCTAAATCCATTGAAGTAAACTTAAGAAAGATAATTAACCTCCAGCACCAACTCTAATATAATGAAATACCCAACAACAAATCAATGCAAATCTTCTCCATAGACTCTAATACTGATCTTCAGCTGAGCCATCGATATCATCTGAAATATTATGAAGATTAACGGGATGAGTTATCAACAACTTAGCAAGCAGAGAGCATATACTAGTATGTAAACATGAGCATTTATAACAATTGATAAGCCGAACAAAACATTTACTTTCAGAATGCAGAAACAAAACTTGTACAAAAACTTTAGAGCGAACTTTTCAGAAAAATAGGCTTATTCCAAAAAGAAAATCCGTTGGCATTTCTAAACTGAAACATTATAATCTTATAATCTTTTGATATCACATCGGGACAATACCATGTTTAACCCCCGTGGTAGGGTTATAAACCACCATTATACCCGTGGCTGGGTCATATTCCATATTTTACCCCCGTGGTAGGGTTATAAACCACCATTATACCCGTGGCTGGGCCATTTTCCATGTTTCACCCCCGTGGTAGGGTTATAAACCACCATTATACCCGTGGCTGGGCCTTAACAGAAACATAACGGATTTCATCGAAAATCCGGTTACAATCATATACAGAATCAGAACATCATGCCAAAATTCTCAGATGACACATCATATCAAAACAAAACACTGAAAAGCTTCAGGTCATTTCACATGTTCGAGATAAAAATAAACATAATATTCTCATTTGTTCACAACAAAACTTTTAGAATTTCCTTATTCGCTTTTTTACATAGTTCTGAAACAAAGTGCACAAAACTAGCTCATGTCTACACCAGTCATGATAGAAAACACTTTCTCTTATATTGAATTTATGCAGATGCAGAATAAACATTTGAGGTTGATCATCTCTTTCAAAAAAACTAAACACATTTATTCTCAAAGTCAACCTCCTTTTATTTATTTTATGCAAAACTAGTATATGAACCCCGCTTACCTGACTTCTTCGTATTATCAACACCTTGAGCCGGAATTCTAATAGTAACACCACCTAAACAAAAAGAACATATATCCAACATTTAATAACCAATCTAGTAGACTGCTATTTATTGAATAATAAATCAAAACAGTCCCTTCACAGCTCCGTAACTATCTAACAATTAAACCCGAACAACTTTTTCTTCAAATCATTCGCATTTAAAACTCAAAACAGCCACCACTTTCTATTAACACCAACCAACTATAATTATTACCAAAACCCACCACAACAACTCCAATAATTAAAATATAATCCAACCCAAACTTCACTTCCAATCTTCGAATAAAACATTTCAGTGTACAGATCAATACTCTAATCATTCAACAATCCAAAACTTACACAAAAAATTCAATACAACTAGTTCTAAAACACCCATCATTTTATACCAAAAAGTCTCAAATAATATTCCAAAAATGACTCACAAAACACCCAAGATTATACTCCTCAACATCCTTTATTCTAACACACTCCACTGCTCCAACAATTAAAATACATCAACCCACAATAAAAGTCACAAAATTTTCTACTGAAATAATTTAATGGTCTGCGCAAAAGGGAAAAATGATCAAGTGTGTTGCACGGCCAACCCAATGTGTGTGTGTGGTAGAACAAACCGAAGGAAGAGGATAAAAATAAAGAAGATTTACAACCTGTGTAACATCAAGTTACATGAATAAAATTAAGAGTAATATCAAAGAGTGGGCAGATGAGTTACCGAAAACAAAGAAAATAAATCCACCTCCAGGGAAAAAGTTCCAACGAGGGCAATATTGAGACCCACGAAACCGCTGCACAAAGCTGAAACCCAAGGAAGATAAATCACGAAATCATCTAAGAGGCACAGAGAAAACAATGGATGGAAGAAGAAAAGACTCACTGCCGTGTAACCCAGTCAGTGGCGTGAGGCTTGAAGACTCACGAAGACAGCGGCACCAGCCAAACCAGATTTCTGTGTAGAGAGAGAGATTTTCTGGGTGTTTCAAGAGTATTGCAGATGTGATGCAGAAGGAGGTTTTTGTGGAGAAACTGCACAAACCGGTGCGGCGTGGAGATGAGGCGCACGAAATGGGCAGTTTTCGGAGGTCTGGCAGTTGGGAAAGACAAGAAAGAAAAGAAAAATAAAAAAGAAGAAGAAGGGAAGAAGAAGAAAAACAGTGCACAGAAGGGAATTAAATCCCTTCCCAAAACGGCGCCGTTCTTCACTCAATCCATGTGATGGGCTGGGCTTCTCCAACGGGCTGGGCTTAAAGCCCGGTTGCTACATTCTCCCCCCCTTATAAAAAATTCCATCCCCGGAATTTGTCACGAGCTATTAGGATCATCGTCGAATAACTGTGGGTACTTGACTTGCATATCCTCTTCTAATTCCCAAGAGGCTTCACTAATATCATGATTATTCCATACCACCTTAACCAATGGAATAACCCGATTACGTAACACTTGTTCCTTTCTCTTTACAATCCGTACCGGCTCTTCTGTATAAGTCAGATCTTCCTGAAAATGAAGAGGCTCGTAATCGATAACGTGGGTGGGGTCAGGTACATACTTCCTCAGCATAGATACATGAAAAACATTATGTACACCTGAGAGTGCGGGTGGTAGGGCTACTCTGTAAGCCACTGATCCAATCCGATCAAGAATCTCAAATGGTCAGATGTACCTAGGGCTCAACTTACCCTTCTTTCCAAACCTCGTAACCCCTCTCATGGGTGCAATCCTCAAGAATACCTTATCCCCAACCTCAAACTCTAATTGGCGACGACGATTATCTGCATAGCTTTTCTGTCGACTCTGAGCTGCTCTCATTCTAGCTCGAATGGTTTCAATCTTCTCTATTGTCTTCTGTATGATTTCTGGACCCAAAATTTGTCTTTCACCCACTTCGTCCCAATATAACGGAGATCTACACCTCCTACCATAAAGTGCTTCATAAGGTGCCATCTCAATACTAGCCTGGTAACTGTTATTATAAGCAAACTCGACCAAAGGCAAGTGTCGAATCCAAGTCCCCTTAAAATCCAGCATACAAGCTCTCAACATGTCTTCCAAAATTTGAATGGTCCTTTCCGACTGACCATCTGTCTGTGGGTGAAACGCCGTACTGAAATTTAACTTAGTGCCCATGGCCTCTTGTAAGCTTCACCAAAATTTCGAAGTGAAACGCGGATCTCTATCCGACACAATAGACACAGGTACCCCATGCAACCGCACTATTTCTTGTATATAAAGCTCGGCTAGTTTCTCCAACTTATAAGAAACCTTGATAGGTACAAAATGAGCTGTCTTTGTCAAACGGTCTACTATCACCCAAATTGCATCTTGTCTGGTCGGTGCCCGTGGAAGACCTGTAACAAAGTCCATAGAAATATGCTCCCATTTCCATTCTGGAATCTGAAGTGGTTGCAATAACCCTGCTGGTCGTTGGTGTTCTACTTTCACCTGTTGGCATGTTAAGCACTGTGCCACAAATTGAGCAATCTCTCTCTTCTTGCCCTCCCACCAAAAAGACTCTTTCAAATCTCGATACATTTTCGTACTACCCGGGTGAACTGTGTAAGGGGAGCGGTTCGCTTCTTCAAGGATAAGTCTTTTTATTATAACACAGTCCGGCACACAACATCTGTTTCCAAACCTTAATACTCCATCTTCAGAAACATTAAACTCAGGTTTTTCGCCTTTTTCTACTTCTTCAATTAATCTCGCCAACTTAGAATCTTCTTTTTGGGCGAGCTTGATTCTGTCTATCAAAGCTGGTTGAACTACTAAACTGGTTATTAATGCCTGCTGGTCACCTACGACTACTTCAATACTGGCTCTTTCCAAGTCCATTAATAAGTGGGGTTGAGTGGTAAGAGTTGCAATTACTGGTCCCACTAGCTTCCTGCTAAGTGCATAAGCTACAACATTAGCTTTACCTGGATGGTAGTTAATGTTGCAGTCATAGTCCTTGACTAGTTCGAGCCATCTCCTCTGTCTCATATTCAGTTCTTTCTGAGTAAAGAAGTACTTCAAACTCTTGTGATCCGTGTAGATTTCGCACCTTTCACCATATAAATAATGCCTCCAGATTTTAAGTGCAAAGACAACGGCGGCCAACTCCAAATCATGTGTGGGGTAATTTTGTTCATGTCTTCAATTGCCGAGAAGCATAAGCTATTACCTTTCCATGCTGCATCAAAACACATCCCAAACCCAATCGTGAAGCGTCACTATAAACCACAAATCCTCCTCTTTCGCTAGGGATTGTTAGAACTGGAGCTGTCACCAATCTCTTCTTCAATTCCTGGAAGCTTTCTTCACATTTTTCAGTCCAAACATACTTATTGTTCTTCCTAGTGAGGGCGGTAAGGGGAACCGCTATTTTTTAGAAATTGTCTATAAATCGACGGTAATAACCAGCCAAACCCAAGAAACTCCTAACTTCATGCATATTGGTTGGTTGAGTCCAGTTAACTATTGTTTCAATCTTCCCGGGGTCTACAGAAATGCCATCCCTATAGACTACATGTCCCAAAAATGCAATAGACTCAAGCCAAAATTCACACTTCTTCAACTTAGCAAATAATTTATTATCCCTGAGTGTCCCTAACACTTGTCTCAGATGATCTTCATGTTCAGCTTTGCTCTTGGAGTAGATTAATATATCGTCAATAAACACCACTACAAATTTATCCAGAAACTCATGAAATACTCGATTCATCAAGTCCATAAATACTGCTGGGGCATTGGTTAAACCAAAAGGCATGACTAGAAATTCATAGTGGCCATATCTGGTCCTGAAAGTTGTCTTAGGCACATCCTCTGCCTTAATTTTTAATTGATGATAACCGGATCTGAGATCCATTTTAGAGAACACCTGCGCACCTTGCAACTGATCAAATAAATCATCGATACGGGGCAACGGATATTTATTCTTTATGGTCACTCGATTCAGTTCCCTGTAGTCTATACACATCCTCATTGTCCCATCCTTCTTCTTCACAAACAAAACTGGAGCTCCCCAAGGTGACACACTAGGTCTGATGAAACCTTTATCTAATAAGTCTTGCAACTGTTCTTTGAGCTCGGCTAACTCTGATTGTGCCATTTGATAAGGGGCTTTGGAAAGAGGCGACGTGCCTGGAGCTAATTCAATAGCAAACTCTACCTCCCGCTCAGGCGGTAATCCAGACAAATCTTCAGGAAAAACTTCTGGATATTCCCTCACAATAGGAATCTCTTCCAGTTTCAATTCTTCCTTTGGTTCATCCACCACAAAAGCTAAATACCCTTGACACCCGTCACGTATTAACTTATCAACCTAAAAAGCAGAAATAACTGATGGAGGGATACGCACCCTGGAACCCATAAATCGAAGTTCCTCTTCTTCCGGAAACCTGAACACCACTTCCCTTTTAAAACAATCAATACTAGCATAACTGGAAGCTAACCAATCCATCCCCAGAATCACATCAAACCCAGTCATAGGAAAGACTATCAGGTTAGCTGGCATTTCCTTCCCGCTAATAATTATTGGACACTTGAGTAAAATCTTGTTACAAGTCACTATATCACCAGTTGGGGTAGAGACTCTCAAATTGTAGTCCATCTCATCAGCATCAATGGGGCACAATTTAACATAATCCATCGAAATAAAGGAGTGGGTAGCCCCCGAGTCAAATAAAACAATAGCCTTATTGAGAAATAAGGGAAAAATTCTTGGTTACGTCATATAACCCATAGAGATAATAAGATAAATAATCCTTAATTCTCAACAAAGAAAATTTTAAGAGATGGTTAGAGAATTATACCTATGATGACATCATCCTTGTCCTCAGCTTCTTCCGGTGTCAAAGCAAACACCCGTGTAGGTACAGTCCTCCTCTGATTGTTGCCTTGATTATTCGGCCTAAAGTTTTGGGATGGGTTGGGCCTTCTGTTGTTCTCCGCAAGCAATGGACATTCTCTAATGAAATGTCCATCCTTACCGCATTTGAAACATGATCCCACTTCCTTCCTGCACTCTCCATGGTGTATGCGGTTACAGAACTTACAGGGATTAGGTGTATGATTTCCCTGTATCTGTCTCTGACTTGAACTGCTCCCTTCATTTCTCTTTTTCCATTGCCCTTGATCCGAACTAGGAAACCCTTGTGGGGCAGCTCTCTTCCTCTGTTCTTGCAATTCAGCACCTCTCTTGAGATTCTGTTCCGCTAACATTGCCTTGTGTACTAATTCTGAAAAATTCTGAATCTGTAAGATCATCACCCGTTCATAAATCCTGTAGTTCAAGCCTTCTTCAAACTTCCTAGTCTTTTTCTCCTCATCGGGAATTAAGTATGCGGCGAAACGTGATAATTCCGCAAACCTTGCAGCATACTGGCGCACAGTCATGGTCCCTTGCACCAAATTGGTGAACTCTCGGGCTCTTGCATCCCTATCTGCCTTAGGGAAAAATCGATCGAAGAAACTCTGCTTGAATTGAGCCCAAACAATTACTCCAATCCCCTCAGCTTCCCTGATAACTTTCTCAGAATTCCACCATCTCTTTGCTTCTCCAGATAATTTGAAGGCTGCGAACTTGACTTTTTGCTGATCGGTACACTCCAAAACACTAAATATTTCTTCAATGTCTTGTATCCAATCTTCCGCAGCGTTCGCATCGCCTCTTCCATCAAAGGTGGGAGGATGCGTTCGATTAAATTGTTCGAACGTGCAACCCCCACCATTGTCGTCTTCATTCAAATCTTCAAGAGTTCGAACTCTACGACGAGCAACCATCCTGAAAGTCTAAACTCGGTGAAATGTTCTAAAATAGAAGAAAACGAAAATACCAGGTAAATAGAAATAAATAAGAGGATAAATAAAATATGCATATAAACACATATACATATATATATATATATATAAATCACATAACTATGCAAATCTGACATCACTTATTACACACGTATATCACTAGAATTCTCAAAGTTCCAAACTCAACTCCTAACATCAGCCAAATCTAAACCTCAAATCCCATCAAAATCAATCTTAATATTCTTAGAACTCAAACTTAAATACCCCCATGACTATCCTTATAATCCTCCAATTCCTATTTTGAAATTTCCACATCTTATGAACCCACAGATATCTAAACCTCCAAGGTCTACAGTATACAGAATTCAAACCTGTCTCTAATACCAACTGTAAAGCCCCGACCCCGAGGGTCCGGAGAGTTAACTCATAAGACTTGATAATCAACTCTAACAAGACTAGAGTACTTCCACATTCAAGAATATATCCATTTTCCCAAATCTCAAATCGAACGTAAATACTTCAATTAAATAAATCAAATAAACTCATCTATCCAATATTCAATCCAACAACCCAAATAAAATCAACTCTTCTTCATATCTCAAATACCAACTAGAAATCATATAACATTAACATAGTCTCCATAACCATCTAAATCCATTGAAGTAAACTTAAGAAAGATAATTAACCTCCAGCACCAACTCTAATATAATGAAATACCCAACAACAAATCAATGCAAATCTTCTCCATAGACTCTAATACTGATCTTCAGCTGAGCCATCGATATCATCTGAAATATTATGAAGATTAACGGGGTGAGTTATCAACAACTCAGCAAGTAGAGAGCATATACTAGTATGTAAACATGAGCATTTATAACAATTGATAAGCCGAACAAAACATTTACTTTCAGAATGTAGAAACAAAACTTGTACAAAAACTTTAGAGCAAACTTTTCAGAAAAATAGGCTTATTCCAAAAAGAAAATCCGTTGGCATTTCTAAACTGAAACATTATAATCTTATAATCGTTTGATATCACATCGGGACAATACCGTGTTTAACCCCCGTGGTAGGGTTATAAACCACCATTATACCCGTGGCTGGGCCATATTCCATGTTTCACCCCCGTGGTAAGGTTATAAACCACCATTATACCCGTGGCTGGGCCATTTTCCATGTTTCACCCCCGTGGTAGGGTTATAAACTACCATTATACCCGTGGCTGGGCCTTAACAGAAACAGAACGGATTTCATCGAAAATCCGGTTATAATCATATACAGAATCAGAACATCATGCCAAAATTCTCAGATGACATATCATATCAAAACAAAACACTGAAAAGTTTCAGGTCATTTCACATGTTCGAGATAAAAATAAACATAATATTCTCATTTGTTCACAACAAAACTTTTAGAATTTTCTTATTCGCTCTTTTACATAGTTCTGAAACAAAGTGCACAAAACTAGCTCATGTCTACACCAGTCATGATAGAAAACACTTTCTCTTATATTGAATTTATGCAGATGCAGAATAAACATTTGAGGATGATCATCTCTTTAAAAAAAACTAAACACATTTATTCTCAAAGTCAACCTCCTTTTATTTATTTTATGCAAAACTAGTATATGAACCCCGCTTACCTGACTTCTTCGTATTACCAACACCTTGAGCCGGAATTATAATAGTAACACCACCTAAACAAAAAGAACATATATCCAACATTTAATAACCAATCTAGTAGACTGCTATGTATTGAATAATAAATCAAAACAGCTCCGTAACTATCTAACAATTAAACCCGAACAACTTTTTCTTCAAATCATTCGCATTTAAAACTCAAAACAGCCACCACTTTCTATTAACACCAACCAACTATAATTATTACCAAACCCACCACAGCAACTCCAATAATTAAAATATAATCCAACCCAAACTTCACTTCCAATCTTCGAATAAAACAATTTCAGTGTACACATCAATACTCTAATCATTCAACAATCCAAACTTACACAAAAAATTCAATACAACTAGTTCTAAAACACCCATCATTTTATACCAAAAAGTCTCAAATAATATTCCAAAAATGACTCACAAAACACCCAAGATTATACTCCTCAACATCCTTTATTCTAACACACTCCACTGCTCCAACAATTAAAATACATCAACCCACAATAAAAGTCACAAAATTTTCTACTGAAATAATTTAATGGTCTGCGCAAAAGGGAAAAATGATCAAGTGTGTTGCACGGCCAACCCAATGTGTGTGTGTGGTAGAACAAACCGAAGGAAGAGGATAAAAATAAAGAAGATTTACAACCTGTGTAACATCAAGTTACATGAATAAAATTAAGAGTAATATCAAAGAGTGGGCAGATGAGTTACCGAAAACAAAGAAAATAAATCCACCTCCAGGGAAAAAGTTCCAACGAGGGCAATATTGAGACCCACGAAACCGCTGCACAAAGCTGAAACCCAAGGAAGATAAATCACGAAATCATCTAAGAGGCACAGAGAAAACAATGGATGGAAGAAGCAAAGACTCACTGCCGTGTAACCCAGTCAGTGGCGCGAGGCTTGAAGACTCACGGAGACAGCGGCGCCAACCAAACCAGATTTCTGTGTAGAGAGAGAGATTTTCTGGGTGTTTCAAGAGTATTGCAGATGTGATGTGGAAGGAGGTTTCTATGGAGAAACTGCACAAACCGGCGCAGTGTGGAGATGAGGCGCACGAAATGGGCAGTTTTCGGAGGTCTGGCAGTTGGGAAAGACAAGAAAGAAAAGAAAAATAAAAAAGAAGAAGAAGGGAAGAAGAAGAAAAACAGTGCATGGAAGGGAATTAAATCCCTTCCCAAAACGGCGCCGTTCTTCACTCAATCCGTGTGATGGGCTGGGCTTCTCCAGCGGGTTGGGCTTAAAGCCCGGTTGCTACAGAGCTGGTGCAATGGCAGACCTGGTGGCTAGATAGAATCGAGTTCAAGGAAGCACGAAACTAAGAGATAGAGAGAGAGAGAGAGAGAGAGAGAGAGAGAGAGAGAGAGAGAGAGACAGAGAGAGACAGAGAGAGACAGAGAGAGCACGACTTGAGTTGAAGTGAGATTACTGAGAGTTGTGGGGTATGCACGGGGTGCTCGGTGATGGAGACTCACTGTGTAGAAGTGACCAAACATGGCAGCTTCCGCCATCGGCTAAGATGTGGAGCCTTGTAATTTCTGTGTGTCATGATGGAGGAGCAGGTGCTCTGTTTTGAGGAGCAAAAATAGAGCTTGCCGTGTGGGGTTGGATGTGTGGAGGTTGTTGGCATCGAGGGAGAGGATGTGTGACGGTGGCTTGGCTTCGAGGTGCTAGTGCCTATGTGTTTGAAGGACTCAAGTTCGCCGACACAGGGCACCTCAACGCCTTCATAGCCGAGGTCGTTGGATGCTGGCATCACTGTACACGCCGTTGTCACCCAGGTCATTGTCAAGTTCAGTCTGACTGCCCTCAGTCACCAGTTGCAAATGAGGTTGGTACTTTTTTCCAGAGTCTACTTTCAGTTGAAGATGGGGGCCTTTCCAAGGTTTTGAGCACTTTGAAAGAAGCAGACGAGTTTCTTTCAGAATATGAAAATGGTGTAACAAAAAGTAGTGCTTCCCCACCTGTTTCAGGAGGGGGGGGGGAATGAGCATAGCCCTATCTATCCTATACCTCCAGAGGGAGCAGTAGTGATGCAAATAGAGAGCACGGCTCCCAAACGGAAACTATTAAATCGTGGGAGATGAGGACGTATTCAGTTACTAGAATCTTTATCCATTCTTATCTTTTTATTTCAAACTTTTGTTGCTAAGTTGATTATTTCTTTCTTAATTCATTTTTGTAAGACTCAATTGCTTTATTGGCAATCCCTTCCTAGTTTATTTCCTGATCTATAGCACATGTAATCCTTTAAATATGGGAACTTAGAAAAGAAAGGCAGTTGCCGAATTTTCTTAGATGATTTTTTCAAATTTGAGAATGAAGAGATTTCATTAACAGAGAGAGTCTATTGTATTTTTTTTCTCCTCCGGACGTCAACGTGAGGTTGGCTCTTGAGGCTTGCACCATTTTTGGCATCAGAGCAAGGTTTCTTTCCTCGAGGAACTCAGTGTTTCATGCCTGTTACTCGTAGTGGTAATTCTTACAATATGTTGAATAACCAAAATCCAAACACTGATCTACCCCAGCTACAATTGCAGATCACCCAACTCGCAACTGTTCTGGAATAGATCAATCAAAGGTTGGATACGATGGAGGAACGTCGAACTCGAGATGAGTTTGGACCTCACAATAGGAGAGGGCGCAGACCTCCTCCGGAAGATGAAGTAGATGGCAATGAAGGGAACGAAGAAGATGAAGCGTACGGGGAGAGGAACAAGGGACTTGGGGGTCATGAAGTTCGCTTTGGGCGGAATGGCCGTGAATTTCCCAGGGGACGAGGAGAACGTGGCTTCGACCATCACTATCTTGATGAACTAGCCAAGGGAATGAAGGTAGATGTCCCATATTTTTTTGGAAAACTAGATCCCAATGCTTTTGAAGATTGGCTAACAGCCATTGAAGATTATTTTGATTGGTTCTCTGTGTCCGAGGATAGAAAAGTCCGTTTGTCCGTATGAAATTAAAAGGGCATGCACGAGCTTGGTGGGGTAGCATGGAAGAGCAACTACGTCGTACTCAACGTGCGCCAGTGTCTAATTGGGAAGAAATGAAGGAGCAGTTGAAAGAGAAATATTCGCCTATTGACTACGAGCAAGTTATGTTTGAAGAGATGCTGAAACTGAGGCAGGGAACATTGACTGTCAACCAGTATACAGATCGTTTCCATGAACTGACCATCCGTAGCAAGGTGGTGGAAAACGAGCAGTAAACGCTAGCTCGTTACCGCACGGGCTTACGTAATGAGCTGCGAAAAGAGATGCTGATAGCACGACTCCTAAATGTTGATGAAGCTTATCAATTGGCTTTACGAGTTGAAAAGCAACTGGGATTCTTCCACGGTAGACGCATGTCATCTATGGATCCCAGGCAGGAACGCGCACCAACACAACAATTCCAGAAATCACCTTTTCCCAATAACCAAGGTAATCACGCCGTGATGGGTGACCAAAGAGGAAAGGCCAAGCTTACGGGCAATAGACCACAATGCTATAAGTGCAAGGGGTTTGGACATTTTGCTGTGGTATGCCCTACGAAGGAAAAGAAATTGGCCTTTGTGTGTGGAAAAGAACTTAGGATGGTTGATGCAAATGAGGAAGTTGAAGAAGAAGAATATGAAGAAAGTGATGGTGAAGATGTAGAACACTTGGAAGCAACTGATCTGCCCAGTTGTGTGATCCACCGAGTTTTGACTGACACTAAGAAGAAGTTCCAAGGTGGTGGTTCTGATAGGAAGTGCACCAACATTTTCCATACCCGTATGGAGCATAGTGGTCGTGCGCTAAATGTTATCATTGACAATGGGAGTGGAATGAATGTAATCTCTAATGATGCAGTGGAGTGGTTGGGTTTGACAGTTGAAAAACACCCCACCCCGTATCGAGTAAGCTGGGTTAATGAAGATAACCCCATCTTGGTAAAACATTGTTGCTTGGTGAAGTTTGCACTGGGAAGAAACTACACGGATGAGGCCTGGTGTGACGTGGTCCCTATGACCGTTTGTCATTTATTATTGGGTCGACCTTGGCTCTATGACAAAAATGTGATGTATGATGGGTATGCCAATTCTTACTCTTTTCAAATTAAGGGCAAGAAATTCGTTTTAGACCCTTTGCAGATTTCTGAGTTTGAGACACAACCAAAACAAACAAAAAAGGAAGAGGTTGTTCCAGTGCTAACCATTCGGCAGTTTACTCAAGCTCTAAAAGGAGAACAATTAGTGCTGTTGGTAGTGAACCAAGAGGCTAAACAAGGTGATGGCATTGTCCCCAACGAATTTATGAAGATGCTAGAGAAGTTCCATGACATCATGCCAGATAAAATGCCGAGACAGCTACCACCATTGCGAGAGGTGCAACATGCCATTGACCTACTTCCAGGTTCTTCCTTACCCAACCTACCACACTACCGTATGAGTCCCACAGAAAATGAAGAACTAAATCGACAAATTCAGCAATTACTTGACAGTGGATTCATCCGAGAAAGCCTTAGCCTGTGCGCCGTACCAGTTCTACTTACACCCAAGAAAGATAATACTTGGAGGATGTGCGTCGATAGCCGTGCGATTAACAAAATAATGGTGAAGTACCGATTTCCTATTCCCCAACTTGACGACATGTTAGATTTATTGAGTGGAGCATCCATCTTTACGAAAATTGATCTTCGAAGCGGGTATCATCAAATTCGAATCTGTCCCGGAGATGAGTGGAAGATGGCTTTCAAAACAAAAGATGGCTTATTTGAGTGGTTGGTCATGCCTTTTGGACTAACCAACGCGCCAAGCACATTTATGCGTGTCATGACGCAAGCACTCAAACCTTTCTTAGGTAAATTTGTAGTTGTCTATTTCGATGACATTTTGATTTTTAGCCATTGTTTGCAAGATCATTTAGACCATGTGCAGCAAGTTCTGGAGACACTAAGAAGAGAACAGATTTTTGTAAACCGTGGCAAGTGTTCTTTTATGAAGAAACGTGTGAATTTCTTGGGGTTTATTTTTTCAGACCAAGGGGTAGAAGCCGATCTTGCCCAGGTTCAAGCAATTACAAGTTGGCCTGCTCCTTGTAATTTCTTTGAAGTGCGCAGCTTTCATGGTTTGGCAACATTCTATCGGTATTTTATACGGAACTTCAGCACCATCATGGCTCCCATCACCGAGTGTTTGAAGTTAGAAAATTTTTTTGGACTGCTACTGCCAATAACGCCTTCCATGAGATCAAAATTTGGACTAACCAATGCGCCAAGCACATTTATGCGTGTCATGACGCAAGCACTCAAACCTTTAGGCAAATTCGTAGTTGTCTATTTCGATGACATTTTGATTTTTAGCCATTGTTTGCAAGATCATTTAGACCAAGTGCAGCAAGTTCTAGAGACACTAATAAGAGAACAGATTTTTGTAAACCGTGGCAAGTGTTCTTTTATGAAGAAACATGTGAATTTCTTGGGGTTTATTATTTCAGACCAAGGGGTAGAAGCCGATCTTGCCCAGGTTCAAGCAATTACAAGTTGGCCTGCTCCTTGTAATTTCTTTGAAGTGCGCAGCTTTCATGGTTTGGCAATATTCTATTGGTATTTTATACGGAACTTCAGCACCATCATGGCTCCCATCACTGAGTGTTTGAAGTTAGAAATTTTTTTTTGGATTGCTACTGCCAATAACGCCTTCAATGAGATAAAAATGAAAGTGGGAGAAGCTCCCGTTTTGAAGCTCCCAGATCTTTCCAAAATATTTGAAGTTGCATGTGACGCATCGCATGTAGGTGTGGGTGGAGTACTCAGCCAAGAAGGACATCCTATCGCCTTCTATAGTGAGAAACTCAATGAAGCCCGTCAGCGTTATTCAGCATATGATATGGAATTTTATGCTTTGATTCAAACTCTCAAACATTGGCGTCCTTATTTGATTCATAGAGAATTCGTTCTCTATACGGATCACGATTCGTTAAAACACTTAAATGCTCAAAGTAATTGAATGCACGGCATGCTCGGTGGATGGATTTTCTACAACAATTTGACGTCGTTATCAAGCATAAGTCTGGAACTGAAAATAAAGTAGTCGACGCCTTAAGCAGGCGGCCCCATTTGCTGGTGATATCGTCGGTTAACGCCTTAGAATTCGATAGCCTGAAGCAGCAATATTCTACAGATGCAGACTTTGGCGTTATTTGGCACCAGCTCACGGAAAATGCGAAGGCAACTAATAATGAATTCTCAGTCAAAGATGGTTTTCTGTTCCACGACAATCGACTATGTATTCCGTGTGGTTCTTTCAGAGAATTTGTTATTTCAGAACTTCATGGAGGGGGCTTAGCAGGGCATTTTGGTGTTGATAAAACATTTGCCATGGTCCATGACAGGTTTTTCTGGCCTCGACTACGTCGGGACGTGCATAAAATTGTGGCTCGATGTCGGGTTTGTCAATTAGTATGGACTTTGTGCTTAGATTACCCAAGATAGACCTTGGCAGCACCTTAGTATGGACTTTGTGCTTAGATTACCCAAGACATTACGGCAGCATGATTCCATAATGGCGGTGGTGGATCGCTTTTCAAAGATGGCTCATTTCATTCCTTGTCACAAGACTTATGATGCGTCCAAAATAGCGGCACTATTTTTCCAAGAAGTAGTTCGGCTGCATGGTGTACCAACTACCATAGTGTCTGATCGGGATGTTAAGTTCATGAGTTATTTTTGGAAGACTTTGTGGGCAAAAATGGGGACAAAACTATTGTTTTCCAATGCATTCCATCCTCAGACCGACGGCCAAATTGAAGTGACCAACCGGAGTTTGGGAAATTTATTAAGGTGTTTAGTAGCAGATCATACAGTGAGCTGGGACTTTGTGTTACCAAAAGCTGAGTTTGCTTTCAATAACTCTGTTAATCGCTCTACTGGTTGCACACCATTTGCAGTGGTATATGGTTTTCGCCCCAACACTCCACTGGACCTCCACTCTCTAACTTTGCCTTCTAGACCCAGTGAAGCAACGTTGGATTTCTCTAGTTACATGAAGGATATCCATGACGAAGTCAAGCGGCGTCTGACTCTTAGCATGGAAGCATATTCTACCTCTGCGAATACCAGGCGGAAGGACAAACAATTTCAAGTTGGCGACAGGGTTCTTATACGATTAAAACCTTAACGTTTTCCTCCTGGGAGCTTCAACAAGCTACATGCTCGTCGGGCAGGACCATTCAAGGTGATTAAGAAGTTGGGCCCTAACGCCTACGTCGTTGAATTACCTGCTGACTACGGAATCAGTCTTGTTTTCAACATTGAAGACCTCACTCAATTTCATGAGTCAGAGGAACTAGTGCCACCAGCCTCAGATTTATTTAACCAACAAGATGCAGTTATTCGTGTTCCAAAGCATATAGCCCCATGAGATGAAATTGCATCGATACTCGATCACCAGTTTGTTACTATGCGGTGTGGAGGTTATTACAAATTTTTAGTACGATGGAAAAATCGCCCCCAATCTGATTCCGTTTAGCTACAAGCTTCGGAACTCAATCAACTTCATCCAGATTTATTTGCAGCCTATGTTCTTCAAAACTTGCCGGAGTAAAGTTCTTCTGAGTAGCTGGCAATTGATGCAAATAGAGAGCACGGCTCCCAAACGGAAAGTACTCCTTAAATCGTGGGAGATGAGGACGTATTCAGTTACTAGAATCTTTATCCATTCTTATCTTTTTATTTCAAACTTTTGTTGCTAAGTTGATTATTTCTTTCTTAATTCATTTCTATAAGACTCGGCTGCTTTATTGGCAATCTCTTCCTAGTTTATTTCCTGATCTATAGCACATGTAATCCTTTAAATATGGGAACTTAGAAAAGAAAGGCAGTTGCCGAATTTTCTTAGATGATTTTTTCAAATTTGAGAATGAAGAGATTTCATTAACAGAGAGAGTCTGCTTGTATTTTTTTTCTCCTTCGGACGTCAACATGAGGTTGGCTCTTGAGGCTTGCACCAAGTAGGGTCTAACGAAGTGGCATAAAAAGGGTCTTTGGGGGGTGGCACACCTATAAGCAATGTTCTCGTTGATAGAACAATGGCACCTACGATAGAAGTAAAGAAACCTCCAATGGTGACAGAAACAATGGACAACAACAACATAGTTGTTAAGGAGATTTGGGATTTGAATGTAGGAGATGATGGGGAGGAAACCATGGGTTTGTCATTGGTGCCTTGTGAGGAGGAATGTTTAGGGTTAGGAGTGCAGTTGGGAGACGTGTCTAGGGAAAATGTTGTTCCCCTTGTATCTCTTCATCCGATAAACAATATAGCAAGTTCATCATCGTATTGGGTTTTGCATAAGGTTAATGAGATTCAACAGTGTGGGGATTTCATATGAAGGACGTGACGACCAATTTATAGCACTACTCACTGCGATTGAGGTAGGCCACTCGCTTGAAACCAAATCAAGATTTTAAAAACGCTGGGAGTTAAAGGGTCTTTCTCGGGCAATTAATTACGATGCTAAGGGAGGTAGTTCAAGTCGAGGGAAGACTAAAGGGAGGGCATTATGAAGCCGTTCTCGTAAAGGGAGTTTCGGGTGGAGTAGTAGTCTTAAGGGAAACAAAGGGTTGGGGTTGTGGAGATGTGTTCTATTCCCATTCGAACTTGGTGTATTTTGGATAGATATCTAATTTTCACAGGCTTATTGATCATTAGGGGCTCTCTAGTATGGGTTAGGTGTTTATTGTATATGCCCAGTGTACTTGATTACTCCTATTGATATTAAATATAATATTTTTACGTAATAAAAAAAAATCTGTCACAAGAATAATGTTCAATAGATAAATCTGATTCTCATTACAACCCTCCCCCTTTTCTTTCTCTTTTTTGTTAAAAACCAATGCTGAATCTTTTCTACTTCTAATACACAGTCTCTGTTAACTTTCTGTTGGCTAGGATAAATATATTTTCTACTATAAGCAATCATTGACGAACTAGAAGACCTTATCTCAGAGTTCAATACTCGGAGCTCAAAGTGGTAGGTACACAATTTTTTTTTTTTTTTTTGATAAGGAGCTTGAAGCTCAATTCATTCATTAATGATAAGAACAGAGATACAAGAGGAGATTTTCTCAATGTCTACTACAAAATCAGACGACATTAGAGCATTTTTGGCTAGAGCATGAGCCACTTTGTTGGCTTCACGCCTTACATGCTTAATAGACCATTTGACGTACTATTGGAGGAATAATAGAGTGTCCTGAGACACCATAGACATAGCAGACTCATCTTTGGTTTTTGATACAATAGTGTTTACCACCTGAGGGGAATCCCCCTCCAATATGACCTGTGTCAGGCCAAGCTGAAGTCCAAACTTTGCAGCCTCCAGAGCCCCATATGCTTCAGCTAACACAGGATCAGGATATAGAGATATAGTCTTCCTCAGTGCAGCCACCATCTAACCTCTATAGTCGCTGACTATGACCCCTATGCCCCACTATGCAGTTTGTATTTATCAACAACAGCATCCCAATTCATTTTGAGAATTGTAACTGGAGGGGGAGTCCACCTTAGAGGTGTGCAAGCCTCCTTTTGTTGCTGATCTCTCGAAACCTTGCATGCAGCCAATCCATTCAACACTTCTGTAGCCTGTTTGCAAACCACTTTAGGGTGTATGAACTCTTTTTGGAAAATATATATGTTTCTCCTCAGCCATAGGAGCCTCGACACAATGGCAAACTCTACAAGAACTTCCATCTCAGCTGCTTGACATAACTGTTTCCATAAATCTCTTAAAGACATAGGAGGAAAGTATTTCTTTTGAATAAACTTTGAACATTGCCCCCACACATCCTAGGCTGCAAGGCAGCTCCAAATCATGTGGAAAACAGATTCCTCCTCTCTCAAACATATGGGGCAATAGGGCTCTTCAATAACTCTTTTATGGAAAAGGTTTTTTCTTGTGGGAAGACCATTTCTGCAGGCCTTCCATAAGAAATTTTTTATGGCAGGTGTCACATTTAGTTGCCATAGAACCTTCCAATCTTCCTCATCTTTATCTCTACTGGAAGTTTGGGCCTAGAGCTAGGTTATCATTTCCTTGTGTAGGTGATATGCTCTTCGAACAGAAAACTGGTCATTTGTAGCACTTCTCCATATTAATTTATCTGGAAGACTTGAGTAGCTAATAGGAATCTGAGTAATCATCTTAGCTTCATCTTCATCAAACAAAGACTCCAATTGCCCCTGATTTTAGCCCTTAGTGTCTGGATCAATCAAGCTGCTCACTCTAGCTTGAGAGTCCTTAACTTGTCTAACACTGATCACTTTTGTGTCTTTTGTGTCTTTGCATAGATTTTTGCACTACATAAAATTTCTTTTAGTAAAATGAAAATTCTTTTTCGTTTATTTTGTTTTAGTATAGACCTTTTATTGTATCGTGCTTTGTAGGATAATTTATTAATCCAGATGTCTTTTACTTTTTGCTTTGGCGGCTAGATCAATAATCGTTGATCAATAATATTTCTGCATTATTTTAATATATTAGATATTGTTTTCTTTGGTTCACATTTCAAGGAGGTTCGTGCTTAACACGAAATATATTTACTTTTGTTTTTTTGGAATTTGCTCTATTTTATTCTTTCAATTTTACCTTGAGAAGTTCTTAATTTCTATGTTTATGAGATCACTCTACTACTATTCAATATTTTATCATTACTTTTTTTATCACTTTTTCACTATTATTTTACAAATCATCTAAGATCACCTCACTACCCAAACGTAGCCTAGTATCCAACTTATGAATTCAGTGAATTCACAAAGCGTTCATCAAACTTCACTTTTCATATGAGTTATTTTATTTTCAAGTCGGTGTTAGAATATGTCATTAACATCACTTAAATGGTAAGATTATCTGTTAAGATTCAAATTTTTAATTTTTTCAAATCAAATTATGTTATGTAAGCACTTTATTTGGTATGTTATCCATACCAGCTTATAAATAGAATTAAAAGTGTTCGTTCTTTTTTTCTTATATATACTTCAGCCATTGACTTAATCATATTGTTTCCTAAAATCTCAGCATCGAGTCAGCTTATTTTGCAAGACCTAGAATAAGAAAGATTATGACCTCCAAAAGAAAAGAGAAGGGTGGTTGGCAATAACAAATGTGGTCAAATACCAAGCACGTATAAATAATATAGAATGGTGCAATCAGTCCAAATAAACCAAGTATTTATTTTAGTATACAAACAAGGGAAGACAGAGCAAGAATGGTTTTTGTTTTGAGGATAATTTATTGCTAATATTGCGATCGATTAGAAATAATCTTTAATGAAACAAAACCGTATTTAGATTGTAGATTGTAGGGGCCTGTCGCCCAGCCCTACTCCTAACATATGTCCTTGACAGGAAGCTCATAACTATAAAAAGTTATACTAAGAGTACATGACGGCCGGGTTTGATTACCCATAGCCATATATCTCAACAATAAGAATCGATAGCAATCTTTGATTATTAATCCGTGACAGCAAGCAATGTCACCATGAGTACAACAGCACAACCTAAAACTGATAGCATGATCAGATGCTATTTCCAAAAATAATTAAAAAATAATTCCCTTAACTTTTTCTCTGCAACCAGCCAACTAGATGCTAAAGAAATAGAACATGAACAATCCAGAAAAATCTGCAGCTACTAAAGAAAAAAGGAAAGAAAAGATAACAAGAGTTACCCACGAATCTCGGCTGAATCTTCACCTAACCTATAATTGGTCTCTTATTTTTTAGTTTTGCCCAAGAAGGCAGAGGGAAACATGAAGGATTAAACAATCAAAAGACTTGGAGAAATTTTCTTTCTTTTAAGTTCTTTAAGAGCACTCCCATTCGGCTACCCATCCGTCCATTTTCTCCAAATTAGAGGAGACAATTTGGGAAAAATCCTTTTTGCACCCTCCCATCCATCTCCCCAAATTTTAGATCTGGGGATGCTATAGTGGATCCCCATATTTGGCATGCCAATGTGCATCCCATTTCCCATTATTTATTATTTCTGCCTCTTCACCCTCCTGTGTTGAACTCTCTCTTGCACCTTACTTGCTACTAAATATCATTTGCATCCCCATTCGACAACCCTTCTGATATGAACCCATGAGAATGAAATCCCTTGAATCTCCAATCAATAAAAAACTCACCTAAGAAAGCCAAAATCAAGTCAATGGATGGAGAACCTAGACCCGTTGAGAACTCGTTTCAAAAACCTAGATTATATTAAAATCTAGACCCGTTGAAGAACCTGTCTCAAGACCCCAGATTACAAGGAGGAATGCTACAAAGGTTGTGATTTACCTTTGATAAGTTCAAAAGTTCAATCAAGAACAAGAGTAAACTTAACTCAAAATGAATAAATTTATCAAATTTCATAAACTTCTTAAAATGAGGCTGCAAAGAGTATTTAAACCAAAATCTAATTAAACCTAACTAAAATAAAACCATTTCTCCCAAAAATACCTCTAGATGAATAGTGCCGCAGCTACAGAACCGCGGCTGCAGTAACTCGCTACAGCACATCTTTAAACCCTAGTTTCTAAAAAGTAATTTTCCAAATAAGCCATTGGCCAAGATACAAGACATTTTCAAAAACCCTAATTCATAAGAAATAAGACATATATGGGCCAAACATCCTCAGGCTCACTTATTATAAACTAATAAAATAAATCATTTAACAAATTGAAAGCCTTCAATAACAATAGGCCCAAACAATAACTCTAAGTCATGTCTTTCACAGCTTGTATCAAGTGGATCAAAACTGGTGCTCATTCTCTCAAGCTCATCTTGAGTGTTGGGCTCTTGTTAGCTTCATCCCAAGTGGATTGCTCCAATCCTTGCATTGCCTATTTGATCTTCTTAGCTTTTGACCTTGTAATTGGCTCATCTGGAATTTGCAAAAGATCTTTAAGACTAGGTCCATCTTTGTGCCCATCATTCCCCCTCTCCTCAAAAGGATTCGATCTCGAATCTCTACCTACATCAAAGGGAAAAATATTAGTAACATTGAAAATAGCAAAAACATGATACTTACCTGGAAGATTCATTTGATATGCATTATCATTAATTTGTTAAAGAATTTGAAAAAGTCCATCAAAGCTACTCATGTCATCAACATGTAACGGCATTAAATCTAAAGGAGTAAATGGATTAAGTCTATAAACAATTTCAAAAAGTGAAAATTTAGTAGTAGCATGAACACTCCAATTATATGTAAACTTAATGAATGGCAAACAATACTCCAACAAATGTTCATGAAGCACATCTAAAGTCTTCCTCACACCAAAATGACCACTCTAATTATATGCAAACTCAATCAAAGGCAAATGGTACTCCCACAAACGTTCATGCAACACGTCAAAAATCTTTTTTACACCAAAATGACTACTCTTATTATATGCAAACTCAATGAAAGGCAACTGATACTCCAGCAAACGTTCATGCAACAAGTCAATAAATGGCAAATGATACTCCTACAAACGTTCATAGAACACGTCTAAAATCATTTTAACACCATAATGACCCAACAAACCACATCCATTCACTAGCATCTCACGCATAAGATTAGTAGGCTCACAAAGTTTATTCTCTTTAAACAAATACCAATCTAGTCTATAGCACTTACCAAACAATGCCTTCTCACATGCTCCATACACACTAGCAAAGTCATCATCATTAGCATGCAATTTCTTATCATATTCAAATCTCAATAACTTTGTATATAAAATGAAGACAAGGGCATACCTTCTTGCTAAAGCATCAACCACAAAATTTTCCTTACCTTGTGTGTATTTGATTACACTAGGAAAAGTCTCAATATAGTCCTCTCACTTAGCATGCATTCTAGTCAACAACTTACCTTATCCCTTCAAGTGTGTCAATGACTCATGTTCTTCAAAGAAAGGTCGGGTAGAAATTGTCACACTTGGCTCAAAATCAATGTAATACTCTATCTCTATAATAGGTGGCAATCTACTAAACACACCGCAAGGAATCATGACCTCACATCCATTCAACAAAGAAACAACAACATTAGGCAAAGAAACGTTAAATTCGTTAATATAAAAGTTTTCCTTAGCATAAAAACTCACTTTTATTTTTCTGTTTCTCTGCAATCTCTCTTTCTTTTTCCTCTCGTGGCTCTACTTTTTTTTCTTGACTCTCAGCCACCTTTCTATTTTCTTTTTCACTCTCTTTCTCTTGATGTTTCGGCCTCATTCTCTTTTTCCCTCTCACTCTCTTTCTCCTTTTCTGTTTCGGCCTCATTCTATTTTTTCCTCTCACTCTCATTCTCATTTTCACTCTTTTTTTTTTCACTCTCCTCTTTTTATGAACTCTCGGCCTCACAATTATTTTTCAACTCATTCTCTCTTTTTCTTGAGGTTTCAACCTTACCTTCATCTTTTTTTCTCTCTCATTTTTCTATCTCTCTTCTTTTCAGTCTCTCTATTTCTTTTTTCCTCAATCTCATCCTCACTTTTACTCCCTCTTTTTTTATCAATCTCACTTTTCAGTTTTGGTTAGTCTTCATGGACCTGTGTTAGAGTTAAATGAGCAAGTTTGATTGTTTTTCCATAATTTTCAAAACTGTACATGTTTCTTAACCCATCATGGATCACCTTCCTATCATACTGCCATGGCTTCCCCAACAAAATATGGCCAATATGCATAGACACTACATCACAAATCACCATGTCCTGGTATTTTCCAATTGAAAAATAAACTAGTACTTGCTTATTTACCCTTGTCAATGGACAGCAAAGCTGTCCATAATCTATCTTCTTTCCTTATTGTTATCTTTACTTCCGTTACTTAGGCTTGTACAGTTAGCATATTAACAAAATAGATAGTTTCCTTATAGGGATAAGAATGCTAGAATCACTCGGAAATTTATTTCCTCCCATGTATAGTTCTCTTGTAATATGCTATATATAATATAGAGATCACTCAAAGGCCACTCGATTCGGCCATTCAAACAGAACTCTAACCTATTTTGACATGGTATCAAGAGCCGGTTGAAATTTTTTTCTCCTCTCGGTTTCGTTGTCGCCCGTGTGAATTTTCTTTCTCGGTCCCGTCTGTCGGCGTCGTCTGAGTCTCGGCAGCGCATCTCGGCATCTTTCGGCATTCTGTTTCTACGGGAGTCATTGTCGGCAGAGTCTGTCTCGTTTTTGATCCTTTTCGGCTTCTTCTCCCTCCATCGGCGCGATCTGCTTCTGGAGTCGTGACTTTCGGCAGGTTCTGTTCTAAGGTCTGGGTATCTCTTTGTTTGCTTTCTTTCGGCGTTTTTCGGTTTCAGTTATTTGGCTTGGGTGGTTTCGGCATTTGTTTGGTCTGGGTATTAATTTTTAGCTTCTATCGGCAGCAGTCCTCTATTGGCTCATCTATTTTTTTCTGGATTTTTTTTGCTTCATCTTGGGGTTAATTATTTGCAATGGACTCTACACCTATGTGTGTCAAATTTACAGGCAAAAATTATTCTACTTGGGCTTTTCAGTTTGAACTTTTCCTCAAGGGAAAAGATCTTTGGGGCCATATTGATGGCAAGGATGTTGCACAAACATCCAATACTGACAAATCCAAAGATGTCGTGTCTTCCCCTTCTTGGGATGTGCTTGACGCTCGGATCATGTCTTGGCTTCTTGGTTCGATGGAGCCACATATTGTCACTAACTTGCGGGCTCATCGCTCCGCTCAGTCCATGTGGAATTACTTGAAGCAGGTTTATCATCAAGATAATGATGCTCGTCGCTTTCAGTTGGAACATGCGATTGCCATGTTTCAACATGGTAGTCTGTCTATTCAAGATTACTACTCGGCATTTTTGACACTTTGGCATGAATATACTGATTTAGTTATCGCAGATGTTCCTGTTGCCGCACTTTCGACTATTCAGAAGCTTCATGCGACTAGCCGGCGTGATCAGTTTCTTATGAAACTACGCCCGGAATATGAATCTGTTCGTTCTTCTCTACTGAACAGATCTCCTGTTCCCTCTTTGGATATCTGTTTTGGTGAGTTACTTCGCGAAGAACAACGTCTTAGTACTCAAGCTATTCTAGAGCAAACTCATGGTAGTTCCGGGACGGCAACTGTGGCTTATGCTGCCCAAGGACAAGGATCATTTATGACTTCTAAAAATTTGCAGTGTTTCTGCTGCAAGGCATATGGGCATATTGCTGCTAATTGTCCTAAAAAATATTGTTCTTATTGTAAGAAAAAGGGTCATATTATCAAAGAATGTCGTATCCGCCCTCAGCATCGTCAGGCTCAAGCATTTCAGACTTCTGTTTCTGTTTCTCCAGTGCCGACTTCTGCAGCACATGATTCTTCCTCAGGTGCTTCTTCTGATCTGTCATCTCCTGCAGCAACTTATTGCACCCCTGAAATGGTGCAACAAATGCTCATTTCAGCATTATCTGCGATGGGGTTTCAAGGTAAAAATTCTTCTAAACTCTGGTACGTAGACTCAGGAGCTTCTAATCACATGACGAATACGCCAACCGCTCTGTGTCATGTTCGGCCCTATGCTGGTCAATCTGCTATTCAAACTGCCAATGGTAGTTCTTTGCCAATCGCTGCTGTCGGCGATGCTTCTTCTACATTTACTGATGTGTTTCTTGCTCCTCAACTTTCCACGAATCTTATTTCTGTTGGTCAATTAGTGGATAACAATTGCGCTGTTAATTTTTCTGGTGATGGTTGTGTTGTGCAGGACCAGGTAACGGGGGAGCCGATCGCGAAGGGACCTAAAGTGGGACGTCTGTTTCCACTATTTTTACCTGTTCCAGCACTTTCTTCAGTTTCTTCTATTAAGTCTTTTGCTTGTAATAAAGTTCCTAATCTGAGTATGGTGTGGCATCGTCGTTTAGGTCATCCCAATACTCAGATCTTATCTCATGTATTGCACTCTGGTTTTCTTGGTAATAAAGAATGTTCCTCTTTATCTTTTGAGTGTGATTCTTGTAAACTTGGTAAAAGCAAAACTCTTCCATTTCCTTTGCATGCTAGTAGAGCGTCTCACTGCTTTGATCTTATCCATAGTGATGTTTGGGGACCTTCCCCAGTTAGTTCACATGAGAAATTTAAATATTATGTGACTTTCATTGATGATTATAGCAGATTTACCTGGGTTTATTTTCTTCGTTCTAAATCTGAGGTTTTCCGTACTTTCACTGCGTTCTTAGCGTATGTTGACACTCAATTTTCTGCGACTATTAAGACATTACGCACAGATTCTGGTGGTGAATATTTGTCTAATGAGTTTCAGGCTTTCTTGGCTTCTAAAGGTATTATTCATCAACGTTCATGTCCCGCTACTCCTCAACAAAATGGAGTAGCCGAACGCAAAAATCGCACTCTTCTTGACGTGGTTCGTACTCTCTTGTTAGAATCCTCTGTTCCATCCATGTTCTGGGTTGAGGCCCTGAAACTACTGCTCATTTGATTAATCGTTTACCTTCCCAAGTCTTACACATGGAGTCTCCCTATTTCCGCTTATTCGGTATGGTGTATACTAGACGCTCCCGCCCACAGTCTCTTCCCGTGGCTCACCCGATATCTGATCCTAACATGCTCCAGAACCAGTCAGTTGCAGCATCTCCAGAGCCCTTGGTACGTCGCTCTTCTCGAGTGTCTGTACCTCCAAATAGGTATGGTTTTCCTTCTGGGTCCTCTATTTCAGCCCTTACTGCTGCATTATCCAATTTTGATATTCCCACATGCTACTCACAAGCTGCCAAGCTTGACTGTTGGCGACAAGCTATGCAGGAAGAAATTGCCGCTCTAGAGGCCAATCATACCTGGGACATTGAGCCATGTCCTCCAACAATTGTTCCTCTGGGTTGCAAATGGGTGTACTCAGTCAAGGTTCGGTCTGATGAAAGTTTGGATCGTTATAAAGCTCGGCTTGTTGCACTTGGGAATCATCAGGAATATGGTGTCAATTATGAAGAGACCTTCGCTCCTGTGGCTAAGATGACAACTGTTCGTACGATTCTAGCTCTTGCTGCTTCCAATAATTGGACACTACATCAGATGGATGTCAAGAATGCTTTTCTTCACGGGGATCTTAAAGAGTGTATTTATATGAAACCACCACCGGGATTGTTGTCTCCTTCGACTTCGCATGTGTGTAAGCTTCGTCGCTCCCTTTATGGTCTCAAACAAGCTCCAAGGGCCTGGTTTGATAAATTTCGCACCGCTTTATTACAATTCTCATTCAAGCAGAGCAAGTATGACACTTCCTTGTTTCTTCGGAAATCAGACGTGGGTATTGTTGTTCTTTTGGTCTATGTTGATGATATTGTGATTACTGGTTCCGATTCTATTTTACTTGGCCAACTCAAGACTCATCTCTCTGAGTCATTTCATATGAAAGACCTTGGGTCCCTCACATATTTTCTTGGTCTCGAGGTGCATCGTAGTTCATCTGGTATTTCACTCAATCAACATAAGTATGCTAGTGACCTGGTGGCTACAGCTGGCCTACAGGAGGCAACTTCTGTTGATACTCCCATGGAATTGAATGTCAAGCTTTGCAAAGAGGAGGGTGATTTACTTGCTGATCCCAGTTTATACCGGAAGTTGGTGGGTAGCCTTGTCTATCTCACCATTACTAGACCGGACATTTCCTTTGCAGTACAACAAGTCAGCCAGTTTCTTCAGACCCCTCGTCATCTTCATTTGGCTGCTGTCCGTAGGATCATACGTTATGTTCAGGGCACTTCTGCCCGTGCGTTATTCTTTTCTGCAGGCAATTCTACTCGCCTTACTGCTTATAGCGACGCTGATTGGGCCGGTTGTGCTGATACACGTCGATCCATCACTGGTTGGTGTGTATTCTTAGGTGATGCATTGATCTCCTGGAAGAGTAAGAAGCAAGACAGAGTCTCAAAGTCATCTACAGAATCTGAGTATCGGGCAATGTCTCTTGCTTGTTCCGAAATTATTTGGCTTCGAGGTTTGCTTGCTGAGCTAGATTTTTCTGAGACCGATCCTACACCTCTACATGCTGATAATACGAGTGCTATTCACATCACGGCCAATCCTGTCTATCATGAGCGCACGAAGCATATTGAAGTCGACTGTCATTCTATCCGTGAAGCATTTGAAGCTCGTGTTATCACTCTCCCACATGTTCCCACTGAACTACAAATTGCTGATATCTTCACCAAAGCTCTCACTCGCCATCGACATTGTTTCTTGAGTGGCAAATTGATGCTTGTTGATCAACCCGCATCAATTTGAGGGGGGCTGTCAATGGACAGCAAAGCTGTCCATAATCTATCTTCTTTCCTTATTGTTATCTTTACTTCCATTACTTAGGCTTGTACAGTTAGCATATTAACAAAATAGATAGTTTCCTTATAGGGATAAGAATGCTAGAATCACTCGGAAATTTATTTCCTCCCATGTATAGTTCTCTTGTAATATGCTATATATAATATAGAGATCACTCAAAGGCCACTCGATTCGGCCATTCAAACAGAACTCTAACCTATTTTGACAACCCTAACCTCCCCACAATCACTCAACCACTGCAACTTGTATGGTTTAGGGTGTTTCAAGGTAGGTAAATTTAATTTTTCAACTAAAGTAGTGTTAGCCAAATTAATACAACTCCTCACATCAATGATCATACCACATACCTTGTTGTTGATGTGGCATCTAGTATGAAAAATGTTCTCTCTTTGCCGCTCTGTATCATCCATTTTAATTTGTGCATTGAGAGCACGCCTAGCAACAAGAGACTCACTATACTCTTCATTCTTATACTCATGCTCAATATTAGGCTCACCCCTCCTCCTATCTCTCCTACCCTGTAGATTTCTAATTATTACTTCTTGATTATCCATCCTATCCCTCACTTCACCCAACACCAAAAGTTCAACTACTCAAACTGTTGTTGCATGGCTTGTAACACAAATGATGAGTTATCTGCCATCCCCTTTGGTGATGAGTCACTCCTATGAGATATCGTAATGTGCTGCAAAAAAAGAATGTTAGTGGAAAACCTCACACACTCCCTTATGTGTTTACATTTGAATAATGACAATCCACTCGTGTTTCACTCTTAATTGGTTTTTTTTTCTGATAATAGTCTCATACTCTTTTACATTTTACCTAAGTAGTTTTCCCGCTCAAGTTCTTTAAGAACAAGTTTAACTAAATCAAGACAATACAACCTTGTATTATTTCAACCAGCAATATGTTCAAGAAACAAGAACAAGAAATAAGGAAGGAATCAAATGACACGAGACTCAAGGAATTTATATGAGAAAAAGAGTAATTATAAAATAAGATACCAACTAGAAAGGTGTATTTAGCCTATTTGATGACAAAACTCAATCAACAAATGAATTTCTTTCTTTTTGTTGTAACTATGTAGCAATCTTTGAATATGCTACATTTTCTTTTTTCTTTTTCATTTTTTTTTATTTTTTTTTTCTTTTCTCTAATTCAATCACAAACAGTAATATTCAATTGTGAAAATCAAGCAATTGAATTCAAACACACAAGAATTGACAATGAAATAGAAAAAAATCAATTGAACGGCATTCAAAGTAATTGACAAACTTAGAGATGTAAAAAATCCTAAAATTTTGAAACCCTAGGTGATGGAAGTTTCAGCCAAACCAAAACCCTAAGAATTTTGGTAGCCTAATTTTTGTTTTTGTCTTTTTTTTTTTTTTGTGTGTAACCCTGGAACAATGAAGCTCTAGAATTAAATTTAAAGATGCAAGAATTAAAAGATAGAATCAAACTTGATTGGAAACCTTGCTCTGATACCAAATGATATGGAATGGAATCCATTGAACACATAATCAATTGAAAACTCACCCAAATAAGTCATTGTCCAAAATACAAAGTCCTCCCAAAAACCCTAGTTCATAAGAAATAAGACATATATGGGCCAAATATCCTCAAGCTCACTTATTCTAAACTAATAAAATAAATTCTTTAACTAATTGAAAGCCTTCAATAACAATAGGCTCAAACAATAACTCTAAGTCATGTCTTCCACAGCCTGTATCAAGTGGCTCAAAACTGGTTCTCCTTCTTTCAAGCCCATCTTGAGTGTTGAGCTCTTGCTAGCTTCATCCTAAGTGGATTGTAGCAATCCTTGCATTGCCTCTTTGATATTCTTAGCTCTTGACCTTGTAATTGGTTCATCTGAAACTTGTAAAAGATCTTTAAGACTAGATCCATCTTTGTGCCCATCACCCTCCAATCTTCTTTTCCAGTAAGTTTTTGCCTTACCTCAGATACACACGGGCGCACGTGCGCGCCCGCACACACACACACACACACACTCTGTCTCTCTCTCTCTCTCATGGGAATGCTCTAGAGAAATGGATTTTGGAATCTGTATGGGTTGATCTCGGACAGTGGTCTTATTCCATTTGTTTACCACTTGATTCTAAAGCTGTATGATTTAATTGGAGTTGATAGTGTAGAATTTGGGTCTCTGTCCGTGCTTGTCTACGGTTTCAATAGTTGATATTTTTTGGGATTTTGGAAAGATTTTTGTACAATCAGTTTAGTTGTCATTCTATAGCTTCTGTGATTTGTGCTTTGTATAATTTGTGCGATTTTTGCTTTCTTTGATTTGTACAACTTTCATGATTTGTGTTTTGTGCTTTGTGTAATGTGTTATGTTCTCTCCCTTGGGTTTTCTATAATTTTGGAGATTTGTGCTTTGTGTAATTTTCATTGTTTTCTGATAAGTTCTTGTAAACTCAAGCGATTGGGTGAGTTCAATGAGTTCTTTGGCTTTGTCGTTATTGTGATATTTGGCTTCCATAGTTGCTATGATATTTGGCTTCTATTGGTTAATTTGTGATCCGTTGATTCCTCCTTTGGGCTGTTAGGCCTCTGATGTAACAGGTTCATTTGCAGCTGCCATTAATTCTTTGATTTGTCAGCTTCGTGAAGGTCTTTTTATTAAGGACCTCGAGCAACTTCAATTTTTATTGGGTATTGAAACTCATTTTGAGTCCGACGTTCTCTTTCTCTTCCGGCCAACACAAGTTGTAACATCCTCTTCTCTAAGGTTAGGAAAGTCACGTATATATGTAACTAAGCCAGGTACATTGTTCATTTCAAAAGAAAACTTAAGTTAAATTATTTTCTAAAACATAGTCATATCCAAGTTTCCAAACCAACTAAATGAAAAGAAATCATAAATATAGTCTAAGGTTGATTAGTCCGCTCCTTCTAAACTTGGCCCGCCAACTCGTAATCCTCATTCTCCTCACTTGGGTGGTAAAAAAATGAAATAAAACTAAAATGAGTAAAAAAACTCAATAAGAACTCACCACAATGTAAACATAATAATTAAAAAGGCTTTCATAAAATTTTCATGTTGATGCTCATGTTATGCATGACTGTCTTAACTTATCTGAATTAAATGACTAAGCTGATTGGCGCACATACTTAATCCTGTGTGCAAGGTTGTGCATCGGCCCCACATCCAGTTGCAGCAATGGGAGCCACTGAGTAGTATTCTGACATATTATGGTGGGCCACGCTTGAGTTCGTGGCTTGCACATCCACCCTAAATACTGAACTGAAAGGCCATCTGTTTAACTGATATTATCTTATCTAGCTCTTGAATTTAAGATAACTTATGTGTCTTATGCGATGTGAGATGCATGACATTCATACTAATATAAATAACTAAAAAAAAATGAACTTGAACATGATGCGGAAGATTAATATAATCATATGCTATAATGACTTATATGCTTCTACATATTGTAACATGCATGGTACATAAAAAGAATGGCTATCAAATAACAGGCTTTAATAGTAATAGTCTATCTATACGTTAGTCCTAATTTGTGATCAAATTACTTACCTCTTAGCGCTGCTTCCACAATCTCACTTTCTGTAGTTTGTTACCGTTACCTATATGAAGCACTATTCGTCACTACTTTTATAGAAGGGCATGTCATCACATTTCATTAAATTAACCACTGCCTAGAGAAAACAGTTTAAAACATTTGGTGATGTCCTACTAATTTCATTTAATATTTAAACACTAACATCATATCTAATATTTCAATTATACTTAGTAGCATAATTTATACTTACTACAAATTTATTAGACAAGTCAAAGAAAACTCAATTAAAAAAAATAGATTTAATTGTATTCAAAATAATTAAGAACTAAAATCTGAATTCTCATATAATTTTACAGTAATCTGGTTTATTAAAAGAAAGTCCAACTAGCACAGCCCAAAACAATTGCAGTTAAACCCAATAATAAAATTATCATGAGTGAAGCCCACATTCTCAAAGCCCATTTACAAACTCCCAAGAAATTAACACGTAACTTAACCAGTAATGATCAAGGGCTGAATTGTAAATACACTAAATTAAAAGACGTCTAGTATTTTTACCGATGAGCAATACTACACAATCTCTCATCTTCCACACATCACATTTTAAAAAAAATTTAAAATTTTTTAATATTTAGTTTAAAATAAATCTGGATAATGAATAGAAAAATTAAATTAATTTAAAATATATGATGAGATAAAAGAAATAATTAAATTTAAATTAATTCAATTTTTTTATTTATTATTCATTATTTAGTTTAAAATACATGATGAGATGAGATGAGATGAGTTGAAGTGAATTTTGAATTTAAAGTTAAATCTGGAAATCTGTCAACATACGAAGAAAGCAGTTATGAAAAGTTTCAGTGAAGAAGAAAAGTATCACGCGACGGGGAGAAACCAACTCACCGAGAGAAATAAATAAATAAATGCAATAAATCCGGTAAAGACAATAACGTTGCAGCTGAAAGTGGGCTGTGATCAAAGTGAAGTTTAAAAATTTAGTCTCAGTGCTCACTGAAAATAAAAGAAAATAGAGAATAAGAGAGAAAATCATTGAGGCTTACTGCTGGAGGAAGAAGAACGCTGAGGACAGATCTGGCAGGCTAGACAGACTACAATGGTGACGGAGAAAGAAATTGATTTTTTCTGTGACACAGTGAAGGAGAAGTAGGAGGTGAAAATTTGACTTTGTGTTGTTTAAACTAACGGAGAAGAGGAGAGGGAGAAACTTACCAAAAGAAATTGTGGAGTTCGATCTGCCTAGTCAGTGAAAATATAGAGTACATATGGAACTATGTAACGGCTTAAAAACAAAAAGACGTCCAATAAAATTGAAATGGTAGCTGTTGCAAATCTGAAGGGTCATAAAAAAAAATTAGCTTAAATGGTGCCTTTAATGTAAAAATTAAAATTTGAAAATAATTTAAAAATCTTCATCTTAAAATCTTGAATGTCACAATTTCCCCTCCTAAAAAAATCTTGTCCTTGAGATGGAAGTACCTTACACAAAATAAATAGGGATGATTTTCCTTCATATCTTCTTCGCGTTCCCACGTAGCTTCTCCCTCTGTATGATGATTCTAAAGAACTTTCACCATTTTGATAGTTTTGTTACGTAAGACTTGATCCTTTTGTGCCAATATTCCCATTAGAAATTCTTCATAAGTAAAATCATCTCGAATTTGAAGAGACTCGTGCTCCAACACATGACTGGGGTCTAGTGCATACTTCCGAAGTATAGAGACATGGAACACATTATGAATAGCCAATAATTGAGGTGGTAGTGCCAATTTATACGCTGCAACTCCTATTCTTTCTAAAATTTTAAAAGGGCCTATATATCTCGGACTCAATTTTTTTTTTTTACCAAATCTCATTATCCCTTTCATCCGCACAACTTTTAGTAGTACTTTGCTGACCTCCTCAAATTCTGGTTCACATCTCCGCTGATTCACAAATCTCTTCTGCCTCTCTTGTGCAATGACAAGTTTCTTCTAAATAATTGAAATTTTCTCGTACATGTCCTGAATAATTTCTTCTCTCATTATTCTGTGCTCTCCAACTTCATTCCAATCGACAGGTGATCTACACTTATGTCCGTAAAGAATTTTGTATGGCGCTGCCTGAATACTCTCCTGATAACTGTTATTATAAGCGAACTCAATGAGAGGTAAATATCATATCCAGCTGCCCTTAAACTCCATAACACATGCCCTGAGCATATCTTCCATAATTTGAATTGTCCACTTCGATTGACCATCTGTTTGAGGATGAAATGTGGTACTATAAGTTAGCGAAGTTCCCAACTCCTTTTGTACATTTTTCCAAAATGCTGATGTACAACGTGTATCTCTGTCAGAGACAATCTTAGATGGTACCCCATTTAGTCTGACAATCTCTTTCACATACAACTATGCCAATCTATCAATGGAGTATGTCATCTGAATGGGAATAAAGTGAGCTAATTTTGACAGTCGATCAACAATCATCCAAGCTGCATCTTGACCCTTGGTGCCCTAGGAAACCCTAATACAAAATCCATCTCCATCTCATCCCACGTCCAAACTGGTATAAGAAGTGGCTGAAGTGTACTTATGGGCCTCTGATGTTTTGCCTTAACTTGTTGACACGTCAAACATTGTGCTACATAATTTATCACCTCTCGTTTCATACCATTCTACTAAAAGTGTTGTTTCAAATCCCGATATATCTTAGTACTACCTGGGTGAATCGTGTGCAGTGAACTATGGGGTTCTCTCAAAATCAAATCCCTAATCTCTCTGTCATTAGGTACACATAATCTTCCTGTAAACCTCAGGGTGCCATCATCTGATACTGAGTAGTTAGGTCTCTTGCCTTTTGATACCTCCACTTTTAACTTCGTCAATTATGTATTACCAGCTTGAGTGACCTTAATCCGATTTATCAATGTTGAACCTAAGGTCAAACTACTTAATTTAGCTTGGATATCCCTGATCATCTCAATACCTGCTCGCTCCATATCCAACTATATGTGCTTTTGGGACGTATACATTGTAGCCAATGTACCAGAAGGCGATTTCCGACTTAGCGCATCTGCTACAACATTTGCCTTACCTGGATGGTAATTAATATTGCAATCATAGTCTTTCAGGAGTTCCAACCATCTGCGTTGTCTCATATTCAACTCTTTTTGTGTGAAGAAATATTTCAGGCTTTTATGATCAATATATATCTCACACTTTTCACCATAAAGATAATGTCTTTATATCTTCAAGGCAAAAACTACTGTTGCAAGTTCCAGATCATGGGTCAGGTAATTCTACTCATAATTTTTTAGTTTTCGGGAGGCATATGCAATGACTTTTCCGTGTTGCATTAAAACACAACCCAATCCCTTAAGTGAAGCGTCACTATATATGACAAATCCTCCATCTCCTGAGGGAACTGTAAGTACTGGTGTAGTTACTAGTCTTTTCTTCAATTCTTGAAAGCTCTTCTCACACTCATCTATACATAAAAACTTCGCATTCTTCCTTGTCAACTTTGTCATCGGTGTTGCAATACTTGAAAACACTTCTACAAATCTTCTGTAGTAACTGACAAGACCTTATTAACTTCATACTTCATTTACATTACTAGGCTTAGCCCACTTCACCACTGCTTCAATCTTTGTTGGATCCAAAGAAATTCCTTTTCCTGACACCGCATGTCCTAGGAATATGATCTCTTGTAACCAAAATTCACACTTCTTGAATTTCACATACAGTTTCTTTTCTCTCAATACCGTAAAGGCCATCCTCAAGTGATCCTCGTGTTCTTTACGACTCCAAGAGTAAATAAGGATATCATCAATAAAAAGAACCACAAACTGATTCAAATAGTCCTTGAATACTCTGTTCGTAAGGTCCATGAAAACGGTGGGGGCATTAGTTAAACCAAATGGCATAACAAGGAATTCATAATGCCCATATTGTGTCCAAAAAGCTATCTTCTGAACATCTATGTGCCCCTTATAGCTGGTCAAATAGATAATCGATCCAACTATTTGCATCCATAGCATTTGACCTACCATCGAAGGTCAGGGAGTGCTAATGAGAAAATTGCTCCAACGTACAACCAACTTGCAGTGCCCTAGGTGCGGTGTACTAACTGGAAGCCATCGATTGGAAAACTTGGGTCGCTGCTGCGACCAAAGCATTTGGATTTTCATTATGACTAGATCCAAAAGTGTTTCTAGTGCCAACCATGTTCTGACACAGAATAAAATAATAATATTAATAAATATTTAAACAAAATAATAATTAACAATCAACAACAACTTCCTAGTGTCACCTATTGAGGGCTATAATCACTTTATTCTATCTTAAAATATCTTAATAACTCTCGAGCGGGCCAAGAGCATCCTAGGTGACCTTATTCTTTCCAAGAGTTTGCAGAATCTCTCAAACCTTGGCTCTGATACCATTTTGTAACATCACCTTCTCTAGGGTTAGGAATGTCATGTACATACGTAACTAAGCTAGCTAAGAGACTTGCATAATTTTTTTAAAAAAATATTGTTAATTCCAAAGGAAAACTTAAGTTAAACCATTGTCTGAAACATAGTCATATCCAAGTTTCCAAACCAAATAAATGAAAAGAAATCATAAATATAGTCTAAGGTTGATTAGTCTACTCCGTCTAAACTTGACCCACTTGCTCGCAATCCTCATTCTCCTCACCTGGGTGGTAAAAAAAAATGAAATAAAACTAAAATGAGTCAAAGACTCAATAAGAACTTACCACAATGTGAACATAATAATTATAAAGGCTTTCATAAAATTTTCATGCTGAATAAAATTGTTGCCATATCATGTTGATGCTCATGCTATGGATGACTGTTAGGGTTGTAAATGAACCAGTCTATTTAATAGCCCGGTTGGTACTCGCTCGGTTAAACTCGAGTCGAACTCGACTCTTAAAAAAAAGCCCTTTCGTGAAAACAGATACCCGCTCGATTTGTAAATGACACATACCCAACAAAACTCGACTCGACTTAGGCTCATTAAGGCCCACTCGTTTATGCTCGAATCGACTCGTTAGCTCTGTTTGATTAAAACTCATTTATATATTGATAAATATATACATATACCTGTGTGTATATATATATATATATATATGTATTAGCTAATAATATAAGTATACGACTTTTATAATTAAATATATAATCTAATTACTTATATCTATATAGTGAATATATTTCATGTGTATATTTAATAATTTGTATAATAATTAGTCGATAAAATATAATAATTTCATATATTAGTATATGAGAACTATATATGAAATAGATATACTAGTATATGAGAACCATATATGAAATAAAAATATGCTATCATATTAAGTGTATCTATTAATAATATATGTAGGCATATAATATATTATTATTTTGCACAAATATTAACAAGTTAGATATTAATTATTTATAAATTTATTAAAATTTTATAATTCAATAGAGGTTCTAATTGTTAGTTGTATAAATTCAATATTATTTTATTTATTAATTATTAAATTTTATTAAAAAAATAATTCAAGCTCGAGCACGAGCACGACCACGAGTACGAGTTAAGAGTCTAGCTTAGTCGAGCTCGAATAAAGATTAAAAAAAATCTTGAGCTCGACTATTTTGAGTCGAGCAGAGCCGAGCTCGGCAAGCCAAAGATCAATTCGGCTCGACTCGATTTCAGTCCTAATGACTATCTTAACTTATTTGAATTAACTGACTAATCTGACTGGCTCACACACTTAATTTTGTGTGCAAGGCTGTACATCGGCCCTACATCCCGCAACAGCAAGGGGAGCTGCTGAGTAGTATTTTGACATATTACGGTAGACCACGCTTGAGTTCGTGGCTTGCACGTCCACCGTGAATACTGAACTAAAAGGCCATCTGTTTAACTGATCTTATCTTATTTTTCTCTTGAATTTAAGATAACTTCGGTCTCTTATGCGATGTAAGATGCGTGACATTCATACTAATATAAATAATTGTAAAACACTGAACCTGAATATGATGCTGAAGATTAATATAATCATATGTTATGATAACTGATATGCTTCTACAGATTGTAACATGGATGATACATGAAAATAATGGCTATCAAAGAACTAGCTTAAATAGTAATAGTCTAACTATACGATAGTCCTAATTTGTGATCAAATTACTTATCTCTTAGCGCTGCTTCCACAATCTCACTTTGTAGTTTGTTACCGTTACCTATACGAAGCACTATTCGTCACAAATGTTCTAGAAGAGCATGTCATCACATTTCATTAAATTAACCACTACCTAGAGAAAACAGTATAAAACATTTGGCAATGTCCTACTAATTTCATTTAATATTTAAACACTAACACCAGATCTAATCTTTCAATTATACTTAGTAGCATAATTTATACTTACTACAAATTTATTAAACAAGTAAAAGAAAACTCAATTAAAAAAAATAGATTTAATTGTATTCAAAATAATTAAGAACTAAAATCTGAATTCTCATATAATACTGTAGTAATCTGGTTTATTAAAAAAATAATCCAACAAGCACAGCCCATAAAAATTGCAGTTAAAACCCAATAATAAAACTATCATGAGTAAAGCCCACATTCTCAAAGCCCATCTACAAACTCCCAAGAAATTAACAAGTTACTTAACCAGTAATGACCAAGGGTTGAATTGTAAATACACTAAATTAAAAGGATTCCAGAGATTTCTGCTGAAAGCTGTCTTGAAATGTTTAAAGGGCATTTTTATAAATTTAAACAAGCATGCAAAGCTTTAATGAAAAGCAAGAGAAATCTAGAAATCTGTTGACATATGATGAAGAAAGCAGAAATAAAAAGTTTCAGTGAAGAAGAAAGGTATCACACGATAGCGAGAAATCCTTTCACAAACCAAGCACGTTGCCATAGATTTCCATTTTTTTTGTGAGCAAGTTGCCCATCGTCATCTCAGATCAGTTCAGTTCATTTCTGGCAAGGACCAACCAATAGACATCCTCACTAAGCCACTTGTTGCCTCTTAACTTTTCCTTTCTTCGCACAAGCTGACTATCCTTGCAACCCCGTTGAGCTTGAGGGCCGGGGGCGTAATGATGATGACATTAATATCACCGAAGATCAAGCCAAGATATCCTCCTCCACAAATCATGACAGAGCATCCGAGGATGAAGACATATCTACACAATCCGAAGTACTTGAGGGGGAAATACCAGAAGAAGATGAATCATATGAAGTGTCTAATGAGGATGAGGGCGACTGATCCAATAAAATGGATAGTGAATGAATTTCAAACATGAACTTTTGTAATTATTATTCTTATAAATATCTGTAATGTTTGTTTGAATAATAATTCGTTACAATTTCAAATAGATATGTCTCCCAAAATCAAAGCAACATGTGTGCCATCCCCATCCATTACTAACTCTCCATATGGTTCACCTGTCATGAATAGTGAGCCAACATCACCAGTCCCAGAATAAGATATTTTATCAAATTAAATATCACATTTTATGTTCAATTTAAGTAATATATCTATAAAATAAAATAATTTAATTAAAAAGTTACGCTTTAATTATTGTATATATAGCTGTTGTAAGCAAGCGTTGAGATAGAGGCACTACGAGGGATGTCTGCATAGAGAAAGTAAGGAAAGTGGGTAAAATCAAGATTGATATTCCTGATGATCACACCGGTGGCTCCGGAGATTTGGCAGCTTGGCTTGCTTCCTATGTTGGTACACTTACTCGCACATATGCACCGATTGCTACATCCACTTGGTCTAAAGTTTTCCAATATGTGAAAGACCACATAAAAAAGCGTTGATTGGTAATAAGCTACATCTCAAGCAAGTAAATATATAACATGATACTTTCAAGTTACATTGTATTTATACTAATTGTTTATAATTTTGGAAATGATGAGTTTTAGCTTAATTTTGGTCGATGAGATGATCGATTAACGGTTGAGGAATTGATGTCGAATGCATTTCGGAGGTACAAATGTCGATGTCATGCACACTATAAGAAGTTCAGTACTACAATAGAGGTGCGTCAATGTAACGCCCCAATGGAAGGCCCAAATCACATGGCCTATACTCTAAAAGGACTAGTCAATGATACAATTAGAGCCCCATTGGAACCTTATAAAGAGCAAGAACTTCTCCTTCCCAAGCAATGTGGGATCCCATATACTACCTACCCCCTTAAATTCTCGACGTCCTCATCGGGCTTGTCCGTTGTAGGTGGCACGGCTCAAGTCCCACATTTCAGATTGGGATAGGCTCTGATACCATTTATAACGCCCCCAATGGAATGCCCAAACCACATAGCCTATACTCCAAAATGACTAGTCAATGATACAATTAGAGCCCCATTGGAACCTTATAAAGAGCAAGAACTTCTCCTTCCCAAGCAATGTGGGATCCCATATACTACCTACCCCCTTAAATTCTCGACGTCCTCATCGGGCTTGTCCGTTGTAGGTGGCACGGCTCAAGTCCCACATTTCAGATTGGGATAGGCTCTGATACCATTTATAACGCCCCCAATGGAATGCCCAAACCACATAGCCTATACTCCAAAATGACTAGTCAATGATACAATTAGAGCCCCATTGGAACCTTATAAAGAGCAAGAACTTCTCCTTCCCAAGCAATGTGAGATCACATACACCACCTACCCTTATCCATATCATATGGGGGTATCACAATCTACCCCCTTTAAACTCCCGACGTCCTCGTCAGGCCTGTCCATTGTAGGTGACACGGCTCAAGTCCCACATTTCTGGTTGGGATAGTCTCTGATACAATTTGTAACGCCCCAATGGAAGACCCAAACCACATGGCCTATACTCCAAAAGGACCAGTCAATGATACAATTGGAGCTTCATTGGAACTTTATAAAGAGCAAGAACTTCTCATTCTCAAGCAATGTGGGATCTCATATACCACCTACCCTTATCCATATCATATGGGGTATCACAGTCAAAATCCATTCCAAGTAATTCCACCAAACGAATGGGAGAAGGTTTGTGATATATTTAAAGATCCTGCTTATCAAATAATATCGCTGCTATCTTTTTTAAATAGTATATGATAGATGTATTAAACATAGACTAATATCATTTTTAGCAACGGAGTACTATGAACAAAGCAAATAGATCAAATTTAAAGATAAACCATCATACAGATTCTTGATCTTTTTATCGTTTGTCTAAGAAAATGGTAAGTTATTTTAGTACCCGTTAAATATTAACATATAATACACTTTTCTGATTTAAGTTCTAATATAGATTTTCCTTTTGCAGAAAGAAGATAGTCCCGCTGACTATGATTTGACCCAATTGTATGCTAAAACACATAAAAATCGTGATGGTGTTTGGGCCAGTCCCGAAGCAGAGGCAAATTATATAAGTTTAAGTTTTTTTAATTCCATTGTTACATAATATTTTTGTTACTTATACTAACTTTAATATTTTTGTTTTTGTAGGACAAGATGATATCTCTTGAGGAAATTGTTACGGATCCATCTGATGCATCATCTGTCAACGATGCTCAAATCCTTTCTCAAGTTCTTGGTTCAGGTTCTGGATATTTGAGGGGCTTAGGTCGTTGCATAAACCATCCTCAACATTGTCATCCTATTCTTGAGCTAGATTGAATGACGACAAGACAAATGAATTGAACAAAGCAACACTTGAGATAGAACAATTGAGGTCCAAAGAAAAAGAGTTGCTGACCCGATTAGATCAAGTAATGGATTTGGAGGCGAGATTAGAAGAGAGGATGCAGCTGAATAACCAAAAAATGTTTGAACATTTCCAGTCAATGATGTCCCAAAACTTTATGCCACCACCATAGTCTTAAAATTTATCTTTTCTTTAATTGCATTTATATTATGATATTCCAAAACATTTGAATAATTGATGTTTGAATTACAATTAGTGTAATATTATATGGTATTTTAAATTAAATTCTTATTTGTATGATTAATACCGTTTAAATGGTAAATAACCAGTTCGAACGGTAAATTACCATTTGTAATTCCATTCAAACCAAAATTGATCAATTCGAACAAAAACTAACTCATTCGAACGACAAACGAGAAATACGGACGTTCAAACAATAAATTATTTGTTCGAACAACATTAATATGAAAAACCCCGTTCGAACAGATATAATTTTTGAAAATAAAATTTATGTTCGAACATACATAATTTTTGTTCGAACGCAAGTCATTTAAAAAATTTATTAATTCAAACGCATAAAATCAATTCGAACATTCCGTTCGTTCGAACTGGATCAAATATGGTCATTAGTTCGAATGAATATTTCATATTGTTCGAATGGACGTCTCGGTTTGGACAGAGAAATATTCCATTCGAACAATGTATTGAGACGAAATCGGTTCGTCTCAAAAAGAATTTCTGTAAAAACGGTTTCAACTGGATCCACCCAATTTCGTCTCAAAAAATATGCCATCTCTAAAAATGATTTTTTGAGACAAAATTTGATTTTTGAGACGGTCTTTTCGAGATCAAATTTTTTCGTCTCCAAATATAATTTGGGATGAAATTTGGATTTTTTGAGACAAAATTTTATCTCAAAAAACCCAATCTCTTGTAATAAATGCCTTACACACATGCACCAACAAAGATATAAGAATAATTTTTTCAATTAAAATGAAGAAGGCAATTCATGAAGAAATTGGTGATACAACATTTTGTATAATTGTTGATGAAGCTTGCACTACAAGAGAATCTGATTTTTTAGACAAAAAATTTTGTCTCAAAAAACATAATTTTCATCCCAAATTATATTTGGAGACAAAAAAATTTCATCTCAAATTTGTCTCGGAAAGATCGTCTCAAAAAGTTTTTGGAGACGAAAATCAGAATTCGTCTCAAAAAATTATTTTTAAAGACGAAATTGGAGGGATCCAGTCGAAACCGTTCGAACGGATATTTTTTTTTTAGATGAACCGATTTCATCTCAATAAATTTTACGAGTGGAATATTTCTTCGTCCGAACCGAGATGTCCATTTGAACAATATGAAATATTCATTCGAACTAATGTCCATATTTGATTTTGTTCAAACGATCGGAGTGTTCGAACAGATTTTATGTGTTCGAACTAATAAATTTTTCAAACAACTTGTGTTCGAACAAAAATTATGTATGTTCGAACATAAATTTTATTTTGGGAAATTATATCCATCCGAACGGGGTTTTGCACATAACTGCTGTTCGAACAGATAATTTATTGTTCGAACGTCTGTATTTCTCTTTTGTCGTTCGAATGTGTTAGTTTTTGTTCGAATGGGTCTGTTTTGGTTTGAATGTAATTACAAATGGTAATTTACCGTTCGAACTGTATTAATCATACATATAAGAATTTAATTAAGAATACCATACTAATATTACATAATTTGTAATTCAAATATCAATTGTTCAAATGTTTTGAAACATCATGATATAAATGCAATTAAAGAAAAGATAAATTTGAAGACTTTGGTGGTGGCATAGAGTTTTGGGATATCATTGACTAGAATTGTTCAAACATTTTTTGGTTATTTAACTGCATCCTCTCTTCTAATCTCGCCTCCAAATTCGCTGCCTGATCTAATCGGGCCAACAACTTTTTTTCCTTGGACTTTAATCGTTCTATCTCAAGTGTTGTTTCCTCCAATTCCTTAGTCTTGTCGTCTTTCGATCTGGCTCGAGAATATGATGATGATGATGAGGATAGTTTTACGTAACTTCCTAAGCCCCGCAAATATCCATAACGTGATCCAAGAACTTGAGAAAGGATCTGAGCATCGTTGACAGATGATGCATCAGATGGATCCGCAACAGTTTTCTTAAGAGATATCATCTTGTCTTACAAAATCAAAAACATTAAAGTTAGTATAAGTAACAAAAATATTATGTGACAATGGAATTAAAAAAACTTAAACTTACAAAATTTGCCTTTGCTTCAGGACTGGCCCAAACACCATCACCATTTTTATGTGTTTTAGCATACAATTGGATCAAATCATAATTAGCGGGACTTTTTTCTTTCTGTAAAAGGAAAATTTATATTAAAACTTAAATCAGAAAACGTGTATTATATGTTAATATTTTACGGGCACTAAAATAACTTACCATTTTGTTAGACAAATGATGGAAAGATCGAGAACCTGTATGATGATTTATTTTTAAATTTGATCTATTTGCTTTGTTCATAGTACTCCGTTGCTAAAAAAATATATTAGTCTATATGTTTAATACATTTGTGATATACTATTAAAAAAAGATAGCAGCGATATTACCTGATAAGCAGGATCTTCAAACATATCACAAACTTTCTCCCATTCATTTGGTGGAATTGCTTGGAATGGATTTTGGCGCTCCTTTATTGTAGTACTGAACTTCTTATAATGTGTATGGCATCAACCTTTGTACCTCCGAAATGCATTTGACATCAGTTCCTCAACCGTTAATCGATAATTTGTTCGGCCAAAATTAAGCTCAAATTCATCCTTTCAAAATTATAAACAATTAGTATAAATATAAATTAACTTGAAAGTAACATGTTATATACTTATTTGCTTGAGATGTAGCTTATTACCAATCAACGGTTTTTTATGTGGTCTTGGCAGAAATACTACAAATAGACTTAATATGAAGCAACTTCACCGTGAAAGACAACTTGCTATGACGAGTGCACCCCTCGTACAACTCTCTTTGTGCATCCTCCCACATTCTTGCAAAATTATCATTTCCCTCAAATGATTGTGCAGATGTTCCTTCTCCATCCCTCATCCCAAATATTCCTGCCCCCAGATCGCCTAACATCTCAGTCATATCATTTCCATTATTATCACTGTCATCAGAATCATCCACATTAATGTCGTCTATGTCGATGTGGTTACCCTCCTCCATTTGATTAGTCTGACTGCTAAATCTAACTCCTTTGGGAAATAGTTCGCCATGTAAGACCTAAGGTGAATATTTAGGATTAATTCCATTTACAAATAAATGATCCCCCACTACCACCAAATTATAAGAACTAAGACTTTTGCACTTCTTGCACGAACATCTTATAAATTCTCGACAGTCAACACTTATGCGAGCAAACTCTATAAAAAACTTCACCCCTTGTGCATACTCCTTATAATCTCGCCTAAGTCTATCTCCTAGTAGCATCTAACTTTTATCCATTGTATTTCCGTTACTTGTCGAATGTCTATCATTCATGGGATAAACACTATAAAAAAATCCAACTTTTATAAGGTAGTTGATCCTATCCCATTCGAGAGACTATCATCTATATCGCATATATACTCACTCCTAAACTCTAATGTTAGTACAAATTTCGACAGCATTTTCCTACAATTCTCCAAGTATGCTAGTCACGATAAGTCAACCCTATTAATGGGCCAAGAAACTTATAGATCACATACCCAAAGAATATAAGGAATCGCTGAACCAAAATTTTAATTGACTAACACAAGAGTTTAAACTGAATATATCTGTCGTATAGATGATAGAATCTCAAACTATTTACTTTGGACAATTCAAGAGTTGTACCCAAATATTTTTTAAGAGAATATTTGGCCACAACTCTCGAATTGGTCTAAGGTTTATGTACATATAAAAATAACCCTAAAATTCAAAACTATCCAACTCTTAATACAATTATATAATAAAATCACATTCCAAATCACATTAATTTAACTATTAACAATTAGTAACTATGTTATATCTATATTTTAAGTTTCTAATTTAATTTTAGTGCATAATATTTTGTAATTATATTTAATTATTTTTATTTTATAATTAAACTTTTTATAAGTATTAAACATTAATTTAACTGTTAACAAGTGCTATGTTATATCTATATTTTAAGTTTCTATTTTAATTTTAGAGCATAATATTTTGTAATTATATTTAATTATTTTTATTTTATAATTAATTATTTTTATAAGTATTACACATTACTTTAACTATTAACAATTAGTAACTATGTTATATCTATATTTTAAGTTTCTATTTTAATTTTAGTGCATAATATTTTGTAATTATATTTATTTTATAATTAAATTTTTTATAAGTATTACACATTAATTTAAGTGTTAACAATTAGTAACTATGTTATATCTATATTTTAAGTTTCCATTTTAATTTTAGAGCATAATATTTTGTAATTATATTTAATTATTTTTATTTTATAATTAATTATTTTTATAAGTATTACACATTACTTTAACTATTAACAAGTTATATCTATATTTTAAGTTTCTATTTTAATTTTAGTGCATAATATTTTGTAATTATATTTAATTATTTTTATTTTATAATTAAACTTTTTATAAGTATTAAACATTAATTTAACTGTTAACAAGTGCTATGTTATATCTATATTTTAAGTTTCTATTTTAATTTTAGTGCATAATATTTTGTAATTATATTTAATTATTTTTATTTTATAATTAAACTTTTTATAAGTATTAAACATTAATTTAACTATTAACAAGTTATATCTATATTTTAAGTTTCTATTTTAATTTTAGTGCATAATATTTTGTAATTATATTTAATTATTTTTATTTTATAATTAATTATTTTTATAAGTATTACACATTACTTTAACTATTAACAAGTTATATCTATATTTTAAGTTTCTATTTTAATTTTAGTGCATAATATTTTGTAATTATATTTAATTATTTTTATTTTATAATTAATTATTTTTATAAGTATTACACATTACTTTAACTATTAACAATTAGTAACTATGTTATATCTATATTTTAAGTTTCTATTTTAATTTTAGTGCATAATATTTTGTAATTATATTTATTTTATAATTAAATTTTTTATAAGTATTACACATTAATTTAAGTATTAACAATTAGTAACTATGTTATATCTATATTTTAAGTTTCCATTTTAATTTTAGAGCATAATATTTTGTAATTATATTTAATTATTTTTATTTTATAATTAAATTTTTTATAAGTATTAAACATTAATTTAACTATTAACAATTGCTATGTTATATCTATATTTTAAGTTTCTATTTTAATTTTTGAGCATAATATTTTGTAATTATATTTAATTATTTTTATTTTATAATTAAATTTTTTTATAAGTATTAAACATTAATTTAACTATTAACAATTAGTAACTATGTTATATCTATATTTTAAGTTTCTATTTTAATTAAATATATTATAAGTATATATTATAATTATATTATATTATTTTTTAAGCAATTACAATATTATATAATTATATTATATTATAATTTAAGCAATTACTAGGATGTTGTTCGAACAAGATTCTTATCGTACAGGGTCCCGTTCGAACTAACATTATAGCGTTCGAATAAGATTAACCCAGATTACAGATACGAAACAGAGACAAAACATTTGCCACAAAACATAATTTTCTCAATCACAATCTTATAAGATATATATTGGCAAAGTGCCCATTTTAAATGGGATTGCACAATCATAAATATACCAAAAATCTTAACATAATTAATTAAAACCTATAAATTATCAAAAATCTAAAAATTATAAATATTACTTCAAATTTAAGCAATCCAAACAAAAGTATCAATCCATAATACCTACATAAGCATAAAACACATTATGAGAAAACCTAAATCATGTGCAATAAACTAACATTAATGAAACTCGAAATACAAAAAAACATAGAACAAAAAAAATAATACCTTTTATAAACCTCTCCTCTCTCTCTCAAGAATCCCTTCTCTCACTAACTCTCCACAACACTCTCTCTCACACACAAAATCGACTGCCTCCAAATAAATTTGCATCAACTGTGAAAATGAACTGGAGGTTGAGTAATTTGAATCTGTGAAGTCCCGTTCGAACTGGACATTTACGCATTCGAACAAGAAAATTTCGTATAGGCGCCAAATCTGTCGCAATTTATTTCACGTTCGAACATGTAATTTTGTTGTTCAAACTAACAAATCAGAATATTCATTGGCTATTCTTCAAATGTAGACAAGCTCAAAGGGTATTTTCGTAACACTATTTGACCAGTGCGTTCGAATGACTAATTTTCAATTTCGAATAAACAAACATTCAGAGTATTTGGCACAAAGTTTTCCTCCAAACACATTCCACAAGATAAAACCGTTCGAACATGACGTTATTTGGTTCGAACCAATCACAAAATATTTCAATAATATATAGTATTAACTATATATTATAGCAACTGTTTTATATTATAATTGATAATATATAATGTACTACAAGTCTAATAGTTAATATAATACTTATATTATTACTAACTATTAATATATATATATATATACACTTTTGGCTTTCTGATTTTGCACTATATATTATATAACTTACTACCTTGTAATATAAAATATAATAAGTATAGTTATAGTAACTTATAATAGTAACTAGTAACTATGGTAACTATAGTAACTAGTTACTATACTTATGATAACTTGACCATGATGGAAGTTCACGAATCCATATCTATCCATGCATTATAGTTCCGTTTTAAACCCTTTTGGGTGCAGTTGCACAACCTTTCGTTGGCAACTATGACTAAAGATTTCGGGAAACAATTTGTAGCATCCATTGGTCACGTAATCAAGGTAGAAGGTGAGGAGAATGGACGTGCTTGGGGGAGATGCCTCAGAGTGAGGGTAGCGGTGGACCTCCACAAACCTCTGTTGAGAGGGAAATGGCTGATGCTGGGTGATAAACAACACTGGATTTCTTTTAAATATGAAAGATTGCAGAGTTTTTGTTTCAAGTGTGGGGTGCTTTATCATAAAGGGAAAAACTGTACAAGGCTAAGAACAGACGAACAAGGCGATGAACAGGCCCTCTTCCAGTTTGGTCCCTGGCTTCGAGGGCAACCCAGGAACACAAACATCTTTGACAGTCATAGATACGGTGGTGGCGGAGGAGGCAGCCACTACAATGGTGTTCAACATGGAGAAGGAGATCGGTCTGATAGTAAGGATTCAAAGTACACTAGCCAGGTTGACAAAGTGGACGTCTTAGCAGGGAAACATGACATGTACCCAACGGAAAATGAGGAAAAAATATTTCGAGGGGTCCAATCTCACCCACCAACAGAAGAAACAGTGGGGAAAGGAGCTACTCAGGGTGGCTTTCTTGGGAACCTTCCACAAGTTTAGAGAGGTGACCCTCGCTCAGAAGCCATGGAGCCAACGCTCATGCATGAGGGTTTTGACATCGTGGGTGGTACTAATGCAAAGGACACACATGGGACCTGTTTGAGCATGGAACCTGGGTCTGACATACCAAAAAAGGCACATGAGTAAAGAGAAGGATATTGGTTTCCCGAATATGATCCCAAAAATAGGGAAGCCTTAAAGAGCTGTGAGGTGGCACCTAATGGGAGTCATGATACCTATAGTCCACATAGCTCTAGAAAGAGGCTGATGGAAGACAGGTTAAACAGCGCAGGAGATCATGTGATATCGGGTAGGGTGGACTTGAGAAAAATAGTTCGAAGGTGGAAGAGGAAGGCACGTGAAAGGATCATCCATGAGGAAGGCAAAGGTGCTACTCCACTGGCTGATATTTCCAATAGTTATGTCAAAGTTAATTACCAGAGGGGCTGCAAAAGAAGGAAGGCACATGTTAATTCAGTTTCAAAGAAGCTAAAGGAGCAGGATGATACGAGGGAAAACTCTTTTGTTAAGGCAGAGGCTGGTTTCCAGCCCTGCCATACTCAATGAGTATTTTGGTGTGGAACTGTTGAGGGCTTGGGAACCCTCAGATAAGATAGTTAGTGTCCTTAGAAACTTATCTAAGGAAAAGTGTCCCATTTTGGTTTTCCTAGTGGAAACTAAAAGTAGAAACAAGAGGATGGAAGAGATCAGGAGAAGTTTGAAGATGGAGGGTTGTTTTGTAGTTGAAGGTGTGGGACTAAGTGGTGATATAACTCTTTTATGGAAAGAAAAATGGAATATCAAAATAATAAATTATACGAGATGGCACATAAGTGCACTAGTCCAGGAAGAGGAAAGTGGACCAAGTTGGCAATTTACATGTTTTTATGGCCATCCAGAAACTGGTAAGAGGAGCAGTAGTTGGCAACTTTTGAAGATGCTAAAACCTGTCAGTCCCATGGCCTGGCTTTGCGCTGGAGATTTCAAAGAGATCCTTCACCAAAAGGTGAAAATGGGAGGGGCAAGCAGACCTTACAAACAAATTGAGGACTTTAGGCAAGCAGTAGAATTGTGTGGTCTAAATGATATTCACTCACAGGGACTATGTTTTACATGGTCTAACAACAGGTTTGGAAGGGAGTTCACTAAAGAAAAATTAGATAGAGCCCTCGGGAATAAGGAATGGACTGACCTTTTCACTCATGGCTCGTGTACTACCCTGGCTGCTATTAAATCTGACCACTCACCTCTTATCATTGATACATGCAGTACAAGGCATGAGAGAAGGAAAAGAAGAATGTGCTTTTGATATGAGATGGCTTGGGAACTAAAAGAAGAGTGCCAAAAGGTCATAAGTGAGGCATGGAAAAAAGGCAATGGAACAGGCTGTGAGGCCAGCTTTGTGAGGAGACAACTGGGAGCTTGCCAACAAGACTTGTTGGCTTGGAAGCAGAAATCAAAACAGCTGGAGGAAAGGGCCATCACACAGGGACTACAAAGAATTGGTCACCTCCAAGAAACTGGTTCAGGCTATCATGTTGCTACCATGAAAAGGATACATGAGAATGTGGTGTCCTCGAATAGAAAATGACTTAAAGTGGCACCAAAGGGCAAAGCAACATTGGCTCAAGCTGGGAGATAGGAACACTCACTATTTTCATATGCAGGCAAGTCAAAGAAAGACGACGAATTCCATTAAAAGTGTTGAGGCCTCACATGGAAGAGCTGTAACTGAGCTGGCAGAAATTGGAGGGGTATTCACAGGTTATTTCTCTTCACTTTTTGTCTCTACGCACCCTTCTAATTTTGAGACCTGTCTGCATGCTCTGGAAACCAAATTGGATATGGAGATGAAGGCTTGGCTAATGACCCCTTTCACTAGAGAAAACATAATAGATGCTAGTTTAGGATGAATCCATTAGGCTCCCCTGGTCCGGATGGTTTTCCAGCTCAGTTTTACCAAAAACATTGGGAGGTGGTGGGTGTTCAAGTCTGTAACTTTGCTCTCAAAGTCCTGAACCAAGGTGGCTCACTAAATGAGGTTAATGATACCTTCATTTCCCTCATACCCAAAATAAAAAATCCCAAGAGAGTATCTGATTACAAACCAATTAGCCTGTGTAATGTTGTGTACAAAATAGTTTCTAAAACTATTACAAACAGACTGAAGGTCATACTGCCCAAGCTTATATCTCTTAATTAAAGTGCTTTTGTACCTGGAAGACTTATTTTGGACAACACTCTGGTAGCATACGAGATCCTACATTCCATGACATCAAGAATGAAGGGCAAAAGAGGTTTTATGGCTCTCAAGTTAGACATAAGCAAGGCATCGATAGGGTGTAATGGAAATTTGTTGAAGCCATCATGACCAAGATGGGATTCCCTCTTCATTGGATTAATTTAGTCCAGACCTGCCTCAATTCGGTTTCTTACTCAATTCTTGTGAATGGGGGAGCCTCAAGAATCCTTTTTGCCTTCAAGAGGACTTAGGCAAGGGGACCCTTTGTCCCCTTACCTCTTCATATTGTGTGCAGAAGCCCCCACTGCCCTTCTAAACCAAGCTGAAGCCAAGGGAGTGTTGACTCCAATCCCTATTGGAAGGGGTCCCATATCAGTGAATCATCTTTTCTTCGCAGATGACAATTTGCTTTTCTGTCAAGCTAAAGCTGAGGAACTCAGGTTTGTTCTCAATATACTTGACATTTATGAGAAGGCCTCGGGACAGGTTTTGAACAAAGATAAGTCATCCATTTTCTTCAGTAAAAATACCGGACAGGGAGTTCAACAACAAATCTTGGAGCTAGCAGGTGTTAAATCTTCTGGCACATTTGAAAGGTATTTGGGACTTCCTGCTTTGATGGGCAAAGCAAAGGTGGCTTCATTCCATTCTCTCATTGATAGGACCTGGAATAGAGTTACAAGCTGGAAAAATAAGTTCCTCTCTGCAGCTGGGAAAGAAGTCCTACTAAAAGCTATCCTTCAAGCCATACCTACCTATGCTATGGGTATGTTTATGCTACCAGCTTCCATAACCAGCAAGTTAAATCAACTACTCAGCAAATTTTGGTGGGGATTCAATGAAGATACTTCCAAGATCCAATGGGTCAATTGGAAACAACTAAGCTATAGCAAAGAGTTGGGAGGACTTGGTTTTCGAAATCTGAGGAGTTTTAACTTAGCCTTACTATCTAAGCAAGGTTGGAGGATTTTACAAAATCCAAATTCTTTGGTGGGCAGGATTCTCAAGCAGAAGTACTTCAATTTAGTGGGGATTCTGGATGCTCGACTGGGGACAGGTCCATTATTTGCTTGGAGAGGCATCCATGCAGGTTTAAGGCTGTTAAAAGAATGCCTCATATGGAGGGTAAGGAATGGCCAACAAGTGAAGATTTGGATTGATAAATGGATACCCTTCCCCCCTATGAAATCCAATCCACCCGAGAAGTGGATTGCTGGTGTGAGAATGTGTGTGACTTGATAGACCCCAATTTGCAGCAGTGGAATAAACCTCTACTTCAAGAGCTTTTCTCTCAGCAGGAAGTACATGACATTACAGCCATTCCATTTAGCCTGGGGGGGGGGGGAGAGGATAAGCTTGTCTGGCAGTTTACAGCAAATGGGATATACATAGTTAAAAGTGGATATCATCTCAGCAAAGAGTTGGAATATGAGCTAGAAGGGGAGACATCAGGCAAAGCTAAGGAAAAACAAGCTTGGAAAACCATTTGGAAGCTAAGGGTTTTCTCCTGCTACCAAGATGTTTTTATGGAGAGCATGCAACGAGGCCCTCCCAACACTAGCAAATCTGAGGAGGAGGAAAGTGGTTGAACATAGCTCAAGCACAGTGTGTAAGCAGGAGCCAGAAACCTCTGGACATGTTCTATGGGGATGTATTGCTGCCAAAGATGTGTGAGGTCAGGGAATGAGGAAAGTGCAAAAGCTTTCCTATCAAATTGACCTGATTTTTGAAATCTGGTCAAGACTCGTTGAGATTCTTAGTCTAGAGGAGCTTGAGGAGGTGGCAGTTACTATGAGGGGCCTGTGGTCTAGAAGGAATAACACTTTCCATGGAAAAGAATTCCAACACCCAACGGCTCTCCAACAACAGGCCAAGGCAGAGCTTGTGTCATACAAGGAAGCTCTCATAGGGGATATGAAAGTTAAGCCCACAGCACCTGCAGGGGTTCCAAGGTGGTCAAAACCTGAGGTGGGATCTTTTAAGGTTAACTGGGATGCGGCTGTCAACTTAAAGGAAGGGAGGATTGGACTTGGAGTGCTCATTAGAGATCATTATGGACTGGTTATTGGAAGTCTACGTGCAAACATAAATCTCAAAGGAATCCCATTTGATGCTGAAGCCTATGGTTTGCTTCTAGCAGCTATTTTCTGCAAAGAGGTTGGACTAACTCAGTTCTGTCTAGAGGGGGACTCAAAGCAAGTGGTGGATTTACTGAAAAACTACACCAAGCACTGGAGTTTGGGTGGCTGCCTTGTGGAAGATGCACAGGAGATACTTAACTCCTATGCTTTATGGTCAGTGGCACATGCATACCGAGATGCTAATTTGGCTGATCTCCTTAACTCCTATGCTTTATGGTCAGTGGCACATGCATACCGAGATGCTAATTTGGCTGCACATCTTCTAGCAAAAAATGCTCTGGATTGCACAGAGGATTCCTATGATCTTGAAACTTGTCCATCATGTATTTTTTCTATTGTCTCCAAAGAAATGCTGTAACTTTATCTCTCGATTCATCTTGAGTTGATGTACAATTATGATTAATGAGATAAGTTCTTTTATCAAAAAATAAAAAAATAGCTATATAGTAACTATATATAATACTTAGACTGCAGTTATATAACTAGTAACTATAGTTAGTGTTATAATATTATATAAACTATACGAGTATAATTATCATAACTTACATATAGTAGCAATATAATTAAGCCATTGTAATTATACTAAGTACTTAGTATGTCCTTAATATAATAGAATAAATATATTTACAAATAATATATTAAATATATTAATTAAAAGTATTATAATACTATTATTAGTTTTATTTTTATGCTTTTTTACTTTGTAATATTAGTATTATTATATACTACTATTAGTAATATAACTATAAATATATTAATATAATAACCGTTCGAATGGATATTTATCCAGTTCGAATGAGACGCCATGGTCATTGTAGACGTAGTTCAAATACAATTCCACAAAACTCTCTCATTCAAACTAGCAACCGCCGAGAGCCTCTGAGTTTGCCCCTTAACTCCGCCGCAAAAACCGCCATTCAACCGCCATTCAACTGCCGTAGCAACCCCACATTTGAGCATCCAGTGGAAGAAAACGTGCGAGAGATCAGCCCAACCAAAGTAGTGGAGCAGCTCATGCTCAAGAGACGAGGCCGATACTTGTCGAGCGTCCAGTCATTTTGTCTGACTTCTCCTATCTTTCATGGGAGGGACGGAGGATACAGTCCATCTTCACCGAGCGGAGATGGATACCGATCTTGTGAGTGGCGGGGGACTGCATATCTAGAGATGGTCGGTGAGTTCTACCGTGCCATGGGAGAACTTAGCGCTGATGCTCTATTCTACACCCTATCGGTCCGGGGAGTGAGTACTAATTTCTCTCCCCACATTATTGCTGAGTTCCTTGATATCCCGCGTGTGGCCGACGCATATCCTGCAGTGGCTACACGGGGACCAACGGCTGCACCATCTGATTCCGACACACCGGCCGCATCATCCACGCTAGCCTTGAATATAGATTCGGATGCTAGTTCAGATGGTAGTGAGGATGAGGATCTACCTGATGATGGTCTCACAGACGATCAAGTGCGTCAGCTAGTGCGAGACCCATCGGCTACTCCATATGATGAGAGAAAGGTGATTCGACAGACCGATTGTATAACATTTTTTAGAATGTTTAATTTGATTGTTGGCTATAACATCGATCCAAAAAAACACAAGACTGATCTCAAGATCGATCGAGCCAGATTTTTGCTACGAATAGCACGGGGGATCCCATTGATCTGGCATTGTATTTATTCCTTCGCATTCGATCGGAGTCACGGTTTTTCAGTGGAGGTAGTCTACCATTTGCACTGCTGATATCTAACCTCCTACTCCGATCGGGGGTTACAATGTTGGCCATTGAGCGGAGGTCGCCACAGATGGAGCCCTTTAACAAGATCACATTCAGTAAGAGCACGGGGCACTTGCGGAAAACTACACCAGAACAACCTAGTGATCCTCTAACAGATCCAACTTCTAGTAGTGCTACTGCTGTTGAGAGACAGCCTCCTGGGGCCACTTTGGATCAGGTACGAGCTCTGTTTGTGGAGTTCGTTGAACCCATCATGGAGAAGCTTAGGGATCTGGAAGGATGTATTAAAATATTGGATGAGGATGTTGATCTACTAAGGACCCAATGATCGTTTTAATTATTATTATTTTTTTTATGTTGTATTGAACATTATATATTTGAGATGTAATTAATGTACAGTTTTTATTTTTCATGTTTACTACTTTGTTTATTTTTTTCATTTTACTTGCCGTTTATGATAATATAAAAAATGATACTATCTTTAAAGTTATATTTACATAAATTTAACATAAAAGAAATCACTATAAAGTTTTGACATTAATTACATAAAATTAATTTATGAATTTATAAATATTTTAACTCACTGCAAATCATAATATATAATATATACACATTTTTATATTTTGAAAATGATAACAAATTAATGGGAAAAATATTTATTACTTTAATGAAAAAAATATATGCACAAATCCATACTAATAAAAAAATTTCCGTTCGAACGGTTATTAACTTTTCCCGGGAAAAATAAATTGATTTCCCAGCCAATTTTATTATTCGAACAGATTATATACTGTTCGAACATACATTAATTCCATGTTCGAATCTATTTTGTTCTGTTCAAACGGTTTTCTTATTTTGAGACGATTTTGTTCGTCACAAAATATCTTGTTCGAATGGATATTTTTCCGTTCGAACGAATTTCGTAGCTCAGGCATTTTTGGATACTCCAAAAATGACTTTTAGGGACGAAATTAAATTCGTCTCTAACAAATTTCGTCCCTCAAAGTGAAATTTCTTGTAGTGTTGTGATAAGTCAACGAGGGAGCAAATGGCTATAGTTTTAAGATCTGTCAACAAAAATGGCTTTGTGCCAACTAGAATGGTTTTTTGGCCTTCATGTGCATGTACTACTTGATACTGCAGCTTTAGCCCAAAAAATGAGATATATGATGTATTATTTTGTTAGAGTTTCCGAATGTATGATTTTTATTGTGTGGGGATCGATTGAGCGAATTGGTCGTCCGAGGTATTAAATTGTTAGGTCTTGATCCACCGATGGATTTCTATTCCTTGGAAAGTGGAAATTAAAAGCGCGACGAAAGGAATCAAAGAGTATTTGTAACGCCCCAAACCCGGTTGGCCTGGAGAATTACTACCTGTCACTTAAGAACATGTTTCCCAACACAACTAAAATAAAACTCCAAAACTTTATTAGCAAAACTCAATCTCAAGTACTCTAAATAACCACATTGAAAACTCTACAAAGTCATTACTGCAGCAAAATAAACTAAGGAGTCCAAAATCTCCCGGTAGTCATAACAAACCAAACTAATACTTTCGTAAGTCTTACTAAACCCAAGCCCAAGATATAATTAAATCTAAAAGACATTAAAACTAAAGGACATCAGAATTCATTCTTCTAACATCATCTCCTCAACTTAATCATGCTTACCAATCTAATCCAGGACCTCATTTGGACTCTCCATATCATCTGAAAAATATTATAAAGATAGGGGGTGAGCTATCAACAACTCAGTAAGCAGAAGACATATGCTAGCGTGCAAACATGAGCATTTACAAAGTATAGTATGCAGAACAAAATATTTTCCAGAGTTATCATGCAGAAGAACATATATTCAAAAGTAACAGAGTGATGGTTTTAAGACAAGTAAAACCCATAGTACTTTGGCATAACATAAATTGAGTATCATCATCAGATCAAAACAGAGCATCAAACAGAACAGAGATCATGTTTCACCCCCGTGGTAGGGTTGTGCTAACCCCGGTGGCCAAACCAGGTAGAGACAGAGGTGAAATCTTTCCTTTATTCTTCTCGGAGCCCCGAGTGTGCATACAGGAAAGACCACAATAAAACCACTTTGTTTCCAAAGTGGGTGCACTCAGAGACAGAGAAGTTGGTACCAACCCAAACAGAGCAGAGCATAACAGAGCAAAGCAGAGACAGAGTCAGATACGAAAATCAGTACACCATGCCAAAGGTTTTCAGATGTTATATCAAAATAATACAGAGTACCAAAATAGAATCAGACAGTTTACACACACTGAACACAAAAGTCAGAACATCTTTCTAAATAAATGCACAACTTTTCATATTCTCAATATCGCTCCTTTTTCAAATTTCAGAAACTACATGACAGAATTTAGCTCATGTCTACACAATGCATGTCAGAACATATTTTTCTCTTTTTCGTATAGATTTCATAAGTATGCAAATAAACGACCGAGGTTGGTTTTGTTTTTCCCAAGTTCTCATTTCACCACAAAATATGCAAAGTTTTCATAAAATCAACATCAGTCTCAATAATTCGTGTAAAGCCTAGCATAGGAACCCCGCTTACCTGACTCCTGCAACGCATTTTCTATGACTTGAATACGGTCTCTATCCGTCTCGTCACCTATTCATAAAAATAATATAAACTAAATATTAAAGTCCAATAACATAAAATTGGTCTTAGACAACTTCAGACCCAATTTCTAGACCATAATTCAGCAATTTTAATCCAACTCAAACAACCAAATAACAATCTGGACAACCCACACTTCGACCCAAAATATTCTATACCAATCTCAGTATTGTCCAATACAAGCATCAAAACCAATGTCAACTCCGATTATCACTAACTCACACTTATTTCAGCAGCTCATACTCCCAAGCAATCGTCAACAATTTAACCAGGACGACACTACACACTACTCTCTCTCCGTTCACAACTCCACAACAGGAAAAAATATCTCAACACTTCTAGATGTTAAAAGGCCCCAACAAACCCTTCTAAACATTTCCAAAACACCAAACCAATAATCCAAAAATATATCATCACTTCCTAAAAATCACCAATATTCATCATGACCAACGTCAAACTCAAAACACCAATATTTAAACCCGAATCAGCAAACAAATTTCATAGCATAAACCAATCTCACACAAACAACTCCATCATCCAATCCAACCGATCCCCTTACTCCTCGGACTCAGTCCGGCACAACCAATAAATTCACAGTAAATATGAATTAGCGTAAAAATACATATAAATCTCAAAAATTCAATGGGAAAAATACTTACAATGCTATAATATAATTTTTGAAAGATCACGGCGGTGCTAGAAGCGGCAACGCAGCAACAAAATAGTGTCAAATGCACTGTGGCCGTGGGTCTCAAAAACCCACTTTTGAACGGGTGTAAACGAAGACCCGAAATTGATAGGGTAGGGCTTAGGGATGTCGGTGAAGCTAGTGGTGGTGGTGGTTGGCCGTGGGTGGCAGCGCAGAGGGCGGTCGAAGTCTAAAATACCCAAAACGGAAATATTGATGGTGTGGCTTCACCGGTGACAGATCGGATGTGGGGTTGGGTCCATTGGGTTGTTAGGAGGTTGAGGATGATGTGGTGAGAAGATGGTAGCCGGAGGTGGCGCGACGGCGGCGCAAGGAGTGTTGCGGCTTGGTGGTGCGCGTGGGAGCTAACGGCGGCGCGGTTGGGGCTGAGATTACAGTGGGGTGGTCGCTGGTGGCTGGGGAGGACAGTGGGCGGGGCGGTGTCGGTCACCGTCGGCGCATGGCGGCGGGTTGGGAGAGAAGAGAAACGGACGGAGAGAGGGAGGGGGGTTGCGGCGTGCAGGAAAGAAACCAGGGGAGAAGAAAAAAAAGAAAGGAAAGAAAAGAAGAAAAAGAAAAAGAAAGAAAAGAAAAGAGGAAAGAGAAAATGTAGGGAAAGAAATGAGGTCCAATCCTCACATCTTGGGTCACAAAAAATGATCCAACGGAAACGATTTTAAAACAACAAGTGAAATAAAAATAATTCAAACACAGTGATTAAAATGAAAGTAAATAATTAAACCCCACAACAAGTTAATTAAAATTGAGAAGAAATTTAAATGCATAAAAATAATTAATTTAAAGAAAACACTTCAAAAATAATTTTCGCAAAAATTAAAATCATAAAAATAAACCCACTAAAAAATCTAACCTATTTTAAAATAAGAGAATAAATTTTTAAAATTAATAACAAATAATTTTTGAATTAAACATATATTAAAATATGAAGTGTTACATTCCTTCTGTGGTTTGTACTGAGTGGTCGAATTGCGTTCCAAAGTTCGTTCAAAAGCAGTTTTCGTACAATCCCAACACCTTGATGATGGGATCACTGATCAGCTACCCTCAAATGTCTATGCAAAAATACTTTTTTTTTTTTTATGCTTTCTCTCTTCTTTTTTCTCTTTTTCTTTTTTTTTTCTTCCTCTCAGCTGTACCATCGATATTATCTTGTTTGGGAAGTAAACCCTCTTCGTTAAGGTTCCTGCTCGGCATATAAATAGACGTGCTTGACACTATTCTCCGACTACTTTCAGCACTACTCTCTGGCTATAATCTAAGATCTGGTGGTAATTGTGTCAATATTGTGCGTGTGTTTTGGGAAGGAATGGAAAAGATGGCGAGAGAACACATAGAAGAGATACGCAGAAAAAAGTTTTCAATCGGAGGAGAACTGAACCCATTGACGGAGGATCTTCATCAGGCCGTCAAAAACCTGTCTGCTGAACTTTACGCCAAGGATGTCCACTTTCTCATGGAACTCATTCAGGTATCTTGATCTCTCATATGCATGCAAGCCGTTTGCTTTAATTGTGTGTGTGTTTGATCTTCGTACATGCACGCATGTATCGGTTCTTGATGATCTCGTACGTGCATGCATGTATCTGTTCTTGTTGATGTATATATATGTATTGCTGTCCACTATATGCATGCAGCATGCAGCATCGTCGATAAACTCCGGTGTGATCATGATCATCAAACGGATCAGCATGAGAATTATTTTTTTTTTAAAAAATTGTGTGTGTGTGTCAGAATGCGGAAGATAACGAATACATGGAGGGGGTGGATCCATCGCTTGAGTTCCTGATAACCTCGGAGGACATTACGGGCAGGGGAGCTCCAGCAACATTGCTTATTTTCAACAACGAGAAAGGTTTCTCTTCTAAAAACATAGACTCCATTTGCAGTGTTGGTCGGTCCACCAAGAAAGGCAACAGGAAACGCGGTTATATTGGAGAGAAAGGTACGTATAATTACGTCTACTTTAGTTTTCACACTTCAATATTTAATACTCTACTTTATACGATCGATCGATATTATTGCATGCATGCAGTACTACTAGATCTCACGTACTACTACGTTTCTGAAAAATGTATGCATGCTAGTTCTAGCTAGCATGCTGCATAAAGATCATCGATGATCATGAAGTTATAATCTTGAGAACGGAAGGAAATTAGAAATAAATGTAAAGCATGTACTTACATGACACGTAGAGAAGTAAGTTTTTTGTAAATTTTTCTTCAATATATTTAGCATTTTTCATAAATGTAATGGAAATTATATTTGCATGCATAAATTTTAAGCATCTAATTAATTTGGTCCTAACAAATTAAGTTAACAAAAATAAGTACTGAATTTCACACATATATGTATATATATATAATCCTTCTAACTGAACAGTTTCCACCAATATATGTATTTATTTCTGTATATATATATATATGTATACTGTACACATGATGATCTAATTAACCATGCATGCTACGTGACTATTTATTTCTGTGACTATTTATCATGCGTACGTTTGAGAATCATGTGATGTTATGTACGTACTTTGATGAGGTTTTGTTTTGTTTCTTTTATTTTAGTAAATAAAAATATTATAGCTGATAAGTTATCACAATCTTGGCCAGCCTTTGAGAAGTGTTCAGTGTAACTTCTAGAAATTACAAGCTTAGTCCTTAACGTTTGAATTGAGAACTCATCTCATTTCATCTTATTATTACAATTTTTTTTTAAAATTTCTACATAAAATATAATAAACAATTTAAATTTTTTAAAATATCAAAACAATAATAATATTTAAAAATAATATTCTAACAATATTTTATTCAACTTATTTAAAATCATCTCAACTCATCTCTAAATTCAAATCAGGCTAATAGCTCTCTCTCTCTCTCAATGCTCAAAGAAATTACTTGATGAGCTGGAGCTATTCAGCTGATCTTGCAGTAGCTTAAGAGCTGGAGCTATTCAACTGATCTTGCAGTAGCTTAACATCCCCCCTCAAGGTAATTGGGAGTTCACGAACCATTAACTTGTTTCTTAGCAGTTGAAACCGAGCACTAGTTAGGGCCTTTGTGAACAAATCAGCTAATTGAGCAGTAGTAGAGATGTGTCGAAGAGAGATGTCCTTCCGTGTAACTTTTTCCCTAACAAAGTGATAGTCCACCTCTATATACTTAGTTCGAGCATGAAAAACTGGGTTTGAGGCTAATGACAGTGCACTGAGATGATCACACCATAGGACTGGAGCAGTAGGTAGTGAGACACGAAGGTCATTGAGTACCATTCGAAGCCAATACAGTTCAGCTGTTGCAAAGGCCATGGATCGATATTCTGACTCGGTGCTTGAACGAGAAACAACAGGCTGCTTCTTGGCAGACCATGATATCAAACAAGGTCCAAGGAATATAGCATAACCCGTGGTGGAACGCCTGTCATCAATGCTACCAGCCCAATCTGAATCACTAAAGGCATTTAACTGAAGAGAACCACGATCATAGACCAGACCATGATGGAGAGAGCCTTTAAGATAGCGTAAGACTCTTTTGGCAGCAGACCAATGAGCTGTAGTTGGCTGGTGCATAAACTGACATAATTGATTCACAGGAAATGAAATGTCAGGGCGTGTTAGTGTGCAGTATTGCAAAGCACCCACCACTTGTCTGTACTCCGTGGCATCTTGCAAGGGCTCTCCTTCAAGTTCAGATAATTTAGCACCTGTTGGTAATGGTGTTGCACATGGCTTAGCACCAAGCATACAAGTCTGGTGCAGTAAGTCCACAATATACTTGGACTATGACAAGTGCAGACCAGAGGAAGTATGAATCACCTTGATGCCCAGAAAGTAGTGCAATGGTCCTAGGTCCTTTAGAGCAAAATCACCCTGTAAAGACTTGATCAAATGCATAATAAAAGAGAGCTTGGAACCTGTTATGATAATATCATCCACATAAACCAAGAGGAAAATGTGAATGTCATGGTAATGAAATGTAAAGAGTGAGTGATCAACTTGAGAAGCCACAAAGCCAAGATTAAGTAAGACTTCAGAAAGTTTATGAAACCAAGCACGAGGAGCCTGCTTAAGGCCATAAAGTGCCTTGCGAAGCTTGCAAACTGAGTGAGGTTGAGAAGAATCCCTGAAACCAGTAGGTTGTTCCATAAACACTTCTTCTTCCAAGTCTCCATGTAAAAAGGCATTGGATACATCCAATTGCCTTAATGGCCAGTCAAAGTGGACAGCCAAAGCAAGAATAAGTCGGACAGTAGATGCTTTGACAACAGGACTAAATGTTTCAGCATAATCTAAACCTTCTTGTTGTTGAAATCCTTTAGCCACAAGGCGTGCCTTGAACCTCTCAATAGTGCCATTAGCTCTTTGTTTAACCTTAAACACCCACTTGTTTTTAATAACATTTTTATCAGTAGATTGTGGACATAAGACCCAAGTTTTGTTATCCAAGAGGGCTTGAAATTCAGCAGTCATTGCTTGTCTCCATTCTTCAAACTTGGATGCTTGAGCATAAGATGAAGGTTCTGTTGGAATGGTAGAGGAATGCAATGCACACACCGGATATTTTGTAGAGTAGAGAGTATGAAAGTCAGGATAAGTTTTGGGTTTGGAATGGCCAGTCTTACTTCTAGTCAACATTGGATGAGTTGAATGATGTATAGGTGCTGGAGTAGAACTAGAAGTGGCTGCAGTAGAACTAGAAGTTGAATGATTTATAGGTGCTGGAGTAGGTGGCGTAGAAGTGGCTGCAGTAGAACTAAAAGTTGACAAAGGAGTGGCACAAGGTGAGTTCAAAGGAGGATCAACGGAGGAGGCTAAAGGAGAAAGATCTGTATGAATTGAAGATTGAGACATATCAGGTAAAATGGAAGGGTTAGAAATAGGTACCTGAATTTGAGATGAGGAATTTGTAGAAGAACCATCCTTGGCAGCAGACTCAAATACACACGGCTTCAATAAAGATGAAGTGCAGGATTTGGCAGGAAACAAAGTTTCATCAAACACCACATGTCGACTAAGATATACACGCTTTGAGAGAGGATCATAGCATCTATAGCCCCGAGAATTGGAACCATAGCCAAGAAAGATACATTGTTTAGACCTAAACTGAAGTTTGTGATTGTTATAAGGTCGTAACAATGGATAGCATGCACAGCCAAAGGATTTCAGAAATGTATAATCTGGATTCTTTTGTAATAGCACTTGATAAGGTGACTTGAATGCCAAAACTGATGAGGGCATGCGATTGATGAGAAATACAGCTGTGCTAAATGCATCAACCCAAAAAGAAAATGGCATATGAGAGTGAGCCAAAAGACTTAAACCAGTTTCTACAATGTGTCTATGCTTCCTCTCAGCAGTACCATTTTGCTGAGATGTATAAGAACATGACACACAATGAAAGATCCCATGTTGTTCTAGAAACTGTTTAAATTGATTAGAGAGGAATTCACCACCTCCATCAGTTTGTAGTGCTTTAATTTGAGTAGATAAAAGGTTTTCAGCATAACATTTAAACTTAACAAAGGAAGAGAAAACTTCAGATTTGCGTGTAAGAGGAAAAATCCAAGAAAATCTAGAATAGTCATCAATAAAGCTGACATAATAAGTACATCCATTCAAAGAAACAGTTGGTGAACACCATACATCAGAATGAACTAGTTCCAAGGGACTAGTAGACTGCCTAACAGAATTGGAAAAGGGAAGACATTTGCTTTTAGCAAGTTGACAAGGTTCGCACACTAAAGACTTGGGAAAAGTTCCTTTGACAGATAGCTGAAATTGAGACTTGAGTAGCTGAAATATCCTAGGTGCTGGATGGCCAAGACGTGTATGCCAGATGGAGTAGTCACCAGATACACCAATAAAAGTTGTGTACTTCTTAGCCTTATTATTGGAGGAAGGAAATTGGATAGGATACAGCCCATCCCTACTAGGCCCGTGTAAAAGAGTCTGCCCCGAGTGATTGTCCTTCACAAAATAAGAATCAGAGGTTAGCATAAACCAGTAGTTATTATCAAAGCAGAATTTTTGTATGGATAACAGATTGGTGATGGCATGTGGGCAATGTAAAACATTATTGAGTTTAAGATTGGAGTGAGGTGTAGAAAAAGAAGAATGGCCAGTGTGTGTAATGAGCAAACCCGAGCCATTGCCAACAGCTACTTCATCTCCACCTTGGTAGGGAGAGCTGCGGTGAAGTTGCTTGAGATCACCAGTGATATGATGATTTGCCCCACTATCAACAATCCAAGTATTGTCCTCAGCAGAATGAGAGAACTTAGCAGCCATAGCAGCCAGTTGGGATGGAGGGTGACGACCCTGGTAAGAGAAATCCATCCTATGATAGCAATCGAGAGCTGAGTGTCCATTTTTGCCACAAATTTGACAAGGTGCACGAGGAGCAGCTTTGATGGAGGAATCTGGTGACTTCTTAGATGTAGAATGAGCAGAGGAATAAGTATTAGACTTTTTGTTATGATTATACCTCGGCTTAGAACCATTCTTTTGAGTATAAAGAGCAAAGCCACCTGCTGTAGAGTCCATCTGATGAGCAGATGAAATCATGACCTCATAGTTAAGCAATTCTGACTGGAAATCATCAAAGCAAAGGGGAGTGGCACGAGTAGCCAAATTATAAGATGTGACAAAAGGATGAAAGCTTGGATTTAAGCCACTTGTAATATAGGATATTAAATCATCCTCATCAACAGATTTACCAACAGCAACAAGCTGATCAAACTAGATTTTAGCCTGATTCAAATACTCAAAGCAGGATTTAGAGCCTTGTTGAAGTGTTTGCAGCTGGCGCTTCAAATGAGCAATCCGAGATCGAGATTGAGAAGCAAACCTTGAGGATAAATAAGTCCAGACTTGTCGTGACGAGTCCAAGCCATAAACAGCAGAAAGAAGATCACCAGATAAAGTGGTGATAAACCAGCTCAATAAATACTGGTCCTTCTTTGTCCAAAGAACATATGCTGGATTAAGAGTAGTGGTGGGAATACCATGATCATCCAAGCAGTATTTAGGAGGGCAAGGTTCAGACCCATCCACTATCCCAAGAAGATCATTACTTCTAAGGATAGGAAGAAACTGGGATACCCAGTGAAGATAGTTGGTATTGTCAAGTTTGATTGAAAGTAAATGAGAAAATTTTGGAGCAGCAAAGGTAGAGGATATTAGGGTAGAAGAAGTACCAGAGGAGTTGGTAGTAGCAGAGTGCGAAGGAAGGTCCATATTAGGATCGAAAAATGGCGATTAGCCTAGAGAAAACTGATACCATGTAAGACTATTCAAGAAATAGGAATTGGCAGCTTAATCTGGAGCTGTCCATGTGTTTATTAATATAGAAGAGTTTGTTACAATTGTAGTTACGATAAAATCTATGAAGATTTGTAGAAATCAGAAATACAAGTTTGAATTCAAATATTTAAAAATACACAAGCAGTTAAGATAAGGATGTGGACTGAGGTTGTTGAGACTTTGAATTATCTGATAACAGAACATTATCTTCTAATCTCTGTGATGATGAGCTGGAGCTATTCAACTGATCTTGCAGTAGCTTAACAGTATGTTCTTATCTCTAATTAAATTACCATATGGTTAAAAATGCAGGAATTGGGTTCAAAAGTGTATTTCTCATTACTGCTCAGCCCTACATATTCAGCAATGGGTATCGGATACGATTCAACGAAGAGCCTTGCCCGCATTGCAACCTTGGGTACATAGTTCCAGAATGGGTGGAGGAGAACCAAAGACTTTCTGATCATATACAACAACTATATGGTTCCAAAAAATCTCTCCCTACAACAACAATTGTCTTACCTTTGAAGCCTGATACGGTCAAACCTGTGAAGCAGCAGCTCTCAAGCGTTCATCCTGAAGTTCTTTTATTCCTAACAAAGTTGAAGCGGCTCTCAGTCAGGGAACATAATAAGAATCCTAAGCTCAATACCGTTAGTGCAATTGCTATTACAAGCGAGACTAACTTTGTGATGAGGAAGAAGATTGATGCTGAGTCCTCCACACTCCATCTCTCTGCTAAGAGAAAGAATAATGGGTCTGATATTGCAGAATGTAGCTACTATATGTGGAAGCAAAAGTTCCCTGTAGGACTTGAAAACAGAGTGGAAAGAAGAATGGAAGTAGAAGAGTTAGTGATCACGCTGGCTTTTCCCTTTGGAGAGCGTCTCAACAGAGGGACTAATTCACCTGGGATCTATGCATTTCTTCCCACAGAGATGGTTACTAACTTTCCCTTTATAATTCAGGCAGATTTTCTTCTTGCATCATCGAGGGAAACAATTCTCTTGGACAGTAAGTGGAACCAAGGGATTCTTGACTGTGTTTCCTCCGCTTTTATTGATGCTTTTCTCTCCCTAGTTCGAACTTCTGATCAGAATGTTCCACCATCAAGTTTGGCTCCCATGTTCAGGTTCATTCCTGTCAACAGCTCTTCCTATCAAGAGTTGAACAAAGTGAGGAATTCAATCAAGGGAAAGCTTGTTAAAGAAAATATTGTCCCGAGTGAGTCATACACGCAGCAGAAGTTCTTTCATAAACCATGCGAAGTCGGTAGGCTTATGCCTGATTTTTGGAACATCTTGGAAAAGGCAGGGGAGCAAGGGGTGAGCTTGTTTAATCTCTCATCCCATGGAAAGTATATACTGTGTTCTTCATTTGATAAAGGGGAGTATGATCGCATATTGAGTTTCTTAGGAGTAGAACCAGTCAACAATGAATGGTATGCCAAGTGCATCCAGAGTTCTAACCTTGTTGCAGGAGTCGCCGAGGACGTGTATTTGGAGATTTTACTATTTGTTGCCGAGAATTGGAAGTCAAAATTTGACAGCACCGAGATGAAGAACATACCACTCATAAAATATTTGGGTGTGGATAAGGATGTATCTTTGTGCAGCATAGATGAATGCAGAAACTCTTTTAAGGTGGTGTCCTCATCCAAGTATTCTCGTCATTCTTCATGGCTAATTAATTGGAACTGGGAATTCCATTGTGTTGCGAGTCGTTTTTTTATGCCACAAAGCACACAAGAAGCTATTCGATTCTTTCCTAAGAAGATGACTTTACAACAATGGCTTCAAGAACATGTGAAGGTTCGTGATGTGGATGTATATGACTATGCAGTTCACCTTAATGACTGTATCAATAATGACCGGAAGCTCGCCATTGCCTTTGTTCACTTCTTATATCACTCTTTATCAAAGAGTTATCTTATAAAATATCAAGTAGATTATTTATGTGGTATTATGCCCCTCGTAGATAACTATGGGAATCTAATCAGACAGAGGAAAGGGGTTCTGGTCCCTGCCAACCGAAGCAAATGGGCGGTATTGATTGGTTCAAATCCATGGAAAGATCAAAGCTATGTTCAGTTAGGAGAAGAATACTTGCGCCCGGGTTCTTTTGAAGGTGAATCTTGTTCTGGAGAACAGCTCTTAGAGTTCCTTAAAACTCATGTTGCTGCTTCTGATATCCCTGATATATCTCCTCCCAATGTCGCAATTCCTGCTGTTTCTGCACCTCTCACCAAACAAAATGCGTTCTTGCTTTTGGATTGGATTCAAAACCTGAAATGTAGGAGAACTCAAATCCCAGATAAATTCTTGGCGAGCATAAAGGAAGGTAGCTGGCTGAAGATTACTACCAATGGCTGCTCGGGTTACAGGCCACCATCTCGGTCACTCATGCTTACTTTTTCACTAGGAAACATTTTGCAGAACGGACCAGTGCTTGCTGATATTCCATTGATTGATCAAAGTTTCTATGGTGATCAAATAAATAAATATAAGGAGGAGCTAAAGACAATGGGCGTCATGCTTGAGTATGGAGAAGCATGTGAATTTATTGGGAAGCATCTCATGTCTCTTGCTGATTCCTCCACTTTAACTAAAAGCCAGGTGTTCTCAGTTTTGAATCTCATCAGGTTTTTGAGGGCCAACTATCTTGCACCGGAAAAATTCATCAGTACTATCATAGAAAGAAGATGGCTGAGGACATCCAGAGGTGACATGTCTCCAGTTGGATCTGTTTTGTTTGATCATGAATGGAAAGTTGCATCTCAAATCAGTAACCTCCCCTTCATCGATACAGGTTACTTTGGGGATGAAATCCTTTCTTTTAAAGAGGAACTCAGGTCCCTTGGTGTGTTAATTGACCTCAGTGGAAGTTACAAGCTTGTTGTAGACAACTTAAAATCACCTTCATCTTTGTCTTCTTTGACAGCAGAGGCTGTTATATTCATACTGGAATGTATGCGTCATTCAGGAAAAGCCAACAAACTCATCAGGACATTGAGTGGTGTGAAATGCTTCAAGACAAATATTGGTTACAAGTCTCCAGGAGAATGTTTCTTGTTTGACTCTCAGTGGGCTTGCATTCTACACGTTTTCAACGGTTTCCCACTCATTGATTATGATTTCTATGGAGGCAGCATCTTCTCGTACAGAAACGAGTTGCAGCAACTAGGCGTAAAGGTGGATTTTGAGGAGGCAGCCAAAGTATTTGCCCAGAGTTTCAAGCAGCAAGCGACTTCCATGACAAAAGAAAATGTTTTGTCCTTTTTGTCATGTTACAGACTGCTAAAGGATACTCCACATAAGTTTCCTCCAGATCTTAGGAAATATGTCCGTGAAGTGAAGTGGCTGCGAACTAGGCTTGGTGATCTCAGATCTCCAAGCAATTGCATTCTGTATGGTCCAGATTGGCAATCAATTGCCCCAATTACTCTGCTCCCTTTCATAGACGATAGTGACAATTATTATGGCAAGGACATTCACGAATACAAGAAAGAGCTGAAAAGTATAGGGGTTGTCACTGAATTCAAAGATGGTGTAAAGTTTATTGCTGATGGTCTTTTTTTCCCCCAGGACCCTTCCATCATAACTCCTGCAAATGTGGTTGCCATGCTGGAATGCATCCGCATTTTATTGCATGATCATGGAGGGAGTTACAAATTTCCAGACACTTTCTGCAGAAGAATCTCTCAAAAATGGTTGAAGACTAATGATGGTTATAGGCCTCCAGATCAGTGCTGCTTGTTCGATTCTACGTGGAGCTCTCATTTGAAGCATACGGATGGACCTTTTCTTGATGAAGGCTTTTATGGTTCTAACATTAGGTCATACAAACAAGAGCTTAATGCTATTCTTGTTACCGTGGATGGAAAGAAAGGATGCCCCTTGATTGCCAGGCACCTTGATTGCCATCATGAATTTTCCAGTACTATAGTTCGAATTTATAACTACTTGAGTGAATTTAATTGGGAGCCGGACACTGAAGCAGACAAAAGGATTTGGATCCCAGATGGAATTGAGAATGGAAAGTGGGTCAGCCCCGGAGAGTGTGTTTTGCTTGACAAGGATGATCTCTTTAGTTTCCGGTTGCATGTTTTGGAAAAATACTATGATCAGAAGCTACTCTTTTTTTTCTCAAGAGCTTTCAATGTTAAAAAAAATCCCTCTGTTGATGACTACTGCCAGCTTTGGAAGGTTTGGGAAAGTTCAAGACCCCAACTGCCACATGAAGACTGTTTCAAGTTCTGGGTCTATGTTTCTAAGCACTGGAGTGGAAAGACTGAGAGAACTCTCACTGATAGTTTGCAGAAATTACCGGTTGCTTCAGATTCAGATGGAATTTTGCTGTCCAACAAGCATGATGTTTTCATTGCCGATGATCTTCAGCTGAAGGATCTTTTTGAACAGACATTTCCTCGACCCATATTTGTCTGGTACCCTGAGCGAAGCTCGCCTTCATTACCTAGGACAAAGTTGCTTGAAATGTACAAGAAGATCGGGGTCCGGACTATATCTGAATCGGTAAAGAAGGAAGAAGCATCAATAGTGAATGTTGCTCAACTCAATCAGGTGAATCCAAAGGATATTTTGATTAAGAAAGGATTGGTTAGGCTCATCCTCAGTTTTCTAGCAGATCCTGTGTTGAAGATGGAAGCAGAGAGGCGACATGAAGCTGTGAAAGGGCTTCTGAATATGACTTTCCTTGAGACAGCTGAACCCATCACTGTAAACTATACCTTATCGCTTTCTTCGGGGGAAAACGTGGAATTGAAAGCGAGCCGGATGATACATTGGGATAGAGAGGCCTCAAAGTTGTTTGCACAAAAGTTGGACAGATCCAGTGGATATAAGAATATGATTGAGTATGCTACATATTTCTCTGAAGCAATATCCGAGGGTTTGTTATGGGAAAATAGTGATCATATTGGTGCACTCTTTGAGCTGATAAAGTGGTGTTTCGTTCTTGAATATAATGAGGAAGCAGTAGGGTTTGTAATGAAGTCCAAGAACATGCAGATTTTCATGGAGGACGAGGAGTTCCTTGCATCTATTTTCCCATGATTCAGACTAGTTATTCATGTATGTATTTGAACTAGCTAGTTATATATATATATATATTGCAGCTTTATGTATGGGAGGTTTTGTTTGGCTTGCGTTGATAAGATATTTCTATATTATTAATTTTGTCTTGAGTTTAAATTTGAATTACAAATTTAGGTGACTTGATATTAAAGATGTTTGTAAAACACGGTAAATGGCTGGAATCCTCCTTACCGTATAAGGAGATAAATCTTCATTATATATACAAAATATGTACAGAAGTAAACTCCTATATAATAGGAAAGAATCAAATACAAATAATAATCATATCCCTACAGCTATACAAGCAGATCTTATGCTAACAGAAAAGGAAGGTAGCACGTAACGGGTACGATGCTAACAGAAAAGTAAAGCAGCACGTATCATGGAGAACGTAACGGATATGATGCTAACAGAAAAGTAAAGCAGCAGCACGTATCATGGAGAATTTGACTCTGCTTTATCACCCCCTGCAAGGTGAGCGTGGTAGAAGGGATAACGCTGAGCTTGCTTCTAAAGAGAACAAATTGCGGCTTGGTAACTCCTTTGGTCAAAGAATCAGCAAGCTGTAGATGTGAAGGAACAAAATCAATTTTCAAAGTGCCATTATCAACAAGTTCACGAACAAAATGGTAGTCAATCGCAATATGTTTGGATCGAGGACGAGTAACCGGATTGATTGCCATAAAAATTGCACTTTGATTGTCGCAGAGAATTTTAGGTGGTGCTAAGAGTGTAACACGAAGGTCCCGAAGCAATTGAATAATCCATGAAATATTAGCAGTAGCAACAGCTAAGGAGCGATATTCTGCTTCTGCACTTGAACGAGCAACAGTGCTTTGTTTCTTAGAAGACCAAGAGATTAAATTAGCACCAAGAAAAATAGCATAGCCAGTAGTGGAACGACGTGTATCAGGACATCCAGCCCAGTCTGCATCAGAATAGCCAAGAAGATTACGAGTGGACTGTTTATGAAGTTGAAGACCATGATGAGCAGTGCCTTTAACATAGCGCAAAATACGCTTGAGAGCACGAAAATGATCCTCGGTGGGAGCATGCATGAACTGGCAAATGGAATTGACGCTGAAGGACAAATCAGGCCTGGTGATAGTAAGGTATTGTAGAGCACCGGCAAGAGAACGAAACAGAGTAGGATCGGAGAATAGCGTACCTTCGGCTGAGAGGTGCTGACCAACAACAAAAGGTGTAGAAATAGGCTTGGCATCAATCATTGAAGCACGTTGCAAGAGATCAAGAGCATACTTTGTTTGACTGAGAAAAAGGCCCTTCTCATTAGCTTGAACTTCAACTCCAAGAAAATAATGAAGATCACCCAAATCCTTCATGGAGAACTCGTTGGAAAGTCGAGTAATAAAAGTGTGAACCAGAGAAGGAGTACTTCCAGTGATGATCATGTCATCAACATAAAGAAGTAAGTAAACAGTGCCAAGTGAGGAGTGATAGACAAACAACGAAGAATCAGCCTGACTAGAGTGAAAGCCAAGTTTGAGCAAAAAGGAGCTAAATCGATGAAACCAAGCTCGAGGAGCTTGTTTCAAGCCATAAAGAGCACGCTTCAGGCGACAAACATGCTGAGGGAACTGTGGATCAGTGTAGCCAGGTGGTTGTTCCATGTACACCTCTTCGTTGAGAAAGCCATGAAGAAAGGCGTTTTTAACATCGAGCTGATGCAATCGCCATCCAGAAATAACAGCCAAGGATAAAATGATTCTAACTGTAGCAGGACGCACCACAGGGCTGAAGGTGTCACCAAAATCAAGACCGTGAACTTGAGAAAATCCTTGAGCCACAAGACGTGCCTTATGACGCTCAATAGACCCATCAGAGTGAAGTTTTGTTTTGAAAATCCAGCGATAGCCAACCACATTATGACGCTGAGGACGAGGTACAAGAACCCACGTATCATTTTCCTTCAGTGCGTGAATTTCATCATCCATAGCCGAGAGCCATTCAGGATGTTTTGCAGCAGACTTGAAGCCCCGTGGCTCTTTGAGAGCAAGAAGAGCCTGAAAAATCTGAGAAGAAGATGAGATATTCATAGCATGATACAACCGTGGTTTGAATATACCAGCTTTGCCTCTAGTAATCATCGGATGGCTGGAAGTGGTCACTCGAGGAGAGGACGAAACAGGAGAAAGAATGGTAGAATCTGGAACGACGGAATCCAAGAGAGGTTCCTCATCAAGAGGAACCTGCAGACCAGGAGAAGAAGGTGATGACAGATGTGGAATATCACTACAAGGTAGACAAGATGAGTTAGAAAAAGATGGTGAAGGCAAAGAATCTGAAGAACCAACGTTAGCAGAACTAGAAACACATTCTTGACATTTAGAAAAATGAATATAGTCACTGTTAGATGACAGATTTTGCACAGAATCACCATTATAAGGAAAGATATGTTCATAAAACTGCACATGTCGAGAAACATAGACACGATGTGTCTTACGGTCTAAGCACCGAAATCCTTTATGAAGGGTACTGTATCCGAGAAAAATACAAGGAGCAGATTTTGGAGACAATTTATTAGGTGAGTAATCTCTCAAATAAGGAAAGCAAAGACACCTAAAAGTACGAAGCATAGAGTAATCGGGTTGCTTACCAAATAGGAGCTCATAAGGTGTTTTGCCAGCAAGAGACGGTGACGGGAGTCGGTTAATGAGAAAGACGGCAGTAGAGAAAGCCTCAACCCATAAGGAGAGTGGCACATGAGCATGAAACATAAGAGTAAGACCCGTTTCTGTGACATGACGATGCTTACGTTCGGCAATGCCATTCTGACTAGGAGTGTAAGGACATGCCAGACGAAGATCAATGCCACAAGAATGCAGATGAGAGTGAAATTTATTATTGGTAAATTCCGTTCCGCCATCACACTGAAAGGATTTGATTTTTGCGGAAAATTGTGTCTCAATAAAACGTTGTAAATGAATGAAAGTATTAAAAAAATCAGATTTGTGTTTGAAAGGGAATATCCAACTAAATCTAGTGCAATCATCAATGAAAACAACATAGTATCTATATCCAGTAAAAGAAGAAACTGGTGATGGACCCCATAGATCACAGTGTAAACGATCAAAAGGCATGGCACAACGTTCATCATTTAAAGAAAAAGGTAAACGGTGGCTTTTGCCGAGTCTACAACCAACACAAAATTCAGAATCATTATTCACCAATTTATTACTACAAGAAATAGATCATAGTTTAGAAAGAGAAGCAACAGTACGATAATGTGGATGACCAAGACGAGCATGCCATAAACGAAAAGATGCTCGTGGTGAAGAAGTAGTGGACATGAAAGCATGATGACGACGATCCAACACGTAAAGACCATTTTCACATCTTCCGACTCCCAGTACCACTCTTGTGACCCGATCCTGTATGGTAAAACCAGAGGAAGAGAAGGTAACACAACAATTATTGTCTTTAGTAAGTTGACTAATAGAAATAAGATTTTTCTTAATTCCAGGAACAACTAAGACATTAGATAAAAGAAGAGGACTAGACGGAAGAAGAGAAGAAATGGAACCAGTGTGAGAGATTGTTAAAGACTGACCATTGCCAACCATGACACGTTCATTACCAGAATAGGCAGCCGGTTGATCCACACCCTCAGTGTCACTAGTCATATGAGACGTTGCACCAGAATCAGGAAACCAGTCAGCGTCATTAAAATCCTGAATCGAGCAGGCAGAAAATGCCTCAGCAAGGTTAGTCGATTGCTTCTTCTTGAGCTTCAGAAAATTCCAGCAACGTTTGGCCAAATGACCCTCTTTGTCGCACAACTGACAGTGAACGGAGGAGTTGGATGATGACTTCAAGTTGGCAAATGGTGTAGGAGAGGCTGAAGACCGATGCTTCACTTTCTTATGACCAACCACTTTGGAAGTCTGCTGCATGAAATAAGCAGAGTTGGAAGATGAATGGGAAACTGACCTTTCAAAGATTTCATGACTCAAAGCTTTTGGAACAATCTCTGTAAAGGATGGTAGAGGAAGCTGTGACATCATGGTGGTAGAAAAGATTTTGTAGTCGGGTCCTAATGCGCGTAGGTACCAGTGGACTTTATCTGTGTCGTCAATGGGACGACCAATAGCAGCCAATTGATCACAAAGACCTTTGAAGGAGCGAGAAAACTCAGCAATGGACTGAGAGCCACGTTGCATCAACTGGAGTTCATCCTTGAGTTGCAGCTCTCGAGATTTTGAACGGTGCGAAAATGAGACTTCAAGCGCATGCCAGGCCTCATGGGAGTGACGGAAACCCAGTACCTCACTCATAGATTCCTCTGTAAGAGAGGAATAGAGTAAACTGAGTAGAGTCTGATCGGTATGCAGCCACGATGTATATGTAGGATTGGACGTTGGGGTGCCATCAGCAGTAGTAATCATGGGAGAAGGAGCCATGATGCTACCGTCCAAAAAACCAAAAAGTTCTTGACTAGATAACAGAGGAACGAACTGATTTCTCCACAATAGATAATTGGAGGAGGTCAGTTTAATGGTGAGCATATGCACCATTGTGTTGAGCGGAAGAGTAGGAGGTGAAGAAGACGAAGCAGCCATGGTCAGAATCGAAGAAAAGACAACCTTGAAACTGATACCATAAAGATGTTTGTAAAACACGGTAAATGGCTGGAATCCTCCTTACCGTATAAGGAGATAAATCTTCATTATATATACAAAATATGTACAGAAGTAAACTCCTATATAATAGGAAAGAATCAAATACAAATAATAATCATATCCCTACAGCTATACAAGCAGATCTTATGCTAACAGAAAAGGAAGGTAGCACGTAACGGGTACGATGCTAACAGAAAAGTAAAGCAGCACGTATCATGGAGAACGTAACGGATATGATGCTAACAGAAAAGTAAAGCAGCAGCACGTATCATGGAGAATTTGACTCTGCTTTATCAGATATGATATGTTAGATTGTAAAATTATTTTATATACGAATTTTTAATTTCATTGCCCAAGCTTAGACTTTATTAATACACCGTGCTAGACCTTCAATTTTGCTAGGGAGATAGGAAAATTGTATGCAAAAAAACCTTTCTAATTAATTCTTTTTTATAAATTGGAAAAACCTGATTATAATTATAGAGGTGAAGTCCAACAACATATAATATTGCTAATCCTTAAGACTTGGATTTCGATCCCTTTAAAAATCTAGATCATCTGCTTTGTGAAATGGCCTCTAATGCAAAGATTGTGAAAAAACTAGGAACTTGAAGCTGAATTTTTTATCTAGATTTTATCTTGGGTTCTCAATCGCCTTTTTATAATAAGCGCACCCCTGCATGAAACAAAACCCTAAGCCACACCCCTTTGAAGCCATCATTTCCATGCACACAACCCTTGCGTGACCATCCACCAGGAAAATCTAACCGTGCACCGCTACCTCTCCACGTTCTCGGCTCAGCCCTCGTTCAGCGTTGCGCTATGCGTCACCTCCTCTTGACCACCACGGAAGCTCAAGCTCTCCCTCTCCCCGTCGTCACTAGCCATTGCCCAACCCTTGTAAAACCGCAAGTCCTCCTCTATTTTTACAACCCAAAAATAGAGCAAACGATTGCTCCTCCAAACATGGCAAATAGCCACTGCAGACCCTTCCCGGCGTCCCCACCAGCAGCACAGGCCACCTCTTTGGGCCATTCCGAGAGCATCCCATTGCAAGCCACCGGATGCAAGGTATCAGTAGCATGTAGTACCGCAAGTCTTCATGTGAGCGCAGCCCAGTCCGCTCAGTTGTACTCCTCACCACCACTGCACAGTAGAAAGACACTGCTCCCACCTTGAGCCGCTGCAACCGTCCTTGATATGAACCCTATAAATGAAATCCATTGAACACACAATCAATTTGAAAACTTCCCAAGAAAGTCAAAATCAAGTCAATGGATGAGAACCTAAACCCGTTGAGAACTCGTTTCAAGAACCTAGATTATATTAAAATCTAGACCCGTTGAAGAACTCGTCTCAAGAACCCAGATTATAAGGAGGAACGCCACAAAGGTTGTGATTTACTTTTGATAAGTTCAAAAGTTCAATCAAGAACAAAAGGAGATAAACTCCACTCACAATGAATAAATTCATCAAATTTCATAAACTTCTTAACATGAGGCTACAAAGAGTATTTAACCCAAAACCTAATTAGAACCCTAGCTAAAATAAAGCCCCTTTTACCCAAAATGTCCCTAGATGAACAGTGTCGCGGCTACAGTAACGCTATAATAGCCTCTTGAAACCCTAGTTTCTAAAAAGTAACTTTCCAAATAAGCCATTGGCCAAAATACAAGGTGTTCCCAAAATCCGTATTTCATAAAACATAAGACATATGTAGGCCAAGCATTCTCAAAGCCAGTTATTCTAGACTAATTCGTATAACTAATAAAATAAGCCCATTTAATGAAATAAACAAGTCCAAGGCCTTCAATCACATAATCATAATAATAGGCCCTAATTTATGTTATACTATTCCATAGCTTGTATCACGTGGATGATCACTGGATCTCCTTCTTTAAAGCATATCTTGAATATTCGGCTCTTGCTAGACTCATCCCAAGTGGATTGCACCAATCCTTGCATTGCTTCCTTGATCTTCTTAGCTCTTGATTTTGTAATTGGCCCATCTGGAACTTGCAAAGGATCTTTAAGAGTAAGCTCACATTGGTTCCCATCATTCCCCCACTCCTCAAAAGGATTCGACCTCAAATCTCCACCTGAATCAAAGGGAAAAATGTTAGTAACATTGAAAATAGCATAAACATGATACTTACTTGGAAGATCCACTTTATATGCATTTTCCTTAATTTTCTCAAGAATTTGAAAAGGTCCATCCAAGCTACTCCTGTCATCAACAAGCAAAAGCATCAAAACTAAAGGAGTAAGTGGATTAAAACTATAAACAATTTCAAACGAAGAATAAAAAATAGTAGTGTGCAAAGTTTTATTATATGCACACTCTAATAAGGGCAAATGATACTCCTGCAAACGTCCATGTCACAATTCAATGAATGGCAAATGATACTCCCACAAATATTCATGAAACACACCTAAAGCTTTCATTGCACCAAAATAATTACTCCAATTATATGCAAACTCAATGAATGGCAAGCAATACTCCCACAAACGTTCATGCAACACGTTAATGAATGACAAATGATATTTCCATAAACTTTCATGCAACACGTCAATGAATGGCAAATAATACTCCCACAAACGTTCATGCAACACATCAAAAGTCTTCTTTACACTAAAATGATCCATCAAACCAAATCCATGCACAAGCAATCCACGCATAAGACTAATAGGCTCACAAAGTCTAGTCTCTTTAAACAAATACCAATATAGTCTATAGAACTGACCAAACGATGATTTCTCACATGTTCCATACACACTAGCAAAGTCATCGTAATTAGCATGCAATTTCTTATCATATTTAAATCTCAATAACTTTGCATTTAAAATAAAGATAATGACATACATTCTTGCTAATGCATTAACGACAAAATTTTCCTCACCATGTGTGTATTTGATTACATGAGGAAAAGTCTCAATACAGTCGTCCCACTTAGTATGCATTCTAGTCAACAACTTACATTGTCCCTTTAAGTGTGTCAAGAACTCATGTTCTTCAAAGAAAGGTCGGTTAGGAATTGTCACACCTGACACAAAATCAATGTAGTGCTCTATCTCCCTAATAGGTGGCAATCCACTAAACACATCGCTAGGAAACACGACCTCAAATCCTTGCAAGAAAGAGACAACAATACTAGGCAAAGATACGTCAAGTTCATTAGTATTAAGACTCGCCTTAGCATAAAAACTCAATTTTCTCTTGTTTTTCTCTCACTTTCTTCACTCTCTCTTTTCTTTCCACTCTCTTTTTCCCTTTCATACTCTTTTTTCTTTTCACTCTTTTTTTTTTCTGTCACTCTTTTTTTCTTCATCTTTTTTTGTACTTTCGACTTCACAATTATTTTTCAACTCATTCTCTCTTTTTCTTGAGGTCTCAGTCTCACCCTCTTCTTTTTTTCTCTCTCATTTTTCTCTCTTTCTCCATTTCGGCCTCACTATTTCTTTTTTTCTTAATCTCACATTCACTCTTGCTTTTTAACTCAATCTCACTCTCACTCTTGCTTTTTAGTTCAATCTCTTTTTCACTTTTTCTTTTTTGATCACTCTCATTTTCACTCTTTCTTTTTTGAGCAACCTCACTTTTCAGTTTCAGTTGGTCCCCATGGACCTGTGTTGGAGTTAAAGGAGCAGTTTAATTATTTTTCCATCCTTTTCAAAACTGTACATGTTCCTTAACCCATCATGGATCACCTTCCTATCATACTATCATGGCTTCCCTAACTAAATATGGCCAACATGCATAGGCACTACATCACAAAGCACCATATCCTAGTATTTCCCAATTGAAAAAGAAACTAGCACTTGCTTATTTACTCTAACCTCCCCACAATCACTCAACCACTGCAACTTGTATGGTCTATGGTGTTTCAAGGTAGGTAAATTCAATTTCTCAACTAAAGTAGTACTAGCCAAATTAATACAACTCCTCAAATCAATGATCATACTACATACCTTATTGTTGATGTGACATATAGTATGAAAAATGTTCTCGCTCTGCTGTTTTGTTTCATCTATCTTAATTTGTGTATTGAGTGCACGCCTAGTAACAAGAGAATCACCATAATTTTCTTCCTCATACCCATTTTCAACACTAGACTCACGTTGCCTCCTATTTCTCCTACCCTGTAGATTTCTAATTACTGCATCTTGATGATCCATCCTATCCCTCACTTCACCCAACACCAAGTTCAACTGCTCAAACTGTTGTTGCATGGCTAGCAACACAAATGATGAGTTATCTGTCATCCCCTTTGGTGATGAGTCACTCCTATGAGACATTGTAAGTGTTGTACAAAAAGAATGTTAGTGGAAAACCTCACACATTCCCTTACGTGTTTACACTCGAATAATGGCACCCACTCATGTTTCACTCTTAATTTGTTTTTTCCCGATAATAGTCTCACATTCTTTTGCATTTTACCTCAATAGTTTTCTCGCTCAAGTTCTTTAAGAACTAGTTGAACTAAATCAAGACAATACAACCTTGTATTATTCCAACCAGTAATATAGATCCAAGAAACAAGAACAAGAAACAATAAATGAATAAAATGACATGAGACTCAAGAAATTTATACGAGGGAAAAAGTAATTATGAAACAAGATATCAACTATATGTATTCAGCCCCTTTGATGATAAAGCTCAATCAACAAATGTATTTCTTTCTCTTTGTTATAATTAAGTAGCAACCTTTAAATATGCTACCTTTTCTTTTCTTCTTATTTTTTTTTTCAAATTCTCTTTTCTTTTCTTTTCTTTTCATTTCCTTTATTTTCTTTTCCTTTCTCTTCTTTTCTCTAATACAATCACAAACAACAATATTCAATTGTGAAAATCAAGCAATTGAATTCAAGCACACAAGAATTAACAATGAAGCAGAAGAGAAACAATGGAATGACACTCCAAGCAATTGAAAAACTTAGATATGCAAAAAACCCTAGAATTTTGAAACCCTAGGTGATGCAAATTTCAGCTAAACCAAAAACTCTAAGAATTTCGGCAGCCTACTTTTTGTTTCATTTTTTTTTTGAACCCTAGAACAATGAAGCCCGAGAATTAAATCTAAAGTTGCAAGAATTAAAAGATAGAATCAGACCTGATTGGAAACCTTAATCTGAATACCAAATGATATGAACCCGTAAAAATGAAATCCATTGAACCCACAATCAATTTGAAAACTTCTCAAAAAAGTCAAAATCAAGTCCATGGATGGAGAACCTAAACCCATTGAGAACTCGTTACAAGAACCAAGATTATATTAAAATCTAGACCCATTGAAGAACCCGTCTCAAGAACACAGATTATAAGGAGGAACGCCACAAAAGTTGTGATTTACCTTTGATAAGTTCAAAAGTTCAATTAAGAACAAGAGGAGATAAACTCAACTCTCAATGAATAAATTCATCAAATTTCATAAACTTCTTAACATGAGACTACAAAGAGTATTTAACCCAAAACCTAATTAAAATCCTATCTAAAAGAAAGCCCCTTTTACCCAAAATGCCCCTAGATGAACAGTGCCGCAGCTACAGTAACGCTACAGTAAACTCTTGAAATCCTAGTTCCTAAAAAATAACTTTCTAAATAAGCCATTGGCCAAAATAGAAGGCATTCCCAAAATTCCTAGTTCATAAGAAATAAGACATATGTGGGCCAAGCATCCTCAAGGCCAATTATTCTAGACTAATTCTTATAACTAATAAAATAAGTCCCTTTAATGAAATAAACAAGTCCAAGTCCTTCAATCACATAATTATAATAATAGGCCCTAACTTATGTTGCACTATTCCATAGCTTGTATCACATGGATGATCACTGGATCTCCTTCTCTAAAGCCAATGTTGAATATTCGGTTATTGCTAGACTCGTCCCAAGTGGATTGCACCAATCCTTGCATTGCTTCTTTGATCTTCTTAGCTCTTAATCTTGTAATTGACTCATCTGAAACTTGCAAATGATCTTTAAGAGTAGGCCCACATTGGTTCCCATCAATCCTCCACCAAGAGCTCCTTCTACCTCACGCCACCTCAGCCTTGCTGCCTCACGGTAATCTCCCTCTCTGTTTCTCTCTCGCGCATCTCTCACTCTTCCTTCTCTCTTTCTGGCCCATCACTCTCTCTCTTCCAGTGCACTGCCGTAGTACCCACCGCCGCCCACCACACCCAGCTCTATCATAGCTCCACTCTTCACGGTGAACCTCCATCGCTTATGTAGCCTCTGTTTTCATTCAAAGAATTTGGTTTTTACGTGAGTGTAATTACATGCTTCTAAGCCATATTTTACGCTAATATCGTTAATCACTTTTTTTACCCTTTGAACTGCAAGTTATGTTAATGTGTTTTAGAATTTTAATATTTGTTAATAAACTCTAATTTAAGAGTACTGCTACAGAGCAGCCACTGTAGCTGTGCACACATTGCACACACTACGTGGCTGCTTCTGGTCCTTTTATTTTTTCTTTTTAGGTGCAAAACGCACCAGACGGCTTCTACCCCCTCTCTCTCTTCCTCTCTCTCTCTCATCTCTCTGTCTCATCAGCGCTCTCTCTCGCCGGCTCTCTCTCTCTCCTCGACTCTCTCTCATCAGATCTCTCTCATCGTCTCTCTCTCTCTCATCCCTCATCATCTCTCTCTCATCGACTCTCTATCTCCTCAACTCTCTCTCTCATCGACTCTCTATCTCCTCAACTCTCTCTCTCCTTGACTCTCTCTCTCATCAAATCTCTCTCTCATCCCTCATCGACTCTCTCTCTTCTCTCGGTCTCTCTCTCTCTCATCGTCTCTCTCTCATCTCGGTCTCTCTCTCATCGTCACTCTCTAGCTCTCTCTCTCTCTCGTCACTCTCTCTCTCATCTCGGTCTCTCTCTCATCGTCACTCTCTCTCATCAACTCCCTCTCTCATCTCGGTCTCTCTTTCTCTCATCGTCACTTTCTCTCATCTTCGCTCTCTCTCTCTCATCGACTCTCTCAGTCCGGCATAGTAATTTCGAATTTGAGAGATATGTAGTTTGGATGATGCCTCGTAGGGTGTGCAAAAGTGGCTGCTCCCAACAGTGGTTGTTCCCAATATTTTTCCCTAATTTAATTATGATTATAGAAACCAATTAAGTATTTTAACATGTTATTAGGTAAAGATTTATTTTAAGAGTAAACTATAATGGTGTAGTGTTATTTTTACACTTTAGATATGATTTAGTTTTCCAAAAAATAGTTATGGTTTATTTTAAAATATTTTGGGATAATTATATTATCTAGTATTAAATTTTATAGTATACTCTCAATAGTAAATAAGTTAGGTTTTAATATTTTAGTCGGAGAAATTAAGTGAATATTGATGAATTTGGGAAGTGATAGTATTTTTAGGATTAAGAGAATTTTAGACATTTAGGAAAAAATAGGTTATTTTATTATTTCAGATTTAAGAATCGAAATACTTGTTCGATTGAGATTAATGGGAGTTACATGACAATTTTATAGGTGACGATTGATTTTCGTTCAGTACTGCATTGGAGAACTTCTGAGAAGCTAAGAAGTTTAGATAAGCGGGTTCCTATGCTAGACTTTGCATAAAAATAAAATGGACTTAGGTCAATTTAGAAAAATATGCATGTTTTGTAATGAAAAGAAATTTGAAACAGTCTCAATTATTTGTTCTGCATTACTCATTAAATTTTGTATAAAAATAAAGTATTTTCTAGCATAACTGGTGTAGACATGAGCCTATTTTTTACATTTTGTTTCTAAACTACGTAAAAGAGAGCGAATATGAAATTTTGTGTATAAACTATGTTTTTGTGAATTGATTATGTTGTGTTCTGATTCTGTTTATGCTCTGTTTAGTTAGAGACCCTACCACAGGAGTTTTACATGACTTTTGTTCCGATATGATATGGTCCTGCCATGGGAAAGAATAGTGGTATTCTATTTCAGTTCTGATATGCATCTACTTGGTTATTGTTATTCCAAAGTACTTTAGAGGATTCACATTTTGTTTCTACTCGGTTGGCCGTCGGGGTTTGTACAACTCTACCACATTTGTTAAACACGATCTCTGTTATGATATGATAAGATAAGATGTGATGTTTCAGTTTATGCTATGCCAAATGAATTTTGATTATGAATATTTTTGAACTTTCGTTTTGATATTTTAATAACATGTTTAGATTCTACATTCTGAATGAAAGTATTTTGTTCTGCATTATGAACTCTCTAAATGCTCATATTTACACGCTAATATATGCTCTCTGCTTACTGAGTTGTTGATAACTCACCCCTTATCTCCAAATATTTTTCAGGTGATTTTGATGATTCAGCTGGAGAACAAGGGTATTAAGTTTTAGCAAGGTGTGATGATCGTAGAGGAATAAGTGTCCGAGGATACAAGTACTTATTTGAGAGTCATAGTTAGTAAATTGATTATTTTTTAATATTTTGATGTGTTGGATTAAGGATATTTTCGAGTCTTTGAGGAGTCTCTAATTTATTTTATTGAGTTTTCTGGATTTTATAGTTGTGGTATTGAAATTGATATTAGGTATTAAGAGCTAACTCTCCGGACCTCCTGGATCGGGGCGTTACAAAAGAAATAACTCAACGTAACAAATTACAATCTCCACAAAGACTCGGAAACATCCATGTCTCAAAATATCCAAAATAACATAAAATAATAAATCTACTAAATAGGAATCTCCAACAATTTCTTGTACCATTTGGCACTTATTTCTCTACTATCATCAAATCTTACTAATACTTCCTACTGTTGATTTATTAGCTGAGCCATCAAAATTATCTAAAAAATATTGAGGAGATAAGGGGTGAGTTTTCAATAACTCAGTAAGTAAAAAACATATACTAGTATGTAAACATGAGCATTTACCAAGTTCAGAATGCGAACTAAAAAAAAAAAGTTCAGAATGCAGAACAAAACATTTTTAGTTTCAGAATGTAGAATCATAACATTTTATCAAAAATATCAGAGTAAAAGTTCATAAATATTCTTATTCAAAAGTATCATTTGGCATTGCATAACTGAGTATCATCATCATCATATCAGAGCATCATATCATAATAGAGACCATATTTATTCCCCGTGGTAGGGTTCTGCATCTGCTGATAGCCTAGCAAAACATAATCACTCTGTCACCAAAATGGTGTGCACTCATACAGAGACCAATACTATCACCCGTGACTGGGTCGTATACCACTATTATTATCTGTGGTAGGGCCGTATACAACTATTATTACTCATGGTAGGGCCGTATACAACTATTATTACCCATGGCAGGGCCGTATACTACTATTATTACGCGTGGAAGTGGTATATATTATTACGCGTGGAAGTGCCATATACCATTATTATTACTTGTGGCAGGGCCGTATACCCCCATTATTACTCGTGATAGGATCGTATACCACTATCTGTGGTGGGGCCTTAACGAAACTGATTAGAAATAGAACGTCAGAACCAGAACAAAATCAGATATAGAATCAACAAGTCATGCCAAAAGTTTTCAGACGCCATATGATATCAAAACAGAGTACTGAAAAAATTCATATCATCTTAGCAATATCAAAAATAGATTTAAATCATCGTCACTTAATCGATGAAAAAAAAAATTCAAATATCATAATCGCTCTTTTTGTACATTTTAGAAATACAATGCCAAACATAGCTCATGTCTACACTAGTCATGATAGAAAATACTTTCTCCTTATACAAAGCTTTATAAGTAATTCATAACACATGATTTGGGTTATTTTCACATTTCTTTTCGAAACTTATCATGCACATTCTTCATAAAACCAACCCCAGTCCATTCATTTTATGCAGAGTTTAGTATAGGAACCTTGCTTACTTGGACTTTTTAACTTTTTTAAATTTTTCTACAACCGTGTTGAACGAGTATCAGCCATCACCTATAAAAAAGACACTTAATTTATTTAAATCTTTTAATTAAACACGCATTTTGATATTTAAACCTAAAATATTAAAATAACTTATTTTTCCTAAAAATCTAAAATTCTCGTAACCACAAAATGTCATCACTTCCCAATTTTATTAATATCCACTTAACTTCTCCAGCTAATACATTGAACTCTAAATTATTTCTACAAGATAAAGTGTATGGCTAATATATTTACTTAATTAAACTAAGCCCATGTAAAATACATCTCCACTTAATATTCACTTAACAAAATTCCAACTCGATCACCAATCTATTTAAAATCAAGCCCACACCCACACAAAATATTATAGGTGTTTTGTAGCTAATACAATCGGACTCAACATCCGACCAAGACCCACTTGAAATAAAATAAAATAATCTGCCATGACTTCCAACTAAAGGGCAGAGATGTAATTAATACTAAAAAGGCTTAGAATCTTTCATTCGAAGCTATATACGTGATCTTAAGGGCTTTTATGTAATTATATATAATAAGTGGGTAAAACTCAAAGGCTAGAACTTGAAGAAAAACAAGCTTAGGAAGTACATCTAGTGAGGGAGGGACCGTGCGAGATAACTCACAGAGAGAAAACCAAAAACCGTGTGATGGAGCTGGTGCGATGGCAGACCTGGTGGCTAGACAGAATCGAGTTCAAGGAGGCACGACACTGAGAGAGAGAGAGAGAGAGAGAGAGAGAGAGAGAGAGTATGACGTGAGGGGAAGAGAGATTACCGAGAGAGTTGAGGGCTATTCACAGGGTGCTCGGCCATGGAGACTCATTGCGTAGCAGTGACCAAACATGGCAACTTTCGTCATCGACTGAGATGTAGAGACTTGCAATTTCTGTGTGTCACGGTGGGGGAGCAAGTGCTCTGTTCTGAGGAGCGAAAACAGAGCATGTCGTGTGGGGTTGGATGCGTGGAGGTTGTTGGCGTGAAGGAAGAGGATGTGTGACATGGTTGGCTTGGTTTCAGGGTGCTAGTGCATGATTAGTGATGTGAAATGGAGTTGTTCATGCAATGGGTTTCACAGTGGCTGAGCAAATGAGTGTTATGGTGGTGGTGCACTGGTGTAGCGACGCTACGTGTGATACCCCGTATTTTTAGTGTATTTTAATTGAAGGATTATTTTAATTAGTTTAAATATTGGTTATCTTGTTTTAAAATTATTGGAGTTCTCATTAGTTTATTTTTATGATTTTTTTTTAAGTTGTAAAATTATTTTGACATGCTCTCTTAATATTAATTATTGTTTTGTATTTAAATTTTTCTTTAATTTAAATTAGTTGTTTGTGGGTTTTAAAATTATTGTGTTGTTGGATTTAATTATTTTATTTTACTTAGTCTTTGTGTTTAAATTATTTTATTTAAATTTATTGTTTTGAAATAATTTTCGTTGGATCATTTTGTGACCCAAGTTATGAGGATTGAACCTCATTTCTTTGCCACCATTTTTCATTTTCCTCTTTTATTTTTCTCTTTCCTCTTTTCTTCTTTCTTTTTCATCTTTTTCTTCCTTCCTCCCTACTCCCACCCTCGCGCACGAGCCCCTTTCTCCCTCTCCTCGTGCGTTTTCATCTTCCTCCCTCAGCGCCGCCGTGCGCCACCCATTGCCGTCACCGCCCCTCTCATTCTCTTCCCCTCCGGCCGGCGACCACCCCATTCCAATTTCATCTTCTCTCTTGCCGGGGTTTGTCCCCACGCGCCACTCTATGCTGCGGCCTTCTTTATGTTCCCGCGCCGCCGTTGCACCACCACCGGACACCATCTTTTCACAACATCACCCTCGACCTCCCAGCAACCTAAACCATCCATCCCCAGCTCCGATCTGCCACCGGTGAAGCTCCACCATCTACTTTTTCGATTTGAGCATTTTTTGCCTCCAAACACCTCCCACACCGCCATCCACGGCTAACCACCACCATCATTAGCTTCACCGACATCCCTAAGCCATTTCCTAGTAATCTCTAGTCTTAGTTTGTCCTTACTCAAAAGTGAGTTTTTGAGACCCACAGCCTAGTGCATTTTGCACTGTTACGGGAGTATCATTTGCGTTTCATTGAGTTTGCATATAATTGGAGTAGTCATTATGGTGTCAAGAAAAATTTAGACATTTTGCATGAACATTTATGTTAGTCTAAGATGAAGAGATATGTTAATCACATTTGTGGTAGGTGCATTACATGCAGAAAGACCAAATTTAAGCTTTTGCCACATGGGTTGTATACACCATTACCTGTTCCTAGTGAGTCATGGGTAGACATATCTATGGACTTTGTTTTGGGGCTGCCTAGGAAAGAAAGGAGTAGAGATTCTATTTTTGTGGTTGTGGATAGATTTATAGAGTTTACATATAATAGGACCATACATACTACCACTTTATATTCTCCTTTTGAAATTTTTTATAGACTTAATTCATTTACTCCTTTAGATTTAATGCATTTACATGTTGACGACAGAAGTAGTTTGGATGGATTTTTTCAAATTATTGAACAAATTAATAATAATGCATATGAAATTAATGATAATGTTACTAACATTTTTCCCTTTGATCCAGGTGGAGATTTGAGGTTGAATCCTTTTGAGGAGAGGGGGAATGATGGGAACCAAGGTGGACAACAACATGACTTAAAGGCTTACAAATCCAATTACAAGTTCAAGGGCTTAAAGGATGAAGATTCAGTTTTGATTCATTTGATAAGCTATAGAAAGGGCAACAACATAACTTAAAGGCTTTAAGCACTTGAAGGCTTTCAACTTGTTTAATTCATTTAAATGACTTATTTTATTAGTTTAGAATAATTGGATTTATTATGAGAAGCACTTAAGGGGGCCTATGCAAGAGCATGTTAGGAAAATTATTATTTTATTGAACTAGGGTTAAAGTTTTACTGTAGGGAGTACTGTAGCAGCACTATAGCCGCGACACTGTTCATCCAGGGGCATTTTTGGAAGTTGGAGATTTATTTTGGCTAGGGTATGATTAGGTCTTGCTTTAAATACTCTATGTAGCCTCATTTTAATAAGTTTATGAAATTTGATGAATTTATTCATTGTGAGTTGAGTTTTACTCCTCTTGTTCTTGATTGAATTTTTGAACTTATCAAAGGTAAATCGCAACCTTTGTGGCGTTCCTCCTTTGTAATCTAGGTTCTTGAGATGGGTTATTCAACGGGTCTAGATTTTAATATAATCTAGGTTTTAAAACGAGTTCTCATCGGGTCTAGGTTCTCCATCCATTGACCATTCCCGTGGGTTCAAGGGATTTCATTCCCGTGGGTTCAAATCACCATACCATGGGCCAGCCTAGGCCACCAAAGCCAACATATGCCACGGGCCATCATGGGGCCCATCCAAGACTTAATTTACAAGGGGGTCTTTAGGATTTTCCACTTATGTTATTGTTTTAAATAGGACCTTTAGACATTTCATTTGTATCTTTTGGCAAATTCCTTTATGGACGGTTTGTTTGTTCTTGAAATCATTTTCGGTGTCTTTGCACTTGAGCTACTTGGATATAATTCGTGAATCCTAAGGAGAGGATCATCACCTTGCAATTCATGAATAGGTGTTATTCTATTTATCTTTCTTATATTTCATCACCTTGCCATTTGTGAATAGGTGTTGATTCATTTTATCAATCTTATAAGTATTTTCCATTCACTATCCAATTATCCAATCATCCATTGATTGTTCATATATTTTCTAGCTTGTTCTTATATTTTCCTGAACTTTCTCACCTAGCAAACACATACTAAGCCTCCATCAATCCAATTTCATATCTCCTATATTTTCTACATTCCTAAAACATAACCTCCGTCCATCCAAAGTGCTTTTGTCGAAACCCTAGCCTTCTATAGGGGTTTCCTAAATTTTAGGAATCCTAACCCTCCCTTTCCAATTCCTATATTTTAGGATCACCTCTTGACCTAGTCAAAACCCTAGTTCATCTTCCAATCCCTCAAAATTCGAAATACACCCTTTACCCTTATTCAAACCTCAAATCCTAACAACTCCCATCCATCTTATCATTTAGGAACAAACCCTAGGGAGCATCCTCAATGGATTAGCTAAAAGCTAAATCCATCACATATTTAGCTATTAGACCCCAAAATATCATCACAATGGATTAGCTAAAATCTAAATATTTGGGTTTTAGCTACGGTGAACACCAAAATCATTTCCAAATTTGCTAGTTACTGTAGATATATCAAATGTATATTTTATCATTTACCAGGTGATATTTAGGGGGGCATGACTTCAAGTAAATTAACTACTTTCAAGTAAATGTCTATATTTTCTAAGTAACTATTAATGCACGGCTTCAGTTTACTCATAAAAAAAACCATTAATGTACATCTCATGTGTTGGGGAGGCCTCACATGGTACTAGACATTCTCTTTTTTGTTTAAAATATGATTACTAATTAACACAATTTAATTAGAATATGATTACTAATTAATATATAATAGGTAGAATGGTAAAAAAATGATAAAATAAAATAAATTAATAATTAAAAAAATTATATATATTTTTTTAATTATTAATTACTCATTACTATATTGAATAAATGGATAATCCAATGTGGAGATTTGATATGAATAGTTAAACTCAAATTCATCTTATATTATTTTATTATTATATAAAGAAAAAATAGTTATTTCAATGTGAATGAAATAGCCAAAAGTCAAATTCATTTCACATTCATCAAAAGTATCATTTAGCTTTGGCTAATCCATTGAGGATACTCTAACCATCATCCAAACCCTATCTTCCATCTCCAAATCCCTAAATTTTAGGCATTACCCTAGACCAATTCAAACCCTAATTTTCATTCCTTTCTTGCCCTAGCCGAAACACTCTATCCCTAATCCATCCCCTCAATTTCAAAATTCCTCATAGCCACCATCCAAACCCTAGCCTCACTTCACCATACCAACCCTAATTATCACCCAAGTGGTGCCAACACCAAGGATCATCATCAAGTTGTGCCACGTTGCATCAAACACACAAAGTCATCACTTAGATTACCCCCAACTCATCATCATCATCAATTCCATCACAAAGTACCATACCTCCATCAACCTAGGGATCCTCCATTACCATAATTCGTTCAAGGTCAAGCAAGTTTGCAAGGGATATTCGGTCATCACAAGGCAAAGTAAGCTAGCGGATCTTTAATGTTAGAGACTTGACCGAGGTCCCTAACAGCAGCATAGTGCGCGCTCGCTCAGCAGCAGCAGTAGCCCAGTGCAGGATCAGCACCCAAGCCCCTTGCTGGGCCATGCCACAACAGCACAGCCCAGAGCCAAGGCCCCTTGCCTGGGGCATGCCAAGTAGTAGCAGCACAGCCCAACGCCCAAGCCCATGCCTAGGCCATGCCAGCCCCACACCAGCGGCCATGCCCATGGCCCATGCCATGGGCCAGCCTAGGCCACCAAAGGCCAACATATGCTACAGGCCATCATGGGGCCCATCCAAAACTTAATTTACAAGGGGGCCTTTTAGGGTTTCTCACTTATGTTATTGCTTTAAATATGACATTTAGACATTTCATTTGTATCTTTTAGCAAATTCCTTTGTGGACGGTTTGTTTGTTTTTGAGATCATTTTCGGTGCCTTTGCACTTGGGCTACTTTGGTGCAATCTGTGAATCCCAATGAGAGGATCATCACCTTATAATTCGTAAATATGTGTTAATTCAATTTATCAATCTTATGAGTATTTTATATTCACTATCCAATTATCCAATTTCTCACCTAGTAAACACATACTAAGCCTCCATCAATCCAATTTCATATCTCCTATATTTTCTAAATTCATAAAACATAGCCTCCCTCCAACACATTTGCCCTAGCTGAAATCCCCAGAGTCCCATAAGGGTTTCCTAAATTTTAGGAATCCTCACCATATCTTCCATATCCAAAATCCCTACATTTTAGGAACAACCTAAGACTCATTCAAACCCTAAAAGACCTTCCTTTCTTGCCTTAGTTGAAATCCTACCAATCCCTAAATCATCTCCTACCATTTAGAATTTCATCTTACACCTTCCAATCCATAACTTCTTGGAACAACCCTAGAATTACTCAGTCACACAAGAGACCTTCCTTTCCAAGCCATAGCTGAATCCCCATCTTATCATTTAGAATCAAACCCTAGCCACCTTATCCAATATCCAAACCCTATCTTCTATCTCCAAATCCCTAAATTTTAAGAATTACCCTAGACCAATGCAAATCCTAATTTCCATCCCTTTCTTGCCCTAGTCGAAACACTCTAGCCCTAATCCATCCCCTCCAAGTTCAAAATTTTCCTTAGCCACCATCTAAACCCTAGCTTCACTTCACCATACTAACCCTAATCATCACCTATGTGGCGCCAACACCAAGGATCTCATCAAGCCGTGCCACATTGCATCAATCACACAAATTCATCACTTAGATGACCCTAACTTATCATCATCATCAATTCCACCACTAAACACCATACCTCCATCAACTTAGGGACTCTCTATTGCCATAATTCTTTCAAAGCCAAGCAAGTTAGAAAGAGACATTCGGTTATCACAAGGCAAAGCGAGCTAGCAGATCGTAATGTTTAGGGATTTGACTATGATCCCTAACAGGGTCTTTCTTCACTTCTGCACTTCATGTCAGGCGGAGGGAGTGCACCCACTATCCTAACTCCCAGGCTTGGAGGTGGTGCTTGGCATTGCTGTCGCTTGTGGCTATCCCCATACTGCCAACATGGCACGATCTAGTGCAGGGCGTGTGGAGCGAAGGGCAGTGAAGTGCGTGGTCGCTTTGCCGATCCTTCTCTCCCTTGTACGTACCTCGTGGGCTAGGGCCTAGTTATGCTTCCATTATCTATGTGGAGTTGGGCCGTGCACATTTTGAAAGGGCCCAAGGGCTTTTGCTAACCCCGCTCAGTGGGAAATTCCATTCCAGCTTCCATATAGAATTTCTCATTAGCCAATATCCCTTCATTCATTTAGATACTACATCCCATGCTTGTTGTATTTTAGTTAAATTGTAAGTTTTGTATGCTAATACCATGCATGTTCGAAGAAGTAAAATGGAAGATAGAGGAAACAAAATGATGTAACTGCAATCCCATTGAAATGGTAGGTGCAATTTGAATATAGCAAGTATCTAAAAAAGTAAATATTTGAAATTTTAGTTACTTATTTACTTAACATCAAAGAAAATGAGTGCAAGGTAAAGAAATTATATTGCAGTCTTAAGCTGTGCAAGTCTCACGCATTCCTTTTGAAAAAAAGAGGTAAATTTAGGACACACTTGAAAAAAAAAAATTTTTAATGGTGGACTCCACTTTTTTTCGAATAGAATGCGCGGAATTTCGCATCATATGACTTGCTTCTTGAGATGAGACATATTTTCTATAAAGATGTTATTTCCTCTTTTTCTGATGAGTAATGCTAGATACAGTCATGAGTTGTGCAAGCTTCGTGCACTCCTTTTGAAAAAGAGTGAAATCTACCAGTAAAAATTAATTTTTTGATGTGGATCTAGTATTTACTCAACTTTTTCAAAATGAGTGCTCGGTGCTTGCACTTTATGACTGTAAATATCATTTAATCATTATCTCTTATTTCCAACAAAAAAAATTATGGTTTCTCTCATTACTGTAACATATCCTTAAATTGCACATACTTGTTGCATGCTCTATCTATTTTAGACTTCTACCTAGTATTACTCAAAGGAAAAAGAGTAAAATAAAACCTAAAGGCTTACAAAAGACATTGTTTAGATTAATTAGAAACGATTCTGAGTTATTCCACATATAGTCACTTTTGCGTACTCCTTGCGCACTCCATTGATTTGATTGACCAAAATAATTATTTTGTATTAAAAAAAAGTAACGTTGTCAATCACATTAGTAGAGTAAACAAAGAATACGTAAAAGTAACTGTACATAAATTTTTTGTATATATAATAATTTACAAGATTTCACTGACCTTGAAATGGAAGAATTGAACATAGAATTTCAACATTATGAGCATATGTAGTCAACATTCAAACTTGGAGGGATTGCCAAATATTTCTAAATTGTGCCATTGGTTGGTAAGTTCTAGAAGATCAAATATCTACCAACTTATTTTTTCGAGTTGTTGTACTCGTGCGTATTCTTCTTGTTCCTACTGCAACTATTGAATGAGCATTTTCAAGTATAAATATTATCAAAACTAGACTTTGCAACAATATTAAAGCTGAATTTTCGGTTGATAGAAGGAGAAATTGCTGCAAGATTTAGAATAGATCCAATCATAGATGATTTTCGAGATTTAAAATGGTGCTGGGTTCCATTTTAGTCAGTGATTTAGTTCAAATGTGAAGTACACTAAGAAACAAAGTTCGTTTGGATACAGAAACCATCTCACTTCATCTAATATCATCATTACAATTTTTTTAAATTCTCATACAAAATATAATAAATAATTCAATTTATTCAAATCTTAAAATAATAATAATATTAAAAATTAATATTCTAATAATATTTTATTCAATTAATCTAAAATTATCTTATCTCACTATTTAAAGGAGATTTTAAAAGATAATTTTGAGTGTTAATAAAGCTTGTTTGCCGCAAAGGCCTTTATTTATTTTCTTTGAGTGGGTTCTTTTACGATGCCTTGGTTTTTGGATTTATTTAATAATTGTAACAGCCGAGGCATCCATTTAAGGTCTTTTACGACTTTTTTTTTTTTTTTAATATCTATGACTGAGAGCATCAGTAATAGTTTATTCATCTTCATCTTTAAATTTGAATAATATATATCTTTATATTCATCTACATTAATTTATACATCTCTAAATTTTTGCATAGCTATAAACAAAATTTCTTCAAATTTGAAGAAGTATTATTCATTCTTGAAACATTATTTTACTATTTTTTTTATCTCTCATATCCATTAAAATCAACTTTATAGAATTTATATTAAGATGATTTTGATACATGAAATTTGTATTAAATTGATAATACAAAGTGGATGCTAATTGTAAAATATATATAAAAAAATAATTTTAAGAAACAAATAAAAAATAAAAAATATTTTATTATCATTTGGTTAAAAAATGCATAATTCAATGTAAGAGTTTTTCTTGATATGCAAAATCAATCTTTAAAAGATGTGATTTTAAAGATGCATATAGAGAAACCATTACTAGTGTTCTAAAGAGTTCATATATGTTGTCACGGTAATTCTCCATTATAAGAGAGAGTTTATTAAAAAAAATTATGGGATACCTTCCTCTTTTTTAATTATGTTAATACACTATATGAAAGAATACTACTCATTGATAAAGGTTCAGTTTGGATAGTGAGGTGAAATGAAATGATTTTAGTTGAAAGTTAAATAAAATATTATTAGAATATTATTTTTTAATATTATTATTGTTTTGAGATTTGAAAAAGTTGAATTGTTTATTATATTTTGCGTGAAAATTTAAAAAAATTATAATGATGAGATGAGATGAAATGAAACATTTTCACTATCTAAACGAGACCTTTATCAAGAAGATAAAGAGTGGAGACAAGGGCTAGAACTCTTCCCCTTCCTTGGCAATTTATTGCCAAATGGGAGGGGAAGAGAGTGATAGAGACCATTTTTGTTTCTAACATATTTGAAAGCCACCACTGTTAGATTGGATTAGAAATTGCAAGAGTAGTGTCTATATATTTTTTTAATTGCCAATAGGCATATAAAAAATAATTCATTACCCGTCACTAAACTATTTATATTTATAAAATTGACAAAGGAGGCCATGAATAATAGAAATTTACAAGTGTTACTTTGGTCAAAAGGAGTGATTAGCAATTTTTAATGACTAATATATATATATATATTAACTTTTAATGATTGGTGATAAATATGAGACGGTTTCAAAGTAGCAACTTTTCATTTGGGTCAACGAATTTTAAAGTCAAAAGACTTCATTGCCAGCTCATCAGCTCAAAAAATAATTAAAAAAGAGAAAAATATATATATATTTTAGTGAGTTCTAAATACAAATTGGCCCCTATAGTAATAACTAAAACTGCATAACAGATAGATCCTTCCATTCGTCTATAAAGTTAGTAAAGAAAATTTTAACACTTAATATATCAAGGCCAATATTGTTATGATATGTGTTAAAAATAATGTGATAGCGTGTAAAAACCTTTTTCAAAAGTTGACAAGAACGAAATAAATAATATTGAGTAATTATTAGGTCCCGTTTGGATTCAGAGATGGGTTAAGATGATTTTAAATAAGTTGAATAAATATTATTAAAATATTATTTTTAATATTAATATTGTTTTGGGATTTGAAAAAGTTAAATTTTTTATTATATTTTGTGTGAAAATTTAGAAAACTTGTAATGATGAGATGAGATGAGATGAGTTTCGAATCCAAACAAAGCCTTATACGAGTTAATTCTATTTTCAAACCTGTGTGTAAAACACACCATCCATATCACTTAAATGGTAAGAATCGATTTATAAGATTTGAATTTTAAAATTTATATTCTAAATGAAATTATGTCTTGTAAACAATTTATTAGATATGTTATACACACCTTGAGAATATAATTTTTCTATGAATAAACCCAAACGGGTTGGTCCAAGTGGTGAATGTCTTAGTTTTGTGGTATCACTCATTTCAAGATCCAATGTTTAATACTTCATAGATGTAAACAATCCTTTGGGGTTACATCCCTGATGAAAAATCAACAATTTAACCAGTTCCTTTGGTGCACAGGACTGAAGTTTACTCTGTAAAGGTAGATCCAAAGTGCCTTGAAGATGTTCCCACATAAATAATAATAATAATAAATAAATAAAATTCTATGAATACAGGGTACTCTCGCTATAATAGAAAATGCTATACAATTAGAAACTGGTCATTGTGCAAAAACTTGTAATAATATAGTATGTTGTGATAGCGTGAAAGTATTATTTCATCCATACTTTAGGATATCTTAATAATTAGTTAGATAAAATTAAATCAGTATTTTACATCCACTGTTGAAATTTCTTAAACCCACTATACTTTGACCTGTTCAAGAAAAACTACATTACTCAATTGTTTGAAACCAGTGGTATTTGTTTTTTTGTTTTTAGAAACAAGATTCGATATGATCAAGTTCTAACAAAAATACTGATTAATGTTGGATGTGGGACACACCAAGATATTTGACTCCATTTCAAATTGAAAGACTTTTGGTTAAAGGGTGAATGGGGGTTAAAGCTGGAGGTGGAAATTGAGGCTGGTTGGGGGATTTTGGGGTTTTGACTACAGCAGCAAGCAGTCAGTCCGTTTGAAGGGTTGTGGGTTTGGCAGCTTGTTCACTGCCCATAAGCAAAAGCTCGAGATCATAGAGAGAATAGAAAGAGAGAGAGGTTTTGTGATTCTGATCGACTTTCTCAGTTGTGCATCCCTTTTCTTTCTTTTGCCTTTTGGGTTTTGTTGAGGGTCATTTTTTGTTTCTTTCTCTGCTCCTCGTCTTCTTTGCCTATCATCATCATCATCATCATCATATTCTCTGTTTTCCAACAGATCCAGCTGCAACTCATCCATTCTGGTGAGTTCTTATCTATTTCTATTTATGTATCTACACGCTGTGTTATTCTGTTTCTTGATAGCTGCGTTTGACTTTAAATTTAATTTTTTTATGTAATCAGCGTTTATTGGTTTCTTAATTTGATCGCCTTCTTAATCAAATGCTGTTTCGTTTTCCTCTTCTTTTTCATTAAAAAATCAATTCCAACGATTCTGTTATAATTTTTATTTTTGAAGTATTATGATTCGTACTCTCGGATTAGTGATTGGATATCTTGTTGATTCACAGTTTGGTGATCTGGAGTTAAAAGGCTGGAGCTTCAGTGGTGATCGGTATTTGTACTGTGGATGTATGGGAGGAACTGTAATGTTTCATTCTTAGTTTCAAACTGGTATCATTAAATTCCTAGCTGTGGGAATCAAAGGAGCTTCTGGTCTGTCTCTGATACTTACAGTTTTGAATTTCTGGACACACGGGCTGCTCTCAATAATTGTAAATAGTTCACTGTCGGTTATTGCATGGAACTTGTGAATAACAAGTGAGTTGTAGTTTGTGGTGGTCAATTCCATGGGTGGGATTTGCTCAAGGTCGAGAAGATCCACTGTTGATGATGTAAATGTAGATAATGCTACCGACGTAAACTTTCAACATGCTAATGGTCATGCTAATAATGGGGCTGGGATGGATTTTCCGTCTCGTGCATTGCCAGAAAAAATAAATAGCCATGACCCATCACCAGTTGGTGAAGTTGTGGATAAGCAGTTAAGAGAACCGAATGTAGTATCATATGGACTGCATCCAGATGATATCAATGACGGGATTCCCCACTTGTCGAGGGTGTTATCAAACAAGTCTAGATCAATCAAATCTAAGCAGGCAGCAGTGGCAAAGGTAATTTTGAACTCAATTTGTTCTTTGCATGTTTTTGCTTTATGGTTTTCTTGGAATTGATAATACATCTTTTAGATTGAACAATGTATGGTATGATAGGTTGCTAGATGCATGTTTGTTTTATATATGCTTGTCCTCAGTAGCATTTGAAACCAGACTCTTCTATTGGAAGGAATCCATTACTAGAAATCAGACCCATCAGAATGAGGATGGTAACATGTTGCAGTAATTTCAGTTAATGAATTCCCAAGAGTTACCTGTCCATTCTACAGCTCTTTTCAAATCATGGCTTTGTGCTGTGTGGTTTCTTTTTGTCGAACAAAAGAATTTGAAATCATGCTATAAGGACACAAAGAGACAATAATCAAGCAAGAATGTACCTTAGATAACAAGTAAAAGTGGCATGAACTTTCAAAGGTTTATATTTTGAAGTATATGTATTAAATTCTATTCTTTTTGTCTTGGCATGGGATAAATTTATAATCACGAAATTTAACTGATCACAACCTTGCTCCATTCCCTTTTTGGGTAGAACAGATATACTTAATTCTTTAATTCGAGTAAGTTATGCGGGAAGTGGAGCTAAAAATCCGAAACTAATAGGGTAACCTAAGCAATTTAGGAACATTGTTCTTTGATATGCTTGGTTTGAGTGAAAGCTTGAGCAGTATTGCACTGAGCATGAGATATATTAGGAGATTTGAGAAAGTGATGAAGAGGAAGAAAATGATTAAATAGTTTTATTTATTTTGTTTTAAAACCTATCTGCATTATGTTATAATAATTAAGTTCCATAAAAGTATACTCGAAAAGAAGACATTATGGTAGTTTTCTAGGAGTTTCACACTCAAAGGAAGTTTGAGCAGAGCTTTAATGAGACGTATGTTTTTCTTACCTTAAAAAAGTTGGTGCCTTAAGAATTTCCATCCCATTAGTCTAGTGGGTGGTGTTGATCAAATAATTTCTAAGGTACTAGTGAACAGATTGAAAAAGGCGCTGAAGAGGATTATGATGCATGACAAGCACGATCAAGAAGAAAGTTTAAGGAGAGGGAAGAAGAAGCAATAAATAGAAGAAGAGAAGAAGCTTAGAAGAGACTAGAGAAAGAAGAAGAGAGGCTAGAGGGTAAGCTTGGGAAATAGAGAAGAGAAGGGAGGAGGGATAGAAAAGTCACTTTCTCAAAAATTTAAGTCTATTCAAAATCTGACTTCATTGAAATACATTGATTCTTAATGAGCTTATTTTTTGATAGGTAAACAAAATTTTATTGATAATGATATAGGAGTAGTCCCAAGTACATGGGATGTACACAAGAGAAAACATCTAGTTAAGAACTAGAAATAGATAAAAGAAAACATCTAATTAGCATGGACCCCTTGCCTTAGTCTTTGGCTTTTAGATGATGCAGTTCTTTGAACAACTAAGAGCTCATCTGCCAACTTGTGTCTGTTGAACACCAAGGAAATTCAAAACCAGTCAAAACAAAACTAAGCGAAATGCAAAAGAATCATTTCCTTTATTGGTAAATAATGCGTGACTTGTGTATCTTTTTTTTTTTTTGATAAGAAAACAAGTATTAGTGATCAAAGAATGGGCAAAAATGCCAATTACAAAATTCATATGCCCTATCTAAGTATTCGCATTAGAAACAAGGAAATCATGAAGGTCCATGCCATTAAAGTCTATAGCAATAGCCCAAGTACAAAGAGTTCTAAAAAAGAAAACTTTTAGCTCCTCCATCGATCTCTCCTTGTCCTCAAACATCCGCTCGTTGCGTTCCTACCACAAGCACCACATAATATAAGTAGGGATCATCTTCCAAACCGCTTTGATCTGTTGCATGCCTCAAATAGAAGTCCAGCACGCCAATGTTTCCACCACGGTCTCCGGCATAACCCACGCTAGGTCCATTCTATTGAACACCTCATTCCAGAGTACCCTGGCTGGCTCACAATGTAAAAGTAGATGATTCACCGACTCACCCTCTCTTCTACACATGCAACACTAATCTGCAATGATTACTCTCATTTTCCTCAAATTATCCGTGGTGAGAATCTTGCCTAAGGAAGCTATCCACACAAAAAATGAAGCTTTGGGGGGTGCCTTGTGCCGCCAAAGCCTTCTCCAAGGAAACTGTGTATCGGGTTCTTGTGTGAGAGCCTTATAAAAGGAGCAAATAGTAAAAACCCCTCTCCCTGTAGGTGTCCACCACAAACCATCTTCATGTTGGATGTTCGGTCGTATGGAAGATATGAGACTATAAAAATCTACAAAACTACTCATCTCCCAATCCTGTGCCCCCTGACTTGTGTATCTTGAATCTACAACCTCGGCCTTTACCTTTTTCTATTTGCACTAGGGTTCATTGGCATGAAATCCCAATTTTACCACAATCTAACATAATTTCAACAGTTGGTCATGTTATCAATGATGTCAATTAAAGAAGTAAAACCTTTTTTTTCCTTTTTTTTTTTGTATTGTTGGTTGCTATATTCACCGTGTCCATTCCAATTGAACTATAATTAATTCATATTCCATATACCATAAATGTTATGATTATTGGAATACACAACATTTGGTGTTCTTTAGTACTATGACTATTAAACTTTAGTTTCTCCAGTCCACATGCTCATTAGAGTGTGTCATGTTCATTGAAATACGGAAGTAAATGGGAAGCCTTCCCTTGCATTCTGCATCATCACACAAATACTGAGCCATTATTGGCTTGGTGTGAGACAGAACTTGAACATTAGCCAAATTGATTAATAATTACAAAATAATATGGAATACAAGAAGGTAGACACATTGAGATTTTCTCCAAACCTTTTACGAATAGGTTCCCTTGACAGTTCCTCATATGCTGTCAAGTAATAGTGTGTTTTTACCTCAATTCGTTGTTCATTACATGGACAATACCATAATAACTTCAGCCAAGAACTCTAAAAGGACATCTCGGCTTGTTATGGCCAGTGGGAGGGTGAGACCATCAGTTCAAGAACTATTACCTTTTTGACTTATCAATAAGAACTTGATCATACTCCTTGCTTCCTCAGCCCACCTTTCTTTGGATGTATGCCATTTTTTATGCAATTTAATACTTTTGTAAATGATATAGTTTGTGACATGTATAGAGATTTTCTGGGTTGGCATGAAATTAGGTGACTTGCTGGAGAACTTTTCAGAATTTGAGGATAGCAATTAGAACATTTTCTGTTTGTGGCTAGTATTGGCTGTATACTTGTACCGTTAGCCCTAGTAGCAAAATGGTGCCTATCTTCCTTTTGTGAGGAAGAGGTGTTGGAGTTGACCGTTGGACATAGGGATTTTGGTTGAAGCTAGGTACCCACCATTGAATATACCCTTGCTCATTGAAAAAAGATTGGAGGCAGGGGGCTAGAAAGCTAAAGGTAGGATAGGGTTGATTTAGGAAACCTTCTAGGGGCGACATTGCCTTGTCAATGAATCTCAAAGTTCACCTGCCACAATGTGAAGGAGACCTGTAGGATATTTCCGTTGATAGGGGTAAAAGGCAATGGTAATTATAGATTAAATATTTTAAGTTGACAGTACAGCCCAATTAAAGTTGTCTTATAATGAAACTTTAAAAGAATAGACTCATACTATGATCTATTTGTTTGACGGATTATTATTTTTTTGATAAGTAATAGGAGATTTTATTAAGGCAAGTAGATAGGCATAGCTCAAGTACACAGGGAGTATACAAGTGGAAACACCTAGATACAAGCTAGAGACTAGGAGCTAGAAAATGCTAAAAGAAAATCATTAAGATTATCCCCATTCTACAGGAACTTTTGCCCAAGGACAGAGTTCAAAAGAAAAACTCTCTAAATTCCCCCAACAAATGTTCTCTATCATCAAAATACTGCCCATTCCTTTCTAGCCATAGGCAGCACATCAAACATAAAGTAATCATCTTCCAAATATCAGCAATGCGATGACTACCCATAAATCCTTTCCAACAAGCCAAGAGATCCACCACCTTCTTGGGCATCACCCAAGCAATACCCAACCTGCTGAAAATCTTGTCCCAAAAAGTCTTTGCAACCTCACAATGCAGAAAAAAGTGGTCAACCGATTTACCATCTTTCTTGCACAAATAACACCAGTCTTAAGCAGATTATACTGCGCTTTCCCAAATTATCCATTGTCAATATCTTCCCTAGAGACACCAACCAGCAGAAAAAAGCAACTTTACTAGGCACCTTTGCTCTCCAAATACACTTCCAAGGGAATTGATTGTCACATTGGCAAGTCAGCATTTTATAATAAGAGCTGAATGTAAAAATGTAATTTCCAGCATGTTGCCACAACCATCTGTCCTCCCTTCCCTGCACAATTTTCATATCATACAGCGTACTGAAAAAAACTGAAACAACCGGCACTTCCAAATCATGAAGGTCTCTAATTAATCTCACATTCCATTGAGGGATATTATTAGAAAAAACAACAGAATCAGCCCAGTAACTTCTTTGTCCCTTGCTATCCTAAAGAGAGAAGGGAAAGCATTCTTGAGAGCCAAGTCCAAGATCATGCCAAAAACGGATCCTATCTCCTCCACCAGCCTTAAATGAGACATGGTTAAGAAATTCCCCCCGGCCATTCCGAATATATTTCCACAAACGGACACCATACACACTTCTAACTTCGTTAGAACACCAACTCCCCTAGGTTCTCCCGTATTTAGCATCGATGACATTTCTCCATAGCGCATCCCTCTCTAATTGATATCTCCAAAGCCTGTTGCAGTTAATTGTAGATGAGTATTCTTTGGCCATGAAAAGAGCTACATCACATTGACACGTTCTATGTTCAAACAAAAATTATGAAGTATCTAATACCTAATTATTTAAAAGGGATGGTCTCTTGAACAACTATTGTCTATATTACCTTGCTAAACTGGGACTTGTGTTAATTTCAAACTTCTGATGGCTGAGAATTGATCATTCCTTCAGAAATGAATTTTAAGATATAACATCTAGCATGTAATCTCAATTTGAGCTCCTGTTGCTTCTTCTTATTGCTGTTAACTTCTGGTTTAGCTATTTTACCGGACTGTATATTTCTAGATGTTTGAAGTTCTTCACGATTGATCACAAACAAAGGGAGGCAAATATGGTTCATAGTTATGAAGATTCTGCTTTCAGGGATATGGTGCTTTATTGCTTCTCTACTGGCTTTTTGGCAGAAACTGCCATTTCTTTGATGTGAGCTAAACAATTAGGGGATATTTGGAAATAATTTCCATCTCATCTCATCCCATCTCAATCCTTTCCCAAACATCAATGAAATACAAACACTTTCACACTAATCATTACAACTTTTTCAAACAAATCATTACAACTTTCTCAAACTTTCAAACAAAAAACAATTCAACTTTTTCAAATCCCAAAACAAAAATAATATTAAAAAATTATATTCTAACAATATTTTAACTTTATAATATTTTTTATTCAACTTTTTCTCTCTTCTTTCCCAAAACTCAATAAATATTTAACTCAAACTATCTCACTACTATTCACAAACCATCTTACTACTATTCATAAAATTCTCATCTTATCTTATTCCCCAAGTATTTCCTTCTTGTTAGTCTGTACTCACTAACCTAGATGCTTGTTGACATTGTGTTAGTTGCCAGTATTTGCCATGGTTTCAGACATGTCCAATGGTGGTTTCCACACTTTAATTTGTTGTTTAGCTTTTAACTGAGTAAGAAATACAATATTCAGTAATTAAATAATATTGTAATAATGGAGTAAATATTATGGCAATGGTGTCGAATTGGCATAAGTTTTGTTTTGTTTTATAGGTTTCGGAGGTGAGCTCCCTTCTGGGCAGAGCTGGTACTGCTGGGCTTGGGAAGGCAGTAGAAGTTTTGGACACACTTGGTAGTAGTATGACAAATTTGAACCTCGGTAGTGGTTTTACCTCAGGGATGACAACAAAAGGGAATAAAATCTCAATTCTGGCTTTTGAAGTTGCAAATACAATTGTTAAGGGCTCCAATCTAATGCAATCCCTTTCAAAGGAGAACATCAAGCATTTGAAAGACGTGGTACTTCCATCAGAAGGGGTGCAAAATTTAATTTCGAGAGATATGGATGAACTCCTGAGAATTGCTGCATTTGACAAGAGGTTTATAGGCATAGAGAGTTATATTGCTTTTATTACATTTTGCTATTGCCTTTATTTTGCTGGTTGATTCTCTTATAATTGTTACATGAATAAGAAACTTAATCATTTTATATTGCAATTCTGGCAGAGAAGAATTGAAAGTTTTCTCTGGTGAAGTGGTACGTTTTGGAAATCGTTGCAAAGATCCACAATGGCACCACTTGGATCGCTATTTTGAAAAGTAAATGATATGGATCTTGTGTATTACACATTTGATGTGTTCTTTAAGCCTCTCAACTGAGGTTTTCATGTTCTGCCTTTTTATCTTTATGATATTTTAGGTTGGGTTCCGAAGTTACCCCCCAGAAGCAATTGAAGGGTGAAGTAGAGGCTGAGATGGAGCAATTGATGACTTTGGTTCAGTATACAGCTGTGAGTATTTCCACATTACTGTTGAAAGAGACCACAACACTTTTTAAGTTGCAGTAATGTAGATTAATAATATAGTCATAATGGACCTTTGTCTCACAGTTCGAATTAAAAAGGAAAGAGTAGGACTATTGTTTCCCTCTTTCATTTTTTTCAGTTGGAAATATTTATATATTTATTGATAGGTAAATGATAATTTATTGACAATAAACATAGGCGTAGCCCATGTACATGGGTCGTATACAAGAGAAACACTAGTTGGAACTAGAAATCGATACAAGGAAATCATGTAACTTTGTGATCTTCTATGCATTTTTTCCCATATTTTCACATTTCAGATGGACATAATTAACATTTACTCATTGACTATTTGAGTTGAAAGGCCCGTCTGTATTGATGTTATACCTTGGAATTTGACTGAATGGAAGACAAACCCCGCTCTATTGGTTTCAGGAATTATATCATGAGTTGCATGCCTTAGACAGATTTGAGCTGGATTATCAGCGGAAGCTTCAAGAAGAGGATAACACCAATGCTGCCCAAAAAGGTAACACGACTTGGATTTCTAGTTTTGCAAATTGTTCATACATGATGGATATGCTTATTACAACATAGACGGTTGTACGTAGGACCAGGATGTTTAAATGCCTAGTACTGTTGATTCCCCAACTCTGGAATGGGTCACGGTCATTCCCAATGCTTGGCTATATCTAGCCTAGTAATCTTTCATTGCCAAGTTTTATAATAATTTTCTACCTAAAAATTAGGTGCATGTGTAACTTATGAACCAAAAATAAAGACTGACATCTTATTTTGATTTATTGATATTTGAAACATGTCAGTAGCGAGTAATTTACATTATATTTTTATAGGTAATCAAGAATTTTTATTCATAAGAAAATGAGGCATAGCCCAAGTGCACAAGATGTATACATTAGAAGTATCCAACTTGGGTTTACAACAGAAGGAGAAAATCATGGACATTTAGTCCGTTAAAATCAATGACCCCTGCCCATAAGAACAAGGTTTTAAAGAAGAGAACTTACGCTTATCCATTTGTCCTCTCGCAATCATTGAAGCTTCTATCATTTCTCTCCCACAAAATGTACCAACACATACATTATAGGGGCAATCTTCCATATTGCTACCACTTGTGAATTGCCTTGGAGTCCTCTCTAGCTTGCTAGAAAATCTACCAGCCTACGAAGCATGGCCCATGATAATTCTATTTCAGCAAAAAAATCATCCCACATGGTCCTAGCCACTTCACAATATAAAAGTAGGTGATTTACTGATTCCCCATTCTTTTTACACATGGAACAACAATCCAACAACATTACACGATGTTTGCCTCAAATTATTGTTTGTAGTAAGAATCTTGTCTAGGGAGGTTGTCCAAACAAAAACAGCTGCTTTCAGAGGAACTTTCGTCTTCCACATATTCCTCCATGGAAAAGTGGTCATGCCCTGACTAGTTAGAACTTGGTAGAATGATCTAACTGTGAATCTACCTTTCTTGGAGGGGCTCCAACTGATTATATTTATGGTGCCTTCAGTCACCCTGGCGGAATATGCCAAGACAGAGTTTAGTGATAACCTCCAACTCCCAATCTTGTGTTACCCTAATGAGATCTACATTTCATTGAGGGGAACCACGAGAGAAGACCAAGAGGTCAGCAATTGACGCATCCTTCACTTGTACAAGCTAAAATATGTCAGGGAATGTTTCTTTGAGACTTTGTTCACCCCACCATTTGTCGTGCCAAAATTTGACTCGAGAACCATCACCTACCTCAATACATGCATGGCTTAGGAAAGTCTCCCATCCTTTTCTTATGTGTTTCCACAAACCCACCCTATATGATCCACATACCTCATTCGAGCACCATCCTCCCCAAGACTCTCCAAACTTTGAATCTATAGTTGACTTCCATAGGCCTCCCCTTTATTGTTGGTGCCGCCACAACTATTTACCCAAAAGAGCTTGATTGAGCTTCATCAAATTACGGATCCTCAATCCCCCCCAGACATTGGTGTGCAAACAATGGACCAGTTCACCAGATGGAATTTGAACTCGTTCCCCATCCCACTCCACAAGAAATTCCATTATAGCTTCTCAATACGACTAGCTACCTTTGTTTGAAGCGGGAACAATGACAGAAAATAGGTTGGTAGGTTAGAAATGGCACTTTTGATTACAGTAAGCCTACCTCCTTTAGACAAGTATAACTTCTTCCAAGAAGTCAATCTACATTCCACCTTTTCAATCACTGTGTTCCAAATCACCTCTGATGTGAAGGAAGCATCCAACGGTGGGCCAAGATACTTTATAGGTAGAGAAGATACCGTACATCCTAGGAGGCGAGCTAGATTCACTGCATTGGGGACAACCCCCATTGGCACCAATTTAGACTTTGAAGGATTCACTCTCAAACCAGAGACAACTTCAAAACAAAGGAGGAGAGCCCTCAAAGATTGAATGTGCCCATGATTTGCTCCGCAAAAGGTGAGAGTATCATAGGCAACAAGCAAATGAGAAATATCAATACAGCCATAATCACCATTTACCTATAAAAAAAAAAGTAATCACCATTCCCCACCAAGAAGCCATAGAGAATGCAACCTTCCACAAGGTCCGAAATCATCTTATTAAGAGTTTCCATGACGATAATGAAAAGTAATGGAGAAGGCGGATCCCCCTGTCTCAAACCACAGGAGTTGGCAAAAAAACCCGCCGGCAAACCATTCACCAGATAGAAAAGCGGATGGTAGAAATGCGATATGCTACCCAACTACACCTTTTCACCCCAAAACCACTTTTTACAAGTAGATAAAGCAAAAAGTTCTTGTTGACATGATTGTAAGTTTTCTCCATGTCTAGTTTTGTAACGCCCCAATGGAAGACCCAAACCACATGGCCTATACTCCAAAAGGATTAGTCAATGATACAATTAGAGCCCCATTGGAACCTTATCAAGAGCAAGAACTTCTCATTCCCAAGCAATGTGGGATCTCATACACCACCTACCCTTATCCATATCATATGGGGGTATCACAATCTACCTCCCTTAAACTCCCGATGTCCTCGTCGGGCCTGTCCATTATAGGTGGCACGGCTCAAGTCCCACATTTCTGGTTGGGATAGACTCTGATACCATTTGTAATGCTCCAATGGAAGATCCAAACCACATGGCCTATTCTCCAAAAGGACTAGTCAATGATACAATTAGAGCCCCATTGGAACCTTATAAAGAGCAAGAACTTCTCCTTCCCAAGCAATGTGGGATCCCATACACCACCTATCCTTATCCATATCATATGAGGGTATCACAAGTTTGCAAAGTAATCCAGGTTCTTTAGATTTGAGTTGTCCGTCCAAGACTTCATTTGTAATTAATGCTGAGTCAAGATATTTGTCTACCTTTGACGAATGTATTTTGAGGCTTTGAAATTAACTTCTCCATCATCGTACTCAATCTATTGGCCAAAACTTTAGAAATGATCTTGTACACCCTATTCACAAGGCTAATAGGTGGTAATATCTAACATCCAAGGACCCTCTTTTTTTAGGAATGAGAGCTAAAAATGTATGATTGAGACTTTTTTTTAAACCTTTCATTAGCATGAAACTCTTGAAACACCCTCATGAGATCATCCTTTATCACTTCCCAACAAACTTAGAAGAAACCAATGGTAAAACTGTTAGGGCCTGGAGCCTTTCACTAGCCATGCTATGGATCACTTTGCACACTCCATCTTCTTCAAATGGCCTCTCAAGCCACCCTGAACCCTGTTGGGCTAGTGATTCAAAAGTTAATCCATCTACTTTCGGTCTCCAAGCGTACTGTTTAGAGAGGAGGTGCTCATAATACCATACGATGTGGTTCTTGATGACTAGCTGATCCGGGGAAACTGCACCGTCTACCACCAATGCCTCAATTGCATTGTTCCTCCTTCTCCTATGTGAATTAGTCACTCGATGGAAGAACTTCGTGGTCTTGTCTCCCTCCTTTAGCTATAGTGCCCTTAATTTTTGTCTTCAGTAGAATTGGGATGGATTGGGTGATGCCTATGAAAGTAGTGGATCTACTGTTGGATTGGGCTTCAAAGTTCTCCTCAAGTGGCTGTTGTGTGGAAGATGGTTCCTTTGTGTCTTATGTGGTATATTTGGTGGGAAAGGAATAAGAGATGTTTTAATAATAAGGAGCGCACTATGGAGCAAATCTGGAAATTCTTTGTGTTCTCTTTATTTCAATGGTTTTCAGCTATAGTGCTTAAACTCATGATTTTCTGTTTTCATTTTCTTCTTTATAGAATGTAATTAGGTGTTTCTTTTGTATACTTCTTTTATGCATGGGTTTCACCTATTTCATTCGATGAATTAAATTCTTTCTTACTTATAAAAAAAAAATTGTCTTCAAGAGCTCTCTTCCATCAATGTTGGTCTTTCAAGTTCCATGACTACCTGACTCTTGCAGATTCTCTCGGCTTCCAAGAGAGTTCTTGCCTCCTCCTCGCTCTCCAGACCCTGTAGCTCCTCCAAGAGAGAGCACCTCTAGTGGGCCACATTTCCAAAAGCTTGTTCATTCCATCGCTTCAAATCGTTCTTTTGCGCTTTTAGTTTTCTTGCCATTATGAAACTTGGGGAACCTTGGAAGCAGTACGACGACCACCATTGTTTGAGCTTGTCTACAAAATCGTTAGTTTTAAGCCACATATTCTCAAATTTAAAATACCTTATGCCCCCTTGGATGCCTCCACTGTTTAAGATGATAGGGAAATGATTTGAGCAAAACGTGGGTAGTCTTTTTGAATTACATCTGGAAAATGTAACTCCCAATCAGGAGTTATAACAAAAACCTATCAAGCCTTGACCAAGATGGGTGTTCACAGCTGTTGGACCATGTCAACATGCCTCGAAATAAAGGAATATCCATAAGCTCATGTTCGAAAATGAAGTCAGCATAATCCCTCGTAGCGGGGTTAGTGTGAGAGGCACCCAATCTTTCACTCGGGAAGTGAGTGACATTATAGTCCCCCCTATACTACTTGGTATCTCCCACCAACTATGAATCCCCGCCAATTCTTCCTACAATAGCTTTCTTTCCAAATCAAGATTAGGGCCATATACTCCTGCAAATGCCAACAAGAATTCGTCTTCTATATTCTAAAAGGAGCAAGCCACAGTAAACTCTCCTACACATTCATCCATTCTCTCCACCACCCATTTATCATACATCACTAAAATACCCCTGGATGCCCCTTTAAGATGGCAAGTAGGACCAGCCAACATGTTGACTTCTCCATAAACACTCTCCTCTACTGCTCTTCCCTCTTTACCCCTATTACTTTGCTGCAACGCCGATGTGTGGCCTGCACCATGCGACACCACCACCAGTTTTGCTGTGCCACCCATTGCTGCCTCTGCATACGACTTGACGACCAGCTTCCCCTTCCCCTTGTCTATCACCCCGACTGGGAGTAAAGGCAATGTTTGTGTCTTATCTATTGGATGATGGACAGAGCATACTTATCTCCAAAGAGAGGCATTGCCACCCCCTTCCTTCCATTCCCTCTAGGATCACTAAAACTCCTCGACACACACTACCGCTGTATTCTGCTAGTTCTAGATAACGCCCGAAAGCATTAGAATGCTGATGAGCGAAAATAGCCTTGTCACCATCTCGATATGTCTTACATAAATCTTTCTTGCTTTCCGATAATGAACATTCTTCCAATGTGTTTGCAAACCAATGTGCGTGCACTGGCACAACTTAGCACCATCTCCTTCGTAACCTTCCTACTCCTCTCAATGATACAAATGCATTTTGCCCCCTCCAATGATAAAACAAACACCTTTGTTTCTATCGGTAAGTGTTTTAAGAAACCCATCCTTGTAGACTAAAACAAATAGGTAAACGATAAGCAACTGAGGAACCTGATTCCGACAAGAGTCACTGAAAAAAAATCACCATTAGTTAAAATGTCTGGAGAGAATGTACGGAGAGGACATATGTCTCTTAGAAGGAATGGAAACTATGTAACAAACTAAGAAAAAAATAATGTACAGAGAGGACACATGTTGGCAAACTTGGCATACTTATCAAAAGAAAAAGTTTGTTATGTGTTTGTTTCTTTGTAATGTGAGGCATAGGCATGATGCGTTTTGTGTGGCTAGTCCAACAGTAACATTTAGTATGGTAACCCACAAATTGCAGTGGTATGGAATATGGTCCCTATCTGTCTAGTGTTGTGTATTTAGAGGGAAATGAATGATAGGAATTTTGAGGACCACAAGCAGACATTGGGGAAGCTTAAATTATTTTTATTACTCTGTTTCTATGGGCAGCTTCTATAGATTTTAATGGGCTGAGTTTTCTTTATTTTTAACGGGCGGGACGTTCTTGTGTCTAATTCTTGTGCCCTTGGGCAGAGCTGTTTGCGTATATTATTTAAATATTCAATTACGCATAAAAGACACTTTAATTTTTCATCTTCAAAGCTCTCTCTCGCCTGGGTTAGCCTATGGGCTCTTTTTTATTGAAATATTCAGCCCTAGTTTCAAAGTTGTGATTTCTGTATTAAATCCTGATAGATTATGGAGGATTACTTTTATAAAAGTAAAAAAAATGAAGAAACAAATGGAAAGTCTTCTTTTCGCCGGTGTGGTTACAATTACATTTATTTATTAGTGACTTTGTTTCCTAGTGTTGTCTTATATTGGCTTATTTCTCTATTTTTGAAAAGCAGGGGACAGCCTTGCAATTTTAAGGGGAGAGTTAAAGAGTCAAAAGAAGCATGTAAAAAGTTTGAAGAAAAAATCACTCTGGTCGAAGATCTTGGAAGAGGTAACGCTAGTGCTGCTTTATGTAGCTCTTTCTAGGTGCATAAGGAGAGAATGTGCCGCATGAGAATTTTGGGTTCCTGGATATTATTAATAAATATGTTTTCTCACACTATCACCATTGTGCATTTGGCGGCCATATGCACAGTGTGCAGTATTATAATTCCATGGTTCTTAATAGATACTTGCACAATGAACCCCTTTGCGTATCCTTGAATTGTTTCTCATTGTTGTTATTCCTCAAAAAGACCATTCTTTTCTCTTCTTTTGCAGGTGATGGAGAAGCTTGTAGACATTGTCCATTCCCTGCATTTGGAGATTCATGATGCCTTTGGTAGTGCTGGTATGCATTGAGAAAACATTAATGATATTATGTCCATGTCAGGGCTTGTCTTGCTCATCCTTGTATTTTCTCCTTACAAATGGGAATGCTAGACTCTGGGCATTTCTAGTTCCTGCTTTTTACTTGCAAACTTCCAAGGTGTATTTGTATTCAACCGAGATTATTAAAGACAACATCCAAGTTTACCTTAAAGAATTGGAAAGATGCATCATATTGATTGGGGAACAGATTAGTTGCGAGAGTAATGGAGTTTGTGCTTCATAGAAAGCAAGCAAACTAAGTCACTGGAAATATTGAAGCTTCCCTGGAAATCTAGAACAACATCTGTTCATTTATGAACCTTGTGGGAAAGCCCCAATTTCTTCTGCATTGGATTGCAAATCTATCTGAGAGGATAAAACTGTCTCTCTTTATTTTTTTTAAGCTTGTTAAAAGTTATTGACTAACATTGTTCGCTTATTTTCTTCTATATGGATGCTTTCATTCACGTCATTTATTTCTTGAAGTGGCCTCTTTAAACAACACTAGATGTAGAAGTTTATGGACAGGCTATTCTTAGGCTAATGTTAATTTAGTGAAATTCTCATTCTTTGACCTCTTCGACCTTGCAGATGATGACAAGCCAATAAAAGGTTCTTATAGCAATCATAAAAAACTGGGGTCTGCTGGTCTTGCATTGCATTATGCAAGTATTATTGCTCACATCGATACCATTGTAAGTTTATGATTAATCCAGTCTTGACACGTCTTCATCTTTCCCTTTGTTTGTTCTGTTTACATGATAACTGTAAGAGTAGGGGTGTTCTTCCAACCTGGTTGGTTTGAAATGACCTGTGAAATACCCAATGCATCTAGGAAACATATCCCAAGTGTAATAATAGCAAAGAAACTTCTATGTACTCCAGTATTATCCAATATGTTTGAAGTACCTTTTTACTTTTTTGAGTTATTTTGAAGCCCATGTTAAGGGCTCTTGCTTATTCTTCTGATCAATAAAGTTTTGTTTAACGATAAAAAGAAAAAAAGAAGTTATTTTGAAGCATGATTTTGTGGAAGAATAGATAGAAAGTAGGACATTTTCTCTAGATGACTTTCTATGTATTAGAGAAAAAGGGTCCCTAGATGCCTATTCCTATTCTAGAAGGTATTAGTTAATTGTGAGGTGTCTATCGTAGTTTGTCCTTTTGTGTCCCTTGATATATGGAAGAATGAAATGAAGGCACTAGAGAAATTCACCCCCATTTCTCTTACATTTTCATATTCTTTTTATTTTTTTTTGAGTAAGAAAAATTTTATTGAGACAAGTAAATAGTCATAGCCCAAGTACACAGGAAATATACAAATGTACAAGCCTAGTTACAAGTCAGGAACTAGAAAAAGAAACAAGGAAATCATGAACGCTAGTTTCATTGAATACATTGGCCGAAGCCCAAAGAACTAAGGTGTTAAAAGAGAAACATCTAAGTTAGTCCACTGAGTGTCCCTTATCTCCAAAACACCAGTCATTCCTCTCAAACCAAATACACCATGTAAGACAAAGGGATCATGTTCCAAACTGCAGCAATTTGAGAGTTACCCCTAAGAACTCTCCAATAGGTGAAAAGATCTACCACCCTCCTAGGCAATCACCCATGCCACTCCAATCCTATTGAAGACCTCATACCATAATACTCTTGCCATCTCACAATGAAGTAACAAAAGATTCACAGATTCGCCACATTTTTTACACATTTAGCACCAATCCATAACAATTAATCCACACTTTCTAAGATTGTCCTAGGTCACAAATTTCCCAAGGGAAGCAGTCCAACCAAAGAAAGCAGCCTTTGAAGGCACCTTACTACCCCATATACGCTTCCAAGAAAAAGAATGTACCACATTCTGACCAGACAATGCCTTGTAGAGCAAACTGTGAACTTCTTATTTCCGATATGAATCCAAACCATTTTGTCTGTCTCAGCCCTGCCAATACTTGTATCATACAACAAACTAAACAGATCAGAAATTGCATCCATTACCCAATCATTTGCTGCGCAAGTAAAATGTACATTCCATTGAGGAGAACCACTTGAGTACTCCAAAACACCCGCCACTGAAGCATCCAAATTATGAGCGATCTGGAGGCCGGGAAAAGCAGCCTTATAGCAGGATTGTAGGGTTTGAAATTCTTGTTCAGTTTCCCTTGTTTATAGTTGTTTTTTTTCGTCTTTGTTTTAGTACCCCTTTTGGTGAAGCTTTCAGATGTTTTTTTTTGGTAAGACTCTTAGGCTCGGTTTGGATTGAGAGAGTTTCTCAACCCATCTCATCTCATCTCATCTCATCATTACAACTTTCACAAATTCCTAAACTAAATATAATAAACAATTCAACTTTTTCAAATCTCAAAACAATAATAATATTAAAAAATAATATTCTAACAATATTTTATTCAATTTTCAACTTTCATCTCAACTCATCTGATCTCAACTCACTATCCAAACCTAACCTTAGTCCCGGGGGCAGTGCCATGATAAATCTCTAAATAAACTAGTTTATGGTTCCTGTTAGAGTATTTGGTGTAAGAGAAAAAAAAAAACGAATGTTTTTCTTTTGGTGGTTTTGTGTTGGTTAGATTTCTGTTGGTTGAGTTTGATGCTATGATAGGGATAACCCCAAAAAGACTAGTCAATTTGAAACTTTCTAGAATTACTTTTAAAATCTAGTTTCACCGAGTAAGTAGCTAATGTGGGCTAAGCCGCCATTGCTACCTTTATAACCTACCCACTCTATGTGGATTATACACATTCTCAATGTGGGATAGGGGTGTTATCATAACACCCTCTTAATTTTTTGACGTCCTCATCAGGGGCATGTGCAGTACTCCAATATCACATGGGTTACAACCTTGCTCTGATTCCATGTGTAATGGTCTAGGGAAAGCTCTAGCCACATTTGCTATAACCACAAAAAGTTTAGTCAATATAAAGCTTCCCTATAATCACTTATAAGCCCAATTCACCTAATAAATAGTTAGGGCATGTTTGGGTAATGAGATGAGAATTTTGTGAATAGTAGTGAAATAGTTTGTGAATAGTAGTGAAATGGTTTGAATTAAGATGCTTTATTGAGTTTAAAGTTAAAAAATTGTTTGAACATAATTTTTTAATATTATTTTTGTTTTGAAATTTGAAAAAGTTGTATTGTATTTTTGTGTTTTGTTTGGAAGTTTGGGAAAGTTGTAATGATTAGGTAATGATTAGATGAAAAAGTTGAAAATTTGAAATTGAAAAGTGTTTTGTATTTGAGTGATGTTTGGGAAAGAAATTATGAGAACTATCGAGATGAGATTAGATGTTCTCAACTCATCTCACTTCCCAAACATGGCCTTAATATAGGATTTAGGCATTTAGCACCCATGACTACCTTTATAACTTACTAGCTGTTTGCTACCTTTATAAAGTACAGTTTTTCGGCTGAACTGTACTTTTTGGCCAGTTTCGATTACTTTTTCGGCTGATTTTCCTTAGTTTTGCCAGTTCTAGTGGCTTTTTGGGTGATTTTGTTGAGTTTCAGCTGGTTCATACAGTTTCTTGGTTGTTTCGAGTGGTTTCTCATTCAATTCTGGTTGAGTTGTTTGTTGATTGCATATTGATGACCAGAATTGTGATCGCCATTGGTGTTTGTTGTCTTAACTTCCCTTGTTGTTTTGCGGCGAGGTCTGACCGGCATTGGTCTTTTTTTTGGGGGGGAGAGGGGGGGGGGGGGGGGGCTAGATTATGTTTTCCGACAAAATCTAACCTGCCTGTTGTGTTTCCCAATGAGATCTGGCCCTGATGTTTTGTGGTGGAATTAGAGCACTTCCCTGGGCTTTGGGCAAGATCTGACTAGTGATGACGTTTTTAGGCAAGATTGACTGTAGTCAGCATATGTCGGCAAGTCTATAATGGTGTTGGAGTTTTAGAGGAATTTCAGCTTGTTTATATCCTAAACACAGGTTGTTCAATATCTACAACTTAATTATTGTATGTCAATATGCATCCGGATTGGTAATGCAACTCAACTAGTTTATAAAAAAGAACTTAAAAAGTATTTTCAAACCAATTGCTTGTCTTTTAGACTTTTTATTCCATAAGGTATCATGTAATATCAAAATGTGATATCGTAATTAATCGATAAAAAATTTTCAATTTGGATTTGTCTTGTTAAATCACTCCCTTAACCTGACATTTTCTGGCTGTGGTTCTAAAAATTTTGGACCCAAAATTGAACTGTTATATTTAAGAATCTAACTGAAGCAACCCAAATTGGTGGTTTGGGTCTTTGGTACCCGAGCATGTTGCACCCACTTTTGAGCAGTTTTGGGCTTGCTAAAACCTGCCTGGACATCGATGGCCTGCTTGAGTTTACTCATGAGATTTATTTTTTATGAATTTGTTGGACTTGCAATAAGTTTGAGGTACTCGAGTATTATAGAATGTATAAAATTTTTGGGTACTCTTAGGTAGTTGTAGGACACATTGTTCATGAGAAGCGCATATGGAAGACTAGTTTTATGTTTGAGGGAAAATTATGTACCGTACATACCAGAAAAACATTTTTTTTTTTTTTATAAATAAGAAGCAATTGTATTGATAAAGATAGGCATAGCCCAAGTATACCGGAGGTATACATATGAGTATACCAAATTAAGAACTAGAAATTGTTACAAGGAAATCATGGAAGCTGAGACCATTTAACTCTAAAGCAATGGCCCACATAAATAAAGTCTTCCAAAAAAAACTCCTAAACTCCTCTGAGGAGCGTTCATGATCCTCAAAGAATCTGTCATTCCTTTCACTCCAAATACACCAAAAAATACAAATAGGTGCCATCTTCCACACTGCTGCAATCTGTGGTGTCCCTGTGATCCCTCTCCAGCTAGCTAATAGTTTCACCACCGTTCCTGGCATTACCCATGCAACTCCCAATCTGCTGAAAAAGTAAGTCCATATGTCTCTTGCAAAATCACAATGTAATAGTAAATGATCTACCGTTTCTCCATTATTTTTGCACATTAAGCACCAATCCATAATTACAAGTCCACGCCCTCTTAGGTTGTCCATGGTTAGTATCTTCCCTAAAGCTACTGTCCAAACAAAGAACGCAGCCTTGGGAGGTTCTTTACTCCTCCATATGTTCTTCCAAGGAAAATAGGACCTATCTTGAGCTGTAAGAATGTCATAGAAAGAGTGTACCAAAAATTTTCCGTTCTTGGAAGGCCTCCATTCCATCATGTCATTAGCTGGAACTGCGGTAGTGATGTTATATAGTAAGCTGAAAAAATCCACCAGATCACTCACTTCCCAATCTTGTGCCTCCCTAGTGAGATTGATGTTACACTCATGTGAACCTTGTCTAACCACCCTCGCATCAATCACCATAGCTTCCTTTTCTCTTGCTATTTTGAAAATGTTAGGATAAGCATTTTTAAAGGCCATATCTCCCACCCACACATCATTCCAAAAGCGGATTCTACTGCCTTCCCCCAAACATAGCCTAGTATTATTCGAGAAAGTCCCCCACCCTTGCCTTATACACACCCATACTTTGCATCAATTACCCCTTTCCATAAGGCTTCCTCTCATGATTATAATGCCATAATCATTTTCCTAATAGAGCCTTATTAAAGGATCTAACATTGCGAACCCCCAACCCACTAGCGCTCAAGGGAGTGCACACTTTATCCCATCCAACTAAGTGAAATTTAAACTCATCCCCTAGTACACTCCATAAAAAGTCACGTTGGAGTTTCTCAATTCTGGATGCAATGTTTACCAGGAGGGGAAATAAAGACAAGAAATATGTGGGAAGGTTAGAAAGTGTGCTCTTGATAAGTGTGATCTTCCCCCCTTTCGATAAGTATAACCTTTTCCACCCGGCCAGCCTACGCTCTAATTTCTCTAACACCTCCTCCCAAATTGTCTTGGCTTTAAAATTTGCACCCAACGGAAGATCAAGATACTTTAACGGCAATGAGGAGACCACACATCCCAATAAGCTGTCCAACCCACTAAGATTTCTCACCGCACCCACCTTAACCATCTCCGTTTTAGCAAGATTGACTTTAACCCGGATACCGCTTCAAAACAAAGTAAGATAGCTTTTAGAGATTGAATATGTCCTGCATTATCCTCACAAAACAGCAATGTATCATCAGTAAACAAAAGATGAGAAATAGTGATGGAGCCATGGTTAGAAGCCCCCGCTGAAAAGCCTAAGAAAAACCCCCCCTCTACAGCCTCCGACACCATTCTACTAAGTGCCTCCATCACGAGGACAAATAAAAGTGGTGAAAGTGGATCGCCTTGTCGTAGTCCTCGCGAACTATTAAAGAAGCCCACCGGATCACCATTTACCAAAACCGAGAAACGAGTCGTCTACACACAATGCATCATCCACCCCTTCCATCTTTCCCCGAATCCACATCGACCCAACAAATAAAACAGAAAATCCCAGTTGACATGGTCATAGGCCTTCTCCATGTCCAGCTTACATAAAATACCTGGTACCCCGACTTAAGCCTGCTGTCTAGGCATTCATTGGCTATAAGAACTGAATCCAGTATTTGTCTACCTCTCACAAAGGCATTTTGAGACTTAGAAATGATCTTATCCATCACTGTGCTCATCCTGTTGGTAAGTACCTTGGCTATTATCTTGTATATGCTGCCCACAAGACTAATCGGCCTGAAATCTTGCACCTCTATGGCACCCATCTTTTTAGGGACAAGTGCAATAAAAGTAGCGTTTAAACTTTTCTCGAATTTTCCAAACGAGAAAAATTCCTGAAACACCTGCATGACATCTACTCCCACCACCTCCCAACAAGTCTGAAAAAATGCCATAGTAAAGCCGTCTGGACCCGGCGCTTTGTCCTTGTTCATTTTTCTGACGACTAGTTGTACCTCTTCCTCTTCAAATGGTCTCTCCAACGAAGTCATGCTGTTTTGATCAATGGCCTCAAAAACTAGACCATCCACTTTTGGCCTCCATACATAGGGTTCTGTCAACAATCGTTCGAAATGTACAACAACGTGATCTTTAATTACGGCTTGATCTGAGGATATACCTTCATCTATAGACATGGACTCTATGGCATTAAATCTCCTGTGTGAGTTTGCAACTCAATGAAAGAACTTTGTACATCTATCCCCCTCCTTGAGCCACAAAGCTCTTGACTTTTGCCTCCACGAGATCTCCTCCATTAATATCAACCTTTCTAACTCAGATAATACTTGGCCTTTGTGTTCATCCTCATCTTCAACACCCTCCAAACTTTGTAGTTCTTGTAGGATATTTTTTTTTTTTTTTTGTAATATTACATTTCCAAAAGTCTGTTCATTCCATGTCTTTAAATCCACTTTCAAAGCTTTCAGTTTTCCAGCCAATATCTTTTTTTTTTTTATAAGTAAGTTTTCCAGCCAATATCTTGTTTGGAGTGCCCATTAGTTGATATGAATTCCACCATTGCCTAACCAATTCCACAAACCCTTTCGTCTTTAACCACATATTCTCAAATTTAAAAGGTCTTCTCCCCCCTGGAATTCCTCCACAGTCTAACATTATAGGAAAGTGATGAGAACATAACCGTGGAAGTCTCTTTTGACATACATCTGGAAATTGCGTTTCCCATGAGGGAGATATGGGGAATCTTTCCAGCCTTGACCAAGCTTGGTTATTAGACCACGTATAATCACCTCCTATAAGAGGAAGGTCCATAAGTTCTAGCTCAGATATTAAATCAGAAAATTCCACCATTGCATGATTATGTCTCCCCTCCCCGAATCTTTCGCTGGGAAACCTTGTCACATTAAAGTCTCCACCAATGCACCAAGGAACCACCCAACAAGAACATAAACCAGCCAGCTCATCCCATAGCAAACGTCTTTCGCAATCTAAGTTAGATCCATACACCCTAGCAAAGGCCCATACAAAACCATCTACAAAATTTTTAAAAGAACACCCCACCGAGTATTCTCCCACAAATTCTTCAATATTCTCCACCACCCTTTGTCCCACATAACCAATATACCACCCGAAGTCCCCTGCGAAGGTAAGTATGACCATCCTACATACTGACAACTCCAAATACTCCGTATGGTTCTTCTTGTAATAAGCTTCAACTTCGTTTATTGCAAACAAATAATGTCCATCTTCCATTGTCTTAACAAGGATCTTATTTGGAGGCGTTTGTTAATCTCATTCAACCCCCTTACATTCCATATCAGAATTTTTGGCTTCATTTAACAACCATACCAGCCCTCCCTTTATTCCTACCACGACTTGTACTCCCCTCCTTACTGACATAGTTAATAGACCAATTCAGCCACTGCAGTTCTCTGTTTCTTTTTGGCCTTGCTTCCTGTTGATAATGGCCTGCCTCAATGGCTATTAGCAATGCCCTAAACTGATCTGCATATCCCACACACGACATCCCCACACAACTCTGTAGTTCTTCCACCTTTTTCATAACCCAGTCTGCAGGCAAAGGATGCATAATTCTTATCGGAGAGGGATCCTCCCCTGCAGGCTCTTCAGCCTCGGATTCAGCATTGAACAAAACTAAGGAGCCTTCACCTTCCCCCTCCCCCCCCCCCCCTGCTCCTTCTCCTTCTCCTTCTCCTTCACATTCACCAGTGCTCCCATATCTTTAGAATCAGACCATTTCTCACCCTACCTCAGCATGTTCTGTGTTGGCCCGACATTCTCTGGCTCTCCAATGATCTGCGGCTCTTGTGTTGTTTCACCAGCATTATCCCTTCCTTCACCTCCTGCCTTACTCTCCCCAAAAATTCCCCCTCTTCCATTTCTGGGGCCTGCGAAACCACCACAGACTCTATCGGATTACTTTTTTTCTCCTTCTTCTTCCTCCGGCGACGGCATCGGCTCTGACGCACCACTAGATGACTCCCCAAGGGTCGGCGAAACTTTTTGTGTAGGTGGTGGCTTTGTCGTGTGCGTTGGCGCCGTCGTGCGAAGCCCTCCCGATACGCCGATACCATTTCGACTTTAAGGTTTCCAAACCCGATTCGGGCCTTCCACCACGTCCGAGCCTTCCAACAGCCCAACTCCCTTCCCCTTAAACACCCCTCCAACGGGCCTTGCACTTGACCCAAGCCCACCCCAGCCCACGCAAGTAGGATTTAATGCTTTGCACCATTTTGATCCCTAACCTTGCTCTCCACTCTGCACCGTTTCATCCCCTCCTCTTTATCCTCCTCTATATACCTAATTAAACCAGACATCTGCCTCTGCAACTCTCCCACTTGAGCCTGCATCTCTGCCGAAGTACTTCTTCCTTATTTGGTCAAACAATTCCCCTGTCATCGCCCCCTCTACGCTGTGCCTCTGCAGAGATGGCGACATCACGCATGCTAGTGTTAGCAACAAGCGTCGGCCTGGGTTTCTGTAGAGCCTCCTTATACGACTGCGACGAAGGTTGAGCTGCCGACGTCGCTGTCATCTTCATTGATGCCGACCCAACATGATGGCCTTCTTTGCCCTCCTCCTTCAAAACCTCCACCATTTTCCTCCACCCCTTCCCCTCTCTACGTTCAGGAATGATAATGCAGTTGTGCCGGCCCCCCTATTTTTATTCCACCAGAGCCATGAAAACCCCTTGTGCATTAGAACTTCTCTGAGCTATGAAGCCCCTGTCTCCTTCTCTGTGTGCTGAATAAAATCCCTTTCTCCCTAACTTCAAGCAATCCTCTAACGCTTTTGTGAACCACCATGCCGTGGCTAACTCCAAATGAAGGTTCTTTACCCAGTTCCATCCCCTCAGTAATACGCACCCATCTTCCCTTCCTTACTACGTCAAAGTTCTTAAAATCAATACTAACAACAGTCAACATACCCATATCCTTCCCCACACTTTCAAGAATCACACACTCAGTCTCCCATGAACCACTTCATTAACCAAAGGTGAAAAAGTGTACGGAGAGAAAATAGGTAAGGAAAGAGAAAATATATCCGCAAAGAATATTTCTTCTTTTAAAATTCAATCCCGGAAAAACATATGTCACAGCTGTGATAAACAAATGAGATATGGGCATCCTATTTTATTATTTTACCAACCTTTTGTTATTTTGATGATTCTAACAGTCGGTGTCAAGTTTGCTCATAAAGAAATTATCCAGATTATAAGCAGAAAAGTTTTATCAATAGCACAATAATCTCTCAGCAATCTGGAGGTTATGTTTAGACTAAACAAATGTGAAATGATGCTTTAAGTTAAGTTATCTTTTATTTCTTACTTTCAGTAGGGGGTTTTCTTTTTTAACATCATGTTATAATCAGGTGTCTCGGTCAAGTTCTGTACCTCCAAATACGAGGGATGCTTTATATCAGGGTCTGCCGCCTAGTATAAAGGCATCTTTGCGTTCAAAATTACTGTCATTTCAGGTTAAGGAAGAGGTATGTATTTTATACACTTATTACAAAGGAGAATAATCTGAGTCATTGCAGTATTTTGTGTTCTTTGTGTATATATGCCTCGTGTATATCTCTTTGTGTGTGCACATGCGGCTGTAGACACTATCGATTTGTCTGTGAGGGAAAAATTTACTTCAGACAAAACTCCCGACTTTTAATTTATATCTTCTTATCCCTAACTTTCTTCAAATGGTGTTTGCAGCTAACCATCCCACAAATTAAAGCTGAGATGGAGAAAACTCTACAGTGGCTTGTTCCTATTGCTACCAACACAACAAAGTAATTCTGCTTGCCCTCACAGTAAATTCTATGAGTGCATCTGATACCCCTATTCTATCATTTGTCCAATTCTCTTTCTTGCAGTTGTTTTATTTCTTGCAATTCTCATGTGTCACGCATGAGCATGGGGGGTACTATAGCAGTTGTTTTATTTCTTAATTATAAAAAAATAAAAAATAAAAAAAACCGAGATCTCTTCCACACTGTAATGTGGCTGGTTTGAGTTGCATGAATTTAAATGGGCGACAAGATGCTATTTTTGCTAATTTTTAAATATTTCAGCATGTTGTCTTTCTAATTGTTTTTTTTTACCTTTTTTTCCAAATAATTAACCGTATGTTTTTTTTTTTTTGGCGTTTTGGTCCACTTAGAGCTCATCATGGCTTTGGGTGGGTTGGAGAATGGGCAAATACAGGGTGAGTTCTTAATGCACTTGCTTTCCCTTCATTTATCTTTTGTCTCATATTTCACTAAGCCTTCCCTTTACTTTTAGGTCTGAGGTGAACAGAAAACCTGCTGGCCAGACTGACTTGCTTAAGATCGAAACGTTACATCATGCGGGTAAGGAGAAAACCGAAACTTATATTCTCGAACTAGTAATGTGGCTTCACCATTTGATCTGCCAAGTCAGGGCTGGCAATGGTGGATTCAGGTCTCCTGGCAAATCCCCAATTCGCTCGCCCAGCCAGAAAACCACACAGTTATCAACATACACACCCTATTCTCAATCCCCCATGTTGACGGTTGAAGACCAAGAAATGCTTCGGGATGTGAGTAAGCGGAAATTGACTCCTGGAATAAGCAAGAGTCAGGAATTTGATACTGCAAAGACCAGGTTAAGCAAGCACCATAGGCTGAGTAAGAGTATCAGCCACTCCCCAAGTGGAAATAAGAAGGACCTATTTCCCATTAGGAGGCCATTTTCTCTTCCTGTCATTGACTTCAATATCGACCGGGTCAAAGCCTTGGATGTCATTGACCGAGTTGATACAATGCGAAGTCTATAATTATATATGGCGTTTCAACATGCTTCTCAAAGGAGACATTGTGTTTGAACTTGGTACATCTGCTACATTTTCCATGTAGGGTGCTCTAGTAGTTTGTGGCAAGGGAAATCTCATGTGAGTTGCTAATTAGATCATGAGTGATATAAGTCATCACTTTTTTTGAATGTGAAAATTTAGGGTGATAATGAGTTGGCAATTTGATTGTTGTAGAGATGGGAAGGTATTAGTTCTATATTTAGTTTTTTTTTTTTTTATAAGTAAACAGACAAGTTCTATATTTAGTTATGTACAGACAGGCATTTTAATAATTGAAATTTTTTGGTTCTGTTTCTTTTCTTTTTCCTTTTGTTTTATACTTGAATGTTTCTTTATTCTTTCCAGCAGCCACGACTTTCAATGGACTGCAGATGCAAACTAAACTGTTGTCTTGACCTTCTTTTTTATAACTGTAATGAATTACATGGTAAGTGATGTGTTTACATATTGACTTCTTAAGGCACTGTGATCTTTCCAAGTTCCCCATAGCTCCACAAATTTTACTTGGAGAAAAGATATTTGTAATCGTGACTTGTACAACTGTTGTGTAATTGCTTTAAAAAAAGTGAACAAAACATGACTTGCATAAAAAAAAAATTTTAATTTTTTAATAGTAGATTTTATCATTTTTTAAAGTGATTATACGGTGTTTACGTACTTTACAGTTGTATATAGAATTACTTTATGAGGATTGAAGCTCGATTAATGCTCCTATATTGACCTAGTAAGAATGGAATCTCGACGTTTGGCAGCTTGCCAACTTAATGTAAATTCCAAAGCAAACAGCAAAAGAGGCCGAAAGAGAGTTCAAAAGAAATTAGTACCCTTTGAAATATTGTCCTCATTCAGTAGAAGTTTGTCTCTATGTTAAAAAATTTAACAGTACCCTTTGAAAACACAGTCAGTAAGTACGGAGACAAGGTTGAGGAAGAAAGAGAAATGAAAACAAGTATTTTTATGGCATCTAAAGGAGAGAATGAGGCCAATTCTGCTAAAGAGGGTAGGTTGACTCACCCCTTTTCTTGCTATTTCTTGGGGAATGTGGATGGCATCTTATAAGCCTTAAGAACTACCAAATTAAGGAACCTCATGACAAACCCTTTCATAGATCATCTCAAAAGCATCTAGGTGTGATAATGAAGAAATCACTTAGGTTCTTGACCTAGGAAATGATTTTGAAGTATCAAATCATCCATCTTACAATTGAATGATTTGACTGAATTGAATGGTCTAATGTAGAAAAAGAGAGAGAAATACTAAATGCTTATTATGTGGGGCTTACAATGTCTAAAAACTGATTCTCTCTGCTTGCATCACTGAATTAAACAGTTCAATACAAAGATCCAGATATAGACACAGCATTAAATTCTAATTTGGAGTCCACATTACACGAAAATTTTATAAATGCGACATTAAATATTGTAGAACCCACAAGATGTCTTTTCAGAATCGGACCATCCAATTTGGAAAGACAATTGGAGGATTATCTTTATTCTCCATCTTATTGAAGGGACCATTACATAAACAACAAGATCCAACCTTGCTGATCTTGTCTTTATTTGGTTCTATTCCCTTGTGGTTAAATTATGGAATACTTTCAAATATTCCCATCTCAGTTCTTCCAATAAATAGTCAAACATGACCAACTTGTCACCTATCTCCCAAATCTAGAAAATCACAAGTTCTCTCTCTCTCTCTCTCTCATGCATGCATGCATGGAAATAATGGAATATATTGATCGAGGAGGAGCTTTTGAATCTTAGCCTTGCGATTGCTACAAAGACAAAGAAGAGGAAGAGAAATGATGATTTATTCCCAACGGATCCATATAGAGGATGTGAAGAAGGGAAGATATTCAGGCTTCTCCAAATGAGGGAACAAATGCTAAGACTAGACGACCGCAAAATAGGAACCCTAGTTGAAGATTGGAAATAACCTCCATCTGATCTATTTGTTGCTCATAATATCCACAACAATCGATCAAAATGAGGTGAGCTCGATCAACATTGCAGAATCAAGTGAATTGTACCAAAACATGTCCTTAATCGGCAATTCGTTGCAACGAGTCTTGACTAACCTTGCAAATGGTTTGGCAGCAAGGCTTCTTACTTGAAATTCTTCTTTCTATGACATGATCATGAAGGAACCAACTGATGAAGAAGAATTTTTTGCATTTACTGAGGCCTTTGAGAACGAGGAAGAAAACAACAATAGAGTATTATATGCTATTGCAAGAAACAGATACAGATTGGTAAGCTTCTCGAAGGGATTTTGTATTAATCTAATCTTCAAGTTCCAAAGATTGTTGAAAGGATTTGAACCCATTAATTGAAAGAGGAAGAACGAAACACTGCCCATAAATTTAGTTTTCTATACGAGTATTTTGAATAATTATATGTGAAAATAAATGAAAAAATTGGTTTGGTCCAATGCAACCAACCTGTGTTGTATTGATCAATATATATAGATTAAACAGTTTGAGTTCTCTAAAGTTCTACAATTGGTATTGCACTACAATGCTAAAGCTAACATATCCTACTTTTATGTAATTCTATCTCCTCGATGATCACAATCTTAGCTCCATTGTTATCCTCATCAGAGCTTGAAGCTTTATCTATATCATCTAGATCTTGATATTTATCTACATCTTCTATTGATAAGATTTGGTTAATATCCCCCCTCAAACGAATAGGGATGGTACAGACATTGAGCTTGTCTTTGAGCAACATGAATTCTGTGAAAGACAGACCTTTGGTGAAGATGTTAGCCACCTAATCAACTGTGCAAATAGAATCAAGGTAGATATCTTGCGTGTGCCAGCCAGACGGCAACACCCAAGATTTAAATTGGAAATATGCATGCAATGTTCATAAAGAAGTGCACTTGTAAGTAAATAGATGCTAAATTGCAGTAGAATAAGTAAAAGTTTAGTTAGAGACTAAATACTATTGTACCAGAGGTCTAACAATAAATAGATTCATCCATTAATCACACGTATATCCATATGTCACTTCATTTCTCAAATAATAACATACCAAACCATATGTTTGTTCCCTACGACAAGATACGACGAACCAGACATGACGGTTGCCAGACTATACAATATAACTCCAAAATAATTCAAATACTAACAATGGAGATGGGGCTCCATAACTATTGCTTGGGCGGGGTTGTTCTGTCTTCCTCAGGTACTTCTCCTAAGGTTATCTCTGCATCAAAGTCTACAGTTACGATAAACGAAATCATAGGTAGGTTAAACAATTATAACAAAGTTGCTAATGAGAGACAATGCATGTGAAGATGTAATGCATAGTTCCGTGTAACAGATCAGTGAACATATATATTTATGGATGTCAAGGAATCACCCGTTAAGTAAAACGTACACAAGTATATAAGCATGGTGAGATATTCCCTTATTAGGAATCACCAAAATGAGGAATCACCCTCTTCTCAAGCATGTAAAACTCATCATATCTCATCATATAGATTCTTATCATATAAAGTCTTATTGCATAATATTCTAAGCAGGGAAAATCACTTCATCGTTAGACTTGGGAAATCACTCCCACCCGACCAACATGCAAGCTAATTCGCTAGTTTCAAATCATTCAACACATACACCGAAGTACACGTGTTGCACCAAGGACACATTTTACCCAGCCAACAAACTCAAAAACACCAAATATGATACGTCTGAGGAATCTCTCGATCATCAAGTGAGGTCAATACGAAAGCATTCCACCCCGACCATTATGGGGAATCACTCCCACTCATATGAAACTCATGTTAATGTAGCGTAGGAATGGTAAGGAGAATCCTCAACCCATCCATGATGACTGACACACAATAAGACTCACACACCCAAAATCACCATATCATTAACCCAAACCATTCAAACATCAAAATCTCAAAGTCACAATGTAAAAATATTTGTAAACATAATGAAAGAAAATATTTATTATTTCATGAGCAAAAAGGGGAAAGTTACAAAATATGAAATGCTAGAACTCACAACATACCCACAACATTAACCCCATATTTCCCAGTAGCACAGTATTGTCTTAGAAGCTAACCTATATCAACGGTATTAGAAACACTATGGTGGCGCTGCGTTGCTCCTCTCGTCGCTCCCTTTAAAGTCACTTGCTTTCGTCGAAGGCTTTGACTCTAAAAAAAGTCAAGTACTCATGATCTCAAAGTGAGATTTTATCATTTGTCCAATATCCTATATCGGGCGGGACCGTCAGATGTTCTTTAGAAGTACTTTTGGCTCTCTGCTTGCTTAAATAGGAGCCATTTAGGTTGCATTTGGAAGCTGAAATGATTAAGGTGGTCTGAGTTGATTTTCATACCTTAAACTCATCTCAGCATCCAAATAGCCACAACTATACTCATGTGAAGTGATCTCAGCATAGCCATGTGTTTTCATCACTATTCACTAAGGGGACAACTACACTGACAAATGGCAGATAGAACAGAATGATTGATTGTCATGTGAGAGTATTGTCGTGTATGGTAGTATTGGTGACTGGTGCTCATCCAACCCTTTCTTGGTTCTTCGTTACGAGAAAAAATAATTGATTGTTGAAAATTAATAACAGTTGTTTCGGTATTGTATTTTTTTCCTCTGTGTTTCCTCTATTTTTTAGGATAGTTACATTTAATATTCAAATTATTCAATTATTTTTTAGTGAAATACAATAAATACTCTCACTTTTTAAAATGTAATATTCAAATTATTTTGAAAATCACATTATAATCCTCCCGAAAAATATTAGAGAAAGATTAGATAGAGAAGTGGCTATCATTTTTGAACAATTTTATTCCCTAATGCTACTCTTCAACACCTCCCCATAAGCTCATCTGAGCATTCTCCTATTTTTTTGGATACTATGGGGAGAAAACATTATTCAAACTCCTTCAAATTTGAAGAGTTTTGGATCAGGGACCCAACTAATAAGATGATCATTCAAAAAGCTTGGAATACCTCCTTTTTAGGAACTCATCGTTTCATTTTCACAAAAAAAGTTAAAAGAAGTTAAAAAAGCTTTAAATTCTTGGAACAAGAAATGCTTTCGTCACATGCAATCCTCTATAAAGAATCTGACCCCAAGCCCTATCTCAAATTCAATCCAAGGATCCCACCACTCAGTCAATGATCGTGGAAGCAGAATTAAAACAAAATCTGAATGAGCAACTCAGAAGAGAAGAAATTCTCTTGAGACAAAAGTCCAGATTATAGTGGTTGACAACTACTAATCTTAAAACCTAATTCTTTCATATGTCAACCACTATGAGAAGACGTAAATATCCCATAGACAGTTTGAAAATCAATCTCAATCACTGGACAACTAATCAAGCTACCATTCAAAATAATTTTCTGGATCACTTCAAAGGGATTTATCAATCTTCAAATCCCATGTTGTCCTCTGATTTGGAAGATTTGTTTCCTATCAAATTATTAGATTTGGAAAACAATCTTCTTTGTGAGATTCCTACTGAGGAGGAAATACTGTGCACTCTAAAGCAAAATCCTTCCACAAAACCTCCTGGTCTAGATGGGTTCACGAGTTTATTTTATAAGCACTATTGGGACATTGTTAAGAATGATTTCAATTCAGCAATCAAAAACTTTTTTATTCGTGGGAAACTCCTAAAGGAATTAAATCATACTTACATTTCTTTAATTCCCAAGATTAAAAATCCCAATATTGTTCATCAATCTCGACCTATAAGTCCCTCAAATGTTTTCTATAAAATTTAGCAAATAGGATTAAGTCCATTCTTCCAAACACAATCTCTCCCCATCAAACAACTTTTATCCCTGACAGAGTAATTCACGAAAACACTATCCTTGCTCAAGAAGTCTTCCATCATCTCAATAAAAAAATAGATAAACTGGGTCTAATGGCTATCAAAATCAATATGGAAAAAGTTTTTGATTTTATGGAGTTGAGTTTTATCATTAAAATTTTTTAAAGTATTGGTTTTCATAGTACTTGGATCACGCGGATTAAATAATGCATTTCTATTGTTAACTATTCAATGGTTCTCAACAGGAACCCTTACGGTTTTCTTTTTCATCCCTCTAGAGGTCTAAGGTAAGGAGATCCATTATCCCCCTTTCTTTTCATCATTGGTACAAAATTCTTATCTAGACTAATAGTAAGAGAGGAAAATCTAGGCCTACATTAGTAGGACTGGTTCCACCCTTACTTATCTTCTATTTGCAGATGATCTCATTCTTTTTTACAAAGCTTCCAGTCAAAATGCCCAGAAGTTTCTTAACTGTTTAGAAAAATACTCTTCTTGGTCTAGTCAAAAAATTCATACTGGTAAATCATCCATCTAGTTCATTGGTAATACCTACCCAAAATAAAAAGAGATTTGAAAAAAATTTTTGATTTTAAAATTGCCTCCTAAAAAAAAATCAAATATCTATGACTTCCCTTTTCTTTCAAAGCTCAAAAAAAAAAAATCATTTTGAAGAAGTCCAAGAAAAAATCATTCAAAAGCTAGCAGGGTGGAAGCCTAAACTTATGTCTCAGGCTAAATGATAAGTGTGATTTTAATGTAATTTTTATTACTATTTTATTTATAAAAAGTGTCATTTTTCCTTCAATACTATTGATTTTATTTAATTTCTATATATTTTTATTTATTTTCTTGGATTTGAAGAAATTAGAAGATTTAGTACGAAAGGAAAACATTTTGGTACAAAAAAAGAGACTATGGATCCAGATCGATGAGAGGCAGCGAGATCTAAAGAGAGTTGAAGAGATTTAGGCGAGGAAACTCGCGACCAGAAGTTGCGACCAAAATTCGCAACAAGAGTTAGGCGATAAGCGAAATATTTTACTTTATGGGCGAGAAGACTTGGCACAAGGCTCCGGGCCATTAGATTGGACGACCAGTCTAAACGACCAACTTAAAATATCAACCTAAACGATATCGTGGGCAACACTAGTAAAGGCGAGCAGCTTTACCGCTCGGTAGGTTGGCGAGAGGGTTCTATCATTCCGGTCGGGAGTCTTTCCTCTCGGTAGGCGAGGAGACCAGTTATATTTAGCACACACGGCACCTGGTGGGACCCTTCCGAGTTCTACAATCAATCAGCTGACCACCAAATCCTCTCAAACTCCGTAAATCAAGCCGTTTATTACTGAATCTTCAATTTTAGATAATTACGCTATTCTTAGCATAATTTTCTTTTATGTTAACATCTATCTTTAGAAACTATTTTCCAGACTTTTAGACTAGCTTGTAGCCACATTTATCATGTTTCCGCATTTGAAGTTTTGACATCTATTTAATCTCATCTTGTAGGATGAATAGAGAGGAGAGCCTGAGTTTTAGAATAAAATATTCCAGAGTTTATTATTTAAGTTTCTTTCAAGGAGACAGCTCTGGAGGAGCAAAGACGAGAGCTGCATACTTCATCAACTGACTCAAACGAAGAACACTAGTTTTATTGTTTTTCTTTTCAATTTTATTATGAACTAGTTCTATTTTTTAGAGATTTGATGTAGTCTAACATTGAACACATAATTTATATTCTAAGTTATTTTATTTTTAATATTTTCATGATTGAGTGTTTATTCCTTATTCTTAATGGTTGCAATTTTCTAACTAATTATTATTCAATATATTGAATCACAATAAGACCGAGAGGTGATTTGTGATTAGAGCTCTAGGATTAAGCACCATTAGTTGAGCGAAAGTATAAATACTTTACCACGATTAGTGTGATTTTCAAGAAAAATCCAAAGAACTTAATGAGTCTTCAATTAGTTAAATTTACATAGAGATATAGAGTTATTAGTTTGAGATATTTTTAGTATTGTTCGAGAGAAAATATTGAATAGTTAAGGGATTTTTATCATCAGCTTTGGATAATTGGAATTCTATAACAAGGAAGAATAAATTGTGTGAAATTTGCTAGGAGAAATCAAACGCTCTAAATCTATTCTTAAAATCTTTAAATTCTTAATTTTAATGCTATTTTCTTCAGTTTAATTTAGATAATCTATTCTTCAAATTTTGGTTTTCCAAATAGTAATTAATTTAGTAAATTTCAATACTCAATAGCATAATTATTCCATGTGGGTTCGACATCCGTTTTCTTTAAAACACTTTACTATTTGTTACGATTCTATGCACTTGCAAATATTTTCTGCACAACACTAAACTTATGTCTCAGGCAGGTAGAACCACTCTAATAAGATCAGTAGCTTGTTTCATACCTTCTTACTTAAGAAGGTATTGATAATACTTTCATGAGATTTTGATGGGGTTTTCCCCAGAAAAATCCCACAACGATAAGAAGTTAATTATTATCATTTTAGTATTTACTGCATGCATTTATGGATACCTCCTCTTGTCCAAACTCTCTCTCCTAGGATGAGTTTTTCTCCTCCTCTCAGTACTCTCCTCTACCAACCAACTATCCACCTAATCCCTTCTTTCCCCACCTAACCCTACCTTTCCCTGTTCAAACTACCTTTATTCACAACCACCTTTCCACAAACAAAATCCACCTACCTTAAACAATGTCAACTGAACCTTTGAACATTGACTAGCTCATCAAACAAACTAAAGCATTCACAAGGGACGATATTATCCTGGAGCCGGCCTCTACGATAGCCATGAAGGTATCTGACCATGCCCTCGTTGGTAAGTTAATTTCTGCAAAGCCCCTAAACAAAAACACCTATCACTCCACCATAAGAGAAGTTTGGAGTTTTGTTACTGGTCTCACCATAGAGGACTTGGGCCCAAATACATTCCTATTCACGTTTCCCTTTTCTCTTGAAAAATATCGAGAGTTCCTTCAACGCCCTTAGAATTTCAAAGGGTATCATATGGTTCTGAAAGAATGGCTACCAGGACTCAACCTTCAGGAAATTGATCTTATACATTCAGCATTCTGGATTCAAATCCATGGCCTCCCTCTTGAAATGATGACAGAAAGAAATGCAGAAAAAATAGGGAAAGTTCTTGGTAATTTGATGGAGATTGACTTAACCTATCTCCCTAGCACGTGTGCAAGACAATTTCTCACTCAAATGAAGCAAAATGCCAGCCCAATTGAGATCTCAAAGCCCAACCACAACCTTACTTACGTGTTAGCCCATTTGGTCGAGCTTGTCGAGCTTTTATGTTACCGGTTGCTCAATCATCCAATCCAAAAGGCCTCCAGTTATTCATGAATAGAAATGGTTTTGTTGATCTTGGTTTCACTGGACCCAAATATACTTGGTGCAAAAATAGACTAGGGCATAGCCTAATCCGAGAAAGACTTGATAGAGGCCTTGCAAACATTCAATGGATAAATATGTTCCCTTAAGCTTCCATCACAACTTTAACTAGGGATACCTCAGATCATGCCCCTATTATCCTAGATTCTTCGAACAATTCCTCTCATCCAAAATCTTTCAAATTTAAAGAATTCTAGACTAGGAACCCCTCCAACTTAACAGTCATTCAGGAAGCTTGGAACTTACCTTTTGAGGGAACACCAGCCTTTATTCTAGCAAAAAAGCTAAAAGCTACAAAACAAGCCTTAAGGTCTTGGAACCTTAAATGTTTTGGCCATATCCAAACACAACTCAAGCATCTGAACTCAATGCTTAAATCATTGCAATCCCAAGAGACAATCCTCAATGACAATCTGGAAGCTGAGCTTAAAGAAAATATCAATGAACTCATCTTTCGTGAAGAGTCTCTTTGGAAACAAAAATCCAGAATCAGTTGGTTGAATACTGCTGATCTCAATACGAAATTCTTCCATGCATCTACCATCATCCGGCATAGACGCAACACAGTAGATTGTTCAGAAATTGGAAGAAATCATTGGACTTCGAATCACTCTATCATCATCTCAAAGATCCAAGAACATTTCCAACAAATCTTCACCACGTCCAATCTCCCTACCCCGGATAACTTAGCCAGTTTGTTCCCATCAAAGATCTCTGATAGGGAAAATGATTTTCTCTGTTCAATTCCTACTGAAGAGGAAATAGCCCTAATTGTTCACCAGCTTCCTTCATCAAAAGTGCCAGGTCCAGATGGTTTTACATGGCTCTTCTATAAGACCTACTGGGAAGTGATAAAAAAAAGAGTCGATAACTGTCATCCAAAATTTCTTCCTCAATTAAACTTCTAAAGGAGTTAAATCATACCAATCTGGTCCTAATCCCAAAGGTTCATAACCCAAATGACGTTCACCAATTCAGACCAATCAGCCTCTCAAATGTGTGCTATAAAATCATATAAAAAATTCTTGCCAATTGTCTTAAATCTGTCCTATCCCAAATCATTTCTCATTGCTGATCAGCATTCATCCCTTGAAGATCTATACAAGAGAATACCATCCTGGCTCAAGAAATCTTCCATCATATGAAAAAAAAAAAAAAGGAAGGATAGGAAAAATGGCCATAAAAATTGATATGGCAAAGGCCTTTGATTCTATGGAATGGACTTTCATTTTTTCTGTCCTCCATCATGCTAGGTTTAATCAGAAATGGATCAGTTTGATAAATGAATACATTACCACGGTCTCTTACTCAATTATTATAAGTGGCTCTCCTCACGGTTTTTTCAAACCATCAAGATACCTTAGACAAGGGGACCCCCTTTCCCCGTTCCTTTTCATTCTGGGTAGTGAAATCCTCTCGCGTCTGATCCTTAGAAGCAATCTTAATTCAGTAAAAGGCTTAAAACTGGCTAGAGGTTGTCCCTCAATCTCTCACCTTTTATTTGTCGATGATCTTTTTATATTCGGCTTAGCCTCTCCTTCTAATGCTCAAGCTTTTTTCGATTGCCTTCATACTTACAACACTTGATCTAGACAAAGCATTAATCAAAGTAAATCATCAATCCACTTCAGCAAGAATACTCCACCTAACACCAAAATTGAGATCAAATCCACTTTTCACTTCATAAGCTCCCCTCCTTATTCAAAATATCTTGGGCTCCCTTTGTCTAGAGGTGGAGATACAAAAAAATTCCAATTGGATATAATCAAAAAAATTCAATCCAAGGCTGGAAAGCAAAAATCCTCTCTCAAGCAACAAAAATAGTCCTCATCAGAGCAGGAGCTAGTGCGATACCCAGCTATGCCATGGCAAAAACCCTCCTTCCGAGATCAATTACAAAAAAGCTTTATGGTCTTTTCAGCAAATTTTGGTGGGGCATTGATGGCCACACAAAAAAGAAATATACCCCCAAGTCTTGGAAAGAAATCTGTTTACCAAAATCGATGGGTAGGTTAGGCCTCAAACAAATGACTTTTTTCAACTCTGCTCTTATTTCTAAATATGCATGGTCATTTGTACAAGAGTCTAATAGTCTGTGGAAGGAAATTCTATCCAATAAATACTTAAGTTCAACCACTTTCATCAATGCCAATCCCAAGCCCTCAGATCCTTGGTTCTAGAAATGCATCTTAAAACAAAAAGAATTTCTGAAAACTAGCTACTCCACCAGATCAACAATGGTACCTCTGCAAAAATTTGAAATGATCCCTAGATTCTTACTATTTCAACTCTTAGACCGCACCCTAATCCTAGCTTCTCTTTCATTGACCACAATTCAACTATTTATGAGCTCATCCTAGAAGAACCAAGAAGGTGGAATATCTTACTCCTTAATGCCTTCTTCACTGAAGACACGGTAAGAGAAATACAAAAAATTCCTTTGGCCACTCATGATTTCCATACCATTACAGACAAAATTAATTGGATCCATCACTCTTCTGGAATTTATTCTGTAAAATGGGCTTATGCCGCCATAGTTAAAGCTAACTATAATTCTCCTTCAGTGCCAGATACAACATGTTGGAAGAAGCTATGGAAACTAAAAATACAGGACAGATTAAAACTTTTTTCTGTGGAAAGTTTGTAACAACATTCTTCCCACAAAGTCTTTGATCAAAAAGGTTATCCCTTTAGAGAATGATCAACTTCTTTGCCCACTATGTAACATAGTAGAAGAAGATCCTCAGCATCTCTTTCTCAACTGCCTCTATTCAAAACTTCTCTGGAGACAATCATTTTGGCCGATAGATACCACTCTGCTTGCAAGCCAAGCCAAGACATGACAAGTTGGGTTCAAAACATTCTCAATCTAGGTTCTATCCTAAAAATACCTAAAACTGAACACCATAGCTTCCAATTCTTTGCAAAAATTGCCATGGACTCTATTTGGTTTCTCAGGAACAAAATAATCCATGATCAAATCCACACCACCCCCAATTTTTTTGTCAAAACAATTCAAAAACTTTCCTGGAACACAAGAGAGCTTGGTCAATGAAGAATGACCACCCAAAAGTTGATGATATAACACATCAAGACCCACCTGAGGCTTGGATCCTATCTTTTGACGTCGCAGTGAGGGAGCAAAGTAGTATAATTGCATCCATATGCAGGAATAGCACAAGGGGGTTTCTAAGTGCTAAAACAGATCATATCCGCAGCACTCACCCGAATACAGGTGAAGCTCAAGCTGCTCTAATGGCATTGCAGGAGGCAGAAAAAATGAGGCTGAATAATATTATTCTGGAAGACGACTCCAATATAGTAATTCAAGCAATTAACAATTCCTCATCTGACCAAGACTGGATGTTAAATCCCATCATCAATGATGTCAAGCATACTTTAAAATCCTTCAAGATTTGCAAAGCGAGGAAAATACATTGATCCAAAAGTCGATACGTACGTGCATGATCTGGCGCAATGGGTAGCGACAATGCAAGCCTTTGGCAATATTTCCTTAATCCAAATTCCCCAATATTTATTGCATTTTCATAGTAAGAAAGATCCTCCCAACAGCTCTGTATAATTAAGCTACCAGCTATACTCTATATTTCATGGTTTTATATATCAATATTAACTTGCTTGAAAATAAATAAAAAAATCATGGATGTAACAACCTACCCAACAAAAAAAAAATTAGGCCCAAACCCAACCCAGATATGAAGCACACCGTTTAGCCATTGGTTTAGTTACTTCCTTCTATCTTCCCCACATTTTTCCTTCCCCTACATCAATGCCTTTTTTTATTTTTTATTTTTGTTTCTGATATGCGCATTCCCTCTTCATTCTCCATATGCCTTATTTCTCTCAACCGTTGCTCTTCTCACTCATCTGATTTCCTTCCTCACCATACCTCTCATTTTTTTTTTCAGCACATTTCTCAGGCCAGTGCATTTGGGCTCCCCTTTTTTTTGCCCGATTGGGCATTTTACTTTTTTTTAGTTTTTTTTTAACTTAATGATTAAAAAAATATTATTTAATAATATTGTGAATTTTTTTATTTTTTAAAAAATATTGAAAAGTGTTAAAAAATGATGTGAAAAAAAAAGAACTTTAAAGAATTTTTTATTTTTTTTTCACATCATTTTTTTAATACTTTTAAATATTTTTTAAAAAAAATAAAAAAAATTTACAATATTATTAAACAATATTTTTTTAAAAAAAGTAAAATAAAATGCCCGGCAAAAAAAACGGGAGCCTAAATCGGGCTCCCTAGCATTTTTCTTCTCAGATTCCCCTCTCCCTCTCGAAATCGTTTCTTCCAGCCAAACCATGCACTGGACCCTACTCCCATCACCATCCCATGCATTGCCGAACCAAGTGGAGAGTGGAGTAACCCCTCCACACGTAGCAAACCGTAGCCCCCACGTTCACCACCCCAGTCGTGCCAAGCACCCTCACCCAACACCAAACAGTAACCACCGTACACGGAACTAACTGATGCATGGAAAACACCCAACCCGTGTACGTCCACCCACTGCCACCCTACACCGCAAATCAACCACACAGGAGAACCACCCATGGCTGCCAGGAATCCCACCGTGAGCCTCTACCCAGCCCCAGTCATAACCACCAACCACCAAAGCCCAGTTCCTCCATGCATCGACGACGTTGCACCAGAGAAGCGAACGAGCTGCCCTTCCACATGACCGCTGCAACCATGCCACCATCCATACGAAACCACGTGATGCCAACCACCATGTAAACAACCGACGGCGCCAAACCATGACAATCACGTACATAGCCACGTCCAAACCGAGAGCCTTTGCTTTAGGAAGCCAAAACAGAGTGGCAAGCATCCAGACGAGACCCACCCACGTACACCTTAGAAAATGCCACACGTAGCCAGCCACTCCACGTCGAATCCTCCTGCACAGTAAGGGCCGATTGACCACCATCAACAGGCCGCTGCCGGTACAACATGTATAACGCCCCCTCTCTACCTCTCGGTGAGCTCTCTCTCTCTCTCTCTCCATTCTCTCTCTTTCTACGTGATTCTCTCTCCCTCACAGTGCACTACCGTCGTGCTCCACCGTCAACCCCAGCTAGCCACCACTTCGCTGCTCGCTGCCTCTCCCTCTCGGTGAGTCCATTGCACGGCCATGAGGTCCCGAGTGTTATATGGCTTCTCTTATTTTTATTTTCTACCTTTCCACTGCTGCCCTTCATAATTTATATTAATACCAACGATCCAACAAAAAAAAAAAAAAACATTTTATGCTAGTGTGTTTTCCGGTTTAATTTGGGCTAGACTTGGTGAAAAGTTGGACTTGTGTTTGAGTGGGGATTATCTTAAGTTAATATTAAGTGGAGATGTATTTTACGTGGACTTAGTTTTATTTGAGAAAATTTGTGGGTCATACACTTTATTTTACAGAAATAATTTAGAGTTAAGGTATTAGTCGGGAAAGTTACGTGGATATTGATAAACTTGTGAAGTGGTGATATTTAGAGTTACGAGAATTTTATGAGATTTTTAGGAAAAAATATGTTATTTTAGTATTTTAGGCTTAAATATCAAAATACATGTGCAATTGAAAATTTACGGAAATTACGTGACTATTTTATAGGTGGCGATTAATATTCATTTGACACTGTTATAAAAAAATTCAAAGAAGATTAACGGGTCGAGGTAAACAGAATTCTTATGCTAGACTTTGCATAAAATAAAATGGACTGTGTTGATTTTATGAAAATGTACATGATATGTTTTGAAAAGAAATTTGAAACAACCTCTGCTATTTCTGCATTACTCATGAAATCTGCATGAAAGATAAAAGTATTATTTTTCATGACTGGTGTAGACATGAGTAAATTTTTGACATTTTGTTTCTAAACTATGCAAAAAGAACAAATATCAAATTTTTGAAAATTTGTGCATGTGATGCGAAGATAATCTGAATCTGTTTTTTAATATGTGAAATGATCTAAATCTATTCAGTACTTTGTTTTGATATGATGCAGCATCTGAAAACCTTGGCATGAATTTATGATTCTATATCTGATTATAATCTGGTTCCGATGTTGTTTCTGTTAAGGACCTACCACGGGTATAATAGTGGTATACGACCCCGCCACGAATATATTTGTGATTTATAACCCTACCACAGGGGTTAAACATGGTATACGACTTTGCCACAGGTATAATAGTGGTATACGATCCTGCCATAGGTATAATAGTGGCATACGGCCCCACCATAGGTATAATGGTGGTTTATAACCCTACCACGGGGGTTAAACAAGGTATATGTCCCGATGTGATGCTCTAATATGATATGAAGATGATGTCTCAGTTTATGATATGCCAAATGATTTTTGAATAAGAATGTTTTTGAAAATTTCGTTTTGATATTTTGATAACATGTTCTAATTCTGGATTCTGAAAGTAAATATTTTGTTCTATATTCTGAACTCTGTAAATGTTCATGCTTACATACTAATATATGTTCTCTGCTTACTGAGTTGTTGATAACTCACCCGTTATCTCCACAATATTTTTCAAATAATTTAAATATTTCAGCTGAGGATCAAGATTAGGGAGCATAGATGAGATGACTTAAGCATAGTGGATTAAGCATGTTTCTATGAGTATTGGCAAATTTTATTAAGTAATTTTGTTGTGTTCTAATGACTTGGTATTTGGGAGGTTGATTATATTGATGTAGTTGATCTGAAACAATAATTTTTATATGTCATTTTGAATTTAGAGCCTATAAATATATTGTTGGAATGTGAATTTAAGTGACAGGAAATAACTCTCCGACCCCATCGGCACCGGGGCGTTAGAATGGAAGTAGTACTATATCTGTCAACCTAAATCCACAAGTGGACTTGGCCTTAGATTAAACTCGCATTTTAATAAAGCTCTTATGTGCAAAATAGGTTGACAACTGATAAATGGAAGTCATGCTAATTGGAAACAAGTACTTGTGGATAAATACTTGAGAAACTCTTTTTTCTTTGCAACATCTCCAAAGTCTTATGATTCCTGGCTTTGGAAAGGGATACTAAGACAAAGAGAGTTTCTCAAGAATAGTGTATGTTTCTAGATTAACAATGACACAAATACAGGAGTATGGCTAGACCCCTGGATCCCTACTCAATTTTTATTCCAACTCATACCCAAGTCTGCCTTTACTCAAAAGAATATGTCCTTAACTATCTCTGAACTAACCATGGAATAACTCAGAAGATGGAATACCCTCTTTTTAGATGCTCTATCTCTATTTCATCAAGACTCTGTGAAAGAGATTAAAAAAATCTCTCTTGCCCAGACAAACTTTTATACCATGGAAGACAAACTTATCTGGGTTCATCATTGATCAGGAAAATTCTTTGTAAAGTATGCCTATGTAGCAACCATGAACTCCAATAATTAATCCTCTACTATTCAATCTTATCTTTGGAAAATAGAGATCCAGGATAGATTATAAAATTTTGTGGAGTGAGATAAAATGAAAATTTTGTAAATAGTAGTAAGATAGTTTGTGAATAGTAGTGAGATAGTTTAAGTTGAGTATTTTTTGGGTTTTGAAAAATGAGAGAAAAAATTGAATAAAAAGTATTATAAAGTTAAAATATTGTAAAAATATAGTTTTATAATATTATTTTTGTTTAGAATTTGAGAGATAAAATGATATTAGATGAGAATTTTATGTCTTATCCCATGACCCAAACCTACCTACTTTTTTGTTGAAAAACTCTCAACAATATCATTCCAACTAAATCAATGTTGAAAACATTTCTTCCTTTAAATGATGATCAATCTTGTTGTCCTATCTATAACATTGAGGAAGAGTCCCAAAATCATTTGTTTCTTAAATGTACTTTCATGAGAATTTTGTGGAGGCATTTCCCTTGGCCTTTAAATATCTCTTGATTTGTTGAATTTGACATTAGCAAGTGGTTGGAATGCATTTTATCTCCTTCAAAATGTCTCAGCATTCCAAATAGTGAAAAACATCATTTTCAACTGTTTGTCATCCTTACTATGGATAGCATATGGTTTCTGAGAAATAAAATTGTCCAAGAATCTTTCAACCCTAATATAAAAAACTTTGTGTTTGAGACTTTAAAGATCTATAGAGAACATTATTATGCCTGGGGTAAGAAATAATTGAATGAGTCTCACAATTGGAGAGTAACTGCTATAGACCATTTCGCATTAACCTTGGATGTGGCTGTTAGAAACACAGGCAACACGGCAACAACAATTTGTAGATCATGTGATGGTTCTCCAATATTTGTCAAAACCAATTTCATCAAAAGCCAAAGTCCTAATCAAGGAGAAGCCACAACTATGTTCATAGGAATCAATGAAGCTAAAGAGCAACAAATCAAGAAGCTTACAATTGCAAGAGATTCACTAGTGGCAATACAAGCAACAGAGGATCCAGAAAAAACTTCAGATTGGTCTATTGAACCAATAGCTAGAATATCATAACCTTATTGCGGTCTTTTGAAAGTTGAAATATACGGAAGATACATCGAGAACATAATCGATCGATGCATGCATTCTATTGCGCAATGGACAGCCTCCAATAGTTTCTATGGAAGCATTCCCCTCAATTTTATTCCTCCCTGCTTATTAGTCTTCCATAGTGGTAAAGGACCCCCCTCCCCCCCAATTAATTTGTAATATATTTCATATACTTTAAGAACTTTGTAGTTTGTTCTTAATGATGCTTGTCTGGAAAAAGAAACTCCATTTTTCCAAGAGATGTGAGGGCAAATGATCAAGTGATGATAAATGCCATGAGTTTCCAAAAATAAGGAGAACTGATGGGAGAGATATACCCCACCATTGTCAGTTTGAATTTGTATAATTTTATACTAGAACAAGTTTTCAACTAAAGTTTCAAAATTGACATAACATAAAAACGCATTAGCTTTATTTATTATAGGGTACAACCAGGTGAATCTTGAAAAGTCATCAATAAACAAAACATCGCATTTAAAACCACTCTGAGAAGCTACAAGAGAGACCCAAACATTTGAATGGATGAGCTCTAAGACACATGTAGGCTTGTATGCCAACCATTGATAGAGGCTTTTTACTCCAAGAAGATAGATTTGTGCTCATTGACTTCATTTTTGCATAACTGAATAGGTATAGGCCGCCTTTAATCAGACCATGTTGCAGTGTGGCCCCCGTTTTATTGTCCTTAATGATGTAGTGAGTTCCATTTCAAAAAATAAAATAACAACAACAACAACAACAATTTTTATTGAGGAAAAACTGGTTAATGGATAATTAGTAACTCCAATAGGACAACAAAGTACATTAGAAACTTGGAACTTGGAGTGTGGTGTGTGGAAGAGAAAAGAACTTATGTTGTGGATGGAAAGGCCAGAGCCATTGCCAATTGCCACGGAGTCATTGCCAATGTAAGGTTCTTGCAAAGAGAGATTACCTACATTATAATTAGTGATTTGCTTATTTGCCCCACTGTCCACATATCATGTGTTATCTTCGTATACTGCGTTGGATTGAGCAACGATGGTAGATAAGTGAGTAGGAAAGTGTCAGCCTTGGTAGCTGTAGTCCATACTATGGAAATAATCTAGGGCTTTGTGGTTGGTTTTGCCACAAATTTGGCATAGAGGTTGGATAGAGGAAAAGGGAGCTTATTGTGATGTGGTGGTGATATTGTTGTATATTGGGGTCTTGGATTGTTGGAAGGAGGTCAAGATTGGTGCTTGTTTGAGTAGGAGGGCTTAGGATTTCGTGGACCATTTTGGTTGGATTTGTTTGCCACCATATATAGCAAATGCAGATTGAGCTGCATCCATGATCTCATTTTGATTATTGAGCAATATCTCAAAGCACGTACAACAATCTAGATTGAAAGTCATCAAAGCTCATTGAGTGATCAAGTAATGCAAAGGAACAAGTAGTGATAAATGGGTTATATACAGCACCCAGGCCACTAATAACATAGATCATGATCAAGTCATCTGCATCAACATGCTTACCAATTGCAACAAGTTGGTTTTACCAAGACTTCACAATGCAAAGATACTCGGAGCAAGTCTTTCCTCCTAGTCGAAGACTGCAGTTGCCGCTTGAGGTGGTTAACACGCGCTACAAGAAAAACGGGCTATGGCAATCAATTTATTGCGACTAAAAGACTTTTCGCAATCAATTTTAGTTGTAAATAGTCATTTCGCTGGAATTAACTGGTCGCAAATAAGCAGTTTTCTTGTACGAGAGCAAGACTGAGATGCATATCGGTTTGCAAGACACATCCAAAATTGGCGTGCTGTGTTGAGACCATAGGTGGTAGACAACACCAATTTTGCAAGAGTAGCATTAAGCCAACTTAGAACAAATTGGTCCTTTTGTGCAAAAGTATGAGTAGAGTTCAAAGTAGTATACTCTTTCCCTTGAGCATCTAGCAAAAACTATATTGGACATGGTTTAGTACCATCTACGGAACCCAGTAAGTCATTGTTGGGAAAGACAAGCTTGGATTGGGAGATCTAGTTCAAGTAGTTTGATCCGTCCATCTTGACTGAAATTAGTTGAGAGCAATATTTGGTGGTGTGAAGGTAAGGGTGAAGGGGTTTGGACTCTGAGGATACCATAGAAGATGGGATGTGAGCCTGACACTTTGGTACTATGAAAATAAATGAGAAAATAGGTTTGATCTAACCTAACCAACCTATGTTGTATTGATCAATATATATATATATATATAGATTGTACAATTTTAGTTCTACTTAAGTTCTACAATTGGTATTATACTACAACACTAAAGCTAACATATCCTAATCTTATGTAATTCTATCTCCTTGATGATCTCAATCTTTAGCTCCATTGTTACCCTCATCTGAACTTGAAGCTTTACCTTTATCATCCAGCGTTTGATCTTTATTTTTGCATCTTCTATTAATAAGGTTTGGTTAACAATATGAACATTACTGATACACTAAACTCTATATATTTACTAAAATAGAGGGATTCAGAACCCACAAAGCTTCATATGTATCAAGATTCATGGAGTCATTGTATTATTTTACACCCATGTTTGACTCATTAGATGATTTTCTGCTACATGAAGACAGTGCCGAGAGATTAGGGATTAAGAAGACCCATCTTGGTAAAAAGATCAAAAGCCTGCTTAGGTATGGCAGTGTGGCATAGATTTTCCAACGTATGAAAGAACAAAAACATGGAAGGCAAGAATGGAGAGTCAGGGTTTTAGGAGAATTAGATCAAACTTGTTGTCTAGGATTCAAGCAAAACTTCTATTGAAAATTAGGACCCATAGTTGTTCCTTTCGATTTGATGAGAGCAGTGGTGCATGGGTTTAGGGCTTCTGAAAAAGTCTCAGTTATTTCTCTTTGGTGGCAACTGCAAGATAGGTGTCAGCTTCCCACCTTTGCCGGAACCCAGACCGGGCTAGCCCGATTCAGACCCGGACCTGACCCGATATGGAACTCGTATTTTGGATTCCGGTTTGAACCCGCTTTTATTATTATTATTATTATTGGGGTCCCCATGAACAACAACAGTACGTAGAAGGCTCTCCGCGATGATGACTCGCAAACGCAAACGGCAAACCTGCAAAAGGCACAGATGGAGAGAAAGAGAGGGGTGGTATTTTGGGTCTACCAAAATCAAATACAAGAATGCGAGCTTCCTTTCTTCTTCTGGTGAAATGTGTTGGGTTTAAACTGTCCACATTACTATTTCTGATTTCGAGACGTCTAGTGCAGATACATGATAGGAGGGTGAACATTACGCCGCTTGCATTTTTTTTTTATTACGCACGTCTCTTATTTGATTAATGCCTATTTAACCAAAAAGAAAAAAGATTAATGTCTAATGAGCCATGCTTTGCAAGTGGATCGGCAAAGTGAATTCGGATCAAACTAAAAAAAAAGGTGCTGGGTTTCGGGTTTAAAATCCAGTACTCGGACCGGGCGTATCTAGGTTTTGGAACCCGGATTCTTTGTTCTGGGCCGAAACCCAGAACCGGAATCCAGTTTCCCAACTTCAGGAAGGGGCCGGGAAAAAATCCGGCCCGGATGAAGAGTCCTACGTAGTTTCTATCACATTTATCAATATTGTAAATTTTATTAGAAATCTGGAAAAGCTTTGAGGACAAGATCTTAAAGACTTATTTAGTTCATAATAGAGTTGTTTTAAAGGGATCAGGATGTATAGAAAAGTCACATTTTGAGACCAAAACTATCATTACTAAAAAAAAAAAAAAGTAGTAATTAATAGATATATACAAGTCTGGAATGTGTACAAGCACCTTGAGGCCACCTTGCAAGAAGTGATTTTGGCCACTCTGGGGTAGCAAGCCGCACCCCCTTTTTTTTTTAATTTAAATATTATTTATAATTTTCTCAATAATTCTATGTGGGTGACTACATTTTATTCATGTACAAGATATTGAGGTGTCAACCTATAATTGGAGGACATTTACTTCGCATCCTATTTTAAGATTATTTTTTTTTTTTAATCTTGATTTTCCATCTAATTTGAAGTAGTTGTAAAAAAAAAATTGTATCCGGTACTAGAATTACTTTTCAACAAGTTTAAGCAATTCTTCATCGAAAATATCAATTGGAATCTCAACCAATTCAACCTATTGCCAACATTATAGTATTGTCATCCCATTACCCCCATGCTTAATAATATTTTCAATTTATCAGAGGATACCATATATACCCCTCGTAGGATCATAGAAAATTCTCCGGTACCACATGGCTCATATATATCTATATAGGGCATTAGATGATTGAGGATTATTTATTATATTTCACTTGTGAACCTGTCATCTAATGACACATCATGGCCGAATGATAAGAGGATGATGAGAAAATGAACGATGAATAGATTTTTTTCATTTTGTATAGATAAAAAAGAAGTAGAGGTGATTCTGTAAGTACCCAAAATGAAATAAACTATAAAGTAATTCTAAACAAATGAATGTTTTGCGCACATAATTTATGTAACTTGTTGGTACTTGCCACATCAACAAATAATAAAATAGAATATCGTTTCATTTTGAAAAAAAAAAAAAAATTCATCAACTTTCACTTCATAAATGGATCAACCTCCATTTCTTTTCCCTTCTTATATTTGCAAACCCAAAACCTAAATTGCATAACCTATATTCATATCTCCTCATTGGCTTCCCATATAATTTTAGGGTTTCAATGGGTTTTTACAAGTACTACTTATAGTTTTTGTTTTTGAGAAGTTTCACTACAAGAAAATTGCTTATTTACAATCAGTTAATTCCAACGAAATGATTATTTACAGCTAAAATGAGTATGTTTTGATCACAAATAATCTTTTCGTCGCAAACAAATGACCACAAATATCCATTTTTCTTGTAGTGTTTTTTCTCTAATGATGAGATCAATCCCGAAATTAAATGGCAAAGAGAATGAACAACAAAAGGGGAAGTGAAGAGTCTAACAAAAACACCACATATTCTTTTTGCTTGAGGAAAATAAAGTGAAACTCTCTCAAGACTTGTCTTCTAATTATCACAACCCTTAAACAAGAAATGCCATCTCGCATGAATACTTCGCAATTTGCACGGCCTCTTGAACTTTCCTTTTGGTTTTTCTTTTTGGGAAAGTTTCTCTCTATGGTGGGGAGTCCATTAATTAGTAAAATTTCAAAGAGAAGAAATAGATTGTGGATTGTAGAGAGTCAAAGCACAATACCACGTATTCTTTCTGCTTGAGGTGGAGGAAGATAAACCCACTTACGACTTGTTCTCTCTCATCAAGACCCTCATGACTCCCATATATCCAACTCTATCTTCAATCCTTTCTTCCTTTACCATTGAAACCGACCTAGAAATCCCATTAATAACCTCTATTGTCACTACAAGAAATCAGGTCTTTTCCAACGCTCAAAATCATCGCAAATACTTCTATTAATCGCTGCATTTGAGTATTTTCAGCAATTTTTAATTCGATGCATTTTCGACAAAATTAAAGTGGCTTTTTTTTATCAATTTCAACGATAGGCAAAAATCATCGCAAAAAATTACTATTTGCGATTATTTTTATGCGTCGTAATTGTCTCAAAAATCGACGGAAATGGTCTTTTTGTTTACCATTAAATCGTTGAGAAAAATCAATTGCAGCGATATATATCGTCGTAAAAGATTGTAAAATCATCGTAAATAATGACTATTTGTGGCGATCATAAAATCGCTAGAAATGACCTATTTTCTTGTAGTGTCATAGAAGTCCAAATCTACTCATCCTCCCTCCTCTCTTTGACAAAGCTAATTTTTCACATGTCCAAGGGGTTAACAAATGATAGACCTCCAAGTCTTCATGGGAAGTCATGATAGGTTCATACTTACTTCATAGAGAAATTCAACATGGTAGACAACACCTAGCTAGGTTGAATGATCTAGTTAGGCCACCCAGTCCACGCTTGGGTTAGACAACTCGTGGCCTAGGATCGATGATCCAATTAACAATATTTGAATTTCACATCGTAGGCATTACTTGACTTGATCAAGTGAGCTAGACATTTTATTCTTTTTAAAGGAATGCTCGAGTCAGAAAGGACTCTTACAACAGTGTCTTTGCAAAAGTATCAGTAATAGGTCACCTTAATAAACACTACTTGCAGGTGATTAGGATTTGAGCTCGCCAAATGCTCTTTTAGCTTACTCTCATTCTCATTTTCAGTTCAATAATGATAGATACAGTTTTAGAGTATATAAGTATAACTGTATGAGCACACCTTTTGAAAAAAAATAGAGTCAACTATTAAAAAATTAATTTTTCATATGAATCCTATATTTATTCATTTTTCTTAAAAAAAATACACAGAACTTATATACACTAAAACTGTAAATATCATTTCTCGTTTTAAAATAACTTCCAGTGTTATCATAAATTTTGAATTTAAACCCTTGTGTTAGGGATTTCTTCTATTCTAGTTAACAGAGAACAATAAGGCTGTCCCGTGAAAAATTATTTTTTTTATTCTCTTAAAAATAAATTACAATTGTAATAATTATTATTTATTTAAAAAAACATAGTAATTTGGAGAAAAATAAGTAAGGCTAGGAGGGGAGGTCTTTGGGGCAGGTGGTGGCTCCACGAGTGATTGTGGCTCGAAGGGGAGGTTAGGTGAGGAGTGGAGTTCCAAGTTTAATTATACAAATGAGATGATATAAGATAAATAATAACGAGATAATTTGTAAATAATAGTGAAATAGTTTAAAATAAGATATTTTATAAGTTTTTAGAAAATAAGAAAAAAAATTAGAAAAATATAATTTTTTAATATAATTTTTGTTTTAGAATTTGAAAAATTTTAATTATTTTTTGTGTTTTGTTTGAAAGTTTTAGAAAATTGTAATAAGTAAGTAATGATTAGATGAAAAAATTGAAAAATTATAAATTTATTTGAAAAGTGTATATTTGAATGGTATTTGAATGTTGAGATGAAATTAAATGAATTAAGACCATCTATAAAACCATACGGGGCCTAAAATGAAAAGGGTTGTGTTTAGGTAGTAAAGTATTTTTAGGTAATCTGTGAATAATAGTGAAAAAATAATAAATAGTAATGATAAATATGTAAAAAAAATAATAATAAAATGATAAATAGTTTAGGCATTGATATCTCAATGTCCAAACTAGGCCTAAATCTAATACCTATAACCAAAAATTATTTTTTTAATAATAATCCTTACTTTTTTCTTTTTTTTCTCAAAATCATGCAGAGATTGTACGTTCCATAACAGTATTTAAAATCACATTTTTTTCCTCTTTTATGAATTTTTTTTTTTTTTTGACAGTGCTAGGCGGTTGAATATGAGAGTGCCACCTAATAAAATAAATAAATTTGAATTTCAAATTTAGTACAACGGCTTCATTTCATTACCCCATTCGGAAGAGCAGTCGTAAAAGAAAATTTTCCAATTTCACCAGTTTTATAAAAAAAAAAAAAAATCACCCCATCTGTCTGTCTCTGTTTCTCTCTCCCAACCGGAAATCCTCACGAATTCGAAGTTTCGAACGCCCTGATCCTTATAAGCCCTCGCCAAACCCCTACCCATCTATGGCTGCCAAGAAAGAGTCCAAACCCCATGAAGAAGGAGAGAGGAAAATCCCGGTGTTCACAGTCCTAAAGAATGGTGCCATCCTCAAGAACATCTTTATCGTCAACAATCCAGCACCGCCGTCATTACCTTCTGTTTCCCAGAACCCAGATCAAGAATACGAAGAAACCTTGACCGTCGGACGACACCCCAATTGCAACATTATGTTAACTCATCCCAGCATCAGCAGATTCCACCTTCAAATCCACTCAGAAGCCTGTAAGCAACGGCTCTCTGTCATGGACTTATCGTCCGGTAATTCTTTCTTCTCACTTACAAAGTTTTTCTTCGGTTTGTGATATTGGGTTTTCTTTTATGATAAAAACCAAGCTCATGATGGTTTCTTGGTCACTCAGTGCATGGGACCTGGGTCTCGGAGAAGAAGGTGGAGCCGGGGGAATGCGTGGAGCTAATGGAGGGTGATACGGTGAGGCTAGGTGGCTCCAGCAGACTCTATAGGCTGCATTGGATTCCTATGAGCCGCGCGTATGATTTGGAAAATCCATTTGTGCCACCCGAGTTGCATGTGTCCATGACTAAGGAGAAAGAAGAGGAAACTTATCAGGTGAGAGAGTTGTTGATTTTACCAGCAAAATATTTAGAGTGACCACGAGTTGTTGGTAGAAAAATTTTTCTGATTTCGTTCTTCGTTTGTTTTTGGATCTCTGGGCTCTGTTAGGATGAGAAACCTTTATCGATTGGAAATGAAAATATTGAAGAAAAAGATTCATTGGTAGTGCAAGGAAAAGAGGAAGAGAAATATCAGGTGAGATGAGAATATATGGGTGAAAGCAATAGAACCTTATATTTCTAACTTGTTTGTAGCCATGCAGGCTTGCAGCTGATTTTTGTCTGTGAATTTCTATCTTGGACTTACCAAAAAAAAATATTTCTATCTGGGTTTTACAGGATAATAACTGGTTTTCAGTTGACAATAGAGACATTCACTCACTCGATCCAATTTTGGACGATCTAGATTCTTTATTTTCTGGGGTAAACTTGGAATGGATTGGGAACAGGGAAATACCATCAGCTCCCCCTTTGCCTGAATTCTTGATTAGTGAGGAAAAGGAAGTTGATGAGAACCCTTCAAGAATTGTTGGTGAACCGAGGGATATCTTGAGCCCCTGTTCTGGGCACTTTGGACCAGGATCTGGGTTGGGAGACTTGTCTCTGCCTGTTGGGGGAGTCATACTGGGGACTGAAGATCAGCAATTAGAGAAAGAAAACTGGAACCAAAAACATCACTCTGTCATTGATGTGTTATTTGAAATAGAAAATCTGGAGAGCCCCTCAAGAAGTTCAGAGCATGAGTTTAAGCCTTTGGAAAACATAGATTCCTCGGTTTTTGTTCAGGAGGGAGAAGCAACGAATTGGGTGGATGCTTCAAGACTAATGTCAGGAAATTTAATCATGGAGAACTCGTCATTGTCGGTTGAGAAATTTCCTGAAAAGACTATCAATCAACAAGTAAATGAAGAAAACCAGGACCCACAGCCTCTCTTGGCTTTACTAGCACTACCCAATGGAGGAAATGAGGATAACTGCACAGGAGAACAAACAATTAACTTGCTGGTGAGCCCGGACTCTGCAAGTTGTGATGAAGAGAACCATTTGGTAGCTCAATTGCTTGAAGAAACTGAGCACGTGAGTGTATCAAGGAAAGACCATGACAAGAGGGAAATCTCAAGCCTTCATTCTGTACCTATTGCGACAAAATACATGGACTCATCTTTGGTTCCTGGGGAGGGTACTTTTACAGTTCTCTCAGAGAGTACAGAAAAAGAAAAAATGCAGACTGTATTTGCTGCAGCAGGACTATCTGAAGCAAAACTCTCGGAAAGCTCCTCACTTGGATTGGAAAAACAATGCAGTATTTGGTCAAGAAGAGGTAAAGCTGCTAGTGTTAAGATCCAAACAGGTGCAAGTGAGAGTAGAGGTAAGAACGTCAGGGCTGGTATTGATGCTGAAGTTGAATCATATAGTCAGGAGGATATAGAAAATAACTCTCTTTCAAAGGCTCCTTTTACTGGTTTACATGAGCAGGAAGAAATCTTTACCCCTGAGAAGGAGAATTTCACCCCAAATGCTCTTGTGAATTCCTTGAGTAAAAGGGGTGGGCTTGAAGAAACTAAGCACTCTAAGTCAAGCGCATCATACTCTTCAGAGGGGACTTTCAGCACTGGTATCCATCCAGAAAAAGAGCCTCTTCAAAGGGCTGGTATTGATGCTGAAGTTGTGTTAGATAGTCGAGAGGATATTGAAAAGAACTCGACTTCAAAGGCCCTTTTTACTGGTTTACATGAGCAGGAAGAAGTCTTTACCCCAGATAAGGAGAATTTCACCCCAAAAGCTTTTGTGAATTCCTTGAGAAAGAAGGGTAGGATTGAAGAAACTAAGAACTCTCAGTCACGTGCATCATCATCTTCAAAGGTGACTTTCAGCCCTGGTATCCATCCAGAAAAAGAGCTTCTTCAAAGGGCTTGTATTGATGCTGAAGTTGAATTAGATAGTCAGGAGGATACAGAAAAGAACTCAACTTCAAAGGCTCTTTTTACTGGTTTAGATGAGCAGGAAGAAATCTTTACCCCGTATAAGGAGAATTTCACCCCAAAAACTCTTGTGAATTCCTTCAGAAAGAAGGGTAGGATTGAAGCAACTAAGCACTTTAAGTCATGCTTATCGTCCTCTTCAAAGGTGATTTTAAGCCCTGGTATCCATCCAGAAAAAGACGTGACCGGTCTAGACAATGGAAACCCAACACAAAAAATTTGTCAAGAACGGGAATCTGCTAGACCAGCTTCAATAAATCACGTGAGGTTGGACCAAGAGATTGTGCCAATAAGGAGAATATCAGAAAGGGTGCCCTTTCAACCTTTACTTGTGGACCCCACAGGAAAGAGTAAACCAGATGCTTCAATCCCTGAAACTGCTATGAGAAGCTGCAATTCTAAATTTGAGGACACTAACATCTCTTCTGTAAGTTGCTAAAATCAAATGTTATAGCTCTTTAAATAATACATGCCTATGGTTTGGTTATAAGTAGCTATATCGTGTATACATGTAAGTGAAGTTCGTTTGCAGAACAACCCCACTGGAGAGGCCAGAAGAAGCTGGACCATGATAGTGGACTCTACTACTCTTCTAAACAAGGAGTCAAGGAAGTCATTACATCTTTTACAGGGTCTCAAAGGAACTCATTTGATCATTCCAAGAACAGGTAACTAAGTTTGTAAGCAGTTCCATTATATCATCCTCTGTGTGATTTCAATTTTATCCATCAAATACTTATTGGAATCCTACAAATATGGACTATTCTTTTAAATTAGTCATAAGGGAACTGGATTGTCTCAAGCGGCGTGGTAGTCTATTCAGAAGACCAACAGAGGCTCCTTCAGCGTTAGAATGGATTGAAGAATGTATGGTGAGAACAACATGGTGGATTCATGTGCAGAGCTCAATGGAGGAGGGAAGTATGATTGCTCCTACCCCTCCCCTTTCCCCTCAATCTTGTTATAGTGATGGAAGGGTGCGTTTTTCTCATGGGATAGCAAACTCAACGCTATTTTCAAGCCATGGGAGTTGGTCGGAAATTGTTTCACCAACAGCAGAAGACCATATCCTGGACTGTGCACTGCTAATCAGGAAAACAAACACTAACGGACGTCTTGTCCTTCTAAGTGACAATGTCACTCTGAAAATCAAAGCCATGGCAGAGGTATATCTAATATCTCCACTAAATGTTCCTCCCCTCCTACATAATATGCAATTTAGATTACATTTTCTTCTTGTTTTCAGGGTTTAATCTGTGAGACGGCGCCCCAATTCCGTGAGAGCCTGGTTAACCCCTTCTCTGAGAGGTTCTTGTGGGCTGACAGCTCTCCCAGAGGGCTTACATGGTCTTATTTAGATGATATGGTTTTAAGGGAACAGTATTGTCGCTGCCCCTTCAAGAAGTCAGCAAAAGGAGAAAGTGTAAAGGGTCTGAAGCTTATTCTGTTCCACAACTCTCATTATGGGCGGATCAGTTCAGTCAGCTAAAACAATTTACTTGTTCTTTTCAGTTTCCCCCATCTTCTGCTTTCTCTGTTGAGAAAGGGGAGTGGGGGCTGTTCCGAATTGGCCTGTTTTGCAGTAGCTGGTACCAATTATAAATTTTTTTGAACAAGCGATGATCAAAATTGAAATTTAGCTTTTTTCAAGTCCATTTGTGGCCTGAGTCTATTGTTTCTCTGCTGGTTCACGCAAAGATTTCTTTTAATTTGATCTCGGCACAAGCAGGGGATCAGAACTTCTGTTAATGGATAACTTTACATGTTCAAGCACATGAACAGGTTTTACTATCTTAATATTCACTCTTCAGACTTAAAGATAGTATTTTTGTTCTTTTTTCTTGGATGCCTTGATGAATTAGGGACATATGTTTCTTAGAGCAGCTCCACTCTGAGGGTTCTTAAAATCCCATATCCTGATCCCAATTATTCACAGAAACAGGCACTAAAAGATGAAGTAAAAAACACAACCTTAATGCGACAGACAATTGATGCTTGAAGCTTGTCGTTTGGATTATGCATGTCTTGAAATTATGGATCACATGTTCTGAAGTTCTTCCCTCATTGAGATTTTTAAGGATTTTTTTTTTTTTTTTTATATATGAAACATCAACTTCTCATTAGTGAAATAAAACATTACAACTGTTAGGTCAACCCAAATTGGCTGCCGAATACATGTTGGAAAACTATCCCACCAAACATTAATATCTTGAACATTACAAGCAAACCTTGCAAGTTTATGAGATACTACTACATTTGACTCTCTAAAAGCATGAATGATTGAACAACTTGGAAACCTGTTCATGAGGTGTTGAATATCTTTGACAATATGACCCATCATTGTAGAGGAATCTGTTTGATCTTGAATATCCTTTACCACCATTAGAGAATCACTCTCAATTTGTAACTCTTGTAAACCCAATGGAATGCAAAGTGGAGGCCCCTCAACACTGCAATAAGTTCAATCTCATCGGAATCAATCACTGCCAATTCTCTCTTTGAGCAAGCCATAAGCACTTCACCCTTACTGTCTCTTAAAACTACTCCCACTCCTGCTATTCCTGCTTCATGAAAAACAGCTCCATTAACATTCAACTTAACTACATCAGTAGGTGGAGGTAATCCATTTTGTAAATCTGCTAACTGTGTTTGGCTTTTAAGGATCTTGGGCAAAGAGAGTTGGGGTTTAACTAGGAAAACATAAGAAATAGTAGTTTGGTGACCTTATCAGGAGGCTTCTTTATTCTTTTTGTGGGAGTGGAAACTCTCGTTCCAAAGGTGGCACGGCCATGAGGCTGACCACAAAAGATTGCTTTAAGAGTGGTGCGACGATGGCCAAATGGACGGTTAGATCTCCCTTGTGGGCTTTTGTAGGTGTGATTAGTCAAGTGATTTTTTATTTTCAGAAAATAAAATTAATGTTTTTTTTTTTTTTTAAATACAATTGTCAAACTTGAAGATTTTAGAAAACTTACTACAAGTCCAATAACATTATGAGTTATACCCAACAAAAGAATAGTAATGCTTATCCCCATTCCTAAACGAGTAAGAATACTCTACATGCATTCCTCGACGTTCTGGCTTTTTTGTAAATTCGAATTTTATCTCGACGAAGATTTTTAAAAGGATCCTACTACTCTGTCGTCCAGTCTGTATCGTTGGGCGTGCCCTCTAGTGCAATTATATTTTCTTTTCTTTTTCATTCAAAATTTTTTTAAACAACTTTAAGCATTTAAAAATATACAAATCTATTAGTAATTACTTTCTTAATTCTTAATCATTAATAAATAAAAATACACTAGTGATCAAACTCAAGAGGTAAAACCAGAAAACAACCTAACATTTTCCTTTTTTAAAACCGGAGGAAAAAAAGGTAACAAGTAAAAAAGTAGAAAAGAATAAAATTACCAGCACTATTTATATAATAGTAAAATCCGACAAAATACTATTTACAAACAACATTATTATAGGTGTATTATCAGTTGAATTATGTTTATTAAGTTAAAAAAATCTAGAAATGTTACCATAAATATTGGGAAGTCTTTCATTATCACTTTTACTTAGAATCCCATCATGAAATTTGGATAAAAAACTTTACATGAAAAGATAGAAGGAGAGGTGAGTGGAGAATGAAATTTGACCATCTTTAGTAATCAATTTATAAATAAATGAGAGTTGGGGGGTAGTTGAAATTGCATGGGGTGGACCAATATCACAAAACAGCATGATATTGAAATATGAATAACTCCAAGCAAATGAGGGGCCCTATCCATCCATCCACCTCCTTTAGCTTCGGTCCTTTTCTCTCTTAGTTTTGGCATTTTTTCTTCTCATTCATCGTCCTGCAACTAAGCCCACCATCCTGAGAACCTTCCGGCAGGCGGCAACTACGATCTGCCTCGGAATCTTCCGGCGACTACGATCTTCTTCGAACACCCTCTTAAATTCAGCTCGCTCACTTCTATCTCTCTCTCTCTCTCTGTAAGTAGTCTTCTTCCTTCTTCTTCTTCTCGTTCTTCTTCTACTTCTCTTTTCTTGGTGTTTTTCCTAGTTCCTTGTATTCATTTTCTTAAACGGAGTGGTCCTCGATCTGACCAATCACCATGCCTTTCTAGGCGTCCAATCCCCATGTATCTTCAATTCAGTTTGTTATGCTACTTACCTCAATGTATAATGGCGTGTTCTTTTTTTTTTTTTTCAAGTTTTGATTTTAAAGAAAACGGATTTCAATATATGCAGGCTGATCTGCTCTGTTCTGCCATTACTGGGTCTTTTTTAGAATTCAAGTAAAATCATAGCATAAGAGGTAAATAAATATGCAGAAGGGTACGAGTCTTTCCAGACATAGCGATTGGACTGATACGCCTTCGTCTTTGAGACTGATCACTCAACAACTTTCCCTGAGACTCTTGGGTTTTTGTTCCCATAGCCAAACACTGCCTTGACGTCTCCTGAACTTCGATCTTCCACCCTCAGTGAACGCCGTTTTCGAGTTCTCGTTGTTTTCGACTACGGCCGAGACTTCTGGTAAGTGGTAAGATTTCCCTTATTCTCTTCTTTACTTGAACGGGAAAAACGGAGTATTCTCTCTCGAATCTGTCGGTTTGATTATTGTATTTTTAGTGGTTACATTAAAAAAAAAATTCTAAAAGCTTTTCATTTTGATACGGTGTCAATTAGTTATAAAAGCACCCAACCTCTCCCTCTCTGCGGACACCTTTTTTATATCTCTTCCGGCAATTCAGCACACCTTTATATGTATTGCTTTTCTTCCTCAGTGGTCGCCACTTTAAAAAAATGTTCTATCGTAACTTTTCGATTATCATTATTATTACTATAATGTGATTATGCTTCTATGGCGTGAGAAAGAGAGATAAATAGAAACGGAAAGAGAAATAAGAGTAGGCAATGCTTGAATGACTTGCTCAGCAACTGCTGTTGCTTTTATTTGAAGTCAGTCGATGTGTTCTTTCTTGCTGAGAAGTTTTCAGTTAACCACAAATATTGGCTGTGATAATGACGTAGCTAGTGTAGTTGCAAAAAAAAATTGATGGATAAAAGAAGTATTAATACTTTGGTGGATCTGTTTTTCAGCTTTAGTTTGTAATTAGGTGTTTTCTCTTGTATACTTTCTGTATAGTTGGGCTATACCTAATTATTTGGTTTTTTAATAAATTTCGTACTTATCAAAAATAAAAGAAAATATTTTGGTGGATCTGAAATGGGAATTAGGAGGAACAGTAGCAGCCAGGAGAGAGGTTGGTCGTGCCTGCCTGTGGGGATAATTGGTAAAGCGTCAATAATCAAATCGAATGGGTTCTTGCTGTTCATCAATCTCAGGAAAGAGGCTCTATATGGAGGAAGTGGTTACAATAGAGGCTGCTGCTGCTGAAAACTCTAGTGCGTGTGCAACTGCAGCATCAATGTCTTCTTCAACTTCTCCTAATAATAAGAAGAGTAAGAGACAGGGTTCAGGGAGGTGGAAAAAGAAATCCTCTGCAGCTTCATTTGAAGGTGAACTGCTCCGTCAGATGATGACTCCTGAGAACGGGAGGATGGTTATGAATGTTGCCAGCAAAATTGCCTGCTTATATACCCAGCAGGGTAAGAAAGGAACTAATCAGGATGCCATGATTGTTTTGGAGGTTAGTGCAGTACTGCCATTCCTATTCTTTTCATCAACCAGTTTGTGCATTTGACTAAAACCTCTAGTTTGAGATTAAGTCTTTTTTCTTTTAAAACTCAATTTCAGTTATATGCATTAGTTAGAGTACAAGTTTGAGAACATCTTTTTCGATAATCCAGTCCAAGATATTAGAAAAGAAAATCTGACACATTTTACTATTTCAAATCCATGGATGCAATTTTCCCCATTGAACAATACCTAGCTCCATCTGACCATGGAGCCATTGCCTCTGTTTGGAACCCAAAACCTTATGGAAAAACTTAATATTCTCTCTCTCTCTCTCTCTCTCTCTCTCTCTCTCTCTCTCTCTCTCTCTCTCTCTCTCTCTCGATATGTAATCAAAATTTAATATTCGTTTTGTCCTGTTCCCTAATGGTTTACACTTTTGGGTTAGATGGTCTAACACATTGTATGGATGAGATAAGAAGTGTCCTAACCAGCTATGTTGCTGCCTTTTGGGCGCTTCCATAAATATCATTGTTTATGAATCTTACACTGCTTAAATGCCCAGGCTGAAATACAAAACATTGCAGCATATCCTACAGAATAGTACCTTCAAATAAGCAGGCTTAATGTTGTTGTGTATATTGTTCTTTCCTCTAATTTGTAAAAAGAAGTGTTTCTCCCTCTAATTTTTATTTATTTATTTGGTGTGTCCATGCAAAAGTATTGCCGGAAAAAATGGTACTAATCCTTTTTTTAAATGAATTCACGAACAACAACAGCCCTTTCCTAATGTTAATATTTTTTTTTCTATTCGTTTCATTGTCCTTTAGATGCTAATATTTTCCCTTTTTCTTATTCCTGTATGTGTTATTATGACGACTTGGTTGGCATGTTTCTACAATAGAATTTCTGTTCAAGAAGCGATACAATATTTTGTGGGGTATTTGATGGTCATGGTCCTTTTGGTCATATGGTTGCCAAGAAAGTCCGGGACTCTCTTCCAGTTATACTATGTACTCAATGGACAACTAAATCCAGTAGTGAGCAGAGCAGCCTTTGCAAAATTGAAAATGCTCATGGAAGCTTGAGCACAGAGGAAACAAAATCTCCAAGCATGGATGATGAATGTTATGAGACATTAGAGGTTGAGGCCAATGAAAACCTTCCAGAAATGTATATTCCACTTAAACGGTCTATGTTGAAGGCTTTCAAGCTAATGGATAAGGAACTAAAGTTGCATCCCACAGTCGATTGTTTCTGTAGTGGAACTACAGCAGTTACTCTGGTAAAGCAGGTAATCTTCACGCAACTTGACACCTTTCCTTGCATATAAATAAATATTGTAATAGTCAGGAATGATTTTTTTTTTTTTTTTTATATATGTAATAAAATTTTATTCATCGAATGCAATAGGCGTAGTAGCCCATATACACATGAAGTATACAAAAGATACACCTAATTACAGACTAAGATTAGGAAATGAAAACAAAAACTCATGAATAGCCCTCCCCTCCATTAAGTAAAATAGCTGAAACCCATTGAAGCAAGGTATACATAAAAAATTTCCAGGTTTCCTCTACGGTACCCTCCCTGTTATTAAAACACCGATCATTCCTTTCCATCCAAATACACCACATAATGCACAAAGGAATCATCTTCCATGTGGCTGCCACTTCAGAACAACTATGAAGCCTATTCCAACATGCAAGTAGATCCACCACTGTTTTAGGCATTACCCAAACCAGCCCTGCTCTACTGAACACACCATCACACCTTAGCCACCTCACAATGTAAGAGTAAATGGTCTACCGATTTCACCATATTTCTTACACATGAAGCGCCACTCCATAACCATCATGCCATGCTTTCTCAAATTATCAATTGTCTGAAGCTTCCCAAGAGATGCCATCCAAATAAAAAATGCTACCTTTGATGGCACATGAGCCCTCCAAATACTCTTCCACGAAAAAGAGAAATGATGCTGAACAGTCAACAACTTATGATCCAACAGAAAACTTTTTACACACTGTAAGCTTCCATGACATACAATCCCTCTCATTTCCTCCAATATCCAGAGAATACAACAAGCTGAAAAAATCTGCAACCTCTTCAAGTTCCCAATCCTGGACAGCTCTAATAAAACTATTATCCCAATGCACAACTCCATTAGATTCGATCAACAAATCTGAAACAGAAGCCTGCTGATTAATAGCCACTCTAAAAATTGCCGGAAAAACTCTAAAAAGAGCACACTTACCACACCAATCATCGAACCAAAAGCGAATTCTTGAACCATCTCCAACCTCGAACTTAACTTGTTTCACAAAATTATCCCACCCCTTTCTAATAAATTTCCAAAGACTCACACTATTGATGCTATAAAAATCGCGCACAACAGACCAGAATGAGAGAAATAGTCATTCCCAACCCACTGAGTTGACTGGGCCTTGATCAGTGTTGTTTGGAGCCCCCGACAGTGTTCCGACGCGGCTGTACGGTGGCGATGCATTCGTCCATGGCAATGGATAGAACATAAGTGGTTAAGTGCAGAGAAAGTAAAGAGAGATGGACATAAAGATTTGCGTGGTTCAGCACTAAACCTACGTCCACGGGGGTTTGGGGAGGGGAGTCTTCACTATAATATATTTGTTTACCGCAACTCATGGTCCCTCATATCTCACTATATAAAGAAAGTTAGAGCTCTTCCTGCTGAAGAAGAAGATGATCTGATCGAGAGAGAGAGTGATTTTGTTATCTAGTAGAAGGCTTTTTATATATCTCCTTGTTGCATGTACAAGCCTGTAGTGATTGGACCTGACCCCTTTGCATGTGTAGCTTTCCTTCTCTTTCTACTTTCCCTCTGACCCTCTGACACTTGTGTGCTCTCATGTCCCTTCTTGTCTCTTTCTTGTTTGTCTTCTTGTCCCTAGTGGTGGTCTGGTGGGCTGGGCCCAACTATGGGCTATGGTATTTTATCCCTTCATAGAAGCTCGCGATTCTTAAAGGCAACTTGTTCTAACAGAAGTCCTTGAGAATTTTTTAAGATAAAATATGCAACATAGGTCATTAGTAAGGAAACAAATTTAAAAAACGAGTTCTCTGTTCTCCATTCTGCTTGGCCCAGGAGCCAAGCGATGCACTGGCTCAGGGCCAGAGTCTCTGAGCTCTACCTAAACAACAGCCAGTCGGAACACAAGTCTCTAGACTTGCCGACCTTCGCGGGGTACAAGTCCAGTCCCTTGGTTGGCCACGATACATAATAGCTACCAGCGGGTTACCTCTGGGAACGAGCCTTCGGAGTTAACGGGCCTCCGAGCTCCACAACTGCTTAGCGCGGGTTGCCTTCGGGAACGAGCCAACGGGCTCGACAATCGCCTAAAGTGGACCCAGAGGGTCGACAGGCCCTTTGACCGCTTTGCGTGGGTTACTTCACACAAAATTCCAACAAAAACAACAACATTCGAGCTTCACGCTTGCAACATACACGATCGAGTACCAATGTTTTGAATACCGTACCGGACGTCATACCGGTCAAGGCACTGGAACGAAATATTTCGGTACCGGTACCGTTTCGGGATAACGTTTTGGGATAATATTTCGGGATAGTCGATATATAAATAAATTATATATATAAATATATATAAAAATTATATTCCAAAATAATAGTCTAGTCTGAATTAGGGGTTAAAAAATAAATTTGTAGTTTGAAAAAATGAAAAAAAAAAAAGACACAGGCTGAAATATCGGCCGGTACAGGCCGAAATTTAGTCCGGTATGGCCGGTACCGGCCGGTATTTTGGCCGGTACAGAACAGGTATAGTACCTGTACCGGCTGGACGGCCGAAACGAAAAATTTCGGCCATACCGGCCGGTACGGTACGAAATTTAAAACACTGTAGAGTACACCTCCCGCCTAAATTTTCCCTTGGAGGCATTTATCACTTAATATAAGCGGAATGGAGAACAGAGAGCTCTTTTTTTAAATTTTTTTCCTTACTAGCGACCTATGTTATATTTTATTTTAAAGATTCTTAGGGACTTTTGTTAGAAAAAGTTGCCCTTAAGAATCGCGGGCTTCTGTGAAGGGATAAAATACCATAACCCATAGTTGGGCTCAACCCACCAGGCCACCACTAGGGACAAGAAGACAAACAAGAAAGAGACAAGGAGGGACATGAGAGCACACAAGTGTCAGAGGGAAAGTAGGAAGAAAAAGGAAGCTGACACACGCAAAGGGGTCAGGTCCCATCACTATAGGCTGGCACACGCAACGAGGAGATATATAAAAAGTCTTCTACCAGATTACAAAATCACTCTCTCTCTCTCGATCATCTTCTTCTTCAGCAACCTCTCAAGGAAGACAACATCTCCAACAGGAAGAGCTCCAGCTTTCTTTGTACAATGAGATATGAGTGGCTGTAAACAAATATATTTGTGTCCATCTCTCTGCACTTATGGTCTATCCATGGACAAACACATCGCCACCGTACAGCCGCACCGGAACATTGCCAGGGGCTCCAAACAACACTGATCAAGGCTCAGCCAACTCAGTGGGCCGGGAATGACTCTTTCTCTCATTCCGGCCTGTTGTGCGATTTTTACAGCATCAACACACACCATAAGTCCCCCTACTCTCCTTAGAACCCCCCCACCCCAACTTCACTCCCATACTTCGATCAATAACCTCCCTCCACATCGATTCCTCTTCCCTTTGATACCTCCACAACCACTTTCCCAAGTACACCTTATTAAAACTACTCAAATTATGAACCTCCATTAACAATTGGACCACATACTCTATTCCAACACACTAGATGGAACTTATTTTCCTCTCCCATACCACCCCACAAAAATGCTCTAAATAACTTCTCAATACGATTTGCCACACCTACCGTATTGTCATCATATGAAGCCTAAGATTCTTTCATGAAATGTAAGGGTGATCAATGATGTTAATAAGTGTTTTCGTATTAGATCTCTCCTTGGCAGCTGGAAAATTGATATTGTTTGCCTTCAAGATACGCCTGTAACTCCTCCCAGCTGGAATGATACACCCATAAATTCAGCATAACGTGTGCTGTATGTGCAAGCCCTGTTCCATGTAGAGTCAGTGTTTGCTCGTTTTGATAACAAAAGGAAGATGGAAATTGTGAATCTGTATGTGATTGGGGACAAGCACAAAGAACTTAATGCATTTGAAATAACCGAGAAACTCATCCTAGATAGGTGTTTTCCTCTTGTATACCATCTTGTGTACTTTGGGCTATGCCTATTCTATTAATACAATCGTTTACTTATAAAAAATAAAAAAAAGTTAACCGAGAAACATTAGTTGGTGCATAGACAAAACGAATAAATTTTGAGAGAGTGAAAGAGAGAGATTGTTGTTGGTAGAAGGTTTTTTCTCAACCACATGCTTAGCTATGAACACAAAATAATATATAAAGCAAATTAAGAAAAAAAATCCGAGCTCTCCTCAATATGAGGTACATAAATGGCTCATTAGATTCCACTATTTTCCAAGGCAAAACTACAACATTAGAATGCGATGAATGGCTCTCATGATAAGTTGTCACCAATGATATTAAGTTGAACCTTCATCATTAATATTTCATCCTCCAGGTAAACACATTTGACTTTGGTCATGATTTCAGTAGAAATATCATGATAGATTAGAAAAATTATGCATTACACAAGTCAACATATTATTTATGTAATATATTTACGAACCAAGTTAACATGTATGTAATGTAATATATATACATTGTTGGCCCACTCCATTTTAAATTATTTTCTATCTATTTGTTCTCATTCTCCACTTTTCTGCCGTAGACAAGCAAAAAACTATTTTTGCTATAATATTATTGTTCTAGCATACCAAGTTTTTCTGCAGCCCTATTTGTTCCTAATTGAAACAATGTTCCTGTTCTGGTAAATGCACTTGACAAGAATCATTGAATTGAGCCCATTGTCTGCAAGGTCTAAAAGTAAAATGCAAGGTCTAAAAGTAAAATGTATTTCTGACATTAAATTGCCACATCTTTTCACCAAGAACTTGTAATACCCCAGACCAAGAATAAGAGGATGGTGAATAAGATCCTATATTTTATGAGAAGGAGAAGTTATTGCCCTTATAAAGATCCCATGGGGCCTTATTGTAATTTTGACAAATACTTTTGGAGTATCGACCCATATGTTGTTTGAGCTTTCCTTTGGTCGTTAAAATGGCATCAGAATCAATTGTTGGACTTGTGTTGTGCCACCTATAATTGAATGGTCTGACAGGACATTAGGGATTTAAGGGAGAAGATTGTAATATCCCAAATTGGGCATGTTTGGACACTGAGAATTCTCAAAATTCTCTAAACTTCTCCTAATTTCATTCACAAACATCACTCAAATACAAAATATTTTTCAACTTCAAATTTTCAACTTTTTCATCTAATCATATTAACTAATCATTATTCAAACACAAAAATCAATACAACTTTTACAAACTTCAAAACAAAAATAATATTAAAAAAATAATATTCAAACAATTTTTTTTCTTTATAATATTTTTATTCAACTTTTTCTCTCCTTTCCAAAAATTCAATAAAACATCTTTACTCAAACCATTTCACTACTGTTCACAAAATTTTGAGTACTTCAAGTGTCCAAGCATGCGCTAAGTGTAGGAGCGTAGTGAATTGGATCCTACAATGTCTAGACAGAAGTTCTTGCCCTTTATAATTATTCCAATGGAGTGATTTTAAACTTGACTACTCCTTTTAGGGATGTTTGTAAACAATTTTCATCTCATCTCATTCCATCTCAGATCCTTCCCAAACATGATTCAAACACAAACACTTTTAAACTAATCATTACAACTTTCCCAAAATTTCAAACAAAAAATAATTCAAATTTTTCAAATCTCAAAACATATTGAAAATATATATTCTAACAATATTTTAACTTTATAATATTTTTTATTCGACTTTTTCTCTCTCCTCTCCCAAAACCCAATAACTCAAACTATCTCACTACTATTCACAAACTATCTTACTACTATTTACAAAATTCTCATCTCATCTCATTCCCCAAGCACCCCCTAGAGTACTAGATGTGGCTTGAGATTTTTCGTTGAGTCATTACATAACTACATGTAATATCAGATAATGCTGACGAATTTTCTGTGAACTCTGCTAGTTTGAAAGATGATCTTTTATTTTGGGCAAGCTTTCTAAAGGAATACAAGTTTTTATTTGGCTAAAAAACCTCATGTTACAATCTTGATGGGAGTTCTACTAGTTGGGGTCAGCATGTAACACCCTGGTCCCATGTTGGGGAAAGAATAACACACGGATTGGGTAAAAGTTGTAAAGTTATAAGTACTAAGTCCTACTGTTTCTTAAAACATTGTTTTTATTATATGTTTGATTTTCCCCCTTGTCATTCTGAGGGTAAGTTCTTCCAATAACCTACTTTATCACACTAATTTTCTCGTGTTTTGGTTTCCCTGAAAACCATGCTGGCCGATGGGTTTTCAGGGTCAGGATCTTGTGATTGCCAATGTCGGAGATTCGAGAGCAGTAATGGGAACGAGGGATATAGACAATTCTTTGATTGCTACACAATTGACTGTGGACTTGAAGCCTGATCTTCCAGGTCTCTCTCTCTCTCTCTCTCTCTCTCTCTCTCTCTCTCTCTCTCTCTCTCTCTCTCTCTCTCTCTCCTACTTGCACAGGCAGATCTGGAGAAAGGCAAAACGATCTTATCTGTGAGATGACCTTTGTTACTATCTATAAAACTGATACTTACACACACACATACACACACCTATCTATAAAACTTCTGATCAAAATAAATATCTATAGGTCTTGAGACTCTTATCTTTTTGTTATTCAGGGGAAGCTGCTAGGATCCAGCGGTGCAAAGGAAGGGTCTTTGCTTTGCAGGATGAGCCAGAGGTGGCACGTGTATGGTTGCCTAATAATGACTCACCTGGTTTGGCGATGGCTAGAGCTTTTGGGGACTTTTGCCTGAAAGATTTTGGTTTAATTTCCGTTCCAGACGTGTACTATCACCATCTTACTGAAAGAGATGAATTCATTATTCTTGCCACGGATGGGGTATGTTTCTCGGCTATCATTTAACTAGCCAATATTTTAAAGCCTTTATGTAGTTTTGAAACTTAGAAGCTTTTCTTGTAATTTGGTTCATTAGTTTTTCTAGCCAATTTCTGTGGTGGCATGCCTTCGGTTTTGTATCGCATTTTAGCCACTTTTTCCATACTTGTGTTGTCGCTTTGCTTTCTGCTAGCGATAGACCTGGTTGGAATTGTAGTGTAAATTTTCTGTTTAGACTAAGGTCGTAAATTGGAGAAAGCCTATGTGTGCAAAATTTTCTTCTTTATTCAATTTTTAACAGCATCATATTATCTATTTGATATTGATGCAGATTTGGGATGTCCTCTCAAATAAAGAAGCTGTCGATATCGTGGCTTCAGCTCCGGGTCGCTCGACAGCAGCCAGAGCTCTTGTAGACTGTGCTTTTCGAGCATGGAGACTTAAATATCCTACTTCAAAGAATGATGATTGTGCTGTTGTGTGCCTCTTTCTAGAGCATGTACCTGCAGCCAGTGAGGCTGTAGCAGACAATGACATGACAAAGGCATCACAAGAGGCAATAGAGATGGTTGCAGTAACAGATGAAAAGGCTAGGGGATTGGAAGCCGATGATACTAAAAGTTCTGTTCTCGACCATTCAAGTACTGTACGTGGCTCCGACGAGATTGTGCCTGTCTCTGAGCCAACTGAAGAAAAGCTTTCTGCGAATTGTCAGGGTCAGTCTAAGAGGAGTCTAGCTGAGTGCATTTCAAATGCAGAAGATGAGGAGTGGTCAGCCTTAGAAGGTGTTACCAGGGTTAACAGTCTGCTAAGCCTTCCCAGGTTCTCATCTGGTATTAAAAGAGCAACCAGTTGGAGAAACTGGCTATGATACAAATGAGGGCTTATCAGCCCGTACTTTTACCCTCAGCAACATGGAACTCCAACAATTTCCAAATCAGTATTGCATTGGGAAAATTATTTATGGCAGTATCTGTAGGTTTTATACTGCAGATGCGGATTGACAGGCGTCGGCAGAATACCTAGGTAAGTCAGTGAGCCACACCATATTGGAGTAACTTTCACTGAAGAAAAAACTCGTCTTGCAGTTTCTTGTTGTGATGGGTTTAGTGAAATCAGTCTTTCCCTTTTCAAATACATTTAATAAAGTTAACTTTCTTAAGAGGCAGGGGGGAAGGTTGTAATGTTTTGTGCTCTGTTGCTTTACTTGATGCAGCCTACTGTTGATATGTTTTTAAGATGAAAAATAATTTATGGTATGAAATTTTTTGAATCATCCAAATATTCATTAAACAAAAACAAAAGTTATAGCTCTCCTCAATGGGGAGTCAAAAGCACCATTAACACATCCAACAAAAGGTGGTAACTCACCTAAGGGAACGCTTCCTTCCCGGGGTCAGCGTTATGGGGGAATTAGTTGCAACCCATGAGCTATACATATATCAAGTTCATGCAGAGACTACTGATGGCCAAACCTTTGACGAACCGATCAGAAGACCTTGCAATCGGAGAGTAATGTTAGACAGTCTTAGGGTATATAAGTTTCTTACTCTCTTGAAAAAGAATAGAATCTTCCATTAAAGATTTAATTTTTCATGTTGACCTTAAATATCATTTGTAGGATGAGGAGCCCATTTCTGTGATGTTTTTTTGTCCGATAGCACTAGTCGTGAAAACCCAATATGATCCGTATCTTAAGCTATAAATGTTGATTGTTGGATTTGAAGAATTATTAAAACTCAAATCTCCAACCAGGGGAAGTTCGCAGATAGTATATACCATTGAGACAAAAGTCAAGGATGTTGCATTTGGATAGTGAAATATTCTCAGGTATTTTATGAATAATAGTGAAAAAGTAATGAAAGAATATTGAATAATAATAAATAATAATAAAATAATAAATAATAAGACTATTCATCAGGGCCCGGTTCCGGGTTCTGGCCCATGAACCCTGTTTTTTTTTTTTTTTTTTTTTATCTTTTTTCAGCATGGTTGAGTGCAGCATGCTTTGTAGCCGTTTGAGTTGGGTGGAAGGTATATCATATAGGCTATAGACGATTATTTTTTTGGGCCAAAAGTTAGCTAACACCAAAATTAAAAACCCATTAAAATGGCTCCCGAATATATAGGGGCTAAGGGCCTTGGGTGCATTATCAATACGTTTGACCCTTGGCCTTCGTCGAAGCGTCTTGTGTTTGCAGAATTAATGCCACTTTCAGCCGAAACTTGGTTACTTGAGAAACACAAGGCAAATCAGTCATACTCTGTTATTTTCTCATTATTTATTTTGACAGTATGCACTGCAAATTCAAACTGAAGTTTGAAGCATGCTGCATTCAAGCATGCTGGAAAAAAAAAAAAAAAAACAACAAACAAACAAACCAAGTTCAACCCGAATTCTGGATTTTTAATTCATCCAGGTTTCAATCCGGGTTTGAAACTCGGATTCCGGTCCGAATATATCCAGATTTTCGGGCCGGAATCTGGATAAACAATATTGAATAGTAGTGAGGTATTTTGAGAATACATGAATACCCAAACTAGGCTGCTTTATAAATCATAAAACAAAAAATAAAAATAAGATGACGATTACAATCAAACAAAAATATAAAATGGCATCATATCAAAAACATCATAAAAATCCGTAAAATCTGATTTAAGTGCTATGAAAAACAGATACTCTTCTTAGGTGTTACAGAAAACAAATTGGGGATTATTTCAGGCCTCTAATGAGTAAAATCCACAGCAACCCATGGAACATCTGCTCACTTTCGATCCAAAGTTCTGGATAAATGTATATCCTCGTTAGAAATAGATCATAGCAAGCATTAATACAAGCTGCCCGAAATCATCTCTCCTCCGATTTTACGACGACTCCTTTGTACATTTTAGCACGTTCCTTCAGAGCATCTCGTCGGGGTCGTGCCACCTTATTGTTAGGGTCAAAAAGAAGCACTTCTTCAAATGCTTTGAGAGCGGACTTGTAGTCTTTCTTCTTCTCATAGGCATCGCCAAGGTTGTTCCAAGCTGTGACATAGCCTGGTTGAAGCCTCACAGCTGTCTCGAATTGATTGATTCCCTTGTCAGATTTTCCATCACGGATATAACTGACGCCAAGTGCATTGTAAACCTATTGAGTTGATTTGAGTAAAAATGATTATCAGCCAAGTTTCAACTTGCCATGTTTCACAAGTAGGGATAGAGTTTTGAGCTAAAACTGTCAATTTCACAAGCAGGCAAACAGTGGGAAAATGACAGGTTTAGCTACTACACTGGCAAATACAGCCCAGCAAAAGACAGGGAGTCTAGAGAGTCTTTCAAGTATTAGCCCACACCTAAATGAATGGGATATGCACAGCTGCTTGTGATTTGTAATTGATACAACAATCCTATACCCAGCGATGTACAATTTTCAATTTCATCTTTGATGCATTGCATGACTTAATTTGGTCAGAGCAAGTCAAGACGGCCAAAATTCCTAATGGAAGACATTCCACAGGTCAAAGGCTCTGGCAGTACAATCTTTTGAGTGAAGAGATAACCGTACTTGTAAAATAAATTTGAAGATTATGTAGAGTTGAGTTTCCAATTTACAAAAACCACATTTAGTGTTAACTATGTAATGCTTTAAACTTGTATTGTAGCTATTATAACTATCTTGAATTCTGTTTTCTGTTTTCCCTCTTCTTCTTAGTATAGTGTTGTCTCTTGTATAATTTCTGTATATTTGGGTTGCACCGTTGTGCTTTTCATTAAAATTGTTGCTTATACACAAAAGATATTATATTACCTGGGCAAGATCTTGATCATCTCCATCCCATTTCTCAATTGCCTGAAGCAAATATTTAGTAGCAGCTGGATAAAATTTCCTCCTCAGCATCACAGCACCTAGTTCAAAATACTCAGTTGCACTGGCATCACCACTTCTTACCTGCTCCTGAAATCATTGAGGTAAAAAAAAAAAAAAGGATACTGTTCCACGTCCATTATTGTAGCAAAACAGAGGTAAAAAACAGAAATAAATGTGTCTTCACTTAAAGCTCTAAAATGGGTTAGGGAGGTTGCATAGTATCAGTCAATGTTAAAGCAAGGATCCCATCAAGGGTAAAGGCGGAAAATTTGCGAACTCTTACCTGCAATTCTTTAGCTGAAAGATCAAGTTCTCTGCGTACAAGGACTTGACGAATCACATAGAAGGTCCCAACCCCGAGGAAACCTAACAATAACAGCAAATATGATAGCTGGATTCCCAACTCAAACAATTCCCCAGTCTCATAAACCATGTTTGGTTTGCCATATTCACTTGCATGTGCCACTTGAGCATTAGTTAACCAAAAGGTTTGTGCACACAAGAACAAAGATACCCAAACTAATGGTTTTTTTCCATCATCGATATCCTCGGTAAGCAACCAGTTCATTGGACATTCTGCAATAAATGAGGATGTATCATTTAAGGATATGAAAATCAAAATCATGCAAAGACTACCAAAATAACACCAAAACTAGAATATGGAATTATTATCTGGTTGAAAGCAGACATTATTTTTATTTACTGATCGCAAAAAGAAAGCAGACATTATTAAGTTTAGCTGATTTAGAATAAAAGTAACAAATATACTCCATAGGCTATACTTATATTGAAGCCGACCAACATTTAAAAAAGAAAAATTCTATTTGCAATACTGACACACTAAACACAATTGATGTGGAAGCCTGCTACATCAAATTGAATAAAAGATATTTGTGCTTTCAATTGTTTTTTATGATGACATGTTCCCACAGTAAGTAGTGTGTTTACACACTGGCTTGTAAGTAACATAACTCTTAAAAAAAATATTTAGGACAGACATAAACTTGCAAATAAACCCAAGGCTTGTTTTTTTCTCTTCTTTTTTTTTTTACTAGTACAAATAAACCTTAAGGCTCAAAATATCAGGAAAAAGTAAAATTTCACGATAATATTGTTCTTTGTTTAGAAGGCTCACAAAACTTATCTTCCTTTTCTTGCAGCGAACTTCAGTCCCACGACCAATAGAACTAACCTTCTCCATCCTCTTCCACTTGTTTCATGTCATTTTTTAGAGACATTACTTATAAAAAAAATTAGAGACATTACTTTCTCACAATGCCTTCCCTTCTCATCCACTCATAATGTCCAAACCTAGGACCACCAATGACCTTCACCAAAACCTCATGTCCATATGTACACACACATGCAAACACGTATATATATTACCTTTTACGGTTACTGCCTGACCAGCCATTCTATGCATGAATCATAATCAGTTGTCTGTTGGCTAACCAAATTTAATCGCTAATTCAGTTGATAAAAAAAATTAAATTGTTGGAAATACAAACTGAAATATTGAAGAGATTTCTAATTTTCGGCATGCAAAGAATGGTGTAGGGCATGAGTTGATGGCATTATATAAGGCTTTGAATAACCCAGACAAAAGTCACCAGGCAAGCCATGTTTACGTCAAAAACACTGTTTGGGGAAAAATATAACATTGAAACTCCAACGTGTTTTTTTTTTTTTTTTTTAAAATATGAACTGTGGTACCTTTCTAACCCTCCAAGATTTTTAAAAGAGCATTTTTTTTCATTTTATTAAATGTAAATGAAATTCATTGTCATTCTTTCTTTCTTTTTTTAAGTAAAAGATTTTAGTAATTCTAATAGAAAAAATAGGCATAGCCCAAATATACAGGAAATATATAAGAGGAACTGACTAGTTAAGAGAAAGAAATAGATACAAGGAAATCATGAAAATCAATCCCACTGAAGTCAATAGCTTTTGCCCAAAGAAATAACGTATGTAAAAGGAGTGATTTAATCTCCCTCTAGCGAATGTTCCCTATCTTCGAAGTCCCAGTCGTTTCTTCCCTTCCAAATGCACCATAGAAGAAAAATAGGAACCATCTTCCAAATTGCTACAATTTGTGGAATACCGTAAAGGCTTCTCTAGCTGGCCAGAAACTCAACTACTCTCGCAGGCATAACTCAAGCTAGCCCAACTCTGCCAAAGAATTTATCCCATAGTGTTCGGCAACCTCATGATGGAGTAGCAAGTGATCCACTGTTTCACCACTTTTTCAGCACATGCAAACCAGTCAATAACAATCATCCGGTGCTTCCTTAGGTTGTCCATAGTCAGGATCTTCCCCAAAGAAGTTATCCATACCTCAACCTTTAAAAGTGCATTCGTCCTCCAAATGCTCTTCTAAGGAAAAGGCATGTTATCTTGATTCATGAGAATCTTATAGAAAGATCAAATAGAAAATCTCCCTTTCCTAGAGGGAGCCCACCACATCTTACCTACTCTCTGATTTCTTATTGCCGTGAATGCAATAAACTAATGAAATCTGAAAAGCCAAAGTATTCCCAATCATGGGCCATCCTGATGAAATTTACATTCCATCAAAGTGAACCAACCGACATCTCCACTAACTCAGCCACTGACGCCTCCTGGTCTTGTGCAATCCTATAAAAAACTAAAAAATGTGTCCTCACCATTTTCCACAGGGCCTCCCTCTCATAGTTATCACAGCCATTTCCCATAGAAAGCATGATTAAACACTCTTAAATTTCAGATACCCAACCCACCACCAGCGATCAGAGAACATAACTTGTCCCACTTGACTAAGTGAAATTTAAGGCCTTGTTTGTTTTCGCAGATGAGATGAGATGAGATGAGTTGAGATTAAAGTTAAAAGTTGAATAAAATATTATTAGAATATATTTTTTTTAATATTAATTTTTTTGGGATTTGAAAAAGTTGAATTGTTTATTTTATTTTGCGTGGGAATTTGGGAAAGTTGTAATGATTAGATGAGATGTGAGGAGTTGAGAAAACAAACGAGGCCTAAACTCTTCACCTGATCCACTCCAAAGGAAATTGCGTTGGAGCTTCTCAATGCGATTCACCACACCAACTAGTCATGGTAACCAGGATAAAAAGTAAGTAGGCAGATTGAACAGAGTGCTCTTAATTAAGGTGTTCCTACCATCTTTTGACAACTACAACGACTATGGTTTCTCAATCAGTTCTACTGATGACTTTTCATTAATGAGATTCTGAGTTAGTTTTCTAATGTGTATGAAAATCCTTTATACCTAGTTTATATTTGTTTACTTAGTGGCATTCCTAAACCTATGGGGAAGGGGGCATTACACCTTTATCAAATGCCAAATGAACCACAAGATGCAGATAGCTTACCCAATATAATGAGATGGTATATGGAAAGGTTGAAATAAATAATAGGGAGTTACCGTCTAAAGTTTTCGAGGTAAGGAATTCCATTGCCATTTCTCTTTGAAATATCTGCCTTCATCCACAAAAGAATAAAAGCTTAGCAACAAGAGAAGTATGGGGACATGCATCTAAGTTCTTAGCAACAAAGCAAGCAAAAACAAAAAAGATGGCAAGTAAAGAGATAAAAAAAAATCATTTACTCTATATTAATTATAAGGCAAGGAAAAGGTTATGCAGCACACAGGCCTAATGAGACCCCCTGGCCGCCCCAAAAAACACAAAAATTACGCACAGAATACAACAAGCCAGACTTTCTCTCAAGATTTTAGTCATAATTACTGAAGGGTAAACCTCGATTTCTTTTTTTTTTTTGATAAGTAAACGATAGTATAAATAAGAATAGGCATAGCCCAAGTACACAAGAAGTTATACTAGAGTTAAGGCCTATCTAAGTTGCTGTAAAAGAAACAAGGAAATCATGTACATTTAGGCCATTAAAATCTACAGCTAAAGCCCAAAGCAGTAAGGTACGAAAAAATAAAACTCGAAGCTCCTCTAAGGTCCGCTCCTTATCTTCGAATGTCCGCTCATTACGCTCTCGCCATATACACCACATAATGCAGCTTGGAACCATACAGCTGTGATTTGTGGAGGTCCATCTGGTATTACCCAACTAGCCAATAATTCCACCACAGTAGCAGGCATCACCCAGTTTAAACCTATGCGACTGAACACTTCGCTCCACACGGCACTAGCTGTCTCACAATGTAACAAAAGATGATCCACTGTCTCCCCAGCTTTCTTGCACATACAACACCAATCCGGAATAATTATCCTACGCTTTCTTAAATTGTCAGTGGTCAAAATCTTATCCAGAACCTCGATTTCTAAGTCACATCAGAGCATAAAATATGATCCTGGAGAAAACTAGGCATGTGATTTTTAGCTCCATATGCATACAAGCAATAGACGGAATAGAGGATTGGAACTTTCTTGTCATCCTTTTAAAAAAGAAGAGCTTGGAAGCTTTTTATTTTGACTGAAGTTTTACATTAACTGGCCTTTTTTTTATGAGTGCATTAAGAGACCTTAACTCAAAGACTCTATAATAAATTCTTGAGAACCTCTTTAAAACTCAAAAACCAATCATATACTTCTAAAATAACTATGTGAAGGATCTCTCACTATAAGTCTCACATCTTGTGTGTTTAATCAGGGTTGATTTTCCTACCATGAAAAGTAAAAGCAACTTTGCAAGACCCCCTTTTCCTTAAACCAGAAATTTCTTGAGGGTCTCCATTAGTGGCGTTCTACAGAAAAGATAAGTGATTAAGAGGCTGAGTCAAGAAAAATTAGAAATAAAACTTGTGACCCTCATGCACAACTGTGATTTCTATTAAGCAACATTTGATGCAGAGATTATCAGAACACGTACCTGAAATCTGGGAAATCCAGCAAGGGTCAGTCTGCAGACTGTTTTAGAGGTTAGCAAAGCCGGTGCACCATAGCGCTGCAAAATTGCCTGGGTGGTAACAGTAGCATTAAACTCAGTAAACTAGTAGCAGTAGTGAGGGAATACTTTACAAGGTCACTATTTATGAAAAATAAATTCAAAGGTTCTTGTAAGAAACATCAAATAAAGTATTCAAAGTATAATTTTTTTCACAATAATTTTAACTAAATAAGAAACTAGGACAGAAAATTTCAATTACTATATTTTTCTTTTATAAGTGAAAAGAAATTTATTAATCCACACAATTAGGCATAGCCCAAGTACACAAGGAGTATACAAGACAAAACACCTAATTACAAGCTACGAACTGGAAAAAGCAACATAGAAATCATTAAAACAGGTCCCATCCAATAAAATAGCCGATGCCCAAAGTAACAATGTATGGAAGAAAAAAATCTCTAATCCCTCCCAACAAAAGTTATCTATCTTTGAAACAATGTCCATTCGTCTCATTCCATATACAACAATTACTAATTTTTTAAACCAACTTGTCCGATATCTTCAATTATCTCATACTGACTTAATGCATCAAAATCCAGTTCAATCAATAATGCAGTAGATGCTTATCCTGTAGTTATATGAATATCTTATATATCCTACCACCCTGCTACAGAGTTAACTAGCCCAAATACCTTGTTATCAAGTTCCATCGCTAATGATCAACTGACAGTTAATCCTTGCCATTTTTAATCTTACTGATCAAAAAAAGTTAATCCTTGCCATTTAAAGTAAAGAAAAGGATAAAAATGGCCATCTATGGAAGATGGAAGAATACCAAGTGTTTAGGTAGTCTCTCATTTCCTCCGTACCAAAAAATGAAATTTATACTTTTTTAGCTAACATGCCAACTTTTATTGAACTCTCATCATTCAAATCACCAATCAAATTTAAGCCTTTTTTTATCATCTCAAATAACTCATCCACAAGTTTTCTTCGTCATTAGCAAGTCCATATAAAAAAACTCATCCACCAGAAATCAATCTCAGGGGACCGGGGACATTACCGTGGGTTGACTGAAGTAGGAACCGACGGCGAGAATGAACCGAGAGGGGAGAAGGAACCGACGGCGAGAAGGAACCGAGAGGGGAGAAGGAACCGACGGCGAGGCGCAGGGGCAGAGTGGGAGAAGAGAAAGAGACTGAGAGAGGAGAGACATTTGGGTAAACAGCTTTGAGGTCGCGATGGGGGGAACCGAAGACGCCGTGGATGACTGGAGGAGAAGGAACCGTTGAAGATGGGCAGTGTTTGCCGGCGGCAAGGGGCGAGGGGCGAGGACGAGCGCTGAAGAAGAGAAGCGATTTCTGAGATTGAGAGTGAGTGAGGAATGAGGATGAGGTCGCGGGGAGATTAGAAATAGAAACCTTAACTTCTAGGTCCTGCTACCGGCACCGATAAATGGTACCGATATCGGTCAATATGGGGGTTCCAATTCATTGGTTCTCTAGCATTTTCCTAACTTTTAAGTTCTAGGGATGTAATCGGTCTGGTCCAATTTGATTTTGAACAAAATTTAAGACCGAACCGGTATGTACCGATTTTATATTTTTTAAAATCGATTACATTCCGGTTACCCTCCTAAACTGATACCTCCGTTTCGATTTTCTGGTTTTTTTAAAATATAAAAAATATATAATAGAGTGTTACTTCCTATGTTATTAATAATTTAATATATATTATGTTTAAAGCATATAATTAATTAAATTTTCATCTTTAGGATTAAACTTTTATTTTATAAATTATAATAGCATTATCTTATATATAATTATATTAATAACATATGATTAAACAAATTACAAATGTTCATATTTAAGATTAACATTTTATGTTATAATTTATAAATTATAATATGAAATTATTTCATATATGATATATAATTATATACATGATATATAAAAATTTAATATATAATTATATATTATATATAAAACTTATATATATAAGTATTTTGTTTAATATATAAAATTAATTTTTTTATATATATATTTTTTCCAACCGGTCCGGTCCTGGAAACTAAGGAACCAAAACCGGATTGGGTCCGGTCCAGTTTTCATCGGTTTTCATAATATAGAAACCGGTTCCGAGCATTTCTCCCGATAATTTAGTTTTTATTTTTTTTCTTTTTACTTAGTGATTAAGTAAATATTTTTTTATTAATGTTGTGAATTTTTTTAAATGTTTAACGATATGAAAAAATTGAATAAATAAATAAATAAGACCGTTTGGTCTTGTCGGTAGCCATCCTAGTACAACACCCTCAGTGGGTGTAGCACAGCTCCCACGTAAAATGCGCTGTTTTTGCTTATGAAAACGATGCATTTTTACTTCAATTTTGGTTGTGTTTGGGAGGCTTTTTCATCAAACTAGGGATGTACACCAATGGGTTCGGCGCCAAACTGAGACCCCATCGATGTTTGCCATGAGTCTATTGAACTGGCCGAAACCGTAGGTTTTGGAAGAGAAAACTGGTCATATCGGTCTCGATGTACGTTGGTGCGATGTTCGATCTATCATCGACGACTTCTATGAAGGAGGAGGAACTGAGGAAAAAGGAAGACGCGTCGCACCGTCGTCTGCCATGGAAGAAGAAGAAAGTTGTAAAGAGGAAGAAGATGACGCGGGAAAGAAGAATAGGGGGTTATTAATTCATTTTGAAACGGCATCGTTCTATTATATTTTTTTTAACCTCCAGACCCTAAAACGACGCCGTTTTATATACATATATTCAAAAAAAATATAAATAGAATGGATCGGCCAGTTCAGTGGTTTCTCAAGTGTTCAAACTGGCGCCGAACCGTCGATATCGGTTTTCCCTCAATTCCTCTTGCCCACCAACCGTTCCTTGCCGGTTCCGTGCTCCGACGGTTAGTCTGATCGGTTCCCAGCCAGTTCCGGCGATTCCTGTACACCCCTACATCAAACGGCATCGTTATGACTATGTTTTGGGCTAGGTTGTTGCAGTTTTGAGTTTTAGGTTGTGTTCGGCTGTTGAATCAAACTCAACTCATCTCGAACCAATCATTGATAGTATCCACTACTTTTTCAATTTCTCATAAAAAAAATTAAATTCATCTCAACCTAATTCATACATTTTAACCTAAAAAGTTAAATGCATCTCAACGTAAAAAAATTAAATTCATCTCAATGAGATCAACAAAATACTATTAGGGAAATGCTTTGTGTCTCGAGGATCCCTAACGACAATGAGTCCCAATACAATTTTTTTTTATTTAAGAAGTGTTTTTGAATGATGTTGTGAATTTTTTTTTTAAAAAATAAGAATATAAAAAAATGTATAAAAAAAATCAAAACAAAAAAAAAGGCATTTAACCTTCCCGGGAGAATTTGTCATGCAGCACGACTGATACTACTATTCATAACTCAACTCATCTTAATATCCAAACGTAGCCTAAACTCTCTTTTTTTCTCCATAAACTATGTTTTGAACTTTTTTTCCCTAAACCCTGAACCAAACCCTAAATTAATTTTAATCTTTCTTTTAACCATAAGTTTTTTATTTATGTTTTTATAATTTTTTTCATCACTAAATTTAATTGTTAGCATTGATTATTAATAATTACTAATTAAATAGTGTCTAATTACATATTATTATACTATAGTATTACATTTTATTAACTCGGTATATTATTCTATAGTAGTGTCTAACTTATTTCTATATTAAACTTGTACTATAGTTTGTAATTACATGTTATTATACTATACTATTAAATATTATTATACTAGTGTTTAACTTATTTCTAATTTATTATTATACTAAACTTATTTTTAATATCTAATTACATGTTATTATACTATAGTATTACATGTTATTAATTTATTATACAAAACTTATTTCTATATTAGTGTTTAACTTATTTCTATAATACTCTACTATTATTCATTATTTTATTATTACTTTTCACTACTATTCATTATTATTCAATATTTTATCATTACTTTTTCACTGCTATTCATAAAATATCTTAAATCACTTCACTATTCAAACGCAACCTTATACTATAGTGTTTAATTACATGTTATTATACTAGTGTCTAACTTATTTTTATACTTAATTATGTATAGTAGTAATATTATGATGTTTACATATACTAAATTATTAGTTTATTTATATTATAGTATAAGTATAGTAGTAATATTATGGTGTTTACATGTGCTAACTTATTGGTCTATTCATATTATAGTATAAGCATATTATTTTATAATAATTAATGCATGCTAGTTTAGTATTGAATTAAACTATATAAATATTACTATTTTTATATGAGTATATATGATCAATATATAAATAATACATATTTTTATTACATATGTACAAAGTCAGATTCAAAGTCGGAGTCGATCCAACAACAACTCTGACTCTAATTAGAAAATGGAAAAAAAAAAAAATCTAATTATGACTATTTTTTCAGAGCTCCAACTCTAACAATGCAAAATCGTATTCAAAGTCGGATTTTTCAATTTTTGTTCAACCCTACACCTTGTGCTAGGGGTGCTACCAGCCCCCTACGGGGCGGGGGCACCCCTTCCCCCGCATGGGGCGGGGGATGGGGTTTTCACCCCCGTCCCCCGCCCCCGGGATGCGGGGGCGGGGTGAGGGGCGGATTCCCAATCTGCCCCGCTTCTTTTCACTTAAAAAAAAACTATATTTATTTTATTTAAAAATTATTTATAAGTGCAAAAATATATTTTTAGATCTAAATTATAAATTTAAATTTTTTAAATATGACTATAATTTAAAAACTATGTAATTTTTAAATTTGTTAATGCATATTTTGTGTAAATTGTAGTGTATTAATTTTTAAACTATGTAGTTTTTAAATTGTCAATGCATTTTTGTGAACAAGTCTAACAAATTGTAATATATATTTATATATATAAAATTTGTAAAATATAAATAGATATTTATGTTTATATATATGTATATAATATATATATATATATAAATGGGGACGAGGCGGGGCGGGGGAAATGTGAGGCGGGGTTGGGCCCTCCCCATCACCCGCCCCTGCTAGGGCCCCTAGATGCGGGGCGGGGGGGCCCCGCCCCCGCATGGGCGGAGCGGGGTTGCCCGCCCCGCCATGCGGAGGCGGAGGCGGAGGCAGAGGCAGAGCAGAAGCGGGGCGGGGCCCCGCTGCCCACCCCTACCTTGTGCTACTATTGGAGCCTCTCTCCTTCACAGCGTTCTCTACTGTGGGCCGTGGGGAGTAAATGTAAGTATGCAAAAGGCATCAGTCTTAATTTTAATGCATTTTCTATTTGAATGAGTTTGTATCTCATCTGTAACACGCTAACCCAAGATTATTAGAGACGAATTAAAGATAATTTTATTGGGTCTAAATTAAGCTGGAGGAGTAATATTGGTTGAGGTTGGTTGGAATTTTAGTTAGGCCCCAATTTTTATTTTTGGCCGTTAGGATGGTTTTAATAGACCAATATTGGAGAAATTTCTAATAATTTTGGGTATTTGAAATACATGAATATTATGAATTTTATTAGTTGGAATAACATTTCAAGAGTGAAGTCAAATTGTGATCCTTCAAGTGAACCCGAAAACTACTTGAATTTTTTTATGTGCTTAGAATCATATTTATACATGAAAAAAAATTACACCATTTCATCAAAAATTTTTAGACATAAAAGGGTTGTTCATGAATTTGGAGCGATTATGTTTAAAAATGTCATTTTTTTTTAATATTTCCCAACTTCGTGTAAAAGGAATGTGTAAAAATCTTTGTTCCCATTCCATCTTGGGTATATGTAACACCCGGACCCAGAAGTTGTATGGTTGGATTATGGATTTTTTTTTTTTTATTTGAGCTTGATATTTAGGTTTTTTTTTTTTAACTTTTTTTGGTTTTTAGGTTATGGATCAAGTAGTGATTTTTATTATGAGCTTTTGGCCCATCAGTTGCGGAACAAGGCCACACCCATTTGATTAAACCTTAGAAAACCTATCGGTTTATGAGCAGTTTTCCTCACCCGCACGACTCTATTTCCATTCGCACGCACGTCTCCCTCATTTCTCTAGGGTTTTCGTATCGCCCTTTGATATATATATTTATGCACTTATCATCTCATGCACGGAGAGACTGTCGAACTCAGTTGCTACCCTCCTCAACCAGACCCCCCTCTACTGCAAACCACCAACACCAAAAGATCCCACTGCAAAAAACTCATCCACGCACGACAAATGCAACACCCCTGTTTAGCCACCGTGTGAAACTGTCCAGCTCCATGCACAGCATCTAGCGACGCTGACCAGCATGCCGAGGTCTCCCACGCACGTCGAAAGCCACACTTTAAACCTCTGCTGCTCTACCCTGCACCACTGTACCCCACACTTAGCCGCCCAACATAGAAGCTCTGTCGATCACATCACCGAAAACACCCCTATTTTTGCATCTCAAAACATAGCACCACTCAACCCTTCCGGTGCCGCTAGCCACGGCAAGGGAAGTCCAGCGACGCTGATGCCCAATAACTTTGTGAACTGCTGCCGCCCCAACCACCTTGTCGCCGTCTCTTGCTGCCTTGGTGAGTATCTCACACGGTATCCCTCTCACTATGTTTCAACTCTCTGGTGTCTCTCTCTCTCAGTGCCTCACCACCGTGATCTGCCACCGCCCCTAGCTGTGCTGCCGGGACAACCACCTTCTTCTCCGCACCGCACGCAGCTCCTCCTTTCTCGGTGAGTATCTTGCGCCCCTGCCTCACCAATGGTTGCACTACGTAGCACGTTTTTCTTATACTAAGTGTTATAGAGGCTACGTAAAAATAGTTTTGCATAATATTTTGGTATAAAATTATAATATTGCCTTTTTTTCTATTGGATGGTTTTAGTTGGGAATTTTGTTTATATTAAATCTATTTTACGTGGTCTTTGTGGGAAGTATAAGATATTGTACAGAAAATACATAGGATTCTTAAATTGTACTTAGCATATTATTTTTACAGTAGGTGTGAAATCTTATGTTGAACATTTTAATTATGATTACAGAAAATTACTTAAGTATTTTAACATGTTATTAAGTAAAGATTTATTTTAAGAGTAAACAATATTAGTGTAATGTTATTTTTACACTTTAGATATGATTTATTTTATTAAAAAAATAGTTATGGTTTATTTTTAAAATATTTTGGGATAATTATATTATCTAGTATTAAACTTTATAGTTGGTTTTCAATAATAAATAGGTCAGATTTTTAAATGTTTCAGTCAAGTTATTAAATCAATATTGATGATTTTATAAAGTGATGATTTATAATTTTAGGTTATGAAATTTTAGGTTTTGAGGAATTAAATAGGTTATTTTAGAAGTGTAGGATTAAATATCGAAATATTGATTAATTGGAAATTTACGAGAATTACATAATTATTTTATAGGTGATAATTAATTATTGTTCAACATTTTTTAGGAAAATCCTGCAAAAACTAAGAAGTCTAGGTAAGAGCATTCTCATTGGATTAGCTAAAAGCTAAATCCAATGAGTATTTAGCTATTAAAAAGTAAAATATGATCACATTGGATTAATCAAATTCCAAATATTTAGAATTTAGCTACAGTGACTTTCAAATGTTTTTCCAAATTTGAAAGTTACTGTTCATACATCAAATGCATATTTTATTAATTATTTCTCTCTCCCTTTCTTTCTATCACATATTTTATCACAATTAATATATTAATTTGATTTAGTGATATATTAATTTAATAAGAACATGATTATTAATTAACATATAATAAGTAGAATAATAAAATATGATAAAATTAAAAAAATTAATAATTAAAAAAATTAAATATTTTTGAAATTATTAGTTATTCATTACCATATAATGAATAAATATATAATCTAATGTGAAAATTTGATGTGAATAACCAAAACCAAATTCATCTTATATTATTTTATTATTATATAATGAAAAAATAGTTATTCCAATGTAGAGATTTATGTGAATGGAATAGTCAAAAGTCAAATTTCTCTTACATTCATCAAAACTATCATTTAATTTTGGCTAATCCAATGAGAGTGCTCTAAGCGATGTTCCTATGCTAGACTTTGCATTAAAAAAAATGGGATGAGGCTGATTTTGAGAAGTATGCATATTTTGTTATGAAAAGAAAATTTAACTACCTCGATTATTTGTTCTGCATTACTCATGAGATTCTGTTTAAGAATAAAGTATTTTCTGTCATGACTGGTGTAGACATGAGCTTATTTTTTACATTTTGTTTCTGAACCTTGCAAAAGAGAGCGAATATGAAATTTTGTGCATAAAATTATGTTTTGTAATCTGATTCTATTCTGTTCTGAAGATATTCAGTACTCTGATATGATATGTTGTGTTTTCTGAAAACCTCTGGCATAACATTATATTTATGTTTTTGTTCCGTTCTGACCTTACCACAGGTGTAAAACTGTGGCCTCTGTTCGGGTTGGTACCAACTTTTCTGTTTCTAGTGCACCCACTTTGAAAACAAAGTGATTTTCTGCGTGGTCTTTCATATGTGCACACTCGGGGCTCCGAGAATGAATAAGAGAAAGATTCATATTCTGTTTCTACTTGGTTAGCCACCGGGGTTTGCACAACCCTACCACGGGGGTTAAACATGATCTTTGTTCTGATATGATAAAATAAGATGTGATATTTTAGATGCCAAAGGGATTTTGATTATGAATATTTTTGAAATTTCGCTCTGATATTTTTTATAACATGTTCTGACGCTGCATTTTGAAAACAAATATTTTGATTCTGCATTCTGCATTCTAAAAGAAAATATTTTGTTCTGTATTTTGAATTCTGTAAATGCTCATGTTTACACACTAGTATATGTCATCTGCTTACTGAGTTGTTGATAACTCACCCCTTATCTCCAAATATTTTTCAGATAATTTTGATGGTTCAGCTGGAGAAAAAGAGTAGGAAGTTGTAGCAAGGTATGATGATCATAGTAGAATAAGTGTCTGAGGGTACAAGTGCTTATTTGAGAGTCGTAGTAGTAAATTGATTTATTTTTTGTTATTTTGATTTGATGAATTAAGGATATTTTTTAGTCTTTGGAGAGTCTTTAATTTATGCTATTGAGAATTTCTTTATTTTCCTTATGAAGGAACATAGATTTTTGGGTTGAGTAAATGAATTGATATTTTTTTTTTGAATTTTTCTGGATTTTATAGTTGTGTTATTGAAGTTGATATTAGGTATTAAAAGCTAACTCTCCGGACCTTCGGGATCGGGGTGTTACAGTATACCTGCTGGCGAGGGCTCCAATCTAAAATTTATCTTCCGGCAACAGTAAGGACGATGCCGGTGATATTAAACAGAAAAAAAAAATAAAGAAACGAAAAACCTGATTTGCTGAAGAAGACGTGGTTGAGAGAGAGAGAGAGAGAGCACTACAAACCTGGTTTGCTGAAGAAGATATGAATGGGCGGGCATGAAAACTTGTGAAAGACGCAGGTATGAAGAAGAGATGGGATTGCATGGACGAGAACTCTATAGCTTATGTACAACGCCTTCACTTTTTCTCTAGTATCAAGTAGATCATCTTTTGGAGGGAAAAAAAAAATTGACGCAGTATAATGTCACATTAGTTGGATCTCTTTGTGGAATTCTGGGTATATGTAAACAAGAATTCTAATACCACTGGCTCATGCAACCTTTGGGCAGCCGGCTGACGTGGGCCGATATATTAAAATAAAACATTCTTTTTATTAGCTTTTTATTGTTGGTCATGCATTTATTTAATACATCAGTAGTACTTGTGATGGTGCCAGCAATTACATGCTGATTTTTAATCAGTTAGTTTAATGAGAATATAAATAAAAGATGCGTATGTTGTTGCATTGTAATACGGATCCATTACTATTATATATTAGCATCGTGTCTTTATCTGGATTTATTTGCAATATTTTCAGTATAACTATCCAATCTTAAAAGAAAAAAGTGAAGATGATTTATTGATGGCATATGTTTTTTTTCCCTTTCTTTTTGAAGAACTATTTTCTGCTAAATACATCAGTACACTTATTTTGTTAATTGTATGGTTTCTCACCATGTTAATTCTGAGGTAGAATGCGAGAATAATATTATGAGGGACCTAATTGAAGATGTTATGGAGTTGGATATCAACAAGACCAAGGAGGACGCTTCAATTCCTTCTATAAATCAATCAAATGTTTAGTTTTGTGTTTATTATTATTGAGATTGTAACTTTAATATTATTACTTTTGATTTTTATGTTTGTATTGTTTATTGTAAGTTTGGATTTATGTTTAATATTTGGTATTGTTGTATGATTTTGCTTTTTGTGTTTTTTTTTTTTTTTAGATTTTATTTTGGATTTGTGTCTTTATTATTTGGATTGTCATATTGGTTATATTAGATGTTAACATATGAAAAACATTTATATTTTTTATTAGTAGTTAGTTTATATTTTTGAAAAATATTGTGATTTTAATTTTTATGTGAATTAGTTTAAAATAAAACGAGTTGAAACGGGTCAATTCAACCCATTGACAAAAAACAGGTTGAAATGGGTCGGGTCGGATCGTGTCAATCCGTTATGTTAATGGGTCGTGTTAGGGTTTGAGATTTTAACACGTTAACCTTAACGCGTCGTGTTCGTGTTGACCCATACAGTATAATATTCATGCCTTGACACGACCCATTAACACGCCCTAGTTAACATGTTAATGGGAGATAACAAACATTGAGTTTGTCACGCAGAGCTTTGAATTTGGGAGAGACAAGAGGTTTTGTTAGGACATCCACAGGTTGATCCCGTCCAGAAATAATGTGTACATCAAGTTGACGATTGGTTACTTTTTCACAACTAAAATGAAAGTCTATGGCAACATGCTTGGTGCGTGCATGAAAAATGGGATTGGCAAATAAATAAGCAGCGTCGATATTATCATACCACAATATTGATGGTTGAGAAAGAAAGATGCCAAGATCCTTAAGGAGACCTTTCAACCAGATAAGCTCAACCATAGAATTAGCTAAAGATCGGTATTCGACTTCTGTACTTAAGCGTGCAATAGTGTGTTGTTTCTTAGAGCTCTAGGATAGAAGATTGTTACCAAGATAACCACTAGTTGAACGACGATCATCTGGGCAACCAGCCCAATCAGAGTTAGAAAATGCTTGGAGGGCAGTGGAAGTATTCTTGGTGATGAGAATGTCGTGGGAGCTAGTTGCCTTAAGATAGCGTAAAATAAGCTTAATAGCAGACCAATGATTTATAGTTGGGCGATGCATGTATTGATAGACTCTGTTGACTGCAAAGGAAAGGTCAGGCCGTGTAAGTAACACTTACTGTAGGGCACCAACTGTGCTTCTATATAAAGTGGGATCTATAAAGGCATCACTATCAAACTGGGAGAGTGAATAAGAGGAGGACATCAGAGTAACCTCGGGCTTTGCATCCATCCTTTTTGTCTTCTGTAGGAGATCTGGGATATAGCAAGCTTGTGAAAGAAAGAGTCCATTGGACTGAGATTGTGCATGTATGTCGAGAAAGAGGTGTAGAGGTCCTAAATCTTTGATTGAAAGAACATATTGCAACCTTGAAACCAGAGCATCAATGGCTGGTTAGTTAGAACCAGTCACAAGTATATCATCGACATAAATGAGTATGAATATTTCAACCTAGCTGGTGCGAAGAATAAACAGAGAGGGATCAACTTTTGAAGAGACAAAATCCAGTTCAAGAAGACTACGGCTCAGGCAAGAGAACCTTGCACACTTTATGTAACTTACAGACATAATGAGGAAATTGCGGATGAACAAAAGCTTGGGGTTGAGCCATGTACACTGACTCATGATGATCACCATGCATGAATGCGTTCTGGACATCAAGCTGTCAAACAGACCATCCACGAGTAACTGCAAGACAAAGAAGAATTTGGATTGTCTCTGGTTTGATGACATGTTATACGTTTCAGTGAAGTCAAGGTCAGGTTCTTGATGATATTCCTTTGCCACAAGTCGACCCTTATGGCATTCAAGGGTTCCATCCGCACACCGTTTGAGTCGAAAGACCCATTTAGACCCAACAATATTCATGGATGGAACAGGTGGCACGAGTGACCATGCGCGATTCTGCAAAAGGGCATCAAACTCTGTATTCATGGCTTGTCGCCATGCAGGGTCTTTAGTAGCTACCATGAAGGAAGTGTGTTCAATAGTGGAGGGAGCTACAAGAGTAGCCATGGCACGAGGAGGGTATGGGATGGTGCCGTCTGTGTACTTTTAAAGGCTTGGTGATATTAGCCCGAAGTCAAGTGCACATTGGGTGACGGGAAATGGCCACATGAGCTAACGCTTGTAGTGCAAATACAAGAGGTATAGAGAGCTCATGAGCAAGTTGGTGATGCACTAAATATTCTAGAGTTGCAGAAGTCAAGTCTTGATTTTGTGAGGAAGACGGTGACATGGCTACAATGGATGGGCTGGGCACATGGGTTGGAGCTACTGGAAAGTGGACCTGCAAAAAAGAAGGAAGTAAAGTTGTTTTTGGAGGATTGTAAGATCCAATCAGTGAGCTGGACATATCATCAACAAAAGGTATCTGGCTTCATCAAATTGAATGTTTCTAGAGATAAAGATGCGTCCAGTGGAGCGATGCAAGCATTTATAACCCTTGTAAGAAGAACTATAGCTCAAAAAAATACATAATTTGGACTAATAATCCATCTTGTGTTTATTATAGGTATCAAATTTGGCCAACAAGCATAATAAAAAATTTTGAAAAATTTGTAATCAGGCATTGTATGGAAATGATATTGAATGGGTGATTATTGTTAAGGATGAGAAAAGGAAGATGGTTTATGAGAAAACATGCAGTTTGGAAAGCATCAACCCAATAAAAGTTAGTAATACCTGCATGAGCCACGAGGGAAAGCTCAATTTCGACCAAGTGTTGATGTTTTCTTTCATCGAATCTATTTTGGTCGTGGGTGTGAGGACATGTTAACCGATGTGAAATGCCAACGAAATAGAGATAGGTGTTGAGACAACGGTATTCTCCTCCCCAATCAGTTTGGAGCATTTTGATTTGAGACCTAAATTTTCATTTAACAAGAACTTAAAATTTGTAGAAAACATGATCAACATTAAAATTTTAAACTAGAGGATAGAACCAAGTAAATTTTCTAAACTCATCAACAAAATTTACATAATATCAAAAACCTTGAACTGAAGGAATCGGGGAAGGACCCCAAACATTTGAGAAAATTAAATCTAGAACATTAGATGAACAAGATGGCGAAAGATAAAATGGCAACTTATGACTTTTGGCTTGTTGACAGGAGTCACAAATAGAAGGCACCTTATTTGTAGATGCTGGAAGTTGATGGAAGAACAAGATGTGCTTGACCATACGAGGGGAGGGATAACCAAGTCTGCAATGCTAGGTGTCAAGCGATGCTCGTTCTCCAAGAAAGGCAGTCTTTGAGGGTGAAGAGAAACGTGGTGAATTTACTAACATAACGTAAATTCTTTTGAATAGAGGGAACATAAAGAAGTTGCTTTAAAAAGAGAGATTTAGAAGGAGAGTTAAATTTAGAGACACCAGTATGTAGGATAGGCAAACCTGCTCCATTGCCCACTCAAATTTGATCAGAACCGATATACTCATCGGCACGAAGGCTCAAACTATTAAGATCAAATGTAAGATGATGGGTAGCAGTTGTGTCAGGATACCCAAGTTTGCTTAGGAGGAGACTAGGTAGATAGAAAAGCTTGATGATTATTTGATTGCTCTCCTTGGTATGCATGTTCAAAGCGATGATAGCATTTTAAAGCAGTGTATCCAAAACGGCGGCACACTTGACTGGTGGGTCGTGATCCTTTCGAGGTAGAGAAGTGACCTCGGCCATGCCCTTTTCCACATGAGCGGAAGTTTTACTGAGGAAAATTGCAAATGGAAGAGCCCGATTGGTCTAGACCTTTGGTAGAGGGACGGGTATGAGTTTTTCCTTTTGACATTGTGTTGACAGAAGTTGTTTTGATATCAAGTGTGGTATTTTGTTGTTCCAAGCGGAGCTCATATGTCAGGAGATGACCATACACTTCTTGAAGTGACATAGGATCAATTCAAGTGGTAAGGGATGTGATGAGTGAATCGTATTCAGGACCGAGACCCGTAAGGATGTAACTTACTAATTCAGTGTCAGTTAAGGGCTGACCAATGGCTGAAAGGGTATCACTAAATGACTTCATTTTTTGGAAAAATTGAGCAATTGAGAGGCTGCCTTTTTTGGTAGAGGCAAGATTAAGCATCAAAGTTTGTTTAGAATTGTACATTTATAGTTGATTTTGCATTGTTATGTAATTAAGTGTAAAGAATTGAATGAGGGTTGGAAGAATGAGTGATCAGTGAAGTGTGGAAGTATTGGGCTTATTATGTATGTATAAAAAAAGGGTTCTATACATTGAAGTTGGATTGAAATGTTTAGTAGATTGGATGATAGAGTCATTGAATTGATGTATGGAAGCTTACTTTGATAAGTAAGAATGAAAAGAAAGTGTGATTAAATGATGTAAGTGAAGTGTGTGGCCATGAAGTTAGATGTAGCAAGTTGTAAAGTGTGATCTCAAGAGGTCATAATGTAACACCCCTTTCCTTAGTCTAGGCATGTCACATATTTTTATAAATAAAGCCAACAAGAGATTGTATAATTATTTGTTTCATAAAAAGAATTATTAAATAAACCATGTCTTGAATAAAAACATAATCAAAGTTTCCTAGAAAGTTCAAATGGAAAAATTGTTGTCATAATGTAAAATTAAACTAAGACGCCTAAGACTAAATTTCATCAAATTGCTCCATCAGGCCTACTTGCCAATCACCTGCGTAGTCAAAAACATAAAATAAAATTAAAATGAATCAAAAAATCAGTAAAAAACCCACCATAACATAAATATAGTAAACATTAAATTTTTCATAAAAATTTGTTTGCTAGAAAGAATGAAAATTTTAACTATTCAAAAATTATGTATATGACATACATTCAAGATGAAAACACACCTTAACTTATTCAAAACACTATTCAAAAATTTTGAAAATTCTTTTATCTTTTCTTAACTTATCTTGATGTGCCAACACACCTTAACCTCGTGTGCAAGGTTATGCACCGGTTCCACATTTTGCGATCACAAGAGAAATCGTTGATTGTATCATAACATATTATGGTGGATCACGCTTAGGTCTGTGGCTTCCGCATCTATCTATCACTGCATTAATACCATGCATCTCTATGATGATCTTATTAATTTTACTCAATATCTTATACTAATCATATAAAGGATTATATATATTATGCAATGTGAGATGCATGATATGCATAGTGACATGTAACACCCACTTTCCATAGGCTAAAGATGTCACATATTTTCATACAATAGCAAGGCAAAAGGTTTCTTAACTTAATTAAATAATTATTGAATAAAACATATCTAGATCTCCAATAATCTCAAATCGAAGACTTCAAATATTCAATAACTGAATAAAATGTCTATCATAAAAATAAACTAATCTAAGAAGTCTGGAACTAAAAAATTCTACAAAAATCCCCACCACATCCCAAACATCATCCTTAGGCCGTCCTAATCTCCCAACATCATCAAAGTGTTTGAGATATTGCATATCCTCATCATCCAATAAGTCAAATACCTTTCTATACTGTTGGGTCGTCTCCAACATCAAGATTGTTGAGTTCCATCTTGTAGGAACATCAAAACACAACCCTTTTTTGCATTCAACACCCGCAACCCTCACAGCAACTTTGAATTTATCAAGCCTAGCCAGTGAAGATCTCACAAACTTCACCACACTTCTAACTCTTGCAACTGAATGATTCACATCTTTCAAACCATCGGTCATAATAAGATTTAGTATATGTGCAGTACATCTCACATGTAAACACTTACTATCCATGATTGACTTATTGTCCTCTCTAAGCTTATTCTTAAGATACTCCAAAGTGGTATCGTTAAAAAAAGTATTGTCAACCATTATTGTCACAACACACTCCAACCCACACTCCTTTTATTGCGACTTCCAAAGCCTTTCCAATAGTCTCACCCTTGTGTTTGGAAATTAAACAAAACTTAAGAATCAACAATCACAATCTACAAAATGGGCTGTCAAGGGCATATAATTCAAATTTTGGACCAATGTCCATGTATCGGTAGTGAGGCAAACTCTTTGGCCCCTCAATTGATTTCGCAACAATTATCTATGTATACCGTATAATTTAATAATATTCTTCTCCACCGTGTGACGAGAATTAAGGTTAAATCTAGGTTCCAAGTGCTTAGAATATGCTTGGAACCATTTATCCCCCACAAACCAAAGGGGTAACTCGTCTATTTTGACCAAACGAGCTAGGTGTCTCCTACACTCCTCCGGATCATATTTTGTATACCCTTTCAACGTTCTCCCCCACAACTCAAATCCCTACATTTTTAAATCTAATCTCTAATCTAGATTGACTATTTTCTTGAAAAGAATGTCTAATTTGACTCTTTTTGCATTGTTCTTCTAAGTAGACCTTTAGGCTTCAATTGGGATGTACTACATCTTTTGTAATAACATTCATACACCTTACCGCAATGGTTACACTTAACTTGGAGGTTATTGGGATCACCACCCTCTAATTTGATGAAGTGAGTCCACACAACTGAAACTTATTTCTCCTTTTGTGGGCCCATGAGTGTAGGGGTAAGAGTAGAGGAGCTACCACTAACGTTAGTATTTAGACTTGACTCGCTATCCATGGAGTTAACTCATAAGTACCTGACATGAGGCACAAGTCACATAACAATTAAAATCATACAGTCATAAACATCACAATTGATTGGCGTGTCAAAATGAAACCCCAAAATTATTTGGAGTTTTAGTTTAAACAAATTAAGGTTTTAAAATTGAAAACCCAAAACAGATTGAAACCCTAAAATTACTTGGGGTTCCAAAATTAAAACCCCAAATCATACCAAGTTAGGGGTTTCAGTATGAGCCCCTACCTACTAAGATGAGATAAGTTGATATGAAAGTTGAAAATTGAATAAAATAGTGTTAGAATATTTTTTAATATTATTTTTGTTTTCAGATTTGAAAAAGTTGAATTGTTTATTTTATTTTGTATGAAAATTTGAAAAAATTGTAATGATTAGATTAGATGAAATGAGTTGAGTTGAGAAGAGTTGTGAAAACAAATGAGGCCTCCTAACATAGATTAGGGTTTCCTACACTAATTCAACATCCCAAAATCATCTAAGGGTTGAATCCGAACTCCTAAACTAATTTAGAATTTCATATTGAAGTCTTAAATTAACATACACAAATCACAGTCCAATCTCCACAGCACATAAAAGATAATCTCATCTTCTAAATCCATTGATCAATCCCATCCTCCATAGTCCAATCCATTGAAAAAAAAAAATTCTAGAGGGGGTTTCAGGATACTTACAAAGGTTGAGAGCAAATACAAAAGTTCAAGAGGTGCTCAAAGACGGCGTAAGTTGCAAACGGCAACGGTAGTGGCTAAGAATTGAGAGCAGACAGGTGTGCAAGAGAGAGGAGGATTGAGAGATTAGAGAGTGAGATAGGGTAGAGTGTTGAATGGGTCTCGACATAGGGGGAGGGGGAAGTTTAGGAATATTACTGAAACGACGCCATTTAGTATAAGTATAATATATATATACATATATATATGTGTGTATATATATATATATATGTGTATATATATATATATATGCGGGCTAGATGGGGGAAAATATGGGCAAGTCTGGGCCCAATCCGCCCCCCGCCCTCGCTAGGTGCACATTTGCTGGCAGATACCCCGATGCCCACATATGATGGATGGAGCCCCCGCCCCGCCCAGGCGGGGACCGGACGGTTGAGGGCAGGAAGACGGGGTGTGGGGCCCTGCCGCCCACCCCTAAAATCCATAACAACCAAATGACTTAATAAAATGTTATGGTACCAATGAATGGGCTAATTATAATGCTAGGACCAACGCATTGGTTGTACCTAGTGACACCCATTCAATGGACTGGATTCTTAGCTCGTGACCACAGGCAGAATCAAGGTCTCAGAAGGATCTCTAACCTTAACACACAGGCGTAATACTATGTAATGACCAATGAAAGTGATAACAGCTAAATGCATATAATCAAATGTTGTAGAATTGTTTAGCTCTTTATAAGGAAACATACAAAGTGAAGCAAATGTTTTTAAATGACCAATGAAAAGAAGTTAATCTCTTAGAAATGTTTTCAATTACAATATGTATGGGAATGAAGAATATTTGGCTAAAATCTATGTTATTATGTTTATAGGATGAAATAATGCTTCTTAAATATTTGACTCATTTTAGTTTTATGCATGTCCCACCCATAAATAAAGTGAGGGCGAAGCTATTGGATAGACATGGCTTAAGGAAAATGTGACAAAAACCTATATCCATTTTATATAATTCGTAAACTTATGAATTTATAATTTTATTTTAATGAATACCACTGCAATTTCTTTTTTAATTTTTTAAAACATACTTGAATTTATTTATAAATTTTTTTATACCTTGGTGCACATTTAAGTCGGATAAATAGAGAATTCGACAGAGCTTTTCTAACAGTTTAAAAAATCTGAAAGCTTCTTGCATATATGTGAGAGCCAAAATATTTTCTAGGTGGTTGTAAAACGATGAACTTTAGAGAGAGAGTGTTGCCGGCTTTTAACACTACCCCTCAACACTGTCTCCTCTCATTGAGTAGTCATATCGACTTGGTAATTCGTTCATGTCTTGATCATCTTCATTTTTCCTTTTTGTGACTCTTGATCTTCTATCTTTCTCTATATTGTCGCTTTCTTCAATAATGTCTGCATTCGCATACTCGGGGTTCGGCCTTCGTTGTCTACTTGACCTTCTACTTCGTGGTGAAGATCCACTCTCCACTATCTCTGTCTTGTGCTCTATTTACTCTTGTTTGTCTTGGCCTGCAACTCTTTCTAAAATTTTAGAAGAATCAGGTTCTTGCTCACTTTCACCAAGTAAGGGTACATGTTTCAGTTCCTCCATAGCTTTAGAACCTGATTGTACATTGTCTTTTGGCTCCCCTGATTTATCCCTGATAATTTTAGAAGCCTACAATGTGACTAAGGTAACTACCAAGATGATTCTTCACCAAACACTACATTTCTAGAAACATAACAATAACAAGTGGTTGGGTCACAACATCTCCACCATTTTCTTTTCTCATTGTATCCCAAAAACAAAAATGCATCAGGCCCACTTGGATAGTGAGATGAAAAGAGATGAGTTAAGCTGGTTTGTGGATAGTAGTGAGATTATTAGTTGAAATTAGATGAGATGAGATGAGGTGAAATGTTTCTTCTCACCTCTGTATCCAAACCGGCCTATCTTCTTTTCAGATTTACTCTGAAGACTTTGTACCAAAGTCTTTTCAGGTACCAAAGACTTTGTAGTGACCTACTGTAGGCTAAAGCTCCATAGTTTTTGGTAAGGTGAAATCTTAACTTTGCTGTGATAGTCTGTTATTCATGTAGGCCGTTGTCCTCATGCATTCTGCCAAAAACCGCCAACCGCCATGCAAAGTGAAATGGGTAAGGAAACACTGGTCAAAGTGAAGCTATTGGCATCCTGATCATAAGAAACTGGAAAAGAAAATCAGAGGAAGCAACATATGGAGCTGTTGTCCACCCATACATATTTGGAAAAAGTTCCAAGTTTAATATATACATTGAATACTGCATCTGCAGGTATTACTGCATTAACATATTCATGAAATTCACAGTTCTTGATTTCCAGCAGTCTAGAATTGTCAGAAATTGGAGGAGTCCCTCAGCCTATCTAAGTTCTTTTCTTTCTTCCAAAAGTAAGAGCGACCACACTTGCAAACCACCATGCCCAGCAGCTTCTTCCTTCCCCTTTGTATATTAAGAATCCTGTGAAGAACATAAAATATATCAACACATAAGAAACCAATTGCTTACACTTGGGGGTGGGGCCCAGATGGGAGAGAGAGAGAGAGAGAGCATTAGTAAACAAGTGTAGCCACACCTCAGCGGAATCTCCATGTGGGACATCAAATTTCAATAACACGTTTACCCTCTTCAGTTTGAAATACTCCCTGCTAGAACATGGCAGTGAACTTTAAATTGCCAGTTACAGGTCCCTCAAGCTCTTGGTTATCGATAATTTTTCATCTGGATACATCAAACTGAATGACAAAATAGTTAGTCTACATAAGCATTTTATAATACTACTAATCATGCAACCCACCCGCCCCCCCCCTCCCGCTCTCATAACATAAGAAACCATGACTTGCTTGTTGATGTGTAAAGTTCTCAATTTACGTTACTATCTAAGCCAATTGATCAAATAACAGATACGAAATTGCTTTCACAACGTAGACATACCCTAATAATAGCCATCAAACAAATGGTATAATGTTAAATCCCAGTTAGATACAAACCATCAAATAAGACCAGTCCCAACTTGTAGAAGTTCATAGCGATTACATGTAATTCCCAATGCGCTTTGTGGGACAGATATATAGTCGTACAAGTCATAGGGAGTATACTTTAGTAAGATTGAACAGTGTTAGGTATCTTGTAAACAAAACAAGATACCATCAACATTAAATATCAGAGAAATAATAAATTCGAATAATTCTCAAAAGAAAACTAAGTGTTCAACTTTTTTTTGTATTTTTATTTACACCCTTCTACGTAAATAAAGTAGGACACTCACGGTGAAACATGCACAGCGACACATGATTATCAACAAGAGGCAGACAAAAATTGTTAATTCGAAAGTGCTACATACCATCACTTCATTCCATTTCATATAATATAGGCAACAGTGCCTTGTTATTCCAGCCAAACTCACAATAAATTTTAAGTAAGAGATGAATTACATTACTCAAAAATATTTATACTAGACTAAGATTACTATATTTCATAGATAATATTTGAGCAGAAACAATAAAGATCTTTTAGTTAAACTTTTTTTTTTATAGGTAAATTTCTTGATAGTCAAACTTGGCTCCTTTTTTAAAGATCTTTTACTATTTTTCATAAATTTATTGTAATATGTTCTTTAAGTTTATGGATCAGGTCTCTTTTTTGTGAAAAAGTTTTTTTTTTTTTCAAAAGCTAATGCTCAAGGTTTTAATGAACATCCTGGAGGATAGAAATGTTTACATAAAAGGTGAGACATGAAAGCTGTGTGACTATATTAACTTGTCATTTTCATGCATGACTTTTATCCATGTATTTTAGTGTTTTGGGCATTTGATTCGAGCAGATTAGCCTTAAAGTGCTGTATTCAACCCCATAAAATGGTTTGCACAGTAGCCATTTAAAGTTTCTTGCATGCTATTCAAAGAGATTTACAGAGTACAGGAGACCCCCATGATAACTTTAGCAGCCATCCATTTTGATTCTTTAAAGTTTTAAAGCATAAACTTAATGCAAAAATGGGACCTCCACGAAACTCAAAATGATCCAAAAGCATTCAATTCAATCCCCAAAAGAAGTCTTAGCTCATCCTTTGAAAAGATGAAAGCAATTACCAGTTGGATCTTAACCATCTGAAAAATTAGATCCAGTTTGATGAGTGAGCTTCCGAGTTTCTTCCAAACAATTTGAAGAAATTAGATAGAATGGTCAAATCATTGTGTGTTTCTCTCTCAACTAACCACTCCTCCTTAAGTTGAATATCAATGTCCCTGCATAAAAGAGCGATTCAGGTAATGAGATACTAATGATGATTTAGGAGGAAGCAAAGGGAACAAGGGGACCATAATTGAAGCATTTTCTATTGTAAAGCCTCCAGGAAACAAAATTTCTCACAAGAAAAAGGCGAGGGAAAGATATAAAAAACAAACCATGTTACCTCTTAAGGGCAAGAACCTCGTAATTCCTTCGCAGGTAATCAGCATACTTTGTAAGGGCTTCTTGTGCATACTGTTTACCCACAGTTCTCACTGCAGCAGCATTTAATAAATTTTCCAATGAACCATGCTTTTTTAAAAGCTTTAGGGCAGTCTTTCGACCAAATCCAGGAGCCATATGTTGGATCCCAGGAACTCCATCAACCTCATCACCCACAATGCATCCTAGCAGAAGCAGCTCTAGTTAGATGATAAAGAGAAGATAAAACACATTTTACCAGCAGTTTCAAATAATCGCAAGTGTGAACGGTCTTATTCGATTATGTGAGTGGTATATTCGATCTCTATTCTTATTAGGTGCAATTCAAATAGCGAAGACAGTTTAGAAAGAGGAACAAAAAGGTACGAATCTAATCTTCCTAATGTTTTTCCTTGTTTCTATAATACTTTACTTCAATACACACTAGAAGAATTCCAAACTCTAGGTTTTTGTATCATACCCGAGTGCCTACAATTTGGAGTTTTTGAAATTAGGGTTCCTATTTTCTGGTTTGTGTCATACTCGTACCTGAGTGCCCAAGTTTCCAGCATATTAGACTTTTAGGGTTTTTGCTATTTTTTGTCTTCTTGTAGTTGGGTGTATCCTTTATATACTTCATGTGTACTTGGATTAAGCCCCCTTGAGCTTTCAATAAAATCTTGCATAACATATCCATGTATACTTCTTTTGTACTTGGCCTTTGCCTATTTACTTGATCAATAAAATCTTATTTTACCTATCAAAAAATAAAAAAAAATTTGCATAACATAAAAATTAAAAAAAAAATCAAACTTTTTAATTCCAGCTGCTCTTGGACTGTTTTAAGGTGTTAATCAATGTATTACCTATCAATGTATTTGTCATATATATATATATATATATATATATATTATAAGTAACTGATTTGTCATATATTTGGAAAGTAAAAGTCTTTCTGAACATTGGTATAGAAGTAGGAAAACTGCCTAATATAGGAATCTGATTCATTCTCAAAATGTAGGACCATCAAAAATTTCTAAATCAAGGCTAACATGATCTACAACTAACTTAGGAAGTCACGGGTTGCCTCAATTGGAAACAGACAAAGGAGCTTCCTAGAAGCGCTACAAACCCAGTTTTTGTCAGCCTTAGGCTGTGTTTGGGTAGTGCACTACTATTCAATATTTTATCATTACTTTTTCACCACTTTTCACAGATCATTTGATATCATCTCACTACCCAAACGTAGCCTTAATGTAGCCCAAGAAAACCCAAACTGTTTCTATGAAAAGGACCCTAAATCCCATTACTTCAACTTAGCCATAATTCTCCCTTGATACTGCCCTTGTTCAGCTCCTAAAACTCAAAAAGCATTTCATAAAATAAATCCAATCTATTGGCCTCCCTTTGGTAATTTAGGTGAGTTTTCTCAAGTTTTCTCAATTCTTTTCATCAAAATTCAAGTTTAGATATCTTTTTTTTTATATATATATAAGTAAAAATATATTACTATCAATAGGAGTAACCAAGTACACTGGGTGTATACAAGAGAGAACACCTAGCCCATAATAGGGAGCCCCTAATGAACATCGCCCAAGAGGGAGAAATTAGAAACCTATCCAATATACACCAAGCCCTATTGGGACAAAACACGCCTCCCCAAAGCAAAGCAAGTCACTGTAACTACCCCAACTCCTTGTTTCCCACACAACGAATACTCCACCCAAATGATCCTACGAGGATGGAGGAAGGCTTTATGCCTTCCCTCTAGTCCTCCCTTGACTAGTACTACCTCGCTTTGTGTCGTTGATTGTCCAAATAAGACGCTTTAACTCCCTGCTCTTCTTAAATCTTGATTTTGTTTCAAGTGAGTGACCTGCCTCAATTGCAGTGAGTAGTGCTATAAATTGGTCGTCAAATCCTCCCCATGTAATCCCCACATACTGTTGTATCTCATTAACCTCGGCAGTACATCAAGTTCCTTCACCTCCGGCGACCCTTTCTGTGCAACTTTGACGGACCCTACATCCCCCTCTGACCTCGGCGTTACACCATTTTCCTTCAACTCCGACATGTGATCCATAGTTTCTTTGGAGAGAACACAAACCAAAGGTGTACCACCGACTATCGGCCTTTCCTGTGTCACCTGTGGCGAAGGGCATTCCATTACAGATGTCTCTATGCCGATACCCGATGTAGAACCCAATTTGAATGACCCGGTTTTCCTTGTGACCCGCCACACTCTCCTGGATCTAGTTCTAGCGACTGGGCCGAAACTGATTTTCTGTTTTCCTTTTATCTGATTTTAAAGGATTCAGCCTATCTTGGGCTTGTTTCTTACAACCATGTTGCCTCCACTGAAAGCAAGTCTATTTTCGTAGACAAGAAAGCGATCGCTGCCTTCAACTTGACAAGCTGGATTTCCATCTCCTTTAATGTATTGTGCATCTCTTTTTCAGCCATACTACCATACTTCTCTTTTTTAGAGGAATGGTACTCCTTCTGCTGGTTCTGAGCTTGTGTAATCTACACACCACTTTCACAGTTCCCCTTCTTGGCCCTGATATCAAACTGAGTCACTGAAGCATAACCCGTCTTCAGAGCTGCCACATATGATCGCCTCACCACCGTGGTTGTGCTTGGGTCTTTTTGTTTCAACTCCAAGTTGATGTTCTCATGACCAGATGTCCTCTTCTGGCTTTCCTTCCTTGACCCATCAACATGAATGGAGAAAAACATAGCAGTGGCTCTGCGTAATTCAACAGCAAACTTCTCCCAACCCAGACCTTCATACCCTTCAGGAATGACTACATCACTCCGCCGGCCTCCTCCACCATATTCGGTAACAGTTGGATACCTACCATGCACGTTGGAGCATCATTGAGCCATAAAGGCTCTATTTCCTTCGAGCAAATGTTTTGTGAATTCCGAATTATCTCCCCGCCTGTAACACTACTTCCACCATAGCCATCAGCCACCCTATACCACTACGACCCATAGCTACAAACCTCCAAACCCTCATGCTCGTCTCCACAATTTTTAACGAGGACCTCCATGCTTCTGGTAAAATCTCAAAAGCCTTCGATTCCACCCAAAAGCGCACCAACTGACCCATATTAATATCAAACCTTCGATTTCAGATGCAGGGGCTTCCCAAGCTTCATTCCTCTCGAATTTTTATGCAAAATATACGAGCACAAGCCTTTGGTGCAGATTTGTGGCAGATCTAAAGAACAGTGGAAAACAAGAGGAACACGGCTGAAGAAGAAGGATCTGCGTGGTTTATCGATAAAATGGAGCCCAACTGCAACTCGGTGGCCCAAGAGTGTCAGATCGGCGATTTCGGTGGCCCACAAAGTTTAGAAATCTAATGACCCTCTAATGTATTTCTATATCTATCTTGAATGGCTTCTGTCATAAAAATCAGTGCAGGATCCAATCTCTAATACTACAATTCTTAAAGAAATTAATACATAGCCACTGCATGGGAATAAATTCAAGGTTTCTTCACTTTTGAATGAAATATCCCTGAGTTCATTCTAGTAGTGAAAAAATTACTCTAACCCTATGTTTTTCCCACTAATTTGACATCTCAATGGCACATCTTTCAAGTCCAAAAGGGTTCCTAGGGTCTGCACTCCATTGTGCAACCTACAAACTGAATTTAATGCAAGTCTTTTGAAGCAATCACCTAGAACTCTAAAATTCATATCTTTTTCCACATCTACCCTAGTCGTCATTGTTTTTCATGCCAAAACTCGGGATCATAAGGCTAGATAGTGCAAGAAGCTGATAATCAAGGAAAAACACGTGGACACTTGATTTTCCCCAAGTAAATGGCTAAAAGGCCCCAGGTATGAACTTGATTAGGCTTGTTTGTGGTTCGTATATATTATCCTACGACAGATTGTAATTAGAAGAAATACTTTTTATCGTTTGTTTGAACTTCTAAAAATGCTGTCCATAGTCAGCCAAAGCTATATCCTTGCAAGATTTGGTTTGAAAAAGCTGTTTAAAGAAAATATTTATATGATACATGCATGATTCATTTAATTAAATGTGTAGGAGGTTCAATTTCACTTGTTAGTTTCATAAAATTGTGTCTCGGCCCCTGCAGCAAAGTAATAGCCCATAAAGGCTGCTGTAGGGCTTTCCTAGGAAATCACAAGTAGTCCTTAAGACCATGGCTTTAGCCCTTGATGAGTCACCTTTTCAATGAAACTTCTAGGAAGCTACAATGAACCATCCAAAAGAGAATCCTACTTATTCTTTAACAGCAAAATGTAAATCTACTCATAGGTGAGTCTTTCTCTTTACCATTGACCTCATTGTTGGGAGCATATAAAAGAAATGCTCTGTGAGATATTGCTGCATAACCATTGTCCAAATAATCATCTTGCAGATGTTCTCACAATTGACTGCTATCTCCATTACCGTCTCTAGACGATCCTTGGTGAACAGAAATAACAAATTTTCAAACAAAACCAGAGAACACCATAAGCAACACAAAATAGGTAAAGCCACACTAAACAAGAATATATAAGCAAAGAATACCCTCGAGGATGACATACATCAATCTGCCTAAAATGGAATGATCAATTGTACAAATTTGTTGGGAGAAAACATTTCAATGTCTATCAAAATAACTCCAAACAGAGAACTTCAGTAGATAATGGATAATATAATCTTCACATGAATTGCACCTCATACTTACTAAGGCTCAAATCACAGCGTGGCTCACAATCATACTGAGCAATGTAGTGCTTTATGGTGTAAAAGGACCATCGGTCTAACTCGTCTAAAGGCATAACAATTTGAACATCTTCTGAAATCAATTGCTTAAAGTCTTTATCAGGAGAAGCAATTACCACCCGATAGCCTTTTTGTAGAACTTGTCCAGCAAGTGTAGCTACAACATCATCTGCTTCATGGCCTTTAATTTTTATGACCTGCATGATTATGTTCATAACAGTAAAAATACAAACAACATATATCCATAAAATTGTGTACATGGGCCTTGCCTATACATTTGTTTCTAATAAAATTTCTTCTTATAAAAAAAACATATATCCATAAAAAATTTGATATCTGTCTTTTTCCTAAGAAAGAAATCTAACAATATATGAGATAATATTCAAGCTTTTCTGGTCCACTTAAACATGCAAATCCCACATTGGGAAAAGGAATAACTCACATAGGGTGCACAAGTCATAAAGGTAGTAATAGATGCTAAACCCCAAATTGAGTACTTACTAGGTGAAACCGGGCTTTATAAGTGATTTTAGGGTATGTTTGGATGTAAAATGCTGGGAAGTTTTTAATTAATAGTGAAAAAATTAAGAGATGAAAGTTCTATAGGTTTTTGTGTAAATGTGGGTCCCACCTTAAAAATCTATATAAATAATACTTATAAAAAAAATCTATATAAATAATAAATTTTATAATTTTTTATAATATTTATTATTTAAATTACTTATTAAAAAACTTTCTAAAAATTGGGGTCAGATCAAGAAGCCCTGATTTTTTATGTTCTTTTTTTTTAATTTTAAATTAATTTTTATTTGTATTAAAATAATATATCTTGATGAAAAGATGAAATAAATTGAAATGAGTAGTTTTGTATGTTTGGGAAGAAATTAAGAAATTTTTTTTTAATGTAGATGAAATTCTACTCTACTGCAGATGACTTTCACTTGCATCCAAACATAGGCTTAATACCTGACAAACTCAACCCATTCTCCCATCCAAAATAACAATGCTAGGCACTGTTACTGTTCACATCCCTCTTCATTCAGCCCTTAAACAGGTGACTGATTTTCACTTTCTTTGCTTTATCTTGATGCCAAAACTTAATCTTTTGGTTCGAAGAAGCTCATATTGTTGAAAATATAAAAAGTTGATATGTTGTATCAACTCCTTTACATTTTTGCTATGTGCTGCCTCTTTCTGTTCCTGTTTTTCCTCCTCCAAAAGTTCTGAAGGTACGTCCATCAGGGTCCAGCTCAGAAGCATCGCTCTTTAAGGCTTACTTCTATTCTAATGCCGTACCATCATGTTTTCCTAATACACATCCCATCAACGTATCGGTCACTGATATATATAATAACTCAACTCAAACCCCCTATAATATCTATCCTAGCTTCCAGCACCATATTGGACAATGGAGTGCAGACCCTATAATATGACGACTAGGGTGGACGTGTCGGTCACTGATATATCCTAGTCGTCACATCTACCCTATAATATCTATCCTCAGTTTTGTGACTATCTTGCTCCTTCTTTATATCTTTCTAACTTATGGTACTTCACGGGTACTGCAAGAAGGGGAAGATATCTGAAGCCAATAATATTTGCCATGAATGCTAGAATTTGCAGAAAGGAGTTGTGAGATTTGCTTGAATAGGAAGGAAAATGGGTCCTTCAAAATTAAGTGTAATCGAATCAAAGGCGTTTGAGGTGATAAGGGATGGTAGATATGTGCATCTTACTGAGAAGAGCTGGAGAGTTGAGAAAGGCATGAGCTTGGGGTTAGCCACGCCACTCTGGTTCACCAAGGCTTTGGAGGACTATCTGAAAGTTGGAAGAAAGGAGTTCTATATGTACATTGGGAAGGAGATAGGAGTTTCATTGTGCAGCGGTGTTCTAACTCCCGGAGCTATTGCATGGCACTGGTGGAGTATGGAGGTGGTGGTCGACAGAACTTCATTTTCATACCAGAGGATAGGGACAGCAAGGGATGGAGGAAGTTGGCGGAGGTAATGTGGGAGGTTGGAAGAGAAGGTGAACCTACTCGTCTGCCACCGCCAGTGACGATGGTGGTTTGAACCAACCTCATACTCGTTCGTACTAGGAAGTCCTCTAACAATCGCGGGTATCGGAGCAATCCCGTGACCATGTCAGGTTGGGTGCAAGGTTTGACACATCAGCCAACTTGAAAGGAGTTGTAGGTCCAAAAAGAGCAGGTAGTGCCGCCGGTTTAGTAGGTGTACAGAGACCTGATGGTGATGGCAGGTCTGCTGTCGGCCTGCAAGAGAAAATGGTGCATCATGCTCTGACGGATATGAAGAAACAAATGGGTGAATTGCAAGAAAAAATAGATTGGCTTATACGGTGCGTTGAGGAGAATAAAGGGGAGGAATTGGGCCTGGGCCTGGGCCTGGGCTGTGGATTGATTAAAGAAAACATAATGGGTAGACACAGGAAGGCAAATACCAATGGGCCACATCTTGTATACTTAAACAAAGGGAAGGCAAGAATAGGCTCGGGCCCAAGTGTTGGGCCTCAGCCCATGGGACAATTTAAGACCAAACAACAGGAGGGCCCTATTTGGAGGAGACAGAAGCCGAGTGACGCAGGCCCATCGTCTAGTGGGTTCCAGCCACTGTCGCCCGCGACAACTTGGGTGGTCTTGCCACATGTAGTGTAACCACTGGTGGTGGACGAGAGGGAGGATCCAACGGTGGAGGAGTCGACAGAGAGGATAATCTCGACACCAAACATGATTTTTCAACACCCCTCGCCATCGGCCATCAGTTTCCAGGCCTGGTGTCCACAGACAGGACCGATGGAAAGTTCTGTTGTAGGGGGTGGCGCTTCCAACAGCATACCTTCCAGTGGGTATGTTTGCAGCAGATATGTCGGTATTGTACACGGTAAACTCATCTCCCTTCACGGCAGTTGGTCGTGACCATGCAGCGAGTGAACAGAAGGGGCCGACGGGTAGCATAGAGGAAAAGGAACTGGAGCTTTCACTAGGTGGGGGTATATGGGGGCGTCAATGGGAATGCAAACCTTATGCGTGAACCTCCAGACCTTATGCATGAATCTTCTGAGTGGGAATGCAAGTCCTCTTTTGCTGAGGAGGCGACAGGGCTATTGTTGTCATCACCGTGGGCATCAAGGGAAGGGGCTAAGATGGACGGGGAGCCTATGCCGCTGCAGGCTTTACCTCTGTGCCAGCACATTGTTTCGGACTAGGTCATGGATAAGGTGAAAGAAATCCAGAGCTATGTGAGAATTGAATGTGATGGTTTTGAAGAACAATTTATGGCTTTGTTAACTGCCATTGAAGAAGGAAATATTCAGATCAAGAAATCGTCGAAAAAACAACGGGAGCTCAAGAGGTTGACTTGGTCTATTAATTATGAGGGCAATTCAAGTAGAGAAAGGTCCAAAGGGAGGGGTCGGCATTGTCTATAAGTATTATTTCTTGGAACATCCGAGGGCTGAATGATTTTAATAAACGCATGCGGATAAAAAATTTGCTCCGAGAGTGGAAGGCGAATATTATGTGTTTGCAGGAAACCAAGATGGAAAATCTTCCAAGGGACATTATTAGAAGTTTGTGGAGTTGTTCGTATGTTGACTAGGTCTTTCTTGCTTCAATTGGGGCGTCTGAGGGAGTACTAGTTATGTGGGATAGGAGAGTGGTGGACAAATGGAGGAGTATATCGGAGAATACACAGTGGCTTGTTCTTTTCAAAATGTGGAGGATCGTTTTAGATGGGTTTTTGTTGGAATATATGGGCCAACCGTGGACAGCAGTAGACAATTTCTATGGGAAGAGCTAGTTGGGTTGCATAGCTGGTGGGACATTCCTTGGCGTATAGGAGGGGACTTTAATGTTGTCAGATTCCCAAGTGAGAGATCGGGTGATAGCAGGTTGCGGCCAACAATGTTGAGTTTGTCGGATTGTATTTTTGAGTTGGGATTGGTGGACATTCCTCTTATGGGTGGCACATTTACATGGTCCAATAACCAAACGTGGTCTAGATTGGACAGATTTTTAGTCTCCCCGGAGTGGGAAATACATTACCCAAAAGTATGCCAAACAAGACTGCCACGCCTATGTTCTAACCATTTCTCTATTTTGTTGGATTGCGAGGGTATACAAGGAGGGAGGAGGTACTTTAAGTTCGAAAATATGTGGTTAAAAATATAATGCTTTGTGGAATGGGTAAGGCAATGGTAATCCTCCTATCAAATACAAGGTACCCCTAGTTTCATTCTTGCAGGTAAATTAAAAACTTTAAAAAAAAATTAAAACTTTGGAATGCGCAGTCGTTTGGAGACGTAAGCAACCGCAAGAAGTCACTATTGGAGGAGCTCCATCAACTAGAAAGGCTGCAAGAGGAGCGGGGCCTTTCATTGGAGGAATTTGCTGACGGACAGAACTAATTTCAGAGCTAGACAAGGTTACCCTATTGGAGGAGATCTTTTGGTGGGAGCGTTGTGGCTGAAAGAAGGAGACCGTAGCACGAAATTTTTTCATAGAATGGAAAATTCTCACAGGAGAACTAATGCCATTGAGATGATGAATATTGGCAGTGTTGTTTCCACGAATATCCCTAAGATCCAAGAACATGTCACTGGTTATTTTAAGCAATTGCTTACCAAGCCTATGGAGTGGAGGCCAAAGATTGACGGGCTAGCTTTTGAGTCCATTGAGCAGCAGAATGCTACTTGGCTAGAGAGGCCGTTTGAGGAGGCCGAGGTCCATGAAGTAGTGAGAAAGATGGTAAAAGACAAAAGTATCAGGTCCAGTTGGAGCTGGTTCCAATTGGCAACGTTCGTAATATCCGGATGTTGGCTAACGTCCTTGGTTGTAAGGTCTCCTCTCTCCCTATGAACTATCTTGGCCTTCCCTTAGGGGCCGCTTCTAGGGCTAAAACTATTTGGAATGCAGTAATTGAGAAGATAGAACGAAGATTGGCATGATGGAAGAGATTGTATCTCTCGAAGGGTGGAAAGATTACTCTAATCAAAAGTACTCTTTCTAATCTACCTACATACTCCGTATCATTGTTTCCAATTCCTGCAAGTGTGGCGACACATATTGAGAAAATGCAGCGTGATTTCTTTTGGAGTGGACATGGGGATGAATTCAAATTTCACCTGGTCAAGTGGGATAAGATATGCTCCCCAATCTCTTCTGGCGGTTTGGGAATTAAAAATATGAGTGTTTTCAACAGGACCTTACTTGGAAAATGGTTTTGGTGATTTAATACAGAACATGAAGCTTTATGGAAGTTGGTAATAGACTATAAATATGGAGGTTTTTTTTTTTTTTTTTTGGTGGGGGGGGGGGGGGGGGGGGGGGGTGCTCTAGAGAGGTAAGTGGGGTTTATGGCATGGGTATGTGGAAGCACATCAAACGAGGGTGGGACGTATTTGTCCGTCATACCAGAATCGTGATTGGAGATGGCACGATATATGGTGTGGAGAGATAGCGCTCTCAAACACTCATTCCCTACAATGTTCACACTTGCGCGTGAGAAAGAAGCTTTAGTGGCGGACCTAATGGAAATGGATGGTGATGTATTTCAGTGGAATGTGAACTTCATTAGGGCGGCCCAAGATTGGGAAGTCAACAATTTTGTGAACTTCTTCCAACTCTTATACTCCACAAGTCCGAGCACACAATGAGTTGATGCGTTGTGGAGGAAACCGGCCAGCAAAGGTATATTTTCAGTTCGTTCATTCTATAAGGCCCTCACACAAACGCTTATTAATCACTTCCCATGGAGAAGAATTTGGAAAAACAAGGCCCCTCCTCGGGCGGCATTCTTTGCATGGACAGCGTCTCTAGGAAAGATCTTGACAATGAATAATCTACGGAGAGGGGGGGGTGATAGTGGTGAATTGGTGCTGCATGTGTAAACAAAGTAGTGAGACAGTGGACCATCTTCTACTACACTGTGAGATTGCTAGAGCGTTATGGATCGATGCATTCGGAAGAGTAGAATTAGCCTGGGTTATGCTTGCAACAGTGGTCGAACTTCTAGCATGTTGGTCAAGTATGGCCGGTGTTCCACAAATCTCAGTTGTGTGGAAGATTATTCATATTTGTATTCTTTGGTGCATTTGGCAAGAGCACAATGACCGGGCCTTCGAAGACAGAGAGAGATCACTGGAGGAGATTAGATTATTGTTTGTTAGAACTCTGTTTCTCTAGGCCAATGCTGTAGATTTTAATGGCCTAGATTTTCATTATTTTCTTGCCTCCCTCCCTTCTTCCTAGATAGGTTTAACTCTGGTATACCCCTTGTGCACCTAGGCTAAACCTATTCTCATTAATATAATATAATCGTTTACCTATCAAAAAAATTAATCTCCCAAGAACCATTTTAAATTCCTTTATTTGCTGAGGGACTTCCAGCAAGGAAGAAACCAATTTTCTTTAAACCATCACACAACTGCCACCACCTTTTATAATCTATAGCATTTACCAAGGCTTCCTATGCCAAAAAGATTCAAGAACTAAAATGCAGTCAGAATCATTGTAAGATTTGAGTGCCATCTTTTGTCGTCTTTCTTGCACTTGTAAATGATCATCACTCCAATTACTAATTTCAAAAGATGGTTTCAAGTAGGAGTTTCACAAACTACAAATTTTCAAGTTTATGTAGCTATCTGCAAATGTGGTCTATCTAAAACCTGTACAGACAACAAAGACAGCAGTTGTTATCAATTAGAAATTGTTTAGAAGAACATTCCTTTTGAAGTTATTGAAGCATAATAGAATTGGCGAACATTCCTTACAAAAAGTTACTTCAGATATATTAGACTATCAAGCATATTCATAAAATTTACAAAGCATGAAAAAATAGTCATAAAGAAGATTCACCCACCGGAACATTGCATTTTCCAAGTACATCAGCGATGACTCCATGCGACCTTCCAACATGGCCCCTTGAAAATCTTTGTGAAGCTGGAAATTGTCTTACGAATTTCTTCCTGTGTGCTTTATATGAAGGCAATAGCTGTCTGCGATGCTCGCTGCCCCCTTCCCCATCAAGAACCTGAACCACATATTTTATCAAGTATAAACACAAATCAGCCTACATTCTTTTTCTATCTTTTGGGCCAGAATTCATCTTCATTTCTGAGAACAACCACAGTATCCTAACATCTAACTTTAGAGTGACAGACAAGATCAAGAATATTTTTTATAGGTATTTCTTAATGACAAGGTCAAGAACATAGAAGAGAAAGAATTCGAATTCTAAATCTTGTACATAATACAAACATAAAAATATTCCACAAATACATCAGGCAACAGTTATGTGCTGACAATCAGGATACCAGCTTCAATACCAACATATCTACTGTGAGATACACTCAACTGTCACGACCTACAAAAGAAAACAGGGAAACAAAACTTGACATTGACAATTCAGCAGCATCACTATTATCTAACACTTAGTGAGTGAATGCACTAGAACCCTATATACATATGCTAGCACATATTTGATTCCAATAAGTGACAGGCACTATAAAGCAAATCCATTGTCCTTGATAGGATAAGATAAGTTCTTTATAGCTCATCCTTATTTAATGAAACTGATAAACGCATCCTAATAAGGTGATATTCTTATTCTCTTTACTTGTAGCCTTATGTTCTTGGTCTCCTACATGATATAGATGAAGGAGGCCAACTTTTCACTTCAAAAACAAAAGGAATTACAGGTTTGCAAAAAGTGACACACAGGATGCAGTGGAAATAGTAAGGATCCTGAAATAATGAGAAACAGGTTCGAATCTTGAGCTCTATTTTAATCACAAGTATACAGTTAACTGTGATCATAATTGGAAGATCATTGAAGTAAAATTTGACATGATCTAAGACGTTACTTCCTTTTTCAGCGATTAAAATACAGTTAATATTGGCGCCACCTAGAGGCAGATGAACATTTGCAAAATAAGATTAATACCTTAGTTGTGCCATCAAAAAATTGAAGCTCGTAACTAAAATGTTCCAGCAGAAATGCATTCTGTCTATGTGCATATGGAGGTGTGCACGCTGCGAACATATGTACCACGGTCCGTACAAAGTATATGGAAATTGCCATCTGTATCTGTGTATGAGTGTGTGCACACTAGAGGAGATACAAATAATAACAGGCTTAGACATTAAAGAAAAGAGCTTACGGCAATGACAGGGTCGCTAAGGCTGACTTGAGAGAAGAAAAGAGAGACCCAACGACCAAAAGAACGTAAGCTAGGCGTGCTTCCCGCATAGCAGAGAGGATTAACGTCCAAGAAGAACACCCTCTTCTTGCCTGTCTTCTTCGCTTCGCTTTCGGGTACTAATTGCCCATCAGCTGCTTGATTAAACGACCCAGAAACGGAAGCAGGAGGAGTGATAGCACCATGCGTCGCTGCTTCCGTTTTCCTCGTTTTCGCAATTGTTGCTGCTGCTGTTTTGAATTTGAGAGTCCTATACGATAAATAAACTGGTGGTGGTGGGCTGGGAGGGAGAGGAAGATGGATGTGAACAGGGGTAAACATCGCAATCTGCACCATCTTCGAACGGCACGCCCACTTGATGTCTTTATAGTTTATGCAGCACCTCCTCAATTGGGAGCTGGAACCTCGTAGGGGTGGACACAGGCCTAGGATGGGAGGAACTCGGCCTAGCCCAGCCCGAGTTGCCGCAGCCTGCAGGCCCATCTTCTATATTCCAACAAATAGGAAATTTTTTAAAACAAAATTGTGGAATGTTTATTGGGTTAAATACTAAAAGAACAGTCATTGTAATTTTTCGGAGTTTAATATACCTTAATTTTGATTTTTTTTTTGTTTGATAACCGTGTGTGTTCGGGCCAGCTTGCGCGCACTTCGAATAATCTCATGGGACCTTGAAGTTAACGATTAGGTAAACCTCCAATGACCCTAAAGGGATTCGAATCGATAACTATTGAGGAACAAACCCAAGGCCGGACCAGATTTTGAACTTTTCTCTATATATTTTCAATTTTGATTAAATTAAGCCCATTCTATCGTTAATATTATGTTAAAATGTTACTATTCTAGGTGTTCGGGAACTAAGTTTTTTTTTTCTAAGTAAAAAGAAAAGGCAGGGGTGATCAGCGTAACAACACTCATTAGACATGACCATAGCAGGAGCCCATTCCCGCTGTGGAATGTTCGGTTTGAGCCATAAAATACCAGTTTGGAAAATGTATTAATTTAAAAAAAGTATTACAGCTACAAAGAGATTTATTAAAATAGATTCACAAATTAACGTAATTTTATGTGATCAGTTAAATCTACTCTAACACCAATGACAAAGTATCTCATGTCGTTGGTGTGATTGGATCGTGCTACTTGAAAAATGCTTAGGTTGCATCTAGGTGACAACCTAGGTATTATTGGCCCGACCAAAGCAATTAGGTTTTTTTCTATCTTTTTAATGATTTTTTTCTTTCTAATTTTTAATTTCTTATATGAATAAATGGCACTTGATAATTGATGCTGACTTGAAATTTCAACCAGTTATGAATTCAACATTTAGTTCCTCTCCCTTTAAGAATGTCAAGGGATCTAATCTTCATATCTTCATTTTACTTTGAACACTAAAATGGTTTAAATGATTTGTTCAATGTAAAAAATGAAAAAACAATAAGTATTCTCAAAATATGAATAACGCGATATTCTCATCTTATCACAAAAATGTATATAATTAAAATGTGTTATGTACACATTAATTTTTAAAGATATAATATTTTATGATAACATGACTGTCGCTTGTTAAGAGGATCATCTATGATCTATAGTTAAACACCCTAAAACTATATCTAATATTACTTTTCTTCAACTTGCCATATCATTTCATGTAATTCTTAAACCATAAGTGGGCACATGCCCTTTTTAGTATTTACATCGTACCATGCCTTAAGTCATCATAAACTAAAACTCTTCAATTTCTCAACAAATGATTAATTTCATACGTAAACATACTATTGGGGATTTTCCCCACTAAGCCCAAGAAGTCCATAAATGGAAGGAAGCAAGACCAAAAGCCCGGCCCAGAGTAACTAGTCCCTAACCCAGCCTACAGGAAAGCTCCTTTGTACAGAATGAGACTCGTCGATCTGAGGCCCCCTTAAGTAATGTTCAGTCCTCGAGTGTCCGCCCTGCACAGCAAGTATGATATATAGGGAACCCTTAATCTACTAACAAAAAGGGAATAAACGGACCATAAGGAAGATAGACTAAGAGAAGGAAGTCAGATAACCACGTAGCATTAATGACTCCACCACACAGACAACACTCCACATTAATGACGCCGTTGCAGAGTCATGCCGCACTTAAAACTCTGACACAAGGATCAATAACAGGGGACACAGATGTCATGGTAGTAGGCAGTATCTGCTCCTCAGGCTTGTAATATAAATAGCAGATCCCATGTATGAGAATATATCTCTAATTTCTAAACTGTCTTACTTATTGCTACCCTCCAAAAATATTTACTAATTTTGGCATCGGAGGTTACCCGACCCCTAGGCCACTCTCTCAAAGCCGCTGTCTTTTCTATATTATGTAGGACCTGTTTTTGAAGACCTGGATTGTCAGAACTTGACCTAAAAATATACAAAACACTACGTTAACACATACCCTACGGCCTACAACACATATACCTTCCATGGGTTCTAATAATGTAATTTAAACAAGTCATTTCATGTATAATAAACTATCCATTTAATTAAAATGTCATCACAATTAATAGTTCGAAATTTATGCATGCTAAAGTATTCATTCATTACATTGCACTTCTTTTAACTTGTTGTATCATTTCTTTTTATTTTCAAAGTAGAAAAATATTTTAGTCATAAATTTTTTTTATAAAAATAAATTTATAAATTAAGTTTAATATAATATGTCAAATTGTAAAAATTACTTTTATTTATTATAAAATGGATTTAATGTATCACATGAAATCACGTTAATTTATAAATTTAATTTTATAAAATCTCTTCATGACTGTAGTACTTAATTATAAGTGAGCATGTACCCGTTTTCACCTCATACCAGGCATCAAGTCATCATTAAAAAAAAAATCTCAATTAAAGAAATCGCTGCATACATAATAAACTATCCAATCTAAATAAAACTTATTCACAATTAAAAACTCATAATTCATGCATGACACAAAGTATTATTGTCAAATGTTGCTTTGTTTTGATGCGTTGACGGAAATAGTAGTGATAATTATTTTTAAATTTATCAAAATGATATTTTTAATTATAAAAAATAATATTTACAGTCATAAAATAACAGTCACATATTTTTAAAATAAATAAATAAATATGAAATTTACATAAAAAAAAAAATAATTTTTTAATAATAAATTATATTTATTTTAAAAAATAGACGTTATTTACACAAATCATGACCGAATATGACATTTTGCGGATTAACGAATATGACATAAATCCTTTGTTATAATTAGATAATTTAATATACTAATCTAAATCATGAAGTGCTGACCGAAAAAGGTTTGGTTCAACCAAACCGAACAAAACCAAACACATCGGCATAATAAACATAAACCGGTAACAGGTGGTTGAAAGATCCGCCCTCTTTCGATGCATTCGAGAAATCGAAACCCAACCCACGATAAGATCACTCGAACACTCTTTAGCTCTCCCCTGCATTTCTCTTCCTCTCTTCTCCTTTGCAAAACCGAAGAACACAGTATTGAGCGAGTACCCAAATGGCTCATCTTCTCAACACTTCATTCATCCCCTCCTCCTCGACCCTTCGCCGGGTGAGTCCCAGTCTCCAGGTTCCGGGTCACCAGCGAAGCAGAGTCCCGGCCCGGATTGATGCAAAGATCCGGGAGATCTTCATGCCGGCGCTGAGCTCAACCATGACTGAGGGGAAGATCGTTTCTTGGGTCAGGTCCGAGGGTGACAAGCTCTCCAAAGGGGAGAGCGTTGTCGTGGTGGAGTCCGACAAGGCCGACATGGACGTCGAGACCTTCTACGATGGTTACTTGGCTGCCATTATGGTGGAGGAAGGCGGCGTCGCCCCTGTGGGCTCCGCCATCGCCCTTCTTGCCGAGTCCGAGGCCGAGATCGCCGAGGCCAAGTCCAAAGCAGCGTCCAATTCGTCGTCTTCTTCTTCCTCTTCTTCGTCAGCAGCAACCGCTGTTGCGGAACCGGAGAAGGTTTCGGAGAATCCGGTTCCGACAGCGGCTGTCAAGGTGGCTCCTGTTGTGTCGATGCCGGTGGCATCCACGCACCCGGCGTCGGAGGGAGGTAAGAGGATCGTTGCGTCACCGTACGCAAAGAAGCTTGCAAAGGAGCTGAAGGTGGAGTTGGGGAGAGTGGTGGGGAGCGGGCCTATGGGGAGAATTGTTGCCAAGGATGTTGAAGCTGCTGCTGCCACTGCGGACGTGGCGTCTGTAGGTCCCGTGTCGGCTGAAGTGGGGAAGAGTGCGGCAGCGGCGATTGAGTTGGGTTCTGTGGTGCCTTTCACGACAATGCAGGCTGCGGTGAGTAGGAACATGGTTGAGAGTCTGTCCGTGCCAACTTTCAGAGTCGGGTACACCATTACAACGGATGCGCTTGATTCTCTCTATAAGAAGGTAATGCTTTCGGTCATGAAATGATGAATCTCGTAGTGTTTTCTGCATGGGTCTTAGGTGTTTATAAGACCAAGATGTATTTTTTAGGAATGATGAATCTTGGTTTGTTGTCTAATGCTCTTTACGCTTGTAAATAAACTACTAAAAGAATGCAATATCCTGCTTTAAACTGGTGACAGACATATTAATTTTTACTTTGGTTTGGATGCATAGAAAGTTAACTTTTTCTACCTATCAAAACAAATGTTAACTTTTTCTCTTTTATATTTCAGTCAGCTACTGCTCAAGAAATCTTAAATCTGATATTTGCACGAAGATAGTGTATAGATGTGGTGGGAAGTTAGTATGATGATCTCTTGTTTGTTTCATTTGAATTTGACCACTAAATTTGTATTTTTTTAAATCTTTGTAATTAGTATTTTCAGAGTTTGTCATTTAGCTACTGCTTGACACATATCGTCTTCATCTGTGAGAAGATGATGTCATTTGCTAGAAGTTTAGATTAGGAGGGTTGACATGAAAATATGATTGTATTTTCATTTACATTAGCCACCCCTTGAGACCGTGCTTGATAATCTCCTGAGTGCTTTCAATTTGCTCTGAGACAGTTAACTCCATCATTAATTTCAATGATACATGAGAAGTGCGCTATTGTGTAATTAGTTACTTTTTTACTGTTACCTTATCTCTAACGATTAATTAGTTGTGTAAATTATGTTCACTAGATCAAGTCTAAGGGAGTAACCATGACGGCATTGCTTGCAAAGGCAACGGCGCTTGCTTTGGTTCAACATCCTGTTGTCAATTCTAGTTGTAGGGATGGTAAAAGCTTTACGTATAACAGCAGCATCAACATTGCAGTTGCTGTAGCTATAGATGGTGGGCTAATTACGCCAGTGCTTCAGGATGCTGATAAGGTTCTTTTTAATCTACCTTTGGCTGTGATGAAGGTTTTTTCCTGGATATAAATAGTTATCTAATGATTCTAATGGTAAACGGTTTACGTTGATGTATTTCAGGTGGACATATATTCATTGTCAAGAAAGTGGAAGGAATTAGTTGATAAGGCCAGGGCCAAGCAGCTACAGCCTCATGAATACAATTCAGGTATGGTTTTACATGCTCTCATGCCTACTTATCCATACAAGATGTCTCTGTTTGAAGAAGTATTTATTTTTTCTTTCTAATTTTAAATTTTAAATCTTTATAATCATTAATATTCCATTGCATGGATGTGCTGCTTCTGAGTCATATGCATCATTTGATCTTCTCATATTAGAAGACCTCCACATGTAACCCCAAGGGGTTGGCCCAAGTGGTGAAGGCCTTGGTCTTGGGGTATCACTCCCTTCAAGGTCGAAGGTTCAACACCTCATGGTGCAAACAATCCTTTGGGGCCACACTCCCTGGTGAAAAGCCAGCGATTTAACCAGTTCCGTGTAGGGAAACTTCCGAGGGTGCGGTGCACGGAACTGGGGTTTACTCTGCAGGGGTGGGTCCAAAGGGGCCCTGCCTTGGAGAGGTTCCCCGACAAAAAAAAAAAAAAAAAAAAGACCTCCACATGTGCAAGGTTTTGGTCTGGTACAAGAAAATTTCAAAATATTATATTCAGGAGGATTTGGATGAAATCCAGACAAGATTTTTCTTTGATTCTTTACCTTTGATGAAATTGGAATAGTTCCTTTCATACTTGGACAACTACATTTGGAATAAATCATATTTTATAGAGACTAGAAAAAATAATTTGGACATGTCGGAGTGACAAACAAAATGTGTTAGTGAAGGATTAAGTATATGATGTTACGGAGGAAGGCGAAAGGCTTATGAAATTTTTATTTGTATGCTTCATGCAATGCTAAAATAGTGAATAAATTAACATTCTTGACATTGTTGTTTGGCTGAGAAGAGGCTTCAAGTTCTATTTTATAATTATAATTCTTGATGAAGGCCGGACTTTGAAAGTCTGGTAGTTCAAGATGAGTGCAATATAGAGCATTTAATTACTTGAGGATTACTTGTTTCCTGGAAATTTAAGTTTGACATATTACGGAAAAACAATTTTGTGCCTGGACACACGATTTGGGCATGGAAGAAAACACGGGAGAAGGGAAATGGGTTTTTTCTTCATATGTGGTCTGGGTTCAGGCATAGGTCCACGTGAACTGTCCATCTGAGTTCTGTCTGGACTTGGACAGTATCAAACAGCCCGGGTAATCCTGCCATTTTTGTTCATTAGGAATGATAAATTGGTCCATTGAAGTGTCCTTCCACATGGTGTTGTTTCTTCCTCATTTTGCTATTTTATGCTACTTCGCACTTTCTAAGTTGTGCTGGGTTTGCTTTACTTTGTTCCAATGGCTACCAACTAACTAAGTGCAAGGTGCAAATAACAAGTATTGCTTGCTGCCATAAGCACCGAGACAGGTCTTTAACGGTAGGCTGTATGATGAAGTGAAAGTTGCGGGTGTTTTTTCCTTTTGTTTTCATTGTGGGTGGGATGAGTTGGTTTTCCGGGGAGGGGGGGGGGGGGGGACTCACTACAACTGAAAGGGGTCACTAGAATCACTACAACTTGTGAGTAAGTGTTTAATCGTAGTGATCCTCACTTTTCCCTTTGAGTTGTATTTTCATCTCACTTTTCCACATTGCCCTTGGATATAGCCCGATTTTGATGGACTTCCTGATTACTATCTCCTCTGCTTTTGCATGATTTGGGTTCTCTGACTACTATCTTCACTGTGAGAATATATGCAAATGCAAGAGAGACAAGGGTGAATATACTTTTGTGTCTTCATTCTATTTTTCCAGACAGATAGGGGACACGTAAGGACAAACTACAATAGACTCCTCACTATGAAATCACATTATGGACAAGCACTTTCTAGGAAAACAAACTCACTCCAAGACTCCCCATTCAAGCTTGAACAGCTTGGAGCACAAGCAAAAAGACATAGAACCAGTCGGAATCGCCAATTGCCCCACCAACATCAAAGACTCCTCCAGAGACCATAGAAATTACCATTAAACTCCATACGGCCATTGGAGACCATGAAAATGACCAGTAAACACCACAAATATTGCTGGATGCCACATAAATCAATGAGAAAAGCAACAGAAGGAATAAAAAAACACCACAGAACACCAAACTACACTACCTCCATATTTTTATGTTCTAGACTTTTTCTGGGTACCAAGAGTAGTTTTTTTAAATCTTCATCAAGGCACTGCCTGTGTGATCTTAATGCTCACATAGGCAGTGATGGCAGTAAGTAGTCCTACCACAAATTATCTAAAAGCTTAACCAAGGAGACCCAAAAATGATAAGACAAGGAGGCTAAACAAGAATTTCAATTAGAATCTTGCTCCGATATCATGTTGGTTATGCAAGCGCAAGATGAATTAGGGGTCTGAATATCCTTACTTGGTTCCTTTGTTCAATTCTTCCTAATATATTACAGACACACGAGGACAAACTTAGAAACCTGATTATGGACTAGGATCTTCCAGCATGAGGACTAAGTGTCTGGCACCTTTGACCTTTCTTCCTCCTTTCTTCCTAACATAGATAAATTTGTTAAATCCTTGGATCGATGGGTCGTAGGACTCATAATGTTTATTGTTTATACCATTGATTGGATTTTTCACACCCCATTACCAAATTTCTAGGATCTTTTCTTTTTGCCACTATGAGGAAGGCAGCACAGACTGTTTGGGGATCTTGAGATGTTGAGATGTTGATATGTAGGCAATAAAGCAGTTTTGCCAGCTTGCAGTGATTACTTTGAGTTGTTACTTTTACTTTGACAGTCTATGCTGCAACTTGGGTCACTAATTTGCAACTTGCAATACTGATACTGATTAGCACCTTGCTAACTTGAGATTTGTTTCTTAATAAAATGCTATGTAGGATTCATGATACGGTGAGGTTATTCTGTAATTTGTTTCAATTTATCTCCTATATTTTTAAGGAAACGTTGGTTTCTCGCTCCCCGATCAAACAGGTTAACCCATACTTGCTATTTTCTGACGCTTTCCTATTGTGTTCATTTTCTATTTATGCAGGTACTTTCACTCTTTCTAACCTCGGGATGTTTGGAGTTGATCGGTTTGATGCCATTCTACCTCCCGGAACGGTATTTTTTTTTTTTTTAACTATGCTTAGGACTCTCTGTGAGAGAGTGACGATTAATGTGGATTAGTTGTGTCAATTGAATAAATCCCAAATGCTTATTTCTTTTCTTTCCTAGATTCCCTAAATAATCATTACTGCACTCTGGATTTAATTGCTGCAGGGAGCAATCATGGCTGTTGGAGCATCTCAGCCCACGGTTGTTGCTAGCAAGGATGGTAGGATTGGCATGAAGAACCAGATGCAGGTAACAAACTGAAATTCACATTTGTCAATTACCAGTGCTGGAATGTCTGCAAATTCTTATGCTGGCACCATGCAAAATATACAGGTAAATGTTACAGCTGATCATCGTGTAATCTATGGTGCTGATTTGGCTTCATTCTTACAAACCTTGGCAAAGATTATTGAGGACCCGAAAGATCTTACGTTCTAGTTTCATGTTCATTGTCAAATGTCCTTCCTGGTGTCCGAGGTATTTTCCTCCTAATATGCAGCAAAGGGCTTGAGGTTGGATAGGCTAATAGGAGGATTTAGAAGCTATTTCCCCTGTTCTAAAACAGGAACAGAATTTTGAGGAGCAAAATTCATTTGAGTTCTAGGTTCTTCAATTCAACTAATCTGAACTTTTCAGACAATTTGGATTTTTTAACTTTGATATCATAAATGCTGGTGGTTCATTGTTTTCATATCAAAATATTCTACTGGTCATTGTTGTCTTGTGCAACTAGTTTGCTGAAGCATGTATCTCTTTTGAGTGTAATGCTCCTGGAGTTGAATGGATAGATTGCAGAAATTCTGCTTAAGAGAGAGGATGTCAATTTGTTCTTTCAATTTTGCTATATTTGCTATCCCAGGCTAGAAATGGTGTTGTTATTCCTGGAAACCTGGCGGATTATTTTCTTCTGAAAAATATTTCATTTCTGTTATGAAATTCCACTTTGCCAAACCTGATCATTGGAAAGTAACCATGTCATTCTAAGAAACGGACATGAAGTTCTAATATAAAGTCAGTTCTAGTACATAGTTTGGCTTTTTTAACTGAGGGTGTAAGCTGAGGAGGCAACGGATGAGAGGTTGTTCTATGATTTGGGCACAAAAGGGTGTGAGATTGAGTTATAAAAGTTGAAAGTTGAATAAAATATTATAAGAATATATTTTTTTAATATTATTTTTATTTTAAAATTTAAAAAAGTTGAATTGTTTATTTTATTTTATATGAAAATTTGATAAAGTTATAATGATTAGATAAAATGAGTTGAGATAATTTGTGAAAACTAACGAGTGGGTTGTGGTCTGAAGCTGGCAGCTGCTGCAGGGAGACGTGTACTGCAGCATTTTGAAAAAGAAGCACCCACTGTGGATTTGCAATGCAGAAATGTAGCCTCTTCTTTTTTTTTTTGTTTTCTTCATGGCGGGGGGTCAAGGGTTCTGGAATATTCACGAACTCAAGCGCAACTTCTGATATTTTTATTTTTATTGATATTAATTACGACGATATTGCCGGGAAATTAAGGCCCAAAAAGACCTAGCTAGCTAGTGTGCCAAAATCTTGTGCTTCTAATTTCTTCTTCAATTTTTCTCCATCAGAAAAATTAATGAAAAATAATCAACCAGCCGGAGCAAGCAGTGATATTCGATATATGTATATATATAAATATATTTCTGCCTGCCTATACTTAAAGCATCTATAATTATACTGTTCATTACAGTTTATCAACAGTAATGAACAGTAATTTTTTTTTTTGGCATATCCTATTATTATTCATTAAAAAGTTTTTTTTTTTTTTTTTAATGCCAATGTGCGATGTAATATCGTAATCGTGCGTAGGGAATGAGAGAGAGAAAGAAAGAAAAAGTGGAAAAAAATGTTGATTTTTGAGTTTTAAATGAACAATAAAGAAGCTGTTTTTTTTTTCTTCGCATGTTTTTTTCGCATATCTTATTACTGTTTATTATATTATACACTAAAAATCAACTTTAATTTATAAAATACTAATTTTTTATCATTAAATAAATGATGAAATTTTACTATACATTTTTAAGAGAAAAAAACTATCTAATTTTACTGTAGAAGCATTTCTCTTTTATGTTTATAAAATTATATTGATTTTTGTATTTGGATAATGCTTATGTAATGATTTGATGAAAATATCGAAAATTTGAAATTAAAAAAATGTTATGTTTGAGTGATATATGAAAATGAAATTATAAAAAATTTTATGTCTCATCTCTATGTCCAAACGTCTCATTATTACGTGATATATTATAAAAGTAATGTTATGTACAGTCTCCAAATGATGATTGTATTAAAAGTCTAGTTAATTTTATTTATAAATTTTTTTAAAATTATAATAATATCCTTATTAAAATGATTTTTTTTCTATTTAATAAAAGACTTATACATACAATCTCCAAATAAAAATTATAAATAGAATTTCTCTATATTATGTACTTTCCTTTTGGATCGAAAATTTGGAAATAGTCAATGGAGTAAAGAACGAGTAGTCTACCAAAGTAACATGGACCCATTGAAATAAATCCCTCAGCCCAAACAAAACCCTTTTCATGCCTGAAAAATTGGTTGGCACAATTGAATCTAGTCAAGTTACCCTTTGCAAGGAATTGACTTTGTCCGTTTGATCAGGGGTTCGCCAGGCCCATAATTAATAGCATTTGCTCTATGCCATGCCACCCAAGACAACTTTGGTGTACAGCTGGACCCACCCTTGATGATTGTTATCTAGTTTTCTTTAATAATTCTTTTCGGTTCTTTTTATCTTATTTAATTATTATAAATTTTTTAAAATCTTATAAAAAAAAATTTAATTTTTTTTAATTTTTAAATAAAAATTATATTAAAAATATATATTTTAATAAAATTTTATTTTATTTTTAATTTTATTCTCAACTCATCTTATTTTATTTTAGAGTAATTATATATATAACCGTAAAATACGTAAACGCCGCGCAATCACTTTGAAAAATAGTAGGGTTCACTATTTAAAAATTAATTTTTTTTATGTAGGTCCTATATTTTATTTATTTTTTTCAAAACGATTACGTGACGGTTGTACAATTCACTTCACAATTACAAATATCTTTTCTCTTTATTTTATATGTGAAAACAAACTAGAGGGGTTAGAGTGTTGAAGGGATATTACAATCCCTTTCATCCCCATATTTGACAATGATACTGTGGAAAAATGTTAGCAAAAGGGAAAAGGGTCTCTTTCTCGGTTTCTCCTATCAATCCGGCGGTAGATGAGATGTCGTCTTCTTCTTCTTCATCTTCCCTTTCATGGGTTTTGGCTGTTTCTACACATTTCAATATTTCAGTATCCACCCACTTCTTGCCATATCACCAATATCAAAATTGACTTATCATAATAAGCAACCAATTCAAGTCAGTTGCTTCTTTCTTTCACATTTTTAACCAGAAACAAATAAAAAATAATAAAAAAATATTTATTATGCATCAGCTACTATTCACTCCCACACCCCACACTTATATATAACTTTTTCATAAGGTGTGGGGTGGTTTTCATAGGATATGAAAGCGTTTTTCATAAGCAGTGTGATGGTGAATAGTGACTGATGAGAATAATTTTTTTTTTTTTTTAAAAAGGTAGCTACATCTAGACTGATCAGTCATTTTCCAAATCAAAGTTTGAGGAAGAAAAAAAAAAAAACTTTGCGTAACATTTAGAAATAATTTCATGGCTAATAACTTAATAACTTAATGTTTCATCATCCACATGCATGGAATTTTGCAGCCCTTCTACCATGCTGGATTGAACTCATCTTTCTTAGTATTGAAGATATCTTTTCTTTTTGAGATGTCAATCTGGAAGTAGGTGGTAAATGATATTTATCATCATTATTATTCTAGACATTTGTTCTGGTCAACACATTTAAGAAGAGAATAACCAAGATGTTTACACATACTGATACATCTTATTATTAATTTCATTTTTCAATATTAGAGTATTGATATAATTATAAGACTTTTAATCATATACGCTTACGTAATATAATTTGATTTGAAATATAAATTTTAAAATTTGAATCTTACAAATTAAATCTGATTATTTAAGTGATGTAGATGGTGCGATCTGCACATCGACTTGAAAATAGAATAATTTATATATATATATATGGAAAATGTTAGTAAAGTCCCTCAAACTTACCGCTTGCTCAATCTTACCGCTCATGCATTTTAATTTTTTTAATTTTCAATTTTTTATTTAATGGTTAAAGAAGTAATTATTAGTAAAATTATATATTTTTTTTCTTAATGATTAAGAATATTAAAAAAATACTTGAAAAAAAATCAAAAGAAAAAGAACAATAAATTTATAATTAGTGATATGCCCAACGGTAAACGCTAGACGGCTTGCTAGCACCATCGTGTGTGTATATGTATGTATATATATATATATATATATATATATATATATACACATTATTGGGTGAGGAAAATATGTGATTATTTTTTTATTTGAAAATAAAATTATCATTTTATTAGATTTATGGGCTAGTTGGGAGAGGGGCCAAATCTGCCTTGAAAATATGAATATAGTGGCCCCCTCCAACCTATATTTTTCTTCAAATAAATTGACAATAAAATTCGAATGGTAACTTGTGGAAGCAGTTGACCTAAAACTTCCGAAACAACAACAACCAGGCCTCCAACTCCCAAGACCCTATTATTCATTATTCCCATCTCTCCTCTAACATTGATACAAAGAGCTGATTAATCAAGCCATGGCCACAGAAGATTTCAGCTTCCCCATAATCGTAGACAACTTCCCATGTAGCATTGATTCTCCACCTTTGTGGCATCTCTCTCCTGCAGCCTCTGCAAATTCCTGCCATGAAGAAAACAATGAAAAAGAAGAAGAAGAAGAAGAGGAAGAGGAAGAGGAAGAGGAAGATTGTTTTGCTCCAAAACCAATACAGAATACTCAAAGAAGAAGCTTTTCATACGTAAAGGGTGGCGGAAAATTGATGAATGATGAGAAGGAAGATGATGATGATGAAGAGGAAAAGATGGACATGTTGTGGGAAGATTTCAATGAAGAGCTCATGTGTAGAATTACTTCATGTAGTTCAAGATCTAATGCATATGCGTCTTCTTCGAGAGATAATATGGTGGAATTGGGATGTGTTAAGGCAATGGCAGCAACGCCCAAAAATCCAGGCACTGCGCTTTCGACCAGGAAGCCAGGCATGTTGGTGATGATGAAGGTCTTGAAGAAGCTTTTCTTGCTCCAAAATTCTCATCGGAAGCTCAAAAGAAGAGGGCCACATAGTCATCAATGACTCGAAAATTAGCTACACTTTTGAAGAATTCTTCTTTTGTTTTTGATATTTCGTAAATATTTGGATTAGTGATTTGTAAGTAATCATTTTTATTTTTCTTGAATATAAAAAGGTAAAAGCAACGTTAGTTTTGGGTGTCTTTTGGTTAAACTTGCAGCTTGGGATGCCATCTAGGCCTGGGATCTTGGCCCAGTTGAAATAGTGACTCATTTGGGAATACCTTCTGAACTGGTGTTAGATGGAGGGGCGCCCACGTGGGGCTGACCCCCTCCTCTCCAGCATTGTATTTAAGCCGTGCGTTACTTTGTCATTTAAATAGCAGATTGAAGGCTGGCCGTGTGGGGTGGGCTATATATAGCCCTCTTCAGTTGATTTTTTGGATCCATCTAAAACATAAAGTTCTCTTGATTTGTTGAGTGTTACTTTAATTTATACTATGTAGTACACTTCGCCATTAAGAGGAGACGCTTGAGATTTGCTACACTGGATAAACTTATGGTGCAACTTAATAAGCTATACTTGAGGTATTTTCCGCTGTACTTTCTTACAATTGGGTTTGTGAGTGAGATAAGCAATAAGCTGAAATCAAGTAGTGTATTGGGTTTTGGCTATTTATTATTGGAGCTAGTTATTAGAAGTTTGGTTTAGGTCTTTTGAGCTTACAAACAAAACAACGACTCGGTGGTACAAATAACATTGGCAATGACGATAATATATTGGGAGACTTTATCGGATTTGTTGAGTTTTTCAAGAAAGGAAAGACCATTTTGGAGTCAATCAGGATTGTAGGGTGTAGGAATGGGCAACTAGACTCTTCCTCCAGCTTGTCCGTGCATCTCACTCGGCCCACATGAAAACAATCCCCTCGATTTATCGAGCAGGATGGGACGGGGTGTGGTGAGGGGTAGGATATCCACCTGCCTACCCTCTCCACCTATAAATTAAAGAAAAAAAATCATAATTTGTAACCAAACTCTACTTCTCTTCGAGTCCCCGCCATATCTCAGCTCTCTTCGTTTTTTTTTTCTTCTTCTCCTAGTCTTTCCTTTCCTCTCTTCTTCTTCTTCTTCATCTCATTTTCTTCTTATTCTTCTACTGTCTTCTTCACACTTATGTTGCGCACATTTTGCAGATTATGGGATGAATTTTGTTCTTGAAATACATGCTTCCCTAAACTCCACTGCTCAGTGCCCACCATGTGCTAATCACCCCTACTTCTCTTGTTGTCTACTTCAAAACAATCTCATCCCTGCAATTTTTGTATTGTGCATGAGCCATACCTCCAGTGTCAACACGTGTGGTTGCCACTCTCCGCCATGCACCACCAAATGTAGGGCTGTACAGAAATAGATATAATCAGCTGTCGTCGACGTGAATCAGCCACTGGAGTCTGGAATAGGCCGAAATTGGCAAAGAATCGATCGGCCAAAGGTAGGAAATTAATGAAACCGACGTCGGCCAGTTCGGTCCCAGTTTGAACTAGGTTCAAACCATCGAACTAGCCGATAATATATATTTATATATATATATATATATATCTTAGGTAAAATGACGTCGTTTTACTCGTACCGTTTAGAAAAAAAAATTAAACTGAAATAATGTTGTTTGGTTTAATACACTGAATGTCGTCGTTTGGATTAAGAATACCCCCTCCCCTCCTTCTTCTCCTCTCGATGCTCATTTCTCTCTCTCTCTCTCTCTCTCTTCACAACCTCTATTCTCTCGGTACTCTCTCTCATCTCACCATCGACAAGACACCGATGAACCGATCGGAATCACGCCGAAATAGAGCATGCAGTTTTTCTCCCCCTTAACCGATCGGTTTGACCGGTTTTAAACTTGTATGAAACTAGTTGATTCAATTTCAATTCAGTTTTGGACCAAAACTGAACCCTATTTGTAGGTTTTCACCCCTAACTAAACGTGTGGCTATCACTCACATCCCTAAATTCCACTACCCACCATGTGTTCCTACTTCCCTCGCCGTCTATTTCGAAACCATCTCATCCCTGCAATTTTTGTGTAGTGCGTGAGCCACAACCCCGACGTCAACACGTGTGACTATCACTCACTGCCATCTTCTCTCTCAGAAATTAACCCCTACTCTCTCTAGCCACCCTTTCATCCATTTAACAACATATCCAACAATACAAAAAAACCCTAGCCGAAAGCTCTCTCTCCCTTTTCTCTCCAAAGACTCGCCCTCAGCAAAAACCCAACCCAGGGGGAGTGGAGCTTCAGCTTCTCCCTCTCTCCTCCCATCTGGTTAGACTAGAGACTGTGTAATCCTTTATTTTCCAATTTTTTTGTTTGTTTTTCCGTCTAAAGTATGGCAAATCGCCGATCTGCTGTTTTTCGAAGCCCAGTGTCCACCACGTGCCCCTCCGCAAGATTCCCAAGCTGTCAATCGTTCAGATGATCGAAGGCTTTCGTTGACTAGAGCGGCGTGTGAGCCACATGTGCCACTGTACCAGGAAGTTTCTATTGTCGCCACACGTAACGTTTTTAGGACCAGGGACCTCGGTTTCTTTAGACTCGACTGGCCGCCACACTTCTAGCGTGGCGCGTGTCCTTTACGCGCCACCACAGTATATTTGTTTCTTATATTTTGCTTTCCTTCAAGCTGAAAATTCGGATCTACAAGTATAATCCATCATTTTCACATTTATCTTTCTGTTTGTTGCTATTTCCTTTTATTTAGGTAAAAATAAAAAATAAATAGTCTCTTGGACATTTTGTCTATAGAGCAAAAGTCCTCTCCTCCTCTGGAGGTGAGGTTTGAAATCTCTGTTTTAGGTATAGTGTGGTCTCTTAGACGGTTTGTCTGTAGAGAGTATTAAAAATTAAGACCATATCAGTTACAAAAGAATTTGTGTATTGGTGGAGCCCCAACTGTAAGTAGTTGGCTTGTAATTTGAGATTTTTCCTAGATGTATCAGGTTAAAACTGTAACTTCGATTTTAGGAATGAATGAAGTCGATTTCCAAAAAAAAAAAAAAAACATATCCAAGGCTTTTTATTTATTTCCTCGGGTTTTTATTTTATTTTATTTTTTTATAGGTGCTTGGGAGCTTGATGTACAACAATCTTTGAGATGTCTAACTCCTCGATCACTTTTTAAGAACTCGTTAGTGCCCCTCTTGCCTAATAGTAGCTTTAAGCCCCTTGTTAACCTTATCTAGGAAAAGAGTTTTGTTACTCATTATTCTATGCATCACTTTTTTTTATTATTTTTTTAATTTTATTCCTATTAAATTAATTGAGTTATTGTACTAATCATCCCATCACCACATACTTACTAAAGAAAAAAAAATAAAAAGATAAAAAAAATTATATGCACTGTTTAATATAAGAGCATTGGCAATGGCCAAATCTAAAATTTGGCTAGAATCTCAACTTTTAGTAATAGTATCAACTTTTGACTAGATGAGTCTACATTAAACTAACCATCTTAAAGTCAAAATAATAATATAATATTATATATTTTAATAATATTTGACAAATTTTTTTTTTTTATATTTTGCAAATACACTTCATATATTTTAATAATATTTGACAAAAAAATTTTATACAATACATATCAGCACAAGACAAAACTGAAGGTTTTTTCCCCCAAATTGAAGTTTTATCACAACAATCCCAGCTGATTGTGTAGTAAGACAATGTCAACATATGCCTTAGCCAACAATCTCTTTACTTCCATTGATAACCACCTATTGTAGGAGTATTATACTCAGATATTGTAAATTACATCACAAACTGATCCAGACAAGGCATCAAGAAGGATATCTAAACACTTGAAACATTGAAACATGGATTAACAGCTTTAAAAGAGATTATTATCTAAAATCATAAGCAAGTACCAAAATAGCATTGGTTTTTTTCTTCAATTGGAACTTGATTAGTTGATCTTAGAAGCAAAAGCAATTTTTCTCAATAATAAAAGATCAAAACTTAACCGCTCAACGTCCTCTAGCAACATAAGCAACAAATGTTGCAGCAAAAATTGTAGTTGCAGAAGAAACCAGAGTCCAGAAACTCTTCTGCAGCTCTGCTTATGTGCTTCGGCTATGGAGTTCTGTAAAAACCCAAGCTGTTTCTTCATATCTTCCACCATCTTCTCCTTGCTTTTGAAAAAGCAGTCTTGATGGCATCTAACTCCCTCACATATGGTTGAATTTCATCCTCTCTTTATAGTATATTAGCTAAAAGAAAAGAAAAAAAATTCTTTTAGATAAAGTTCGGATATTCTATATTTAATTTGTGATTTAAATGGTCAATTACTTCAAGCTCGGTGATTATTCTCCTCGATAAACATGAGCAAAAAACAGAGAAGTGAAGCAGAATATCCACCTTAATTTGAGACCGATTTGCGAGGTCGATCTTGTTCATCACCATGATCCTCCTTGACGAAGATGTGTAGTCTCTCAATTGCTCATATTCTGATGATAATGGAATCTAGAGGCAACAACAGTAAACATCCAGTGCCCAACAAACTGGAGAAATGAAAATAAGTTGTTCAATATTCTATAGTGTAAACCAAGCCACTTCGATTTCAAGGTAATAAGAGTACTCTCCAAACCAATTAAAAAACTCGCTTTTGAATAAGCCAAGTAAACAATTTTCACTCTAAAGCATGCAAGTTACTTGATCTAAGCTAGCCCGAATCCAGATTTGAATCCACTACTCATTTGAACATTCATCCGAAACTCAAACACATATATGAATAACAACGAAAAAAATTTCCCCACAAAGAAAAAGGAAACATGCATGGAATGCCTGATCACCAAAAAAATAAATTCTACTCCCACTATGAATTTTGGTTACCTTTATGGGGACATCAATAATCACACTCTTCTTGCACGCCTGATCACCAAACCAAAGGTTATAGGCCATCTTTTGGAAAAGTAGAAAAAGACGATATCAAGCATGATTTAAGACCGATTATTTAAGACCCCATCACAACCAAACACGATGCAGACCAGATCAAGCCAAAACCAAAACTAAACAATAAAATTACAAATTGAAAAAAACAAGAGAAAGGAGAGTTGATTACCTTCTGTGAAGCACAATAGAACCCTAATAGAGGCTTGACCAGTTGATTAAAATCGATTTTCTCTTGTAAATCGACGGCTCCGTCTCCTAGTACCAAATTCCCAACTTCGACAGCCCTGGGGTAACGAAAACAGTAAGAGAACTAGAAAAAAATGGAAAAAATGGAGAGAAGGGGAGAGAGGGAGTGTCGGGCCAAAGAGACAACCGATGAGAAACAGAAGGGAAGAGAGAAACGTGGAGAAAAAAATGAAGGGGGTGTTCGACGAGGGAGAAAGGGAGAGAAAGTGAAGGTTTTTGGGGAGAACGGATTCACGAGAGAAATATAATGTTTCAGTTGAGGAGATGTGATTTTAGAATAAATAATGATTTGACGATGAATAGTACCTCGCTATGTATGGAGAAAGTTAAAATTCTTCTTCTCACACTACTGTAAGAAGAAACCCCAGCACACTTAACATGCTGGGGTAAAAAAAAAAAAAAAAAAAAAAATTTTACATGGGGATGGTGCGGCTTCCGGCTGTTCCCCAGAAATACTCATGGAGAAAATGATGGACTTACTGTAGCTGAAAGCTTGAACTATTATGTTTTAACGAGTCCAATGGAATGGGTTTAAAGACCACGAAGTTCATAATTTGGCTTTTTAGGAGTTTTAGCGAGGCTGATGCGGATGCTCTAAGAATGATGAGTAAAAGTTTTCATTTAAGAATGCAAAGGAAGGAGACTGAAGATCATTAATGACCATCTTGACGCAGTCAAAATCAATGCACACATTCTTGTTGCGAGATTGCAAATGAATGTTTTTATACAATGCAAAAATAGTAATATTAGGGCTTGTTTAGATTCAGAAAGTGTTTCATCTCATTTTATCTCATTATTATAATTTTTCTAAATTTTTGCACAAAATATAATAAACAAATCAATTTTTTCAAATCCAAATTCAACTTTTTCAAATCCCAAAACAATAATAATATTAAAAAATAATATTCTAACAATATTTTTTTTTCAATTTTCATATTTTATCTAAAACCATATCATATTATCTCTGAATCCAAATCAGCCCTAGAAGTACTTAAAAATGGTTTTTACGGATATAGAGTGTGCAAGTATCGTGTAAATCATTTGAAAATGAGACCCATATAAAAAAATTTACTTTTTCACAATAGATTCTAATTTTTTCAAAGTGACTGTGTAAGATTTGTATACCCTAAGCATATATCTAACATTAGTCCATATAAACAATCATTTTCATGGTTACCAATTACTTGAACTTATTTTGATCTAAACTCATTTATATTAAATTCAAAATCGCTTATTTTGTATCGTGTATATGTTGGGTTATGAGTCATGTCATAATTGTTAACCTTAATTAGTATACTAGACTAATTATTCATTACCATTTTTTTATGGGAAATATACTTCATTCATTCATGAAAGCGAAGTTACAGCTGTGATCTGATACATACAGGAAAAATATCAGATTACAAGCTAACTACTCACTGTTGGGGCTCCACCAGTACACAAATTCCTTTGTGACTGGTATGATCTTAACTTCTATAATTCTCAATAGACAAACCGTCTGAGAGATCACACTCTGTTTAAAGTAGAGGTTTCAAACCCCACATCCAGAGGAGCAAATGACTTTCATCTATGGACAAAATGTCCAAGAAACTATTTCTTTTTTATTATTACCTAAACAAAAGGATATAACAATAAGTATAAAGATAGATGCGAAAATGACGGATTACAATTGTAGATTCCAATTTTCAGCTTGAAGGAAAGTAAAATACAAGAAACAAAGAGATTGTGGTGGCGCGTCGCCACGCTAGGAGTGTGGCGGCCAGTCGAGTCTGAAGAAACCGAGGTCCCTGGTCCTAGAAATGCTGTGCATGGCGGTATTAGCAGCTTCCTGGTGCAGTGACGCATGGATCTCACGCGCTGTTATGACTCGCGCGTGTGACTCACGCATCGCTCCGTTCGACGAAAACCTTTGACCGTTTGAAAGATCAGCAGCCTGGGTCTTGCAGAGGGGCGTGTGGTGGACGTTGGGTTTCGAAAAATAACAGATCAGCGATTTGCCATATTTTGAACGGAAAAACAAATAAAAAATTAGAAAATAAAAGGTTACACAATCTCTAATCTAACAAATGGGAGGAGGGAGGGGATTGGGTTTTTGTTGGGCGAGTCTTTGGAGAGAAAAGGGAGAAAGAGCTTTCGGCTAGGATTTCATCCCTATTCATTACCATTTTTAAGAGAATTGCTGGGGAGCAGCCGCACACTGCGCCATCCCAGGCAATTTTTTTTTTTTTCCTTCTCCTCAACACACCTGGATGTGGGCTGCAGCAAGTATTTTCTCCATTTTTAAATGAATAAATCTGCTACTGTGTGAAGCAGCCCAGCACTGGGGTGAAAAAAAAAAGAAAAAAAAAATTATGTGAAGTGTGTGGAGAGTGTGATGAATAGTAGAGTGTGATATAGCAATACCCTTTTTAAATTGTTTGTTGTTTTAAATTTTAAGCATTTATCTTCTTCTCCAAAATTTATTTGGAAAAAGAAATAAGACTGTAGACTGTAGCATCTGGTTTTGTCGTATTGACATTTTGTGACTTTTGTTGTTAGGGTTTAGGAGGTTTTTCTTTTTCTTTTTCTTTTTCTCCCTCCAATTTTTCATATTAGTTCATCGCTCTTTCTCCAACTGTATGCCATCGTACCCCTTCCTCTAGTCATCGACTCTGCTCTCTTACGTTTTCTCTGGTGTCAAAACAAACCATTTCTCTGTATTTCAGTCTATTACTAAAGCCCATTCTTTTTTTTTTTCGTTTTTTTTCCTCTTTTCTGATTTGTATGGGTTTCAAATATGCAGAGATTCATGGGCGTCATTGAAATCTACAACGCCTCCTTTGACTGCTTGATTAAGTCAAGCACCAGCTCTCAACAGCTTGTGGCGCCTCAATGGCACAGACAGAGTTCTTCGATCGAAGGAAACCGGAGGCGGGTCCTTGCTATGGCCTCCACTGTTCCTTCGGTGGAACATGTCAATGAGGGTCAACAACGCTTTACGGGCGATTCCTTCATTCGAACCCATTTGAGGAAATTATCGCCCTATCAGCCCATTTTGCCTTTTGAGGTAGTTTAATTGGACCCTTTCTTCCCTTTTGTGGTGCATAACACATTTGTGTTTTTTATTTTGTCGGTTTTTCCCATTTTGTTGCTGCTTGTGTCAAAGACTGACTATTTTGGATCCTGTGCTAGTAGCTTGCTACCTATTTTTTGTGATTTAATTTTCCAGCAGCTTCAGATTAGATCAAGTTCAAGTATCGCTTCGATTCGTGTTCCTATCAAGTAAATTTATTACCGTTGGTTTTTCTGTGGATTTAATTTTACTCTATGATCATATGATGTTTCGTTTGAATGCGCTAGGCTGATAGTTCATTATCTATTTGCTGAAAGCCTGAAAGCTCCATCACTTCCTTCTTATGTGTAAAATCATGTTAATTATTGAATTCCATAATGGGTAAATTGTGTTATTTCCCAAAAATCTTGTTATAAAATCGTGCCTCCTTTGATGATCTTGTTTGTGTGTATATATGTACCCCAGTGTCTGTAGATGGGGAGGATGAATGTTAGAGGACTTCGGTTTTGTACCATTTCATGCCTTAATTGTGCATCTTATTGGATCAAATAACTAACTAATAAAGTGATGTTAGTGACTGACCTTGAAGCCAAATGAATCATTTATGCAGCCCTACCAATTAATGGCCACCTTCAATGTGTCCACATGGCAGAAATGAATGCTATGCTAACTAAGATGCTTTCCTAAGCCACCCATTGGATCCTTCGTCCCCTAATTCTTTCCATTATATGAACGAATAATCTATGATAATTCGCAAACCCAGATTGGCTAAATGTCCTCAGATAGCACCTGCTTGGGTAGAACTTTCTCAATTTCGAAATGTATTGGCCCTGTGTAGTAAAGAACCTTTGGTGATTATTGACCATCATAAGGGTTGACTGGATGCTCCAACATCATAAACTATTCTCATAACCTGTTTCGGCAACTGCCTACAGTTGACTATGGCAGCGCGCACCTTTATCACTTTTGACATGGTCACTCAGTTTAGTTATCTATTTGTTTACCTGTCAAAACTGAAGGAAAAAATGAAATAAAACTCATGGTGCTTATTTCATTTTTTATCGGGTTGATGAGTTCTGCGAATGATTTTTTAAATTGAACGTGATGTTCATCCCTTTTAGTTTTGTGGTTATGGGAGCCCAGTTACAACTCTGAGTGGAAATCCATGTAAATTAGTTATTTGATATCCAGTAAATTGTTTTTTGATCAGTAAACAAATTTTTATTGATCAAAAGAGTAGACATAAGCCCAAGTATATGGGACATATACAAGAGCAACGCATAGGCATGCTAATTTAAAGATACAAGGAATTCATGAAATGTTATGCCATGGAAATCAATTACAATCGACCAATGGAGTAAAGTATTGAAAAACAAATTTCTAAGCTCATCCATCGATCGCTCATGGTCTTTAAAACTTCTTGCATTCCACTCCCTTCAAATGCACCACCATAGACATATAGGTATCATCTTCTATATGGATGCAATTTGAGAATTGCCCCAAATACCTCTCCAAGAAGCTAGAAGGTCACATACCCGTTTCAACATCACCCAAGCTAACCCCAATCGAGCAAAGACTTCATTCCACAAGGTCATGACAATCTCACAATGTAGTAGTAGGTGGTCAATGGACTCTCCGCTCTTCTTGCACATATAGCACCAGCCCATAACCACAATACGACGTTTCCTCAAGTTGTCCATAGTAAGAATCTTCCCCAAAGAAGTTGTCCATACAAAAAATGCTACCTTTAGAGGTGCTTTTGTCTTCTAGATGGTCTTCCATGGGAACGGATCTGTGTTGTGCGTGGTCATGGTTTGGTAGAAAGAGCAGGCCGTGAATGTTCCCTTCTTAGAGGGGCACCAAAAGAACTTGTCTTCACATCCCCCTGACAAAAGAGTGGAGTACACAAGGTCAAAGAACGCCGAAAAGTCATCCATTTCCCAGTCTTGTGCCTCTCTAAGGAAAGTAATATTCCATTGGGGGAAGCCATTGGAGATGATAAATAAATTCACAATAGATGCTTCTTTCCTTCTTGCTAAGCCATAAACTTGTGGAAAAACTTCCTTGATTGCCCGATCACTGCACCATACATCATGCCAAAATTTTACCTTCAATCCGCTTCCAACATTGAAGCGAGTATGTGCTGCATATGTGTCCCACCCTCTTCTTATATGTTTCCATAACCCCACTCCATGAGGCCCACTCACCTTATTAGAACACCATCCTCCCCATGATTCCCCATACTTCAAAGCAATGACGGTTTGCCACAAGGCCTCTAGTAAATTAATGGAGTTCTTTTCTTTTTTGAAGAAATTAATGGAGTTCTTTGGTGCAGGTATTGTCATCCCGTCTTGGAAGGAAGCCTGAGGATATCATCAAATTAGATGCAAATGAAAATCCTTATGGTCCTCCCCCAGAGGCAAGTCATGGATGCCATTATACTTTCTTTGTAGTATAACTAAAACCTAATATTTTTTGATTTTGTTAAAGATTTTAAACCTCCCAGTTTTTCCTCTTGGACAAACAACTTTGGTTTACAGAAATATTTAGAGTGTTTAAAAGATTTGAGGTCGAAGAAGAGTTGGTGTTTATTGTAGGCACCATTCTTACCGTTAATACCCCTTACTATCCTAACTAGAAATTCAGATTGTTTATAGGTTTTTGAAGCTTTAGGCTCGATGAAGTTCCCATATGTCTATCCAGACCCTGAAAGCCGTCGCTTGCGTGCTGCCCTTGCCAAAGATTCAGGACTTGAATCTGATTATATTCTTGCTGGATGCGGTGCGGATGAACTCATTGATTTGATTATGCGGTTAGGAATGGAATCTTAATTTTTATATATGTTTGCTAATATTTTGATACTGATAAAAAAATCATATGCTTGCAAATATACATGTGCTCTTTAGCATCAATCTCCCTAACTTCAGCAGTAAACAGTTCCCAATCTTTTATGGATTTTGTTTCTGTTTGACATATGCTGCAGATGTGTGCTTGATCCGGGTGACAAGATTGTGGACTGCCCTCCGACCTTTACAATGTATGAATTCGATGCTGAAGTTAATGGTGCACATGTAATAAAAGGTACATATAAGCATTCTAGTTTCTTTTACTTTCTTCCACAGTGATTGCAGTTTCTAATTCTTTCTTTCGAAGACCAGGAAAGATCGTTGGAGGAGCTTAAAGTTTTATTTTTTAGAACTCTTTGTAGTTGGGCAATTGCTGTGGATTTTAATGGCATGACCCTTCATGATTTACTTGCCTCTAATGTGCCTACCTAGTTAGGACATCAGAGTTGTGTACTGGCATTGCCATTCTTTGATTAATATAATTTATTTATTTATTTATAAAAAAAAATGTATCTTCTTGGGTTTATCACCAATATTGGGTTCCTAAGGGCATGCTTAGTTTCACTTGTTTTTAAAAAAAATTTCAAAATCTTTACAAAATTTTTTCAACTCCAATCCAAACATCTTTTAAATCTGAATTTTTATATTTTATTTCTCAATAAAAAAAGTCATTTGTTCTTTTGCCTAGGTTTCTGAAAAACAAAATAACACAAAAGCCAAGAGAACTTTCGCAAAAACTAAAAAAAGAAATAAAAATAATAACACTTCACAAATTCTATCCGAAAACTTTTTAATCTACCTATCCACTGTCAGGATACAAAATGTATCTCAAAAAGTTTATCCTAGCTATGACTCATTTTTTCTATCCAAATTTACAATACAAAATAAAAAAACACATCTCAATTTTTTTTTAATGAATTCTCAAATCTTTTCAAAATCATGGTTTACCCCTGCCCAATTTCTGTCATACCTGGACCTTCTTCACTTTTGATTTGTAGGTCACTTTATATGTACATAACCTTCTACAATTTTGTTATTCTGCAGTTCCAAGGAAGGCAGACTTTAGCTTGAATGTAGAACAAATAACGGATGTTATTGAGAGGGAGAAGCCCAAATGCATATTTTTAACATCTCCAAATAATCCAGATGGGAGGTAGATGTCAGTTGTTTCTTTTCTCTGTGTCTTGTTGGCATAATTAATTTACATGATAGACTTGAGGTCTCTGGCATGTCATTACTGTACTGTCCAATAGTGAATAGTCTAGCACATTTGAGAGAAGGATCACTTCTAGAAGGCACACATATATATATATATATATATTTTTATGTTAAAGTATTAGTATCTATCTTCTAATCTAGACCTGAGCTTAGACTCTGATCCATTTAAGAGCTGTTTATAGCGTGGGAAAGTGTATTGGTTAGAAGAGCTATAAACTTATCAGTTAATATGGTACATTTTGTAAGCATGTCTATTTTTTTTTTGATAAGTAAAATAAGCATGTCTATTTAAGGTAGGATAAATCATACTTCAGCTCTCTCAAGGGATATTAACCAAAGATGCTGGTAGTATGTAGGTGCTTGAATTGAATTTAAGGTGTCTTTTATTATTTACCTCTTGGATGAGTTGCAGAGAGGGCCTGATTGTAGAACACCTAAGGGCTTGGATGGCTGGAGAAAGAGGTTAATTGAAGTTTCCTTTTTGAGTTTAAAGGATTTGGACACTATCATTAGACTAGTGTGGTCATTCATTGTTAGATTTTACCAAGTTTTAACGAGCCCTAGAATGACCATGTTCCCATGGAAGAAAGAGTATATAGTAGACGAAACTCTTTCAAAAGCAACTTTTTTCTTATGGACAACATCATTGGACAAGATCCTCACCACAGATAATTTAAGGAAAATTGGTGCCGGCATCGAGAATGAATGCTACTTATAAAAAAAAAAAATAATTTAAGGAAATGCCGGGTAATGGTGTTGGACTGGTGTTGTATGTGCAAGAAGAATGGTGAATCAATAGATCATTTGCTTTTACATTGCGAGGTGACTAGGACCATGTGGGATGATTCTTTTGCAAGAATTGGATTGTCATGGGTCATGCCTCTTAGACTGGTGGACTTCCTTGCAAGCTGGAGAGGCCTTCGAGGTAACTCTCAAGTGGCAGCCATCTGGAGAATGATTTTTATATGTATGTGTTGGTGTATTTGGTGGGAGAGAAATGATAGAAGTTTCGAAGATCGTGAGAGAACAATGGATGAGCTTAAAGTTTTCTTTTTTAAATCATTGTTCTTATGGGTAGGGCCATTGTTTGTAATGGGCTAAATGTCCATGATTTTCTCCTTTCGATTGTAAACTCTATGTGATTCTCATGTATACTCCCCTGTGTACTTGGGCTTAGCCTATTTCTATGAATAAAACTTTTTGATTACATATAAAAAAACAAGTGTGGTCATTTTGGAGGGGTTGGTGTTCTGATGAACTGGGGGGTGGAGTGGGTTTGTGGAAAAATATTAGGAATAAGTGGGATGTATTTGCTGGTCTTGTTAGATTTTCTGTTGGTGAGGGATCTGGGGTTATATTTTGCATGATGTTTGTTGTGGTCATTCCACCCTCAACACCGTGTTCCCTTCCCTATTCCGAATTGCTCTTGTAGGAGGCCTCAGCGTTGGATCTTTTGGACAGCTTTAACGGCTCCTCGCAATGGAATGTTCATTTTATTAGAGCAGCCTAGGATTGGGAAATTGGAGCTATTTCCAACTTTTTCAGCTTGCTATATGCTTTGAGCTTTGGTAGTGTTGAGGTGGACAGGATGTTATGGACACATCAGGAACAAGAAGTTTACTGTTCAATCATTGTACGAAGCTCTGGCTTGTCAGGGCCAGACTCCTTTTCCTTGGAAGTGCATTTGTAAGAGTAAGGTGCCATCAAATGTTGTTTTTCTTTGGTTGGACAGCATCTCTTGGGAAGTTCTTGACCATGGACAACTTGAGAAAGTGTGGATTAATTGTTATGGAGTGGCTATATGATCAAGAAAAGTGTTGAATCTGTGAATCATTTATTATAAAAACTTGGGCAATGCCTGTTCTCTTGTTTTCAATAAAATTTTATTTTACTTATAAAAAAAATTGATCTGATGAGTTGCACACTATTTGTAAAATGTTTGAACTTAAGCATTATTTTCTATTCACGTTGAATTCCACACTACCTACTGTATGCAGTATCATTGATGATGAAGTTCTCATGAAAATCCTTGAGCTTCCCATATTGGTGGTGCTAGATGAAGCATACATCGAGTTTTCAGGAATGGAATCAAGGATGAAATGGGTGAAGAAGCATGAGAATTTAATTGTACTTCGGACATTTAGCAAAAGAGCTGGTATGTGTAAATTGTACTGACTTTTCATTGGAGTTAATTACTTGGGAACTTGCATCTCATATTATGTGGTTGTTAATTGCTAATGAGAGAGGAAGTTAGAATATAATTAGAGGAGAAACTTATTTTAGAGAGAGAGAGAATTAGGGTAACAACTCAAATTATTTAGCCACAAAACTGATACTACAAGTCCTTAAAATTTTATTACATTGGTCAACATGAGATGGATCTCATTTCAAGTATTATTAAGGTAAACTTGTGTTCCAGTAGCCAGAGATTTTTTGAAAAGAATCTTTTCAAATAACTATGTCAGGGCGTTTTATATCCCAGAGCAAATGTTGAAGAAAGGAAGCTTTATTGCTGGACACAAGATTCCTGTGAGTATGCGTAGTTCCATAGATAGAAAGAAAGCTAATCATGATTACAAAGGGATTTTCTATGGGATGGTGTGGTGGAGTAAAAATTTCATTTAGTGAACTGGTCCAAGGCTTGCTCCCCAGTTTCAGAAGTTGGTTTGGGGATTTGGTGAATGATTCTTTTTTTATTTTGTTTATAAGGATTCCTTTTGATCATGCTTTATTGGGAAAATGGTTTTGGAACTATATCAATGACAGAGAGGCTTTGGAGGAAGGTGATATAATTTTTTTTTAATAGTTAATAGGAGTTTTATTACCAAGAATAGGTACAGCCCAAGTACACAGGATGTATACACAGGAAATACCTACTACACTCTAGTACAGAAACAGCAACAGAAACAGAAGCAGATTCAGTACAGATTCAATACATTATCATCATTCCTTGCAAAGATTTTAGCCCACAAACTCAAAGTAGAAAATAAAAAATTTCGAAGATCTTCAAAAGAACGCTCTGTCTTCAAAACATCTCCAATTCCTTTCCAGCCATAAAGACCACATTAAACACGAAGGAGTCATTCTCCATCTGGCAGCAACACATTTCCTTGCCTCAAAACCATGCCAACAAGCAAAAAGATCCACAACTTCCTTAGGCATCACCCAATATAAACCTGTCCGACCAATAACCTCATTCCATAAAGACTTTGCCACCTCACAGGAAGTATACAAGGGGGTTATAGAAATGAAATACAGTAGTTCATAAGGGGATTGGTGCTCCAACAAGGTCAATGGGACCTTCGGGGACGGGTTTGAAAGAATCAGTTGAAGGGTTTTGGCGGAGTTCTCCAAATTCATTATACGGTGAGCTAATGGCTTTGAGATAAACTGTAGAGTTTCTTATAAAAAAGAATATTCTGCTAGAATGTACATTTTGAATCTTATCACCTTGCTACATATCCCCAGATGGCTAGATGTTCTTAATGCACCTATCTGTTCGTCCATTAATGGGGGTACCTTGGAGTGTAGTGTAGTTATGAGTGGGGTTTTATCCCTAACATTTTTTACGCATGCAATTTTAGTTGATAATGAATTTAACTGTCTAGATTTATGTATGCTTTTTCTACATGCATATATTTTTTTTATCCACAGATGTTTATATCCCATGGTTAATTTCTGGTATTAATTTTATGTTCCCTTTCAGAATGTTTTTCCTTTTTTCCTTATGCGAAATGCTCTAAACCTTAAATTGGTAATGAAAAACTGGTTCAGGTTTAGCTGGACTTCGAGTGGGATATGGAGCATTTCCTTTGAGTATTATTGAGTATCTGTGGAGGGCAAAGCAACCTTACAATGTTTCAGTTGCTGCTGAAGTTTCTGCTTGCGCAGCTTTGCAGAATCCCACATATCTTGAGGTTAATTCTCTTGTCTTGTTGGTATTGTGTGTCCATATAATATATATTATCAATTATTATCTTTTATGAAGTAGAAATTAGTACCATTATCATTCAATGCTTTATCTAATATGAATTAGCAATCTCTACCAGAAAGTGAAGGATGCTTTGGTACAAGAAAGGGAGAGGCTTTATAATTTTCTTAAGGAAGTGCCATTTCTCAATCCGTATCCAAGCTATTCTAATTTCATTCTTTGTGAGGTTGCATCTGGAGTGGATGCTAAGAAGCTAAAGGTGTGTACTTTTCTCGCCTATATCATACTTGACCATGTTAAAAGGTTTTGGCTGGCATGATCAGATACGCATGCATGTCTGTGACTTATTTGTCTTCATTTGTTGCTCTTGGTCTTCTATTAAATTTTAGATCAAATTGTCTGGTTTGGTTGTCGAGAAAACTGCTCTCCTTTTTAACTTTCTTGTGATAGGGCAATTTTGCATCGCTTCATGTTGCTAATTAGGTTGCAAAAGAATTTAGGATGAACTTTCTACTCAAAATTATGATTCATATGAGCCACCTAGGACGATGGACTAAGATGGAGACAATAATATTCTCTTTTTTTAGCTGTGCACAATTATTAGATAAGTTTTGACGCCCTTGTGTGCCTAGATGTAAGAATCACTCTTACCAGTGTTTAACTATTGTAACCATATTTGGTCTCACTAGGCCTCATTTTGAGTTGTGGTTTGGAGGACCGGCTTGTGGTTCTATTGTTGGGTGGTCCATGAACATGGTTTTTCTTTTTCTTTTTCTTTTTCTTTTTCTTTCGACGAATTTATAGTCTATTGCTGTTTGGTTTGCTTTGGAACATATTGTAGTGACAAGGAAAAAGGAAATATTCTGATAATCTTATCACAGGAGGACCTTGCAAAAATGGGTGTAATGATCCGTCACTACAACAAAAAAGAACTAAAGGGTTATGTTCGTGTATCTGTTGGGAAGCCTGAACACACAGATGCCTTGATGAAGTGCCTGAGACTTCTCTCCTAGTCCTGTAACAAATTCTGCAGGGGGCATTTTAGGGAGCAAAACCCGACCAAGTAGTCAAGTTTCAGATTGTACTCAAACACTAATAAAGCTTCTTTTTCCCCCTTTAAACTGTGATAATTTACATTTTTTTGGAAAGTAAATGATATTTATATCGAAATTTGATATCTTTTTCTTTTCCTTTTTTTGGTAAAAAGTGGATGATACATCGTTGTCTTAACAAGAAAGTACCCTTTAGTTAGGAAAATTAGTACATGTTCATTGATTTTTAAAAAGTTGCTTTTTACTCCTGAAGGTTTGGATTTGGAAGATGAAGGTTATTCCATAAACCATTGAAAAATGCTACTTTGTCCACTCAATTTACTTCCTCATTTTGACGTCTCATGTATTTTAATATTTTTTTTTTACTTTAATAGTTAAGGAAGTGATTATAAGTGTATTAATATTTTTTTTTATATTTTTTAAAAATGTTTTAAAATAATAAAAAATATGAATAAAAAAATTGAAAAAAAAATGAAAATACCAATTTGACCTCACGGTCACTTGGAACGGTGCTACTCTGTCGTCGGAGCAGGCTTTGTTTGTTTTTCAAAAACATCTCATCTCACCTCATCATTACAACTTTTTCAAATTTCTACACAAAATAAAATAAACAATTCAATTTTTTCAAATCTCAAAACAACAATAATATTAAAAAATATATTCTAACAATATTTTATTCAATTTTTTAACTTTAATCTCAACTCATCTCATCTCTGAAAACAAACGACCCCTAACCATTATTCTCAGTTACTTAGGGCAGTTATGCGAGCCAAAAGAAATAATCATGTCATCTGCCATATTCAAGAAAAATACAAAAATTTAGAAAAATAACATACAAAACTTTGAAAAGAATATATAACAAAGTAAACTTGATTATCTTTCTATTGTGGGTCCTCCCGGAGGATATGTATAAAAAAACAATCCAACCAATGGATTCGATCATCTCTGAGATCATATCAATATTTAATGCCATTTTCCGATTTGTTGTTTTTATTTCTATGTTAGATGTGTTGTTTTTATGGTGTTTGTAGAGGCCTCACCCCTTCTATTGTGTTCTCTTTTCTTCATTTATGAAATTATCTTGATAAGGAAAAGTACTGAGCTATGAGCCTTGCAGTAACATAGCTTTTTAGAATCAAGATTTTAGAGATCTTCCTAGTTATCCTGGATTCCAATTCTCTGTTCATTAACATACCATTAAAAACTAACTTTACCAATTAAATAAACTGAAAACTATACTACTTACAAGTTCAAGTCACTAAATCAGTAAGTAATGTAAACAACAAAAAGAATAAAACAAATCTATAGCAAGGCATTGTGCGCCGAAAACTGATACAAGGCAAGAGAAAGATTATGCAATCCTTAATACGTCGAGTGAGTTTCCAAAGATGATGAAAATACATTACAACTAGGGAAATAAGAATTCTCAATTGTATTATTACTAGCAAGTACATCTTTGATGCAGTCATCGGTTTCTCCCAAGAGACCACAATTACCGTGAGTAAACGTATTAATAACGAAAAATGCATTTTTGCTATTGAGTAATGCTACATACAGTCGTGGAATGCGCAAAAATCGTGCAGTCGTTTTGAAAAAGAGTGTGGTCTACTATTAAAAAATTAATTTCTTTTCATGTGAGTCTCATATTTATTTACTTTTTTCAAAGCGACTGCACGGCGCTTGCACACTCACGACTGCAAGTATCATTTCTCTTTACTATTCTGCTGATACTTGTATATTTGTATACTTTCTCTACTATTCTGCCCAAGTCCAGCTGAGGAAGATTAATACAAGGTGTTAAAAAAAAAAAAAAAAAAACTCAAGGCCAATAATGCCACTTATAAGACCTAGAACACCCATTACTTGATTAAAAAAAAAAAAAAACTTGATAAGTGAGTGGGAAGGGAACATACACAGAACACTTGCCGCAGTGGATGAAGAGGCACCCCAGGTGCTTTGTTTGCATACTAACAAAGCAATGAATGGGAAAAAATGCATACACATGTCGATGCTAGAATAGATTCGGACTGTCTGATTCTGCAGATTGAAGAATACTGAACTCACGATAGTTGATGACTTCCAATAAAATTCTGCATCCACTATAGCCTTCCCTTACACTGAAACCGTGAATTTCATGCATATTTCCACAAACAAACACGTCTGCAACATGTAGAACATTATAGGGCATACCTTCACAAGGAATTCAAGAAGGGTGTGACCAAGCACAAAATGGAGAAGCCAACTTCCTACTGGAAATGTCAAAGACATTTCACTCAGTTGCACTTTGGCGAATATTCTGCTTTTCTTCGACCTGTGACGAAATAGCTTAGCTATGGCTCTCCTCTCACAGTCCTAAAAGGGAAGGAACCGAAAAGAATTGTTAGATCCAGATCCCATGCTCATTTAGCTTCTCATTTCTTTTATATATACTGCACAGAGAAGGTAATCCCATCCCAAACAACCAGTTTAACTTTAATTATTTCAGCAACCATTATGCCATTCACTTTGAGGTGATGACATTCCATAGAGTTACTAACCTTGAACATATTAAGGCGAAACCGTTTGCCAGGATTCACCCTTCTCATCTTTTGATATGTATATGCAAAACTTAGTTGATCACGAGGAGTGAACCGATCAACTTCATTGAACCAAAGGCATGAGAACAAATTTGACATAGGAATGTGCTCTCTGATGATAAAAGAGCCTTCAGGTACATCTGTATTTACCACATCACAAGCAAATTATGCAGTAAATTGTAGACAGAAGTGCGTATAACTGCAAGTTTTGAAATTAAAAATTCTAATAAAAGCATACTTCTAGGGAGAAGCTTGTTTGGATCCGAGGCATTAAATCTTTTCAGTCCTTCAGTCCTTCAGCCTGGTAGAATGTGAATTGTTCATCGATGATAGTATGGTTATACTTGTTCAGTTTCTTGTTCTGTAAAACCTCTTCCCACACACAATGCCGGTCATAGTGATTAGAAATTGCATATTCATACCCTTTTCGCCACAAGAAGTATTCCAATATCAGTAGAGGGTCAAGTTGGAGATGCAATTTGCTGTCCAACCAGACTGAATACCTGAAAATGTTTTACATACAAAATATTTAGATGCAAGAACCAGGGCTACAGATGTCCAATGAGCGAACATGTACATATACCATAGAAGCAGTTCCTGCAGATGCCCTATTATAAAAATTAGTTCAAAATTACTATATATGCAGTTTCCTTTATTGAATTAGCTGTCTAGTCTCTGCAGTAGATAACAGTTGCAATCATCAATATCATTTGCCATCCATGATATTTTCATACATGAACAAATAAATGAAAATGTAGAAGACTACACACAAATTACTACAGTTACATGTACAAGGGACTACGGCCTTTTGTTATCAACTGCATCACAAGACACACCTTCAATAGTGTAACGCCCTAATGGAAGACTCACACCACATGGCCTATACTCCAAAATGACTAGTCAATGATATAATTGGAGCCCCATTGAAACCTTATAAAGAGCAAAAACTTCTCATTCTCAAGTAATGTGGGATCCCATACACCACCTACTCTTATCCATATCATATGGGGTATCACAATCTACCCCCCTTAAATTCCCGACGTCCTCGTCGGGCCTGTCCATTGTAGGTGGCACGGCTCAAGTTTCATATTTTTGGTTGGAATAGTCTCTGATACCATTTGTAACGCCTCAATGGAAGACCCACACCATATGTCCTGTACTCCAAAAGGACTAGTCAATGATACAATTAGAGCTTCATTGGAACCTTATAAAGAGCAATAACTTCTCCTTTCCAAACAATGTGAGATCTTATATACAACCTATCTTTATCCATATCATATGGGATATCACAAAAGTCTAACTAGCTTCATTCTCCCCTTACAGAAGGAAAAAGTCAATGTTGCAATAATTTAGGTATTTTTCCCACTTTTCGCATATCGGAGTGCGGTAAATTCTTCACCACCACAACCTGCCACAAGCCAACAAAACCTATTCTATCAAGCGAAAGACCTTCTGAAGTAAGTGTTTGCAAAGTAACTCCATCCGTGAACATAACAAAACTTACATTTTTCCTAGACAGCCGGGTAACCTGGAATAAGGAGAGCATGAGATATAGTTTACAAATCAAAACCACACACTTTATAGAGATCTAGACCACAAATATATAGTACACTCAGGGACAACATCAGTATTCAAAATTGACCATATGTAACTCAAAATCCATGTAAATAGATAATTACATCTGGTTGACATGTAATATCCAGATTGTTTGCAAAATTTCAAAAAGAAAAAAAAAGAAGTATCCTTTATTCAGCCACATGCTAATTTACTTTTAAAAATTAGAAATTTAACTAAATGTTTTTTAAAAAAATAAGAAATATATTTTTATAATAAAAAATAATTTCTCTATTTTTAAAAACTAATTTAAAAAACCAAGCCACCGGTGGTGGTACCACGGGTGGCCATATTCTGGCCATCATTTGGTGGCCAGTAGGGGTGATACCTGCATGGTGCGGGGTGGCATGCGGGCTAGGGGTTTTGCAACCCCGTCCCTCGCCCCGGGGGGTGGGATCATGATCAAACCGCCCCCCGCCCAAGCCACAATCCATTGGGTCTAAAATTATTTTTTGGTCTAAAAATAATTTTTAGACCCAAATTATAATATAATTTAAATTATATTAAAATTTATAAATACAAAAAGAATTGAAACTCATTAGAGTTGTATTTTGTATTGCCTTGGTCTCCTAGACCAATCTTTATATAGGAGGCCAAGACAATCCAATAACTTGAATACAATTTCAAGTTTTTAATAAATTGTATATATCTATATACAATATATTTATTTATATATATAAATATATAAAAAAAATATTTTTTATATATGTGGAGCGGAGCAGGGGGTGGGGCAGGGCCATGCTTCGCTGGGGTCATCCTGCCCCCCGCCCTCGCTGGTCCTTCTCCTTTCAGTGCAATGAAAGGTTCTTTGTTTACATCAAACTCCACCGACCAGTTGAACAACCTGTAAATTTCAACTCCTTCCCTCCCTTGCCATCTCCACTTCCGAGAAAACAAAACCCAAATCTCCATTTATCATCTCTGGTTTCCTCAAAGGAAGTTTGAATTTCGCAGTCGGCACCGATCTTTGCAGGGTTTGGGCAAATGAACGCCCACCCCCTCCATTACCAGTGCCTTTTCAGCCACTTCCTCACCAGCCCCACCCATCGAGACTGTTCCATCCTTTAAGGGATCCCCAGCACCTCCCGCTCCCAGAAGCTGCCGTATGGCCATGCAACATGGCCATAGGCAGCAAGTCGCGCTCCTCAAACCAAACCCTAGCAGAGGATTTCAGGGTTTATAAAAATTCCTAAAACTTATATGTATTGTAGAAAAATTCTATTCAACAGCCCTACACCACATGCCTACTAAGGAGAGAAAAATAAAAGAGTTATTCTACTTAACAAGTGTGTGGTGTAGAATTGCTGAGTAAAATAACTCTTCTTTTTAAGACTATTTCCAACCATCATTCCAGTCTGTCGGTTGCCACGATAGCTAAATCCACCCTAATCATTTAATAGGATAGCCTAATAGGATAGTGAGGAATATCTGTTCATGAAGAATATCTCAAACTAGTGATGTATAGGGATATATGCTTTTGTGATGGGTGCCAAAGAACTCAATCAATTACAATATTATTGTTAACTTATAATTCTAATAGTTTAATATTAAAAATGATAAGGAGAAATGTTGTTTCTATTTGTTTGAATCTAATGCTACATGTACTTATAATTTTACGAACAATACTCATTTTTTTAGTCTTCTTTTAAAATTTCAACTTTCATAGTTTTCAGCATATCAATATTTGACACGTAGAAAATTAATTTTTTTTATACTTTTTTTTTTAAGTACAATTAACATTTCTCTCATCTAAATTTGTAGAAGTCTATTTGTATGAATTTATAGATAAATTTATAAGATATCATATAAGTAATCTATGTTATCAAGTTTAAATTACTTCAAACTCACTTGAGAAATAAAATATAACTACACAACAAGCTTGAACTCGAGCTTGTATTTAAATAAAAATTAAATAAATAGAGTTATGATCATTTACTATTCACTTGAATATGACTCAATTTTAATCAAATTAAGATAATTTGAGAAGAAACAGAGAATAGACAAAGCCCAATCACGATGACTCCTTTTTTTTTTTTTTGAAATCATCTTCAAATCAGTCAAATGGTCCAATGTCATGATATCACTATCCTAAACCGGTCCAGGATAGTAATATATGGATGCTTGGGGTATGGGAGTGAGTACATCCAAACAGACCCTTTGGCCCCCAGTGGCCATTTGAGTGCAATCAATCACAATCTGAGGCGAGAGCTCTGAATCTCTGATCCCGGTTCCTGTGGTACTCATATACTCTTCCCGTTGGGACTCCCTGCAGTTGCAGTTGAAGGGCACGCGCCGAGCTCTTCGCCTACGTGCAAGTGCGCGCGCGCGTAGTAGGTAATAGCAAGAGTCGGGTGCTGCAAGGAGGCCATTGAATTCAGGTATTCATAAACTTTACGCTCGATTTGAAAGCAAAATCAGTTTTCCTTGCCTTCATACTTTTGATGTCGTCGTAATTCTAAGACGAATGGCTAAACGCTCGGTGTTTCTTTCTATATATGACCTGACAGGGATGCTGGGGAAATCAATGGCTTCTCCTCTTTTGACCTTCGGTTCTGCAACATCCTATTACTTTTATACCGTGAGTGCCAATCTGCCAATGTATACTTATTTTTCTTAGGGGAGAATGAGTAGGTGAAATTGAAAATGAATTCGACTATCGGAGAACCTGCTCTAAATTCAAAATACAATTAATTTTAGAAAATTTTGGATTATTGCCGCGCTTGCTCCACAGCTTTATGCCGCTCTTTGAAATCATCTATCTGCTTGAAGTTGCAATGCCTCAGTATGGTAATATGGTTCAACATAGTGGAGAGTCGGATTTGAATTTTGTAAATGCAGATTTTGGTTCTATAGCACTAGCATTGGTTTCTCTATATTCATAATCAAATCTTTTGGACATTGATATCAAGAAAATTTTCCAAATTAGATTATGCATTTTGAACCAAATAATAATAAAATATTATTATTTTTTTTCCTAAAATTATTTTTTCTTGATATGCTTCAAATAAGCAATTATCAATCCCATTCGGTCCTCTTTGGTTTCTTCGTTTGCGTTGCTGTTGAGAGAGAGATCAAAGGGTAAGAGAGAGAAAAAACAGTAAAATAATGTTTGGAGAGTCAACAGTATTTTTTCAAATTTGAAGAAATACTGTTCATAGCTATGCACAATTTTGAAGATGCATAATCCAATACAGACCAATTTGAGGAGATACTATGTTAATATGAACATGAATAAGCCATTACCAATGCTGTCAGGATACGAATGACACAAAAGATTTGGTCACACACTTCCCTGCTTCCAACCATTTATAACTTGGTATAGTTGTTGAATCACTTGTAGCTTTTCTATAATAACTCATATACTGGTTGTGCTCAGCTTGGTATCTGTCGATTCTGAATAATTTGTCCCCAAGTACAAGTTGTAAGATTGCAGTTTTGTGGTGGGCTGATTTACAACTCTGTGAAACAATCAAAAGAATCGGTGTATAATTGAATGAAGAGAAGAACAAGAACACACCATATGATAGAGAAGTAGAAAACTCTGGATTCAGCCTGTTGCAATGTTCGTGGACTTAGCCTGTTACCAAGCCTTTTTTTTTTTATCGGTGCCTGTTACAAACCCTTAGAGCGAGGGAGGGAGGAAGGGAATGCTTCTAGGAATGGTGGTGGGTAGTTTAGTATATTTGTTGCTTCTATGGTGGGAGATGCTAATAGGGTTGTGTTATTCAAGTCTGATGGTGTCATGTAAGTGATGTGGGATTGAATCCCTTTACCATAGATGGTTGTTTTAAGGTATTGCCCCTCTTATTGAGCTCGCAGGACGTAGTGGCCCTTGCATTTGCAACACCTCTTCCTCCCAGAAAGCAAAGGGAATTGACATTGATTTTAGCATCTCATGAATGGTTACTGGGTGCTCCAGCACACTCCTGTTGGGACATTTTAGGCGAACTCACTAAGTTTTTCATGCAGTAAGGAGTGCAACTGCATTCAGTAAGCTTTTCATGCATATATTAATAGTAATTGTAATGAAGCTATAATTGTAAAGTTGGGCCTCAATGATATCCTATCATTCAGTAAGGTTAGATGGGGGAAACTAATGCTTAAAAGATTCAGATGATATTATAATATATGAATCCTGCTTGTTTTTTTGATTGAATAAACTCCAAAAACACATTATATGTTCATCAAGTTCTAATATATTCGATAATCATTCTAAAGGTTCATGTGCAACAGTTTACATCCTAGGTTGTATGCTTGCTAATATCTAGGTTAGGATCTGAGGAAATTAAGTTCATCTCTTTTTATCTAACCATATTTCTTTCCTATCAGATATGACCACTTAAGTTCATCTCTTTTTATTTTACCATATTTCTTTCCTTTCAGATATGAAAACTTATTTGCAATTTCTCATTGCAGCCTGATCTTGCAACTACTAAGCCAAATATCATGCAGTTAAATATGAACTTCTCCAATGGTCTTCCATCAGATGTGCTCAGGGGAGCTTGGTCCACCAATTCTTCTCCTAGGAAGTGGGTAATACGTTCAACTGCCCAAATTGAAAGTTTAGCCTTGAGTGATGAAGATAGGAAGATGTGGGAAGCTAGCAGGCAAGCCCTATCTGCATTTAATTTCAGTATTGAGGAGGAAGACAAGATACTTGGAAAAGCATTTGGCCAGCTTCATTCCCCTTACTGGGGTGAAGACCGTAAAAAAGATGTACCAAAATCTGAAACTGTAAATGAGATATTGGACTATCTTAGGGCTTTAAGCCTTTCGGATGATGATCTCGGCAAGTTGCTGAAAAAATTTCCTGAAGTTCTTGGATGTAATCTTGAACATGAGTTAAAAACCAATGTGCAGGTCTTGGAAAAGGAATGGGGTGTTAAAGGGAAGTCTCTTCGTAAGCTTCTTCTCCGAAACCCGAAAGTATTGGGTTATAATGTGGATTGCAAGGGAGATTGTATGGCACAGTGCACTCGATGCTGGGTACGGTTTTAGCTGTCTACTAATTTATGTAGTTTTTTTTTCCTGAGGTAACACGTCATGTATATGCTTTTACTCTTTGTACAAATTGGAGCATATCAATATACTGAAACTCATATTACAGCTGATTGATTTGTAAGTTCGAAATTTTATTAATGAGTAAATCCTGTATTAGTTCATTGGATCTAATACTTTTCTTTCCCCACGTTTGTACGAGTTCTTGATGATGCCTGAGATAGATCAAGTCCTCAAGCAGTGAATGGCCTGGTTGTTGTGGATAACCTCCTGCAATACAAGAATAAGGCTATCGGAATAGGCCGGTACTTCAGGATCAAGGGACATTCCGATGATCAAGTTAGCAATATTCTCAGAGATAGATCAAGTGGAGAGAGCATGAGGGAGAAGATGGCATATTCATATTCCATACCTGGCATCTTTTGGAATGCCTCTTTGTGATGAGATTTTATTTGGACAATGCCACTCTTCGTAATAAGAAAAATTCTTCTCATCAGTCACTATTCCACACCTCACACCCTATGAAAAACATCCCTACACCCTATGAAAAAGTTATAAGTGTGAAGTGTGTGAATGAATAGTAATTAATGCATAGCATTCCTCTAGATTTTATTATCTTCAAATGTCACACATGCTGATGTGCCACGTTTTAAGTAGTTCCATATATCAAAAAATTATGAATTGGTAGCAATATAACATCTGTCAGATCATCTAATGTGATTAAAAATGATAAAACTTATGATGAACAAAAGAGTTTATCGGTATATTTAGGTGTATGAAAAATGCTAGGGAGCTCGTTTTGGGCTCCCGTTTGATTTGCCCAATTGATTTTTTTTCTTTCTATTTTTTATTTATTTAGTGATTAAGAAAATATTGTTTAATAATATTGTGAATTTTTTGATTTTTTTAAAAATATTTAAAAGTGTTAAAAAAATGATGTGAAAAAAAAGAACAAAATATCTTAAAATTTTTTTTTCACATTATTTTTTTAACATTTTTAATTATTAAATAATATTTTCTTAATCATTAAGTAAAAAAAAAAAAACTATATGTAATTAAAAAATTAAAAAAAATAATCGGGCAAACCAAACGGGAGCCCAAAACAAACTTCCTAACATTTCTCTTAGGTGTATACAACTAATTTATTGGTGAGTTTATCGGTATATATATTTAGGTGTATACAACTAATTTATTGGTTTGATTCTCTATTTTTTTTCTTGGCATTGGAGTATTTGACTTTGTCTAGTGATTGCCTTTAGTGCCTTAATTTTGATTATACTAAATTTGACCACATATTTAGGATAACTCATAATTATGGTTTAAGTAATCTATTTATTTTCATGTACAACGAGGATTAGTTATAAACCAATTGTCAATCATCGATCATACGTTGTTTTCGTGTACGTACAGATCAGAAATTGCTTTATTTTAGAAAGTTAGTGCACGATAAGATCGCGATCTAACAGAACAACTTGCCCTTTATAAAGACACTTGAATTGAAGCTTTCGAACCCGGCCGGCCACGGACATCTCTCTCTCCCCCTCTCTCTCCACGAATTTGGCATTTCTTGTGTTTGGTAAGAGAGGCTCGAAATGGCCTGCACTTATAAGACTACTCTTATGCTGACCATAATTTGCTTTATCCTAATAGCCCATGAGGTAATGCAACATCACGTTTTCTGTATGCATGTTTCTTTTGTGTAATGCTATTTTTCATCTTACATTTTATTATCCGCATCACACTTTTTGATATATATATAACAGATTTTAAGCGATGTTAACCACTTAAACATGATGCACTCATTTAAAATGTATCACATCAATCAGTGTGATTGAAGATGACATAATTTAAGGCATCGTTTGGTTTTAGAGATGATATGATATGAGTTTAGATTAAAGTTAAAATGTTGAATAAAATTTGTTAGAATATATTTTTTAATATTATTTTTATTTTGAGATTTAAAAAAGTTGAATTGTTTATTTTATTTTACGTGAGAATTTGAAAAAGTTGTAATGATAAGATCAAATGTTTTCAAAATTTTGAGTTTTAGTTTTGAAAACAAACCCGGCTTTGGAATAAAGAATTACATCTCTCGTTCCTATTCCACGATAGCATGAATATGGTCCTATGGATGATCAAGTGCACCAATAACTGCATGTACCATGCATGAGCCATGCAATTTGATCCCCACGTTAACCACTATATATTAATTATTACTACAACATTATCAATTGTTGTTGTTATTTTGTTTTATTACTTTTGCTAATTTGTGGCAAACTTGCAGCTGGAGATATGTAGTGCCAGTCATTCCACGGTTGAAGCCAAAATGATAGGTAAGAGTATCATTCTAGAGACATAATTGGTTAACACTTGAGAAATTGACCTATAGTCCCGAGGCTGAGTTTAAACCCTATGCCAAATGGATATATATATATATATATATGAGATAAATGCTTTAGTCTGAAAGAAATTCTACAAAAGTATATACACAAACTAGCGTGCCTTGATGTGGTACGACGTTAGATCGTAAAACAAATTTTATTATGAAGTAGATTTAACGTATCATATAAAATCATGTCACTTTATAAGATCTCTTTGTGACTGTAACATTTTTCATTTATAAGAATTTCTCATTTGGTGGCACGTGTATTTTCAAGTGAATTTACTAAAATGACCTTCTAGATATTTAATAAAAATTATAAATAAGAAGAAAAAACCCTCGCTCGGACGGTCACCAGTACCGATGTGGCTGGCGAGGGAGCTGATCTTCTGACATTATTACAGAGAAGATACACAAACTTACCATATTATAATGATTGATGATGGTATTGGTATATATGCAGATTGCAAGGGCAAGTGTAATTACAGGTGTAGCAAGACATCTCGACATAAGATGTGCATAAGGGCATGCAATACATGTTGCAGCAGGTGCAACTGCGTGCCTCCAGGGACCTCTGGCAACTACGAGGTGTGCCCTTGCTATTGGCATATGAAAACTCATGGTGGTCGTCGCAAGTGTCCTTAAAATAACATACAAAATTAACGTTATTGCTCTCCTCAAAAGAATGTGTATATATATATGCCATGGATATATAGCAGAAGGCCGAATAATACCACCCTGGAGGAGACACAAGAAGGATGCTAAACAGGAGTTTGATATAAGTATGTTCTAAAATATGCGTGGAGAGGTCCAAGGCAAACGCAAGTTTGTCATGTTCTTGGTCATATCCTATATTTGTTTGTTAATTTCTGAAATGCTTACTATGTGTCATCACTTGATTTTAATAAGAAAATTCAATGGTATTATCAATTAAGTACGTGTGATCAGTGCAGAGCCACGTAAACTCCAATTAGTGTAGTTGCAGCCACCAAAATTTAAAAATATGCTTAACTAAATGAAAAGGAAAAAGGTACCCTTCCCGTTGGGGGCTACTGCTGGTGGCTCACGTTAGGGTTTTTTATTTTAATTTTTTTTACTTAGTTATTAAAAAAAAGTGTTTTTTTAATAATACTGTGAATTTTTTATTTTTTTAAATATTTAAAAGTGTTAAAAAATACATGTAAAAAAAAAGAAAAAAAATGCAAAATGTACTAGCGGGAGCTCCCAATGGTGGCTATAGAGCAACCCATATGAAAATTTTAGAAATTTATTGAAGTTTTTCTTTTTTTACTAGCACACCCACTACAATAATTGACGAGGCAAGAATGAGAATAAATATAGGGAAAAGTCTTATTGCAAGCGAGTTTGCGCACCAATGATAACATGTAAGACATCTGTTTAACGAAATGGTGCGAATTGAAGACATAAATGATTTTCTGACCTTCTTTTTCTCTCAAATTTTTTCTTATTTTGCTTTTCTTTTCATTAAAAAAAAAAACCATGTCAATGTTGGTACACGATTTGGTACTTCAAATCGCTTAATATAGTGATATCCACACAACAATCAATTATTAGATCAAGAGCCACAATGGACCATTGTCTCCTATTCTATGGCCTCCACCAACATCTCTTCTTCTGCTGATTCCCTTGCCTCCACCACCAGATCACCACCACCAACTCGTCCCCGTCATCTTCTCACTCTCAAATTAACACAATATAACTATCTCCTTAGGCGAGTGCAGCTTGTTCCTTATCTCCAGAGACAACCTTTATGGTTAGCTCGATGGAACAATACCATGCCCACCCTCCTCAATCCCTTTATCATCCTCCTCCACCATTTAAATTCTTAATCCTACGTGTGTCCACTGTGATAAGATATGCATCCCAGCTTTACTGTTGTGACTCCCTACATAATCTCTGCATATTGTGTATTTGTTACCTTTCGTGTATAGCATATTAGGATCCCATGTATAGCAAATGCATAGCTGTAGATTAGCTGTAAATGGTAGCTATTCAATTCGTATACTTTATTTAAGTAAATACATGCCTGTGTAGAGGGCATATTGGTTTTGTTACATGGTATTAGAGGGCCCAGAGTTATCAACAATGGATTTTTTGTCTACCTCTTCGGTCCCTCCTGTAGCTGAGTTTGTTTCTCTTGATTTCTCTTCTACAACCACCCATCTACTGATATTACTATTAAACTAGTCTTTGTCCCTATTCTGCGTGGTCGTAGCCTTTTTGGCTATATGGAGCATGAAGTCCCATGTCCATCAGCAACCATAATCGGCAAGAATGGTGCGTTATGTTCCAACCTAGCAATAGCTCATAGGCTGCGCATTGATCAGCTAATCCTTAGTTGGCTCAATAACGTATTTACTTAAAATAAAGTGTCTTCTCTTGATGCCTGGACCATACTGGGAACTTTGTATGGTAGACATACACGAGATTGTGTCCAATAGATAAAGGGTGAGCTATAGTCACTCACAAAGGGCACATCCTCACTGGAGGATTATTTGCGCAAAGCCAAATCCTTGGTTACCCCTTTAGGTGCCAAAAAACTGATGAATGATGATGAGTTCATCATATGTATTCTCAGAGGCTTAGGCTCTAAGTTTGACCCCATTTTGGATACTTGTAATGCTCATGACACTTTTCCTCTGCTTGAAGGAGTTAATAGAAAACTTCGTGACTTGAAATGTGCATTCTTGCTGCTCGTAAAGCCTCCCCTGCCATTTCTCTCTACACCAACCTTGGCAAAAATAATTCTGGGTCTCAAGGAGACTGTGAAAGCCATGAATGTAGTGGATCCAACACCCAACATGTCTCTCAAGCAAGACACAAAGGCACTCGGGGAGGTCGGTCTCAAGGTGGTTCCTCAAGTGTATTAACAATATTCATCAGTCAACACATCAACCCACACAATCAGAAGACTTACCAAGTGAATCACATGTAACGGCTACAGGATCTTCAATTGCTCTAACAGAGGAAACTCCATCTCATGCAACAACTAGCCACTCTCTCAAAGGAAAGTCTACCACATGCAACGGCTAGCAACTTGCTTTTTTGATCCAATGTACATATTACAACATTTACACTTTCCATGTATAAATCAATGTGTCTAATGATAATATACACATCTTGTAATATTGTATTTCTCTATAAAATAGACAATAAGAAGACTCTCAGAAGACTTACGATCATTGAGATTTTCTATCAAACAGCCTATGTGCACTTTATCTTTTTGGTATCAGAGACTGTGTGAGTGAAGAGAGTCTTCCTCCATGGCCACTATTGCCTTGAACGCAGGGTAGTTGCATCTCTCCAATAGCAACTATCCTCTCTGGCGTGAACAAATATTAGCCTTGGCTAAAAGCCAAGATCTAGTCCACCATCTACTACAAGCAGACTCTGCCCCTCCAGAATTCGAGACCTCTCTTGATGGATCATTGAACTCAATAGATCAAAACACTACCTCAGTGGTGTAAATCTATAGATTATTTAGGTGAGGGGGGGGGGGGGGGGATCATTGGCACCCTCTTGGAAGAGGCGCTTGGCCTCGTCTTGGGTTTAGACTCTGCCCACCGGGTTTGGGCGGCATACACTCATAGCTCTCAGGAGCAATAGTTTCACCTCACCTTAACAGTTGACTCAAGAAGGACCCCACGACACCCCTTGTAGATCACCTTCAAACCTTCAAAGGCTTGTGCTACAGCTTGGCTTCGATTGGAAGGCCAGTTGCTGACAAGATGAAAGTATTTTCCTTGTTGAATAGCCTCGGTGCCTGCTATGAACCGTTCACCACCTCAATGCTGAAACCTCCCATGCTGTCTTACGTCGAGATCCTTCCACTTCTCCAAGGGTATGAGATTTGCACTTCTCTTCCTGAATCTAACTCTTCCTTTGTTTCTAGACATCAGACAGGTGCGCCGGCCTCTAAGGATCACCGTGGTGGTGGCCGTTTGCAGCAACGAGGGTTCTCCTCTCGTGGTCGCGAGTTTCACCCTGCCAACCATTCGGCCCAAGAGTCTCACACAAGGGCTTCTTTAGTTCCCTCTTCTACACGTGAGCCCAAGGATCGGCCCATCACCACTAAGGTCCATTACCTACCACCAGACACTTGTCAAATCTGTGGTAAAAATGGCCATGTTGCTCTTAAGTGCTAGATTTAATCACTCATTCTAGCTTGATGATATTCCTCAAGCAGTAGCGGCGATGACATTGGAAAATTTTCCTCTTGATAATGAATGGATTGCATACACTGGAGCATTTACCCATGTGATAGGTAATTTAGGTATGCTTGAAAATTTACGTCGCTACTTTGGTATTGATGTTGTTATTATTGGCGATGATAGTTCCCATGCTATTACTCATGTTGGTAATACGTACATAAATAATGGTACCACTAGAATTAAGTTACGTGATGTTCTTTTAGTTCCGACACTTGCAAAAAAACTGTTATCTATTGGGCAACTTACCAATGATTACCCATATAACTGTGAATTTTATGGTGTTGGTTTGTTGCTAAGGAACAAGAGACCAACCACGTCCTAATGATCAGACGGCGGAAGGGTAATCTTTACACCTTATCTGCACCTTGCGAAGCGCACTTCTCCACCAGTTTTCGGACTGCCTCTGAAGATGTGTGACATCAATGTTTGGGACATCCTCAGGCCTCTGCTATCCAAGTCCTCAAATCAAAAGGACTTATTCAAATTTCTGGCTCCAATAAAGCTCAGTCTGTTTGTGAAAGTTGCCAGTTAGGCAAACTGAGCAAATTTCCTTTTTTACCATCTTCCAGTTTAACTCACGCTATTTTTGATAAAGTTTATTGTGACTTGTGGGGACCTACCTCTGTTATTTCTATTGGTAAATCTCACTACTATGCATGCCTAGTTGATGTTTTTTTCTAAATTTATGTGGTTAATTTCGCTCCCAAAAAAATATGATTTTTTCTCAGCTTTTTTAATTTTTGAAAAATATGTAGAACACCAATTTAATAAAAAATAAATAAAAATTCTCAAACCGATGGGGGTGGTGAATTTGCAAATACTTAGTTTACCTCTCATTTAAAACACCAAAGCATTATTCACCAGTTCATGGCCCCATACTCCTGAACAAAATGGTGTTGTGGAATGTCGTCAACGTACTATTCGTGAACTGGGTATGACGATGCTCTTCCACAGTGGTATTCCAAAATGCTTTTGGGTTGAAGCCTTTGCCACTACTACTTTTTTAATTAATTGCCTCCCACCACTACTCTTGATATACAATCATTATTTTTAATTCTTTATGGAACTTTTCCTGATTATCAGCCTTTGCGTGTTTTTTGCTCCAAATATTATCCATATACTTGGGACACCAACCCCAATGAATTTAATCCCATGATGCCGATCTATAGCATATTTACATTTCTCGCCATGTTGTTTTTTATGAACTTAATTTTTCTTATAAACATCCTGGGAACTTTCATCTACCCCCACCCTCTGACCTGACTTTGTCTATATTTGACCTTTGGGTTACACCTCCCTTGGACCACCCTCCCCCAACTACTTCCTTCCCTCTCCCTGAACTGAATATTCCCTTACCCTCACCCATCACCTCTTCCACAACTGGCCCAAATCCTCACCACCTACCTTTTCCACTCTTGACATCCCTCCTTCTCCTTCACCTTCCACAACCCCTCCTCCACCCTTTACACATACCATGATTACCCGCTCTCACGCCAGTATTCACAAACCCAATCCCAAATATGCCAACCTCCATGATATCTCCACTATACCCAAAGAGCCCAAAATCATCTGCTCAGCTCTCACTCATCTCGGTTAGACCCAAGCTATGCTCGATGAATTGCAAGTTTTGCAAGCTAACAATACATAAACTCTTGTTTCTCGTGATTCCTTTATGGCTGTTATTGGTTGCAAATGGGTTTTTAAAACTAAACTCAATGCAGATGGAACCCTTGATCAGTTGAAAGCTCGTTTAATAGTAAAAGGCTTTCACCAAATAGATGGGATTAACTACCATGAAACTTTCTCTCCGGTAATCCGCCCAAGCACTATCTGGATTGTTATCATTATTGCTCTGATAAATCATTGGGACATTCGTCAGCTGGATGTCAAGAATGATTTTCTCCATGGTGATCTCCATGAATCTGTCTACATGGAACAACCCACAGGTTTTATCCACCCAACTCACTTATCTCATGTTTGTAAGTTAAACAAAGCCTTGTATGGCTTAAAGTAAGCCCCATGTGCATAGTTTGATAAGTTCAGTAGTTTTTTACTCACCTATGGTTTAAATTGTAGCACTGCTAATTCCTCTTTATTTATTTATTGTTCCTCTCGTGGTTGTCTTATGTTACTCTTATATGTTGATGATATTTTACTCACTGGTTCCTCAACTAATCTCCTTCATGAGTTTATTTTGACTCTTAGTAGTCAAATTGCCATGAAAGATCTGTGTTCTCTCCACTACTTTTTGGACATCCAAATTGCTCAAACTCCTAATGGCCTTACCTTGACCCAAACTAAATATGCTCTGGACATTTTAGACTGTGCCCAAATGACTGACTGTAGGCCCATGGGCACTCCCATGATGGCTAAGACCAAAGGCATTACGTCAACAACGCCTTTCTCTGACCCAACCCATTATTGCAGTCTTGTCAGTGCTCTTCAGTATCTTACCCTCACTTGTCCTGACCTTGCATACAATGTTAACTTTGTGTCTCAATTTATGTACTCTCCTACCGAAGCTCATTTTAAAATGGTCAAACGTATCCTTAGATATGTGAAAGGCACGGTTGATTTTGGACTTCATTTCAGCTCCAACTCTATACTTGAACTTTATGCTTTTTCTGATGCAGATTGGCTGGACACTCTCTCACCCGACCCTCCATGACAGGCTATTGTGTCTTTCTTGATAGTATCTGCATTTCTTGGTCTACAAAAAAGTAACATACTGTCTCTCGCTCGAGCACTGAATCTGAATATAGAGCTATGGCCCAAACTACTGCTGAACTCACTTGGATCTCTTTTCTTCTTCTTGACCTCGGCATCAAGCTACACACACCACCTTTATTACTTTGTGATAATCTCAGTGCCATTTACATGATTGTTAACCCAGTTTTTCATGCTCGAAGCAAATACATTGACATCGATTACCACTATGTACATGAACGTGTTGTTCTTGTTTTTCTTCATACCTGTCATGTCCAGGCCTATTTACAACTTGCGAATCTTTTTACCAAACCACTTGGGCACTCAGCTCTCTTTCCTCTTTGCATCAAACTTGGCCTCATACCTTGGCATAGTTTGCGGGGACATATTAACAATATTCATCAGTCAACACATCAACCCACACAATCAGAAGACTTACCAAGTGAATCACATGTAACGGCTACAGGATCTTCAATTGTTCTAACAAAGGAAACTCCATCTCATACAAAGGCCAGCCACTCTCTCAAAGGAAAGTGTACCACATGCAATGGCTAGCAACTTCCCTTTTTGACCCAATGTACATATTACAACATTTACACTTTCCATGTCTAAATCAATGTGCCTAACGACAATATACACATATTGTAATATTGTATTTCTCTATAAAATAGACAATAAGAAGACTTACGATCATTGAGATTTTCTATAAAACAGCCTGTGTGCACTTTATCTTTATAATGGCCATCCTTTGCAATTGCCAAACCATGGTGGTCGTAGTATTGGACATGGTCGTGGTATCAAAAACATCTGTTGTCCTCTTTCTTCACCCATGTTGTATTATGACAACCTTAGTGCTATCAACATGACTAAAAATCCAATGTTTCATCACCGCACTAAACATATAGAGATCGACATCCACTTTGTTAGAGAGCAAGTCGCTCGTGGCTTTATCTCCTTGGCACATATCTCAGGTCTGATCAAGTGGCTAACATGTTTACCGGACTGTTGTGTGCTCCCAAGTTTGTTCCCAATCGTAGCAAGCTCTTCATCGGTCTGGTCCCACCTTGAGTTTGAGGGAGAATGATAAGATATGCTTTGCAACATTACTGTCGTTACTCTTTTCCAACATAATATCTTCATATTGTGTATCTATTACCTTCCATGTATAGCAGATTAAGATCTCATGCATATAGCAAATGCATGGCTATAGGTTAGCTGTAAATGGTTGTTGTTGACCTTTCCTCCACATCCTCTGATCGCATAATGAGCACCATATTCCAACTCCCCACCTTAAAGAAAGGTTTGCTATCTAATGTTGACTACTTTACCAAAGTCAAACAGCTGATTCATGTTCTCTCTGCCATCAACCATCCTTTCAATGACTTAAAAGTTATCTCCAACCTTCTAGCTTGCCTACCCCCAGCCTATGATTCCCTTGTCACTTCTATATGGTCATCTCTTTATATATGAACTTCAGCTTGAACAACAAAGTAACCCAGTATCTACCAACCTTGTTACGAATTCTTCATTTCCTAACCATAGCCCTAATAACAACAATCACCAAAACTTTAATTCGGGTTGAGTAACCCAGTATCTCTTTCCTAGCTGCTGCATGCTAGCGTAGATTTGATCAATCTTTTCAGGGGCCTTCTCAACCACAAGCTTACATAGCTACAAACCATATTACTTCCGAACTTGGAAGTCTAAACTCGCATAGAGAGGAATACACTGGTCCTGATTGGATTCGAGTAGGTAACGAGCAAGGTTTTAATACTCCACACTGGTTCTTCTCTTTTATACTCTTCCTCCAAACCCTTCTTCCCTAATAATATTTTTCATGCTTCTATAATAAAAAAGAACCTTTTATCAGTCTATCAATTTGCCAAAGACAATAATGTCTACTTTGAGTTTCACCCTTCTTTTTTTTATGTCAAGGATCCATCCTCGGGAGCTACCCTAAGAAGTGGCAAGAGTAAAAATGGCATCCACCCATTGCGTAACCTTTCATCTATGTCTCGACATCCTACTGCCTAGTTGAGTGAAAGAGCCTCCATTACACAGTCACATGCTTGTTTGGGACATCAAGCCCTTTGTGTTGTCGACAATATAATCTCCAAAACTGACTTAGTTGTCACCAAGAATAAGCATGTTTCTATTTTTCCCTCACATCAGTTTGGCAAAAGTAACAAGCTCCATTTTTCTTTATCTTCTTCTTAACTCGTTTGTTTTGGGAAAACATCTCATCTCATCTCATCTAATCATTACAATTTTTTCAACTTCCAATACAAAATAAAATAAACAATTTAACTTTTTCAAATCCCAAAATAAAAATAATATTAAAAAATATACTCTAACAATATTTTATTCAACTTTTTAACTTTAATCTCATCTCATCTCCAAAAACAAACAAAAGTAGCTTTTCTCCGATGTATGGGGTCCATCCCCAATTGAACATACCAATGGCAATAAATACTATTTGAGCATAATGGATGACTTCTTAAGATTTATTTGGTTATTCCCAATCAATTCCAAATCTGGTGTTGGACTCACCTTTCTGGATTTTTAGACTCATGTGGAACGCCTTTTTAGTTGCAAAATTAAAAGTGTTCAAATGAACTTGGGTGGAGAATTCAGATCTCTACACACACACTTCATCTCTACCAGTATCTGCCATATATTGTCTTCACATCTATGAAAAAAGCGGCTCTGTCGAGCGCATCTATCTTCATATTGTAAAGACTAGCCTCACATTCCTTACATCTACCTTTGTCTCTCAGCACTACTAGGATAAGGCTTTTGCAGCTACCGTGGACGTATCAATAGACTACCATCTTGTGTCTCCCTCCACAAGTCTTTCCTTCAGGTTTATACAAATAATTACCAAACAACTTCTTAAAAACCTTCGGCTGCGCCTATTGGTTGTACCTTTATCCATACAAGGAAGACAAACTAGATTATTGATCCCAACTCTGTGTCATTTTGGGTTACAACAACTCTCACAAGGGATATCACCGTTTGAATCCCTCAACTAGGCATATCTACATCTCTTAAAACATCATCTTTGATTATGCAAATTTTCCCTTAACAAATTCATTATCTGTCTCATCCAATGTCCGTCCTAACCACACAACAACATTGGCACCAACCGTTTGTCTTCCAGAATCTCCACAAATCAGCTCATAGAGTCGCCTTCGACATCTCCTATCGAGCTCCTCTAATGGTCTTAGCCCTTGCAGTGAGAATCGGCTAGGGTTCCCTTATTGTTATGACTAACGAGTCTTAGGTTGCGTTTGTGTAGTGAGGTGATATCAAATATTCTATTAATAATAGTGAAAAAATAATGATGAAATATTGAATAATAGTGAATGGTAGTAAAAAATAATAAATAGTAGTGGAGTGTTCTAACTACCCAAATAGAGCCTAAGCCCTTTCCTTAGGAGCTAAACGAGGGTCTCTTGTCGGTTTTAGCCTTGTGTGCTTGTTGTTGGGTGCCAATGCCAATCCATATAGGGAGTGATGCTGGTCTTATCCCTTATCTTAGAGAGGCTTATAGAATATAGACATCCACTTGTAGAAATTGATATGACTTAATGTGTTAGCAACAGTAAATGGACTACTTACTGTTGCTAACTTATTTAGTCACCCATATGTTGTCTTCATGAAATGGATATTTTTGTTCCCTTTTGCTCATTTCACTAATTCTCTACTTAGCCTCCAGCTAGGTCAGTGTAGTTAATCCTTTGTGGTGTTTTCAACAAAGCTCGAACCAATTATATCAATTCCTCAAGTAAAATATCACCCACCACTAAGTGCCAATCACAAAGATTAATATGCCTTATTGCCTATGTTTTGGCATCTTAGTTGTTAGACTTGGGCAAATAACGCCCTTTGCTAGCTTTTTTAACTTGTTAAGGGTACGTTTGGATTGGAGGTGAAATTGCCTCAGTCGAAGACTTTTCGTGGTTAAAGTTGATCTTACATCCAAACATATAGATCTTACCGTGAAGTGCGTAAATGCCGCGTAATCGTTTTGAAAAAGAATGTGGTCAACTATTAAAAAATTAATTTTTTTCCACATGGGTCGTATGTTTTATTCATTTTTTTCAAAACGTTTATATGACGATTGTACAATTCATGGTTGTAAATATCTTTTCTGTTAAACCTAATGTCAAACTCATCTTACAATTATTCACAAACATTTCTCATGAATTTTTATCTCATTATACATCCAAATCTTCCCTCAATATGTCAATTTCAATAGTTTGAGATGTAAAATATAAAACGAGTGCTATATTAGGTATAAAATGCTTATTTAATATTTAGTAAATAAACAAATAAGAAAAGGATGATTCCCATATAATTATAAATCAATTACTTCTTTGAGGACAACCTAATGCAAGAGATTATATCGGCACGAGGGGAGGGGTTGTCGTGGGGGAGTAGAAAAATTTACAATTTTATTTTTAAAATTCCAAATTTTTTGTATAATATTTTTTAAAAAAATCACTCAATAGTGCTACTAGTTGTCGCATATTTTCCATTTCTAATTGGAGGGGAATTATGAATGGATCCATCTCTTCCCAAGATGTAATCCAAATTTTCTCATTATATTTTTAATTTTTGTACTGTCACTACTTTTTAAGAAAATAAAAAACCAAAAACAAGTCCCCCCCCCCTCCGCTTAGACTGAGTTTGGTGGGGTTGGTGCACCCTACTCTGCCTAGTCGGGGTAGGGGGCTTTGTTACCTCTGTCATGGACAGAGTTGTGCTGCCTCTTAGACTTAGGTCTTTAGAATTTTGCAGTCTGGACTAGACTATGTAAGTCACGAAAGTGTGCTGGGAAGCTATCAATATTGTAATTGGCTTGTACTATTTGTTTCAAGTCAATTTTGTAATGTCCGTTTTTAATGAATGAATGTGCTCCGTTTATCAAAAAAAATTGGAGGGGAATAAAATCATTGTGAAGGAGCCCACCCTATAGGACTCTTGAGCCTGACCCGGAAGGGGGAGGGCAAGGAAAGCCTAGTAGGAGTAGTTTAACTCCAAGCTCCAGCTAGGCAGGCATGCCAGAAATCCAAATAAATATAGGAATGTGAGACAAAACACCAACATACATATCCCAACCTGAGAAGCTTGTAGGGAGCCACATCGCATTAAATGACCTAATACGAGAAATCAATGGCATGACAGCCCGACAAAAGGACCTGACCCTCACAAGATATCCATAAAGGGGCCAAGTACCATAAATGCCCCAGGCAGGTAAAGTCGAGGACACGAATGAGAGTGGCCAAATTAAATACGGAAGCATGGAGCCACGTACAGGGATAGACACCTTAGGCACAATATATAAGGCAGAACGATATATAAGAAAATGAATAATTTCAAATTCTCTTTGGAAGATACTAACTTAGGAATTGAGGTGTCCCTAGACACACCCAACCTCTACAAAGTTTCTGATCACAAGTTACAAGAGGATGTTGTCGGTATTACGACACAAGCTCGCAACATTTGGCACCGACTGAGGGATCTACTTTTCCTACATTTTAAAGTGTTTTTTGTATACCTGCAGCAATCACTTTCTCGAAATAGCAACGACAAGTATTCGAGCAGAATACAGGATGGTTCTACCCTTTCACAAATTCACACATAAAATATAATAAACAATTCAACTTTTTCAAATTCTAAAACAATAATAATATTAAAAAATAATATTATAACAATATTGTATTAAACTTTTATCTAAAACCATCTCATCTTATCTCACTATACAAACAACTCCTAAAGGGTGATGATAGTCCCTTGGCTTTTTATTTTGATTAAAGGGCTATGACAGTCCATTATCTTCGTATTTTAATTAAATGGCGATGATGGTCCCTTAGCTGCTTTGACCCACACCTGCAAAACTGAGTCCCTAAACTCGCACGACATTTAAAGGGCGATGAAGGTGCCTTGGCTGCTTTGACCCTTGTCCACATAGCCGAGTCCGTAGACTCGTACAACGGTTAAAGGGCAATGACAGTCCCTTGACTGCTTCGATCCTCACTCACAAAGCCAAGTCTTTAGATTCACACGACGACTAAAGGGTGATGATGGTCCCATGGCTGCTTTGACCCTCGTTCATAAAGCCAAGTCCCTAGACTATCACAGTGATTGAAGGGCGATAAAATTCCTTTGACTACTTCAACCTCGCCCACAAAATCGAGTCCCTATACTTGCACAATGATTAAAGGGCAATGGGAGTCCCTTGCCTGCTTCAGTGCCAACAAAGTTGAGTCCCTAAACTCACATGATTATTAAAGGGCGATGATGGTCCCTTGGCTGCTTCAACCCTTGCCCACAAATTCAAGTCCTTGGAGTCGCACGACGAGACTCACACAACGAATAAATCGTGATGATAGTCCCTGGCTACTTTGACTCTAGCCCATGAAGTCGAGTCTCTAGACTTGCAAGATGATTAAAGGGCGATGACAGTCCCATGGCTACTTCGACCCTCACCCATATAGCCAAATCCCTAGACTCGCATGAAGATTGAAGGGCAATGATAGTCCCTAGATTGCTTCAACCCTCCCCGAGTGTCCTTGCACTCACACCTGGTTACTAACGAGCAACGACACTCCCTTGAGTGTATCCAACTTCACTCATAGTAACTAAAACATCCTTCCTTGGAAGTTCATGTACGGGCCACGACCTTCACAAAAACACATTGGCTCTACGACCAGTATTGAAATGGAGTCGAGAAATGAGCAGACAAAGCAAAAGCCCAATCCAAAGCAAAATGATTGAGTTCACAAAATGAAGAATAATTACATGAAAGTATAGAAAAATCAAAATAAAAGGAAAGCAAAAGTCTTCAGGCGTTTCGAGGCGAAGGAGGGAAGGCATCGGACATCACATCTCGACCTAGAGAGTTGATGTAGTGGAATACGGCTCGACTGGCCCCAATAGAGTCCAGGTACAATGATTGCAGGTCTGTGCTGGGGTGCCTCAACAAGTGGCGCCTAAACCTCTGTACCGGTTTTGCATTTTCCAAAACCAATTACGCACTGGTTACCCTCCTAAACTGGTACATCCGGTTTTACCGATTTCTGGTCTAGTTTAAATAATTTACAAATTTGTCATAAAAAATATGTTTACAAAAAAAAACTGCTTTAAAAAAAAATGTTTTATAAAAATATGTTACTATTTATAAAAATCTGCTTTAAAAAAAATCTGCTATGTAAAACAATTATGCTATAAATATTTGCTTTATAAAAAAAATCTGCTATTTTTAAAAAAATTATGCTATAAAAAAAACTACTATAAAACAAAATGTTATACAAAAAATCTATAATAAAAAGAAAATTATTTATGATGTTAATCCCTAATTTATTACTAACTTAGAGTATGTCAATGTACTAATACTATATGTTATATATTATAGAATATATATTTTATATTATATAATAATAAATTGATACTAAATTATTACTAATACTATATACCATACTAATAGTGATATTAATACTATATAATAATATATGGTCATAGTGATAATTATATAATATCTTATATATTATATAATTATAATATATAATTATAATTTATATTATTATATAATATTAAAAGTATTATATATAATATTAAAAAATTAATTTATATATATATTATAGTAAACCGGTCTGATGGTCCATTCTAGTTCTAAAAATCATAGAACCGGAACTGGACCAGTTCCAGTCGATTTTTGCATTTTAGAAATCGATTTTGGACTGGATCGGTCCAAAACTGGATTGGCTCGGGCCGGTCTGGTCCGATTTGCTGGTTAAAATTATTCCCCTAGCCACGAGTGATGTAAAGAGTTATGTTAAGTTCTCGTCGAGAGTTCAAAGAGTAGCTAGGCCCTTATGTTCTGCTTTAGAAATAATAGCCAGGTCGTTATATTTGGCTCACTCTGAATGAATTTGAGCAGCCAGGCCCTTTGTTCTGCTTCAGAAATAGTAGCGACATTTATCAATTCCTATTTCCTGGTAGTTCTTGATCTTAAAGCAAGCCACTTGGCTAGATCCTCGACTGCAGCCCTTGGAACTTTTGGGCAAGCATCTTCTTAATTGAAATTAGCTGAGGTGCAAACATCCCAAATTCCATGAATCTGACAACATATTACTCCACAGACATGTTGCCTTACACTAGGGACGCGAACTCATGCGCCTTTTGTTGCTTCACTGAGTTTGGGAAGAATTTGTTGTCGAACTCCTCTCAGAATCTTCCCTAGGTCAAGGCAACTAGGGTTCCTAACTTCCTTGCCAAAAGCTACCTTCGAGTATACCATCATATACCAGCTTCTCATTGTAGTAGATTTTCGGCATATAACCGTCCGATATTCGATGCATCTGCAAATCTCAAATGCCTGATTTAGGTCGATCATCCACTTATCTACCCTCACGGGCCCTTCGTTGCCTAAGACGTTTGGGTAATGGAACACTAAGAATTTCTCGTAGGGGCATCCTCTAACTTCCTGTCTGTGCTCTGCACCTATTGCTGTTGTTGTTGTCTAAGCACCTCAGTTAGTAGACAGATAGCCTTTATCATGGTGTCCTCCGTGCATAGGAGGATTTTGTTCCTCCTAGTTGTTGTCTCCACCGAGGTTTCGAGGTATTCTTCCAAGCACCATGTGTTATGTCCTGAACACATGCCCACATGTATCAGATTCACATTCTTACTTAAAAAATTCAAGCCTAATAACTCTAATATTCCAAGTACTAAATTTTAGTATTGATTCCTAAGGATTTACGGGTTTACTCAGAGACGTATTACTATGATATCACCCTGTGACGCCCCAAACTCTGCTTGGGATTTGATGGAGCTTAAAATGTTAGGACATGTAACACAAAGTTACATACCCTCATTCATGACAATTAAGAATGCAATGTACCTACCATGCTTCTAACAATATGCGATATTCGCAGCGGATAGTTTTTTTTAAGAATATACATTGTACTATAATACTAATCCCAAACATAAACACTTTCATTAATATTAACATATCCAAAAAGACTTATCACCCATCTAACAAGTTTGTAACAAAAATGACGTAGTACTGGAGATAGATCTTTTTAGTTATAGACATAAATAAAGACTACATTCAACACCAAGCTGCTTACACAACTCGGTTATAAGCGCCAAAATGGAATCCAAAAACTGGAGAACCAACTCCATTAAGCTCCTTGAGGCTCCATCTTGGCCTCGTCCAATCTGTCGTGCTTTGACCCTCACCTTTCTAACACATCATTTACCATTCAGGGGGAATGATAGTTGAGACTACCATAGTGAGATTTATAAATCTCACCAAGTAAAGCTCTTAAGCAACTAATCGTATAAGTAAGCATGCATGACAGTAATATGACATGTATGCTTGATAAACACAAACTTGCTTATGAATGACATGACTTCAAAACATCATAACTTGACATGAATATGGCATACTCTGAGACATAATAACTTGACATGAACATGACATACTTAGAAACATAATGACTTGATATGAACATGGCATACTTGCTTGTGTGAACATGAGATATTCATACATATACTTGTTTGATTACATGATAATGGATGCTCCACGGCTGCCCATTGACCGTGTGCTCCTGCCAGTACCATATTACATCACAGGTTCTTGTACTAGCTGTGAGTACATCATTCATGAAGGCTTTACTCGTAGGTAAAACATAACTTGTACTTGTAGCATGTTTCGGCACCCACTGAAGTTTGGTGCCTAACTTTGTTTCGGAAGCCATTTACTTAGGTCCCATTCGAATATGTTAACTATACTTCGTCAACCCAAGGGATTCCATTCGAAAAATCAAAATCTCAATTATTGCCTAGAAATTGAATCCATAATAAAATAAAATTATTGCTTAAAATATTGTCCAAATCGAACTAAGGATCATCTCTAAAAGTGATAGCGAAATATTATCATAAGAGAAAACAATTAACTTAAATGGACAATTTGGAGGGAAAAATGCTGATTTCAAAGTTGAAACGGGAACCGTCAGGCATAACTAGTGACCACGATATGCGCACCAAAAATAATTTTTCAAATTAAGATCATGTGCGTGATTCCAATATTCTAACTAAAGTCATGACCAAAATACTTCAAGATTTTGGGACATTATCTGCTTAATTCCACTTGGACAAATGCTGGATACAACCACGTGGGGGAACTGCGGGGTAACCACATCCCAAGCCAAATTCCTTCGTCTTCCCCAACTCACAGGGCAGTCTTCCCCAAGTCCGTGGAATCGAGATCAAACCCGAAGTAGAGTCCGAACAACTCTTAGGCGGAATCAGAGACACAAATGAAGGAGGAATGAGCCTCTTTCTCCACAAAAAGGCGTAACTGCCAAGTCGTGAACCACCCTCTCACCATTGTAAGCCACCTCAAAGCATACCTCCTCCTCCCACGATTCATGTGAACCAGTCACTCGTCCACGCACGTCCAACGGTTTCAGCCACAACGTCACAGTTTCCTCCACCGTGCAACGTCAATATCCTCCACAACCCCCGCCCTACACCATCGTCGCCCAAGCCAACATTGGACGTCCAAGAGGCCCTGTTTTTGCACAAAAAAAATAGAGCACTGGGCTCTCCAATTTTGAGTCACCGTGAGCCATTGCAAACCACCATTACCGAGAGCCTAACCTCGTTGGAAACCCCATAGAAATCGCCGACCGTTGCCACCTTAGGTACGTCGTTCTCATCTTCTATGTTTCTCTCCCTCACGCCATGTCCTCTCTCTCTCATGTTATTTGTCTCTCCCTCTCATCACTCATCTTTCTCAGTGCTTGGATGCCTAGCTAGCCAGCACCGTCGTCTCACCACCCAGATCCGCCGATCTCTGTTGCGAGTTACATTCTCTCTCGATGAGTAAGGACTGTCCTCTGCTGCACGGTTTGGGTCTGGAAGTTTTGATTATCTCAAATTTCTTTTTGTTTCCATGCCTTTCACAAAGAGTTCATGTTTATGTTTTATTTTATCAAAACGCCCTTGTCATTAGGATGGAAGTGGTGTTTGGATTTCAGCATGCAGCATCAGGTATTTAAGGGGTAGTTGGAGAGAGTGGAGGAGGAATAAAAAAAGAAGCTTGAAGAGCACGAGAGAATGGAATCAGATTTGGGAAGAGAGAGGGAAAACAACTTCGGTGTGGTCGTGGGTCTGATTGTGAGAAGAGAATCAGATTTGTCTTATCTCTTTTTTTAAAATAATATATCGACTGACGTGATATAATACCACAGCCGATTCCTCAACCATTACTCATGTCGGTTGCATATAGAAGAGCTAATCCACTTGTTATCTAAAAGCTGCATAACGCAATTGGGTAATTATTGTGGTGACTATCGAAGACTTGCGTACTGTGAGAAATATATGACATGAGGCCTTTGAGCTTTTTCTAAAATTACCCCATTTTCATATATATTTATATATATATATATATATATATATAATAATGTTAGATACACAAACTTTGTCGTACTTATTTTAAAAAAATAATAGCAAGCATATTCATTTATCTTTCATCTTAAAAAAAAAAAAAAAAAACACGTCTATCTTCCTAATGGTCATTGGTCTTACTCCATGCGATAAATAATAGGATATGGGTTGGGCCGTTCAACGGGGATTAATACTCGACTACGTACCAGTCCTCATTTATCATCGGCCCGTGTAGCTAGTGCGTACTCCATATCTGATCTCGTTTTGACTTACTTTGGATTCTAACGTCGTTTTGACTCATTTTGGAGATCAACCATTGGCAACATTAATGTTAATAATAATAACTAAATTAACTTTTTTTTAATAAAAAGAACTTACATGGTGAAACTCGGTGTTCAAAAAAAGAGAAAAAATATATGTAACCGTGAATTGTGGAACCATCGCGTGATCGCTTTGAAAAATGTGAATAAAATATGGGACCCACATGAAAAAAATTAATTTTTTAATAGTGGACCTTACTCTTTTTTAAAGCGGTTACGCGGCGTTTACGCACTTCACGTTTATATACAACCGTTAAGTGCGTAAACGCCGCGTAATCGCTTTGAAAAAGAGTGGAGTTCACTATTAAAAAATTAATTTTTTTCATGTGGGTCTCATGTTTTATTCACTTTTTTCAAATCAATTACGCGGCGGTTGGACAATTTACAGATGCAAATATATTTTCTCTTAATTTAATTCATGACTTGGCTTACCATATCATTCAGTTGTCATGACCTCAATCATCTCAAATAAATTATTGATGAGATTTATTATTTTTTTAATTTTTCATAAAAAAATAAATTCATCTCAACTTATATTTTACATTCAAACGCATTTTAATAAGATCCAAAAAATATTATTATTCACTAGATAAACTGTAACAACTGGACCCAGTGCGAAGTTGTTTTCAAAAAAATTATGGATTTTTTTTTAGTGCAAAAAGCCTATTTGATTTTTTTTTTAAATAGACGTCGGGCCTAAAACTCGAAAGCCCGAATTTTTGCATGCCTGAACACCAAGCTGTGAGATCAAAGATCAGACCCCACATTCACGTATTCACGTCTTGCACATTTTCTTCTCTAGGTTTTTCTAGTTTTTCCTTATATAAAAATCTCATGTAGAAACTCCCCACGTTTCTCACGTCTCTTTCCGTTAGTCTCGTGGACGCCTCTTTTCTCGCATCCTTTCTAGTTTTTTTTTTCTTACTCCCTATATATTTACACGTTAACCTCAAATTTTCGTACAGCCCTCAATCCCATGTATATTTATATATCGAACAACCTCAACCCTAGACTCACTTGCCGCCGCACCACCTCTGCCTTCAGTCCCAAGCTCCTCTCGAGTGTTCCTTGTTGCCGTAAGCATGGTAGTTCCTCCGCAAGTTACCAGTTGTCATCGCAGCCATGCACCACCGAGAACCAACACCTCACAGTCACAGCAACAAACTGTTGCGTTGGGGATGTTCATCTTTCGGGCGACCTTAGCAACCTCAAGCCACGACCCACGCTGTCCTAGCATCACCGCAGCCCAGCTCGGCCCTCATCCACTCGGAAAACACCCCTCCAACCTACAGGAAGCCTCTGCCTTACTACTCCGCGTAATGTGCACCGCGTTGCATGCCGCATGAAGCCATCGCAGCCGCCGTGAACCACTCAACCACCAACACCGTAAGATAGCCACTGCAGAACACTCCTCCGCCTTGGTCTCATAGAACCACCCCAAGCAGTGCAACACCCAATCACTGACCAAGCCCGTAGCGCAACACGGGTTGATTCTCCGTGACGCCACTGCCCTACCACCCGAACTCATGGTCAGCAACTCCACCTTGCAAACAGCGCATCACCCTCCAGCCCGTCCTCACCACCACGGAAAGCGAACCACCGTCGCCCAACCGTTGAAGGAAGAACACCCACGACATGCTCTGCTTCTGCACGTCGAAACAGGGGAAGTATCCCCACCGTGAGCCACATCGTTAGCCCCCTCCATTTCAACGCCACTGCCATCAGAGGACGCTGGAGGTCGAGCCTTCACCTTCTAACACTGCCCTGGTCAACGCCCAGCCCAAGACCGTCACGCGCTTCGCTGCATCACGGTGAGTTTCCGTTCTCTCTCTCTCTCTCTCTCTCTCTCTCTCTCTCTCTCTCCGTCTCTCTCACACTCACTACTCTCTCTCGTTCGCTCATGCGCAGCCCAGCTCGACGGAGTCTCTGTCGCAATCCTGCTCTACTGTCGTGCCACCTCGGTCCCTCCGGCCTGCCCCGCTGTGACCTGCTTCAGTCACGGTGAACCTCCATCGCGTACGTAGCCTCTGTTTTCCTTCAAATAATTTTGGTTTACGTAAGTATATTACTTGGTTCTAACTTCTAAGTATATTTTACACTAACATTATTAAATACTTTTTTACCCTTTGAGCTGCAAGTTATGCTAAGGTGTTTTAAAAATTTTATATTGTGTTAATAAACTGTTAATTAATTATGATTACAGAAAATTATTTTAACATGTTATTAAGTAAATATTTATTTTAAAAGTAAACAATATTGGTGTAATATTATTTTTTACATTTTAGATATGATTTAGTCTATTTAAAAATAGTTATGGTTTATTTTAAAATGTTTTGGGATAATTATATTATCCAGTATTAAACTTTATAGTTGGTTTTCAATAATAAATAGGTCTGACTTTTAAATGTTTTTGTCATAGTTATTAAATTAACAGAGATGATTTTAGAAAGTGATGAATTGAAATTTTAGGTTTTGAGGAATTTAATAGGTTATTTTAGAGGTGTAGGATTGAATATCGAAATATGAGATTAATTGAAAATTTACGAGAATTATGTGATTATTTATAGGTGACGATTAATTATTGTTGGACATTTTGAGGAAAATTCTGGAAAAGCTAAGAAGTCCAGGTAGGCGGGGTTCCTATGCTAGACTTTACACAAATTGTTTAGACTGATGTTAATTTTCTAAAAACTTTGCATGTTTTGTGATGAAATAAGAACTTGGGAAAAACCAACCTCGGTCGCTTATTTGCATTACTTATGATATCTGTATGAAAAAAAAGAGAAAATGTTTCTGCCATGCATTGTGTAGACATGAGCTATATTTTGTTATGCTGTCTCTGAAATATGAAAAAGAGCGATTATGAAAATCTAAAAGTTTTTGCTTTGAATAAATGAAGATGTTTTAGATTCGGTTATTTCGAACATGTGAAATGATCTGAAACTATTCAGTTTTTTGTTTTGATATGAAGTGTCATATGAAAATCTTGGCATGAAGTTCTGATTCTGTATTCGAATGTGATCTGGTTCCGATGATGTTCCGTTCTATTTCTGTTAAGGTCTAGCCACGAGTATAATGATGGTTTATAACCCTATCACGGGGGTGAAACATGGTATATGGCCCAGCCACGTGTATAATGGTGGTTTATAACCCTACCACGGGGTGAAACATGGTATACGGCACAGCCACGGGTATAATGGTGGTTTATAACCCTACCACGGGGGTGAAACATGGTATACGGCCCAACCACGGGTATAATGGTAGTTTATAACCCTACCATGGGAGTTAAACATGGTATTTGTCATGATGTGATGCTATGAGATGATATGAATATAATGTTTTAGCTTGGATATGCCAAAGGATTTTCTTTTCGGGAACAAGTTTGTTTTTCTGAAAATTTCGCTCTGATGTTTTGTAACAAGTTTTGTTTATACATTCTGAAAGAAAATATGTTGTTTCTACATTCTGAAAGTAAATGTCTTGTTCTGCATACCGAACTTTGTAAATGCTCATGTTTACCATGCTAGTATATACTCTCTGCTTACTGAGTTGTTGATAACTCACCCCTTATCTCCACAATATTTTTCAAATATTTTGATGGTTCAGCTGAGGATCAAGATTATGAGGCATTGGGTAAAATGATTTAAGTATAGTGGTTTAAGCATAGGGAGTTTTTTTATGAGTACTGTCGATTTTTTATTAAGAAATTTTATTGTGTTTTAATGACTTAGCATTTTGGAAAATTGGTTATATTGAAGAAATTAGATTGAATTGAATTTTCTATATGATATTGGGAATTTGGAGTCTAATTGTTTATATTGTTAAAATGTGAGTTTAAGTGTTAGAAAGTAACTCTCTGACCCGTGCGGAACCCGGGCATTACATAAACTCATAAAATCATTTAGATCATTTCAACATTCAAACAAACAGTCTTAATATTGCGAGGCAAGCGACAACCTAGCCGATAAGAATATAATTCACCAACGATTTCCTCGTACTACTCTGATCATGTGGTTGACTTGGTTCTCTAATTTGTTAATTATGCTATCATTAGTTATCGTTGTCCAAATATATACTAATTGTAGCTTCTAATTGTCCGAACTGTTCATCCCTGTTCACCAATCCGATTAAAACACCTTTTTCCATGCCAACCGATCAGCTAAATTTAGAATATTTAGAGCTAGATCATTTGCATGCATGCCATCTTGGAAAAATCTTGACAACGTCAAACATGCATGCAGGAATTGCGCGGTAAGCGATCCCCTCATGAGCTCTCGTTCGCATGCAAATCGAGCGCTAGCTCTCTCTCTCTCTATATATATATATATGTTCATGTTACAAAGCTAAGAAAATCTCACAAATTATCTCCTGAGACAAAACCTTATCGTCCGAAGTTAAGTACGTTCGTTCTCAGCTTCAATGGTTTGCCAGCAAGCTTTTCCGGCAACGTGCAACCCACGCGGTCGGGCGTTCTTTCTTCTCCTACTTCAGTGCTCCGCGGTATTAACTCTGGTATCTGCTCAGGAACCTAGCGCTCGCTGGCCTACGCTTTCCGGTTTGTGTTTTGCCTCCAAGCCTCTAGCTAGCTAGTACCTGTACTGCCGAGAAATATATAACGTGGGAACAAAACGAAAAAGTTTTCTGCTTTCGATCTTGAAAAATGAAAAACGCAATGAGAATATTGTTCTTAATTACAACGGATTGTGAAACATTACACGTACGACGTCACAAATATATATTCCTACACAACAATATAATGTTGTAATTCATTCATTCATGTTCTTTCTACTTGAGTTTTACATATATCGCATGCAAATAAACTGATATATATGACTGCATGGAATTAATATCTTGTACTAGGTAACCCGCCTCTAGTGATTGCACGAGGAGGGTTTTCCGGGCTGTTTCCAGATTCTAGTTCAATTGCCTATGATCTGGCACGGGCAATTAGTCTACCCAATGTCCACTTATGGTGTGACGTGCAATTAACAAAGGATGGAGCTGGGATTTGTGCGCCGAGTGTCAAGTTGGAGAATGCTACTGACATTGCTACTATTTACAAAAACAGAAGTAGGGTTTACCAAGTTAATAAGGTCCCTACCCGAGGATGGTTTTCTCTGGATTTCACCTACAAAGAGCTAGCAAATAATGTCTCCCGTATGTCTTACTTTTCGCTCGCAAACCTTATTTTCTTTACGTACTCGATCTGTTTATGGTTGCTATCAGTCAAGGTTTCTGCTTATTTGATATGAGATTTTCCATCGCCAGCTGATGCGAATTTCTCTGTTTCTAATTATCAGTAAATCAAGGAGTCTATTCTCGAACTAACCGGTTTGATAGCCAAGGCTTCGCAATTATCACCGTTGATCATTTGGCTAAAACAATAAAACCACCAGGCTTATGGTTGAACATTCAGGTAATTAAACGATAGATTATTATGAACTTTAATTGCTCAGTGTCTGTGTGCCTTAACATGGAATTGGTCTCCTCGATCGTTTGTTGTTTTAATTTTCCTCTCATAATGTTGGATCTGGCTTGGCTTCTGGATCAGCTATCATGCATTCTGATCATCAACTAACCCTTTTGCTCCAACACCGAACATTTAATTTGCAGTACGATGCATTCTTCACGCAACACAATTTGAGTATGACAAGATTTGTGCTTTCTGTTTCGACAAGATCAGTGAAAGTTGATTACATTTCATCACCAGAGGTGGCTTTCCTAACAAGTATTGCGTCTGGGTTTCAACCAACGACAAAACTGGTCTTCCGGTTTCTAGGACGAGATGAGATTGAGCCTTCAACGAGCCAGACATATGGCTCTCTGTTGAAGAATCTTACTTTTGTCAAGACATTTGCCTCCGGAATCCTTGTTCCCAAGGACTACATATGGCCTGTAGATGCAACTCTTTATCTACAACCTCATACCTCTGTTGTCGCGGATGCTCATAAAGCAGGGCTTGAAGTTTTCGCCTCGGATTTTGTAAATGACGTTCCCCTTAGCTACAATTACAGTCATGATCCCATATCTGAGTACTTGTCTTTCGTTAACGATCCTGACTTCTCTGTTGATGGAGTGCTGAGCGATTTCCCAATTACTCCATCGGAGGCTATAGGTAAGTCTTTTTTCTTCTATTAGATAGATATTTGCTCTTTGCAATCCTGAGTTTTTCTCTTCTCCTTCTGCAGCTTGCTTTGCTCATCTCGGCAGAACAGCTTCATCACAAGGTATATATATATACCACAGTCGCAAATGCTTATATACAACATTATTCTCGATATATCATTGTTGACACTCCTTCACCTTGCTCATTATGCAGCGAAACCATTGATTATCTCTAAATATGGAGCAAGTGGAGATTACCCAGGCTGCACAGACTTGGCATATGAGAAAGCTATTGCTGATGGCGCAGAAGTAATTGACTGCCCAGTTCAACTGGCCATGGATGGGACACCATTTTGCATGAGCTCAGTAAATTTGACAGAAAGCGCAATAGTTGATACAAAGCCTGTGGGTGGAATATTTTCCTTTAACCTGCAATGGAATCAGATTCAAACCTTGACACGTAAGTCGAATTGGGTTCTCCTTTACATACTCTTTGCAGTGATACCCTTTAAACCACAACCCCTCCTTCCCAACCCGACAGCAAACATTTACTGAAAGCTTTCATGCTTTAGAAAAATTCATCCTCTTAAATTTGTTTAAAAGCGTCTGTCGAGACTGAGAGATAAGCGTGATTGAACTTTAGTACTTCGGTTTTAATTAATTCTCTTCATTAAATGAGGATTTCCGTTATTATCTACTTATATATATACTTGTATTTTGCATAAATTCCGGCAGCGGCAATAGCAAACCCCTCCGCCAAGTATAAATTGTTCCGGAACCCGAAGTCCCAAAATGCTGGAAAGTTTTTAACATTGTCCGATTTCTTGGCCTTGTCAAAGAACGCGAAATCTCTTACTGGTGTCCTGATCAACATAGAGGTGAGTATTTGCATGCTCTGCTGCTTAATTACTGTCTTTTTGTTGCTGAAATACATGATTTGAATATATTTCTTGATCCTCCCCGTTTGATTCTGTTGATCATCTGTTCCTTTCAGAATGCACAGGGAGTGAGTGTAGCCGATGCAGTCAACGAAGCATTGATCAAAGCTGGTTTTGATAAACAGACATTCTTAAAAGTTATGATCCAGTCCAGTAATAGCTCAGTTCTAATGAATTTCAAGGGCAAAAGCAATAATTACGAGCTTGTATACAAGGCTGATGGGAATATTGTTGATGGCCCCAACGCCGACTCAACCATTAAGAACATAAAGACATTTGCCGATTCTGTGGTTGTCAGCAAGGACTTCATCTTCCCTGAACTTCAAGCATTTATCACTAATACTACCGATATTGTGCCCAAGCTTCAAGCAGAGAAGCTCCTTGTTTATGTAGAGACATTCAGCAATGAGTTTGTGACTCAATCATGGGACTTCCTCTCAGATGCAACTGTGGAGATCAACACATTTGTCCAGGTGGCAAAAGTTGATGGTATCATCACCGATTTCCCTAATACAGCTGCCAGATACAAAAGTAAGTGGATTTTTACTCATATTCAACCTATATTCATTCATGTGAATATATACCAAACGCTCCGTATCATGATGATATCTATTTGATACATTGGTGGTTCAATGAAATGCAGGAAATCGGTGCTTAGGTGTGGGGAAAAAGACACCTCCATACATGGAGCCTGTTAAGCCTGGAAGTTTGTATGAATTCGGTGGTCAACCCTGAACTAAGATGATAAGTGTGTTATAATAAAGGGTAGAATGCAATTGGCCTGTGATCGATGACCAGCTGGTAATCTTCTCGATCATGCAACGACAGCCGCGGCCAGCTAGCTAATAATTAGTACCATATAATATATATATATATATGTACATATATAGGAGTCTGCTGTTTGCCCCAGTTATCACTTCTATAATACCAGTTGAATGGTATTATCAATTATGAACTTGTGGTTAGTGCAGAGCCATTTATACTCCAATCAGTGCAGTTTCACCCACCAAAATTTTACAATATACTTAACTATATGAAAACTTTAGAAATTTACTAAAGTTTTTTATTTTATTTTATTTGTACACTCACTAATAAAAAAACAAAAACACAAAATTTTGATCACGAAGGGAAATCTTTTGATGAACTTTTAAAAGAAAAATTAATCCGGGTGCCGAACCATTTCCTTTAAATTCACCATAGAATTTATTAATTACCGATCAGATTTAGACACTGACAAAACATTGGTTGATTCTAAATTTGACTTGCAATCTCACGAGTGATCCACTCGATTTCTGCAACAACAATAGCTCCATAAATCCTTCCAATGTAAGGATCATACGTACTCAACTCAAAATCAAGATGAAGATAAACTCAAAGAAAAATGGAATGAAATAACGATAAGAAGTAGAAAATCGAAAATAGTGCATATAAGCTAAAATAAGAAAGCAATTTAAACTCAAACTAATCTCTTGTATATCCTATCCTATGGCCTCCAACAACTCTTCCTCAATTGATTTCCTTGTCTGCACTACCAAATCACAACCAACCACCAACTCCTCTCCCTCATCTCATCACTCTCAAATTAACACAATATAACTATCTCCTTATGCAAGCACAACTTGTTCCTTATCTCTGGGGAAAAAACATTTTTGTTTACCTCAATGGATTTTTCTATTCCCTTAATCGATCTCTTTATCTTCCGCGCGCCTATAGTACCGTTGAAATTTCTAATCCTACCTATGTTCATTGTAATAAGATATGTATCCCAGCATTATTGTTGTGACTCTCTCCCTACATGATCTCTGCATATTGTGTATCTATACCTTCTCTGTATAGCATATTAGGATTCCTATGTATAGCAAATGCATAGTTGTAGGTTAGCTGTGAATGGTAGTTTTTGGCCTTTGTATAATTTATTTAAATAAATACAATGCCACGTAGAGGGTAGACTAGTTTTGTTACATGGTATCAAAGGCCCCCAAGGTATCAACAATGGGTTTTTTGTCTACATTTTCAATCCCTCTTGTAGTTGAGTTTGCATCTCTTGATTTCTCTACTACCAGTCTACCACCACCACATGCCTAATATCTCCATTAAACTAGTCTCCAGTAATTACCTATTGTGGAAAGTACAAGTGGTCCATGTTTTGCGTGGTCATGACCTTATTCGCTATGTGAAGAATGAAGTCCTAAGTCCATCAGCAATCATCATCAGCGAGGATGGTCCATTGCATTCCAACCCAATGATGGCTTTTAGGTTGCACATTGATCAGTTGATCTCTATTGGTTTATATTTTAATAGCTCATTGTCTGATGCCCCTCTATCTCTAGTCATCAATAGAAAATCTTCTCATGATGCTTGGACCGTATTGGGAAGTTTGTATAGTAGCCATATATGAAATTATAGAATTATGAAGAAAAAAGAGAAACAAGATTTAGCAATATGGTGACACTCTCGTTAAAGTATTTGTCCTACATGTTTGTGGTGGATAAAGGGAATTGAGTGAATGCAATTGTACACCAATGACTCCTATTTATAGGCTATTATGCACTAGTTGGTAAATGTACAACCATTGGTAAGAAGTGACACAACCTTTTGACTAAATCAAAATGTTTTGTCTTTTGACACTTCTTTAACCATTACTCCCATGGGAACCATCACCATGGAGAGGGTGTCATTTCAAGGGGTACACAGTTTTGTGATCACACCCTTTAAAATTACAGAGATTGTGTCCAACAGATGAAGGGTGAGCTTCAATCACTCACAAAGGGAGCATCCTCACTAGACGCTTATTTGCACAAAGCCAAATCCTTGGCAAACCGATGGATGATGATGATTTCATCATATGTATTCTTAGAGGCATGGGCTCTGAGCTTCACCCAGCCATTTTGGCTACCCTTAATGCTCGTGGCACTTTTCCTTTGCTTGAAGGTGTTGTTAGCAAAAATTTCGACTTTGAAATGTGATTTCTTGCTGCACGGGAAGCTAACTTCGTCACTAGTTTCTACACCAACTGATGGATTTCAATAGTGTCCTTATGATGAACCTTTTTTTTTTATTGGCACAATGGGTCTGGCATTCTTAAGCTACTTATTTATGTCGACGACATCATTAATATCAAGAGCTCTTCTTCATACATTACCAAGTTTATTTTACATTTGTCCTTTGCTTTCCATCTGAAGGACCTGGGTGACGTGCACTACTCCTTGGGCATTCAGGTTACTTGTGATGGGTCTTCCATTACTCAAACATGTTACTTGCTCTCTCAACTACAAAAACTTGGATTGGATGGTGCTACTATCTCCACCACCTAGCTTAGGTGTTCATTTGTCTACATCTAATGATGCTACGACTATCTTGTCTGACCCAAGCTTTATGGGCAACTGGTTGGTTCTCTTCAATACCTTAACGTTGACTTGTCATGATATCGCCTATGCTGTAAAATTTGTTTGTCAATTCTTGCAAAGTCCCCAAGACTCTCACTTGATTGCTGCCAAGCAGATATTTTGCCATCTCAAGGGCACCCTTATCTCAAGCTACATTTTGTTGAAATCCCTCTCACAGATCTTGGTGGCTTATTGTGATGCTGACTGGGTGGGTTCTCAGGATGATTAACACTCAACCACATTTTTTGCTATTTACATGGGTGATAATTAGTTATCTTGGGGAACTAAGAAACTAGCCACCATTTCTCGTTCCACGACTGAGGCGGAATATTGTGCCTTAGCTGCCACCACTCTCGAACTCATGTGGTTTATTTATATTCTCAAAAGCATTAGCTATCCTCTTTCTTCACCCACGTTGTACTGTAACAACCTCACTGCTATCAACAGGGCTAAAAATTCAATGTTTCATCGCCGCACTAAACATATAGAGATTGATGTCCAGTTTGTTCGGGAGCAAGTTGCCCATGGCATTATCTCCTCGGCACATATCTTGAGTCCCGATCAAGTGGCTGACATTTTTAACAAATCATTGTGTGGTCCCAAGTTTGTTCCCAATTGTAGCAAGTTCTTCGTTGATTCAACCCTACCTTGAGCTTGAGGGAGAATGATAAAATATGCATCCCAACATTACTATCGTGATTTTTCCCTACATATTACCTTCATATTGCGTATCTATTACCTTCCCGTTTTAGCATATTAGGATCCCATGTATAGCAAATGCATAGTTGTGGGTTAGCTTCAAATGGCAGCTGTTGACCTTTGTATATTTTATTCAAATCAATTCAATGCCCACGTAGATAATCCCATCTCCTACCTTCTAGCTGGCCTACCCTCAACCTATAATTCGCTTGTCACTTTTGTGACCACTAGGGTTGACCCCATGTCCCTAGAAGATCTATATCGTCCTCTCTTTACATGAGTTTTGACTTGAACAACAAAGTGACTCACCATATGCGAACCTTGTTACGTATTCTTTATTTCTCAACCATAGCCCCAATAACAACAATCGCCAAAACTTTAGTTCAGGTTGAGGAACTACCAATTCTAATTGACTCAAAGGCAGGTGTTGTGGCAAACCTCAGCACTCAAACCTCCTTTATTAGTTCTACTCCCTATCCCCAATGCCAATTAAGTTAAAATACTGGTGCTACAAACCACATCATCTCCGAACTTGGGAATCTAAATATGCATATAGAGGAATATACTGGTGCTGATCAGGTTCAAGTAGGTAATGGGCTAGGTCTGAATTCTCCACACTGGTTCCTCTATTTTATACTCTTCCTCCAAACCCCTCTTCCTTAATAATATCCTTCATGCACTTGTAATGAAAAAGAACCATTTATCAGTCTATAAGTTTGCCTATGACAATAATGTCTAGTTTGAGTTTCACCTGTCCTTTTTTTTGTGTGTGAATGATCCTTCCTCGGGAGCTACCCTCATCAGCGCCATGAGTAAAAATGGCCTCTTTGTCTCTGCATAACCTGTCATCTATGTCTTTACATCCTACTGCCTACTTGGGTCAAAGAGCCTCCATTACAAAGTGGCATGCTCGTCTGGGACATCTAGCCATCCATGTCATCCACAATATAATCTCCAAATTGATAGATTAAGATACTAGCATTTTGGGTGTAAATTGAGGAAAAAACTATTGCTCAAAGTACAAGGAATGAAAAACTAAGTGGATGAGCATACAAATTAGCAACAACTTACTAATTTTGGTAAGAGGATGATGTTTAGTGTGAAGAGATACTGCCTTGCCAACATCCATCTAAGCTGGGAAGGCGAAACAATAAAAAAATATGTGTATGAGTTTCCATTCGAATTCTCTACACTATTTCATATGCATGACTTGCAGCGAGTAAGCCAAGATCAATTTCGACATGTTTAAGAGATCAAGTAGACGAAGGGCACCACTGTAAGTCGAAAGAAATGGGGGTAGTGTAGAGTGTTTATTGTTAGTTTTAAATTTTTAATACTTTGAAGTGCAATTTGAGAATTATAGCAGTTGAGGAGTGAAAAATGAAAATCCCCTTAAAAAATAATATTATTTTCACATGACATATAAAGATTTAAACATGAAGCACAATTTGAATAAGTGTGATGGATGTTGTAGGTGAAGTACTATAATGAAGCACAATTTGATGGTTGAAGTACTTTGTTGAAACAGTTTTTCAATGAAATCAAGCTATTGATCATAATAATTTCTACAAGAGAGATAAAACTATAACTAAGAAAGGCCCCTGTCGAAGGTGTTTGACGGGGATGGCTCTGATGTTTAAGTTAGAGAATAATCCATGGCTGTATAATTAGAATGCAACAAAATCTCGAACAATTGGTCAAATGTCCCTTTTATATATATGGATAGGACTCGCCATATACAGAGTTCTTTATCCAAATGTCCCTTTAAGTTAGTTGCACTAAAGCATGTATAACAGCTGTTTAGGCACCCATGCACCATGCCACTATCTTTTATTGGCTTCAACTTGCATCTCCCTTTCTAGAACATGTGAAGTTGGTTGCTCAAATTTCAATCAATATGGAAATGAGGAAAAAAGATCAATGGTGCACCTTTGTCGTATCATAGGATAAATTAATAGTGCAAACCTTTCACTATAAATTTGTGTCTAGTACTTTATGATTGATTGGTATTGAGATTAATGTACAGTTTGGATAGTAAAATGAGATGAGACAGTTTTAAATAAAAGTTAAAAGTTGAATAAAATATTGATAGAATATTATTATTGTTTTGAAATTTGTAAATATTGAATTGTTTATTATATTTTGTATAAAAATTAGAAAAAATTGTAATAATGATGAGATGAAATAATTTTACTATTCAAACGGGGCCTTAGATTCGGGGTTGTAGTTCATGTAAAGATCTTTTTGTTTGGTTTGATTTGGATCATGGGTATTTTTGTCTAATTTAATATGTTGCAAGGATATTTTAGCCTATTTAGATATTAGCATGGCATTTTAGCTTAACCCGAGAACTGTAGTACATCAAGCACTTTGGTTAGATCATAATTATGTAACAAGGATATGTCAATCCAACATACAATCCGTACAGGGGCATTTTGGTCCATTCCATTAGATAAATCCCAATTAGGGGTATAACCGGTCCGGTCTGATCCGGTCCGGTTTTGGACAAAATTTAGGACCGAACCGGTATGTACCGGTTTTGTATTTTTCAAAATCGATTACGCTTCTAAACCGGTACCTCCGGTTTTACCGGTTTCCGGTCAGGTCCGGTCCGGTTTTTCGATTTTTTTAAATGTAAAAAACATATAATAAAGTGTTACTTATTATTATAAAATGTTATTAATAATTTAATATATATATATTATGCTTAAAGCATATGATCAAATAAATTACAAATGTTCATATTTAAGATTAATATTTTATATTATTATTTATAAATTATAATATGAATTTTTTTCATATATGATATATAATTATATATATTATATATAAAAATTTAACATATAATTATATATTATATATATAAATATTTTGTATAATATATAAAATTAATTTATATATATATTTTTTTTCAACCGGTCCGATTCGGTCCGGTCCGGTCTCGGAAACTATGAAACTTGAACCAGACCGGATCCGGCCGGTTTTCATAAAATAGGAACCCGTTCCGAACCGGACCGATTCAAAACCGGACCAACCGGTCCAGTTCGGTCCGGACCGATTTTCCGGTTTCTCGATTTAAATTTACACCCCTAATTCCAATGCCTAATTCCGATAGGTTTTTGCCATTATTATTCAATCAAAGTAGGTCAATAATTGATCAGCATTTCTATTCATAAGTCCATACACCATACACCATAATTTTTTTTAATTTTTAAAATTTAATTAAAGTTTTTATTTTATTTTATTATTATTAAAATAATTGAAGTATTCTACTTATAATCCATATACTACATATTTGATAAGAGAATAAAATTTTTAAATCATAAAAATAATGGTGTGTGGTGTACGAGGCTTAGGAATAGTATTTTTCATAATTGATTTGACTTTGTTACAACTGACAATGGAATTTTGACAGTGTTTAAATGACTATTTTAATTAATTGAATTTTCTTATTACTTCTAACTTATTATCTACTTAATTTTGGCTACGTTTGTATCATAAATTTATCTCAACTCATCTTACCTAATCATTATAATTTTTTCAAATTCTAATATAAAATATAATAAATAATTTAACTTTTTCAAATCTCAAAATAATAATAATATTAAAAAATAATATTCTAACAATATTTTATTCGAATTTTAAATTTCATTTCAATTCAATTGAAAATCTAAATGTAGCCTTACTCTTTTATATTTTTATTTTATATTTTTATCTTGTTGAAAACTAGAAAAGCCAAATAAGAGCAAAGAGGGTAAGAGAGAGAGAAAGAGAAAAAGAATAAAGTAAATAGTAAAAAAGGGGAAAAGATTAGAGGTAGATGGAATTAATATTATTTTGAAACATTGAGGAATTAAATCGGAAAAACTTAGATATTTAGTTAATTTCTTAAAGTCAATACTTCATCTGGTAATGATCAATCTATTACATATTTATTTGTCGAGATTTGTTAGGTACAAGCAGTTTGGTGCACCAAACTGCGTATCAATATTCACATAATTTTTTTATTATAAAAATAAATAAATTAAATGCCCTATATTTAATATTGATGCGGGGTGTACGAAATTGCTTACAATAAGATTTTTCCTTTTTTGTCTTATTGTAGTCTAAAATTAATCTACTCCCACTTGCCAACTCTTGGAAATAATTGTCTTAACCAGTGTTTTTATTTTCGTTACTTATCGATCAGAATTTCTGAAATATTTCGTACTGAAACAGTAACTAGCACAGTTTAATTAATCATATGTACTGTTCTTGATCAAATTCTAGTCATTTCAAATATATGTTTCTGATTGAGAAATTCTAGCAAAATTTCTGATTTCTTTTTCATTGCCACGAAGGCAAATCATCCCCAGTTTTTTAATGAATCTATTTCCTAATTTCTCTCTTGATTTTTACACGCATATCAAGCAAATAATCTTAATTAACAATCCTATCACTTGTTTTGTGAAATATATGTTTTTAAGACTTAAATTGAGAAATTTTATTGAAGTATTTAACTTGTTAACTTTTTTTAGTATTTTGAGATATATAATTATTTATATATATAATTATCCATATAACATTCCAAACTGTATGCCGAAACATACCGATACAAAGATATTTTATTCTAGTATCTTAACTCGAACGATCATCGAAACGAAATTCAAAATTTTGGTCTTGACTACATGTGAGGATTGTGAAGACTACGAGCCAATTGGTTGTTTCTTTTTCTTTTTCATTTAAGCAACAATTCTTCTTCTATCAAATTAAGATTTCTCATTTTATTTAACTTGTTATTTATTTTTTTATTTTTTTTGTATTTTGGTATATATAATTATAAATATATAATTATACATATAAAAAAATCTCACAACCGTATACCGAAACATACCGGTATTGAGATATTTCATTCCAGTATCTAGGAGTGAAAAAAAAAAAACCGATGAACCTATAAACCGGACCAAACCGAGCCTAACCGGTGGGTTCGGTTAGGTACCAGTTTCATTTTTCTTAAAATCAGTCAAAATCAATCCGGTTTCAGTTTTCTTTTTTCTAACATCAGACCAAACTAGACCGGACCGATTCATATATATATATTTTAATTTTTTATATTGTATAAAATATTTTTTATATGACTTTTTATACTATATATAATTTTTAAATATAATTATATATAAAATAATTTTGTATTATATGATAAATTACTAATTAATATAATATTATATTTTAAAGTCCTATATAAATAACTATATATTATCACTATAGTATATTATAATATATCTCTATATTATATTATAATATATTACTATACTCTATAATAGAATTATAATATATATTATAATATACTATAATATATTATCACTATATTATTATATTTATTTTCTAAGCAAAAAAGGAGGCGGAGGTGACCAGCGTAGCAATCCTCCCTGTGTGTGACCATATGAGTCTCTTCTTATTACGGAATGTTCGGTTTGAGCCATAGGTACTGCCCCAAGGGCGAGCCCGTCACAACAGCATCCCCAAAGTATCTAGCTAAAACATACTATATTATATAGTACTAGAAAAATCGGACCGAACCGGATCGAAACCGGTAAAACCGGAAGTACCCGTTTATGAGTGTAACCAGTACGAAATTGGTTCCTCAAATCTCAAAACCGGCATATACCGGTCTAGTTCTAAAATATGTCCTAAACTGGACCAAACTGGACTGGTTACACCCTACCAGTATCTTAATCGGAACGATCATTGAAACGGAATTCAAAACTTTTATCTTAACTACATGTGAGGATTATGAAGACTACGAGCCAATTGGTTGTTTTTTTTTTAATATTTAGCCAACATTTGTTCTTCTATCTAATTAGAGATATCTAATTTGTTCTAGAGTAATATTAGGTACAAGTTCTAAATAGATAAACTTTATGCAAGACCTTTGTAAAAATGTGGGTTCCACTAATAAATAATAATTTTTTTACATTATTTGAATGTATGGTCCACTTTTTTACAATGGTTTGCATGAAGCTTATTTATTTGGGACTTGTACAAATCACTTCTCTTTGTGTGTATGGTTCTTACTTCTTTACATCCAACAACTTTCTCTATATTTTGATTACAATAATATATTTAGAAGATTACACATAATCTGGTCTATGTTAATACCTTGACATATCAATCTTAAATGCCAACTAATAGATTTTTTTTTAAAAAAAAAAAAATACAAAATTTGTAAGCAAATAATTCAATTACAAAACTCCAAAGTACAATGGCTGACTACAATTGACTCAAAGATTTCAAACCTAAGTGCTAAACAGTCAAAGAAGTGTAAAAAGAAATACAGGCATATGAAATTGGGACCAATGGAATTGCCCAAATTTGATATTTTTTTTTTTTACCAATAGACTACAATATGGTTTAAAGGAGATCAACCAAAAGCTGGTTTTTGTTGGCAGTCCTTAAAGAGGTCTATCAAGGTTTCCACTATAAATATGAAAGGCTGCCATAGATGGAGTTGCACTAGTTCTGCATCAATTATTATGATTGAAGAAAGTCTTGGTCTCTAGACTTGGATAGACAAGCATGTTGACTCGAAACTTTAGGAAAAGCAAGAAGATAGGTGGGAGCGAAGGATCGACATATGGAAACCACTCACAAGCTGTGGAGGGTTGTGATGGCCCCAGACCCCGCTTGGGATTTGAAGGAGACTAAAGTGTCGGGATATGTAACTCAAGACTGCACACCCCCATTCATGACAGATAATATGCAATGCATCTAACATGTTTTTAGCAGTATGCAATAATCGCAGCAAAAAATGTTAAATTCTAAGTAAAGATTAGAGCAATTAATGCATGGTACCATTATAAATAACTGAGAAATCCCAAAAGGTACTTGTTAGGTCTGCTGCTTCTAATCTCTCTTCTATGGTATGCTTCGCCGAGCGCTTAGGACTCTATGGGGCCTCCTTAATGGCCGGGGAACCGTCCCTCTTGCATTTCCCCATTGTCCTCTTCTAAACTTGTTACAGCTGCTACCATTCCGAGAGAAATGGTAGTGGAAACTATCACGATAAGATTTCGATAAATCTCAACAAGTTAATAAAAAAAATACAAGAAGATATGACATGCATGGACATGAACTTGACCCAAAAACTTGTTTCACTATTGCATTCTTTTCAAAAACATAACCCATGTATTATTGTAATGAAAATAGAAATAGTCATGTAAAAATACTGTTTTCAACTCATATTATTCATTACTAGCCATATAAACCATATTCCATGTGGGTGGACACCTCACGGGTCTCTTACGCACTGTGGGCTCCCTGCTAGTTATAGCATCAGATAGCCGGCTCTCTTGACTGGGTGTGAGTATGTCAGAGTTCATATAACACAGCAGTATGCAATTCACCTTCACTACAATTTCAATGTGGTGCACCCACTAGCATTAGGTGCTACTTCGCTCCGGAATTCAAAATTTTGGTCTTAACTACATGTGAGGATTATGAAGACTACAAGCCAATTGGTTGTTTCTTTTTTTCCATTTAAGCAACAATTGTTCTTCTATCGAATTACGATTTCTAATTTTATTTAACTTGTTAATTTATTTTTTTTAGTATTTTGGGATATATAATTATTTATATAGAATTATAAATATATAATTATACATATAAAAACAATCTCAAAACCGTATACAGAAACGTACCAGTATTGAGATATTTCATTCCAGTATCTAAGGGTGAAAAGAAAAACCGATGAACCTATAAACCGAACCAGACCGGGCTGAACAAGTGGGTTCGGTCCGGTACCGGTTTCTTTTTTCTTAAAACCGGTCAAAATCAGTCTGGTTTCAGTTTTCATTTTTCTAACACCAAACCAAATTAAACCGAACCGATTCATATATATATATTTTAATTTTTTATATTGTATAAAATATGTTTCATATGACTTTTTATATTATATATAAATTTTATATATAATTATATATAAAATAATCTTGTATTATATGATAAATTACTAATTAATATAATATTATATTTTAAAGTCCTATATAAATAACTATATATTATCACTGTAGTCTATTGTATTAATAGTTATACTAATACTATATCACTATATATTATAATATATTATAATATATTACTATATTATATTATAATATATTACTATACTCTATAATAGAATTATAATATATTATAATATACTATAATATATTATCACTATATTATTATATTTTTTTCTAAGCAAAAGGGGAGGCGGGGGCGACCAGTGTAGCAACCCTCCCTGGGCGTGACCATAAGAGCCTCTCTCCATTGCGGAATGTTCGGTTTGAGCCAAAGGTACTACCCCAAGGGCGAATTCATCACAACAACACCCCCAAAGTATCCAGCTAGTTTAAACATACTATATTATATATACTATATAATATACCAGAAAAATCTAACCGAACTGGATCGGAATCGGTAAAACCAGAAGCACCCGTTTATGGGTGTAACAGTGCGAAATCGGTTCTTCAAATCTCAAAACCGGTATATACCGGTCCGGTTCTAAAATATGTCCTAAACCAGACCGGTTACACCCTACCAGTATCTTAATCGGAATGATCATTGAAATGGAATTCAAAACTTTCGTATTTACTACATGTGAGGATTATGAAGACTACAAGCCAATTGGTTGTTTTTTTTAATATTTAACCAACACTTGTTCTTCTATCTAATTAGAGATTTCTAATTTGTTCTAGAGTAATGCTAGGTACAAGTTCTAAATAGATAAGCTCTATGCAAGACCTTTGTAAAAAAGTGGGTCTCACTAATAAATAATAATTGTTTTACATTATTTTAAGGTATGGTCCACTTTTTTACAAAGACTTGCGTGAGGCTTGTTTATTTGGGACTTGTACAAATCACTTTTCTTTGTGTCTATATGGTTCTTACTTCTTTATATCCAACAACTTTCTCTATATTTTGATTACAATAATATATTTAGAAGATTGCACATAATCTGGTCTATGTTAGTACCTTGACATATCAATCTTAAATGCCAACTAATAGATTTTTTTTTTGTTGAAAAAAAATACAAAATTTGTAAGCAAATAATTCAATTACAATACTCCAAAGTACAATGGGTGAGGTTTGGGAACCTCTACAATTGACTCAAAGATTTCAAACCTAAGTACTAAACAGTCAAAGAAGTGTAAAAAGAAATACAGGGATATGAAATTGGGACCAATGGAATAGCCCAAATTCGATATTATTTTTACCAATAGGCTACAATATGGTTTATAGAAGATCAACCAAAAAGCTGGTTTTTGTTGGCAGTCCTTAAAGAGATCTACCAAGGTTTCCACTATAAATGTGAAAGGATGTCATAGATGGAGTTGCACTAGTTCTGCATCAATTATTGTGATTGAAGAAAGTCTCGGTCTCTAGACTTGGATAGACGAGCATGTTGACTCGAAACTTTAGGGATAGCAGTAAGATAGGTGGGAGCGAAGGATCGACATATGGAAACCACTCACAAGCTCTGGAGGGTTGTGACGCCCCCAGACCCAGCTTGGGATTTGAATGAGATTGAAGCGTCGGGACATGTAACTCAAGGCTATACACCCCCATTCATGACAGATAATATGCAATACACCTAACATGTTTCTAGCAGTATGCAATAATCGCAGCAAAAAATGTTAAATTCTAAGTAAAGATTAGAGCAATTAATGCATGGTACCATTATAAATAACTAAGAAATCCCAAAAGGTACTTGATCAAAATCTCCCAATACAAAAAATAAAAAATAAAAAAAAAATAAAGAAGAAGAAGAAGAAGAAGGGTTTCCAACCATAACCCTTAGAGATACCATGTCCACAAAATGTATTGACTTTTACATAGCCAAGCTAAAGGATCCTATTTGGTTTTGTCCTTATCAATAATTTTTCGAAGATCCTCAAAGAGCTTAAGTACTTTGCAAATAAAATGGTCTGCTGCTTCTAATCTCTCTTCTATGGTATGCTTCGCTGAGCGCTTAGGACTCTATGGGGCCTCCTTAATGGCCGGGGGACCCTCCCTCTTGCGTTTCCCCATTGTCCTCTTCAAAAACCTATCACAGCTTCTACCATTCCGGGAGGAATGGTAATGGAAACTATCACGATGAGATTTTGATAAATCTCAACAAGTTAATAAAAAAACATACAAGAAGATAACATAAGCATGTAGAGGCAAATCATGTGTATGACATGCATGGACATGAACTTGACCCAAAAACTTGTTTCACTATTGCATTCTTTTCGAAAACATAACCCATGTATTATTGTAATGAAAATAGAAACAATCATGTAAAGATATTGTTTTCAACTCATATTATTCATTCATAGCCATATAAACCATATTCCATGTGGGTGGACACCTCACGGATCTCTTACACATTGTGGGCTCTCTGCTAGTTATAGCATCACATAGCCGGCCCTCTTGATCGGGTGTGAGTATGTCATAGTTCATATAACACAGTAGTATGCAATTTGCCTTTACCGCAATTTCAATGTGGTGAACCCACTAGCGTTAGGTGCTACTTCGCTCCGAAATCTTTTAAAAAAGACTCATTCAAAGTCTGTTGACTGTTCTTCGTCAACCGAGGGGTTACCACTCCAATTTTAGTACTTCAGAGTGGACAGAAGTGTTTCACTAGGATATTCTCTCATCCTAGCATTTGGGGTCGTGACAAAAATCGTTTTCTTTGCTTTTAAAAAATGCACAACCCAAAATACATATGATATGTACTTGTAATAAAAACTCATTTTCCTTTAATGCATGGCTTGAATATGTATAGTGTGAAACCATGTGACTCTTATGCAACGAAATCATGAACTCATGCCTTATATCAAAGCGAATCACTTTTATGGCTTGAAAGAATTACAACATGCAATATACTTGCACTTATAAAATAGCATGTGAAAACATCAACCAAGCATGCAATGCTACTCGAAATCAAAACATGGCATTTACATCAACGAGCAATATTTGAGCATGTCAAGTGTGTACAAAATTGAAAACATAGCATGTGACAAGCAACAATTCTATAATCCAATTTGATCGATAACATGCAAAGTTTACATACTACATAAGTACGTTATCCAAAGGTAAGTTAGAGGCCAACTTACAAATATCCGAAGCAAAGAAATACCAACGATTAAGCAAGCTGAAAATCTATTGTTTAAATCATTAGAATTATTGAAACTAATGAAATTCTAATCCAAGAATGGCGTGTGGCGTGCTAAGATTTACCCTATTTGGTTCTAGGGTTCTTATCTCACTTCGTGTGACCTTTCATGAGCTCAGGCCTTAAGGGCAAAACCCTAGGCCAAATGGTGGTTGTGCCTCCTTCAAAGATTCGGTCTTTGTAACCCTAGGGGATGCTAATACATGTTATGTTTGTGTATGTGAGGAGTGTATGTTGTGCATGTGTTCATCCATCCCTATGGCTGAAACCTCGTTAGAAGGGATCCTCACTTCGAAACCCTAATTGTGGCCGGGTCACTCAACCTTCCAAAGTTTCCTTTCACTCTTGCTCTTGGCTAGTGGGGTTCTGATTCTCTTGAAGAAAACCCTAGTTTCACACAATTTGAAGAAACTCATCAAGATGGAATCCAACACTCTTGTTCCTTCCCATGAATCGAGTATGGTGGTGCTCTATTCACCCAAACCAAGCCCCCTTCAACCCAAGGAAATCCTTGTGTGCGTGTGTGCTTTGAAGAACTGAGTGTAATAGAAGGCTTGGTGGTTCTTACATGCGATTCTCTCCAACGTGGGATTCCTTTTTGTCCTTCCCAAGCCGTGTGTGTGGAGTACGTCTGGATGGAAGGAAAGTATGGGCTGTGGCTTGTTCTTCCTAGGGTGGGCATGTTTGAGACAGAAGGGGAATGTGAGAAATCTGAAAAATGGCAAAGTGACCTTTGGGTGTCTCTTTTGGGGGGTGTTAGGTGCCGGCCCCCTTAAATACTCCCTCATTTTCCATGCCAACTCTCCCTCTCATCATTGTTTCTGACATTGGTGCATGGATGCCATGAGGCACAAAGCTTCTTACTTTGGCTGAAACTTTCCATCTCTTCTTCTCATCATTGCCCTATTTTTGAAAACGTCAAAAAACCTCATGCATGAGTGATAAGTGGTGTAGCCCTTGCCCTAATCCGAAACCCTAAATGCCCCTTTGTATGTTCTTCATGTGGTCTAGGTTTAATGAAACTTCAAGGGTGTGTAGGTTTTTATGTTCGAAACCCTAAGTGTGCTCCATCATTGTCTTAGGGTTTAGGCTTGTGCATGGGTGCCATTTGGCAAGTGGCGCGTGTGTTTGCCCTAGCCGACCCTCTCTCTTATCCTCATCTCACAAAGATTCTTCTAGAAGCCTTGAGAGATGTGTGTGCCTCTTCCTTAAGCCTCTCTTCATCTTCCTCATGATTGTCTTCTCCTAGAAACTCCCATACTATGTGCATGTGTGACACATGACAAAAACGGTGGTTGATTCCTCATGGTTGGGCGTGTACCCTCTTAGCCGAAACCCTAAGGTCTTCTAGGGACTTGTGCTTCAGATTTTTGGTGTACCCCATGCACCCCTCAATATTGCAAATTTTCTAGGAACTCACATGCATAAATGCATGGGTGGCGTGCGGATCTTAGGGTCCGAAACCCTATGTTCTCTCTCTTCCCTTCTTCCAAAATCAAGTCTAGATTCATGGAGCCCTAAAGACAAGCTTGCATGTTGGCCATGTGGCGTGTTGGTGAGTGAGATGGGGGTGTGCCCTAAGTGTGCCAAGCCGTTGTTTTTCCTCCATCACTTTGGCTTCCCATCTAGCATGTTTTGAAGTGTCAAGACATGGCCAAACCGAGATGAGCCTTCCCAAGGTTCCTAATGATGGGAACTTAGGAAAGCTAAAAGCCTTTTCCTCCAAATAAGTGCCTCCCCTCATAGTCCAAACCCTAACTAGGGTTTTTATACCCGAAACAATCTAGTGGTCGATTGCCACTTAGCCCTTTGGGCCTCTTTATGGGCTTGGGTGCCTAGTGTACTAACAATCAACAATCAGATTGGGTTAATTTCTAATTGGGCTAAGGTTAAAAGTAATGAAAGTAATAGGTACAAGGGCCAACTTATAGATTTGAAAAGATAAGTGTTTGGATTGTTGACGACTTGTTTCGCATACCAGTTACTGGGCTCAACAACCAGCAACACAAGTAGGGTGGTGGCTCAAGGTTATGGGTCACCTTCGATGTCTAAGTCAGTGTTGTTATTTCTTTCTAGAATATTTCAGTAAACAAGAGAGCATGATCGTAGCCCTGACCTGAAGGTTGGCTTTTATACTACTAGTCGAGGTGGTCCCCTGTATGCCATGATAGAGAGACAGAGGTTACATCCTCATGGCGGGTTAGTGGGCGTGGTTGCTTTCAACGTGCTTTTGTCAATGACAAGGAGTTGCGTCGCACACAATATCGGGGACAGGTCACCTTACAATGACCACTGTCAGTGTGTGCGCTTGACTTTTGACGATGTGGTCCTATCATTACGTGGGTGTGCAAGGCAGCGTCAAGAATGTCGGCACCCTGTTACCTTAGATCAGTCTCTCTTCAGGCCTGGGCCTTGGGCTTCTTCTTGCCCGGGCCCAATGCCTCTTATCTTTTATACAGCCTTTGGAGGGGTCGCAATGAGGGGTTGATGCATGGAGGGCTATAGACTCGGCCCAGCCCGAATGGGACATAAGCATCTCTCTTAACCGGGCCTAGTCCAACAGGGAATTTTATTTCCCCCAGTCACCCCACCAATTCCTATTGCATGTGTTCAGTAGAAATTTGTAATCCTATTAGCCCACTTCACTTTTTTTTTTTTTGCGACTCATGACATTTGGTGTGGGAGGCCGTTTTTCATGTGCATCTGTTCCCCTCCCCACGTCTAGAGATTGTGTCTGACAGCTTGCCCCACATTATCTCGTGCAGCGAAGATTGCAAGATTTGTCCTCTGCCATCTGCCATTTCCCCGTCTGGGCAACTCGATCATTGCGGTCTTCTATTTAAACCCAAGCCCTACATCATTTATATGAAGAAGATAATATATTTTCCCTCTAGAGCTCTTGTCGTAAGGTTGAAGAAGATGAAGCAGTCATCCCCCGTAATCCCCTTCTCATCCTGTCTGACCCCTTTTTAACATGTCATTGGGAGTGGTATGAAATGGCAGCTTTATGTCACTTTTTTCCCCTTGCATGTCTGACCCCCTCTATTTTCTCCCATTTTCCCTCTTTTTGTTGCCTTCTTCATTTCTCTCTCAAATCTCTTTTTTCTTGTCCCCTCCTTGTTCCCCATTCCTCTCTTCTTCTCTCTTTCTACTTGTCTCTCAAGGGTGGCCCTTTAATGGGCTGGGATGCCTTTTAGGCCAGGGGTTTTACTCCTTAACAGATGCTCGCGATTCTTAAGGTCGGCTTACTCAACAAGAAGGTCTTGAAAATCTTTAGATTAAATTGTGCCAAAGATAGTCCATAGAAATCACTAGAAAAAAAATTTTTGGTAGCAAGTCCTTGGTTTTCCATTTGGTTTGTGTTAGGTAATGAAGATTTTTGAACCCAAAGCTTCATGGGAGATGTATTCAACCTCTTTAAGTGTGAGCGTGGAGCTCCCCTTCGGCCGGAGATGTGATCGACCTTGTTAAGTGCGAGCGCAGAGCTCAGCTTGGGCGGGAGATGTGCTCGATGGCATTAAGTGCAAATGTGGAGCTCGGCTTGGGTGGGACATGTGCTCGACCACATTATGTGTGAGCGCAAAATTCGGCTTAGGCTGGAGATGTGCTCGACCAAGTTAAGTACGAGTGCGGAGCTCGTCTTAGAGAGATAGGTGAGAGGTGTGCTCAACCGCGTTAAGTGCGAGCGTGGAGCTCGACCTTTATGTGCGGGAGAGAGTTCGGGCAGTCAACGAATTTTCCTGCCTGTTAAAAGCTTGAAAGGTTGAGCAGTCCGGGACCTTTCCCATCTGTTGACTCTTCACGAGGGAGTTTGGGCAGTCAAGTGACTTGTCTCGGCTGTTAAATCTCGGTTAGGTGTGACTTGGCTTTGAGTTTGTTTGTACGAACATTTATCATTAGCAAAGAATATTTATCCTTCTGCAATTTTTTTTCAATAGCTTTAGCCAATGTTTGCCCCTTAATGTGAATTGTTTTTGGTGTTTCCATTTTTTTGTTTAGATTTTGTTTGCAATAACTGTACTAAGTGGTCAGGGAGCCTGTTGACCCCTTATGTCTATCATAGGCAGTTGTCAAGCCCATCGAATCGTTCCCAAAGGTAGCCCGTGCGAGGCTGCTGTAGAGCTCAGAAGCTCATTCTCGAAGGTATCCCGCCGGTGGCAGTTGTGGCGCGAGTGTAAAAACTCGACCTTTGCTAGAGAAGATGTTGTGTTGATATGGCTATCTCAGTGAGAGAGGTCGGGTAGTCAAGTGACTTGTCCCACCTGTTGAGTCGTCACAAAGGAGGTCGGGCAGTTGAGTGACTTGTCCCACCTATTGACTCTCGGCGAGGTATGAGTGAGGTTGGGCAGTATAGGACCTTTCCCACCATTTGACTCGTCATGAGGGAGGTTGGTAGTTGAGTGACTTGTCTCACCTGTTGACTCTCGGTGAGGTATGAGTGAGGTCGAGCGGTCAGGTACCTTTTCCGCCTGTTGACTCATCACGAGGGTGGTCAGTCAGTAGAGTGACTTGTCCCATCTGTTGACTCCTCACGAAGGAGGTTGGGCAATTGAGTGGCTTGTCTCGCCTATTGACTCTCGATGAGGTATGAGTGAGGTTGGGTGGTTTGGGACTTTTCCCACCTGTTAACTCGTCATGAGGGAGGCCGGGCAGTTGATTGACTTGTCTTGCTTGTTAACTCTTGGCGAGGTGTGACTTGGCTTTTGTTTGAAATAGATGTTAGACTGTGCTAAAAATATCCAAACCGATTAGCATCGTTAACCCAAATCACAAGTGTGAGATTTGCAAACTTGAATAGCTTTGCTAGAGCATGATGAAGATTTGGTGAGTCCTACAAGTAGCCATGCTTTGGAAATGATGAAGATCCATGGGGCCTGCGATACCGAGCAGTCCATTTTTACGAAGACAGATTAAGATGTCCAAGTGGTGCTCGAGAAAGGTTATGTAGCTGGTGTTTTGTGCTATAGGAACCAATTTTGTTAAAAAAAATGAAATTCACACAAATCTTGAGAGGGACAAACCTAGGTGTTTTAGTTGTTGTAGCCAATCTTTGCTTGACTGAGATTGTCCATTGTTTGATTGATGCCCCCCTTTTTTTGTTTCTTTTTTTTTTTTCTTCCCTTTTTTTTTTGTTTTTTGTTTTTTTGAGATTGTTTACCATTGGGGAAGTTGTCTATCTTCAAGCATCTTTGAAGCGATGTGGACTTGACTACCTTTAGGCAAATCTCTACTCATTTTTTCGAAGCATGTATTATGGGTGGAAAAACACAGTTGCATGGGAGGACCTGGAACGTTGCATGGGACATGCAACGTGTGCCCAAGGCCATGCAACACTTTTGGCTTCCTCGTGGTGGAGGAGCTCGATTGGTCAAGCCTTTTTTGTATGTGGCCAGAGATCCCTGTTGGTCGATCGAGTTGTGGAGGATAATTCTCTGTTGGTCTAGCAACTTTGAGTTGTGTTTGAGTACACAGTGCACCAAGTTGCCTCTTAATGGCCAAGGAAATGTGGTGGCTGAGCAAGCTCTGACCGGGCAACCTTAGCTGAGGACTTAAGTGGCCATGCAACCCACTGGGATTGAGGAGATCTAACCGAGCAAGCTTAGGCCATGGAGAATGCCTCAGGCCGAGCAGTGCTCAGGCCGTGAAGGGTGTCTCAGGCTAAGCAATGCCCAAGCCGAGCGAGGCTCAGGCTGTGGAAGGTGTCTCAAGCTGAGCAAGCCTTGGCCGAGCAACTCCAGGTGGTCGAGAAACTCCAGCAAGCTTGAGATGTGTGCATGTGGTAGCCGAGCAAGCTGCCCGCATCGGAATGGTTACCCGCCATGGGAGAGGTAGCTTTGTGGTGGGTAAGAGGTTGCCAAACATGAGAGGTGGCCCTTTAATATGTCTGACCCCCTATTTTTTCTCCTCTTTTCCCTCCTTTCTGTTGCCTTCTTCATTTCTCTCTAACATTTCATTTTTCTTGCCCCCTCCTTGTTCCTACTTCCTCTCTCATTCTCTCTTCCTACTTGTCCCTCAAAGGTGGCCCTTTAATGGGTTGGGTTGGGTTGGGATGCCTTTTGGGCCAGGAGGGTTTTACCATCTAACATGGACAAATCAATGTCTTTATACAGCCAGTTACTTCAATGTCTTTATAATAGGCAACTAAGATCTCAGCTATAAGGAGATACTGGCGGCACTAGATCTAGACAAATTTGGCAAGACTTAGTTAATGTTTCCTTATATAGCTAGCTGGTATAATGTCCAACATTATCATACGATCTGTAATTTATGTTATAATATATTGCTTTTAAAATCTGATATTATAAAATAATGCAAAATCCTTCTCCGCACTTTAAGACGAGAGTTCTTCTCCAATCTTTTCTCAAGATCTAAACAAACCTTTACACTTATAACCATCACCATTATATAATAATCAAAGGAGGAAACTTTCGTTTGTGAAATACGAGCGATTAATCTTTTGGAAAATTGTTTCAACCCTATTTCCTCTCCCATTGTAAGTCAAAATTATGTATATTTTTTTAAGGGTGAGCACTGACTTAGTCAAAGTTCAAATCCAAACTCCAAGTTTGACTCCGACTTGTTGTAGCGGAGTCGAATTTGGGCTTTCAGCTTTAGGGTTCTTTTTTTTTTTTTAGCTTCATATTTAGTCTATTTAAAACAAAATTTTTAGTAAGCTTTCAAATTCCAAATTTTTGAAAAAATTACAAACTAAAACTAAATCATTCACTGCTAATTTACTTCTATACTAATATCTAACTTATTTTTATACTACACTTATACTATAGTGTTACATGTTATTATGTTAGACTAGTGTTTAACTTATTTATAACTTATTTCTAGTGTCTAATTATATTTTATTATACTTTAGTAAATTTTATTATGTGTTATTAACTTATTGCACTAAACTTATTAATTATTTGTATACGAGTGTCTAATTTATTTTTATACAAGACTTATAGTATAGTGTCTAATTATATGTTATTATATTAGTATTACATATTATTATACTAATGTCTAACTTATTTCTAACTTAATTATATACTAGACTTTCTAGTGTCTAATTACATGTTATTATATTTTAATAAATTAGTATATGTGTTATGAACTTATTATACTAGACTTATTTAAATACTAGCGTCTAACTTATTTCTATATTTGATTATATATTGTAGTAATACTGTGATGTTTACATATACTAAACTATCATTAGTCTATTTATATTATAGTACAATTCTATTATTTTATAATAACTAGCTCATACTAGCAGACGCATATGACATGTAGGCAGAAATAAATGTGACAAACTATATATATATAGAGGGTGGAGAGATTGGTTTTTGTATAGAGCGTTTGGGTGTTAGGAACAAGAAGGCTATGCTTGGAGTTGAAGAATTTGCTAGGGATTGGAGGTTTTTTATGTCTTAAAAGAGAGCCTGATTGTCTCTTTGATAGCTAGGCACACATCAGTGGAATTTATAAGTCTGTTTATTAACAAATCAGAGTACTCCACTATTATTCATTATTTTATTATTACTTTTCACATACTATTCAATATTCTATCATTACTTTATTACTACTATTCATAGAATATCTGAGATCACCTCACTACCTAAACGCAACTTAATGTTAAAATCTATCATATTAATTAGCCTAAAATAAATATTTATGTCAAGTTTTTTTTTATAATTATTTCGGGTCTACAATAAGTTGAATATTTAGATACCGATTTATAAATAGCAGAACTCATAAAAATTTCAAGCAGTTCGCACAGCAAGTCATCACCCGGACCTGCATTTCTTAAACATCTAATATGGTTTGATTATCACTTACAAACTAAAGAATGTGGGATTTACACATACAACTCAAAGAAATGTGAAGCTTGCATTAGGTAAAAACATACAGAAGGAAATACTTTCATTTAAAAAATACAGAATGTACTCAACATTTATTACTCAAAGCATAGCTCTGATCATCATCAATTTAATTTATTCCTCTAGTAATAAGAATACTACATTATCAATTTAATTTATTCCTCTAGTAATAAGAATACTACATTCAAATATATTTTTGAATGCCTATTTCCATGGGAAGTTTGTAATGCTTAATTTGCTCTAAGGGCACTTGAGCTTGTTTCCGTGGGTCTTGAGGCGTGCATAACATGGGCATGCATTCTTATTGCCATAGGTACCTGGTGGTACACAATGGCATCTCATGCAGCAGCTCTTGCATGCCCGGGTGCACCGCTTTTTTCGCGACGCCTTCTTGCACCTCTTCGAACATGCTGAGCTGCAATCTGAAAATTATTATATATACGTGAGTTATGCTACATATCACACTCATATTTTATTTTTATTTTACAGTTAGTGAACTTGCAATCTTGCTCTATAAAATTTTCACATCAAGCAAGCTCGAACAAGAGAGGGAGATTTTATAATTCATTATCATTGATCTCTATAATGTACTACTACCATGTCATTGTACAATTCATTTCCTCCTTTAACATTCAATCGTTCACATCATGTCATATCACCTCATATGTTGTAAATTGCAAGTTATGTATCAAAAATATTCTTAGTAGTTTTAACAAAAATAGTTTTAAGCACTAAAGTATATTCTTTTTGTCTTTAATATTTCGTTAATACGTAGCCATCAATACATGGGATTGCGTACATAGTTGAAGAACTCTTAGGGGTTGGCTTAAGTGGTAAAAGTTTTGAACTTGAGGATATACTCCCCCTAGGTCTAAGATTCAAATATCCTAATTGGGTGCCAACAATCTCTTAGGGTCATTGGATTGAAGGATTTTTTCCTTGAATTATTTGAGGTGCATTTGTGAAAAACTCATTGTCGAAAGCCTGTGCACTACCGGAATTCGTCGAGATGCTGTTCCCAGATACTCGGTGCCAATAACAAAAACTGTACATACTTGAAGAGTAGGATTGTGTATTGAAGTTATATATTCTTCTCACTTTAATAAGAATATACACTTTTATATATAATAATACACTTAAACAACTTTTCATAAAAGCCAAAAATATGCTTGCATGCATGGAATTCCAATAAGATCATTAATTGGTAGGTATCCATTCAGCAGATGCAAAAACACATACATGCATTGTCCTTATATATACTTTACAGGTAAGAAAGGTAGATAATTTATGAGGATGATTAATTAGTAAATTTCCAACTATTTTGTTTTCAAAATTAATATATAGTAGAGATTTTGTCAAATCAACCCTTCATCTCTTAAAATTTTTTAAAATATTCATCATTTTAATATTTTCAAGAAACCCATATTTAAACTTAATTTGTAAGTAACTGATCAATACAAATTATGGTTTGTGGATCCTAATAAACATTGTGATATATATTTCTTCTTAAAATAACAAATGTGTTATTCATGTGATCTATGTCCAATCCCCAAAGTAGTTGAGTGGAGAATATTTTCCTGGCTTTTCACTAGCCATGCATATATTTTAAAAATTAAGCATATGAATGCGTAGACTAAACAAATTAAAATAATAACATTATATTATCATTATACAAATAAGAAAATTACATTTTGAGCTGTCAAATTGTTATTATTTTTTAAAATTTACATATTGAATTATCAGAACTGTCAATTTGCATCTTAAACTATTAAATTTTAATGGCTACGATTGTGCCACGTGTTTCATTTTCATCGATGTTAATGGTCATATCTTAATTGAATGTATAAATTGTAACAAAATTAATAGCTTAGGATCCTAGCATAATAGCATTTGGGGTGTAAATTGAGGGGAAAAAAAAAACGATTGCTCAAAGTAAAAGGAATGAAAAACTAGTTGGATGAGTACACATATTAGCAGCAACTTACTTATTTTGATTTGAGGACGATGTTTAGCACGAAGAGATGCCGCATCGCCAGCATCCATCTGAATTGGAAAGGCGAAACAATAACAAAATCAGTACCTGAGTTTCCATTCGACTTCTATGCACTATTACCTACGAGGAGTGCTACATCTACAAACAAATTACATAAATGTAATCCTACAAACTAACGTGCTTTCATCTGATCCATTAGATCTACTTTATAATACAAGTAACTTTACAATCTGACGAATTACATATATTAAACTACAATAAGTTGTGGAATTATTTTTGTGTAATCCCTTTGTGGATAGAGTGTTTTCCATTACCTAATGCATAGTCTAAAGTGAAGGTCAAGAAATTTTAAACTTGAAGATAAATTACAATCAATATTGACACACTAACTCTGGCATCTCACTTCTTAGTCATGAGGGTTCAGTCACAAACTAGGGTTTAGGACTAGGAATAGAGAGAGACTCACACTAGCAAGAGTACTGCCTGGGGCACTATTGGAAGATGAAGCCTCTGCAAAAGCCTGGAAAAAAGGAACAATGCCAAAGCACATCGTGTAAAGTTTATGATTGTACAGTAATCTTCCCAACAGACAATGTTAAGCTGCAAATTGCAGTGTTGTTAATGTACCTGTAGGAGGAGGAGGACTGCAATGACAGAGACTGAGAAGATCAGCTTCATGATGTTGGGGGAAAACGATAAGGTTGATGGTAATGAGACTGTCTGTGTGAATGAAATGGGGTATGGCAGGAGTAGTACTAGACTACTGCATATATGCCATCTTATAGGCATCTTCTTTTTGCCTTTTGCTTTAGCTTTATCTTTTAAAACTCACACGCAAAGGTTGGATAGAGTTCACAAGTATGGCTTAGAGTCCACGGGGAAATGTCTTTGGAAGCTTCTTTCACTTTTGGTTTTATTAATTGCCTTTATTGTAAGCACAGCTGTTGATGCTTTGGCTGGATATATGGTGCCTGTGACCGCGCACACACAGAGAGAGAGAGAGAGAGAGAGAGAGGATGGTCCCCTAAGGTAGCTGCTGAATGGGAAATAATGTCTTGTGATCCTGGTTGAGCTTGAGCTTTTGAATGAGGAAAACATGCATGGTACTGATCAAATGGCACCGACATATATATAAAGATTGAATCACCCATGCATCTTCATTTCCAAGTATGCTTGATCCTAATTAGTCTTGTTAATTATAGTGAGCTGCATCAGCATTACACATTACAAGTGTTTATACTTTTAACCAACAAGTTACTCTCCTAATTAGTCTCGTACCCGGTTAAGGGATATCTATACGAGAAATGATATTTGTAGCCTGTATAAAATGTACAAGCTGCTAATCATCAGACACTTTTTTTAAAAAAAATAGATAAAATATATAACCCACATAAAAAATTTAATATTTTAATGATGAACTCTATTTTTTTTCAAAAAATATGCAAAATTTGCATATTATAGAACTGTTTCTAACATTACTCAATCTCCAGATGCACTGCGGTTTTGGTTGGGCATGAAACTGATTTGAGTTGACATTCATAATTTAATAACAAGGGCTTGAGACGCATGCCGCGCGCGCCAACTCTGTATCAGTTTCTCTAAGGGAATTTTCATTTAGGTTAGTTGTGTAATTAGCCTTCTTATTTTTACGATTTTTGCAATTTATATTAGAAAAATTCTATTCATCATCCACACACACTATACATCACATTTTTTTTTTAATTTTTTAATCTTAACAAATGTGTAGTATATGGATGATAAAGAAAAATTCAATAAGTTTAAAAAGAATAAAACTAAAAAAAAAATCTTTTAAAAAAAATGTGATATATGATATGTGATGATGATGAATAAGAAAGGTCTTTACATTTTAAGGTTTAATGAGATCGCAACTTAGTACTTTGTCCCTCGAAAACAATATCCATGTGTAATAGGACCCATATGTCAGCCAATCAAAAGGTGATCAGATTTTATGTACACTTACACCTTAAGTTACAAACTCGAATTAAAAACAATCAAAATTAATAAAATTCTATTTTTTTTAAAAAAAAAAAAGAGAAAAACTCTAGTGGCAAGTGGAAGGGGGTTTCTTTGCAAGGAAATGATATTCCCCTGAGAAAGACTAACGACAAAGTCTATCGATTTTGCTTTTTTTTAATGATTAAGAAAAAAAAATTTTAATGAGTTTGTGATTTTTATTTATTTTTAAATATTTGAAAGGGTTTAAAAATATGTTTGAAAAAAAGTGTAATTTGCGCTTTCAGTACTATGCATGGGTCATTGATCTCGGTGGGCCTAGCATTTGTTGAGAAATATTTTGAAACGTTTTGTAAACTAGAAAATATGTAAAATAACAAGAACAAATTAAAAAAAGATAACTCAGTGTTGAGGCACATTGTGATGGACGCTTTCCTTATAGTAGATTCCGCCGTCTCCAAATTTAAATATATAATAGTCTTCTTGACATTCTACTCCCAAGATACAATAACGTTGGTTCCCGTTAATCTCCTTGTCGATACACACAAAATGAGGTTCTTGAACCTGATATAAAATAGTCAAAGCCTAAAAAAAGAAAGACAAAAAAAGGATGAAATATTTCTCTAATTTTTGTAGAGAATTTTGAGTCAATGAATTTGTGGATAGGGTTTCCTATTTATAGAGAATGAGAAGGCACTTGTAAAAAGTCACAACTAGAATAAAATGACATTTGTGAAAGGTCACAACTTATTTAAATGAAATGGTATTTGTGAAAAGTCACATCATATAAATGAAATAGTATATGTAAAGTCACATCATATAAATGAAATGGTACATGTGAAAAGTCACATCACATAAATGAAATAGTACTTGTAAAAAGTCACAACTTATATAAATGAAAGAGTATTTGTAAAAAGCTACAACTAAAATGAATGAGCACTTTTGAGAAGTTACAACTTCTTAAATATTAGAGAATACATTGAAAATGCTTCTAATTCACTAAAGGACACAACTCTTTGTTTGGTTGGAAAGCGGTTAAGGCTTCTATCTCTAAGAGCATTCTCATTGGATTAGCTAAAAGCTAAATCCAATGAGAATTTAGCTATGAGGTCATAAAATTACTCACATTGAATTAGCTATATTCAGCTACAGTAATATCCAAACTAATTTTCAAATTTGGAACACACTATTCATTCATCAAATTCCTTTTATATTATTTCTTTCTCTCTCCCTTTAATATCAATTATTTCTCTTTCCATTTTAAATGACAATTGAAAAAATATAATTAGAATACAATTACTAATTAATATATAATATTATGAATAGTAAAATATGATAAAATAAAATAAATTCATAATTAAAAAAATTAAAAATTTTTCAAAATTATTAATTACTCATTACTATATAATGAATAAATGGATAATCCAATGTGAAGATTTGATGTGAATAGTCAAAGTTAAATTCATCTTATATTATTTTATTGTCATATAATGAAAAAATGGCTATTCCAATGTAGAAACTTATGTGAATGTAATAGTTAAATGCTAAATTCATCTTACATTCATAAAAAATGTACTTTAACTTTAGCTAATCCAATGAGAGTGCTCTAAGAGGCATGCATTGTTTCAAGTTAGTAAAACACATTTTCATTTAAATCTAGACAACCGAACTGATATATTAAACAATAATAATAGTTCGCATTATTTTTTTACTTTATAACAAATATTTTAATCATTTATAACTTTAAAAACCAACAGCATTGTCCTTCTTTGCCATCCGTAGTACCATGAAAAGCAGGTTCATTGAACCTCTAACATGGTCCACATTCCGTGGCTCGAACCACGCCACATGGAGTGGCGCACACGTCACCATCATGGTGGGTTCACTCCTTCATATGGTGGTTTGGCTACCGTGCAAGCGTGATTTGCTAATGACCCAACCCCACACATGGCCTGAGCCCCTCTATGAAATTAAGGATGTTCTTGAACCATCCCTTTGGTTGACAGTAGGCGTCACCTTTAATGGGCTGGCTCACCTCCTTATCGCAGTGTGATTTCAGCCTCCCACGGTGGATTGTTGACAAGCTACACTCGTGTGATAGTCGAACCACTCTGCAATAGGGTGGTTCAAGAGCAACACTACATGATGTAGTTCATGCCATCAAACGTGTGGACCGACCCCCAATACTGGGAAGGGTGAGCCTTTTTTATTATTTTTATTTTTTATTGGAGTTTTGTAATGTCTTTTCATTTTGACGGCCAAAGTTACACAAAATACCATGTGCCATTTGATTTTCTTTTTTTAAAGTATATATTAAAAACCTCACTTCTAAGGGAAGAAAGTAGTAGTTACATCAAAAGTCATTTGATCGTATTAGGAAATCCAGTGCAATTTATACTCTTAAAGTATTTATAATGGCTCTTGTAAAATATATTTTTCTTTAAAATATGAAGAAAGATGATTAAAAGTCTCTTCTATTAGATCATTTATTCTATTTCTATTTTACATTTAGCTATAGTAAATCTTCTATATTTAGAGGTAACTATTCATTTATCTAAACAATTTATTATTATTTCTCTCTCATTTTATCCTCTTTTCTTTTTATCTTATTTTCATTTTAACCATCTTATTACTTTTGCAAAGGTCCCACTCTATTATCTTTCATCTACTCTCTAGCATTCTGTTTATAGTTCCTTCGACTTTTATGCATGCATAAATTTTGATATTATTAATAATAAAGGCAGGTATTTTTTTTATCATTTTACTCTTCTTTTTAAGTAATTTAAAATATTACATTATACATAAAGAAATATTGCAAATATCAAAATATATGATGTATAGAGAAATATTTGAAATATATGCTGTGTAGAGAATAAAATATTTGAAATAAATAAAAAAATATTAAAAAGTATATATTTAAATTATATAAAGAAAAAATATATAAGCTGATGTATAACGTATTGTAAAAGTCAGTATGTAAAATAGAAAAAGTGAATTTTAGTAATGTATTTTAAAAGATATGATAAAGAAGTGATTGAGAGTGCTCTTAGCATTACAAATTCCTAGAATTTCAGATTCGAAACCACCCGTTAGAGCTATCATTCTTTTAGATGTCTAGTTGAAACATAGGAAATAAAATCTTTCTCCGTTTGGATAGTGAGATGAGATGAGATGGTTTTAAATAAAAGTTAAAAGTTGAATAAAATAGTATTAAAATTTTATTTTTTAATATTATTATTATTTTGAGATTTGAAAAAATTGAATTGAGATTTAAAAAAGTTGAATTGTTTATTATATTTTGTGTGATAATTTGAGAAAATTGTAATGATGAGATGAGTTGAGATGGTTTCTCAATCCAAAATAAGTCAATATTCTTTTCATGTAAAAAAAAAAACACAAAGAAATCTAGAAATCAAACTAAACACTCAACCTGAATTCGACGCAACTATGGCTACAATTTGGTTCAAACTCTGTTCATCTCTATTTTGGTATGATATAGTAACAAGGAATCATAATTAGGTTTGCTTTTGGATCATGGCTCTAAATCCTTAATTTGGTTTGTTGATGCATTTTTTGACCTCAACAATATGGTTGGATGGACCCCTCATCTCTTGTTGCGATTTCTTGTTAGTGGTGGGCTTGGAATGCTCACCCATAACTTGCTTAGTGATTAATGATTGAAAATAAAGAGAATAACATTTATGTGGATCAGCTCAAGTCTATGCAAAGTTTTGAATTCTGTTCTAGTGACTGTTCCATTTGAGATACTGGAACGGAATATTTTTGTACCGACATATTTCGGTGTACTGTTTCAAAATAGTTGTTATATGAATTTATATATATATATATATATATATATATCTAGAGGATGTTGGAGTTTACAATGCACTAAAAGAAAAAAGTGACGTGGCAGGGCGATTATTTTCGTTCTGCTAGGGTTTTATCGAGGGCATTCGCTTGGGGGCTTTTGCGGTCATGGCCGCGTTGCCTTCGATAGGTTCTGATGCCGAAGGATTGAGGGGAGGTGAGGACGGTGGTCTGGTTGCAGGGGTGGTTTGGGGGAGGATTTTCTCGACAAAGGGAAAAGTTTTGTAGGAGGATGATTGTTTGCTCAAGCTTGGAAGAGGCCAATTCCAGCGGCAAAGTTCAAAATTCCTCTACGGAAGCCGGAATTGATCAATGGGGAGTCGGGCTTTGTTTTCACGGATGTAGAGATGGAAAGGGCTGCTGAGGATTTGTAGTTTGCATTGGTGCTTAAATTTCTCTCTTCAAGGCCGTCTATTGATGTGCTTTGGAGGCAGATTATCCAATCTTGGGGTTTATCTGAGGTTCCAATGATTAGTTTTATGGATAATTATCATGTATTGTTGCATTTGGCAAATGAAAAAGACTACATTCATGCATCGGCAAGAGAATGAAGATTGGTGGCTGGGTGTCAGCTTCGATTATTTAATTGGTCCGTGAATTTTGATGTCAATAAGGAGCCATTGATTGCACCGCAGTGGATATATTTACCAGGTTTGCCCTTACATCTATATAGATTGGATTGTTTACAGAGTTTTGTAAACAGATTTGGTAAATTTTTGGGTACAGATAATGCCACTTTATATAGAACAAGAGCCACTGGTGCACGATTATGTGTTGAAGTGGATTTGCAGAAGGATCCTGTTGAGGGTTTTCCATTAGTTGTAGGACAAAAGCAGAGTTTGCAAAAGGTAATATACGACAAGAGGGGTTTTTATTGTAAGAAGTGTTGTAGGCAAGGGCATATGGAAGTGGTATGCCGTGTTGGAGTGAAGACTATGGTTAAAAGGAAGGAAGGGCTGAGGAAGGAGGGAGAAGGGTTAGTATGGAAAGAAGTGGGGAGAAAAGAAATTGAGGTAGTGGAAGAGGAGGGTCCTGTTTTGAGAATTCAGGGGCAGGGGGAGGTGGAGAAAAAGAATGAGAAGATGCAAGTTCCTTTGATGGTGAGTGGAAAAAATAAAAGAGTAGTGAATGAGGTTAGTAAGGATAATAATGTTAATAGGGAGGAAGAAAATATGAGAGAGAAGAGTATTGAAGAGGAAGCTGAAATTGTTCAAGACCCTTGTTCAGGGGTTATATGTGTGCAGGTTGAAATGGGATGTTGTTCTAGGATGGGTCAGGAAAACAAAGTCGAAAATAGTATGGAAAGGGAGGAGGTTCTCATGGAGGAAGTGGATGAGATGGAGGGTGAGGTGGGTAGAATTAGTTCTGATGTGTTATCTGAGGGACATGTGGAGGTTGGTATTGATAATCAAAAAGACTATTGCTCAGATCCAGGTATTGTGCTGGCGGGAAAGGAAGAAATAAGGAAGATGTGCAAGTGAGAAAGTCTAAGAGGGCTAAGGCCATGCCTCAAAAATTGAACTTATGATTGATAATGTTATGTATTAGAATGTTAGAGGGTTGGGTACATCAAAGAGAAGATTAAAGCAAATTATGAAAGATTATAAAGTTTCTATTTTGGTTGTTGCGGAACCTTTTTAAGATGTGGAAAAGTTACGAAGGTGGGCGGGGTATTTGCAATTTCCAAAGTTTTGTTCTAATGTTGTGGGGTGGGAAGATATGGCTGTTCTGGAAAGATGAGATTCAAATTGATATTGTGGGAAGTTCAAATCAATGTTTGAAAACTTTATTAACAGAGGATAGAAACTCCTTGCTTCTTACCTTTGTCTATGCTAAATGTTCTCAAATCGAGAGGAGGGAGTTATGGGAGCAGATTCAGGGGATTTCCAGTTTTGAGGTGTTGTGGGTAGTTATGGGAGAATCGATCCGATGCAGAAACGGTGGGAGGAAGACCTCGCTTGGGTTCCTCTATGGCTGAATTTAATGGATGTATTGATGGGTGCGGTTTGTTGGAGCTCAGATTTGAAGGAGGAAATTTTTCTTGGTGTAATGAACATCAAGGGTTGGCGCGATGTTGGGCGAAACTTGATAGGGTGCTGATTAATAATGATTTTTCTGTAAAATACAGTGAAGCTAAGGCATCTTTGTTGGAAAGAAATACTTTAGATCATTCTTCGATCCTTTTAAAGCTGGTTGCAAATATGGAGAAGTATGGTCCAATGCCATTTAGATTTCAGAGCATGTGGACGCCACATGTTGATTTTTTGAACATGGTTGGAGTTTCTTGGAATGAACATATGGTGGCTGGTTCAAGGTTGCGTAAAATGGTGGGTAAATTGAAGAGGTTGAAACAAAGGCTTAGGGTGTGGAATAAACAGACCTTTGGACGTGTTGGTGGTATTATCCAAGAGTTGGAGGAAAGGGTGGAAAGGTATGAGATTTTACTTCAAACAGAGTATTCAGAATCAATTGAAGAAGAGTTTCTTGTTTCTAAGGCTGAATTGGAGGTATGGTATAAAAGGAATGAGAGAAGGTTAGCGCAACAAGCAAAAATAAAATGGTTATCTGATGGTGACCAAAATTCCAAGTTCTTCCATGCGGTGGTTGCGCAAAGAAGACGTAACTCTTGTGTGAGTTCCATGATGTTGCTTGATGGGTCGCTGCTGGAAAATATGGAAATGGTTCATAATGGTGCTGTAAATTATTTTGAACAATTTTTAGGCCAGGATACGTCGGTGCAGAGGCCACATTTGGGTAGTATTATTCAGCTAATTATTTATGAGGATTCTATACGGAAGCTGAAGGAAGAATCGACTAAGGAGGAGGTATATGAAGCTGTTTCTTCTATTTCAGTGGACAGCAGCCTGGGACCGAATGGTTTTGGGTCATCTTTCTGTATTACCTGTTGGGAGATTGTTAAAAATGATGTGATGGAAGCGGTGCAAGAGTTCTTTAAAGGTGATATGTTGCCTCGGTTTTTTTGTTCTTCCTATATAATTCTTATTCCAAAGGTAAAGGAACCTCATTATTTTGATGAGTTTCGGCCGATAAGCCTTTGCAACGTCATGTACAAAATTTTCTCTAAACTCCTTGCTGGTAAGCTGTCCTTGGTGATTGGTGATTTAATATCACCTAAGCAACGTGCTTTTGTGAAAGGTATGAATATTTTTGAAAATGTAACGCTTACTCAAGAGATGTTGAAACTTTTACATAGGCGGGTGAGATGTGGTAATATTATGTTAAAACTTGACATGAGTAAAGCGTATGATAGAGTGGAGTGGTAGGTGGTAGATTAGATTTTTCATGCTTTTGGTTTTCCAGAGTGCTTTTGTAAGTTGATTCAGAACTGCATTTCTACTCCATGGTTTTCAGTTATGATGCATGGCACATATAGGGGTTTCTTCAAGTCTAAAAGGGGTTTGAGGCAAGAGGATCCGTTGTCTCCCTACATTTTTATTATCATGGAAGAAATTCTTTCTAGATTAATCCACATGAAGATGACAGAGAAACGTATTTTACCGTTTGCACATCCGAGTGGTGCTCCTATTATATCTCATTTATTGTATGCAGACGATATTGTTATTTTTGCTAATGCTTGCGAAAAATCTGTTAGACATCTAATGGAGGTGCTAAGAGAGTATGAAAGCTGGGCTGGTCGAAAAGTAAATAATGATAAATCAGCTATTTTTTTCTCAAAGAAGTTGGGTGCTCAACGGAGGGGTGAGCTGCTGTATGAGACTGGTTTTCTTGAAGGTAAATTTCCTTTTACTTACTTGGGCGTGCCGATAGTGGATGGTAAATGGAAGGGTTGTCATTTTGACTCTTTGATTCAAAAAATAGGTAAGAAAATTGAGGGCTGGAAAAGTAGACTTTTGTCTCAAGGAGGTCGACTAGTGTTGTTGAGACATGTGCTTTCGAGCATGACATTGCATTTGTTGTCAGTTTTAAATGCACCAATGTTGGTTATAAAAAATATACAAAGTATATTTGCCACATTTTTCTGGGAAGTAACTGATGGGAAAGGAAAAACGAAATGGAAGGCTAGGAGGAAATTGTGTGCGCCTTTGGAGGAGGGGGGTATAGAAGTAAGGGACATTTCAGAAGTGCAACGGTCTTTATTTATGAAGTTTGGTTGGTAGTTTTTAACCCATAATTCATTATGGGCTAGATTTTTTAAAGCAAAATATGTTAAATGGGGGCATCTTGCTATTTGTAAGGCACATGGATGAAACTCTTCTTTTTGGAGGAAAATACTACATTGTATGCCTGAGATGTTAAGCAAATCAAAGTGGAAGGTTAGAGAAGGAGAAGTAAGATTGTGGTATGATAAGTTCTTGGATTCAGGCCCATTGTTTTCGAAAATTCCAGATGGTGAACATTCTCATATCAAATTAAAAGAGTTGGTTATTTATAATGTGTGGGATGTGGAAAATCTACAAAGGCTACTGGGTATTAATAAAGGTGAAGAAGTAATGGAAAGAATTGGTTATCTTAGAAGTTCCTCGGATATACTCTTATGGCTTTCGGGAAAAAATGGTTCTTTTAATACAAAATCAGCATGGGATGCGATCAAGTTTAGAGCTCCAAGGTTTGAATGGCCTAAGTGGGTTTGGAACAAATGGTTGCCAAAGAAAATTGCTATATGTATGTGGACAACAGCTTTTAAGTGTTTAGGTGTGGATGAAAGGTGAGAAGGGTGGGGGTGTCTCTTGCATCTGCATGTGATTGCTGCCAGTTGAGAAAAACAAAAGATTTGGAGCATGTCTTGAATAAGGGAGATTTTGTTGCTGAGGTATGGAAGAAGGTTTCGGTGGAAGTAGGTGTGCCATTCCTTAGGCACCAAAGCTGGAAAGAAAGAGTCTATATGTGGTTTAATAGGGCTTCCAGATACTCTCAATTGGTGACTTTGATGGGGTTGATTCCTTGTTTGGTAGTTTGGAGGTTGTGGATAAGGAGATGTGTGGCGAGAATGGAGGGGAAATTGGAGAGTAGTGCAGATGTTTGGCTGTCCATTAAACATTGGGTGGGGGTGTTGAGCAAGAATATGGTTGTTATGGAGCATTTGAATGATGTTGATGCTCAAGTATTGAACAATTTGGAAGTGAAGATTGCTGGAAAAAAAAAAAAAGGAAGAAAATTATGGAAGTCGTGAGATGGATAAAACTGAGACAAGGGCGTTTGAAGCTCAATGTAGATGGGAGTGGCTTTGGGAATCCAGGGTCGGCTAGTGGAGGTGGTGTCCTTAGAGACTATACAGGTTTGTTCATCTTTGGTTTTTCTAAATCTTTTGGTTCTTGTACTAATAATGAATCTGAATTGAGAGTGGTGATGGAAGGAATGAAGTTTTGTAAACAGATGGGCTATTATAGTATTGACATTGAATGTGATTCGAATATTGTATTGAATTGGATAAGATCTCCTAAATGCTTTTTATGGTATTTGTGGGATTTTTGGGAGGAGTTGAATGGCTTATTAGAGGGAGTAGATTTTTCTATAAATCATTTGTATAAGGAAGGTAATAAAGTGGCAGATTGCGTTGGCTTAACAGGGTGCCATGGGGAGGAATAATTTGTTTACAAATAGTTTTCAGCTTCCTAGAGTTATCAAAGGGTTGTATAGATTAGATAAAATGGGTACATATTATATTAGGCATGGTTAGATGGTTTTTTTGGTGGTTTTGGTATAGGTTTGTTTTCTTTTATTGGCTAGTTTGATACTTGGGGATTTTAATGGATATTTTGTAAATCCCAAGTATTTTTTTTGTTACTATAGTATTCATCCGCAAAAGTGATGGTTAATAAAATTAACACGGAGCTGCTATGTGGGTGGCTTCTGGCTCTTCTTAAAATATATATATATTTATATAAAGAGAAAAAAACAAACTATATTCCAAAATAATATCAATACATGTTTTCAAAATATATATGCATGAAAAACTCAATAATAATTTTCAATATAAGTCTTAAAAATATATATATTTGAAAACTGGAAAGGTTTTTATGTTGACTCTAGGAACCCTGAGTTCATTTTTCACTTCCTCCATATAAAGAACAACGAACTGCTTTTTATAAAAACAATAATTAGGAACAATGAGTAAAGATTTGGATAAAAACCACTCACCTAAATTTCCAAAAAAAAAACTAAATTAAATCATAGTTTCGCTTAAACAAGAAAAATAAATTGCAATTTATAGCTAGTTGTCTTTGTTGAAAGGAATAAGGATGTCTTATCAAGAGATGATCGGAGAGCTCACTATTTCGTACCGAAACTCTTCCAAATCCGGACCTAGCTTTGAGGCGGAGGGTGCTTTGGCTCCTCCCCCTCCCCTCCCTCCTCTTTATATGTTCAATCTATTATTTTTGTTTTATTTTTGGTATGCTTTAGTTTTAGTTTTAGCTCAAATAAAGGTGAACACTTTCGGGTGATCCCAATTTTTGCATAGCTTTTGTTCTTCCTCCTTCTTTCTAAGATTTGTGTTTTAAATTAAACTCAAAGATCTTCATTTCAAAGATTCGGAAACTTCATCTTCATTTTTTCTTTCTGACTCGTGTGTGGCGTTGAGTCACCTAGAACGGGCGCAGCTAGGGCAAAAGTTGGTCGAGAGGGGCGGGCAATGCTATGACTGGTTGGTCGTGTGGCGGAGCTCGTGCGTAGGAGGGTCTTCTGCGTAGTGGAGTCTGGTGTTCATGCGAGCTGGGTGCTTGTGTCGTCTGGGCTCGGGATGCTGATGCTTGTAATGGGCACGCTGTTTTGGGCTAACGCCGATGCTCGTGGAGGGTGGCGATAGCAAAGAGGGAGATGGGCTAGGGAGAGAGCGGCAGAGGGGGGCAACGGGCAACGTAAAATGCAGAAGAAGAAAAAGAAGGAAGAAGAACGTAGTAAAAGGAAAAGGAAAAAAAAACAGAGAGAGAGAGAGAGAGAGAGAGAGAGAGAGAGAGAGAGATGAAACCCAAGGCCCACTTGATATGTGTTTTTGTATTTTTTAATGTGTTTTCCTTTTGCAGTTTTATGTTTTTTAGTATTTAATAAAAAAGAAATAGGCTATTTGGACTTGGTGTCCATAGTAGTAGAGTCCTGTATTCCTCCTGCCTGGGAGGACGGAGGAGACTAGTGCTTCTCTTCTCGAAAGAGGGGTCGTTTAGTTCTGTTTTTACAGAGCGCTCTCTCTGTTAGGAGAGTTTTATAGAAGTTAAGACAAAATCCGCCATAAATAAATATGTGGAGGTGCCCCAGAGTAGCTGCGTAGTTTGACTTGTAGTTCAAGTTTTTCCTGTATTGATAAGTCACATCTGTAATTTCAGTTCATGGAATGAAATGAAGTTTCATCCCAAAGAGAGAGAGAGAGAGAGAGAGAGAGAGAGATAGTATAGTATTATCAAGTGCTAACTATGCCTCCAACCCAAGCAATCCGTTCATATTTAAGCCTGACCCAACCCGTGCTTTTGAGTGAGTCAAACAAACATGACACAAAGAATCCAGGTCGTACCCAAAGAAACATTGAACCCGTTTGATACTTTGATGCCCACAAAATCTCTAGATTTTCCTCCATTTGGCTTCTATTTCTTCTCTTTAGCCAACAACCTTTCATTGCCGTCACATTTTCCACGCCTAAATGTGGTAATCGTGTGATGAACTTATTTCCAATCAAAGATACATATTCACATTTCGTGAGGGCATACTCAACGCCAGCTAAAAAAGAATCAAACCCAACGATTTCCAAATACTGGCGATTTGCAATTCCTTTGCACAATTTGCATATATAAAACCATGGACAGAGAGAATCAAAGAGAGTGGCAAAGGGGCTAGTCTAATCCACACTTTCACAAATTCAATTTCGACTTGGTGAGAAGAGATTCACAGTCAAAAAATACTTTCATGAGTAGTTTGATGAGGATAAATTCAGCTAACCCAGATTGTTCCTTCAAATCTTGGTAAAATTTTGTACATATAACTGATTTGCAAGGCATCTTTTCTCAATGCTCTAAGCTGCAACATTCATTCCAGTTTAGCTCCTCCGGCAAGCGCTTCATCTTCCGCAAGTCAAATTCTTGAATACCCTTTGGCAAATCTAGGTGATTTAAATGAGTCAACTCATAGATCTCATTGGTAAATGTTTTGATTCCTATCTCCCACAAATCACCTCTAATTGAGCAAGTGATTCAAAATGGTTCTTAACTTGAGATCCCGAAGACTTGTAAGAGTGTTCAATGTTGGTAGGTAGATGAGTTGTTTTCCATCTAGATGACGGATGGATGAAGGGGAACGGGGGCGATGACAGTGGCGTCGTGACAAAGAGAAGTGGGGATTCAGGGAGGGGGGGGGGGGGGTGGGGGGGGGGGGGGGGGGGCTAGTTAGCTAGTGTTTTCATCTGCAAAGCATAAAACGTGGGCTTAAGTTTTAAGAGGCGGGTTTAGGTGTAACCGGTTTGGTTTTAAACATATTTTAAAATTGAATTGGTATATATTGGTTTTGAGATTTGAAAAATCGATATAGCACCGTTTACATCGATACTTTCGGTTTTATCGATTCCGGTCTTGTTCGGTTCGGTTCGGTTCGATTTTCTGGTATATTATATAGTATATATAATATAATATATTATAGTACATAATAATATAGTAATAATATATTGTAATATATTATAATATATATTATAATTTTATTATAGACTATATATAGTGATATATGATAGTATATTATAATATATAGTGATACAATATTAATATAACTATTAATACAATATATTATAGTGATAATATATAATTATTTATATAAGATTTTAAAATTTAATATTATATTAATTACTAATTTATCATATAATACAAATTATTTTACATATAAAAATATATATTATATATTAAAATTATATATACTATAAAAAATATTTTATACAATATAAAAAATTAAAATATATATATATATATGAACTGGTCTGGTTCAGTTCGGTCCAATGTTAGACAAAGGAAAACCAGAAGTAGACTAATTTTGACCAGTTTTGAGAAAAATAAAACCCGGACTGGACCGGGTGGGTTCGGTCCGGTCCTGTCTAATTTACCGATTCACCGGCTTTTTTTTCACCCCTAGGCGGGTTGCCAACATTTAGCGGGTTGTATAGGTTGAACCTGAGCATTAGTTAAAACCAGCTTTTTTGGTTTGGTTCAGGTCGGATTCCGTGTACAGGCTAGGTCGATCGATTTCCTGCACAGGCCTAAAGGTAACTACAGATCCACTTCAGTAAAAAATCCCAAAAATAAAAGAAGTACCCTAAAAAATCATAACCAAGCAAAATAAAATCATTGCTCGACAATCGGAGAGCTCAGTGTAGAATGGAGACAGACTGACCGAGAGTAAAAAATGGAAGAAGAATTACCATTTTGTCTCGGTTTTCAAGTTATTTACAAAAATGTCATTTAAATGTATTTCGGACCAAAATGAGCATTCCGACCGGAACATCAGAATCTGGAATGGAATATCCACCTATGTTGTATCGATTACTATTCCGATATGGTAAATTATGGTTGTTCCTGCCAGAACAGAACGAAAATAAAAACATTGAGCCTATGTCCACGAGTCTTGGGAGTAAAATGCATTATAAAATATAAGGAAAATGCCACTCTCTCCGAGAGTGATTACTGACAATGCTCATCGATTGTCCTTTTTGTTTTTTGTTTTTTTGTTTTTGGCTTAGTTAATGAGTTTGTATTTTTTTTTTTAAAAAAATGCTTAAGGAATTTTAAAAAATGTTTGAAAAAATGCAAAAAAATAAGAATTACCTGTTCAGTGAGGATTCTCGATAGTTGTAGCAGCCCCCAAAATATAAATAGAATTTAATACAAGTTCTCCATCTTCACTTAATATCTATACAATATGTCCCATGAAGCTCTCTAAATAAAAATGGGTTCAGCCACCTCTCCCTCCTTCCTTTTAAACCTCGATTCGCCCTCTCTGGTGTCTCCCCAAGTCTCTTTCCTTTGATGTGTGTCTTTTCTTCCACTTTCAGCTTTATGTCTCATATTTGCTTTATGTCCGATCAATCTCGTCTTTTACATCCTTGCATATTGGACCAAAATTCAAGAATTATTTCTTACGATCAAGAGACAATATTTCCAAGAGTAATAATATACATATAATTTTTTTTACAACATTTCATACAACTATATTTAAAATGAGGGTATTTTTATTAAAGTATATTACTTTTATAAGTTATTCTACATAAATTCCCTCATTTAAAACATAGTAGTATAAAAAGTTGTGAAAATGGTTTGTTGAAGACGTGTCTCATTGTTGACCAAAACACCCTACCTGCAACTAACAAAGGTGGTAGCCAGGTGTGCATGATACACTTCCGATACCTAAGTCAGTGATATGTAGAATAAGGTATCAGTCCAGTATGATTTTTTTTAGAGTCCCCTTAACATGTTACCTACTCACTGTATATATTAACGATGATTATCAGGCTAGGCTTTTTCTCTTTAGTTATACCCTTATCACCATATTCCTACAGTTGATGTCTATCCCAAGAATGTTGGACTTATCTTAACCCTTTCGGGTTAACTATCCATTCCGCCTCATTTGGCGGCTACAAGATGGAACCATATGGGCCTCTAGGGCTCACCGACCTCACCCTTATCATCCATCGGGATGGGCCTCCTCATTGGGCCCATTCCTTATCAGAGACTACTTAAGTCCCCATAGTTACCCTGCTAATTCCCTTTGCATGAGTGTGAAGGGAATTCTTGATGATGCTACCCCACTTGTCTATTCACCTCCCTCAACCGTGAATTATAACAAATGTGGCACTCAGCGAGTGGGTAGTCTACTAACTCCCCTTTTAGGCGGGAGTCTAATGGATACCCGGCTTGGCGGTTTACCTCCCTAGCCTCAAAAATTTCAAACGCCAATCGTCCTTTCATGACGCGTGTCCTTGAGCTCATCCTTTCTATTACATCAGCACATCACGCAGTGATGATGTTGTCAGTCCCCCACAATTTCCTTTACTCGATTGTGTAACCGTCACTTCCCTACTCATTCAAAACCACCCTTTCACTATTCTTCATTTTTGCCTTAGCATTCTTTCCTCGCACTTTATCTTGCAGTTCTTCTTCTCCCTTGATACAAAACCCTAGCTTCCATTGACTTGCAATGGCCCAACAAAGGTGTTGATTGGCACTCTGTCAGTTCCGAAATCATCTATCCAGAGGGACATTCCTTGCTTCGAAGATGTTGATTAACGCCCTGTTCTTACCCCCCCAAAGACCTCCCCAAGTTGCGTAGCTCCTACAGGATCCCTGAATCTGTGACTCTTGAACTCCCCCATCGAGGTACCATAGACAAAGAAGGTTTCGCCGAGCAAGTAGCCTTATCAGTTTGTGCTTTTGCACATGGCTTGTGATTTCCTTTCATACACCCCATATGCGACATTCTTGACCTCGTGAAGTTGGCGCCTCATGCTTGGCCCCAACTTCATTCTCATGCTTGGCGAGTTCTTCTGTGTAGCTGAATCATTGGGCAGATGGTCTTGGAACCTACCAGGAAATAGTGCCTTGATTTAACCACTCAAGAATTCTTGACCGTTTATTCAATCATGCAATTGGTGGGAAACATCTACAGTTTCCTCACGCCCTCTAGGCGCCTAGTGCGATTTTAGTCCCACCACTCTAATGTCAAACAGTGGCAAAAGAAATTTGTCTTCATTTGGAGCCAGGGCTAGCAATTTCCTAGCAATGAAGCTCTAAGGGGCGAATTCCTTATCTGCGCCAACTGGAGCAAAGTACCAAACGACAAACCAATGGTCATTGACTGATAGAGTGAGAGCAAGGTCGCATTGACATGGTCCTCGCTTGGGTTCAGGAGAACAAGGATGCCATATGGACCCAAGCCCTTTTGACCCCTGCGAACATCGACCATTTTCTAGTCATGCCTTCTCGCTCAGGTGTGAAAAGCCGTTCATTTTTTGCCAAAGCGGTGGTGCCTCCTAAGAAAACGAGCAAACGCTCCTTCTCAAAACGCATCGCCAGTGAAGAGGTAAAAGACACCCATTGTTGCAAGGACAACAACACTCTCGTGCTGCACTAGCCCCAAGGTCAAAGTGGCACCCAGACTTCCACCCGTGTTAAGGAGACACCTTCATCCATGCCACTTCCTATTGCTAGACCCCCAACGCCTGGGGGACTTCTCCTAGTCTCAACAACCTCGACGACTTCATGAGCCAAGCGTTTATCGACTTGGCCTCTACTTTTGATTTTGACCTCCCTTGACTCTTTAACTCCATTGGAGACCACCTCGCCTACTGTCAACGAGGATAAAGGCGAAGATTTGAGGGAGTTGACTGCCAATGTTCCTCAGAAAGAGTCTAATGAAAGAGAAAACACCTCAAGTTCCTTGCCCACTACAGTGTATAGGGGTATTTCTCACCAACTGAATTGGACACGAGCGGTGAGCAGGTGTCTATCCCTTCTTCGTTCGACCCAACTTTTGGGGGTGAAAGGGAGTCCTCCCCTTGTGAGGAAAACTCCCCCTCCAAGGCTGGCGGGGATAGGGAGGAAACCGTCCCTTCGTTAGTTATACTGGTGTTTGTTCACCCTATCTAAGAGATCGACTGTTCTCCTAGAGGTGGGGCTCGTGCTGGCTTTGTCACCCTAGGCCCCCACTCCCTTAGGTCTTGACCTACCTTGACGCCAAGGTCAAAAATGGAGGAGCGCACAGGTCCTTCCCACCCCTTTAGGAGCGACTTTGTTAAAGGCATGGTTCATGAGCTACAAGGTTTCCTTTCATCGGTAAAAATAGCCACCTCCCTACCGTGTGTATCTTAGCTGTTTCAGGGCATAGCAATCTGGCTGCTTGGATCGTTGCAGGCCAAGCTAAGCTTGAAGAGGAAGTACAATAGAGGCTTGTTTTCGCCTTTTGGGTGAAAGGAGAATTCGAGAGGTGAAAGGCCTAGAAGGCTGAACTGGAGATACTCCTCAAGCAAGCTGATGGCTACGCCCATTTGCTAGTGGGTGATGTCGAAAGCCTTCGCGAGGAGGTGGCTAACCTCCGTAGCAAGCTCGTGTGAGCAAAGGAGGCCAACCTTCGAAACAACTTCGAGCTAACTCTTTTGAGGACAGAGAGGGACTCCGCCCAAGCCCATTCTTTTGGCCTTCAGAAGGAATTAGATTCCGCCCACAAGGAGTTGGCGGTTGTCAAGTAGCACTGCATTGAGCTCTCAGAGGTTGCAGCTAGTGTTGAAAAGCACATGCAGCACATTGGGCTTGAGCTTTCCAAAGCTCAAGGTGCTCTAGAGGAGCTCTCTCATAGGCACGCTAAGATGAAAAAGGTTTGAGAGTGGTAGACACCAATCAGAATAAGTTGAATGACTCCCTGTTGCACCTCAATGTCACGGTCCAAAAATGGGACCAGTAAGTGTTAGAGCTTGAATCAGCGTTGGCCTCCTCTAAAGAAGAACTTATGCTACGATCATCGTAGATTGAAGCAGCTAGGTCTGTTTGCGACCGTGCCTTTGGCTATGGCTATGGAGCTGGTGTGCCTAGGCTTAGATCATTGTTACTGGCAAACCCCCGTGCTGACTTGAAGAAATTAAGTCTTGAGTCATTCAAGCCTAATTTTATTTCTCTCCAATTTGTTGACGCATTAGGGTGCGACAACATGATAGACCTTTTCAACCACCCCGTCCCAGGGTACAGGCTCTGCTATTCCCCCATCTTCTTAAGCAAAAATTTGTATTCGTTATCTTTGCTTGTGCACTGTATGAACTTTGGATTGAGCAATGTATAAAAACTTTTGTTGAAAGCTAGGGTTTCGTTTATTTGCGCCTCTACTAGGTTCTTTGGATGTTTGGATGCTTGTTGAATGAATCTTTGGATATGAGTGTTTGGACTCGCATTATGGCATTTGGATAGGGGTTGCGGGGCCTAGTGGCTTGAGCACCGTTGGCATTGCGAGTATTTGGACTCGCATATGGTGTTTAGGAAGGGGACGCGGGGCCTTGTGGCTTGCACGCCCTTGGCACCACGAGTCTTTGGGCTTGCATATGGTGTTTGGGAAGGGGTCACAGGGCCTTGTAGCCTGCGCAACCTTGGCACTAGGAGTCTTTGGAATCGTAGTGTTTAGGAAGGGGTCGTGGGGCCTTGTGGTCTATGCGCTCTGGCACCTCGAGTCTTTGGACTCTCATATGGTGTCTGGAAAGGGGTCGCAGGGCCTTGTGACCTGAGAGTCCTTGGCACCATGAGTCTTTGGACTCGCATATGGTGTTTAGGAAGAAGTCGCGGGGCCTTGTGGCCTGCGTGCCCTTGGCACCACGAGTCTTTGGACTCGCATATGGTGTTTGGGAAAAAGTCGCAAGGCCATGTGGACTATGCACCCTTGGCACCACGAGTGTTTGACCTGTGCGCCCTTGGCACCACGAGTCTTTAGACTCGCATATGGTGTTTGTAAAGGGGTCATAGGGCTTTGTGACCTGTGCGCCCTTGGTACCACGAGTCCTCGCAAATGGTGTTTGGGATGGAGTTGCGGGGCCTTGTGACCTGCGCACCCTTAGCACCATGAGTCTTTGGACTCGCATATGGTGTTTGGGAAGGGGTTGAGGGTCCTTGTGACCTGCATGCCCTTTGCAACACGAGTCTTTGGACTCGTATATGGTGTAAGGGAAGGGGTAGCGGGGCCTTGTGGCTTGCGCACCCTTGGCACCACGAGTCTTTGGACTCATATATGGTGTTTGGGAAGGGGTCACAAGGCCAGTGGCCTATGCGCCCTTGGCACCACGAGTCTTTGAACTGGCATATGGTGTTTGGGAAGGGGTCGCAAGGCCTTGTGGCCTACACGCCTTGGCACCGCGAGTCTTTGGACTCGCATATGATGTTTGGAAAGGAGTTGCAAGGCCTTGTTACCTACGCATGCTTGGCACCATGAGTCTTTAGACTCATATATAATGTTTGGGAAGGGGTCGCGAGGCAGTGTGACCTGCGGGCCCTTGGCACCACAAGTCTTTAGACTCGCATATGGTGTTTGGAAAGGGGTTGCGGGGCCCTATAGTTTGGGCGCCCTTGGCACCACAAGTCTTTAGACTCACATATGGTGTTTGGTAAGGGGTCACGGGACCATGTGGCCTGCGCGCCCTTTTCATTTCAAACCAAGCTCACATAGAGGGAAATTGTCGCCTTTATTCATTATTATCCTTTACTACCAAAAGTAAATGATCAAGGAAACATTTCGTCAAATGCTCTGCGTTCTAGGGATGCTGTAGCTTTTTCCCCTGTCTATCTTTTCGACAATAAGATCTGGGCCGATGGCTTGCTATTACAATGTAGGGTCCCTCCCAATGAGGGCCCTGCTTTTCTTCCTCTTTTGTAGTGACTCCCACTTCCTTCAACACTAGGTCGCCTGCCTTGAAAGCCTTGGGTCTCACCCTCTTGTTGAAGTAGCACTTTGCTCTTCTCTTATTTAGAATTTTCTGAACCTCTACTTCTTTCCTTTTTTCATCCAAGAGATCAAGGTACTTCTCTAGTACCTTGTTGTTTTTGAGGGGGTCGAAGTGGCGAGTGAGGTAGGTGGGCAGCCCAGCCTCCACCGGGGGCACTGCCTCGCTGCCACAAGCCAAAGTGAATGGTGTCTCTCCCATTGGGTTTTATTGTAGTCCTATAATCCAACAGTACTCTTGGGAGCTCGTCCACCCATTCTCCCTACCTGTTAGTGAGCTTTTTCTTTAGAATTCCTAGTAGAGCCTTATTCGTGGCCTCCATCTATCCATTGACTTGAGGATGTCTAGGGGACGAGTACTTGACCTGAATTCTCAGTTCCGCACACCACGCCCTATAATGTTCCGAGTCAAACTGCTTTCCATTCACTGAAACGATGCTCTTGGGGATCCCAAAGAGGCAAATAACCTTTTTCCAAAAGAACTTGGTGACACTTCTTATGGTGATGGTCTCTGGATGGCAATGTGGCACAGAAGGGAACATTTGGCATTTAATGCACTTTTTTATGAACTCTCTAACGTCTTTGAGGCATTGAGCCAATAGTACTCTATCCTTACGACTTTCCTAGCCAAGGCTTTTCCTCCAGAGTGATTCTTACACACTCCTTATATCTCTGCAAGATGTATTGGGCTTTCTAGGGCAAGACGCACTTTAGTAATGGGTTGGCAAAGCCCCGTTTGTACAAGACCCGATCCACTTTAGTGAACTATGTCGCCCTTTGCCTAATTTTCTTGGCCTCTTCCTTGTCGACTAGAGCTCGTTTGTGTCTAGGTATTTCTCTATCTCTCCAATCCAATTAGTCTCCTTGAGCTCCACTTCCTTCACCTCTTCCCCTATCCTCGAGACCTCAAACACCTTCTTCTCCACTTCCCATGGGAGGATAGACTTGTCCATTCCCGATGCTGCTCTTACTAGCCTGTCGGCTACTAAATTGTCCTCTCTAGGTATCTGTATGATTTTGAAGTACAAGAATCGATCGCAACCTTCCTAGACTTGGTTCAGGTATTTCTTCAAACTATCGCCTCTAGCGGCATACGCTCCCCTTACTTGGTTGATGACCAAGTGGGATTCCGCCTTCACCTCTACCTCAGTAGCACCAAAAACCTCTGCCACCGAGAGTCCTACTATAAATGCATCATACTCTGCCTCATTGTTGGTGGTCTTGAATGTGAGTTTGGCCATATAATAATATTTGCGGCCCATTCCACTTACTATGTGGGCACCTATCCCCCCTCCAGCACAGGAAGAGGAGCCGTCTACAAAGACTTGACATGGCTTCCTAATGGGAGTGGTAGTTGGCTCATGCGAGAAACCGCTGGACTCAGCAACAAAGTATGCCAAGGCTTGCCTCTTTACCGCCTTTATTAACAGGTAGTCGAGGTTGAATTCACTGAGCTCAATCGACTAGTTGACCAACATGCCTAAGCTATCGGGTTTCTAAAGTATCTTCATGAGGGGATGCTCCGTGAGGACCTTAATAGGGCGAGCCTGGAAGTATGGTCGCAATCTCCTGACAGCCACCACCAAGGCAAATTCCAACATTTCTACTCGTGGGTACCTGGCTTCTGCGCCCCTTAGTGCGTGACTGGTATAGTATACTAGCACTTGGGTTGTTCCTTCTTCCTTGTCCAAGGCCGTAGACACAGCGTGCATCAACACTACTAAGTACAAATATAGAGTTTCCCCTTGCTTGGGTTGTTTTAGCAATGGCAGGTTGGATAGGGCCCACTTCAGCTCCTCAAAAGTCTGGTCGCACTCTTCGTTTCATGGGTGCACGTTGAGTAGGACCCTGAAGAAAGCGAGACATTTGTCAGTGACCTAGACACAAATTTATTCAGGGCTGCTACTTTTCTCGCCAACCTCTAGGTATCATTTATACTCCACGGCAGTTGCATGTTTACAATAGCATCGATCTTCTCAGTGTTAGCTTCAATTCCTCTCTCTGACATGATGAACCCTAAAACCTTCACTGAGTCCATGCCGAATGCACACTTCACTTGATTTAGTTTCAACCGATATTGGCGGAGTACTGTAAAGGACTCTCTTAAGTCTGTCAGGTGTCGAGTGGGGTCCTTGCTCTTGACTAACAAATCATCCACATACACTTCCATGGTCCACCCGATCTGTTTCTTAAACATTCGGTTTACCAGCCTCTGGTAAGTTGCTTCGGCATTTCTTAAGCTAAAAGGCATGACCTGGCAATAGTAATGTCCTCTATTTAGGATAAACGTCGTCTTCTCCTTGTCCACCTTGTTCATGCGAATCTGGTTCTACCCTGAAAATGTATCCATAAAGCTTAGCCTACGGTGTCCTGCTGTGGCATCAACGATGATGTCGATTCGAGGCAGCGGGAAGTTGTCTTTTGGGCACGCCTTGTTAAGATAAGTGAAATCTACACACATTCTCCACTTGCCGATTGCGTTTTTGACCAAGACAACGTTCGACACCCACTCGTGGTAGTGGGCTTCTCTAATGAACCCTACCGCAAGGAGCCGATCTACCTCTTCAGCTATGGCCTCGTACTTTTCAGCATTGATCGACCTCTTCTTCTGGTAGACGTTTTGGAATGAGGGGTCGACGCATAGTTTATGCTCAATGATCGCGTTATCGATCCCAGGCATATCTTCATGACTCCAGGTAAACACATCCCTGTGTTTCATTAACAACTATTTTAAGGCTTCCCTAATGTCTGGGGGAAGCCACGTTCTCACCCTTGTAATCTTGTCTAGGTGCTCTGGGTACAGTGCCACTAGCTTCAATGGCTCGTTCACTTCTACCTGCTGCAAATTATGTTCATCCCTTGCCTCCACACCTTGGTCAAGGAGTATTGGGGGCAGGGGTGGGGACCTACTCTGGACATGGCCCTCAGCTATGCAGACATATAACCCTCCCGCCTTCAGTTCCTATACATAGCTTTCCCAGGCTAGGGCCTGTTCTCCACGCACTTCCCCTATCCTAGCCTCCGTTGGGAACTTCATCTTAAGATGTTAGGTGGAGGTGACAGCCCTCAGGCTATTTAAGGTTGGTTGCCTTAATATTGTAAGATGACGGGGCCTTAACCACCAGGAAGTCAGTCATTGTTGTGGCAGTGCACGTTCCTTTTCTTGTCGTAATGGTAGGGTTATGGCACCCACTGGTTAAATGGTATCACCGAAGAAGCCCTTGACAGGCGTGGGCGTAGGTCATGACTTACCGACTTCAATGCCTATCCTAACAGAGGCTTCCCAAAGTAAAATGTCTGCCGAGCTTCCATTTTCCACTAGGATTCACCTAGTAGTGTAGTTGGTGATCAAGAAGGTCACCACTAGCACATCGTCATGTGAGTACAAGACTCCCTCACAATCCTCCTCCCCAAAGGAGATTGTCGTTGTACTGTGATGTGGGTGTTTGAGCAGTCGATCCATCACATATACTTTTTAATACCTTGCCCTACGAGCGTGCTCTCTTCTGTTGGAGGTAGAGGCGCCACCTTGAGCGAACCCGCCAGCTATGGTGCGGATTTCCCCTAGGAGTGCGCCATTGCGATTATTATTCTAGCAAAGAGGATCGCGACCACCTTCCTGCACTGGCTGTTGTCTTTCTAGACTCGCTTATTCGACAACTACAATCCCGCTCTACCCGCCGCCTTGGCTTTTCTCGTTCAGTGAGCATCCGCTATAGCTCTCCAATTCTTGCCAATTCGGACACCCTCCTCTTCATGGTGGTGCAATCTTGTGTCTAGTGGGTGTTTGTCTGATGGTATTTGCAAAAATGTTGCCTTGTCCTCGCCTGGTTTGATTCTATCTTTGAGGCCTTTTTTCCCTGAACATTCAGGTTGTTATGGACGAGCCTGGTTGCTTGGTCACATGAGGGCGCCTGCCTATCGTGCCTTCTCTCTTGGTGGCTCAAGCTAAACTTCTTGTCCCTATTTCTATCTTTGCCATCTGATTTCATCTTTCCTTTCCTTGGCTCGATACGGGCCTGCAGGGTGTCATATGCATTAACAAAATCATCGACCCTGTCCATAAACTCTCTTAAGGTTGAGGGAGTCCTCCTTGCCAACTCCCTCATAAATGGACTTCTAGACCATACGTCGCCCAAGAAGGCTGCTAGAGTAATTTTCTCATCTTGATTGTCAATAGTCAACCTTTCCTTATTAAATCAAGTAAGGTAAGCCTTTAGGCTTTCTTCCTCTTATTGCTTGATGGTCAATAGGTATGCCACTGGGTTGAGACCGCCTACTTGCCATAAACTGCGTCAGGAACTACTTGGCCAATTCTTCAAAATTGTTAATCGACCTAGGTCGTAGCGCTCCAAACCACCCCCCCGCCACTCCCTTTAGTGTTAGGGGGAAAGCTCGGCAAGCTATCTCTCCAAGAAAATTGTGGAGAGTCATGTATGCTTTAAAGCTTTCTAGGTGGTCAATCAGAGCTCTGAACCCATCGTACACCTCGATTTGTGGTACTTTGAACTTCAGCGGAAGTGGCATGGCCATCACCTTCGCACTATAAGGTAGGTTCGTACGGCTCAACAGATGTTCAACTAAGGAAGATCCTCACATCTTCTTCGCCATCTCCTCATACTTGTTGATGAGACCACGCAGCTCGTCATGCAGTTTCTTCTTTCCCCTTCCACTTTCTCGTTATGGCTTGGCACCGTGGCATCATTGAGTTTCGCGTTACAATGTTTCAACTCCTCATTCTCCCTTCGCAATTTCTCCATGGCTTCCATCACCTTCATAAGCTTTCCCTCCATCTCTGCAAGCCGTGTCTCCATGTCTACGGGCGTCGTTTCATGATCGCTTATTGCTTGAGAATGTGTCACGGTCGGCATGTGGGAATCACATTGGACTTCTATAGGAAACCAAAATCACAAATTATAGTATCCCACAGACGACCCCACTATTGAAGACTTGTCCCATTGCTGACTAGAACGCCCTACCTGAAACCAACAAAGGTGGTGGCCCAATGTGCCTGATGCACCTTCGATGTCTAAGCCAGTGATATGTAGAATAAGGTATTAGTCTAGTATGGTTTTTCTGAGAGTCCCCTTAACATGTTACTTGCTCACTGTATAAATAGGCGTAATGGATTACCGATAAATATCAACGATGATTATCCTACTAGGTTTTATCTCTTTAGTTATACCCTTGTCACCATATTCCTTTAGTTGATGTCTATCCCAAGAATGTTGGACTTATCTCAACCTTCCTAGGTTAACTATCCATTTCGCCTCATTTGGTAGCTACAAGAGGGAGACGTATGGGCCTCTAGGGCTCATCGACCTCACCCTTATCATTCGTCGGGCCGGGCCTCCATATTGGGCCCATTCCTTATAAGGAATACTTAAGTCTCCCCATGGTTATATGTATGTCTTTTTTCTGTTTCGAATGCTCTTCATATCATTAAGCAATTAATTGCGACCATATCTAATTTTTACTTGTTTATGCAAAAAGGAATCTAACATAAGATACACACGATGAGTTCAAATTTGATTAGCCTTCCTAAAAGCATAGAGGAAAATTGGATGCATAATAAGCTTGAATAAAATTTAAGAATGAATTCAATTTTCCAATTTTTCATTCATTTTATTAGTTTGAATAATAATAAAAAAAGGTTTAAATACTCATTTGGTGCCTACTTTTTACATCTTTAACAAAAGAAAAATGCTAAAGCGAGGCATGAACCAGGCCTCCCCGCGGACGACTGCCTACGTGGACTCAAAACGCACTGTTTTGTAATAAATAAAATGGTGTGTTTTGAGTCCACTGATATGCCAGCCTTCGATCCAAAAAACGCACCGTTTTACACTTTTGATCAAATTTGGTTCTCCCTCCCAAGAGCTCTCTGCTCCTTCGTTTCTCCCCAAATTCACTCGATCTGCAGCAAATTCACTCGATTTGCAGGTTCGTTTCTCTTCCTTTCTCTTGGTTTCTATTGGTTTCTCGATTTGTTCTTTGTTTCTCTATTTTTCTCCTTCCAGGAATCTCTCCCCTGCCCGATCTCTCTCCCAAACCTAAACCTAAACCTAAACCTAACCCTAAGAGAGCCATGCGACGCCGAGGAAGAAAATTCCTTAATCCTGGTATGGGTTTTTGATTTATTTTCTGTTTTGGTTTGTTTTTGTTGATTTTGCTTCTGATAGCACTATCTTTGTGTGGGAGTGCATAATTTGAAATAATACTCATACTCAATATTGCAAAGACTGACTTACTTTTCCAGAATTAAGGAATTTTCTTCCTCGGCATCGCACATTGGGGGAGGCTTGGAAGGCATGCCTAAATTACTTTCTAAATGGTTGTGCTGTTGGTGGTAATTGGTGATGGAAAAAAAATAGCTTTGTTGCCAAAGCTGTAAATCTCACATGTTACTTCTGGATACCTCACAACTTTCATATAGAAAGAGTTCCATCTCCAAATATATGTATGAAACATTGTGCTTTGATGGGGACTAAATTTTGTTTCCATCTTCCAAAGCCCAACCTAGCCTACCCTTTTTTAGATGCTTTGAATTTAAGGGAAATTCTATAAACATAGACGTTTGTATATTAGATTGAACTGAAATGATTAAAGAAAGGGATAAAGCCAATCATTAGGTGGTTAAATTTGAAGGGAGAAAACCAAGTTTCATTTAGCGGTAGAGTGGTTAAGAAGGCAAATCAAAATTATATCTAGATGCTGATGGTTTGTAAAGTGGTTGAATCGTTAAGGGTTGCCCAAAAGGAAATAGTTGGCCAGTGGTACTGAGTTTGGAAGAAAACATAACACCACTTCGTGTTGGATGCAAGTCAAATTGCTAAAATTGTGGGGACAACTGCTTAATTAGAAGCCACCCAAAGCAGAAACCATCATTTGACATCCCTAACAAAAGACATCACACATGTTGACGTTACACTTGAAACTTCACACCTTTCTCCAACTCCTTTTGCCTATATTTTGGATGGTTTTAAAATCAAGCTCATAATCTAGTTGGGCCTCATCCCTTAATCCAGAATAAGAATACCAACTTAAGGATTCAACAGTAATGAATAGGCAAACAAGGGAGAGTACTCTCACATAGACAGCATGAGATTGTCATTATTCATTGGTTAAATCTTCTTCTAAACATGAAAATCCCTAAAAGGTTCAATGTAAAATCTCTGCAGTAAGTAAACCAATCATGAGAAAATCCATTGATATGGGTACGCAGTTGGAGAAGGTCCCATCATTGGTATGACGGAACTATACAAGGCAGCAGTACTTGACACGGGAGCGGAACTACTCAAGGTAGCAGTACTTGACGTGGCAGCTGAGGTAGTGTTCCATGGGTGTTGCTGCAGTTTTCCATAAAAAAAATTAAAGATAAATAATTAGACGAAATATTCAAGTTTCGAAAATTAAAGACGAATAATTAGACGAAATATTCAAAGACATTATCACCTGGTTGCTCCATTAATATAGGTACGCAGTTGGAGGAGGTCCCATCATTGGTATGGCGGCACTTGACATGGCAGCTACAGTAGAGCTCCATGGGTCTTGCTGTAGTTCTCCAAAAAATAATTAAAAATAAATAATTAGACCAAATATTCAAGTTCATAACATAAAGTCCATGAACTACTTTACCATCCAACGATTACTTGGTTGCTCCATGGATATGGGCTGGCACTTGGAGGAGGCACAAAAGGTGGTAACCACGCATGAGGCACTGGACCGTAGTAACTTGGCATGTAATTTGGATGCAGTGGTCTTGATATGTCCTAACATATAGCAACATAATGTTAATCAACCGTATTACCAATGACTACATATAAATTAAACACACGCCAACTGTTGAAAGAGGTTTACAATACCTGCGTTGATGGATTTGTGATAGGAGCTGTTATGCGGGATGCATCTTCTTTTTCTTTCTCCATTTACCTAAACAATGAAACCAAGTGGATCTTACTTTTTACGTAAATACTGCAGCAACACTAAATGCAACTTTTTACAATAAATCTTTATACAAATCTGCAGCAATATATATACACAATCAAGTTGGGAACTCAACATTTTTTCACTCGGCATTTTTTTAGGAAAAATTATTACAATCAAGTTGGGCAGTTTTAAAAAACTAGCCAAGCTTACATGTATAGATACTACAGATTGTTTTTATGACAAATGATACCATTGGTCAACGGATATTATTGATCATCCCATTATGTTTAAATAATAATCATCCCATTATGTTTAAAGAACAGACAATGATAGTGTCAAATGTCAAATACTTCAAATGTACTAAAAATTTCATGAATGGAAATGTCTAGATGTAAGATACTACACAAAGCACACTAACTTTATAAAAAAATTTTTCCAGTTTTTGAAAAACAATGCACACGGGTTTGGATTCACTAAAAACAATGTACTAAAAACAATGTACTAAAAATTTCATGAATGGAAATGTCTAGATGTAAGATACTACACAAAGCACACTAACTTTATTAAAAAAAATTTCTAGTTTTTGTAAAACAATGCACACGGGTTTGGATTCACTAAAAACAATGGATGTACTAAAAATTTCATGAATAGAAATATCTAGATGTAAGATACTACACAAAGCACACTAACTTTATCAAATTTTTTTTTTCAGTTTTTGAAAAACAATGCACACGGGTTTGGATTCACTAAAAACAATGGATGTACTAAAAATTTCATGAATGGAAATATCTAGATGTAAGATACTACACAAAGCACACTAACTTTATCAAAAAAAATTTCCAGTTTTTGAAAAACAATGCACGCGGGTTTGGATTCACTAAAAACAATGTACTAAAAATTTCATGAATGGAAATTTTCCAGTTTTTGAAAAACAAAGCACACTAAAATTTTCCAGTATTATTCCCTTCGACGAGTTTGGATTCACCCACACGGGTCTTCTGGAGCTCAACGTCTCCAATAAAAGAGATTTCACAGCAAGATGAAAAAAAATCAAAAGAAGGGGTTCTTACTTTGACGGTGAAATCTCAGCTTCTCTACTTTTTTTCTCAGTTTCTCCCGCTTGTTCTCTTCGTAAATCAGCTTCTCTATCTTCGTTTCAGTTCTCCCACTTGTCCTCTTCGAAAATCGGCTTCTGTATCTTCTTCGTTTCAGTTCTCCTGCTTGTTCTGTCCTGCTTTTGCATTTTTTTTAATTAATGTATAATTGCTGACGTGGCAAAATGCCATGTCAGTGGCGTCCGTGCGTAGGCACGGCCTTGTGCCTGCCTGTAGCAGGACTCATAAACGCCCGCTCTAGGCTAAAAATGACATGTAGATAATGTGTATTTTCATTTTTTAGTTTGTAAATTTATTTTTTGGCAATTTTTTTACTAAAACATTTCTTTTTTTCATATTATCTCATTTTATTAAAATTGGAAATATTATTTATTTTTAATAATATACCATTTTATGATACGATTAAAACATAGTATGTCTAGAGAACTATTTAATAGCACCTTATTTGTTTTTGTTGAATAATTAAATTAATTGCTTCTCAATAGTGACAAATACTACTTTTAAATTTGAAATTTTTTTAAAATTCTATTGAAATAAATGATATTTTTTTGGATAAAATAATACCATTTAGTTAGGACAAAAGAGTTATAAAATAATCGTATGGGTTGTATAACCAGTTTGTTTAATAGTTTACTCGATACTCATTTGGTTAAACTTGAATTGAATCCAACTTATGAAAAAAATTCGTGAGAACAGATACTCGCTCGATTAGAAAATGAAACATATTCGACTAAACTCGACATGACTTGATGAGACTGCGTTTGGATGCTGAGGTGATATCAGATGATCTAAGTTGATGTGTGAATAGTAATATTTTGTGGGTCCCATTAAGATATGTTTAAATGTAAATAGATTGAGATTTGTGTTTGAATGTATAAAGTAGGTTGAGATGAGTTTAATTTTTTTATGGGAAGTCGAAAAATTATTGGATTCAATCAATAATTGGTTTGAGATATGTTAGGGTATGCTTGCCAACCAAACATAGCAAGCTCATTCATACATTGATAAATGTGTATATATAATATATATATTGGTTAATAATATAAGTATAACACATTTTATAATTAAATATATAGTATGTAACTTAATTACTTATATCTAATATATTGAATATACTTTATATCTATTTTATAATTTATACAATAGTTAGTCGGTAAGATTTAATAATTTTACATACTAGTATGTAGGAATCATATATGAAATGTTTGATATATACTATCATATGATCTATATGTATTAGTAATTTATATAGGCATATAATATATGATTATCAATATAAATACTTGTTAGTTGTAGAAATTTCCTAATTCAATAAAGGGTTAATTACTTGTTGTAAAAGTTTCGTTAAATTTAGATTTTTAATTTTGTTATATATCTAATTTCTTAATTTTTAAATTAAATTCAAAAACTAAAAAATCAACAACTACGACTAGACACAGTTCAACTCAAACTTGTTTTTGGATAGAGCTTGAGTTGGAGTTGAAAACTTAACTCACTGATTCAAACTCAAACAAAAATAAGATAAAAATCTCGAATTTGGACTCAAGCTTAAACTTCGCAATCTAAAAATCGGATTGGTTGGTTTTTAGGAGTGTCAAATTGTGTTAATGGGTTGTGTTCGTATCTTGTCAAGGTATGTACATTATACTTAATGGGTCAATACGAACACGACCCCTTAAGGATTTTGTGTCAAAATTTTAAACCTGAACATGACACGGTAAGATAACAGGTTAACACTACAAGACCCGTTATGACCTGTTAATGAATAAGAAATAAATTAACACGACACAACACGACACGACCTGTTTCGTTTCAATCCGTTTACGTTAATGGGTTGAATAAAAACGATATGACACGACACGACCCGTTTGACTTGATTGATTTTATATAAATATTTAAATATAAATAATATCTATAAAAAATCAAAAACTAACTACAAGTCTAAATTTACAATCCAAACAAACATGATCGACATAATTTGTAATAATATTTATTATTAAGATTACATCTCAAATATAATAAAAAAACATACATTGTAAATATATTAATGTTACAATCCTAAATATAATAAAAATTCAAAACACAAATCTAAACAAATTTAGAACTTGAAGAAGGAAGTGGGTTAGATAGTTTATAGTTTTTTGAATTTGTTTGGTCTAAGGGTATAAAGGTAAATTCAATTTTCTTAACGGGTCATAACGGGTTGACCCGTTAGTGACCTGTTAAGTAATCGTGTCTTAATGGGTCAACTCATTTTGACCCAAACCCGTTAAGGCTAAACCTTAACTCGTTTTTATCGTGTCGTATTTGTATTGAGTTAACGGGTTGTGTCACATATTGCCACCACTATTGGTTTCAACTCGACTACTGTCCTAATTGTATGAATCTTTTATTTGAAAAAAAAAAAAAAATGGACCAGCAACAAAGCAGCCCGACCCGTTCGGAGTTCAAATGGACCCAACCGGTTTAGAATCACTGACCCGATCCCTTCTCCAACGACAACCTAAAGATTCCAACTTGAGGCTACATGTGTGTATATAACGAAACAGTTTCGATTCTGCAAAAAGAAGACAGCGTCCTAAAATGGGGGATAAATCGAAGAAGAACAAGACGAAGACGGAGAGGAAGACGAAGAAGCATATAGAGGACACAGAGAGTTCATCATCGTCATCCCCTTCTAGCTCTGATGATGACTCCTCGAAGAGGCGCCGTCGGCACCGTCACCGCCACAGAAGCGATGAGAAAGATTCGAGGAGAGAGAAAGAGAGGCGGAGAGAGAAAAGAAGAAAGGAGAGGGAGAGAGAGCGAAAGAGAAAGAAATTGAGAAAAGACGGAAAGAAGCGTAGGGTTTATGAGAATGAGGAGTCCGGGTCTGAATCCGAGTCTGGGTCCGTGTCTTCGAGTGATGAGAGTGATCCGGAACGGGTTGAGGCCGATCCCGAAGTGGTGGTGCGAGACATGTTGACGGAATTTCCTAGCGTTGGCAATGATTTGATGCTGGTATTTTTTGTTTAAAAGAAAAGACAATTTGCTCTTTGATTGAATCTTTTTGGTGGGTAAATTTGAAGCTAAATCAGTAGAAGATTATAAGGTTTTCAGCAGTGAACCTTTCCTTAGGATGCCTTGTCGGTAACTCGGTATTAGGCATTAAGAACTTAGAAATTGATGTTTATTGGGCACTCATGTCAAAGGATTGTGCTGTTATCTGTTTTTGAGTTCATTTCTTTGCTATTTCATAATGACATGTTTTCGTAAGTTTTTTGCTATTATAACCTGTTTGTTAGGCGGTCTGTGTCATGCAAACTCTGTTTCTGACCATTGGAATTGTGTGTTGCATAGCATACCTTTCTTTTTATGCGAAAGTTGCATTATTTTTTATTCCTCTTGTGTGATAAGTTTTCCATGTGGCTATTAGGCATTTAGAACTTAGAAATTGATGTTTTATCGGGCTCTCATGCCCAAAGTAATTGTGCTACAATCTCTTTTTGTTGGTCTTTGTGACATGCAACCTCTGTTTCTGACCATAGGAATCGTGTGTTGCATACCTTTCTTTTTTCATGACACTGGTATCATTTTTAGTTTACACCTAGCCATGTTTTTGATGTACAGCTTTTGCAAATGGTTGATGATGGGCAAGCTGTTGACATAAAGGGTATATCCGAAAGATCTCTGATAAAACATATAAAGAGGCTGTTTCTTTCATTAAGACTCAAGGAGAATGGTCATAGGGTGTTTTTACTACCTTCAAAGGCTCGTCCTACATTAGAAGTTGTAGGACCCCTGATTCGCGCTCGTATGGAACCTAAAGAGCAACAAGTTGATCATTCTATACCAGAAAATGGTGTACAGTTGGTTGCAGCGGATGCGGGCTGCAGCCATGTAATGGATGAAAACAATGTGGCAGGACTGAGTACCGAGGATGGCGTTGGTGCTACTAAAAGAAGGTAAATAATATACATTTGGATTATTTTTCACCTAATTAGATGTGGTTCCCGGAGGAGCCTTACTGCACTAGATATTCCTCTAGGGAAAGGAGTACTTTTGCTATGGAAATAAAGCAGCATGGAATGACCTTGCTTTAAACACCCCCTTTTTTGGAAGCAGTCCATAATTGTCTGCCTTCCCCTCCCTATCTCATCTTGGTTGAGTATACCCAATCACAGAATGGAGGAAAGAGATTCACCTCCTAGTCATGCTGCTCTAATAATTGTTTCTTGACAAGTAAAATAAATGCTCTGCTCTAATACAAGTAAGACACCGCTTATGAGGATATACGTGCCAACATTCATCAAATGAGTTTTTTTTTCTTTGTGACTTTTTGTTGCAGAAGAATTGGCCCTGAGATGCCATCAGCTGAGTTACTTGCAGCTGCAGCCAAGTTAACGGAAGCTCAGGATGAGCTCAGGTATTTCCTTGAAAAATTTAACAGCTGGTTTTGGACTTAGTTGAGATTATAATTTGGGACATCTTAGTGCAGTGTTGGTGAAAGCACCAGGTACATTAAGCACAAAAACCTTGATGCAGCATGTAGATTTTATCTGACACTACAAATGCATAAGATGTTGAAACACTGAAATCAGACAAATCTTCTGTAAACCCAAAGAACCAATCTTGGCATCATAGAGAATATTGAAAAACTCTCAAAGAATATTTTCATAAATAAAAGTAATAATCAACCACCAAAAATGTGACTCACAATTTGCCTTATATAAAGGTAAACAACTAAAACTCTTGAAACCGAACTAAAATCTAACACAAATCCTATGAGAACTCTAAAATGTACTAGACTTGGACTAAAACGACTCTCTAGAAACTCCTAATAATACAGAAAACAACAGATGCTCAACTTTTATAAAAGTCCTATTACAAATGAATTAGGGTATACAAGTCTTAAAAGAAAATATTTCCTAAAACCAACCTAGAAGTTCCTTATTTATTCCTTGCTAACGTGAATCTTTAGTGTTGCCCCATTTATTTATTTCAATATTTGTCAAAAGGTCTTCTACTTTAACCAATACTGCTTAAAATCCGAAACTCCACTTTCGAAGCTAGTCCATTAGTTTGTCACTTGATGTAGTTATAATTTATTTTGCATCACACCTCCAAGACCTTAGGCTTTGTTTGTTTCAACATAAAATGAGGAAAATGACTTTTTGATGTTTGGTGGGCACCTTGAAAATGATGCGGAAAATAATTTCTGGTGTTTGGTTGCATTGAAAATAATGAATGTAATTATACGATTTCATATATTCTAATATTGATTCATCATATTGATATACGTTAAAAAATAGAAAATCTAAAATTTTTAAAGATTTTTGCACTAATAAATTTTTTGAATAAAAAATTCCTTATGCAATAACTTGTGTTATGAGTTTATTAGAATCATCTGTAAATTTTTTTGTCTATCAGTGTTAAAGTAAAACACTTACCCAATCACCAACCGCCGCATGTCTAATTATTTTTTTCTTAAATAATTTAATTAAATACTTCTAAAAAAATAAGAAATATATTTTAGATGAAAAAAGTTAATTACTTTTTTTTTATGAAAAATTAAAATTGATGTGGCAGTCTATGATTGGGCCACTTGTTTTATTAAAGCGAAGAACATCGTCTAACTTTTGTGTGGGTGAAGAAGAATACGTGAAGTAAGGGGTGGAAAAATGACCTATGGCCCTGGAGAGGGGTTAGTATTTGTAATGCCCCAACATAAGGCTTAAACCGCAGGGCCTATACTTCGAAAGACTAGTCAATGATACAATTGGAGTTCCATTGGAACATTATAAATAGCAAGAACTTCTCATTCCAAGCAATGTGAGATCCTATACACTACCTACTCTTATCATTTATCTGAATGAGGTATCACAATCTCTCCCCATATATTCTCGACGTCCTCGTTGTGTCAGTCCGTCGTAGGTGGCACGGCTTAAGTTTCACATTTCTAGTTGGGATAGACTCTGATACCATTTGTAACACTCCAATGAAAAGCCCAATCAACATGGCCTATACTTTAAAAGGACTGGTCAATGATACAATAGGAGCCGCATTGGGACATTATAAAGGAACTTCTCCTTCCCAAGCAATGTAAGATCTCATACACCATCTGCTCTTATAACTTATCAGACGGGGGTATCACTATATTTTTCACCCCATACATGATTTTCTTATTGACCAACTAGTCATTTTCCACTGACCTCTCTTTTCTGTCCTTTCCAAACACTAAACAGACCCAAAGATGAAAGCATTTCCCTGAAAATATTTTTTGGTGCAACAATCACAGCCTTAGTGCAAAGCGCAAAGCTGAAGTGCATGTTTGATTCAAATACGGCGGACATTTTCAAAACCAATGTATTCTAACAAAATATTCATAAAATAAAATAAAAAAGGTTTAGATGAGCAAGATAATTATACATTTAGATTATTAACTCAATCTGTTAGAGTATTTTGGACCATGTCTATCAAGTAATCAACAAATTACATGAATATTTTTTTGATAATTATGTTTAATTCAAACATAGAATTTTATCTCTTGTACTTTTACAAAATATAGAAAACTACGATAATAGATAATCAAAATAAGTACATGGGTGAATTGAAATACACCTGAAAGAAGTGACCAAAAAAGCACAAATATTGTACTTATTGATGCTAATATAAGCAATGCAATGCAATCCTAAAGTATATAGTCAATCTCATCATTAAGCATGGGACCATTATCATTGTCATAAAAAGATTTGTACCCCACTTATCATCTTCCTCATTTACTACATCTCTAAATTAATGCTCTATGCAATCAGTAATAGTTACAACCGATATTTTATATTGTTCTTTTAAGCTCACTGAAAAAAGGCGCCAAAATGAGTGCTTTCGTAAATGTGCTTGCTTAGTGTGCTTTGAGCGCGTTTTTACCAACGCTGTTAGTGATATGTAATTTTGAAATATTTTGGAATGGAGATGAAATGTTACAAGGGTTTCTAACAAATACTTGTAGAGAAGCTGAGTTGGAGGAAGATGATGAGAATTTTATAGGACCCCCACCACCTGCTGTGGTTGCTGAGGCTGCATCAGCAAATGAAGCAGAGCGATTCGAAGAGGTATTTTAATCCTTTTATTTTTGCATACTAATAAAATTTTTCCAGCTGATTTTCGTGACGGATTTGTAATTGTGAAATAGTATATTGGTAATTTTTTTTATAAGATCCTCTATTAGGAATATTAAATTGACTACTATTATGTTTCCCTTGTTTTGTAATAAACATAAGGATTTGGTTGAATGGACCTTTACTACTTTTGGCCGTAAATAATGCACCGGCTACTTAACTGTTGAAGGCTTTAATTATTTGAGGTAGTCCGCTACCAACCTGTTGAACTCCTGCACTGTTTTCACTTTTCTTAAAATCCATTGTTTTATTTGAAAGAAGTAGGGAAGTAATCTTGTCATATAATTGTTATTTAAAATGTTGAAAGTATAATAATTGCATGAGCTAAGTTTCGATCAAAAAATAATTGTATGAGCTAAGTTCTCTAAGTAGCTGACACAAATTAACCAAAATATTCTTTTGGCTCTTGAATTGTGAAGTTCCATTAAGTTTTTCAGTTTTTTAGATTGCAAGAAGGTAAATTTGAGCTTGAATGCACTTGAAAAATTGTGTTGTTTAAAACCTTAGGCTAACCCTTCCCAAAATGAAACTAAAAGCCAGAATGATTTAAGGAGGCATAATTTGTGCGACATAAAAGTTGTTGCAAATGCATGCTATGATTTTGATGGCTTAGAGGAGAGAAGAATAATTACAAATTTTTATTGGACTCTCATCCTAAAACTTTTGAGTGGCATAGAATGGGTTTTGGTTTGTTCACAAGAAGATTGATCTAGCTTACAAAGATCTAAATTTTATGGTAGAACCATAGTAGAGGGAATATGTATGCATTAGAGTTTAGTCTCTAATTAAGTACGGTATGAAACACCAATTCTTTGGTTTGCGTTAGTTGAACAAATTTTGGCTTTGTGTTTGGTACAATGATCAGCCGATTAGCGATTGAAGGTTGTTTTCTAGAGGTATTAAGATTTTCCTGTGATAAGGAGGGCTTGATGGCAGATTCTTGGCAACTCTCCGATAGCATGGATATTGTGCAAACCATTGCTTCGCGGGCCATATCCGGTTCTTGAAACTATAGACCCATTCCCTTTTCATTTCAAGCCCAAGCCCAAGCCCGAGCCCAAAACCAAAATCGATCCCAGTTTTCTAATATCAGGTGACCGCATACCTCAAGTTCAGCAGCTTCACTTCTCTACCGAATTGGTCTTGAACAGTGAGCCACCCTTTTTTATGTAACTTTTGTGGAAGCCAAATGGCGCACACCTCTTCCGGTTTGGCTCAACAATGGTCCTCCTTCTCTACTAAGTTTCCGATACTGCCCCCTCTGCTCTAAGCCAGCCCTCACTGATGCCTCCTTCCCTTTGTTATGTACGTCTCCGGTGGTGGAAGTTGGACTCAAAGACGAGTGCCTCCACGTATGACTTTGTGCTTTTTTTCTCATAGCCCAACTCTTAACTGTTTGTGAGTTTCGATTTGTTTTGTCCCACTTTCTCCATTGACAATGTTGAAGCTTGCCTCCCTGAGCTCCAATACTAGTCTCTTCCATCCTCTCCCCTTCACTTCTCAGGAATAATGATGAATCCCCTTCTCCAAACACCCGCGAGTTCTACTAATTCCAGATATCTACCTTAAGAAATTGAACACTTTTGGATATGAAAATATTGCTACTAGCTTGGTATGTTGCATAAAATTGCTTCCTTTCCTGCGCAGAAATAATCTCCCCCAGGGTGTTCACCAACCACTTCATAGTTGAAACTCCCAAAGATCGTCACCTTTTTGCTTCTCTACCAAGTGTATCAAACTTGCTCCTACCACCATAAGCTTGAAGATTTTATACTCTTTCGAAAAACCCATCGTTAATATAAAACTCAACTCCTTATCAAGCTAACAATGGTCTAGCAATGATGATGAACAACGACAATGGCCATCGAAGAAGAAAGTGTATGTGACCCACATCTTGCTGGCCCATAATCATACTTTCTTATTTTTTATCACCAAAAGACTAGGCCTCCCACGAATTATCTAGGCCAGTATAAAATCTGTATGCGACAATAAAATCAAGAATTACTCTATTCTCAAGCTGGTGTGTAGAGCACACCATCTACATCACTGAAATGGTAAGATTTGATTTGTAAGATTTAAATTTTAAAATTTAAAGTTTCTTTACTTAATATTATTTGAGGATAATAGGACAGAGATTTCTCCTCTCTTGAAGGGACGGCGTACACTTAGTTTTTCTCTCCGTACACTGAAGGATACAATGGTGGATGAGGGTGTTTGATGGTGAGATTTTCTATTGTCTTGGAGGGGAATATGGGTTTTTCGAAACTAGTAGTAATAGGAACAAAAGTTTTTGAGGTAACAAGGGATGAAATATATTTGCACATTATTGCGAGGAGTTGGAGAGTTGTGAAAGGAAAGAGCTTGGGATGGCCACGGTACTCTAGTTTACCAAAGCATTGGAGGACTGCTTGAAGGGTGAAAGTAGAGAGTTCTATACTGCTCATCAGGAGGGAGATACAGGTTTCATTGCACAGAGATGTTCTAATTCCCGAGGCTATTACATGGTACTAGTGGAGTATGGAGGCGACGATCGACTGAATTTCAGAATTTCATCTTCATTCCAGAGGAGAGGGACGGTAAGGGTTGGATGAAATTGGTGGAGGCACAGGAGGAGGTTGGACGAGAGGGTGGACAGGTTTGCACGTTGCCGCTTGTAACGACGGTGGCTATGAACCAAATTCCCTCACATTCGTACAAGGAGGTTCTCCAACAATCGAGGGTACCGGTACGCTCTGATAACAAAATAGGCCGGGTGGAAGGGCTGACACGTCGGGAAGTCTGAGCAGAGCTGTTGGTCCAGTGAGGGCTGGTTGTGCTGCTGGTATAGTAGGCACACAAACACACAATGGTGGTGGCAGGTGTGCTGTCAGCCTGGGTCGCCTGGCAGAGGAAGGTGTGTATTGTACTCTTACGAACATGAAAAAACAGTTAGACGCATTGCAGGAGAAAATGAAATGCCTTGTATGGTGCGTTGAGGAGAATAGGATGATGGGCTTGGGCATGGACTAGGGCTAGAAGGGTGGCCTGGATACAAAAGGAAATGGAATGTGTGGCCTGGATATAGAAGGGCTAGTTGGCAAGGCTCAAAGTGGTGTGGGCCACTCCAATGGGCGCCCAATTGGGGACCAATTAAGAGGGAAGGCAAAGCACGGCGTGGGTCTAGGATTTGGGCCTTAGCTTGTGGGCCAATTAAACAATCAGAGGCAGATATGATAGTGGTGGAGCTGCCGGAGATGGCTGCCTCATCAGCAATCACGGGTTTTCAAACTCCACCGCCGTCGGTAGACAATTTCTAGGCATGGAGTGGACAAAAGGGACCGATGGGGAGCAGAGATGAAGTGGGTGGAAATTTTTGTGGAATCTCCTCCAGCGGGCATGTTTGTGGTGGAGCAGACGATCCTAGACACGAGTGACCCACCTCCCTTACAGTTGGCCAGCTGTTCTCTTGCATATAGTGGACATAAAGGGTCGATGGGTGCATAGAAGAAGGAGAACTAGAACTAGCGAGGGTTGGAGGTGTCAAAAACGTCAACGGAGTGGGCAGGTCTTCTCTTGCTGAGGAGGAGACAGGGTTGTTGGTAACATCGAAGTGGGCATCAAAGGAAGGGGCTGAGATGAATGGGGAGCCTATGGAGTGGTTTGGATTCAGAGATGAGTTGATATGGGTTGAGATGGTTTATGAATAGTAGAATAAAAGTTGAATTATTTATTATATTTTGTGTAGGAATTTGGGAAAGTTGTTTTAGGATTTGAAAAAGTTGAATTGTTTATTATATTTTGTATGGGAATTTGAGAAAGTTGTAATGATAAGATGAGATGAGTTGAGGTGGGTTTTGAATGCAAATGAGGCCTATATCGTTGAAGTCTCTACTACCATGTTAGCACACTGTTTTAGACTAGGTTATGGATAAGGTGCAGGAAATCTAGCATTGTGTGGGGATTGAGTGTGAGGTTTTGAAGAACAATTTATAGCTTTGTTAACTGACGTTGAAGTAGGAAATATTCAGATCAAGAAATCCAATTAAAAAACAGAGCAAGCCCAAGAGATTAACTTGGTCTATCAATTATGAAGGCAATTCAAGTCGAGAAAGATCGAAAGGGAGGGGGTCGACATTGTCTCCATGAAGCGTAAGATTATATCATGGAATGTCCGAGGGCTTAATGAGGTAAATAAAGCCTGCGGATAAAAAATTTTCTTCGAGAGTGGAAGGGATATTGTGTGCTTGCAGGAAACCAAGATGGAAAATATTTCAAGAAGCATCATTAGAAGTTTGTGGAGCTGTCCATATGTTGTTTGAGTTTTTCTTGCTTCGATTGGAGCATGAGGTGGAGTACTAGTTATGTGGGATAGAAGGGTGGTGGAAAAAATGGAAGGAGTATATTGGGGAATACATAGTGGCTTGTTCATTTCAAAATGTGGAGGGTAGTTTTAGATGGGCTTTTGTTGGAATTTATGGGCCGACCTTGGATTGCAGAAGAAACTTTCTATGGGAAGAGTTGGCCGGGTTACACAACTGGTGGGACCTTCCTTGGTGTATAGCCTATAGGCAGGGACTTTAATGTTGTTAGATTCCCAAGTGAAAGATCGGGAGATAGCAGGTTGCGGCCAGCAATGTCGAGTTTCTCGGATTATATTTTTGAGTTGGGGTTGGTGGACTTTGTTCTTATGGGTGGTGCATTCACATGGTCCAACAACCAGACGTGGTCTAGATTAGATAGATTTTTAGTCTCCCTGGAGTGGGAAATTCATTACTTGGAGGTATGTCAAAAAAGACTGCCTCGCCTATGTTCTGATCATTTCCCTATTTTGTTGGATTGTGGGGGAATTCAAGGAGGAAGGATATACTTTAAATTTGATAATATGTGGTTAAAAACTGTAGGCTTTGTGGAATGGGTTACGCAATGGTGGTTCTCATACCAGATCCAAGGTACCCCTTGTTTCATTCTTGTAGGTAAATTGAAAACTTTGAAAAAAGATTTAAAACTTTGGAATGCTCAGTCTTTTTGTGATATAGGCAACCACAAGAAGTCATTACTGGAGGAGCTTCATGAGGTAGAGAGGGCACAGGAGGGATGGGCCCTTTCATTGCAGGAACTTGCTCGGAGGATAGAACTAGTCTCAGAACTAGAGAGGGTTACCCTATTGGAGGAGATTTCTTGGCAGTAGAAATCTCGGGCTTTGTGGTTGAAAACGTGTGATTTTTCATAGAGTGACAAATTCTCATAGGAGAACTAATTCCATTGAGATGATGAATATTGATGGAGCTGTTTGTACGGAGATCCCTGTGATCCAAGAACATGTTGCTGGTTATTTTGAGTGGTTGCTTACCGAACCAAAGGGGTGGAGGCCGAAGATTGATGGGCTAACATTTGAGTCCATTGAGCAGCAGAATGTCATTTGGTTGGAGAGTCATTTAAGGAGGCTGTGGTTCATGAAGTGGTAAGAAAGATGGTAAAAGACAAAGCACCCGGGCCAGATGGATTTTCTATGGGTTTCTTCTAATCTTGTTGCGAAGTGGTGAATGAGGACTTAATGAAGGTATTTCATGAATTCTTCTCGGTGGGAAAATTTGAGAAAAGTCTCAACACCACTTTTATTGCACTTATTCCTAAGAAGGTTGGGGCATCGAAGGCTAAGGATTACCGGCCCATTAGCCTTGTGAATGAGGTGTATAAGATCATTTCCAAGGCGCTTGCAAATTGATTGGGAAAAGTTTTAGGGTGGATCATTACGAAAGTCCAAAACACATTCGTACAAGGCAGGCAGATTTTGGACTCAGTTCTCATCGCCAATGAATGCCTAGATAGTTGATTAAAATGGGGCAATCTAGGTCTCTTGTGCAAGTTGGATATGGAGAAGGCTTACGATCATATTAACTTCGATTTTTTGTTGTATTTGCTTGGAAGGTGTGGCTTTGGAGAGAGGTGGTGCACATGGATTAAGTGGTGCATATCGACGACACGGTTCTCAGTTTTGGTGAATGGCTGCCCAGTTGGTTTTTTTAATAGGTCCCGAGGTCTAAGGCAAGAGGATCCCCTGTCCCCACTTCTCTTTGTCATAGTCATGGAGGCATGTAACAGAATGATTTCAGTGATGGTTAACAATGGGTTTTGGCAGGTTTTTTGGTTGGTGACATACATCAAGGTACTATTCACATTTCCCATTTTTTGTTTACAAATGATACCCTTATTTTTTTGCGAGGCATATCTAAACCAGATTCAGGCACTAAGGGCATTTCTACTTTGCTTTGAGGCTATTTCTAGGTTGAAAGTGAATCTATCCAAGTCAGAGTAGGTTCCAGTTGGCAATGATCGTAATATCTGGCTATTGGCTAATACCCTTGGTTGTAAGATCTCTTCTTTCCCAATGAATTACATTGGGCTTCCTCTGGGGGCTGCTTGCAGGACAAGCTATTTGGAATGCAGTAGTTGAGAAGATTGAACGAAGATTGGCAAGTTGGAAGAGATTTTATTTGTCAAAAGGTGGTAGGATTACTCTAATTAAAAGCACTCTTTCCAATCTACCTACTTATTTTTTTTTATCTTTGTTCCTAATTCCTGCGAGTGTGGCGGCAATTGGTTCTGGCGCTGGAACACGAAGCTTTATGGAAGTCGGTGATTGATTATAAGTATGGAGGTTTGTGGGAGGGATGGTGCTCTAAGGAGGTAAGTGAGGTTTATGGAAGCACATTAGTTGAGGGTGGGGAGTATTTGGCCATCATACTAGAGTTGTGGTGGGAGATGGCTGAAGAACTAAATTTTGGCAGGACAGATGGTGTGGAGATGGAGCTCTTAGGGACTCATTCCCTATAGTGTTCATACTTGCACGTGAGAAAGAAGCTTCAGTGGTGGACTTCATGAAGAGGGATGGTGATTTACTCCAGTGGAATGCGAGCTTCATTAGGGGCGGCCCAAGATTGGGAAGTCAGCAACTTTGAAGATTTCTTCTAGCTCTTATACTTCATGTGACCGAGCACTCAAGGAGTTGATACTTTGTGGTGGATGCCAGCTAGAAAAGGTATCTTTTCAGTTTGTTCTTTCTATAAGGCCCTCACACGATTGCAAAAAAATCACTTTCCGTGGAGAAGAATTTGGAGAAACAAGGCCCTTCCTAGGGTGGCATTTTTTGCATGGACAACATCTCTAGAAAAGATTTTGACAATGGATAACTTACGGAAATGCGGGGTGATAGTGGTGGAATGGTGTTGAATATGTAAACAAAATGGTGAGACTATAGACCATCTTCTACTACTTTGCAAGATTGCTAGAGCATTTTGGGTCGATATATTCAGAAGGGTAGAGCTAGCCTGGGTTATGCCTGCTACAGTGGTCGAGCTTCTAGCATGTTGGTTGAACCTCGGCGGTATTTCACAAATTTCAGTTGTGTGGAAGATGATTCCTATATGTCTTCTATGGTGCATTTGGAAGGAACGAAATGACCGGACGTTCAAAGACAGGAAGTGTTCATTGGAGGAGATTAGATTACTATTTGTTATAACACTTTTTCTTTGGGCGAAAGCTGTAGATTTCAATGGCCTTGATTTTCACGATTTTCTTATTTCTATTTCTTCCTCCTAAATAGGTGTTATCTTTTGTATTCCCCATGTGTACTTGGGCTATGTTTATTCGTACTAATATAATTTAACCGTTTACTTGTAATATTTTTTTTTAAATTTATCTTCTAAATCAAATTATGTCACGTAAGCAGTGTGTGGTGTAGAGGTCTTAGAATGGTAGTACTCTAAAATCAATTGTTGTGCAAAATAATTTTGGAGCTTTTTGGGGTTAAGCTCATGTGGTAAGGACCTTGGTTTAGGGGTAGGCTTTGCCCAAGTCTAAAGTTCAAATTCTTGATTACAAATAATTTTTGGGACCTTTTGCCATCGTGGAAAAGCCAATGATTTACCTGATCCATGTGATGCGGGCTCACATCAAACTGATTTGGGGTTAAATTGGGGAAAAGGACATGTTGCGTTTGCACGATCTCTAGGGTTCCTCGTCAGTAAAAAATATTACTTTATGTTAAGGTGGTTATTTTGTTCAGTAATCCTACAGTCTTTTCCCCCTGTCCTCCAAATTCTTATTTCTTTGCCATTTTACTTCTTTTGCTTTCAAATTTAACACAAAAGCCTTAGGACCTATGTTTAAGTTGTGGTAGACAACAATGCCTCTTCTCCAAACAAAGTTGTATAAAATGATATATCCTATTTCAAGCATTATATATTTAGTTTTTATGAACTATGATGATATAAGCTTCAGATATATTTTGTTTGTTTGTTTGGTTATTTGTTTGCCTTTCTTTCTTGTCTGTGGAGATATATCTTGTGTATTGATCATATATATTGCATCTTGGCTGGTATGGTAGTGATTGCAATTGAATGCAATAACTCATCTACTAGTTTCATTTATCTTATCAGGTTACCAGAATCATGGGAGCTGAGGCTGATTGTCCATATGATGTTGTAGGTGTCAACGTTAATATGTCCACGGATAACATTAAAAAAAGGTTCATTTCTTGATTTTTATCTCGGAAATAATGGAACTTGACTTGTTATATCCATTGTTTATGATCTTCAAATCTTGAAATAATTTTGGGATGGAAATTTGTAAGTTCATCTGAAGTGTTGTTTTTTGGGTCGTCTTATTATTGTCTGTTGGATAATCTAAGTTATACCTCCTGTGCCGTATACCTCGAACATGCCTGCCTTACCTCAGTAAGCATCTTTTGTCCTTCTTAACTACACTGAGGGAGGGAGGGAGAGTTGAGAGGGTACTGAGAGATTTGGTCTGAAACCAATAAAAACAGCCAGCCAGTCTGGAGTAATAAAGGAGATGGGCTTGCCAACAACTTTGAAATCTGCTATCCCAAATCAAATGGTCACAAGAAATGAACTCTTAGATAGCTTCGGAAGGCTTGAAGGTGCTTCTTAACTTGTAAACAAGATGTTTTCTACCATATATTCATAGCACCCTTTGTGCTAAAAAATAAATCTCTTTCAGTAGATGTCTTGGGGGAACTAGCAAATAGCATGAGGCTAAAGAACAAAGACCTTAGCATGTAATCTACAGTGAAGAAAAAACTGGCTTATTGGATCTTTTGCCATATACTGATTTTGAGATTCTAGAATAAAGTGATTTGTAGTCTCTCTAGCAATCTACTGATTTAGTGGACCTAAAAACATGTCTTAGATGTACCAAGTATTTTTAATATTTCAATAAGTTTGTTCAGTGGCCTTTTCTGATTAAAACATTATTTTGGGTTGTACAGTCGTCACCATCATAACATGAATGATGTTTTCTTTGTGGAATCATGCCTATTTACTTCATCAATACAAATTTGAAAATCAGGGTGAAGGATTTACACATTATCATGCTAGAAAGTGGAATAGCTGCAAGTGAAAAAAAAGAAAAAGAAAAGCTTTTTCATCACCATATGGCCAATGCTTCTTGTTTATATTTCAGTGATATTTATATGGTTCTGAACCTACAGCTTGTGTGTGGTATTTTCTTTTGTCTAACGACTGACTCCTGTGATCCAGGTACTGGAAGTTATCTCTTCTAGTGCACCCAGATAAATGCCCTCATCCCCAGGCCCACCAAGCATTTATTAAGTTGAATAAAGCTTTTAAAGAATTGCAAGATCCTGATAAGGTGAGTTTCTTATGTATATATGGTTGTATGTGAATGTATGAAAGATCTATTTTGTGTGGTCACTTTTTTCTAGCACTCTGCTTCAGTTGGGTTGGTCATAAACATATGCTTGAAGTTCAATTGTCCTATTGCGCATGATTTGTGGTCACTTAGATTATAATCAATCTGTCTTAAATCAGTTATGTTGATGACGGTGTTGGATTTGTTCCATTATCTGGAGTGTAGTGCCTTAATTTCATGTGTATGAATGGCATGAAAGAACATTGGATGGTCTTGAACTTTCCCATGATAGGTTCAAATGCCTGTTATTGAGTGCTTTCTTGCAGTGGACCATATGGTGGTGTACTTTCTCATTCTTCCTTGATAGAGTTTTTGGATTCTTTGTCTTTATCAATTTGTATAGAAGGCATCAACAATTCACTTTTGTGTCCTGCAGCCATTCCTTCTTTTAGTTCAATAATAGTATTATGAAAAATATTAAAGTCTGCATCCAAGTAGCGGTTATTATGCATGATTGTTGTTTAGTTGTAGCTTGTTGCGATACTACGTAAGATTTTCTTTTACAGTCGTTCCTTCTTTTAATTTGATTTGCTTGGGATATTTTGGTGGGTCAGATGCACTGGTATTAGTGATGGATGTGACGGAAACTCTTACTACATTTTTTAAATGTGTAGTTATTAACTACAAAGAGGGAGACATGGTTTTACTCTGAAAGCATATTACTGCCTGTATAGGACAAGCAAAGACTTTCTTAATGTCCAGTTCAATGTTAACAAACATTTCTTTTCCTGCCAACTGAAACCTAAGAAAATGGAAGATGGCCATAATTATCATTGATCTTAAAACTGTATATTGGAATCAAGATTTTTAGTAGCATCTAGTTGCTGCTAAGCATTTCTTTAATCAGTTTTATGCAGCACATATTAAATGGAAATCCAAAGTTAAATGCTTAGCTACTCAATTTCTGAGACGGATCTTAATTTTGCCTTTTGAGAGGTAGACTGTAACAATATAGTAGTTTAGTCAATTATTTGAAACTTACAAGAAATCTTAAAATCAACAAGAAATCTTAAAATCAACAATAATGTCTTCAAATGCATGCCATGCATAAGCAACAACATGCTTGCAGGCTTGGTGCCTAAGAATCACATCAATTGCGGTTAAATTCCTTCAAAGTTTTTCCAATTTCTTGTTTCTGGGCGGGTTTTTAAGTGCAAGTATAAAAACCTTATAATTGCTTCGAATTGATATTTTCACGCGGTGTTCCTTTGGTAATATTAGTTATACTGTGGCATCTTCACAAAAAACATTTACAGTTTTGACATGCGTTTCTTTCTAACCCAATCTCCTTGTTGTAGAGGAAAGCTATGAATGAGAAAATTAAACTAAAGGAAGAACAAGAAGCATTTAAGGTACGCATATTCGCTGTGGTAGTGGTTTAGGTATTTCCTACAGAAGTAATATCTTAAGTAATTCTTGGTGTATGCGCATATATTAATTCTTTTTGCTCCTTTAGGCTGAGTTGAAGGTGATGCGTGAGGCTGCACAATGGAGAAGATTGCAAGGTTAATCACTTTCTGACTGTTACTAAGGTTTCTTTTTTGGTTTTCTATGTTTGATCTCTCTGCGTCTGTCTGTGTTTTTGTGTGTGGACGGTATACTTGTGGGTGCAAATTCCACTGGTATGTATCTAACTTAAAAAAGAAAAGAATGTGTTAGGTTGATGTTTTAGCTTAAGATCAAATTGCAGTTTCATGATTTTCTTGAATCTTTCTCCTAGATAGGTCTCTCTCTGTGTTTTGTTTTTATACATCTTGTATACTTGGATTGCACCTTTAGTGCTTATTAGTGAAGATTTTCTCATAGAGGAAATATTAGGTGAGAATTCTCTCTCATAGAGGAAATATTAGTTTAGAGAGTAAGGTCATGGATTTAAGACCCTCCAACTACAGCTACAACTTGTTAATTAGAGAGAAGAAAAGAAAAAAGAGAAAGGAAGTAGACTATTTTTTTTCTATCCTAATGATTTCTGGCATGCCATTTGTGCGGCTGTGAAATCAGCATGCTCCTGTGCTGATGTTGTGGTGGAGGAAATGAAGGGCTGGGATTTGCAGCTACTTGTTCTCTCAGTGTGTAATTTCAGGTAGCTTGTTTTGGCGTATTATTTTGAAAAAGAAAAATTTGCCATTAGTTTATTTTTACATCTTTCAGCTGTGTTGGATGCCTATGACTCTTCCATCAGAGTTTCTTGGAGTGGTGATTCAAGAAAAAAATGTCATAGTATGGATGGACCATAGAGCTGCAGAACAAGCTGAAAGGATCAATTCTCGCAACTTGCCCTATAGTGGTATCTTGGAAGTATATATATATATATATATAAAGATTTTGTCTCTAGTCTCTCTCTATAACACTCCGTCCCTCAAGGGTGAGGAATGACGTTATTTTAAGAAAAACTTGAGGGACCAAATGTTACTACTAGCCTTTAAAATTTTTCTTATGCACCATATATAAAAGATTCCATAGTTTTAAAATAAAATATACTTCATTAAAATTAAAGACAGTCAATGGAAGCTTTAATGACTTTTGCTATATGGAATGGGACTAGCTTTAATGACTTTTATGTTGCTTTTCAAAGCAATTAGCTTGTGTACTTGGGCGTTGGCTGATATGTGGATTAATAAATTATTCTTATATAAAAAAAAAAATTCAAAGTCGTGCTTAACATTTTTTTTTTTTGATAAGTACTTGTGCTTAACATAAATCTGAAATCTCCATAACGGTCTAGGCATCTTTGCCTCGTTTCCCTAAGTCAAGTCATGTCCGGCCATTCTCATATAATCATTCCGTGGGACATTTTAAAATATTTAAAATAAAAATGAATCAAATATTCAATAAGTAACATATCATATAGTAAACGTATTTGAACATAGGTTTCCTTGAAAAAACGTATATACATGTAATATAATGCCTTAAAAACTTGTCTTTCACTTTTCTTATTGGCCGGTACTAATTGTTGACTCCCGTGAGTTTGGGTTAGTGATCCTTATGATCTCGATCCTGCCCAAGGTCCCATATTAACAATCCATACATGAGGATGACATAATTGGGTTCACTACCATTGTGCGTATCTTGGCGGCAATGCAATATGCCCTCACCTATATATAAGATCGTTACATTAACATCTACTCAAGTGTATGTTAATTTGAATATAGAACAATTCTATTGGAGACCGAGAATAGATGGGCTTCACTCTGATGCTCTTGACTGCGAAATCCTTTCTTTCTCCTTCATATTGAATGTAGTCTATCATGTTTTGTTAACGGAATTAGTTAAGCGGGTGCAGCGAGCTAGGTATGAAGAATTCGTATTAATTCTTGCGAGTGCATACGTTGGTTATCAATTTGATCTGCCTGCGTTCATGGACTTCCGTGGTAGAATCTACTGCGCAGGTGTATTGCATTTTCACAAGCGTGATTTGGCTAAAAGTTTGATTTTATTTAGCTTGAGAGGCCTTTTGAAGAAACAGAAATTAGAAAAGTGTTAAGAAGCATGGAGGGTGAGAAAGCTCCAGGTCCAAATGGATTTTCTATTGCTTTTTTCCAAACTTGTTGGGAAGTGATCAAAGAAGATATAATGGGGGGTCTTTTATGAATTTTATGAAAATTGTATGTTTGAAAAGAGTCTCAATGCAACATTTATTGCTCATTCCAAAAAATCCCTGGTGCTGTAGAGATAAAAGATTATTGCCATATTAGCTTGTTGAGCGGAATCTACAAGCTCCTTTTGAAAATTTTGGCGAATAGATTGAGTATGGTGGTTGAGAAGTTAATCTCAAAGCCTCAAAATGCATTTGTCCGAGGTAGGCAAATTATTGATTTGGTGCTTATTGCCAACAAATGCCTGGACAATAGACTCAAGTCGAGAGTGTCGGGGCTTGTGTAAGCTTGATATGGAGAAGGCCTATGACCGATTCAATTGGAGATTTTTGCTTTATATGCTCGAAAGATGCGGCTTTGGTTTGAAATGGTGTTCTTGGATCAAATAGTGCATCTCTACTCTTTGTTTTTCTGTATTGGTGAATGGCACATCACATGGCTTCTTTAAAAGCACATGAGGCTTGAGACAAGGTGACCTTCTATCTCTGCTACCTTTTGTTTTTGTTATGGAAGCTTTTAGCAAGATGATTTCAGGAGTTGTGGAGTGCGGGTTCTTATCTGGATTCTCATTGGGGGAAGCAAATACAAGCTTACTTCTCATATCTCACCTATTATTTGTTGATGATACCCTAATCTTTTGTGGTGCTAGTCATGATAAAATCTGAGCTTTGAGGGCACTCCTTTTATGCTTTGAAGCTATTTCGGGGTTCAAGGTGAACTTGGCTAAATCAGAAGTAGTCCCAGTGGGGAACGTTCCGAATGTGGAGAGCATGGTTAACAATTTGGAATGCAAGATTTCCCAACTGCCGATGAAATTATTTGGGTCTTCCTTTTGGTGGCCCATTCAAATAAAAATCTATTTGGGATGAAGTACTAGAAAAATTGGAGCGGAAATTGGCTAGTTGGAAGAGGATGTATCTATCCAAAGGTGGTAGGGTCACTTGAATCAAAAGTACCCTATCCAACTTGCCAACCTATTTCCTATCACTATTTCCGCTTCCCACCAAGGTGGCTCTACGCATACAGAAACTTCAACAAGATTTCTTTTTTTTTTTTGTGTTTTTTTTTTCGGGGGGGGGGGGGGGGGGGATGAATAAGGAATTTAAATTCCACTTGGTAAAAGGGGCCACAGTGTGCTCCCCTTTCCTGGAAGGAGGATTTTTTTAACAAAGCCTTGCTTGGCAAATCGCTATGGAGATACCACAATGAACGAGGAGCATTATGGAGAGTCGTCATAGAATCGAAATATGGTGAACCATGGGGGATGGTGTTCAAATGAGGTAAAGGGGACACATATGGGGTTAGTTTATGGAAACACATAAGAAGAGGATGGGACACATTCAAGAAATATCCGTTTTGAGGTGGGTGATGGCTCCATTGGTTGATTGTAATTGATTTTAATGGAATGTCTTTTCATGAGTTCCTTGTATCGCTGAACGCGCATATATAGGTGACGCTCTTGTATATGTCCCGTATACTCAGGCCTTATGCTCAATAAAAAAAAAATTTATCGATCAAAACAAATACTTGCCTAATTAAAACTAGTGTGATCTTCTAATCATGTACCTAACTTGGTCATGTCCTTGCTTAGGATCATGTAAGTTTGAGACTCACCCTTTTATTACAATAGAATAAATGTGTAGGTAAGATGAGAATGTACAAGTGCATTCTCCTTGGGAACAGAAACTTAATCGAAACCTGACTCCTAAGACCTTGCAAGTCAAAAGCACTTGATGCATCTATCTAATTTCCCCCATATTCCCCCAATAAGATGTCTCTACAACTGATATGGCTTTTCACCATACACCATAGCCATTTCTGCAGCGAGGCTTGGCTTGGTTAAAGATGCTTAATTTTAACCAAGTTGACCAGTCTTAAATAGTCATGTCCCAATTCCTCTAATCTAATAGAAAACTAACACTTCAGTTGAGTTAGCATTGTGCTATATATTATTTGTACAACTTTCTAATGAAATATCAGTACAGTCTGCTTCAGTTCCTTGTGTAGCAAAGATTTTATACGCTGGAGTACTTACAATTATTTTTTATTTTTTCCTTCTTTAGTGGGTATATGTAATAGGTTATGACTTGTGAATTATCTGTTGATCTGACTGCAGGATTGCTATTGTGTTGTAGGTATATCAATTGAGGGTGATGATGAGCTCTTGGCAGACTTGGATGTAAAAGTGGAACCTAAACGAGATGAGTGGATGACAACACTACCTCCTGAAAGAAAAGTAAGACCCTCATTCAATTATCGTTTGGTTATTATTGTTAATTTAATAGCTTTATCTATAGTCTTGAGTTACTGGAACTTGGAATTCCTGTGCATGTCACCCTTCTCAGAGACAATTATAAGATATTGATTTTTACCTACAAGACATTAGGAGTGATACTTTCTTCTGTACAAACTTGATTCTTTTGTTTCAGATTCAAAACTACTTTAAAGTACTAACTTAAGATTGCGTTTGGGTAGTGAGGTATTTTCAGATATTCTGTGAATAGTTGTACTAATAATAAAATAATAGTAGTGAAAAGTAGTAATAAAATAATTAATAGTAGTCAAGTATTATGAGAATACCTTCTCAGTACCCAAACTAATTAACAAGTGGGAAAGAGGATTGTACCTCTGGATTGTTATTAGCAAATTTTGATGTATTAGTTTGATAAGTGCTAATTATTCCATACTGGTAAGCTCGCACAAAAAGCACCAATAAGAGTGCATGCACTTCACTTTTGGTAAGCAACTTGCTTGCATTTGGCACACTTTTACGAACATTGTTTCCTCCATGTGACTTTAATTTTCAAAGCACCAACTTGTATTTGGGAGTGACCAGCATGCTATCATATGTGATGAATATCCTTTGAATCTGAGGAAAGTTTATGTTATGGCGGACTCAATGGTCAATATCTATTTAGATGCTGTTTTGCTCAGATGACCACATGCACCTTACAGACTTTGGAGCTTGGGAACGCATGGAGAAGTTAGAAATCTTGTAGATACGATTTACGGTACTAAAGACCCTATGCCTCATTGCAAATATAGGCCCCAATGTTATCGAAAAGGGGGAAACTGCATAGGCTAAAATAAAGCGCAACTATTGGAGTGTTCCTTCTATATGATAATTTAATATGTGTATGATTTCATACACCTTGTACTTAGTTATATATTAACAAAGATAACCCTCGAGCAGTTTCTAATTATGCATTTTTTATAATCATCCATGGCTATTAATGACTAATTTGTCGTGGTTCAGCCGCTCAAGTAAAAGGAACATCAATTATAGTAACAACCACGTCAATTTCTTGAAGCACTGCTGTTTTCTCTGCAACGTCCCCCCTTTTCTCTCTCTCTCTCTCTCTCCCTCTCACATTGCTATAGATATCTTTCTTGTTTTCTCGTTTCTTGAAAAAGTCTGCGATTGTAATTTTCTTATTAGTTTTATTTTAGGATAAGTATATTTGGTTTTGATTCTTGTGCACTAATCCTATTTTTCCGTGCATATCGCTCTGTAGGGTTTCACTTTCCATGGTTACTGATAACTCCAAATGCTACCTATTTTAATTGCTTACAAAGTAATAGTTCACTCTTGTTCTTTTCTTCTCAGCCTGGTATGACTATGCAGTCCACAACATTCAGCAGGAATACGAAAGAAGGACGTGGGGACACTAGTGCTTGGACGGATACCCCTTCGGATAGAGCCCAGAAAGCAAAGATGAAGTATGTTTCACTTTTTAGTTTTCAGAATGCCTTGGGCGGTCAACTCTCTCTCTCTCTCTCACACACACACACATTTAGTTTAGGGGATTTTTAAATGCATGCTTCCTGTCGCAGTTATCTGGAAGCATATAACGAGGCTGCTGCTCTTGCTTCAAATGAAGAGCAAAAGAAACAGAAAAGTTCAGTTGCGGATTTGGTGGATAAATATAATAAAGAAAAACGGTCAAAATCATTGGTGCAGAAGCACCAAGAAGAGTCTGCCGTCGGTCGTTCAAAGAAAAAATCCAAGCAGCAGCAGCAGCAGCAGCAGCAGCAAGAGAAAGAAGAGTGGGTGGGGCAACATCCTTGGAAGCCTTGGGATCGTGACAAGGACTTGTCAGCTGGGAGGAAAAGTATAAACTTCGATCCAGACAACATGGCTCAGGGTTTTTCTTCCAGGTTTTCTTCAGGAACCTTCGAAAGAAACTTCCTTTAGACCTTGGGCTTGTATATTTACAGTTCGTACCATTTGGTTGCCATTTCACTATTTCAGTCCTCTTTAATTCGTATAATCGTATTTATGTTCATTTGTTGTCAATTAAACTCTTTTTTTTCTCAGCATTTACTTTTGTTTAATCAATATATATGAGAAAGAGGAGGTTCTAATAATACCTCTCCCTCTGTGAATGCGCGCGCGCATAGTTTCCTTTAGTCCCTTTTTATTTTCATTTTTTTTCTAAATGGTTTTCTTTTGGTTCTGCTTTCTTCTTTTGATGTCTACATTTTCCTATGATTTTAAATAAACATAGCTCTCTCTCTCTCTCTCTCTCTCTCTCTCTCTCTCTCTCTCTCTCAGAATTGGATTTGTTTCGTGATGCCTTGTTTGTTTGTTATTTTGCTTTTTTGTAAGCATTTAAACAAATACAGTGACTAGTGCTGGAACCTAAGTTGAGGGCAAAATCTAAGTAGGAGCTCATAGAGCATATGGCCTTAAGCTAGGTTCATGTGCCTGATAATGCTCATTTCTATTTTATTTATAATAATATAACGCTCTAAGAAGGTATTACAATATTCGTCAAAAAATTTGTTTGCTAGAGCGCAAGTTCAAGACCCTTTTGTGCTTTGATATTGTGCTTTAACCAAGTGATATCTCACAACTCCAAGTCCATTTACCTTGGTCAACATTCTAACATGTTCAACAAAAATAACTATTTGGTCTCTGGGTGTTTATCAGGCAGGCTTTGTGAGGCCTACTTTTAAAAAAGAAAGAGAAGAAATACATGAAGCGATGTCTTGCAAAGTGAAAACTTTTTGGATTTTGTAAAAACAAATTGAGATTTAGAAACTTAGAAGTTATTTGTATAAAATATTGAGTTGTTTTGTGAAAAAGAAAAGGGCTTTAGTGAAAGTTGCTTTGCTTGTTTTCTTTTCCCAAGAAAACTCATATTAGATGGAAACTCTTTGAGATATCAAAATTTATGTTGGAGATTAAAGATGTTTGGATTGAAAGTGAATGTTAAAAGTTTCAAACCTGATCAGATTAATTTCTCCATGGCATGACTGAGCTTAGGAAGCCTAGACACGATTACTTGATGTTTGTTAAGAATTCCAAATTTAGTAGAATTCTGTCATAATTAGTTTGTATTAAGTATTTGAAACAATCAGGAATTCTTCTAGTCGAGGGATTGTTATTTTTAAGTTGTTTTAGACTAGGAGTTAGATTCATAATAGATTAGGCTTTTTTATAGAGTTGCATTAAGATTTTATTGGACTCTAGAATTTGTTAGGATTAGTTTCTAGAGTTCCTTTTTATTTTGAAGTTATTGATTGTAATACATAAAGGCAGTCGATGGTCATGATTTGGGAGAGGGAAAATTCTATTTATAACTAGGTATGGATAACACAATCTACCAGCACTTATATAACATGATTTGATTTAGAATATAAGTTTTAAATTTTAAATATTATAAATCAAATCTTGCTATGTAAGTGATGTGGATGATATATTATTCTCCACACCGGCTTGCAAATTGAAGAACTTTTTGGGAGAGTGGTTTATTATTGCTAATATTCTGAGTTTATAATAAAAATATTTTTTGAGAGAGTTTTTATTTATCCCCTGTGATTCTAAGATTGGTTCTTTATACAATACAGAAGAGTTGTGTAATACATTCTATAGATTATCTTCATGATGTATCACAAGTGGGTTTAGGGGTGTAACCGGTCCGGTCCGGTACAAAATCTAGGACCGAACCGGTATGTATCGGTTTTGCATTTTTTAAAACAGATTACGTCCCGATTATCCTCCTAAACCGGTACCTCTGGTTTTACCGGTTTCCGGTCCGATTTTTTCCTTTTTTTAAAATGTAAAAAACATATAATAAAGTGTTACTTTTTATGATAAAATGTTATTTATAATTTAATATATATATATATATATTATGTTTAAAGCATATGAACAATTAAATTTTCATCTTTAAGATTAAATTTATATTTGATAAATTATAACAACATTATCTTATATATAATTATATTAATAACATATGATCAAACAAATTACAAATGTTCATATATAAGATTAACATTTTATATTATAATTTATAAATTATAATATGAAATTATTTCATATATGATATATAATTATATATATTATATATAAAAATTTAACATATAATTATATATTATATATAAATATTTTGTATAATATATAAAATTAATTTATATATATATTTTTTCCAACCGGTTTGGTTCGGTCCGGTCCGGTCCCGAAAACTATGGAACCGAAACCGAATCGGATCCGGCTGGTTTTTATAAAATAGGAACCGCTTCCTTCGGTCCGGTTCGGACCGGTTTTCCAGTTTCTCGGTTTAAATTTACACTCCTAAGTGGGTTTGATAGCAGTTAAGGGAATTTTGTGTGTACAAGGACTTCTGGTTATGAAAAAAGACTAATATTTTGGTGAAATTTAACCAAGTTATAAAAGGAAGACAGGTTCCCCTTGAAGTAATCTAGATCAGTTATACATTCTCAACTTCTCTGTTGCAACTTGCTTCTTCACTTGATAGTTCATTTTTTTTAAGATCCCTTTAAGATTTTTAGCCTAGTACATAATATTAATATAAATAAAAAACAGTAAATTTTGAATTATTCTCTCACTTACAGGGGAACCTCTCCAAGGCAGGGTTTTTCGGACTCACCCCTGCAGAGTAAACTCCTGTCCCTTGCAACGCACCCTCAGAAGTTTCTCTACACAAAACTGATTAAATTGCTGGCTTTTCACCGGTGGGTGTGGTCCCAAATGATTGTTTGCACCCATGAGGTGTTGAACCTTTGACCTTAAAGGGAGTGAAAACAAACGAGCCCTTAGGCAACCCCTAGGGGTTCTCTATCTTCTCCTGATGATGATACCATTCTTCTCCTTTTAATTTAAGTTGTCCAGCTTTCAAACCAAGTAAAGTGGGTATAAAATATGGATTAAAAGCAACAAAAGAGAGAGTATCAATGACATGGTATCTCCACCCTGCGTTTCTCCTCATCACAATTCTGAAACATGCGTAACTAAATTAAAGAATGTAGGAATAGCCGAATAGGAACAGGAACAAGAACAGACAAAAAGAATAAACCCCACAAGTAATCACGAATCTGTCCATGTCTGTTATACCTATAGGGCTAAGATAGCCAAAAAAGAACAAAACGATAGAAAGAAAGAAAGGACATGCACAACTTGGGTTGTGCATGTGAGGAGACATGTCATTATCAACACTGAGGCTTAGCTTCACTCTCTCTCTCTCTCTCTCTCTCTCTCTCTCTCTCTATAGATATATATATATATATATATATATCTATGTGCCTCCCTATAGAAGTTTTCTTAATTAAGTCATCGTCAAGCTTAGTTCAACTCTCTCTCTGATCTCTCTCTCTCTCTCCAATTATCTAGAAGCAGGTTTGTTGTTTACAAAACCAAAATGCATAGATATGGATACAATGAGGAGGCTAGGGCTGAAGAGGTGTTATGATACATTAATAAATGTATGTGGGGACGAAGCGGCACAACCTCCAGCAGTCCCACAAACCGCCCCATACGCCCCCCCCCCCCCCCCCCCCCCCCCCCCCCCCCCCCCCCCCACCTACTCGCTTCATTCACACTGTTTCTGCTTTGCCAATAAAATAAATAAAAAAATCACCTCCGAAAAGTATATCTTGCTAGGTTGTGTTACAGAGAGAAGATGAGGGAAAATGAAAAGAAAAGAAAGTGTGGTTTGCTCGATATTTAAGCGTAAAGGAATATATATATCCTATATATGGAATGCAGTGGTGATGGATGGATTAATATCGAGCAACACACTCAACACATGACTGCTGGGTGTCAACATAATCTAGCATAAAAAAAATAAGTCATGTAATAGCAGACATTTTAAAAGTATTGGTGTTTAGAACTGTTTATAATTTTAATGGATTTCGCATTGGCTTGTGGGTCCCATGCCCATTTTTTATTAGATTTTTTTTTTTATTAAGTTAGAGATAAATGATATTTGCAATTTTACGATATGTAAGTTCCGCGCATTTCCTTTGAAAAAAATAAGTAAATCTGAGACATACATAAAAAAATTATTTTCTTAATGGTGGATCCTACTTTTTCTCAAAAAGAGTGCACAAGGGCTTGCACACTTCAAGACTATATCTAACATTACTCTTTTTTTATGCTAATTGATGTGGTAGGCTTCTTCAATAGTTATGTATTTGGTGTGTCCAAAAGCATTTTCAAAAAGAAATTTTCTTGTTACTAGCTATCCTGTAGTTGTTATTTCTTTGTGTTCTCTCTCTCTCTCTCTCTCTCTCTCTCTCTCTCTCTCTATATATATATATATATATATATATATATCAATGACTAATATAATTACTTGCACATTTACTTATGAAAAAACAAAAAAAACACTCAACAATGGTTATTGTTTGTAATTTGTAAGTCTAATTCCAACATCACATTTGATAGCTTGAATGAGAGATTTCATGCATATTTGAGTCTTCCATTGTGAACGCTAGCTACTTGTACTCCTTTAATTTGTAAACAGTGTGGATAAAATTGTACAACCAGTACTTTAATTTGAGGGTAGCTCTAAAATTGGCCTAGTTTGTTTTCACAAACCATTTCATCTTATCTGAACTCATCAAATTATTACAATTTTTTCAAACTCTCATATAAAATACAATTAACAATTCAACTTGTTTAAATCTCAAAACAAAAATAATCTTAAAAAATTATATTCTAACAATATTTTATTAAACTTTTATCTCATCTCATTTTATCTGTATAACCAAACTATTCACTTTTAATAGTGTGAACAAAGTTTCTTCACTTTATATATATAAGTATGGACGACTTTAATGTCATGTGCTTGAGCCAAATCCATGCCCCTAATCGATTGCTACCTCCATTTTCTTTAAAAAATTCAAGTGTTTGGGTCTGTAAAGAAATTTTATAAAGCGAAGTTTATTATAAACTAACGTATCTTAATATGAGAAATTCTATACATCAGCTACTATTCACTTTCACACCACACCTATACTTTTTTTTTCACAGGGTGTGTGAGTGTGTTTCATAGGGTGTGAGATGTGAGATAGTGAATAGTGGCTGATGATAAGAATTTTTCTTTTAGTTTATACTCAAAACAGTTAGTAGATTTTAGTAGAATTCTCACATACAGCATACATACATGTCCATATGGATTAAAAAAGAAAAAAAAAATAACTCTTGCTAATTAGCACATATACTTTGAGAAATATCTAAGGTTTTTTTGATATTGTAGCTTTTTGTGAGAGTAATGCCATGACTAAAGAGAGATCATCATGTGTGAGATCAAGACTCAACCACTTATCTTTTTGTATGACAAGTGTCAGGCTGGATGCCGCCTTTCCCCGACAGCCTTTAGTTGTTGCATGCATTGTTTGATCTTAATGTTACTTTGTTGTTTTGTGCTGTCGAATGTCTCTTATCAATGAGGTTGCAAAATGAACAGAGTAATTCGTGAATAACTTTAGCTCAGCTCGTATAGATTTTGGTTGAACTTGGTTCATATATATATGTATATATATATTGAGTAGATGCTTTTTATAGAATTAATAAGGAAATGAAGAAAAATTAAGTGTGATAAAAACTTATTTACTTCTTTATTTTAATTAGCTTCACCACCACTGCCACCCTATATGGAAAAGTGAATGAATAAATAATGAGACAGCAAGTCAAGGTCCTAAAAGAAGTACTTATGCCCTTTTACCAGTGTTTATTGTATTAAAAGTTAAAAGTTGAAAGTTGAAATAAATATTATTAGAATATATTTTTTAATATTATTTTTATTTTGAGATTTAAAAAAATTAAATTATTTATTATATTTGATGTGAGAGTTTAAAAAAATTATAATCATTAAATAAAATGAGACGAATTGAGATGATTTATGTAACCAAACGAGACCTTAATATCATTATGGTTAATTTTTTTATCATTCAATTAATGGCGATGGCCCATGATTCCTTCTTTCCTTGATTTGGATCTTTTCTCAATTGAAATCATTATTTCTAGAAATAGAAAACATTATATAAATATTGGAAAATGAAGATTTCAAAGAGAAAGGTAGCCAATGGGAAAGCGTTTCTCCCCATGATGTACCAATTTTGATGAGTCGCCTATATTAAAATATTCAATAGAAAGGGAAAGTCGGTTCTATAAGATCTCATGATCAGATTCAAGTAATGATATGTACGATTGTAGGAGTGCAACCGGTCTGATCTGGCCTAGTTTTTTACAAAATTTAAGATCGAATTGTATGTATTGATTTCGCAATTTAAAAAACCGATTATGCACTAGTTACCCTCCTAAACTGGTACATTTGGTTTCGATCCAATTTTTCAATTTTAATAGTACTAGTATCAGAGCATAAAATGTAATTAATATACTAATATACATTAGTATACTAATGTACACTAATTAATTAAAGTGAAATGTACTTAATATACTAATGTATATTAGTATTACTAATATATTATCTATTTATCAAAATGAATATGATGAGAATTTATTAGGCCATAAAATGTTATTAATATATCTATTTTATGTTTAAAGCATATGATCAAATAAATTTTCATGTTTAAGATTAAAATTTCATGTTATAAATTATAATAACATTATCTTATATATATATAATTTTAATTTTAATATTTTAAAAAAAATTAATATATATAATATATTAATATTTTTAAAAATACAATTTAATTAATATATATAATTGTTATAAAAGCATAGAACCGAAACCAGACCGGTATCAACCTGTTTTGAAACTAGGGGAACCAGTTCTGAACTGGACCGGTTCCAGACGGAATGGTCCGGTTTTTTGGTTAATTTTTACTCCCCTATGTACGAGATTGGTATGATTATATATATATATATATATATATATATATATATATATTAGTAAGGGTTTTATTTCTATAATGTAATTAAGTGTAATTTTGTAGATGGGAAAATTTAAAGTTGCTTAATTTATTACGTTGTGATATATAGATCACTTTTTGGACCATTTTGAATAAAAAAAAAAAGCACAAGAAAACATATGTATAAATAGTCTTTTTAACATCACATGGTTAAAAAAGTGTATTATTTTTCACTTTTCTATCAATTTTGGATATTGCATTAGTGAATGATGAGAAATTAATGATGACTAATGACGGGAGAAGTTAATTTGTATGGTCATATATAGGGCAGTCTTTATGTTCAAACTATAGTTACTTTTAGACGCAGGAGAATGACAAGAAAGTTTAATAACTTCATAATGAGATACTTAAAAGGAGAATTCTTCTTGCATTTTGAAAACTCTATTCGTAGTCGAATTCGTGCACCCTTGATGACATGGAATGAGTTTAATAAAACGGTGCGGATTGCGCTCGGTGGGAGACGAAACTGAAAACCAAATTGAAACGGTGCATTTCACCCTTCTCCTTCTTCCCCATTCCCCTAGAAGCTCTTCTCCTTCATCCCATTCCCAACCGTAGCTTCTGCAAGTCAAAACTCACAGTTCATCCGACGAGATCGCAGTTTGTGAGTGATGGCACCAGCCATGAGCTTTTCTGGCAAGTTGAGGTTCGCCCTTCACCTTGAGAGTAACCTGGCATTATTTTCCAAAAAGGAAGCAGACTCACTCTACATGTTCACTTCCAATCACTTCCATCATCCAACAATGAATTAAAAGTAGGCCTATTAACGACATCATCAGGAATTCAGGTGGATACAAAAACATCCATGAACATCAAAATCCAGGTTGAAGAAAATATTGAGATGAGAACCAAACTTTTCCTTGAGACATGGGTCCTGACGATGCAAGCTAAAAATTTGTTACAGGTTTTACTAAGACTAATACATCAGAACCTTAAAAGTGTCAGACATATTTTACACAAGAGATCATCAAAGGCCTCGTTTTGATGACTACGAAACCTGGATCTGAGGTGCCCAGACTTGCCGGTGGTGAGAGAGACGTGCCCAGATGTGCTGGTGGTGGAGACGAGAAGGGGCTGGCTATCGTTCTTGGTTCGTGCACTGAGCGGAAAAGAGAAGCTTCACTGCTACGGTTCACTTCCTCTCCTTAATTCTGCTTCTTTTATTTTTTTCTTCAAAATTACTAAATTACCCCGCCAGCTCAGCAGGGGGTGCGCAAATTTGTCTACCCGTAGTAGAATTGTTCCGTGAATAGGGGACTCCCCGCGCACGCCCATGAAACACATCGTTTCAAAGAGGGCCCCATGGTTTGAATGTCATTGATGGTTGATCTCTAGAGATTAGGGTTGGGCTCCGATTCCGACTCCGACTATGAACTGGAGTCGGAGTCTGACTCCGATCGGAGGTCGGAGCTCGACGTGCGCTCGATGTGGCGCTTGAGCAGAACTCTTCCAGAGAGGTTCGCTCGACTTCCACTCGACATGTTGCTCGAGCAGAACTCTTCCAGAGAGGTTCGCTCGACTTCCGCTCGACATGGCGCTCGAGCCAAATTGGAATACAATGTGTGCTCGACTTGCGCTCGAAACCTCGCTCGAGCGCAAGTGTTCAATAAAAAAAATTTCGGAGTCGGAATCAGAGCTTCTTGGAGCTCCGACTTCGACTCCAAATAGATATTTGGAGCTACTTCGAATTCTGACTCCAAATTCCGATGGAGTTGGAGTCGGAGTCGGAGCGGAAGTCGGACGGAGTCGAAATTTTTGAAATTTTGCACACTCCTACAAGAGATGAGAAGAAAAAACTGGAATGAATTGAAAGGCATCGTTTTCTTATGCCCTAACCTTCATCCAGTTAATCTCATCTTCAATAGGGGTGTAAATTTTAACTGAAAAACCGGTTTGAACTGGCCTAAACCGGTAGAATCGGTCTGGTTTTGGATCGATCTGGATCTGGTTTCTAAGATGCAAAAACCGGCCAGAACCGGTCCAGTCCCGGTTCTATAATTTTTAGGACCGGACCGAACCGGTTCACTATAATATATATTTAAATTAATTTTCTTAATATTATATATAATATTTTTTATATATAATATTTTTTTTATATATAATATATATAATAATATAAATTATAATTATATATAAGATATTATATAATTATCACTATGACCATGTATTATTATATAGTATTAATATCACTATTAGTATAGTATATATTATATAACATATAATATATATTCCATAATGTGTATCATATAGTATTAGTATCACTATATTATTATAATATATATACACACACTATATTTAGTAGTAACACTATAATAGTATAATATATTATTAGTATATTAGACTTTTTGATTTTTGGACTTGTAACTTAGACTTTTGGACTTATTATATTTCATAGCAGAATTTTCTTTTTATTGCAGATTTTTTTTATAACATTTTGTATTATATCAGTTTTTTATAGCAGAATTTTTTTTACTTAGCATATTTTTTTATAAAGTAGATTTTTTATAGCATAATTGTTTTTACATAGCAGATTTTTTTTTTTATAAAACAGATATTTATAGCAGAATTGTTTTTACATAGCAGATTTTTTTATAAAGCAGATTTTTATAAATAGTAACAGATTTTTAATAAAATAGATTCTTTTAAAACAGTTTTTTTTAATAAATAGATTTTTAACAAAAAAATTGCAAATTATTTAACCGAAAAACTAGACTGAACTGGACTGGAAACCGGTAAAATCGGAGGTACCGATTTAGGAGGATAACCAGGGCATAATCGGTTTTGAAAAATGCAAAACCGAAGCATACCAATTTAGTCCTAAATTTTGTCCAAAATCGGACCGGACCGGACCGGTTACACCCCTAATCTTCATCTTAACAAAGGTTGTCATGAGTTCTATTTCAGAAACCTTACAGAGGTTTATGCTCACAGAGGTTGAGTCATAACAAAGGCTTTGTTCTTACATTTGTTTATCTCTCATCGACTCACATTTGTTTATGCTTACAGAGGTCCCTTTGTGCCCATCGTGTGTCGTCCACTTCTAGACCTGCAGAGGCCCAATCGTCCCCGACGTCCCCCTCGCACTGACGGTATTTACACTGCAAATGTTCAATCTAGACTTTCTAGTTCTTTTAATTATATTTTGTTCACTCTCTATTTTAGTTTTCTTTGTCAATTTCTTTTGTTGGTTTTATGTGTGAGCAAATTATGCTGATATCTATATTGAGTTTTGTAAAGAGGAGTGAGTGAAATTCTGAGCATTTTAGATGTGCGATTTCATTTCATTTGGAGCTGAGATTTTAGATTGAATCAAGGATAGGGGCATTAGCGTAGTTCAAACAAATGGCAAATGACCATGTTATTTGGGAGTGACGGAGTCCCCAATTCGGGACCGTACGTAGCAATGCTCATACTTAAAATAACGAGGGATTAGGGACAATGCTAGGGGGCGTGCGGGGGCCTTGGCTCCCAAGGCTCTGAAAAAAAAAATTATAATCTTGCCCAGTTTGTACATCTCTCTTGGTTTTTGACACTTTCGTTGTTGCTCCTGTCCACAATTCATATCTAGAATGACCAATGCTCTTAAATGGTCAATCTCAAAGGGTCCCTTGCAAATTGTGAACAATCTTTTAATAGGTCTTTCTTATATATTTATCAAATTAGAATTTGGTCTCACTTAAAATATTATCAAAACTACATTTTTTTTCTTTTCTTGTTTTATTTCAAGAAATTAAATTAGAATATAGTATTCACATTAGATTATTTCTCTTTTAAAGTTTGTAAGTATCTCGGTGAAACATATTTAATAAAAAATCCTCACGTTTACTGGATAGCTAACTACGCGGTATGTCATTATGATACTTAAAAAACTTTAAATATATGACACTAGTGCTATTCAACAAAATACAAAATTTAGTTTATGATTTACCTATATTAACTCTTTTTAATAATTCCTATATAGATCGTTTCCATAGTTCAACTGAGTTGAGTTGAGGAGGAATCAAAAACCCTTGGGAAAGGACTGGGAACCTGAGGTTGAGACGGAGAAGGTGAGGATGGTCTATCTGTTTGACAACAGCCACTGGCGAAGCCATTAGAGGGTGCACAACAGGAGATGTCCTCAAGCTTGGGGAGGGAATCAATGATTCCCCAGAAGGTCAGCAAAAGCATAGTCGCTCCCAATGACCATTGGGGAATGGTGGGTCGAACTAACAACACTTATAGCCCCTGGAAGTTCCTCACCAAGAGTAGCAATCCAAGAGTGGCAATGGGTGAGGATTCATCCACGGGAGAGGTTGTTGTCTCTTCTGCAATCTAATGTAAGAGGATCTGAGTCATATGATACTGAGTTGTCAAATTGCACATTGATGGCCCTCAAATACTTTGACTTGACAGATCACCGCAAATATGGTAGGAAACAATGATCTTTTCCTGATTTGGGACATTTTTTAGCACATTACGATATTTTGGTCATAAATTTGGATATGGGTATCAGCATATAACTCCAATTTGGAAAGTTCTTTTTGGCACGCACATTGTGATCACCCAACTATGCTCGGTGTGCATCGTTTTCAAGGCCAAAATCCATTGTTTTCCCCTCCAAACCTCTCCATTTTTAGATAAGTTTTACTTTTTATGGTAATATTTCATTTATCGTTTAGGAAATGATTCTGAACCCGATTTGAGCATATTTTTGGCTGATTACTTCTTTAGTTGTGTATTTATTGTTGGTGTGATTTTTGGGATTTTGCTATTTTTGACAAAATTATGATATTTACGATTTACGGCTATTTAGCACTGCATGTGGGCAGATTTTGGTCATTCTTGAGATGGATTATTTTTTATTGAATATCATAGCCATTTTCTCTAATTTTTTGGGCAATTCACTTGTCATCATTCATTGTGAATTATCTGTTGAAGCTAGCCTTCATAATAATGTTTATTCTATCCAGCGTTAGTTGGCATCAGAGCTTAAGCATCTTTCCTAGGGTTATATTTCATTCGTTTCCATGGCTGGTAGTTGTGTTCGTCATGGGCAGATTCCAAACGAAGAAGTCCCGCACCGTGATCGTAGCGTTCAGGATGTGATGATTGAGGATTTGCAAAGGCAAGTTGTAGAATTTACTCGGCGTCTATCGGCTCAGGATATCGGTGATCGTGAGATGGAAGATCACGATTTCGATTCGAGTTTTGGAAACCCATATCACAACCATGCTTTATTCTGGGAGCACCGTGGTTGGGAGGAGTGTCATGGGGACCTCAGTTTCTGAGTGGATTTGCTCGAGTTTTTTGGTACGTTACTGGCTAAGGGTTCATTGATTGGTTGAATTAAGTGGAGTGGATTTTTTATTATAAGGAAGTCTCAGATCATGTCAAAGTGAAACTGGTCGCTATCAAACTTAAAGGCAGAGCATCTGCGTGGTGGGAGCAGTTGAGGCAGTTACGAGACAGGCAGGGCAAGGCCAAGATTACTGATTGGGAGAAGATCAAGAAGAAGATGAAGGGTCACTTCCTTCCTTTAGACTACACTTAAACTTTGTTTCAGCGACTTCACTCATTGAGGCAAAGCACGAGATTGGTTGATGATTATATGGAAGAGTTCTATCAATTGATAGCCCATAATGATCTATCTGAAATCGAAGAGCAGATGGTGGCACGGTATTTGAGGGGAATGCGGCAATTCCTGTAGGATGTCCTCAGTCTTTACTCTCTATGGACAGTTTCTGAAGCATACCAGCTTGCACTCGTCGTGGAGAAGCAGCAGAACAGAAGGCCAGCGATCAAAACAGTCAAACGGTTTGCCCTCAAGAACCTCGTCTTGCCCATCAGCCACCGCAAGATTAGAGTTGTAACTCTAATATTAGATGTTTCAGATGTGGTGAACAGGGGCATAGAGCAACTGAGTGTAGAAAGCGCTTGCTAATTAGAAAGGCAAAAATCTCCTGATTGAGGAAAACGTGGTAGAAGAAACTGAGGAGATTGGAGAACATGTGTATGATGATGATGAGGAAGGAGATGTGTTGTATGGTAATGGCCATGAGACCCTGGTCGTTCGCAAGAGTCTACTGACTCCCAAGGGTGATTCCGGAGACAATTCGTTGAGAACCAAAAATTTTCACATGACTTGCACAATAGCTAATAATGTCTACAAGTTGATCATTAACAATGGTAGTTGTGGGAACGTAGTATCTGAAAAGGCTGTTCAGAAGTTACAGTTGAAGACAGATCGTCATACCAAGCCGTACAGATTATCATGGTTGAATAAATGGAGTGAGGTAACAGAGGCGATGCCTAGTATCTTTTTCGATCGACAAAAAATATTTAGATAATGCTTGGTGTGATGTTCTACCTATGGATGTTTGTCATGTATTGTTATGCAGATCTTAGCAGTATGATTGCAGTGTTATTCACATTCGTCAAAATAATACATATTCTCTTAGCATCAAAGGGAAGAAGATTGTGTTGCTACCTCGCTGGGAAGGAACCACTCATACCCCGGTAGCCAATAAGTACTAACCTACTTTCTATGTCCAGGTTTTTAGAGGAGATTGAGCGTCAAGATGTGATTTACGTACGCTTTGCTGCCTTATGGAATAGTGCAGCAGACGTAGGCCTAGATTTACCAGCAAAGGTGCAGCAGCTACTAGTAGAGTTTATTGATCTGATGTCAGGAGATCTTCCTCTTGGACTACCACCTATGAGGAATATTCAGCATCAGATCAACCTTGTTCTAAGGTTGAGTTTGCCAAATCGACCTGCGTATCGCCTTAGTCCCAAGGAATCTGAAGAGTTGCAGCGTCAAGTGGTGGAGTTATTGAAGAGGGTCTACATTCGTGAGATCATGAGCCAATGTACAGTTCTTGTCCTGCTGGTGCCAAAGAAAGGTGCTTCTTGGCATATGCGTGAGCAATCAAAGAAGATCACAGCGAAGTACAAGTTTCTAATTCCACGCCTAGATAATATATTGGATCAACTGTCTGGTTCTAAGGTCTTCTAAAAAATTGACCTTAAAAGCAGATACCACCAAATGAGAATAAGGCTTGGAGATGAGTGGAAGACGGCTTTTAAAACGCAGCATGGGCTGTGTGAATGGATGGTCATGCCTTTTAGGCTATTCAATGTACCCAGTACATTCATGAGGTTTATGCATAAGGTTTTACGGCCTTCTATGGGGAAATTCGTTGTAGTTTACTTCGACGATATCCTCATTTGTAGTCTGACATGGGAATCACACTTTGATCACCTTTGAGTTATTTTTTGATATGCTGAGGATGGAGCGCCAATTTATCAATCAGAAGAAGTGTTCTTTCTTTACTACTTCTGTGATTTTCCTTGGTTTTGCTGTGTCTATTGGTGGTGTTCATGCAGATCACTCAAAGGTAGATGCGATCCTGGATTGGCCCACACCTAAGACCTTGCACGATGTCAGGAGTTTCCATAGATTAGCATCCTTTTCCCACCAGTTCATTAGAAACTTCAGCACTTTGATTGCTCCTATCACAAAGTGCCTCAAGGGAAGTGAATTTCAGTGGTCTGAGGAAGCAGAGGCCAGTTTTCGACTAGTCAAGCAAAAAATGACAGAGGCACCAGTTTTGGCACTTCTAGATTTTGAGAAGATGTTTGAGGTCAATTATGATACATCTGGGGTTGGCATTGGTGGTGTTTTGAGTCAGGAAGGGTGCTCGATAGCCTTCTTCAGTGAGAATCTGTCCAAGAAGAATTATTCTACTTATGATTTAGAGTTCTATTCCATAGTTCAATCCCTGAAGCATTGGTGTCACTACCTGGTACAGAAGGAGTTCATCCTTATCACTGACCACAAGGCCCAGAAGTACATCAATGGCCAGTATAAGTTGAGACACCAATCAGAAAGTCTAAATAGCGCGTCAGATGCCTTGAGCTGTCATATTTTTGGGTTTAGCTATTTTGGGCAAAATTATGATATTTTCGATTTACAACTATTTTAGCCCGGCTTGGGGGCAGATTTTGATCATTTTTTAGATTGATTATTTTCTATTGAATATCAGAGTCATTTTCTCTCAATTTTTGGGGGATTCTTTTGTCATCATTCCCTATGAAATATTTGTTGAAACTAGAATTAGAATAATCTTTATTCTATTCGGCGTCACAATATCAGGAGTTTTCTCGCCCAAAACAATTGTCTATCTTCTAGATGCAGGCAAGTTAGCAACAACTTCAATATTCTCCACCATGGTCTCGAGAACGGTGGGAGCAAGCTTTATGCCACCAACCTTCAACACTTAAACGGATTCACTTGCAATTGATAAGGGGGACTCCTCAAATATTTCATATAATGCCATGGGAAAGGAACTCAGGAAGACATCGAGAATTGTGTCTAAAAATGTAGAATACAACAACAAATCCAAGTCTTGGGCTCCTTGATTAATCACATCCAAGAGACGATTAGGATGTAACGATGTAGGTGAACGCTGGGTTTCTTGACAGCTACCACACGAAGGGGCAGTCGATGGTCGAGGATACTTCATGCCCCGTTTGGACAAGCGGGTCATGAGAAGCACATGACCCACCCCGAACTCCATCACCTTTGGTACATGGCCTTTTCCCTTTGATGTTCGATGGAGCAGGTGCATACCTCTTGTGCCCACGAGAGGGTCTTGGACCCACCAACTAGTTGGGAACCACCAAGAAACGGTCAATATTCTCACGAGTAAGGATCATGTCAGAACTAACAGAGTTTGGGGTTTCTGTAACTCAGGAGTACAAGAGGTCCAAATACTCCATCTCTCTCCTAGTGGGAGTAACTTCAAAATCATGGCTATCAGTAATAGAATGCCAAGAGGCCCTAACAGGAAACTTGGGACGATTGGCCTCACCCACAAGAAACTCCCAACCGACTCTAGAAAAAAAAAAAATTCCAGTCTCAATTCTTAATGTGGGAGTAGTAGGACTCTAGATGGACAACCCGATAGCCCGTTCATGAATGGAAGCTACACTGGTTCCTATCATGCCATCTAACGCCATGGATACAAAAGAACCTCACCATTGTTCTTTAATCTCGTAGCCTCAAAACAATGCAGCAGGATAACACGATCCTCCAGGCGTTGGGCAAAAGTTGGGCAGAGGCCATGCCCAAATAGTACAAGATGTCATGGACTGGGCGACTTTAGGGGAGTCTTAGCCCCATAAAAAACATGCCGATATAAAGCCTGACATGTTCATCGACTCCCTCTGTGTTAATGATGCCACTATGAGAATCAAGAAGGGTCATCTTCACCGACTAGGGATATGATACCAATCCTTCATAGAATCCAAATCCACCTGAATGGTGGTGGGAGTTAGATGACTCCACTCGTAGACGACATGCCACAAGGAGTCGGCACCACGGCATAGTGGGAAGCATTTATGGGAGCCATTCTTGTAAAGGAATGTTAAGACTCGAAGGTAGGAGAGGGAAATGTAAGGAGACACAAAAAACTTGAAGGTAGAAAAGAAAGTGTAAGAGGTACAAGAAGAAAGGAGTTGATAGTTATGGAAAGGTGAAACGACAAATGGCACAATGGTTGGAGCCAAAGGAAGGGCGCCATGTGTCAAAAGCATAAGAGACACTTTGAAAAAATCACGTACGCTGCACGAAGAGACGAGTGTGAGGTGTGTCAGACGAGCTAATGGATTTCATGCTGCACGATAAAGTGAATCAAGGGGTGATAGGTGAACTATCAGAAAGAAGGAACACATGATCTGCATGCATTACGAGGAAAGGACACGTGTACAGAAGAAAAGGACCACCTTGCACCTTCGAGTAATGCATAGAAAGAAAACAGAGAAGAAAAGGGAAAGAAACGATAAAAAGAAAAGAGAGAAGAAAAGGGAAAGAAAAGATAAAAAGAAAAGAGAGAAGAAAAGGGAAATTCCCGCTTGCACTGGGACACATGTGGTAAAAATTTGCATGGTGACTGTTGGATCTAAATACTCTTTATAAGTGAGGAAGTAGCTGCAGGAGACTAAAGGCCACAGAGATGTAGGACTCACGTGACCGAGGGAAAATAAATGATTAAACTACATCAAACACCCCATATGGGTTCAGAGATAAAATCAACTACCCGTATTTCTCTAAAGATAAACTCTAGAAAAAGACGTTACCAACATGGAAACCTAATTAACTGTCTCCTAACGAGATACGGATCCTACAAAGATAAGTTTAAGAGAGATATCTGCATAGGAAGGGCACTATAAACGGCCAAATCATGTTCCAAAAGGTAATATGCCAAATTGCATGGGCACTGAGAATCATGCTTATGAAGAGGTTTTGCCATAGTAGGGTTACCTTAACCCTTATAAATAACGTACCAAGTGTGTATTATGGAAATAAATTCATTAGTCATTGAAAGAGCTTAACTCCTCGTTGACTTAAGGATTCGAGGCATCTCCACTTGGTTTCTCGAGTTTTCCATTCTGGCAACATGTCATTAGGGCATGCCATGGGCATACTTGAAAATTGCATCAACATGAATAATTTTTCGTTGAGCTAATAACCACCATCATCTTTCAAGTGTCAGTTGCAATATTTTGTCCACACAAGATGAAAATGAGGGATATAAATCACTTTTTTTTAATCGATTTCGTAGATTGTTTAGGGTTCACATATGACATAATTAAGTATAGATATAGAGATAATAATCTTAATAATTTGATATGCCCAATTTGTTGAACTCCCACTTTTCTTAAAAAAGAGAGAAAAAAAAATTATTTTGAATATGTTGCTTGAAGGAGAAATTCTATTCCAAGTGTTATGGTTAGATTGCTTACTTTTTTTGACATCATAATGATTGTGAACGAAAAGAAAAACTGGTGAATTGGACCAAACTAGTTCGCTCCGGTTCTGGTTTCATTTTTCTCAAAATTGGCCGAAACCGATCCGGTTATGATTTTCCTTTTTCTAACACCGGACCGGACTGGTTATATATATATTTTAATTTTTTATATATTATATATAAAATAATTTTACATTATATGCTAAATTGCTAATTAATATAAGATTAAATTTTAAAATCTTATTATTCATGTATAATAATAATCTAATAACATAAAATGAATATAACATTTGATATAACATTATCATTAAAAATTTTAATTTTATAACATAAAATCTTAATCTTAAACATGAACATTTGACCATATATTTTAATATAAACAATATATATATATATTTTTGATAAATACATTTTATCGCATAATAAACTATAATTTATATTTTTTATAAATACATTTATATACATTTGATCATATACACTTATATAAAATATGTATGTAACCTTCATATTATCACTAACATATATAATCAAATAGAGTAATGCTAACATATTATCACTAGCATATTATCACTAAACGTACATAATCAAATACTATATCACTATATGATACTATTATATATACACACACACACACACACACTTTGGAGCATTTCTAATGGATTCTTCATCTTATCATTTGAAATACATCACCAAAATCCACTATTTCTATTTTACATACTGATTTTTACAGTATACCATACATCAACGTATCTATTATTTCTTCATATCATTTAAATATTATAGTTTTTAATCTTTTTTTATTCATTTCAAATATTTTCTCTAACTATCAATGATATCCTCAAATCTTTTGATATTTGCAATATCTCTCCATATACAATGTCATATTATTATGTTCTATTTTAAATTAATCAAAAATTTATAAACTAAACCAAAATATAAATTAATTCAAAAAATAAAAAGAAGAGATTATACAATGAAAATAAGAGATTAATTCAGTTTCAGATATTGTCTTTGGCGCCCAGCAAAGAAGAAAGTGTGAGAATGAGAGAGATGATCCGAAATGAAAATTAATGACCTTTGAAGAAATGGGAAAAATCAAACAGTAAGAGAGATAAACTAATTTAAAATGTTTACAATGATGAATAGCTTCAGCCTCCACATCTAGCATGTTACTATAGCAGAATATAAAATGAAAGATGGAATACAAAATCTATTGGATAAGAGAATTTCATTATATTTTAAAGAAAAATGTATTATAGAGCATCCATTGAGAGTGCTCTAATACTAATACTATTAGTAATCTACTATATATTAATAATTATATAAATCACTATGAGAAAAGATACTTATAACCGTGAATTGCGTAACCGTCGCGTAATCGCTTTGAAAAAAATGAATAAAACATGGGACCCACATGAAAAAAATTAATTTTTTAATAGTGGACCCACTCTTTTTCAAAGCGATTACGCGGCAGTTACGCACTTCACGATTGTATGTAGAATTACTCAATCACTATAGTATTAGTAGCTATACTAATACTAAATCACTATATAATATTATAATATACTATAATATTTCACTATATTGTTATATATATACTATAATATATATAATATACCGGAAAAATATAATCGAACCGGACCGGAACATGTAAAACTAGAAGTACATTAGGGGTGTAACCGGTACTATATCGGTTCTTCAAATCTCAAAATCTGTTCTGAACCGAATCGATTACACCCCTAATAATGATCATATATTTGTCAGCATAAATCCAAAACATGACAACATAGATAGTTCCTTACAAAACTAAGTTCTTTTTTAGATATAGGTATGGCAGACCAAAAATGCTACAAATTAACTATTCGTACGGCCTAGTACTGTTTTGCCAAATAAATATATATTAGCTACCCTAGCTAGGAAGAACAATGAAGCTCATAGATTAATAGAGAGGTCATTCACTGTCGCCATATCAATTCATCCAAACTTTCTTGACAAGCATTCGATTAATAAACTCGTTCTTTTGAGTTATAACATTAGATCAATATTTAGGTCCAATAATATATATATATATATATATATATATATATATATATATATATATATATAGTAGGGGTCCATTCTGTACAACATAACAACATTCCTAAATAAGTACCAAATTAATCAGTTCGATGAAAATAAATAATGTTCTTAATTTCCCAAGACGTACATTGCACTTGTTGTCTTTTTTATAGGTAAAAAGTACTTAAGATAATGCTTTTTTCTCCGCGAATGAATGTCCATTATTAGTTGTCCATGAAAAAATACTGCTCAAACAACATCAAAATAGTCGGTTTTAATTACTAATTAACTTATTAAGTACCCAACAGATCAGACTTCTAATCAAGTGTTGTTAATTTGTCAATAAAAGAAACGTGAAGTTTTAGATAGAAGAATTAAAGTAATTAACAAAATTGGGTTTCACTACTACTGATCTCGTAAAAAGCTGCCAACATACAGCTGATCAATTTGAAGTCTGACATGGCATGCATGGCATACAGGTGTCTATATATGAGTGGTGCCAAATGGAGAGGGGCGGCACACCAAACAGACAAGAGGAGTTGGAGTAGTACTAGTGGGGGTGAGAGAGAGAGGATTAAATCTATTTATTATTATTTTTCTCATCATCCTCTCATCATCATCTCATGATGTAACATTAGATGATAGGTTCACAAATAAAATATAATAAATAATCTTCAATCACTTACTGTCACATCAGATGATGAAATAACCTATTATCTAATGACACATCATAGAATGATGAGAAGATGGTGAGAATTGCAATGATGATGAGAATTACGATGATGAGTACCATTACTCGAGAGAGAATAATGTATTGATGGATGTATATAGTTTATTTCATGTTAAAATGTGGGATTATGAAATGGCATTAAGTGCTGTAAAAGCTTAGGATTGCTGATATTAATGGTTTAATTCAGAAGAGATATAGACACATGCATGAATCCTACAATATTTCACGTGGATATATATGTTTGAATCTCAATTGTAAAGCATAATTTAATCCCATGATGAAGCAGTCTGAAAAGATATCCAATCGGAAAAAGCAAGCATGGAAAATCTTAGTACACAAAATTGCGGTGGAATGCAATATTAGAGAGAGAGAGGGACGCCAGGGGGGGTGGTGGCGTGAAAACAAGGAGTACTCACGCCGTCCAAACAAACCTTTAGTGTGTCTGCCAACCCCATGCGCAATCAATAACACCCCCACCCTCCCCTCTCATCTCCCTCTATGCAGCTTATTCATGTATATATACATTTATTATGACTCCTCTTTCTCTCGCACAACATATCAATAATTATTTCGGCCTTTGCCAGCCTCTACATAAATACATCATTGGCATATTCAGAACTCTCTCTCTCTCTCTCTCTCTCTCTCTCTCTCTCGTCAGAAACATTCCCCCAACTCAATATCAACACCTCTCTCTCTCTCTCTCTCTGTCTTTCTGGTCCTCTCGATCTTAAACGCAGCAGCAACACATTTTCTGTGAGTATATTTGGTCAGTTTTTGGTGCAACTGTAGCTTCTAGTCACCATTTTTCACCATTTGTGATGCACACAAGTAACAATATTTCAATCCTGATTGCTTGTTTTAGGTCTGTCATGCATTTTTGCCTCGATCTAAATTGAATTGTCTCAAGAAGGAGCCTTATGTGGCTATGTTCTTTCTTTGAGAAAATCGTAGCCATTTACATTTTTTGAGAGTGGAATATATGAACAGCCAGCTTTCTGCATAGTTTAGAACTGTACATGTTGCAAGTAATAGTCATTGACAAGCTAGCTTTCTTATATATGGTTGGTGTCAAAACATTTTCCAAACGCCATGCCAGTAGGAACCGGGCCGGTCGGGAGTGCTCTGCACTCAAAGAAACATAGCACGCTTTTGTGCCAGCAAAGTCAAGCTTTTCGGCAAACTTTTGTGTTACATATACTTCTCGATTTTGTTAAGCTCATGCAATTTAAAGCCACTTAAATTAGTATTTAGTATTATTTTTTCCTTTTAACAGAAAAAAAAAAAGTACTATTTTTTCCTTTGGGATCTTTGGTGGGCTAGCTCCACAGTTGGTCTGCCATTTTTATTGATATAAAACACATGCGTGCACCAGTGATGGGTCCCCACAAAGTATGATCATCATCATTACCATCATATCCTATAGCCTAATGTTTTTCTGTGAGGGGATCATGTGAATGAAAAACAATATACAAAGGCAAACATGAGCTTTGAAAGGAACTTAATTGGTCTCTCTCTCTCTCTCTCTCACACATAGTTTTGTCTCTGTCTCAGGAGAGATCATATCAATGGATCAGATGGAGTCTTGTGTCCCACCAGGCTTTAGATTTCACCCAACAGAAGAAGAACTGGTAGGTTACTACCTGAGGAGAAAGATGAACTCTCTGAAAATCGATCTAGATGTTATTGTTGACATTGATCTCTACAAAATCGAGCCATGGGATATCCAAGGTACTTCAAACTGCAATAATTATTGAAAGAAGATATTATTATAAATTTTACAACTCCTGAATATTGCATTACAAACTTTTTATATATATCTCATATATTGATTTGCAAACAAAACCAATCAATATGCAGGCCTAAACAAGCTTTGATATTACCATTATGCCGGTGAAAGATATACAAATAATATTAATACTGCTATATGGGAAAGATCAAAACTTCCTGTTATAGACCTGTTACAGGAGGAAAACTAAAGAAAATGATATGATCCTGATCTAATAAGTCAATATTTTTACTCGAGTAATCCATATTAATGTCAATTAATGTGATGTTGTGAAGAATAATTAATTAATAGGTAAGTTTCGAAGTAGGAACTCATAGTATTTTTTCATATTATAGAAGAACAGGTCATTAAATGGTGTTCATGCATGTAAACAATTTTTAATAGCATAACATGTTGTGAGATGAGAATATCACGCCATTGATCATACTATGTGAATACCTAATAATTTTCCTATCATGAATAGTGTATCCATTTTGACAATCCAAACACATGAATATTGCTACTAATTTTTGCAATTTCACACCTATATGTTCATAAAAGTGGCTTTAACTATATACCTCTAACCAGCCTGCAGCACTCGTGTGATTCTTAGAAAATGCAACTAGGGAAATCATTAATTCATTAAGTAGGGAAGTCGGTTAATTCAGTTCAAATGGTACTATGTGGTTTCTTATCTCTATAATTTTCTGAATGGGTTTACACAGCCAAATGCAAGCTAGGGTATGATGAAAGGAATGAGTGGTACTTCTTCAGTCACAAAGACAAAAAATACCCAACTGGAACACGTACTAACAGAGCCACTGCTGCCGGTTTCTGGAAGGCAACAGGAAGGGATAAAGCCGTGCTCTCAAAGAACCTAATCATAGGGATGAGAAAGACTTTGGTTTTCTACAAGGGAAGAGCACCCAGTGGTCGGAAAACCGACTGGATCATGCATGAATATAGGCTACAAACATCTGAAAATGGACCTCCTCAGGTAACTTCAGTGACCGGCCAATAATAGTACTAGTTCAAAGTATGTGCAAGCTGTGGTTGAAATACGATCTCTGAAAAAACATGCAATAATAAGCATATAGGGAGTGTTTATTTTTTATGGTTCTTATATTTTTTATTTGTTATCTTTTACATATCCGCCGCTTCGGGAATGATATATAGCCTTCTCACATTTCGCATGAAATCGATGTAAAATAATAAGCAATATCAGTGGCAACTGCAGGAAGAAGGATGGGTCGTGTGTAGGGCATTCAAGAAACCCAGTCCTAATCATAGACAAGGTTTTGAAGCTTGGGCTCATGGGTACTATCACAGAGATAACAGCCAAGTTAGACCTCCAGCATTTTCAGATTTAGTAGGCAGTAGTACTACAACACATGAAGAGGTACTTAATCCAAATCAAGCTGCAACTTTTGATGATCATCAACCTATCATCATGATCAATTCAGTACGTCAAGAGCTTGTTTGCAGCCACGGTACTAATCTTTTGACCAACCAACTGATTGAGCTACCACAACTGGATAGCCCTAGTACTCTATCAACCAGTTTGGCAACAAAAGAAGGTAATTTACAGCACAATGGTATCGCCCTTAATGAAGATTTCGACGACGAAAGGAGCAGTATTACCAGCCATTACATTGACTGGAGAAATTTGGATGACTTGCTATCATCACAATTCAGTAGTACTACTGCCACAACTAATTCCTTTCCTCATCCAAACTTGCCTTTGATAGCCCAGGAAAATGAAGTGCTAGAAGCTCAAAATTACAATGCAGGCGGCCATTTCCTTGGGTGCTTTCCTGACTTGTAACAAAGCTCACCCGCAGCAGCCCTGCACCATCTTTATCTGTAAGATGATGATTTCATCATAATAATAATCTTTTAGAATTAAGGTAGTCGAATTCCCGTGTAGAATTTTCAAAGAGATTACATACTCATGAGAACACATATAAACTAGAGAAAGAGCACTACTCATGGATTTGATTTGATGATGGGAGACTTCCTACAGATCAGTAAAATCTGATCCTACAGTCTTAGGGTTTATCTAGGTGAAAGTTTTCACCAGCTCAATTACTTGTGTGTGATATTTATTTTTAACTGTAAATCGTGCTTCATTGCATGCATTAATTTGGATTCAATGAATTCGTGTGCTGTGAGATTGTGTTTTGTAATGTACATTATAAAATCGTGCTTCATTGCATGTATTAATCTGATACATATATATATATATATATATATATATATATATATATAATATTGCAGTACTTAAGAATAGTTTTACTTGTTTTTCCCTTTTCTTGGAGTTTCTATATATTTGAACTCTTTAAACCTAAAGCAATAAAAGGCAGTTCTAGCTCTTGCATCTTAGAACTACCTTCGTTTTATATCCTTTGCTACTAATACATAGGTGTCATGCATAGACAAGCTAGTTAAGCATGCATATACACACACAGATATATATATATATATATATATATATATATATATATATATATATATCAAATCAGTTTCTTACGATCATTGTTATAAAGTTTTAACTGATTAAGTTTGTTTTTGAATTTATTGGATTTTTTGGTGCATTCTTTGGAGAAATGAACATACTTGCCACAATTAAAACATCTCATGACTATTACAAAAAAATGGTATTTCAGGCCTACTCCTCTTAATTTACAATTTGAAGAAATAATTTTTCAAACTTGGTTTTCTGTTTCTTCTGACAAATTGTATATATAAATACAATCTTGATGGATTATCTGAACAAGAAATCCTCAATATCATGAACAAGATGTCTATGGTTGCGAATGCATATATTAATAACAACAATCTCAATCAAACTGAGACAATTGATTTATTAACTACGGATTATCTGGTATGCTTCAACACTGGTGAGATAAATACCTCTCAGAAGAAGCAAGAAAAGCCATTAGGAATGCTGTCAAACATGATGATGACAACATGCCTATTTTTTATCAAACCATAGGAAGGGGTATGCCTGATGTAACACCCGAGCCTTGTGCCAAGCCCTTTTCTTTTCTCTTTTCCAGGTTAACTATATGAAAAGGCCAGTGGAAATTTTTCGAATATTATTTTATGGGTGGAGATAATTTTTTGTAAACAAGTTGGATTTTTTTTTTATTTGAGTCGGGGTCCAAAATTTAGGAAAGAGTGTTTTATAGATTTTCCTTCACTATTTAAACCGTGGGACCAGATTTTTTTAAAAAATGTGACCTAGTCGATCACCTAAAGGCCCAAACCTTGCACCAAAACCCAATCCCATGTGGATCAATTTCCAGACTCCACACTTTGCACGTCTTCACCCCTGTCACCGTGCCATGCACGTCTCTCATGCACATCTCCCATCCTTTATGTTCTCATCTAGGGTTTTCAATCACCTCTATAGATACACATAATTCTCTCAAAGAAGTCGCTGCTAGCCATTGCCCAAAGGTTCGTTTCCTGCACCTCCACAAGTCCAACGCCTCACTCACACAACCCGTAGCCCCATTGCCCAACCTCTTCCCCTCCGTAGCCCACTTCTCCTCTATACCGTGAGCCCACACACACAGCGCAGCCGTGCAGCACCCCTAACCACTGCCACAAACGAGCCAAGCCCGTAACGCAACATGGTATATCCCGTGGCGCCGCTGCACAGATCACCCACTGTAGTGCAGTGCAACGCGAAGACAGCAGCGCTACCGTAAAAGCCGCCCAGCAAACCACCACTCCAGTTGTATGCCACCACCCTCTCCGTGTAAAACACCACCTTTGTTTGCACTACCAAAAAGCAGAGCACCACATCTTTGTTTTTCTCACTCAAAACAGAGTTCTTACCACTGGACAATCGTACCTCGCCAGCCGCTCTAAGCTGTCACCACCTGCACGGAAAAGGACGCCGGACACCCACAGGCCACCTCAGCCCGTAGCAACCCCTCACGGTGAGCATCTCTCTCGGTTTACTTGCTTCTTTCTTTCTGCCCTCTCTCGCTCACCACTCCCTCTCTTTCGCTCGTGCTCAGCCCAGCTCGACGGAGTCTCCGCCTCACTCCTGCTCTTCTATACCGTGAGCCCTCACACACAGCGCAGCCGTGCAGCACCCCTAACCACTGCCACAAACGAGCCAAGCCCGTAACGAAACACGGTATATCCCGTGGCGCCGCTGCACAGATCACCCACTGCAGTGTAGTGCAACGCGAAGACAGCAGCGCTACCGTAGAAGCCACCCAGCAAACCACCACTCCAGTCGTATGCCACCACCCTCTCCGTGTAAAACACCACCTTTGTTTGCACTACCAAAAAGCAGAGCACCACATCTTTGTTTTTCTCACTCAAAACAGAGAGTTCTTACCACTGGACAATCGTACCTCGCCAGCCGCTCTAAGCTGTCACCACCTGTACGAAAAAGGACGCCAGACACCCATAGGCCACCTCAGCCCGTAGCAACCCCTCACGGTGAGCATCTCACTCGGTTTACTTGCTTCTTTCTTTTTGCCCTCTCTCGCTCACCACTCCCTCTCTTTTGCTCGTGCTCAGCCCAGCTCGACGAAGTCTCCGCCTCACTCCTGCTCTTTTGTCGTGTCACCTCTGTCCCTCCAGTCAGCCCCGTCGCGCCTTACCCCTCCACGCGTGCCTCGGTTTCCCTTGGTAAGCTCCTGCCGCCGCATACTGGGTGTTAATCCCGTGTGTTTGTTCGTCTGGTTTATTTTTATAAGTTATATATACGTACATAATATATATATATTATATATGGAAAGTTTTAGCCTAATAGTTGGGTACTTACCAGTTTACCCTTAGTGTAGTTCCCAGATTTATGTTTTCGGATGAGAGGTCTTTTTGGGTTTTGTTTTATGTCTCATAAAATATTATTTTGTGTAGATAATATTTTTAATATTATTGTTAACTCAAGAAAGTAACCTATTTTTAAGAGAGGAGTTTTTCATGGCGTATTTTGTAAGATTTTTTTTAAAAAAAAGTAGTCTAAGTATTCTATTAATTTATAACACGTTGTTGGTATTTTAGATATTTTAGATATTACTTTTTATTGAGTTCCGTAATTATCTTATTACTTATTCGATTAAATCTCTTATTCGGTACGGATTCAATTAAATGGACATTGATGATTTTAGAAATTGATGATTTATACTTTGAGGTTATGAAATTTTCGGTTTTGAAGAATTAAATAGGTTATTTTAGAAGTTTAGGCTTAAATATCGAATATGTGAATGATTGGAAATTTATGAGAATTACGTGATTATTTTATAGGTGATAATTAATTATTGTTCGGCATTTTTTGAGGATAATTCTGATAAAAGCTAAGAAGTCCAGGTAAGCGGGGTTCCTATGCTAAAATTTGCATAAAATAAAATGAGCTGAAGTTGATTTTTTTGAAAAATATACATGTTTAGTTATAAAAAGCAAATTGGAACTATCTTAGTTATTTGTTCTGCATTACTCATGTGATTTTGTTTAAGAAGAAAGTATTTTCTGTCATGACTGGTGTAGACATGAGCTTATTTTTGACATTTTGTTTCTGAACCATGCAAAAGAGAGCGAATATGAAATTTTGTGCATAAAATTATGTTTTGTGACCTGATTCTATTATGTTCTGAAGATGTTTAGTACTCTTATATGATATAATGTGTTTTTTGAAAATCTATGGCATAACATTCTGTCTCTATTTCTATTCCGTTCTAACCTTATCACGGGTGTAAAACTGTGGCATCTGTTCAGGTTGGTACCAACCTTTCTGTTTCTGATGCACCCATTTTGGAAACAAAGTGGTTTTCTGCGTGGTCTTTCCTATGTGCACACTTGGGGCTCCGAGAATGAATAAGGGGAAGATTCACATTCTATTTCTGCTCGGTTAGCTACCGGGGTTTGCACAACCCTACCACGGGGGTTAAACATGGTATCTATTCCGATATAATAAAATAAGATGTGATGTGATGTTTATGCTATGCCAAAGGGATTTTGATTATGAATATTTTTGAACTTTCACTCTGATATTTTTGATAACATGTTCTGACTCTGCATTCTGAACACAAATATTCTGATTCTGCATTCTGAAAGAAAGTATTTTACACACTAGTATATGTCATCTGCTTACTGAGTTGTTGATAACTCACCCCTTATCTCCAAATATTTTTTTCAGATAATTTTGATGGTTCAACTGGAGAACAAGAGTAGGAAGTTTTAGCAAAGTGTGATGATCGTAGTGGAATAAGTGTCTGAGGGTACAAGTGCTTATTTGAGAGTCGTAGTTAGTAAATTAATTTATTTTTGGGTATTTTGATTTGATGAGTTAAGGATATTTTTGAGTTTTTGGAGAGTTTTTAATTTATGTTATTGAGAATTTATTTGTTGTCCCCATGAAGGAACATAGATATTTGGGTTGATTAAATGAATTAACATTTTATAGAATTTTTTCGGATTTTATAGTTGTGTGATTGAAGTTAATATTAAGTATTAAGAGCTAACTCTCCGAACTTCCGGGATCGGGGCGTTACACCTGATGGTATTAATACTTTGATCTATACTATTATTAAACATTTTGTTGAAACTCCCTCCAACATTAGTACTAATCGCATTAGTGTTTTATGAATAATTTGAGATGCCGTCAAACATCCGATTATAGATGATGTCAGGATGTTTTTCTTTCTAGAGTTTGCTTAGGGAAGATAGTAAGAAACCCTATTGGAAAGAAACATTCATTGATGAATTACCTCATTTATTTGCTCACAAAGTTAAGAATGAACTTACTAATATATCGAGACTCCTTAATTATTATAATTACACATACGGTAATATTATCAGTACAATTAAGAAGTTTGGCATTAGTATGTACAATGATCAAAAAAAATTTCGTCAACAGATGAAAAATAGTAAGAAAGCCAAATATGAAATGGAAAATTTACATGAGCAATTTGGCCTTCCTACTAGATAGAAGCACAAACATTTTGATAAATCTACTAAAACTCATGCTAAGAAAACAAATAGTGAACGTGATGAATTTTATAAAAAGCCTCTTGATTTTTATTTTAAAAAAAAATCTTCTTATAGGAAAAAGACTTTTCAAAATTCTTTAAAAGGAAAATGTTTTAACTGTGACAAGTATGGTCATTTCTCCAATGAATGCACTAAAAAATCCAGTAAATTTCAAAACAAGGTTAATCAATTAAAACTTGATAACAATGATCGTGAAGAACTAATTCAAATTTTAGAATTAAAATCCTCTGAATCATTTGATATCAATGAGTTTAGTTCAAATGATTATGATTATCACTCAGAGACTGAACTATCTGATTCTCCAAATATTAATCTTAGATGTAATGATTCTTGTTGTAAACCTTTAGGTAAAACAATCAATATTTTAACCAAGGCCGAAAAATAAGAAAATCTTTTGTTAACTTTGATTAGCCAAATTACTAATCTTGAGCTTAAAAAAGAGTATCTTCAAAAGTTCAAGAAAACTATGGTTCGACAAGAACTAGAGATTTCTAAATCCAAATAAATTTCTACTAATGATTTACAACGAGAAATCGTTTCCATTAAAAAAGAGATTGTTGACCTCAAAACTGAGATAAACAATATCAAATCTGAAAATAATTCTTTTAGATAGAAATATTGTGTTTAAAAATTGATAAACATTTTTTATCAGTATACTACTTCTGATAATGATGAGTAACAAAATGATGATTCTAATTCAAGTCAAAATTAAGGAAGCTCCTCCTGATAACAATCAAATTTGTTTGATACATCATACTATTCCTCCCAAATGGTTTTCTAAAGTTACCATCATTGCTTGTCATGAATTTGAATCCACTGTGATTGCTATCATAGTGGCTACATCTTGAATATTGTTACTGAAGAAAATTGCGGAACCCATCCCTTTACTTCAAAAAAACTCCCTCATTCTGATATTGTTTACTGTTACTATGATTACTTCAATGCTTGGTTCAAATTCATGGTATTCCAAACCCCAGAGATGACACACTCTTGGTTTCTTAATTTTGATAAGAAATTCAAAATTGATTTCTCTTTGGTTCTTAAGATGGTGGCACCAATTTGGCTCTATTCCTGAAGTCTTTCCTGATAAACTTCAAAAGGTCATTAAGTGTTTTGGTACTGTTTTCAAAATGGATCGACATAATCAGAAATTCTCATACTTCCTGATCCATTTTTGCAAGAAATGCACAATACGGTATATGGAAAAATTTTGGGATTCTTTTTTGGGTTTTATTTTGTAACCAAGTACTCCATTGCTTGTTGTAAGAAGGAAATTAATTAAGGATCATTTGTTGTAGCTCATCATGACTAATCTTGCAACTTCTCTTCCATCTTTCTAGCTAATTTAGAATTTGGCTGCATAGCGTACAATTAATTGCTTGTAGATTAATTAACGTTTATTACTGGTAGGGGTCACAAGTGCATGCATGATCTGCAATTAGATCCATTCCTTTTCTCCTGATCGTCATAACCCATGATGAATATATAGCATGGAATTCATTTTTATCTTTTAAATTTGCTTGCTTTAATTAGTTATCCTAGGAATCATCTGAGCTGGCTTTTTTTTTTTAATTTTTTTTTATTATTTTTTTTATGCATGCTGCCCAGAATTGTTTTTTAAAAATTGAGCATAATCAAAGGAGTTTTCAATTAATTAATTACTAGCAGCGGCCATTAAATTTTTGTATATATTAACATCATGCAAGATGACCAAAACGTCGAACAAGTACTAGTACTGTATCCCCCCGATGTGAGTGATCATTAGCAACCTTGAGTAGTTACTTGTCACAACAGCTAGCTCATTGTATATATGCATATAAATACATATATATATATGTATATAAGAAATAAGCTTACAACTTTGGGATAGTTATTGCATGTCCTGGAATAAGCTACAATTACACACATCGATGCTTTATATAGGATATATATATAATATATGGGGTAATGCTACGGAAACCAACGATGAACCGATTAAATTTGGCCGATAAGTGTAAATGCACTTTCTTTCTTTTTTTCCCTTTTATTTCAATCATTTTTTATATATCTTTAAATATTTTTAAAAAATAAAAAAAAATATCAATTCACTAATATTAGTCATTTACTTAATTCTTAAGTAAAAGAAAATAAAAAAATTAAATTCAATCAGTCACTTTTATGTGTAACTTTTATCGGTTCAAATAGCATTTTCCATATATATATATAATATATACATCGTGGCCTCTTCAACAGCTAGCTAATTTCCTGTTGAACTCTTCCTCTTCTTCTAACTAGTAAGGTTGTTGATCTTTGAGCCTTCCCTCAGCAATGATGCTTGGAGGTACAACATTTCTAATTTGCCATCACGCATTATAAGAAAACTGCTTATTTGCAGCCAGTTAATTCCAGCAAAATGACTATTTACAATTAAAATGAGTCTGTTTTGATCACAAATGATCTTTTCGTCGTAAACAAATGGCTACAAATACCCATTTTTCTTGTAGTGACGGGTCTTAATTTGATATTGTCATGTATGTTTCGACATTTTGGTGATTTTTATATGCACAAGATTTCTCTGGCATGATCGGGTCATTTCATTCTGCATATAATTAAGCTGTTATGCCATCTAATATTTTGATTTCTTCTTTCGATAATTTCTATACAATATTGAACTTTGTTGACTATCTAGCTATCTCTTTGCTGATCATTAATTAGGCTCTCTCAAGAATATTGGATCGATCGGTAACAAGTTTTTATTAATTAGGCTCATTAATTAATTAATGATCAGCAAAGATCAGCAATTTTAATGATGGCTGAAGATTGCTGATCTTTGCTGATCATTAATTAGACATATACCCCATATATATCTTGAGATCGATCGAGAGCCTAATTAATGATTTCCATACACGTTTGTTATATGATTGACAAATCAAACAGATAAAATAAACTAAACCAAACCAAACCAGATTTAAGCATAATTAACATAAAAATGACTAAGAAATAATCCTCTCTCTCTCTCTACAGACTTGAATTAATTACTGTGGTTTTGCATGTATTTGGATCAAGACTGCTTAACCAGCTTGCCCTTGTAATTTGTTAATGGGGTTCATCACGTGATACTGCTCATTCATACTAATATTTCCTAGAAATCTCAAAATTCTTATGTAACGTGCACCCCCCCACTTGTCAGAAATTCATTGGATGCAATTTAGAATTAGAAGGAATGCAAACGTCTCAAATATCATGTTTTTATATTAAAATATAAAAAAGCAACAAACAAGTGGTTCTATGGTGTAGTGGTTAGCACTCTGGACTTTGAATCCAGCGACCTGGGTTCGACTCCCGGTAGGACCTTTTATGAATGATTTCGTTCATAATCGATTATTTATTTATTTATTTATTTTTGTGGTCTATTGCTTGGATGAAAGCTACTACTCTGTACTCTACGATTACCTAAAAAACATTCCCATTTCTGTACTTTCCATGCATATAACATACACATACTCTGCTCAAACCGCCCCCAGTAATCCAATCCAATACAGTCCAGGCATCCAATGCCACCAGATTCTTCTTCGTGTTCTTATATAATTAACAGTATCAATTTTGTTGTTTTCTTGTTTAACCATTCATGGGAGATGGTTTATAGAAATGATATTTGTAATTTTAGAATATACAACTCTCGCACACTCATTTTAAAAAATAATTAAATTTGACACTTACATAAAAAAAAAATTATTATTTTTTAAATAGTTGACCTCACTTTTTTTTTTAAATGAGTGTACTGGATTTACACACCCTAAGGTTGCGTTTGGGTAGTGAGATATTCTCAGGTATTCTGTGAATAGTAATAAAAAAATAATGATATAATATTGAATAGTAGTGAAAAGTAATAATAAAATAATAAATAGAGCAAAATAGTGAAATATTTTGAGAATACATTCTCAGTTTCTAAATTAGGCCTAAAACTGTATCTGACATTGCCGGAGAAAAATGAGGCATACAAAAACATGACTTTTCCAGCAACTACCGGGAAAGTGACAATTTCTCCTTTATTGCTCCTTCAGAATCAATTTCCTCTTAAAAACAACAAGGCTAGGCTTCATGAAAACAGATGCTAATTGGCAATTTGAGTTGAGTAAATGACTGCTACTTTTAGTAACGATATAAGTATTTTCAACTTTATAGCATCCATAACCAACAGAACTTTTAGTAACAGACTTCTCTAAATGCCCACACAGAATGCATAAACACGAGTTAAAACTATTTTTCAAATTGTAGCTGGGCTCTGACAAAAATACATACTACTTTTTAGCTCAAACCTTCATTCAATGAGCAGGGTGAGCAACATTGCTGGCTGTGCGGTGTGCACAGGCACAATGCACAGACTTTAAGCTCATGATGAGCGAATGCCTTCCCGAGCAAGTGTGGAGTGCAGGAAATGAATCGCACAACGCCTGAGCAGCAGGGGCTGATGTTGAGAGCACTAAGCCCATCCTCATCATTCACTTCTTTCACTGATTCCCACATTGAAGTCTTCTTCACTTGTCTTTGGGACAAAGAGTACATTGCTCTGTCTGTGATGTTCTGACAGTAGTGCAGCCCAAGGGTTCTCAAATGAAGACATCTGTTTGCAAGAGCAATCACACTATCATCTGCAGTGTAAGAATAAATGGGTCAAGACTTTTAAGATCATAACAAGCCAAATAAACTTCCCGTTGGCCAAAATTTTTTAAAACTATGCATCTTTTCAGATTTAATACACTATCATTTACATGTTTGATTGTTCCTAACTTTCATACTTCTACTAAATCATTTACACACTTTCATTGTCTAAAACAAAAAAATGGGAATCAGAAAACATCTTCAAGGATTTAAACTCATTGCACTCTGTCAATTTTACTTCCCAACAACAGTCGGTTCTCAACACCTCCAAACCATGTCAAGGAATTCCAGTGAGAGCTGTATAAATAAAACTATGTTTCGATTTCTACCTTCTGTGGATTTGAAAGCAAGAACACACGTTACAGTTAAAGTTGACTATAGCATATAGGGACATTAAGCATCTAACTACACAGTGATCATGCAATTAGTTGGCATATGTGATATGAACCCGTGGGAATGAATTCCCTTGAACCCACAATCAATTTGAAAACTCCCAAAAAAAGTCAAAAATCAAGTCAAGGATGGAGAATATAGACCCAATGAGAACCCGTTTCAATAACTTAGATTATATTAAAATCTAGATACGTTGAAGAACCCCGTCTCAAGAACCTAGATTACAAAGGAGGAACCCGTATCAAAGGTTGTGATTTACCTTTGATAAGTTCAAGAGTTCAATCAAGAACAAGAGGAGAAAACTCAACTCACAAATAAAATTCAATATTGTCTAATCTATCAAATGAGGCTACAAAGAGTTTTTAAACCCAAACCTAATCAAAACCCTAGCCAAAATAAAGCCCCTTTTACCCAAAATTACCCTTGATGAACAGTGCCGGCTACAGTACGCGCGGCTACAGTAACCCCTACAATAAATTGATAAAACCCTAATTCCTAAAAAGTAACTTTCCAAATAAGCCCTTGGCCAAAATACAAGGCCTTCCCAAAAACATAGTTCATAAGAAATAAGACATGTGAGCCAAGCATCTTCAAGTCCACTTATTCTAAACTAAGAAAATAAATCATTTAACCAAACTGGAAGCCTCCAATAACAATAGGCTGTATCTCTAAGTCATGTCTTCCATAGCTTGAATCAAGTGGATCAAAACTGGTTCTTCTTCTTTCAGACCCATCTTGAGTGTTGAGCTCTTGCTGGCTTCATTCCAAGTGGATTGCACCAATCCTTGCATTGCTTCCTTGATATTCTTGGCCCTTGATCTTGTAATTGGCCCATCTGGAACTTGCAAAGGATCTTTAAGTGTAGGCCCACCTTGGTTCCTATCATTCCCCCTCTCCTCAAAAGGATTCGACCTCGAATCTTCACCTACATCAAAAGGAGAAAGATCAGAAACATTGAAAGTTGCAGAAACTTTATACTCACCTGGAAGATCCACTTTATATGCATTGTCATTAATTTTCTCAAGAATTCGGAAAGGTCCATCTCCTCGAGGATGCAACTTAGTCCTTCTATGAGCTGGGAATCTTTCTTTGCGCATGTGAACCCAAACCCAATCTCCTGGTTCAAAGATGACACGTCTTCGTCCTCTATTGGCTTGGGAAGCAACCCTTTCATTCTTTTGGGCAATTTGAAGCCGTACCCTCTCATGTAGTGACTTCACCAACTCCGCCTTCTTTTGTCCGTCCAAACTACTCCTGCCATCAACAGGTAAAGGCATCAAATCCAAAGGAGTAAGTGGATTAAATCCATAAACAATTTCAAAAGGAGAGTATGAAGTAGTAGTATGAATCGTCCTATTATATGCAAACTCTATAAATGGCAAACAATCCTCCCAAGTTTTTAAATTCTTATGAACAACAGTGCATAAAAGCTGAGTTAAAGTCCTATTAACTACTTCAGTCTGACCATCAGTCTGCGGATGACAAGTAGTGGAAAATAAGAGCTTAGTACCCAATTTCCCCCACAACACCTTCCAAAAGTAGCTAAGGAATTTAACATCCCTATCAGAAACAATACTCCTAGGTACACCATGGAGTCGCACTATTTCCCGGAAAAACAAGTCAGTTATGTTTGTGGCATCATCTGTTTTATGGCATGGAATGAAATGTGCCATCTTACTAAATCTATCCACAACCACAAAAATAGAATCTCTACCCCTTTTGGTCCTAGGCAGCCCCAAGACAAAGTCCATAGATATGTCTACCCATGGCTCACTAGGAACGGGTAAGGTGTATACAACCCATGTGGCAAAACCTTAGATTTGGCATTTCTACATGTAATGCACCTTCCACAAATACGGTTAATATCTCTCTTCATCTTAGGCCAAAAGAAATGTTCATGCAAAATGTCTAAAGTTTTCTTGACTCCAAAGTGTCCCATTAATCCCCCACCATGTGCCTCACGCACCAATAACTCACGCATAGAACAATTTGGCAGACAAAATTTGCTTTCTTTAAACAAATAACCATCATGCTTGTAAAACTTACCAAATGCCGCCTTATCACATGCCACATACACATTTGAAAAATCAGCGTCATCAGCATACATGTCTTTCACATATTCAAACCCAAGCATTTTAGCACTCATAGAAGTAAGAAGTACATACCTCCGAGATAGAGCATCAACAACAATGTTCTCCTTACCTTGCTTGTAACGGATGACAGAGGGAAAGGTCTCAATGTATTCCTTCCATCTAGCATGCCTTTTATTCAACTTACCTTGACCCTTGAGATGCTTCAATGATTCATGATCGGTGTGCATCACAAATTCCCTTGGCCATAGGTAGTGCTGCCAAGTCTCTAATGCACAAACAAGAGCATAAAGCTCTTTGTCATAAGTAGGGTACTTCAGGGATGCCCCACTTAACTTTTCACTGAAGAAGGCTATGGGCCGCCTATCCTACATCAAAATGGCTCCAATCCCTATTCCTGAGGCATCACATTCAATCTCAAAACCTTTGTTAAAATCAGGTAATGCTAACACAGGTGCAGAGCACAACCTTTCTTTAATAGTGGCAAAAGCATTCTCTTGATTAGCCCCCCAATGAAACCCAACATTCTTTTTAATTACCTCAGTGAGTGGTGCAGCAATGGTGCTGAAGTCTTTAACAAAACGCCGATAAAAGCTAGCTAAGCTATGAAAGCTTCTTACCTCAGTGATGCTTTTTAGCGTTGACCACTCCTTGATTGTCTTGACTTTCTCTTCATCCACCTCAATACCCTTTGTACTTACAACATAACCAAGAAAAACAACTTTTTCCATGCAAAAGACACATTTCTTAAAATTAGCATACAACTTTTCACATCTCAACACATCAAACACATATCTCAAATGCTCAATATGTTTGTTTAAGTTCTTGTTGTACACTAAGATATCATCAAAGTACACAACCACAAACTTGCCTATGAATGCACGTAGGACATGGTTCATTAATCTCATGAAAGTACTGGGCGCATTTGTAAGTCCAAATGGCATAACCAACCATTCATAAAGCCCATACTTAGTCTTAAAAACAGTTTTCCATTCATCACCCTCTTTCATTCTAATTTGATGGTACCCACTTTTAAGATCAATTTTACTGAAAATACATGAGCCATGCAATTCATCAAGCATATCATCCAATATAGGAATGGGATGGCGATATTTTACCGTGATATTGTTGATCACCCTGCAATCAATGCACATCCTCCACGTCCCATCCTTCTTTGGCACTAGTAGCACTGGTACTGCACAAGGGCTCATGCTCTCTCTCACGTACCCCATGCTCATCAAATCCTCAACTTTTCTCTGAAGCTCCTTTGTCTCATCTGGATTACTCCTATAGGCTGGTCGGTTTGGAATAGCAGCCCCGGGCACAAAATCGATCTGGTGCTCAATGCCTCTAATGGGTGGCAACTCATTTGGCATCTCCTCCGAGAATACATCCTCAAACTCCTGCAACAAAGAAACAACCAAACTAGGAAGAGACTGGTTAGTTTCATCAAGACTAAGATAAGACTCTTTATAGACAAGAAAAATCATAGGGCGATCTGCGAAGAAAGTCCTCTTAACCTCACTCTCTCTTGCATAGAAACTCACTTTTGCCTTTCATTTTCTCTCGGCAAACTCTCTTTCTTTTTTCTCTCGTGGCTCCACTCTTTTTTCTTTACTCTCAGCCACCTCTCTACTTTCTTTTTCACTCTTTCTTTTATGCTCATTTTCACTCTCACTCTTTCTTTTTTGCTCAATCTTTTTTTCATTCTTTCTTTTTTGATCACACGCATTTTCACTCTTTCTCTTTTGATCACTCTCATTTTCACTCTTTTTTTTTTGAGCAACCTCATTTTTCAATTTCAGTTGGTCCTCATAAACCTGGCTTGGAGTTAAAGGAGCAAGCTTAATTGTTTTGCCCTCCTTTTCAAAGATGTACATGTTCTTGAACTCATCATGTGTCACTCTCCTATCATACTGCTACGGCCTCCCCAACAAAATATGGCCCGCATGCATAGGCACAACATCACAAAGCACCTCATCCTGATACTTCCCAATAGAAAAAGTAACTAGCACTTGTTTATCCACCTTAACCTCTCCACAATCATTCAACCACTGCAATTTGTATGGTCTAGAGTGTTTTAAGGTTGGTAAATTCAATTTCTCAACCAAAGTAGTGCTAGCCACATTAGTACAACTCCCTCCATCAATGATCATACTACATACCTTATTGTTGACATGGCATCTAGTATGGAAAATGTTCTCTATATGTTGCTCTGCATCATCCACCTTAATGTGTGCATTAAGAGCACGCCTGGCAATAAGAGACTCACCTGTCACAAGGTATACCACTCCATCATCATCACTAGCATCATCCGACTCGGGCAACTCATCACTATCATCCTCACTCTCAGTCATCACCTCCCCATTGTCACGCATAATCATCACCCTCCTATTTGGACATTGAGAAGCAATGTGCCCTGAACCCAAACACTTAAAACATTTGATATCTCTATTCCGTGAAGGTTGGGATTTTACCTTGGGTTTGTTGCTAGTTCCCTCATCTTTTTCCCTTAGGTGGTTCGGTCTTTCTCTTTGCTTCAGCTGGATCATTCCTATCCCATTTTGATTTCCAAGTAGTGCTAGAAACCGAAGTGTACATTGCTGTCCCTTTTCTCTTTAATTGACTCTCCACCTTCATAGCCATGTGCACCATGTCCTCTATCTCCACATAATGCTGCAATTCAATTACATTGGCTATGTCCCTATTCAGCCCACTCAAAAATCTAGCCATGGTGGTCTCTCGGTCCTCCTCTACATTAGCCCGAATCATCGCCACCTCCATCTCCTTATGGTAATCCTCCACACTCCTAGACCCCTGTGTAAGATTTTGTAATTTCTGGTAAAGGTCTCTATAGTAATGGTTAGGAACAAATCTCCGCCTCATGAGAGCTTTCAACTCTCCCCATGTCTCTATAGGCCTCTCATAATTCCTCCTCCTATTGGTCACTAATTGATCCCACCAAATAATAGCATAATCAGTGAACTCAATTACCGCTAACTTCACTTTCTTCTCCTAAGAGTAATTATGGCAATCAAACACCAACTCTATTTTTTTCTCCCACTCTAGATAAACCTCAGGGTCAGTTCTACCTTGGAAAGATGATATTTTCATTTTGATGCTACCAAGGTCTCTATCTACACCATCCCGACCCCTTAGATTCCCCTCAAGTCCTCTTTCATGCCTAACTCCTCTATTTTATCCCAACTAGTAATTAGGTCCAAGAAATAAGAACAAGAGAAACACAAAAGTAATGAAAGAAAAAAAAATGGCACGTGAATCAAGGAAATTATATGAATGAAACAGTAACTATAAGACAAAATACCAACTAGAATCACCCCTTTTGATGATAAGGCTGAAGAAAAGATCTCAGGATTTTTTTTTTTTTCACGATTTTTTTTTTCTTTTCTTTTCTTTTCCTTTCACCAACTGATTTGATCACAATCAAGAATAAGCAGTTGAGAAAACCCTAACAATAACTCAAAAACCCTAGGACAAGTGATATACGACAGCCCTTAGAACAAGAGATTTCAGCCAACACAAACCCTATAACAATGAATTTCAGCAACCCTAACAATAGTGAAGAAATCTACTAGCCACCACTATTTTTTTTTTTTTTTTGTAATCAATCCTGGAACAATGAAGCCCTAGAATTAAATATGCAAGAAATAAAATATAGAATCAGACCTGATTGGAAACCTTGCTCTGAATACCAAATGATATGAACCCGTGGGAATGAATTCCCTTGAACCCACAATCAATTTGAAAACTCCCCAAGAAAGCCAAAAATCAAGTCATGGATGGAGAATCTAAACCCAATGAGAACCCGTTTCAAGAACCTAGATTATATTAAAATCTAGACTCGTTGAAGAACCCGTCTCAAGAACCTAGATTACAAAGGAGGAACGCCACAAAGGTTGTGATTTACCTTTGATAAGTTCGAGAGTTCAATCAAGAACAAGAGGAGAAAACTCAACTCACAAATAAAATTCAATATTGTCTAATCTATCAAATGAGGCTACAAAGAGTTTTTAAACCCAAACCTAATCAAAACCCTAGTCAAAATAAAGTCCATTTTACCCAAAATTACCCTTGATGAACAGTGCCGGCTACAGTAACCCCTACAATAAATTGATGAAACCCTAATTCCTAAAAAATAACTTTCCAAATAAGCCATTGGCCAAAATACAAGGCCTTCCCAAAAACATAGTTCATAAGAAATAAGACATGTGAGCCAAGCATCTTCAAGCCCACTTATTCTAAACTAAGAAAATAAATCATTTAACCAAACTGGAAGCCTCCAATAACAATAGGCCGTATCTCTAAGTCATGTCTTCCACAGCTTGAATCAAGTGGATCAAAACTGGTTCTTCTTCTTTCAGACCCATCTTGAGTGTTGGGCTCTTGCTGGCTTCATCCCAAGTGGATTGCACCAATCCTTGCATTGCTTCCTTGATCTTCTTGGTCCTTGATCTTGTAATTGGCCCATCTGGAACTTGCAAAGGATCTTTAAGTGTAGGCCCACCTTGGTTCCTATCAATATGAGGGAATGAAACATCTTAATCAAGTAAGCAATGGCATCTGCTAGTTGGAACTGATGAAGCAGATGAAGATCCACCAGGTTAACTTTGGTATACTCCAACAGAGATCAGATATCGTGTGTGTTTTTTGGAACAGAGAGAGAGAGAGAGAGAGAGAGAGAGAGAACAAATCAGTTGCCCAAGACATTAGTTATATTGTTGAGGAACATCCTATGATAATACAAATCCTCATAGAAAGGGACTAAGCCTACAGAAGGAACCATGAGGCAAATTGTCCGATTACTGGTATATCTGAATAATGGACTTATAATATTGTGAGATTTGAGCACCAGAATAGACTTTTTTAATAAAGTACGGATTCATTACTCATATCTTGGACTAAGTATACAGAAGGAACCAGGTAATTGCAGTCGGATTCTAGTGTTATAGTGAGATGGTCTGTCACAGGTGTTTATAATTATTGGTACCTTTGGGATTTTTGGAAAGAAGCTCAATGTCTTGTTAGGGAGCTTAATGTTCAGTTTAAATTGGTGTTTCCAGAGATTAATATGGTAGCTGATTTTTTGGCTAAACTTGGTGCTAGTGGCGGGTCTCTGGATTTTTTTGGAGAAGATGTTGGTACGGGAAGACTTAGAGCTCTTTTACGATAGGATAGTTGAGGTTTCTCCTACATTAGACGCTAGTTTTTTGTGGGGTTGGATCTTACTTTATTGATCGTGATGTTATTTGTTATCATGGTATTCTTCTGTCATAAATGAGAGTTTTTTAATAAAATTGGGAGGGGATCACTCATGAACAAGTGACCTTCGTCTTTTTCTAAAAAGAAAAAAAAAAACTGTTGAATCTAAATAAGGGACTCATAATTTGGTAAAATTTAGCACCAGAATCCACTAGTTTTAGCATTTTAACAAATGGATAATGATAAGCTTACTACTTCAAGTTCATACCATCCATTTACTACTCTTTTTATTTTTTTTATTATTTTTTAATTTTATTTTTACTTAATAGTTAAGGAAGTGACTATTAGTAAAGTTGTATATTTTTTTAATTTTTTCTTAATGATTTAGGATGTTAAGAAAATACTTAAAGTAAAATAATAAAAAAAATTAAAATTTCAAATATATTATAAAGTAGTAAAAATGTAGTAGGAGAGTAATAAGTCTATCGTTACCCTATAGAGTCATGCCCCTCTGTATGAGATACCTGTTATGCGAACACAGCCGCACAAATCCCAATAGTTCTGAGATCAGGGCATCCATATGCCAAACTCATTACTCCCACGTCACTTACAGTATCACACCATCCTAGATTTAAAGACTGCAACTGACTGCAGTAACATCCGATAGCCTGCCTATCATCAAACAAATATAATTAAATTATCTCACTTCTCATGACTTGAGTTGAGAGAAACAATTAGAATTTAATTTTAAGTCAGAAAATTTTGGGATGAATTCCTTGGCCAACAATTGTTGTAGAAGCATGCAGATCATTTGGCACTCGCAATAAATTCTACACAACTGGACCGCTGGTAAGGATTCATATCCACACACTTAATTATTTTTTATATTTTATTTAGAAATTTAAAAAAATTATAATAATTACATAATAATTAGACAAAAAAATTAAAAATTAAAAATTAAAGTGTTAGTGTTTGAATGATTTTTAAGAATAGAATTATGAGAAATTTTGTGATAAGATGTGATGACGAGATGATTTGTGTTCCCAAACAAGGTCTATGGGCATGTTTAGACACTTGGAGTACCTCAAAATCGTGTGAATGGTAGTGAAATGGTTTGAATGAATATATTTTATTGGGTTTTGAGAAATGACACAAAATAATTAAGTTGAATAAAAATGTTATAAAATTAGACAATTTTTTAAATTTAATTTTTTAATATTATTTTTATTTTGAAGTTTATAAAATTTATACTTATTTTTGTGTTTTGAATAATAATTAAGTAATAATTAAGCGAAAAAATTTGAAATTTTAAAATTAAAAAGTGATTTGTATTTGAGTAATGTTTGGAATGAAATTATTAGAAATTTTGAGAATTCTGAAAATTCTCATAGTGTACAAATATACCCTAAAATTCCATTTTTACAGTACTTTCATGCCTCCACTAGGTATAGTTTTTGTTTCCCTCCGAGTAAAGTTCAAGACTGGTTCACTCATCAAAGCTGTGGGCACTCAATGGCAATTGTTCTATATGCTTCTTTTTCAATCCACAAAGATCCCGCAACCCTGCTTGACAATCGTCAATTTCGAATGGATACATTAAATGACCTGGATGATGCAATCTTTTCTTGCCACACCAGTAGACATGAAATCAAGCTGTTTATTACTCGTGGTGGCTTCTATTGGATAGCCTACATACCAGGTAATCAATTGATGCATATGGAACAGTGTAGCCATATTGCAGCATCATTTGTGAGTACTGATTGTCCAATCATTACAATGGAGAAATGTGGACTTCGTCTTTTATACAAGCATGATCAAGTACAATTCGAGCAAGAACTAGTATAACATTGCAATGACTTGCTTTCTGAGTACCGAGATTCCACGGCTCCTTTTATGGCTGATAAGGTAGGCCGACTAGGTGGAATTATTCACCCATCGGAGTGACGACTCCGTAGTGACAATCCCTCTACCACCAAATGATCGTACTTCTTGGATTGGACTTGCTCTTTGTGCATCTTTTTCAATGCCAGGGCATTTGAGTAACGTTGCTGACAATCTGGGTTCCTCACTTCCTTCCAACCTCATTTGTTATCTGAATACCGGTATTGACACTGTGGAACGTTTCCACACCTATTGCCTCACCAAACATGATCTCAAGTTGTTAAAGCTAGGTGGATTCATCTGGCTGTCTTACATACCACGCCGGTTGTGTCCAGATTTTCTGGGTGAATGTAGTTGGATTTACGCTTCTATCTCAACCGATTCATGCCCAGGTATCTTGACGGTGCAGAAGTTTGGGTTCCGTATTTTGTACAATGAAGACGAGCTAGTTTGAGGAAACAAAACACCATTGATGGGCTTCATATCGTAACACTAGGGATGTCGAGCTGGAAACATAGGATGATGGAATTTGAGGAAACAAAACACCATTGCTGGGCTTCATTGTGGATGCTTAAATTATTAGGATTTTATATTTTATCATGTATAATGAGATGATACGATAAATTCTTATAATTATGTTAATAGTAGTGAGATAGTTTAAATTAAGATATTTGAGTTTATTTTTTTAAAGAGAATGATTGGAAATTACTAAATATAAATAGTTTTCCAATGATCATTTGATGCCGTAAGGATGGTTAAAAGGATGATGGATAGCACTTCTCATAGTGCAAAAGACTCGGTTAGGTCAAAAGAGAGATGCAAACGGGATGCTTTGCCAAAGAACTCTTTGTTAACTAATATGAATGACAAAGATTTTGGTACATTCACATAACCTAAAATGACGGACACATGTTTTTTTCTCCCCTAGGGGTCTGGAGACAAACGTTGATTTAGCATCCAACATTTTTCAAGTAAAGAGAAAGCTTAGTCCTGGTATATAACCAGCAAAAAATAAATTCATATACAACCATCCATGAGCCATCCACCATCAGAGCAGATGTAAGCTTTGGTGATGATGAGATCAAGATCTATCAGTATTTGCACAACTTCCAACAGAATTTGTAATGCTCCGTCCAGAGAGTTAACAAATGTTACCTGATAATCAACTCCAACACTGCTAATATACTTTCAAAAGCTCTAAATCAAACGTAAACACTTTCAATTTAAATAATCACACAAACTCATTTATCAAATCCTCAATATACTCATTTCTTCAAAATGTCACGTCATCAGAACACAATGAAAATTCTTAACAAAAATCGCCAATACTCATCGAAAGCTTTCTATTCTTGATCCACGATTCTTAAGACATCTCATCCAATGCTTCATAGTCTTGATCCCCAGCTGAAATATCCAAAATCATCTGAAAATATTGGAGATAAGGGTGTGAGTTATCAACAACTTAGTAAGCAGAGAACATATACTAGTATGTAAACATGAGTATTTTCACAGAGTTCGGAATGCAGAAACAAAACATTTTAGTTTTCAATATGCAAATCTCAAAAATACATATTATCAAAAATTCAAAGCGATATTTCAAACATTTCATATTCAGAAAACAACTTTTCATATTCAAAGACTCCTTTGGCACAACATAACTGAACATCTTCATCTTATCATATCATATCACAACATCATTTCAGAAAAGAGACCATGTTTAACCCCCGTGATAGAGTTGTGCATTCTACAGAAAGCCAAGCAGAACATAAATCACCATGAATATCAAAGCGATTGGACTCAGAACAGAATTCCACTATTATATCCCATGGTAGGGCCAGATGTCACTATTGTATCCCGTGACAGGGCCAGAGGTCACTATTGTATCCCGAATACAGTCCAGAGGTCACTATTGTATCTCGTGACAGAGTCAGATGTCACTATTGTATCCCGTAACAAGGCCATAGGTCACTATTGTATCTCGTAGGGCCAGAGATCACTATTATATCCCGTGACAGGGCCACATATCAGAGCAAAACATAATTAGAATCACCATATCAAAATCAGAGTCAGAACAGAATCATAAAGTCATGTCAAAGGCTTTTCCGATGCCACATCCTATCAAAATAGAGTATTGAAATTCAGATCATTTCACATTTTTCAAAACAGATTCAGAACATCTTCACGCCACATGCAAAATTTATCAAATTTTCATATTCGCTCATTTTTCTCAGTTCAATAATAAAAAGCCAAAAAATAAGCTCATGTCTACACCAGTCATGCCAGAAAAATACCTTATTCTTATACAGAGTTTTCATGCATATGCAGAACACATATCTGAGGTTGTTTTCAAATTTCTTTTCAAAGCAAACATGCGTATTTTCAAAATCAACCTCGTTTCATTTTCTTTTTATGCAAAGTCTAGCATATGAACCCCGCTTACCTGGACTTCTTAACTTTTCAGAATTTTTTACAAAAATATCGAGTCAACTATAAATTGTCAGCAATAAAAATAGTGATGTAATTTCTGTAAGTTTCCAATCAATCACGTATTTTGATATTTCAGCCTAAGTTTCTAAAATAACCTATTTTAATTCCTCAAAACCTAAAATCCTGATAATCCAAAAATATATCATCATTTTCTAAAATCATCAATATCCACCATAACTAACGTCAAACTCAAAACACTAATATTTAAACCCGTAATAGCCAACAAATCTTAGCATAAATCAATGACACAAACAACTCCATCATCGAATCTAACTGACCCCCTTACTCCTCGACTCAGTCCGGCACAACGAATCAAATCACAGTAAATATGATTTAGTGCAAAAATACATTCAAATGACAAAAGTTCTTTGGAAAAATACTACAACGCTATTGTATAATTTTCGAATGATCACGGAGGTGCTAGAAGTGGAGGCAAAACAATGTAACAGTGCAAAATTCCCTTTGGCCGTGGTTCTCAAAATGCTCGATTTTGAACGGGGACAAACGAAAACTTGAGATTACTAGGGAAGGGTTTAGAGGTGTTGGTGAAACTAATGGTAGCGATAGTTAGCCGTGGGTGGCGGCGTGGGCGGTGGTTGGAAGCCAAAACACCCAAATCAGAAAATGAGTTAGAGGAGCTTCAAAGGTGGCAGATCGGGGCTGAGGTTGGGTGGTTTAGGTAGCTGGGAGGCCGTTGGTGCTATGGTGAAAAGGTGGTGGCCAAAGGTGGTGCGACGGCGGCGCTAAAGCACAAAGGCCGTGCTGCTTGAAACCGTGCGTGGAGGAGATTGGCAGTGTGGGAGGGGCTGAAAACAGAGGGGGGTGGTTCCAACCAGTGGGGAAGAGGTTGGGAGGGGCGGTGAAGGCCACGGCGGCGCCCTGGGAGGGAAGAAAAAAAAGTGAACGGGGAAGGGTAAGGAAGACTTCGTGCGTGGGAGGGAGAAGCAGGGGGAAAAGAATGAGTGGAAGGAAAAGAAAAAGAGGGAAAAAGAAAAAAGGAAAAGGAAAAAGTGAGGGAAAGAAATGCGGTCCAATCCTCACAATTAAGGTCACAAAAATGATCCAACGAAAAGAATTTCAAAACAGTAAGTTGAATAAAAATAATTTATATGTAGTAATTAGCTAAAATAAAATAATAATAAAAATCCAACAACACAATAATTTTAAAGTCCAACATTAAACCAATTTAAAGTAAAGAGCAATTTAAATAATGAACAAACACATTAAATTAACAGTTAAAAAAGTCTTAAAATAATATTACATTACTCATCTAAAAATTGAAACAAGAAAGCCCATATCACATCCTCCCCCCCTTAAATAAAAATTTGTCCTCGAAATTTGTGAGGTCAAACATCAGCGCCAAAGCAGGATATAAGATACAACTCAGAACATGCTTGAGAAAAACATACCAACAACAACTTCCCAAACAAGCATGAGTAATGCTCTCCCAAGTCTACTTCTATAGGCAAATCCATCATACTCACACTAGTCCTCCAGTGACATATCACACCAAGTATTCCTAGGATAGTTATGTTATCCAAAATCTCATTTTCCACAAGAACCTTAATACACATCCAATAATTTCCAAAGATTAATAGCTCAATACAATAATCTATGCTAACCTCAATCAACTCATATGCTATAACTTCCAAACCTTCATTGTATTCTACAAGTTGGTAACCTATTAGCCACTTCCAAAGTTATCCATCAATAAGCATAATTTGCACAACCAAATGATTAATCTCTAATTATAAGTATCATCTCAAAATTTCAAATCACCACTAATTCTTTAAGATCAACACAAGGTTTGAATCCTTAATTATATCACAAAATAACACCATTGAGTACAAGGTAGCTCAACACCTACTAAGCAGAAAACACTTACCACATTTTGGTAGAAAATACTTGATCTCCCAAAACCATGAATTATTACACTCTTTCCTCAAAATCACCAAGAATGCCTTCCTGAATCTACACCAAGTATTATCCTTAAATTTGATATGGATGAAATCCCAAAACTTGCCACTATAACCCCGAACTAATAACAATCATTATCCAAACTAGATCAATACCTTCAATCCCAAAAGAAATAATCTCCTTCAAAATCCCTATATCAATAACTCAACTCTGATCAACCCCATTTTAATGGTCACAAACTAATTAGTCTCCAAAATAAATCAAGCTAGCACACCAAGCCTGCGGAATTAAAAACTTAAATCTTATTACGAATCAATCCTTCAAATTTGCAATTCTAAAACCTTAAATTATATAAGAATCATTTTCTGAAATATGTAAGTTCGATGAACTTACATCCAATAATAAAACAATCGACTCCCGAAGCTTTCAAAATCTAAAATATTAAATGATAACAAATCATTTCCTAAAGTCTGCAAAACCTTAAACCTTTGGTGAAATTCCCGTAAATCTATCCTTAAAGTTTGTTGAACTTACAACCTCCTATTCTAAAGCCTCGTGTCATATCTCCACAAAATCTAAAACCTCAAATATCCTACTCCCCAAAGAGATCACCCAGACCATGCCGTTCGTTTCAAACCTCGATATTTTAAAAGCAAACCAAGTCGATAAAAGTTCGAGCCTACTACACTAAATATTTATACTTAACAATGGCATTCTCAGTCGTACCATCTTCCTGCCATAACTTAACCCTTAACCCACTTCTCAACTTCGAACAAAATGAACAAAATAAAATAGAACCAAATAATATAAAATAAAATAACATAATTACAATTCAAATCAAATCAAATCAAATCAAATCAAATAAATTCAATTTAAATAAAAAATAAATTCAAATTAAACCTTTAAACTTTTCTGGTACTGCACCTACTGGATATATGGTTTTACTCATTCTTAGTCATATCTTTAACCAACTCATATAGTCCTTCATACCATCTATAATTGTAAACCCGACATCGCTCTAAACTCTCGTACATCTTTAGAATCTAAACCACAAAAATCTAAACTTTAAATCTTATAAAGATTATCTCTTATAGTCCACAAAGTAAGCTTGTCAGATCTAAGAATAGTGGATTAAGAATGGAAAGTTTTCAATGAGTATTGGCGATTTTTGTTAAAAATTTTCATTGTGTTCTGCTGACGAGGCATTTTGAAGAAATGAGTATATCGAGGATTTGATAAATGAGTTTGTGTGATTATTTAAATTGAAAGTGTTTATGTTTGATTTAGAGCTTTTGGAAGTACATTTGCAGTGTTGGAGTTGATTATCAGATAACATGAGTTAACTCTCCGAACCCAGGGGGACGGGGCGTTATAGTTGGTATCAGGGCTAAGGTTTGAGGTTCTACATACTATAAACATTTGAGTTTTGGATATCCGTGGGTTTAGGAAGAAACTTCAGATTTGAGGTGTACATTTGTAAAGAATTAAAGCTGATTTTGTGGATATTTAAGGTTTTAAATTTTGCAGAACATAAATCACTATGAATATCAAAGCGATTGCACTCAGAACAGAATTCCACTATTATATCTCGTGGTAGGGCCAGAGGTCACTATTATATTCCGTGACAGGGCCAGAGGTTACTATTGTATCCCGTGACAGGGCCAGAGGTCACTATTGTATCCTGTGACAGAGCCAGACGTCACTATTATATCCCGTGACAGGGCCACATATCAGAGCAAAACAGAATCAGAATCACCATATGAGAATCAGAGTCAGAACAGAATCAGAAAGTCATCCCAAAGATTTTTTCGATGCCACATCATATCAAAACAGAGTACTGAAATTAAGATCATTTCACATTTTTCAAACAGATTCAGCACATCTTCACGTCACATGCAAAATTTATCAAATTTTCATATTCGCTCATTTTTCTCAGTTCAACAACAGAATGCCAAAAAATAAACTCATGTCTACACCAATCATGCCAGAAAAATACCTTATTCTTATATAGAATTTTCATGCATATGCAGAACACATATCTGATTTTGTTTTCAGATTTTTTTCCAAACCAAACATGCATATTTTCAAAATCAACCTCATTTCATTTTCTTTTTATGCAAAGTCTAGCATAGGAACCCGCTTACCTGGACTTCTTAGTTTTTCAGAATTTTTCGCAAAAATGTCGAGTCAACTATAAATCGTCACCTATAAAAATAGTCATGTAATTTCCATAAGTTTCCAATCAATCACATATTTCGATATTTAAACCTAAGTTTCTAAAATAACCTATTTTAATTCCTCAGAACCTAAAATCTTGATAATCCCAAAATATATCATCATTTTCTAAAATCATCAATATCCACCATAACCAACGTCAAACTCAAAACACTAATATTTAAACTCGTAATAGCCAACAAATCTTAGCATAAACCAATCACACAAACAACTCCATCATTGAATCTAACCGACCCCTTACTCCTCGGTAAGTATGATTTAGTGCAAAAATACATTCAAATCTCAAAAGTTCTTTGGGCAAATACCTACAACGCTATAGTATAATTTTTGAAGGATCACGAAGGTGCTAGAAGTGGAGGCACAACAATGTAACAGTGCAAAATGCCCTATGGCCGTGGGTCTCAAAATGCTAGATTTTGAACGGGGACAAACGAAGACTTGAGATTACTAGGGAAGGGTTTAGAGGTGTTGGTGAAACTAATGGTGGCGATAGTTGGTCGTGGGCAGCGGCTGGAAGCCAAAATACCCAAATCGGAAAATGAGTTAGAGGAGCTTCAAAGGTGTTAGATCGGGGTTGAGGTTGGGTGGTTTAGGTAGCTGGGAGGCCGCCAGTGCTAGGGTGAAAAGATGGTGGCCAAAGGTGGCGCGACGGCGGCGCTGGAGCACAAAGGCCGTGCAGCTTGAAGCCGTGCGTGGAGGAGATTGGCAGCGTGGGAGGGGCAGAAAACAGAGGGGGGTGGTTGCTGACCAGTGGGGAAGAGGTTGGGAGGGGCAGTGACGGCCACGGCGGCGCTCGGCAGTGCGCTGGGAGGGAAGAAAAAAAAGTGAACGGGGAAGGCGAAGGAAGACTTCGTGCGCGGGAGGGAGAAGCAGGGGGAAAAGAAGAAGAAAAAGAAAGAGTGGAAGGAAAAGAAAAAGTGGGAAAAAGAAAAAAGAAAAAAGAAAAAGTGAGGAAAAGAAATGAAGTCCAATCCTCACGATTAGAGTCACAAAAATGATCTAACGAAAAGAATTTCAAAACAATAATTTGAATAAAAATAATTTATATGCAGTAATTAGCTAAAATAAAATAATAATAAAAATCCAACAATACAATAATTTTAAAGTCCAACATTAAACCAATTTAAAGTAAAGAGCAATTTAAATAATGAACAAATACATTAAATTAACAGTTAAAAAAGTCTTAAAATAATATTACGTAACTCATTTAAAAATTGAAACAAGAAAGCCCATAATCTTAATTAATTAAATAATTTACTTACTTAAATTACACGTAAATACGGGATATCACAGAATTCCTAGTTTGTTAACACTGTCAACATCCTACACATCAGGATCGTAACCTCTTCATGGTGTTCTTGTAAGGGAGTTGAGCAAATAAGTGTAGAGAGACGAGGATGGAGAGATTTGATATTGTGGAGATGGTAAACCAACAATGATAATCCTTCACCCATAAAAGAAAGACAATTTGTTGCAACATAGGTGGGGTTAAGCATATTGGGTTTGTGGAACGTGGGTTTATTGAAGTGTTTGCCCGATTTGATAATCGGACCCAACAAGGATGCGTTATGATTTTTTAACAATTTTTCAATTAGACTTGTGCCATGGAGCGCGTACTTGGACTGATATTTTTTGCACTATTTGCAATTAAAAAATGGTCAAACAAAAAGTTTGTTCGACATTCCCACGACAAGTAATATCATTTGTATTTTCTTTCGTTGGTTTCACAGCAAAGCTTGATCCACCTGCCATATGAATCAACTTGGGCCGAAATTTTGTATATACAATTGTGATGCTCTGTTTGACAAATTAAGGAATTTATAGGTAACTTCAAATAGGTAATTTCTTCATTTCCTATTCTTTCTCTTTGTTAAAAAAAAAAAAAATGTTCTTTTTCATCCTTAATTTTGGTATCCACAATCACACTTATCGATCTGTGGCATTTTAAGTGGTTTTCATTAAAGTAATTGGATTACAAAGCCACTTAAAATGTCATATCAATCAATATAATTAAAAATGATAAAATATTGATCCAAGAGTAGCGTTACTTGAATAAAATAAAAAAAGTAATTAGAAAGAGAAATAATATACGCAGTCTTAATTAGAGTATACATGCTCAGTGCATTCTGTTTAAAAAAAAAATTGGACAAATCTGAGATCTATATAAAAAAAATAAAAATAAAATCCTCTCCCATTGGTTATTAAGATTTTTTTTTTCCTTTTTCAATTCATAAATTTTCAACTAAAAAATCACTTCATCTTGAATTTTAAGCTCCATCCCCTCATAACTAGTTAATTATCTTTATAATCCACAATCTCTTGATCTTATCTTTCCCTCTAAGTTTATAAAATCCGTATAATATGAAATAATTTGAATACTATTATTTCAATTTCTTAATATTATTGCATGGTTTAAATGATATTATCATTTTTGGAGATTGTATAATCATGATAATTGGTGTCACACATCTAAGCCGAGATTGTACCGAAGGTTTAAAATTAAGAGATGACTCCTTTTAATTTTCTAGCATCAATGTACGTGTAAATTGATTATAATGTAGCATTTTGAACCCTCACATTGTTTTTTGTTCTCGTTTTCTAGAAGAGATGTATCTTTTTCCCATTTTGAAAGAGGGATACTATATATAAAGCGATATTTTTATAAGTTATTTTATAAAAATATCCCTGATTTAAAACAGAGTTGTATAAAAGATTATGAAAAATATTGTATATATAGCATTTTTCGTTTATATATAAATGCACCATTTTGTCAAAATATCATCACATGGAAGCTACCAAAATCTTTATTCTTTCTGAACTCGTAAAGTTCGTGCTTGCTTTTAGTGTATGGAGGAAGCACCTTAATAATTCCTTCATAAATTTTACTCTGTGGTGGACACTCATGTTGTTCAGTCAAGCTTAAAAGATCCCTTTTCCTCACAAAAAAAAAAAAAAAAAAGAAAGAAAGAAAGCTTAAAAGATCCCTTTAGAACTTCTCCAAGGTCTCAACATTACGTACCATGAGTATTTTTTTTTTTTAGAAGAGCCGGTAGCCACCCACATAGCAGCTCTGTCCCAAGTTTATTAATGAGCCCTCACGTATGGCGGAGGAAAACCGTGATTACAAAACAATCACCTTAGAGATAACATAGGTGGTAAATAAAGAAAACCAAGCTCAAAAAAATAAATCATAAATCAAAATAAAAATTACATCTGTAAATAAGTAAGTCCCCAATAATCTGTTCGTAATAAGCCTCTAAGAATCCCCCGCCCAATGTCAGAAGCTGTAAAATACTTACACTAATTATAAGCACCTTCTTTAGTAAGATAATCCGCAACCATATTAGCTTCTCTATAAATATGATGAATGGAACAATTTAATTCAGAAAGCAACCTCTTTATATCATCCCAATAATCCCACAAATACCATAAGTTACAATTGCCGTCCTCAACCCATCTCACAATAACTTCAGAATCTGACTCCACCTCTATGTCTCGAATACCCAATTGTTGAGCCAATTTTAACCTATCCATTAAAGCTCTTCCTTCAGCCACATTGTTGGAAACTGGCCCATAATGATTTGCAAAACCCGCAATTAAACGACCTCCATGATCTCTAATCACACCTCCTCCACTCCCAAAACCAGGATTTCCAAGCGTGCTACCATCGAAATTAAGTTTATACTTACCTCTACACGGTTTCTCCCAAGTCACAGCTCTCATATTTTTATTAACAACCTGAGCAATGGGGCAATTTAAATATTGTAGAATTTTAAGATCATTTTGCCGCCATCTATCAAACTTCCTATGCACAGAAAAAATATCAATTAGCATTAGCTTAATCCATCGCACCACCCCTCTCCAATCAGTTTTTTTTTTTTTCCTTCCATTCTATCATCACAACGCGCTCTCCATAATGCCCAAGTGATAGTGATAGGCAAAATACCACGGCAACACCCTGCTTGAGAAGAAGAAGAAGAGGCCCGAAGCCACCAGACATTCATGACTACATGCCATCTTCGGACTTGAAGCAAACAAAATCCCACAATAGCTGCAAAAAAATTCCACACCCTAACAGCCAAATCACCACTACAAAGAATATGATCAATAGATTCTTGCTATGGTAAAACACAACAATGACACTTAGAGACTAGAGATCTTCTGAGCTTAATGAGGATATCATCAACTAGTAGCACCTGTTTTTGAGCACGCCAACAAAGAAAAGACATTTTCTTGGGGACAGATTTATGCCAAAGCCATTTTCTCCACAAAGAAACTGGTCCTTGAGCTCTAATGAGATGCCAAGTAGATTTAGTAGTGAAATTTCCATCCGAACTAGGCTACCAGATACGCACATCAATAACCCTTGCAATCTGAATCGATGAAGCAATAATTTTTTCAACCATTTCTTCCGACACCAACGTACGCAATTTGACGACATCCCACCCTGCATTAGTTAGGATTTCAGTCACCAATAAATTTTCATCTCCACTAACCTCTTCCAAATTCACAATGGTTGCATCCCCAAGCCAATTGTCAAACCAAAAATTACATTCACCACTTCTAAGCAAGATTCTTGAATTATTAATCACAGTCGGCATCATTGACATAATACCCTTCCAAAACCTTGAACCTGTAGAATTAGAAAGGAGTAATGGATGCTTCTCACCCACAATCCCCCTTCCAAGCAAATTTCATGAATAATTCGCAAGATTCCGAATGCCCAATCCCCCTTCCTCAATCGGTAAGCAAATATTTCTCTAAGACACCCACTTCCTTTTCTTTTTATCCTCATAAGAGCTCCAAAGGAAATTAGAGAAAATATTCTTGAGAGCTTTGAACACACCCTTAGCTAAATTCATAATAGATAAAACATGAATTGGCATGCTAGATAAAACAAGTTTGAGAAGCATAATTTTACCTCCAAAAGATAAAATATGGCTCTTACAACCAGTCAGCTTCTTATGAATCTTCAACAACAAAGGGTCAAATAATTTGATAGTAAGCTGCCCCACATGCAACAGAACACCAAGATAATTACACGGCCAGTTACCCTCCATAAACCCCGTTACCCTCAATACCTCTAATTTTCGAGAAAGCCAAAATTTCGAAGAGAAAAAAATAGAGGATTTATCCTGACTAACCAATTGCCCCGACATAGATTGATAAGCATGTAAGGTCTTCATAATCTGCACTAAAGATCTTTTGCCTCCATTTGCAAAAATCAAAACATCATCAGCATAAAGCAAATGAGAAATCAAAGTACCTCCATTAGCATAAAAAGGCTTGACTCTGTCCTTTTGAATATCATCATTAATATTCCGAGAAAGAAGCTCTTGTGATAAAATGAAAAAATATGGCGAAAGAGGATCACCTTGTCTAATGCCACGAGAGGGTTTAAAAAAACCCTTCATCGAACCATTAAGTATAATGGAACACATTGGGGAAGAAATACAACTAAAGATTAAACTCCTCCAATGATCCGAGAAGCCCAAACACTTCATCACTTCCATCAAAAACCTCCAATTCATCCTATCATATGCCTTTGCCATATCAATTTTAATCATGGTGTTACTGCCTCTTACTTTCTTGTTCATACTATAAATCATTCTTGGGCAATCGAAATGTTATCAAAAATGCTCTGCCCCTTTAGAAACGCCGATTGTTCTTCAGGAATTAATTTATTCATGATAGGCTTCAACCGATTCACCAAAACCTTTGAAAGGATTTTAAAAACAATAGAACATAAACTGATTGGCCTGAAGTGCGAGAAATTCCTTGGATCTTCCACTTTCGGAATCAAGACAATATTGGTAGCCCCAAAAAACGTAGTTAACGGCTTTCCCTCAAAAAATTCAATAGCCAACTTCAATAAATCATCTTTGATAATATCCCAATCATGGTGAAAGAAACTTGCAGAAAAACAATCAGGCCCCAGACTACTATCTTGTGGAATCACCATAAGGCCTCCTTAATTTCAAGCATATGAGGGACTCTACAAAGTAACCGATTATCAGCATCAGAAATAATAGAGGTTAAAAGATTCAAACTAGTTTCCGGCAAAGGACACAGCCGACGTCGAAAGCTGCTTCTGGAAGAAGTCCACAGCCCCCTCAAGAACCGCTTCACTTGATTCCAGAATGGTACCATCTTCAAGAGTCATTTTTTCCACTACTCTAAATACCATGAGTCATTGACTTTGTCTTTCTTGTTTGGATTCAAGAACATGTTCAACTCATCTCATCTTATTTATAGTAGATTTGCGATATGTGATGAGACATAAAATTCTCATATAATCTCACTTTATCTTATCTTATCTTATTCTCAAACATAACTCAAATATAAAATTTTCAAACTAATTATTACAATTTTTTCAAACTAATCATTACAACTTTTTCAAATTTTTAAATAAAAAAAAAATCCAACTTTTTCAAATCCCAAACAAAAATAATATTAGAAAACTAAATTTTTACAATATTTTGACTTTATAATATTTTTTATTTAACTTTTTATCTCTTCTTTCAATCCAAAAAATACTTAAATCAAACTATCTCACTACTATTCACAAACTATCTTACTACTATTTACGAAGTTCTCATCTTATCTCACTCCACAAAATTCACAAACTATCTTATAACTTTTTCAAACTTTCAAATAAAATATAATAAATAATTCAACTTTTCTAAATTTTAAAACAAAAATAATATTAAATAACAATATTTTATTCAATTTTTAACTTTCGTCACATCTCATCTCAACTCAACTCATTATCCAAACCTCCACTATAGTCTCCAATTTTTAACTTTCATCACAGTTCTATTTCTCACACTATCAACAACCAAACTTACTTCATTCTTCCACATAAACCAAAGTTTTCCACCAGCTTCTACATTTGAACCACAAGTATCAAAATTTAGCTTGTTACACCACCACTACAGCCTAGAGATATTAGCCATCGGCTCAGCCAAAACAATAATTTTAGGACGGTAACGGGAAATCAATTTTCTAAGTCTCTTCCTTGAGGTTCCCAAACCACGAGCATTCCAAAATAAATAAGAACACATTAGAGATTAAGACATGAGGGTTTGCTTAGAACCCTAGAAGACCCACATACTTTCTTACCTTTATCCTTTTTCATAGTTTCATTCAAGAAACCTGAATCAGACAACACATCCTTACCCCAGGCCAACGAAACACTGCCTTCTTCAGACTCCGTATCTGAACTAACCTGAACTTGGTCCTCCCCATTCACAACACCAGAAGAAGGATGATTATTCAAAGCCCCCAGCATCCCCTCCACATGTTGAGAATTTTCCTCCACCTACAGTAGAGAAACCTGTGGCAACGTGGTAACATCTTCAGCCACCGCCACATTGAACCCAGCATCGTGACTCAAAACAGAAACTACAGTACCACATTCCTTCGCCATCTCCCCTTTTTCCATATTACCAACATCACCTCCCTTTGAACATTATCATGAACTATCATTTCCTCCACACATTCAGCACCCATCCCTCTCAAAATCCCACCGTCATCAAGAAAATCTTTCGCACCCATCTGTGTCTCAACATTCGGAGTATCTTGTTGGGCAACACTATGTATTGTACTTGTTTCAACCTTCTCCTCATCAATAACTTCAAGTTCACCAACCTTAGCCGTAACACGCAGCACTTCCTTAGAACTGTTTTCAGAAACTGGTGGATCCTGCACAGAATCCTGATCCTGTCGCTGCCATATTTTGTCTTTTCCTTTCAAGATTTTCTTCTCACGTTCACTTCTTTTTACCTCCTTTTTGCATGTTTTCACATTATGGCCTTGAGTCTTGCAAGTCTTGCAATACGCTGGTAATGTTTCATAAAACACCTCCTAATACAAAACCTTAGGATTTCTTGGGGTACCAATCCACAACCCCATCATAGGATCTTTGGTGATATCCATCTCAATACAAACCCTAGCACCATCCGTGCGGGTTGCGCAGCGTGTAGAATTATCCCGCTTCAAGAATCTTCCAACAGGTGCAATTATGCTACACAAGAACGACTCATGGTAGAAGTTTGGAGGAAGACTAGGTAATATACGGTATTGGCTACCGTCCATATCCAATTATTCTCGAGCAAGCGCCTTTAAAAGATCATCTTCTGAAGTCATTCTAATAAACACATTCTTCGGTTTGTTCATATCAGAAACAACAGGTTGAGCCTGCAACCCCCAACGTGACCGAATGAAAGACCGAATGATATCCAGAAAGGGTCGTTGACGTAAGAATTTAAGAACCAATGAAAACTTGAACAGTTCAACAGATTGCTCAAGTTCCTCCTTAGAGAATAGCACAAAAACAGCACCATCAAAACTTTTTGGAGCACAAAACGGAACAGTCACCTTCGGGAGAGGTTGCAGAGATGCCGCAACCATATCAGCAAAGGATCGCAGCCATGAACCAGTCACCGACAGCCATCAAATGGAAAAAAAAAAATGCAAACCCTAGCAGAGAGTAAATTTTCGTGTCACGTCAGCAAAATGTTTAGAACCTTATTTTGGAACCTTAGTTAGTTGCTTTGCTTATTCCCAAGTGCTAGATTGGTTAAAAACATTACCACTTCAATACAATCCCTCAAGCATAATATCACAATAAATAGGACAATATTAATGTTGTAATTAGTAATAAGAATAATGTTACTTTGTCCTTTCATTTTGCCCCTTCATTTTAACTGCTCATGTATTTAATTTATTTATTTTTACTTACTGATTAAGGAAATGACTATTAGTATATTGATATATTTTTTATTTTTTAAAAATATTTAAAGATATTAAAAAAATATGAAAAGAAAAAATGAAAAAAATAAAAAGGATGAATTTTGCCTAGGCGGCACACCCGACTATCACTGCATGCTGAGCGGCAGCCTAGCATTACTCTTAAATAAAAAGAACCAGTCTTGAATCTTGATGATATCTCACAGGAAAAAAGTAAAAATAAAAATCGCTTAAAGAGTATTTAATAATCTTTATAAAAGAGAAAATAAATTTCTCAAAAATAAAAATAAAAAAACTAATAATAGCACATTTACGCGGTACGTAATATATATTTTACAATGCAAGGCTCCAAAAGAAAACTAAATTCTAATTTCTAAATTCTAAATGCTAAAAGTAATTTCCAGTTGAAAATATTCTTTTTTTAATTATTAATATGACATAATTTGACTTAGTCTACAAATTTAAATTTTTAAATTTGTAGACTAACTGCTACATACTTGCTAAACTCCAATAGGAAGTGCAACATCTGCTACTTCTAGAATAATTTGTTTATACCGAAATAAAAAAGAATAATTTTTTAAATTTATTTTTTAAAAAAGCTATAGTACATAATATCAATCTTAGTTCACTCGGTTAAATTTTATTAGATTAATCATTTAAAAGGTTAAAAACAACTAGAAAACGGCTTTATATATCATTTGAAAATCAAACCAAAACCCATAAGATAAAGATAAAATAAGATAAGATTTTAGAAAAATTGAAAAATTAAAAAGCCGAAAAAATAGTCTAATCAATTTTCAATTTAAATCCAAGGTAAAAATAATATAATAAAAATAAAGAAAAATTCTGAAAACTAACAAACTATTTTTTAAAAAATTAATTAATTATGGGTGAATTAATAAAATATATACAATGAGTCAACATAAATAATGATTGAACTTTAAGATATGAATTGGATCAGTTGTAATAGTCTCTTTAACTCCCGAATATATTTATCCCTTGTAAAAGAAATTATCAGATTATTATCATTTTTTTTATTAGAAAAATTGAATTATTATTTTTGTAGTGATCATTGAGTTGAGGTCCAAAACTTGAATTTAAAATTAAATTTTACACTACCGGATCAAATACTTGAAATAGGCGGGAAAAAGCCCCAGCCGTGATCACCATGCCAGACTCTTCATGCACGGTTTCGATCACGAATCACGTCCGTTTGTCACTGCATGCACGGTTTCATCGCCTCCGCTTCCTCCGCATGTACGTTTGTCCTGATACGGTTATCGGCAACACCATATGTTGATAAGTTGCACTACAGATCACGCCTAGCCTTCTTGCTCGATACACGTCTCTCCTTCCCTCATCTCTGGGGGTTTTATTTTGGTTCCCAATTATATATACGCTTATCCCTCTTCAAGTACCACTCCAAGCCCACGCTGCCGTAAACCCTGCACCAATAACCACCGAGCACCGGCCAGCTTAAGCAAACCGTGTCAATCCCGCGGCGTCGCTGCACCAGACCACCACTGGTAGCCCACGCTGCCGTAGGAGCCACCCAACAAACCACCACCACCACCACCCTTGCCCCTTCACACCACCCTACGCGTCGGAAAACACCACCCTCAACCTTACGGAAGGCCCCTGTTTTTGCACCAAAAAAACAGAGCACTTCCATACCATACCTTCCGTCTCAAGCGCAGTTTCAGCCACTGTTTCTCTCCGGAAAAAGCCACAACTCGGACGTGCTACGCCCTGAAACCACCGCACTGCACTGCCGCCGCCTCAAGCCACCGCCCTCCCTCTCGGTAACATCTCCTCCCTCACGCCGTGATTGCTCTCTCTCTCCGTTCTCTCTCTCTCGATCATCTCTTTCTCTCTCTCAGTGTTCCGCCGTCGGGTCAGCCACCTCCAACTCGCCCTGCTCCGTCGCGACTCCTTCTCTCACGGTGAGTCTCCGTCGCACAGCCTCTGTTTTTTTTTTCCTCAATGAACGTTATCACAAATCCAAAGATCAGACATATTTGGTAGAGATTTGAGTTATAGATGGAGTCCTTTTGAATATTAATTGACTCCATTTTAAACACTTCACTGAGCAGATATACTGACTCCATTTTAAACGTTTCAAAAATCAACATTAATATTCCTTGAGTTGTAGATTGTTTGAGAGAGATGGAGGTTGGTAATGCTATGGAAGAAGAAAGGTCAAGAGAAGAACATCATGTAGATCAAGAAATATTAGAAGAACAAAAAGATGATCACATACTCAAAGGTAAGAACATGCAATCTCGCAAAAAGCCGGCTATTAGTGATTCTTTCGATTTAGAGGCAAGTAGATTCACCACAAACCAAGGCTCGTCTCAGGTAATTTACTTTTTCTGTTTTAATTTCCTCCATTTTTTAGGTTTTTGTTTTCGTATTTGCATGTTATAACCATTATTTTTTTAGTTTACTACATATATGAGATGTAAGGAAATTAATTGATTGCAGGTCGGAGATTGGAAAACAGTGATGAAGTTAGCATTTCAGAGCATTGGTGTTGTATATGGTGATCTGGGCACTTCGCCTCTGTATGTGTTACCGGGTATTTTCCCTAATGGGATTAACCACAATGATGATATACTTGGGGTGCTGTCTCTTATTTTTTACTCGCTCATGTTAATCACTTTGATCAAGTACGTTTTCATTGTGCTAGCGGCCAACGATAATGGTGATGGTAATCTTCTCATCTCCTATATATCCTTAACATCTTCAACGTTTTTATTGATTTTCCTCTTTGATGGTTGCATCATTTAGGTATAGGATGCATGCGTTTCATTCCCTGGTGGAGATAAATTCCTTTTTTTTTTTCTCGATACTCTCACACTTCATATTTACGATACAAAGTATTACTTTATTTAAAGAGACCTGTTCCGATTAATCTATAAACTTACGTAACTTTATGTAATATATTTAATTTATTTTATAATAAAAGTAAGTTTATAATTTGAGGTATATATCAACTCAATCCACGTCAATTTGTGAATATTTTTTAGAAATCACTTGTTCTTAATAAACTGAAGTTGGTCCAAGGTGAGATTTGATAACATAACTAATCACCCCATGCATGCATAATATTCCAACATGCAAGTTTTAATTATTTAATGTATGCATGCACCAATTAGTAAAATAGTCACGGGATTTAATTTTTCAATAAATTAATACAACCTTCCCCACATGAGGCTTTTATATTATATATGTCTGTATATATATATATATATATATATATGTAATCAACGTTCTTAACATCAAAGTATTTTCTGTTAATTAATATTTTAAAAATCATACATAGGAGGAACTTTTGCTCTGTATTCTCTCATGTGCCGCCATGCCAAGGCAAGCTTGACACCAAACCAGCAGGCTGAAGACAAAGAAGTGTCTAACTACCGACTAGATGTGCCAAATCGACGACTCAAGAGGGCATCCTTTGTGAAGTCCATGCTTGAAAATAGCCAAACAATAAAGTTCTTCATATTGTTCATGACCATGCTTGGCACTTCCATGGTTCTTGGAGATGGAATCCTTACACCATGCATCTCAGGTAATACGATATCTAGAGAGCAACTTATTCTGTATCTACTAATTTCTTTTTAATCAGTTTATTCATCAATATGTGATAACAATATATATCATGATGTCTTTCGTGTAGTGTTGTCAGCAGTGGGAGGAGTTAAGGAAGCTGCTATTGGTCTCACTGATAATATGATCATGTGGTTTTCAGTGGGAATCTTGATTGTTTTGTTCCAAATTCAAAGGTTTGGAACAGATAAAATCGGCTACAGTTTTGCTCCAATACTCACAATTTGGTTCCTTTTCATTGGAATTATTGGCTTGTACAACTTCTTCAAGTACGATCCAGGTGTTATCAAGGCAATTAATCCAATGTATATCATTCAATACTTCAAGAGGAACAAGAAGGATGCATGGATTTCTCTTGGAGGCGTCATCCTATGCCTAACAGGTGCGTATCGTGCAGTATTAATTGACTTTTTCTGTCGTAGTCATAAGATGGCATAGGTATTGTTTCAAGTTTCAAGCCCAGAAAAAAATATGGTTGTACCAAAACATGATACTTCTTTTGCTGATCATCTTGTTCGCCCAACTTTGCTTTCACTGATATACTGAGTTTGGTCAAACAATATCAGGTTCTGAAGCCCTCTTTGCTGATCTTGGTCACTTCAGTGTTCGCTCAATCCAGATAAGCTCATGCACTCTAGTTTTTCCATCTGTTGTTTGTGCTTACTTTGGCCAAGCTTCCTATCTCCGCCAACACAGTCAGGACGCTAGCAATGCTTTCTATAGTTCAGTTCCAAGTACATCACTTTGCCTTACAACAAACTTTGTTTCTAAATTTTTCATTGATATTGCATTTTTTCTACTTAATTTGACTAGCTATCTCTTGTCAACGTAGAACCGGTATACTGGCCAATGTTTGTTATCGCTGTAATGGCAGCCATCATTGCTAGTCAGTCCTTGATCTCAGCTTCCTTCTCCATCATCCAACAGTCATTAGCGTTGGGTTGTTTCCCACGGGTTAAGGTAGTGCACACTTCCTCTAAATACAAAGGACAAGTCTATGTACCCGAGATCAACACTATTCTCATGTTGGCTTGTGTGGGTGTCACCCTTGGATTCAAAAACACATTGAAGATCGGTAACGCTTATGGTAAATACAATGGATGATCTTTCTTCTGAACACTTCAAGTTTAGCTGTCATCTTTTGTATGCATGCAATTTTTCGAAACTTCTAATCAATTGTCGAAACTATATAATTAATTGCTAATTCTATATTGAAACCATTTTCACTGTTTTTGTTATGTTCATAGGAATTGCCGTGGCGTTTGTATTTACGATCACATCTGCATTTCTTGTCCTTGTGATGGTAATGATATGGAAGACAAACATGTACTTGATAGTCATCTATGCCCTATCTATATGGCTCTTGGAACTCCTATTCTTGAGCTCAGTACTCTACAAATTTATCGATGGAGGATATCTTCCTTTGTTATTTGCCATGGTTATGATGACAATTATGTATTTATGGAATTATGGCTACCGCAAGAAGTACATTTATGAGCTTGAAAACAAAGTCTCTCCAGTAAAATTAGTTGAGATAGCTTCTGATACTAGCATCCACCGGATCCCAGGTCTTGCACTGTTTTACACTGAGCTTGTCCAAGGCATTTCCCCAATCTTCACACATTATGTAGCCAATGTCCCAGCTCTGCACTCAGTTCTTGTCTTTATCTCAATCAAATCCCTACCCATTTGCACAGTGGCTCTGGAAGATCGATTTTTGTTCAAAAGAGTGGAGCCTCGTGACCTGAGCATTTTCCGATGTATTGTGCGGTATGGATACAAGGATGCAAGAACAGAGTGGGAGTCTTTCAAGGAGATGTTAGCAATTCAGTTGAAGGATTTCATAAGAAAAGATGTGTTAATGTCTAGGCTGCCACACACTACAAATATGGATTCATATGAATCAGATGATAACGAAGTTTCGAGGCTGAGAACTGAAGAGATAGCTCAAAGGGAGGTAGAGAAAGTGGATGAAGCTCTGAATGTTGGGGATATTGTTCATCTGATGGGTGAAAATGAGGTGGTTGCTTCAAAGGGTTCAAGCTTCTTGAAGAAACTAGTTATAAACTACGCCTATAACTGGTTGCGAAGAAGTGTGAGACAGGTTGATGAAGTTTTTATGATTCCTCGCAAGCGACTTCTCAAAGTGGGGATGACTTATGATGTCTAATAATAGAGTTTTGATCAATTCCATGTGGTTTTCCTCTTTCTACTTTAATTAGACTTCTCATGTGAAGGATATTTTTACAGTTTTAGTTTGTTAATTAAAAAAATAAGATCCTGGCGCAGCAGTAGTAGTAGTTCTAGCTAGCTAGCTTTGAATTAAATATAGTGTTGTTGAGAACTAGATCGATCATGTCACGTATTGGTCTGCCACTTGAATCCAATGATCTGGTTGAATAAAATTACAGTGTCGAGTAATGCTGAAATGTGTAAATATCGTGCAATCGCTTTAAAAAAGAATGAGATTCACTATTAAAAAATTAATTTTTTTTCATGTAAATCTCATATTCATTTACTTTTTTTAAAGTGATTAGGCGGCGTTTGTACAATTACAACTGCAAGTATCATTTCTTATATAGTGATACTCATTAATTCATTCAATTTACCTATATTCAGATTATGCATATAATATGTAGTACTAGGGGACCCAGTTGAGATCAGTCGTGCCCATGGTTGGTGCCACGTACGGGTTCCAATAATTCTGCATTTGATTACGAAATATAAGCAGCTTGCTTATGTTTTCTTTTCTTTCTTATAAAATATTTTGAAATCATAATTCAAAATTTTATACTCGTAATTCAAAACATATCTATTCGATCAAATTGGGATCACAGAATTATGAGTAATGCTATGTTGTGAAAAACGATGATAATAAAGTAAAAGTAAACACAAAAAAAATAAGCAATCACACACGACACAATATTTACATGGTTCGACAAATTGCCTACGTCCACGAGAGCTGCAAAGGATTTGTATTCCTTGAGGAATCATAATACAATTGTATGGGACATGCCAAGAATAAAACATATATATATGTTATGCGGTGGAAACCCTAAACCCAGTAGAAATAGTGATGTTCACTCGATGCGGGCTCGACATCGAGCGGCATGTTGAGCCCGCATCGAGCGAACCTGTTTCCCACAATCACTCGAGCTGTGTCGAGCGGCTCTTCAAGTGAAACTCTCTAACTTCCCTCTCCTCGAGCTGTGTGTCGAGCGGTGTCGAGCGAACTCTTTCTGACTTGCCTTGCTCGAGCGGTCTGTCGAGCTATCTTTGAGCGAAACTCTCTGACTTGTATTCGCTCGAGTGGCTAGACGCTCCGCTTGAGCGGTGTGAACCAGACTCCATATACTCAACAATTCTCCCACTTGGAGACTGGTACACCCACAGTATCGTCCTTTGCCTTAAACATGATATCCTCCACCTCTGCAACTCACTGCTTCAGTCTTCATGCTAGAAGACCAACTAAAGTTGCACACAACTTCAGTTTCTCAAGTGTAACACCCTTTGTCAACATATCAGCAAGGTTCTTGCTTCCACAAATTTTCTCAAGTAACAATTGTCCATCATCTAACAATGATCATATAAAGTGATACATGATCTGAATGTGCTTAGTCTTAGAATGAAACACTAGATTCTTGGCAAGGAATATGGCACTCTGACTGTCATTGTAGAGAGTGCCCTTTTGATTCTTTTTACCCAATTCCTCCAAGAAGCCCTATATCCAAACCATCTCCTTTGCAGCTTCTGAAACTGCAATATATTCAGCTTCTATAGTAGACAAAGAAACTGTCTTCTGTAGATTGGAATCCCATGAAACTGCAGTACCACCCAGAGTGTAAACAAACCATGTGGTACTTTTTCTGCTATCAGTATCTCCAGCTAAATCAGCATCAACATAGCCCTGCACCTCTAAGCCCTCTCTCTTATAGTCTTATTCCTCTTCTGACTTTGGTGTCTGATCCTTGCTGAGTCTGAAGTGACTACCCAAGGGTGTGCCAACTGACTTGGCCTTGTCCATATTGAACCTGCTTAGTACCTTTTTCACATACTCAGCCTGTGAGAGTCTCAACATGCCTCTGACTCTATCTCTGAAAATTCTCAAGCCAAGGATTTGCTATGCAACTCTCAAATCCTTCATTGCAAAATGCTTTGACATCTGCTTCTTCAAATTATTGATCTCATCAATATGAGCTCCTGCAATAAGCATGTCATCCACATATAGCAACAAAATAATGTACGAATTGTCAAATTGCTTGACATAGCAGCAGTGATTTGCCTGACATCTGATGTACCATCACTGCACATGAAACTATCAAATTTCTTGTATCACTGTCTAGGAGCTTGTTTCAGGTCATACAAGCTCTTCTTCAGTCTGCAAACTGAACCTTCATTTCCCTGTACCACAAACCCCTCAGGTTGGTGCATGCAGATATCTTCTTCAAGATCTCCATGAAGAAAAGCTGTCTTCACATCTAACTACTCAAGAAATAGATCTTCAGTAGCAACCATAGCCAAAACTAACCTGATGGTTGTGATCTTTACCACAAGCCAAAAGATCTCAGAGTAATCAATACCATGTTTCTGCTGAAAGCCTTTTACAACAAGTATGGCTTTGTACCTCTTACTGCCATCATGCTCAGTTTTTACCTGGTATACCCACTTGTTGTGCAATGTCTTCTTCCCTGATGGAAGTTCTGTCAACTCTCATGTCTGATTCCCTAGCAAGGAATCCATCTCATCCTTCATGACCACCTCTTACTTGCTAAAATTTTCATCTTGCAAGGTTTCTTGGTAGCTCTGTCAACAGAATATAATTCAAAGTAGGTGAGAAATGCTGTGGAGGATGAATAGTCCTAACTGACTTGCAAATTGCAGCTGTAGGAGTGGACGACTCTGGATCTTACTGCAGAATAATAGGAATGGGTGTATTGGACCCACTCTCCCCGTCACTCATTTCTTTACACTGCACTGTGGCCTCTGGTAGATCATCCAAACTCACAAACTCATACTCCTGAGGAGCTGCTTCAACAATTGTACTAGACTTGTCCTTGTACACAATTTTCTCATTGAAAATCACATTCCTACTTCTTATAATCTTCTGACCCTGATCATTCCAGAAATGATAGCTAAATGCCTCGTCTCCATAGCTAATGAAATAACATTTCCTTAACTTAGTCTCAAGTTTACTACGAGCATCAGAATCAATAAGAACATAAGAAAGATAACGAAAAGTTTTAAGATGAGAAAATTTGATCTCTTTCCCGCTCCAAGCCTCCTCAGGCAATCCACAATCTAACGGAACTGATGCCTCTCTGTTTATCAAATATACTGCAGTGCTAACTGCATCTGCCCAGAAAGTAGGTGGTAGCCCAGCGCGCAGCCTCATGCTTCTAGCACGTTTATTTATGGTTCTGTTCATGCGTTCAGCAACTCCATTTTGTTGTGGTGTCCCAGAAATGGTCTTCTCTATTCTGATACCCTGAGTTGCACAATACTCCTTGAACCCACCATCAATATACTCACCACCATTATCAGACATCAAGCATTTCAGTTTCAAGTCTGTCTCTGTCTCAACCATGGCCTTCCAAATTTTGAACATATTAAATACATCAGATTTATGCTTCAAAAAATAGACCCATACATTCATGTTGTGATCATCAATAAATGTGACATAGTAACGAGAACCTCCAAGAGATGTCACTGGGGAAGGTCCCCACACATCAGTGTGCACAAGATCCAGTTTCCCTTTCTTCAGTGTTCTGCCACTCTTCAAGAAACTGATTTTCTTCTGTTTCCCCATAATGCAACTCTCACACATACTGAGATCAACTGCCTTCAATTCTGGTAGCTTACCTCTAGATAGAAGTTCTTTCATGTCCTTCTTACTCATATGGCCAAGCTTGCAATGCCACAAATCTGTTTTGCTCTCTGCAACGGTAGTAGCAATAGTGTTATTTAAACCAGTAGTTATATAAAGTGTACCAGTTTTCTTACCCCAAGCCAATACCAATGCCCCTTTGGTGACCTTCCAAGTACTATCTAAAAAACCACTGAATGGCCACAATCATCAAGCTGTCCAATATAAATGAGATTTTTTTTCAACTCAGGAATGTGTCTGACCTTCTATAAGGTCCATTTGTTCTTGTTAGGGAGTGCAATGTCAATGTCTCTCATCCCTACTACATTCAAAACCTCTCCATCAGTCAGATTTTTAGTTTTGTATTATCTCCCGATGGGAAGATGTATGGAAGGAAGCTCCTGAATCAAGTATCCAGTCATCAACTGGATTATGAACTGCAAGTAATAGTGTATCATGTACTTCTTCAGTTACCACATTAGCACTATCATTCTCAGTCTTCTTGGGATTTCTGCAATTCTTCTTAATGTGGCCAGCTTTGTCACAATTCCAGCAAGTTGTCTACTGACCAGGTCTTGACTTGCTCTTGCCCCTGTTCTTTGATTTTGATCTGCCTCTGTTTGAGTTTCTGTCTTGTGCTCTCACCCGAGAGTCAACATTCAGCGTTGAACTCGAACCCAAGGTCTCGCCTGAATCTCTCCTGCACACCTCATCAGTCAAAATCAAATCACGGATATCTTCATATTTCAACTTTGACTTACCGGCAGAATTACTGACAGCCATTCTCATGGCTTCCCAATTATTTGGCAGTGATGCCAATAGTATCAGTGCACGTATCTCATCATCAAATTCAATTTCAACAGACAACAATTGATTTGTGATAGTATTAAAATCATTCAGATGTTGTGCAACAGATGTACCATCTGCCATCTTCAAATTAAATAACTTTTTCATCAGATGTACATTGTTATTCACTGACGGCTTTTTATACATACCTGAAAAAGCTGCTATGAGATCTGCAGTCGTCTTCTCCTTGTTGACGTTCTGTGCAACAGGTCTCGACAGGGTTAGCCGAATAACCCCTAGAACCTGTCGATCCAACAGGGTCAACTCATCTCATCTCAACATTACAACTTTCTCAAATTTTCACATAAAATATAATAAACAATTCAACTTTTTCAAATCCCAAAACAATTTTCTCAAATTCCCACATATAATATAATAAACAATTCAATTTTATTCTAATATTCACAAACTATTTCAACTCATCTCTGAATTCAAATCACTCCTATTATATCATTCCTGTCATTAATTGATACAAACAGTTTTATTTCTCCTATTTTCTTTTCTTTTTACTTTAATTTTCCTTCTCCTCTACTGTGCTTCTATCTAACTCTAATCATCCGATCTGGATTCCTTGTTGGAATTTTAAAACTTAAAAAGAAAAATAAACACATAAAGTAATTACTAAGTCTTATAACGATGCTTCATTTTATATGTATATTTCTCTCACACTCTAAGCTATGAAAATTTTTAAGAGATCTGAATCCCTCTTCTTCATTCATCCCTAGCTACAACATAGATGTCTTTATTGGACTAGATCAATCATTTGTTGCAGTGACGATGATCATACGACAACCTTTTTGACCTTAAACAAAGTACAAGTTGTAATTACCCTATTTACTTCTATGTTTTGTGGTCATATGTAGCCATCAAATGCATGACATAATATTTGTTTGGATTGTTTAACCTTTGATAATATATGTATATGAAAAATTCTATTCATCATCCCCACACACCACACACCACACACCATACTTTTTTTTTATTATTTTTTTTATCTTATTAAATATGTAATGCATGGATGATGAGTAGAAGAATTTAATTAGTTTAAAAAGAATAAAACCAAAAAAAATTAAAAATAAATAAAAATATGTGTGCTGTGTGAAGATGATGAGTAACAAACCTCATATGTATATAATATATATATATATATGTATAACAAAAGAAGCATAATAATTATATATAGTTGCAACAACCATATAATAATTGTTGTAGAAAGCAATTAATCGAGTCTTCCTTCAGAATTTTACAAGAAGCCCCTTCTAGATTATTGCTCAATTTTATTTTATTGGGCGCATTTGCAATTAGCATTTGCGCAAGGAGTAGGATTCCTGTAATAGGTTAAAGATCAACCAAATTATCAAAAAGTTCTGCTAATTAAGAAAACGGAAGTCTATGTACACCAACCCTCACATAAATAGTAAACTCATATAAGAGTGAAATGTGGGGATTGTGTACATGGACCCTGTGTTTGGAGCATTTTTTTTTTTATCATCAAAACAGCCAACTTCAAAGCCAAATGGACCTCACTAGCCTTTCACTTCTAATTCAACCATGTCTCAAAAGGCTCATAGAGTCACCACCTAGTGGCACACCTCTATCAGGTCTTACCTCTCTGAGCCGCAGTGCATCATTTTCTCTTTGTAGGGTTTCCATTTCTGATGTAAGCCTCTTAAGCCTTTCTTCAATTTTTGTCAATCTTCTCTCCCTCTCTCTGCCAATTTGCTCACCCATTTTGGTGATCTCCTGGTCATGGGTCTCGTAGGAGCGCATTGTTGCCGACATGTGAAAGGCACGTAGCAATAAGTCAATCGGAAAAGTTGATCTCATAGACAATGTCAATTGTTGATGACTGTTTTCGCACACAAGTGATTGCGTCTTTGCCTTAGGCAACTAGTTTGACATGAAATCAGAAAACAAGATAAAGCTCGGGACTCCACCCACGTATTGCCTCCAATGCCTAGCTAGTTATCTTCAAGATATATTTTTAGAATCACCGGAATGAGAGAGTATGAGCGCACCTCTATGCCTTTTCCTTTTTCCTTTTTGTATCCCTCTCCTGTAGAGTTCATCTACTGCCTTTGACAATCTGATGGTGAAACTTTTCCAAAGGGAGCATGTCGTCGTATTTAATGCGGTAATCCTTTTGGGCCTTGTGATCTACCTAGTCTGACATAGGCATGTCTCCTTAATGGGTGATTCACTGCATTTAATGTGACATCCCTCCTAAGGTTCCTCGTGAGCCCAACTTGACAAAGATAAATTCCTCTTGTGGGCCTGCACGCATGCTTTACATGATAGGGCTTCTTATGAATAAAGAGAGTCATCACTTTTTCCGTACAAGTTTGCCCCCATTCCCGAGGGATGGACCTTCGAGCCACTCGCATGGTTCCCTTCCCTTGTACACAGATCCTATTTCAGTGGGCTTGGCAAGGTTTCATCTTAAAGAGATGAGAATTGGGCCTAACAACATTCATTATACATCGGCCACCATTTGGAACATATAATATTGCAGTAATTAAGAATAGTTTTTACTTGTCTGTCCCTTTTCTTGAAGTTTCTATATATTTCAACTCTTTGAGCCTAAAGCAATAAAAGACAGTTATCTTGCATCTTAAAACTTTCATGGCTGATTTTCTTGCCAAGCGGGGAGCTAGAAGTTTAAATTCGGATTGGTCTGGTGATCATATGCTATCTAGTATATAGTCTTAGAGGTCTTCTCCACATGGACGAAATTGGTCTTCCTTATTTGCAGATCTCGTAGTGTGGTAAGTTGTTTTTTAGTTTATTTGTTTTTCTTATTCTCATTTGTATGTGTCTTTTCTTGCAGGTTTTATTTGTTTTTGTCTAGGGTTGGTTCTCTAATGTCTAGTTTTAGTTTTAAACTGTACTTCATTGATATTTTGTTCTGTAACCGGATGTCTTAGTAATTTTGATGCCTGGATTTGGGTTTTGTTTAATTGTATCCCCTAGGTGTCTTGTTGTAACCATGGTTTTTCTTCACCACAAATAAGAGCAATTAATAAAATTGAAGTACCGTCTTTTTATTAAAAAATAAAAATCTTAAAACTCTCGTTTTATATTCTTTGCCACTAATGTAGAGGTGTCATAGAGAAGCTAGTTATATATATGCTATTATAATATGGTATGAGGAAACACTTTGGATTTTATATTTTGGGTTTTATTTTGTAATTAATTTACCAACTTCACTGCTTTTTGGATGTAAGAAGGTAATTAATTATGGATCATTTGTTGTAGCTCATCATGACTAACCTTGCAACTTCTCGTACAGTTACTTGTAGAGTCAACAAATAACACGTGGTTTATCATTTTTTCCTTCTATTTAATTATTATTTTTATTTAAATATATACATATTTAAGCATTAAGATAGAAGGAAAAAAATGACAAATCACATTTTGATTAGGTGGAGGTGTATGGTATAAGGCTTTAATGTAGAATTTCTCTTAATAATAAGATAAAATTAAATATCACACTAATTATCCAAATTGTATCATGCACAAATAATAGACAATTTATAAAAATTATTTTATAAATTTTTACAACTCTTCTCATTTTATCTCATCTAATCATTATAATTTTTTCAAATTTTCACAAAAAGTAAAATAAACAATTCAACTTTTTCAAATTCCAAAACAAAAATAATATTAAAAAAGAATATTCTAACAATATTTTATTCAACTTTTAATTTTAATCTTAACTCATTTCATCTCATCTCATATCATCTGTAAAAACAAACGAGGCTTTAGAGACTTATGCTACAAAATAAAATCAGATGAAAATTCTTTCAAAAATAGATTAAAGTTCATATCTTCTTATTTCTTCGACCACCACGATCCTGCTGTAGTGACATCATGCATTCCTTCTAGACCACCATCTCTCTCTGTATTTGTTCTTGCATTTCAATGCGTGTTCTTTCATCCTACTCTCTTTGTTGTTCCAACAAATGCCATCTCCAACTCTGACTGTCGCGACAAGAGATCTTCTAACTCTTACTATCTTGCCTTCATTTGCTCAATCTCTTAGCGCGTGACGTCCAAATCTTTGGAAAGATTATTCACTTCTGAATTCGATGTTGTGAAGGATGAACCGACACGCTTGAAAGAACATCTGAGCCATCTCACCAAACCAGACTTGGTTCCGAGAACTTGGGTAAATAAGTCAATGTCACTCGGAGATGAATCTTTAGAAGCAGATTGTAGCTCAATCATTTTCTCCTACAAGAATTACAAAAACTAGAATCAGTAAAAAAAGTAATAGAAAAACTTGTTGAACAAATGATATCTATAATGACATAATGCTTTGAAAACTAAATTTAACTTACGTAATTCTCTCTAACTACAAGATCAACCCACTCGCAGTTGGTATCAGTAGGGGTCGTAGCATACACATGAATAAGCGAGAAATTTTCTGCATCATCACATTTCTAACTAAGCCACATTAACAAATATCATATTAGCACTTAATTAAAGAAAACCATAGAAAGATATAATAACTAATTATTATTTTCTCTGCAAGACATTAGAATGACCTTGAACCTGCGTGATGGTAAATTGTCAAATTTGATCCATTCAGTGCATTGTTTCAAACATAGATTACGCGTTCCATTCTGTTCATTTCTTCTTGCTTTTCCGACCACCACGATCCTGCTGCAGTGACATCACACGTTCCATCTAGACCATCATCTTTCTTTGTATTTGTTCTCGCACTTCAATGCATATACTTTCCTCATGCTCTGTTTGCTTATCCACCAACACGTCTCCAACTCTGATTATAGACACAAGAGATCTTCTAACTCTTGTTGTCTTGCTTTCATTTGCTCAATCTCTTGGCGCGCATCGTTTAAATCCTTGGTAAGATTATTTACTCCCAACCCCGATGCCGTGGAGGATGAACCGACATGCTTTATAGAACGTCCGAACCCTCTGACCAAACCAAATTTGGTCACAATAACCTGGGTAAATATGTCGATGTCACTGGAAGGCGATTCTTCAGAAGTAGTCTATAGCTCAATCATTTTCTCCTACAAGAATTATAAAAACTACAATCAATAAAAAAAATCGTAGAAACACCTACAAAGCAAATGATATCTATAACGTCATAATGTTTTGAAAACTAAATTTAACTTGTGTGATTCTCTCTGGCTACAAGATCAACCCACTTGCAGTTAGCATCAATATGGGTCATTGCATACACATGAGTAAGTGAGAAATTTTCAGGATAGTCGCGTTTCTAATGAAGCCACATTAGCAAAATTATATTAGTACTAAATTAAAGAAAACTATAAAAAGATATAATACTAATTTTCTCTATGAGACGTTAGAATGGCCTTGTACCTGTGTGATGGTGGATTGTTAAATTTGATCCATTATGTGCATTATTTCAAATATAGATTAAAGTTCATTTCTTCTTATTTTTTCAACCACCGCGATCGTGCTACAGTGAAATCACGTGTTCCATCTAGACCAACATCTCTTTCTATATTTGTTCTTGCGCTTCAATGTGTATTCTTTCCTTCTGTTCTTTTTTGCTTCTCCAGCAAACACGTTTCCAACTTTTACTGTTGAGACAAGAGACTTTCAACTCTTGTTGTATTGCCTTCATTTGCAAATTTATTCGCACGAAGCATCCAAATATTTGGTAAAATTATTCACTCCAGAACCCGATGTCGTGGCAAATGAGCTAACACACTTGAAAGAACGTTTAAGCCCACTCAACAAACCATACTTGGTCCCGAGGCCATAGGTAAATATGTTGATGTCACTGGAAGACAATTCTCCAGAAATAGCCTGCAACTCAATCATTTTCTCTTACAAGAATTATAAAAACTGCAACCAGTAAAAAACAATAGTAGAAAAACCTGCAGAACAAATGATATCTATAATGACATAATGTTTTAAAAAGTGAATTTAAATTACATAATTCTCTCTGGCTACCGAATCAACCCACTTGTAGTTGGCATCAGTTAGTAGTGTACCCATGAATGAGGGATAAATTTTCATGATTGTCACTTTTCTAATTAAGCCACATTAGCGAAATCATATTACTAGTTAATTAAAAAAAACCATAAAAATATATAATAACTAAGTACTAATTTCTTTGCAAGAGGTTGGAATGATTTTGAATATGTGCGATGGTAAATTGTCAAATTTGATTTATTCTGTCAATTGATAGAATTTAAGTACTACATGACAAGAAAAAGTGAATTTTTTATACTTTTACACGATGAGATTCATTTAAAAAAAAAAAAAAAAAACTTGGTTGAGAATTGAGATTCATTAAAGTCAAATTCGCTTGTATATATTATTATTATGGTAAAATAAATTTAACTTATCATTGGGCCAATTATTGGGCGTCGGATGTCGGCCCATTTACAACGTCGAAAGACATAAACAACGTACGTTCGTAGTCACGACTTTTTACCGGTTCCTTTCCTTCTGCTCACTCGTATTGTCTTGAACAAGAAGAAAACCCCTATAAGGCAACAGGGTTAAAGAAGAAGGAGAGAGAGAGAGAGAGAGGGCGAACGGACGTAGGAAAAGGATGTTTCGGAATCAGTATGACACGGATGTGACGACATGGAGCCCGGCGGGGCGGCTGTTCCAGGTGGAGTACGCGATGGAGGCAGTGAAGCAAGGGTCGGCGGCCATTGGGCTCCGATCCAAGACCCACGTCGTCCTGGCCTGCGTCAACAAGGCTAACTCCGAGCTCTCCTCTCACCAGAAGAAGATCTTCAAGGTCGACGACCACATCGGCGTCGCCATTGCTGGACTCACCGCAGACGGCCGTGTCCTCTCCCGCTACATGCGATCCGAGTGCATTAATCACAGTTTCACCTACGAGTCGCCCCTCCCGGTGGGTCGTCTCGTTGTTCAGCTCGCGGATAAGGCCCAGGTCCGTTACAAAAAAAAGCCCCAAACCCTATCAATTCTGAATTGTTACTTGAGGTGATTGGGAATGTTGCTTATTTTGATTCCGGTGAGTTCGGGGAGTTGGGTTTGTTGGATCGTGGGATTGCGGGGGTTTAGGGTTTTAGTCATTGTTACCGATCTTCCAATTTATGGTGGAAATAAGGAAATGAAAGGATAGGAAGATTTTGAGTTCGTTTATCTTTTTTTATCTTTTCTATTTATCTTTTTTTTTTTTTCGCCTCTAGAAACCTTAAAAGATGGCTCCTTTGACTGTGAGTTTTGGCTGTTCTTGGGCGTAATACAATGTTAAATCTTTACAGTCGTGTTAAATCTTTATAGTCGTTGACTAATTGGACTACACATGTTAGGGTTTTGGATTTATGTTAGGAAGTTTTGATGGAAGGTAGGCAATGATCTCTTTTGGTTTGTTAGCTGCCTTGGTATCTAACTGCATCTTAGGTTTGGTGGAGATGCGTACTTTGTCTATACTATCAAAGCCTACATCAAGCATGGAATTCACCAGTCTGAATGTGTTTTGTATGTTTCGCAAACTGTGTAGCTGTCTACCTCCGAGTAATTTTCTACTCTAATCAAAGGAGGTCGGCAGGTAATATTTGGTAGATAATGATTTAACCGTTAAGCAACTTTTACAACTGCTTTTAATTAAAGACTTGGTGATGTAGTCATCAAAGCATGTATGTTTTTCATAGAATTTATTGACTTCCAGTATTTGAGCATTTGCTTAGTTAATTCTGAAGCCAGAGTCAGCTGTATCTAAACCACAACCTGCCCCCTGTATGTTGGTAATGAGCCTACATTGGTTTACGTGTGGTGAGTTCTGTTGGCAGCGTGAATTTCCCCAGGCTGGCTGGTTTTTGTTTATTGCTATAACTTCTCTTGGTTATGTATATAGGTTCACCATTTCTATAGGCTGGTGAACTAACAGGTTCCACAATGGCCGAACCCATTTTATGTTTATTAATTCACTAGAGATCCTATAAGCTGAGATATTTTAGGAAAAATGAGAATATTTTACAAAAGTACCACCTTGTTACGGTTCTTTTTTCCCCTCCAGCTCAATGTGATCTTAGTAGCTTGTTGAAGTTATTTTTTTTAAATGGGGTAGACGGAGCTAAATTTTATATACATTGAGAGAGAGAGAGAGAGAGAGAGAGAGAGAGAGAGAGAGAGAACAAAGAGAAGAAGTCTTGACATGCCGGGTGCATTTAGAAAGTATGATTATAGTTCAACTATGGTTTCTTTGCGAAGTGGTACGTATAATGACCATGGAGTGGACACTTTGTTGGGATCTGGACATCGGGTAGAGGAATGAGGTTCAGGCTTGTGCTATATTTAGTTGGGTAGATGAAAACCATGTTGAAATTCCTCTTAAGTAGGTTCGAAATTCCTATAATTTCATCTCATTCCCTTGATTCATTTGCAGAAGTTCCTGTATTTTTCTCTCTTTTCTAGTCAGTATCTGTTCTCTAGCCTTGCACATGATTTTTTTGGCTTCTATTAATTTCAGGGGTACACCATTTTTTTTGAAGTTGGGAAATGCGTTTGTATACATTAAAGAATCACGCAATCATATGTGCATATGCGCTATCTTTTTCTTAGTGTTTGCCCTGGGTTTGGTACGCATGCCTTGTCTCATTTCATAGTTTTCTTTTTTTTTGCTTGGAAGTTTGTTACTTTTGTTGCACATATTATATGAGGATATGCGCTATCTTTTTTATTAGTAAATGAAATATTTTATATGGGCACATGCTATTAGTATCAGTATTTGAATCAGCTGTTATGTGGTTATGCCATACGTTCTAAGGGCTCTCTCTCTCTCTCTCTCTCCCCACACCCATACACGAAGCTGCATACACATGAGGACACTCACCTACTTATCCAAAAAAAAAAAATTTGAGGACACACACCTATCTACATAGAGTTATCGTTTAGTTGCATATACATGTTTCTGAAGACAAACTCTTTACAAGCGTGATATACATATTTCCAAGCGTGATATACATATTTCCACATTCTTTACAAGAAAAGGTTTCTGAAATGTTTGTTGATATCTTTTTCTAATTTATTGGGCTCTAGAGTCAAAAATGATTATGGCGTATTCACAATCATTTTTTTGATAAGTGAGTATTAACAATCATATGAGTGGCTTTGAACTAATGGGAGCTTTAATCAGTTCACATATTTGCTTGTCCCCAATGATTGTAGTGTTGAAGGTGATTCTTTGCCCCGTGATTTGCCCCTGGGTGTCCAAGTTATCTTCATGTGCGTGTTATTGAACTTGGTGAAATCAGTTGGAAGTTTCTGAAGACACTTTTTTTAGAAAAATCTTGTCAACATTTGAAGAGAGATGCTTTAGTTACAAAGGGATTTTATAAAAGTAAATTCACAAATTGATGTGGCTTGATATGATACGTCAGATTGTAAAGTTACTTCTATTGTAAAGTAGATCTAACGTATTACCTTAAGCTACGTCAATTTGTGAGTTTACTTATGTGAAATCTCTATGGTTGTAGTACTTCTCTGTTTTTCTTCGCCTTATTTTAAGAGATAGTTTGTTTGGGGTTTGGGACTTAGACTTATGGTCTTTTGTTGCCAACTGTGCTTAATGTTCTGTTTAGTCTCTGGAATCCACCACAGTTAAGTAGAACCACTATTGATTTTATTTTTTGCTGGAAAACTGATCTTGTTGGGGTCTCTACATTTGTTTACCTGAAAGGTTAGTTATTTATTCTTTTAATCATGTTGACCATGTGTCTGTGGGTTATATCTTAAGAAAAAGAAATTTATGTTCCATGATTGCAGCAATAGAAGCTATTTCCTTATTTTGAGTTTCAACATACTTTTCGGTGGCAGGTCTGCACACAACGCTCATGGAAGCGGCCCTTTGGTGTTGGTCTGCTGGTAGGCGGCTTGGATGAATCTGGAGCTCACCTTTATTACAACTGCCCAAGTGGTAACTACTTTGAGTACCAAGCCTTTGCTATTGGGTCCCGTTCACAAGCTGCCAAAACATACTTGGAACGCAGATTTGAAAACTTCGTGGACTCTTCCCGGGAAGATCTGATCAGAGATGCACTTATTGCAACGAGGGAAACTTTGCAGGGAGAGAAGCTCAGAAGCTCCATATGCACAGTTGCTGTGCTGGGAGTTGGAGAACCATTCCAAATATTGGATCAGGAAACTGTACAACAATTGATCGATAAATTTGAGCTTGTAGGTGAGGAAGAGACTCCTGCTGCTGAGCCGGCTGCTGATGCTGCTGCTGCTGCTGACGAGGGTGGTGCAGCAGAACAGGGTGGAGGTGCTGAGCCAGGTCCTGCAGCTGAACAAGGTGCGGCTCCAATGGATATTTGAGGATGCGAAAATGAGCTTCAGATGAGGTTTTCTGGCACGTTTATCAAAAATTATCTTTCCCTCATCAGTGCAAACATATTTTAATGCTAGCCCCTGGCGAACATACATTTTAATGCTAGCATCATCTTTACAATCATACCTCAGACAGCATGAATTTGTGATGACATTCAACCTGGTTATATTTTGCTACTGTTTGTGTTATGGGATGGCTGCTAAACTCTTTGCGGGTGCTGTGCATGTGCCAAGAGGCCTTCTCTCACTTGTTTTTCTCTCGGCCTGGTTTGATGCGTCTACATCTCCTCTCCTAATCTGTCTTGACATTTTTTGTGTGCGCGTTGATGCTTTTGGGCATCACGATACCTCTTCTGCTACACAGAAAGTTAGTCTATTGGTTCGTTCCATGACCAGTAATTTCAGCCCATCGCAATGGAAACACAAATTCCGATATCGAGCTCCTTCCTTAATGCGCATTTTTCCAATATCGAGAGATTAATAAAAAAAAATAGAAAATTTCAAATAGATAAGTCCTATGCAGGTTTTTGTAAAAAAGTGAACTTCACCTTAAAAGTGAAAAAAAATTATTTTTTATTAGACTTGTATGAAATTTGTCTATTTGAGACTTGTATTTAATATTATTCTAAAAAATAATAAAGTTGAAGAAATGACGTGGCTTTATGGAAATAATTTTCATTTAATGATATAATAAAATGAGATTATGGATTATTAAATTTTAATTTGTCTTATAATTTAATTACAAAATTCCTATTACTAGTTGTAATGAATAAGATATAGACAAAGAAGATGAAGGCCCAGTTTAGATATAAAAGTCTTATAACTCATCTCATCTAATTATTTCAAATTGTTATATAAAATATAATGAACAATTCAATATTTTCAATTTCTAAAATAATAATAATATTAAAAGTAATATTCTAACAATATTTTATTTAATTTTTAATTTTTTTCTCAATTCATCTTATCTTAACTTACTACGTGTCGTAGGAGAAAGAATATAAAGTGTTCTGAACTTTTAAAATCTGAAGCTATCTATCACTTAATTACATGACCTTTCAAATTGTTTTAATTTAGATTATTAAACAAGTGGTCATTTAATGTACAAGTGCATGGATAACGTGACTCAAAATCATATACACCATGTATCTGTAAATTGTAATGCTAGGTAAAAGCGTACAAGCCTAGTGCAGACTCTTTATAGAAAATGTGAGTATGAATTATTTTTTTTATTTTTTTCAAGGTGAGATCTTTTTTTTTTACAAAGGACTTACACAAATCTTGTATGGTTGAAATTTGTATAAATCATTACTCTTTGAGTAGTCATTGGAAGTAATTAACTATGTTACAAGGGAAGTAATTAGTCATTAAAATTAAACCAAATGACCAATAATAAAATGGTATGAAGACTATATTATTTAAATGATAATATTAATTAAAATAAGAGTTCCGCCTTGGAGCAGTCGGTCTACTGTTAAGACATAAACAGCCAACAATCAAATTATGCCACATCATCAGTTGTAGGAAATTTACAATAAAGTCATTACACTAGATTTCTTCACCAAAATAACTCCACTACAACTCACCGGCCAACTCCCCTTTTCATTTCCGTCTACTCTCTGGTTTGGCAAACAAGAAAGACATTCATATATCTTTCACCCTTAACAGCATCCTCTGAAGCAAATGATTCGAGTTTGACCATTTTTTCTAGATTTAGTTTCACAGACAAAGCTCCAATATTCTAGTTGATATTCTAAGTGTGTTTAGCCACTTTTCCAAGAAATCTTCATAGCACTACATGCATTAACTCCATTAATGATGTTCGTACACCTCCTCTCTTTAAAACTTCTAGCAACTTCAACTCAAAAGAGAAAGCAGGGAGGAAAAAGGAACGTGGAGAAAGACCGAGAGACTGAAGTGGGAGAGAGAGAGAGAGAGAGAGGGGGGGAATGGACTTAAGAAAATAAAGATGAATAACATGTGAATGAGCATATAGAGGAGCGACGTGGGAGTCTTTAATTGGAGGGCTATTATTTTAGAAGGAGCAAATGGACCGGTTTTAGAATGTCTTACATTAAATATTGGTGCACAGTTTGGTGCATGAAATAGCTTGCAAATAAATTTTTCCTTTAAGATATTCTCTGAATAATTACTTAGTTCATAAGTATGGATAATTAGTATTGTTATCTTACCACATTATGTGATGTCATTAAAAATTAGTGCTTACAAAAATAATTTCAATTGCATGAAATTTATCATTTTGTGATAAGATAAGAATATCACATTATTCACGAAAATAATTTATACAGTCATAAAATATACAAGTCACGTACACTGTCTTTGAAAAAAATGAATAAATAGTAAATCTCATTCTTTTTTTATAGAGTGCACGAGTCTTACACACCGTAAGACTGTATTGAACATTGCTACATCTCAAAAATATTTTGCATGTTCCGTCCATCACAAAAAATTTAGTTTCGGTGCTTCAATTCTGTATTGACAATTCATGCTATTTTGAATTTCACTCTACTCATTTTTGTGTAAAGGACAAAGCAACAGGGAAAATCCTCCTCACTGGCCCAACCCATGATGGACTCTACCATTTTCCGTCTACTGCATCCACTTCTCCGCCTCCATCAACTCATATTGGTGAACGAACCTCCATAGATCAATGGCACCGAAGACTTGGGCACCCCTCCTTAACCTTGGTCTCTAGTGTTCTGCGGTCCAGGCATTTACCAATATCTCCCACTGATTCTGTTTTCCAGTGCTCCGACTGCCCCTTAGCAAAATGTCATCAGTTTCTCTTTTTTTCAAAACAGGCACATTATACTCAGCCTTTACAATTGTTACGTGCTGACCTATGGGATCCAGCCCACTATGTTTCAAGAAATGGCTATAAATATTATCTTTCATTTTATTCATGTTGCGTCTAACAATGGCACCTGAACTTTCACAGCATTGGAGAGACAAGGCCGCATGGTACGGGTGCCCAATTCATCAATCAGGCAAACACACTGGCAGATACTACAGATAGTAAATGTTTCAGCACCAAAAACTAGAAGTTCAACAAAAATATTTTGAAACAGTGAACTTCAGATTATGTAACATGAAGCTCACCTGACCAGTGCGTCCTTTCTTCATCCTCAATCTCGAGAGGTTCACTCCATTAGAGCTCATGTTGCGCACAAATAACTGACCTTTCTCGTCATCCCCATAGGCCCCAATTATTCCACTGGAGACCCCAAAACCTGCACTTAGTCCCCGCATTGTATTTGCGACACTGCCCCCAGCCATTGTCTTCATGGAAAACGGATCATCAGGGGATGCAAGGATATGGGTTCTCAACTCACTCACCATGAGCTCAAGCTCTTCAATTGTGACCTAAACGGTACATAAACAGTACATACATAAGAAAATCTCAGTCATGCACCAGCAACAACAAGTTAACCCAAGTTATGCTATAAAAATGCGCATAGTCTTGTGATTGATTCCCTTAAAGAAGAAGAAGAGCCGGGGGGGGGGGGGGGGGGTGAGAACCGAAAACATAACGCGTTTAGCAGACATAATAACAAAGACAAACGGAATAAACATAAAAAGCACAATAAGTACAAAAATCCACAAACAAAAAGACAATGAGTAGTCCAATGTGAATTGCACTTGACCCATATATCACAACAGCTTTTTCGGGATATTCAGAGTCTGCATTGTTAGAGAGCATGAAATTCACTGAAGAGAAGCTCTTGGATGAACTTAAAAATCGGACTCCAAAAGAGTTCAATGTAATTTGATAATAACAAAAGCAGATAAATTTAACATGGGAAACTAGCATAGAGCGAGGAAGCATAGAATGCCTAGCAAACTGAGGCGAACAAACAAAAATGGCCCCATAAGACCAGAGAGAGAGAGAGAATACCGGAATAGAGCCACCGCGATCGCCGGGGATTTGACGTAGAAAGGAGCAGTCGACTCTGGCCACATGATCGACAAGGGCCGCCGGTTGGAGACCCAAAATGAGAGGAGCGTCAACGTCAGCCTCTACGTTCACCCTTACCTCCCCATCCCGGTTTCCATAGCTATAGTTGTTGTTGCTGGGGAAGGGCTCTGCCTCTGCTCCCATTTTTTCCAACCGATAACCCACCCCCTAATAAGGCACATCAGCCAGCTCAACTCAAACAGAGCACGTAACTTGATAAAGGAAACCTCACGATCAGCACAAATCCATGGAGACAATTTCGGATGTCAGGCCAGTACAGTTCACGGACTTAATCCTAGTATGAAGATCTTTGTCTGAAATCAAGGCAAATATTCAAAGTGTCCTTTTATATCTCAGCACCTTCTTTTTAATATTAATTGTCCACGATACTCTCCTTCCTTCCTAGTGTATAATGTCAACTCTGTCATAGTCTTTCTGTTTAAATACAACTTGTAACCTTTGCTTGTTGTTCACGTTGATAAGAAATACAAAAGTGATATTTTACTTCTTTTTTCAATTCTTCTCACCCCCCATCCCCTTTGCCACCCCACTCTCATTCAAACTCCGCCACCTTTATAGTCTATACGGAGACGCTTACCCCTCAAACTATAAAATTTGACGGCATTTAGATTTTATTACTATTACTATTTATATGATGAAATAGAATTCTTTATTACTATTTATTATTTTCCAAATAAAACAAAGTTGAGTTTCAGGATTGAAGGAAAGATTATCTACAAGAATAATATGATAAAGTATCTATTTTATATGCACGAAACACGTTTTTTTTAAAAAAAAAATTATTTTGATAATTGATACCGTCACAAAGAGATTTCATCAAAATAAATTCGCATAATCTCAAATCATACGTTAGATTTATTTTATAATAAAAATATATTTACAATCCAACGTATCACATCAAGTCACAACAATTTATAAATTTATTTTTGTAAAATTTCTTGATAGCTAAAACATTTCTCTATTAAAAAAGCATGTGATTCTTCCATGCTCATGCTCAAACAACGGATGCCAATTATTAAGATAAATGTTTTATTTATGAAGAGATTTTATAAAAAAAAAGTTGGATAGTGCTAGAGTCACCGATAGTCGGTATCGACAGTGTAAATTCTTTTTCTCCTTTTAAAACATTTTTATGTATTTTCTTTTAGAAATTAAAAAAAAACACAATACTAAAATATAAACAAACACAAATTCTAAAAAATAAAAATAAAGAGAAAATCGGTACACTTTGTCTATAGAAGTCATCAATGAAAGTTCGAAGTATCATTTATTTATGAATGCGGAACTTCTCTCTAGCTTAAATAGATTGAATGATCATTTTCCAATTATGTTTGAAGAAAACTCTCTCTATAAAATTGGACTAACTCTATTCAACCTGCAGAGCTTGGATAGAAACATTAAAGAAACCACCATTAATCTCGTTGTCTTTTTTTTATTACTTTGACGAGACTATAAAGAGTAGAGTTTCGGCTACTGCTACATTTGTAAAGGAATTATACAAAATAATCCTATAAATTAAGTTTCATCTGATATGTTAGATCTATTTTATAATAAAAGTAATTTTACAATCTGACGAACCACATCAAGTCACATCAGTTTGTAGGATTATTTTTGTGTAATTACTTTGTAGCTAAATTATTTCCCTTATTTTTTTGACACATTAAATCACGAGAAATGAGTTGTACAAGTTTTAAATAGATAAATTTTATACAACTGTAACAAAGTAAAAGAAGAAAGATGGAAAAAAAGATGAAGAATAAGCTTTTGATTTTTTAGGAATCAGCATCTCCAAGAATGATCAATGTATTTACTTGAATGAGTTTTACAATCTCTCAGTCTCTGTTTGTATATATCTTCCCAAATTAGGCTACTGTTTTGTCGTTACAAATGAAAGGGCAATTATGTAAATTGCTACATTAATTGATCACATGCCCTGTGCCTGCTTCTCTCTTTTATGATACATCTGCTTCTCTAAATTTCTATTTTAGAGAGAGATGATGAGAGTTTTTTGTTTTCCTATTATGGACACTTTTTCAATGGTTGGATTTAAAACTCTTACCATATTTTATTAGGAAAATGCTAAATGGTTCCATAAGTTTGACCATTTAATTTTACCGCTTATGTATTTTAATTTTTTTTTATTTAATAGTTAAGGAAATGAGTGTTAATGAAGTTATATATTGTTTTATTATTTTAATAATTAAATATGTTAAAAACATATATAAAAGAAAATTATGAAAAATAAAATAAAAAATTTTCAACTAGCTGTACGCCACACGATAAAGGCTGGGTGGCCCACTTGCAACATCTATTTTATTATTATTTGTGCGAATATATTTGAGTATATTAAATGATCAATATAATAAAATCCATTTCATGAATATCTTGTTTGTTTTAATTGTAATTTATCGCACAGTAAATGATGTGTTCAGAGACTATCCAAACAGATGAAAACATCTCATCTGAAATTCTACAGTAAAGTAGTTTTGGTTATCCAAACACAATATTTCATCTTTTAAGTTTTGAAAACATCAATTTAAACGAACAATAAATAAACAGTATAAAATTGACGTAAATACTGTCAAACTGACATAAATAGTATGTGAACAGTGCATAAACAGTATATAAACAGTAAAAATTGACATGAACAGTACACAATTCGGATACTCTATAAAACAATAGGACCCACACATTTTTTCAAATCTTAAAAATTAAAAATTATCTCATCTCCTCTCACTTTACAAACTATTTTATTTCATCTTAACTCAAAAATTTTATTAATATTCATAATATCTCATCTCATCTAAACTGTTTATCCAAACAAGGCCTAACTTATAAATTGACCCAATAAACAAATGTTTTAAAAAGAGAAGGATTAAAGCAAAATCACACTTCTTTTAGTAAAGCTTAATTTGGCCCATGCATCACTCTACCACTAAAATTATGATAATCCTCCCACCATATTAGTTGTTAAAATGAAAAATAAATTAGATCATCAATATCTACTACAACAGCTGCCACCTAACACATATTCTCAATACCACATATTTCATGATTTACAATAGTATTCAAAGTAATATCTCTAACCCCATTAATCCTTTGTATATATCATTCTATTCCACACATATCATGTCCGAATTTGAGAGTTTAAAGTAAAAAAATAAAAATAAATAAATAAAAAAGGAGTAGACCCTACAACATTCATTGTCCATTTAATGTTGCCTGGAATGTCCGACTTGATGTTCGTATCGCTGTCGAATCCATCAAAGGTCTAGTAATAACTTGGAACCTTGATCCAAGAGCACAAATAAAGTTTGGAACTCTTCATCTACACTATACCAGGTGATTATTATCAAAGTCCGGCTTACAATTTGAGCTCCCTTTCAAGTGTTTCAAGTTTCACCACCATCCTAGACATAGTTAAGGAAAAGTAACATGCAACCCATGATTGCTGGTATAAAAAAGACTACTACCAATCACTTGTCTTCAAAGGAGAATATTCTCATAACATGCACTAGAATGGCTTGATAAACAATCAATAAATCTTTGTGAAAGACCAGATGCCTTTAATGCAAGGAACAAAAAGCGTCAACAAACATGAAGCTTCTGGCATCAACATCACCTGAAGCAAGAAATACAGTTTCCAAAAACACTGCCCGAAGACCAGAGGCAAGAGCTAGGAAGAAGCAATGATTCCGCCGAAACACATATGGTATTATTGGGAAAGAAAATAATCCCTTTACCATGTATTTGCTCATAACAACAAATACTACTTGTCGAAATTCAAGATCTGAACCGAAGAAAAACTAACTAAAATCTCATTTTTGAGGATCCTTTGGTGCTTTATCTGGTAGAATGTTATCTGGAAGAATAAGTTCAGGGGGAGTTTCCCGAACAACACCCAGCATCGAGTCATACTCCTCATCCCGACGAGCAAACTTCTTGCGGAGAACCTTCTCAAACTCAATCTCATCAAATGATTTTGCATTCTCAGCTGCATGGACCTGTGCAAGGTTTGTATAATTGGTAGCTGACTGGGAAATGAAGGCCATCTCTTCATCAGTGAGCTTTCTCAGAAATTTTGCCGGGTTGCCTCCCCATACCTGTGATTCGCATTTTATATTATTAGGCATTCACTAATCATCTGCCAAAGGTAGGCATGTGTTCCTAATGCAATGCCCAAAAGCTGTTTATAGAATCATCCATCAGAAGGGCTAAATTGGCATTACAGTGTTTTGTAATCCAACATATCAAATAAATAAGGAAGAGTTTTTCTAACTCAATACACAAAACATAATACTTTCTTTCAACAGCAAATTGAGTTGTCACACCAGACATTTTTCCCCTATGTGAAATTCAAAGGGTATATACTATGGGTAAGAGACAAAGACGAGGCATAGGGGCCAAAAGGAAATGAAGAATAAAGAAACATTTTCTGTCCTGACCCCCCACTTTTGACATAACCTGATGGACGGGCAATTTGAAATTTTGAACAGAGATAATCCAGTCTAACCTCACAATCTTACATTTGCAATGTAATAATGGTGATTATTGCATATTAACCAGCAAGTACAAAACAATTACCTGCTTATCTTTGGAAAATATGATGATTGCACTGCTGTGGCATGAGGGTTTCGGAACTGTGTGAGCACTGGCTCACCATCCCATTTATCACTTACATTTAATCAAGAACAATGGTCTCGTTGACATTATAGTGAGCACCTTTGTGAAAAATGATCCCAACATGTGTAGAATGGTGGATAAGAAGAGAAAGAAATTAGCGTAGTTTTGAGGATATCAAAATATCGGGGTCGGAGCTTAAGTCTTTTGTTCTTAACACCCTGTATCGATGGTTCATGGCTCAACATATATTACCCTCTCTAGTTCTAACTTTTCTAGCACTTTTTCCTCAAGTGGATTTCATGTACGCATCCTGTGTACCATTGTACCACCCTCTTTCATCACTCATAAAATCATCATTTTTTTTTTAAGTAAACAATATTATTGATAAAGATAGGCATAGCCCAAGTACACAAGATGGTATACAAGAGATAGACCTATCTAGGTTGCAGTATAATAAAATCATCATTTTACTCATCAGGAAAAAAAAAAAAGTGAGAGATAAATGAGAGAGAAAAACATGTGGATACATACCTCACCAGTCGGGACCCTTGTATTCTGTCTCACAAGGGCTCCAGCAGCAACCATAGCATGTTTCTCCACAACTACAGCATCAAGGAGTATTGCTCCCATACCAACAAAGGCCTCATTTTCAACGGTACAGCCATGGATAACAGCACTATGACCTACCCAGCTCAAATTTCCAAGTTAATCCAGGAAAAAATAAACCAACATCATGTTAAGCAATTTCAAACCAAGCATATCATTGCCAACACATCACTCACCTATGGTAACATTGTCCCCAATAATGGTAGGTAAGACCTTCCCGCTTAGGTTAGACTTTGCCACATGCACAAGAGAGTTATCTTGTATGTTAGTTCCAGTACCAACACTGATGCTGTTCACATCACCTGCGCTCAAAAAAGTTTTTTCAGGGTTATTATTTTTTATACGTATACAAAAGAAACAACGGTTCACAAATTGCTAATAATAAGACTTGAAGAAAAATTAGCCAGGCATGCCATTCACACAATCAATCAGCTGGAACCCCCCCCCCCCCCCCCCCCAAAAAAAAACAATAACAAAAAAATAAAATGTAAGATTCCAAAAATGTGACATGAAAAGGTATTTAAAAAAGAAAAGAAAAGAAAGACCAATCTAATACTTTAAGAATCTGTATAATCACTGTTACATGAATCGTACCTCTCAAGACGCATCCATACCAAATAGATGATCCTCTTCCAACTTGAACATCCCCAATGACAGAGGCGCTTGGGGCCACAAATGCATCCTTATCAACCACAGGAGCTTTATCGAATATGTTCATAAGAGTTCGATGCCTAGACACTAGAGAAAGATACCACAGGAAATTAATTAAATATGTTCATAACAGTTTGCTTAGACACTACAGAAACGTTCTAATGAATCCTGTGAATCAAAAGAAAGCTAAGTTGGCTGACATAAAACATGGAAAATTAGAAAATGATGTAACCCACTTACAAAAATCTCAGCAAAGCAAGTAAGAAGACCAATCACTTCATGCATCTTTAAAGCACACGAGATGAACCAATTAGTAGGACAATAAATGGTGATCACAGATTCCCATCATGGGTTTGTACAAAATAAATGACGTTTGATTTGATATCTAAATGATTAGCTGAGCAAGAATAAAATCCTTCAACTACCCTTGATTCAATATTGATAAGATCTGGACACAGGAGATAACCGAACCCATCCCATCCCATCCCTTCACTACCTAGCCAAGGCCCAAGAGGCAACCGTAATTCAGGCAACACTGAAATTTAATTACTTATTCTTTATCCCATGCTTCCACCAAACTTAAATGTGCTTAAGAATCAGCACGTGCAAAAACTAAGAGGCATCCGACAATCATATTTCCTAGTGATTCTCAAGTTTTCCCCCGAAGGTTCTCCCTGTAATTGGTATGTACACATATACATTGACCCATGGCAGAAAACGTATTTCCTTTCACATTTTTCGAACTAAATCATACTTATTATGGATTCTATATAAAAAATATTCATGGTATATGCATTTTCTTCCACATGCCTTAAGCTCAGTGCTTGCCAAACTCCCTTATCTATTTCACAAAATTTCCGCCAGCTTTCAGTTAGTAATTTGCATAATAAATTCAGCTCATTAACATTTGAAACATTGCATCAACGCGTTTCCGGTGAAAGAAAATCCAAGCACTTCCAAAACAATTTACAGCAGCGAAACATGTAATTGAACAGAAAACGCCAACGATCTAACCGGCTCTAGCTAAATTCCCAACCCAAGCCGAAAGTAGCATTTCACAGAATCGATCTAATTACAGGAAAACAAAAAGAAAAACGAAAATGAAAATTTGCATAACCCTTGATCAATAGTTTTAGGAAAACGAGAGGTCAAGGGTGAGATGGAAGGGTGGGGGAGTTTACGTTGCTCCTGGAAGTAGTAGTTGCCTTGGAGGCGGCAGCCAAGACGATCAATGGCCTGGCCGGTCTCGCGAATCCAGAATCCGACTGTGTATATTGCTTTCCCAAGGGTTCCCATGTGGGTTCGTTCGCTTTTCGATCGTTGAAATTGTGTCTGGTCTTAGGGCCTTCCAGTGAAAGAGGTTGAACTTTCTACGGGGACTTTCCCAAGCTTCGGCTGTCCGCGCGTTCGTGTGTGTGATGGAGAAGGAAGGCGGAGTGAGAGATGATACTCTTGCAGTAGGGCAGAATATGTTCGTTAACAAGTTGATATTTATTGAATAATAAATAAAATATTATTTATGTTTTGTAATTTAAAATTATTGTATTATTTATTATATTTTATATAAAAATTTAAAAAAAATATAATAATTATATAAAATAAGATAGTTTGATTTTAACTTTTGTGTAACCAAATCAGTCTTAATTATTATTCATTATTTTCACACACTACATATTATATTTATTTTAATTTATTTTAATTTTTTGATTTTTTGATTTCTAATTTAATTGAATTTTTGTATTTATTATTAATACACCATATATTTAATATTTAATAAGAAAAAAAATTAAAAAATTATGTATGGTGTGCATATACAAAGGATTGACATTGGTTTAGGTATAAGGATAATGATATATGTCCCGCTGGGGGCTACTGCTGGTAGCTCCCGCTCCCAATTTTTTTATTTTTTTTTTATTTAATGATTAAGTATGTATTTTTTAATAATATTATAATTTTTTTAATTTTTTTTAAAAATATTTAAAAATGTTAAAACATACATATATGAAAAAAAAAAACACAATCTAAGACTAGCGATAGCTCCCATCAGGAGCTGGGAGCGGTGAGTGCAGCAGCACTTTTAGGTATAATTTGAAACTTTTTTACTTTTGACTAATTTTTCCAAATTTAAACTTTATATTCAATTACTCGTCTCAATCTTTATAATAGTAATGCTTTTTTTTTAATTTTTTATCTACCTTTTTAATGTATTTTTTTAAAATATTTATTTATTTATTTTTATTTTGATAATTTTCAACAATCGAAAGTCTATAAAACCCATCTATCAACCTAAAAATTGAGTCAGAGAACCACAGAGGTGATACAAAGAAAAATGTGACCAAAACTACCAAGACCCTTAAGAAAATGGAAATAATGTTCAAGAATCAAAACCAAAAAGAGAAAATAAGAATATTAGATGAGTTTTGCTACTCATCGTTCTCACACATCACACTCCACATTTATTTTTATTTTTTTAAATTTATTTTTTTATTTTATTCTTCCTAAACTAATTTAGTTATTTTATTTATCATCTATACAACACATATTTGGTAAGAGAAAAAAAATAAAAGATAAAAAATTATGCGTGATGTATAGTGTGATAATGATGGGTATAATATATTCATCATTAATTTCCTCATCATCTTTTCATTATGACATGATATGACATTAGATGATAGGTTCATAAGTGAAATATAATAAATAGTCTCTAATAATCTAATGTCACATTATAAAATAATGAAATAATGATAAAAATTAAGAAGATAAGTAACATTACTCTTCAGTGCTTATTCCAATGTAGATGACAAAGAGGATAACTTAGGTAAAATATGGCTATCTAGAACAAATGAATATTCCAATGGCATTTCTCCAATAGGCATTATAAAATTAAATTTATAACTCAGGATATGGTTTGATATTAGATATTCTGTTTACTTTATAATAAAAAGAGTTTTATAATCAAATGTACCAAACCATATCGATTTATAAGTTTATTTTTGTGGAATTTCTTTATTGATATTTTTTAATTATATGTTCGGGATTGCAGTAGGAAATAGAATTTATCATAACCAAAAAACTCTATTGTTAAAAAGTGGTTTACTATTTGTAAACATGATTCTAAAACATTTTTAAAATTAGTTATGATGAAATTTTTTATTGTAGAACTAACGCCTAGTTTGGGTATTGAGATATTCTCAATTATTAATACCTCACTACTATTTATTATTTTATTATTACTTTCACTACTATTCACTATTATATCATTAATTTTTATTTTATTCACATAATTCTTTAGAATATTGCACTACCTAAACGCAACCTTAATCGGCGATTATTGACACACGTGCCGTAGTTTCATTGAAAATTATGTATAAAATGAATAAAAGGAGCCCCATTTCATTATTTTCCTATGGTCATGAACGGGTGGAGAAAAAAATTGCCATAAATTAAAGAAAAACCTTTTAATCAATTATAGTCATGAAAAACGAATATATTTTGAAATATTTCTAAATCTATAAATATATATATATATATATATATATATTATATACCAGGGGTGGGGGTTTCGAATCCAGATTTTCTAATTTGAAGAACCGGATTATATGCAATCAGGCCAAAGGTCGTTGGCATTCCTAAACCTATATTAGTTATACATCATATGTATCATATTCATTTCCCACAACTTCATTAATTACCACTACAACAAATTTGAGATTTTGAGACGAAATTATTTAGGGACGAAATTTTTTTCATCCCTAAAAGTCATTTTTTGGGACGAAATTTAAATTTCGTCCCAAAAAGTTGATGAATTTAGAAAATCGTTCGAACGTCAAAATAACCGTTCGAACAGTATTTTCTGCGACGAATTAAATCGTCTAAAAAAATTTCTCCCGTTCGAACGTGAAAAAATACGTTCGAACAGTAAAATTTGGCGGAGAATTAATTTATTATGGCGGGGAAAGTTCAAAAACGTTCGAACGAGAATTTTTTGTGTTCGAACGGAAAATATTTGGTGGCAAATCCTGACAGGAAGGTTTCTAAACCGTTCGAACGGAATATATTTAGTTACAACATATTCAAGCACCACATTTATACATTCGAATGTATAATATTAATCTCGATACGAAACTCAAAATATAAAAAATATCTATCATATATACAAATTCATTAATTAATTTTATGTAATTAATTTTAAAATATTTTAATGATTTCTTTTACGTTAAATAAGATTTTTAGTTAAATAAATATTATCAACCACATATATATTAATCAACCAAATAAAGCAAATTATCAAAATGCCATATATATTGTTCATAATTACAACAAAAGAAAATATAAATAAAAGATAAAAACTATTGTGATGCGAGGTCTCTACACACATCCTCGACTGCAGCTAATTGTGTCTCTACCTGTGTCAGTCGAGTACTAACTGTGACCTGAGTTGCATTATTGGCATTAATCGTTGTACGTAACTCATTAACCTCTGTACGTAACCCAGCGACGGTAGCCATAATCTCTGTACGCAACTCAGACATGGCAGTATGCACTGCATCAATCACTGCTGATGTGTGTACACCGATCTCAGCACGCAATATGTCGGCCATCTCCTCGCGAATATATGTGCGTGATGTCTCAGCCTGTGTAGATGTCTCACCAGTCGATACTCCAGTATCTCCCGGCTGCGCATCTCTCTGAATCTCAGCCCTGTCAGGAACAGCCCCACGAAAACGAAATCTAGAGTGTCCCGTGCTCCGTGATAGGGTGGTGCTGTTGATCGGTGCCATCGGAAATCGGGAACGCTCGGCAGGTTCGGACACAACCCCGGCATGTAGCAAAAATCGAGTGATGAGGATCCCAAACGGCAGTATATCTGTCGTAATGAACCGTGCCTCTGATCGGATCCTCTCAAATATATAACCAACGAGGTCGATCGGGATGCCACGAGCGACCCGTATCATAAATCTCGCTCGATCCATGCCGACCTCGGTCTTGTGCTGCCGTGGGTCAATATTGTTGGCAATGATCAAATTCATAATCTTGAAGAAAGAAGATAAATCTGCCTGCCTAATACTCTTGGAGCCATCGTACACTGGACCATCTGGACCAACAATCAAGTCTCTGACCTCGTGATCAGCAAGTGTATCGATCTCATCTGTGTAATCTGGTCCCTCGTCCTGAGACATAGCTGCATCACCTGAAGGACCAGACTCTCTAGGCGGCAGGTTTGGATAGGCATCAAGAAGCCTAGGAATACCCATATATGCAGCAAGTTCGTCCGCTGAAAATATAACATGAGCTCCTCGGACACAGATCCTATATGCCCCTCCATCGTCTGGGCTAGCAGCACCGAGCTCTTTATAGAACTCAGTAACGATCTCAATGAAGGAAACGAGCTCCATTCCTTCTTCTCGCTGATCTAAGATTGGTGCCCAACCACGATCATTGAATACTGATGGGAGGGAATGACCCTCCCATATAAGAGCGACAAAATCAGACAGTTTTACCTGTCGCTCAAGTAAAACGGTTCGCTCTCGAACTGTTTGGATGGAAGGTTCTCCTGATCTACCACGTTTACGGCCCCGATAAGACATTATTATGATCCTGAAATTTTAAAAATAAAATATACATTCAAGGTTAGTGATAAAATCTAATTACGACTAAAAGATTTACAAAATTATATACTAATAGCAATTTAATAAATTAATTGATAGAACATATAATCAATTAAACGATGAAAACAATTTAATAAGCTAATAAAATGTTAATGGATTGAATTTAATAATTATCGTTCGAACGTATAAATATATGGTCGAACGGACAATTAATAACGTTCGAACGTGTCTATCAAGTTCGAACGTACAGGTTCATTCGTTCGAACGGACTGGTTAATACCGTTCGAACGTAAAACAGATCTAACTCGGCCATGGCTGAGTCAACTCAGCGGCCATGAAAATACTCAAAAATTAATCGATTCCGTGGTTTCTTCGGCTAAAAACAAAGTACTCTTCATTTCTAAACATCCTACGATAGATTTATGATGTTCTACGGTAATTATTGATGAAAAAATGTAATTTTTTTTAAAAAAACAAATAAAACCATAAAATTATAAAATAAACGGTAAAATGAGTTTGAAAATACATACCTTTAATTGGGAGGAAAAGTGTTTGACGTATGTGGTGATCACGACGGCAGACGGCGGTGAATGTAGTGCGTTCAAACGTTTTCTCGCTTTTTCAAACGGTGGGGACGGCGGCGTGAGATAAATCGCTGCCCGCGATAACTTATACGTGCATAACCATTCGAACGGTAATAGTTAATGTTCGAACGATAATATAAAACCGTTCGACCGTTATTATTTCAAGTTCGAACGGAAGCTTTGGAAGTTTATTAAAAAATATATTAAATATATACTATATTTATATTCCTATAAATTAGTATAATATATATACTATTATAGTAGATTATATATACTGTAATATATATGTAATATTATAATATATATTATAATAGTAGAATACTTTAAATGAAAGTATAATAACTTATAAAATATTTTTTTATAGTATAATAGTAATATATCATAATACTTTACTATCAAAGTGTTATTTATGATATATTAATATATATATAGTACCATATAATAGCATGTAGTACTCTATGGTATGAGTTTATACTTAACTAATATATGTCATATTATATATTCCATTATACTTTACCTACTAAAGTTATATATGAGTATAGCTTACTAATATACTATCATCTTATAAATTTCTCTACACTTTATTATGTGACCTTAGTGATATATATTATATGTGAGTATATATTACTAATACATATGATCTTAATAATATATATGATAGTATAGGTCACTATATATTATATATATATGATAATATATATTACTATATATACTATATATTTAGTATATATTACATTATATATGATAGTATATATAACTAATACATATGATGTTATAGTACTTTTCATTTAATGATGAAAAAAGTTATATTTAAACATAAAAGATATGTGTTCGAACGGTACTCGTACACCGTTCGAACACATATGTTAACGTTTGAACGTAAAAAAACATTCGAACGGAAAAGGCAAATGGCGGGAAAACATCCCGCCAATTAAAGACAACTGGATTACCGTTCGAACGTAATTTGTTATAGTTCGAACGGATTATTGTAGTGGTTGGAAAATATCCCGCCAATTAAACTATTTATAATTAAAAAAATTATAAATAAACATTTACAATACCGTTTGAACAGTTAGAAATAAAAGTTCGAACGTTTAATTTTTGAGCGGAAATAAATCAATAACGTTCGAACATACTTTTTATACGTTCGAACGTGAAAATTAGGAGGGAATTATCTCCCGCTTAATATTTTCACGTTCGAACGGTTAGTAAATAACCGTTCGAACATGCTTGTTCTTCAAAAACACGACAGAACCTCACAATTCTGTTTCTCTCCTCCTGCGCTGTGGTCGCCCGAAGATTACCCTTCGCATATCAGAGGTATTTTTTCTCAAACTAGTCTTTAAGCTCAAAAAAATTGTTCATCTCACTCCATTATTCTCGGATTAATACTTTTAGGATAGTTTGTGATTATTTTCGGATTATTCTTGGATTATTCTCGGATTATTTCATTTTCAACTTCAAAAATTCAGGTATTTATTTTAAAATAGAAATGTATGGTTTGAACTTAATATTTTGCAATGTTAGAAAGTTGTATGCTTTGAGATTGTTGTTTGTGTTTGTTAGAGTTTGTAATTAATGGAATTTTCGGCGTTGTTGAAGACGACTGGAATCTGGAATGAATACGTTCGAACGGGTTAGGATTACCGTTCGAATGTATTCATTTTGTTCGAACATAGGTTCTTATCGTTCGAACGGGTAATGACATTACATCAATACCGTATACAAAATACAAATAGTTTGGAATATATATAAATTATATGTACTACTAAATCACAAATAATTAGGACCAATTACCATTTAATATTGTTAATTATAAATTAATAAAATTAATTTTCAAATTAAAATATTACTAAATCTTTAAATTAAAATATAAATAGTTAAGATTTAATAATACTTAAATACTTAATTATAAATTAATAAAATTAATATTCAAATTAAAATACTACTAAATCTTTAAATTAAAATATAAATAGTTAAGATTTAATAATACTTAAATACTTAATTATAAATTAATAAAATTAATATTCAAATTAAAATACTACTAAATCTGTAAATTAAAATATAAATAGTTAAGATTTAATAATACTTAAATACTTAATTATAAATTAATAAAATTAATATTCAAATTAAAATACTACTAAATCTTTAAATTAAAATACTTAATTATAAACAGGTAAAACTAATATTTAAATTAAATTCTGGAATAAATCTTGAAATAATACCTACTAATTATTTTTTTGTTGTATTGTTGTATAAATAATATGTTGTTATTGTTTCACATATTCAAGCATATTTTGTATTGTTTATTCATCAAAATAAACCTTAGACCCGTTCGAGAGTTATCAATCCGGATGAATGCTTGATTGATAACTCTTGAATTGTCCAGAGTGGACAGTTTGGGATTGTAAGATCATTCTCGCAAACTATAGAACTATATCTGTTGTCGTCCAACATTATGATTTTGGTAGATTCATCCATTGTTCTCTGGATATGCAGTTTCGGTGATGGTGCAACGACGTGTTAATCGTCAGTGCACACAACCAGACGAGCATATTTGGAGAACTATGGGGAGATGCTGCCGAAATTTTGTTGGACGTAACAGATATTTGCTCATAGGTTGGCGACTATGATCTTACAATCCCGAACGGGATAGGACCAACTACCCGGTGAAAGGTGGCATACTCATTAATTGGTACCTGATACATGGTTGTTTGCTAATGCATTACAATATTGTTTGTAATGAATATAGTCGGCATGGATAAGAGTTGGATGAGAGTTAGCGATCGATTGGGTCAGAATTACAATGTATATGCTGAAGGTGTTAAGAAATTCTTAGAGTTTGCATTGGGTACATGTGATAGTGATGGGCGTATCAGATGCCCATGCAGAGAATGCAGGAATTTGCGTTCTCATAAGATAGACTTGGTGAGAGAGCATCTGTTTGTCAAAGGTATTGATAAGGGTTATACTGATTGGGTCTTACACGGTGAATCATATCCAACTTCATTTGAGGCTCCACATGAAGAAGAAGAGATCGATGAAGATGTACAACCAGAGATTGTTGGAGATGATTACGATGAGGATATGGAGGAAATGTTAGGTGACATCGGTGCGGGAATGTTTATGGATCAAGGTGACACGGACACATCAAGCTCAAGTGATGGGAGCCATAACACTTTTGCACGCTTGTGGAATGATTCACAGCGTGAGCTATATCCAGGATGCAGAAGACATAGTAAGTTGTCGTTTACCGTAAGATTGCTTCACATAAAATCAATATGTCGATTATCTATTAAGGCAGTCAATATGTTACTTGAGCTGTTTAAAGAGGCACTGCCGACAGACAATACTTTACCTCGTAACTTCTATGAAGCAAAAAAGTTGAAACGAGGACTCGGATTTGATTACAACGTAATACATGCATGTAAGAATGACTGCATATTATTTTGGCGAGAGAATGAGCAGTTGAACGAGTGTCCTATATGCCACGAGTCAAGATGGACATCGGACAAGGCAAATGTTCCGCAAAAGGTCGTACGCCACTTTCCATTGATACCTAGATTACAACGATTATTTATGTCACGCGCAACGGCTGTAGATATGACATGGCACTCATCAGATAGAGTAAGGAACGATAATATTTTGTCACATCCTGCTGACTCCCAGGTGTGGAAGGAATTTGATCAGGAACACCCATGGTTTGCTGAAGAACCGCGTAATGTAAGACTTGGGTTGGCAACAGATGGATTTAATCCTTTTGGGAACATGAGTACTAGTCATAGTACTTGGCCAGTTGTACTTATGCCATATAATTTACCACCGTGGAAGTGTATGAAAGATCTATATTTCATGATGAGTTTGCTCATCCCAGGTCCGAGGTCACCGGGAAATGATATAGACATACACTTACAGCCATTGATTGCAGAATTGAAAGATTTGTGGGAGAATGGGGTTGTCACATTTGATTCGTCAACAGGCAAGTCGTTCAAGATGCATGCTGCGGTGTTGTGGACAATAAATGATTTTCCAGCTTATGGGAATTTGTCAGGTTGGAGTACTAAGGGGAAAATGGCATGTCCAACTTGTAACAAATATACAAAATCTGAATGGCTTACGTACGGGAGGAAATTATGTTTTATGGGTCATCGTCGATTTTTACCTGGTGACCATAGATGGCGTGGAAATTCTAGAATGTTTGATGGAACTGTTGAATGGGGCCAACCTCCACCATATTTGTCTGGCGAAGATGTACTTGCACAATTTATAGATGTTGGTTGTAATGAATTTGGTAAAAAACAACGAAAGAGAAAACGAGCTACGAATGAGTTGAATTGGACAAAGAAGAGTATATTTTTCGAACTCCCGTACTGGTCGAAGTTAAAATTACGACATAGCCTTGATGTCATGCATATTGAAAAAAATATTTGCGAATCCATACTGGGAACATTGATGTCAATTGAAGGAAAAACAAAGGATACAATAAACTCAAGGAAGGATTTGAAGCGGTTGGGAATAAGACGGGAAATGCAGTTGCAAGAAAATGGTTCGTCTGTCTACATGCCGATTGGGTGGTATACATTGTCAAGGAATGAAAGGGTTACATTTTGTGAGTGGCTAATGAAGATCAAATTACCGGACAGTTATGCCTCGAATCTAACAAGGTGTGTGAGAACAAATGATTGGAAAATAACTGGATTAAAAAGTCATGATTGTCATGTTTTCTTACAGCGTATCTTGCCTATTGGTATCCGTGGGTACTTGACCAGAGATGTGCGCGTGGCTTTGACTGAGTTGGGTGCATTTTTTAAAGACTTATGTGCTAGGACGTTGAATGTAGAAGCTTTGGATCGAATGGAACGAGAAATTGTCATAATATTGTGTAAGCTAGAAAGTATTTATCCACCGTCATTCTTCGATGTCATGGTTCACCTAGCCGTTCATTTGCCACGTGAGGCTCGACTTGCAGGACCAGTTCAATATAGATGGATGTATCCCATTGAACGATTTCTTGGAAAGTTGAAACGTACAGTGGGTAACAAGGCCCGTCCAGAAGGATCAATTGCAGAAGCATATATTGACGATGAGTGGCATACCTTCTGTTCCAAATATTTCCACGGAGTTGACACTCGGTTTGATCGGCCAGAAAGAAACTTTGACGTTGACCGAGCAAAACAACGGAATATATTTTCTGTGTTTTCCCAACAAGTTCGTTCAATTGGTGCAGTGCGTGGTTATGACTTGTGTGGAAGAGAGTTCGAGAAAGCTCAGTGGTACGTGCTGAACAATTGCCCTGAGATAGAGAACTACTTGAAGTAAGTTATAACTTTTTCTTAATTAAAATTGCCTTATTACTTTTAAAAAAATACAAAATATAAAATATTTGTGGTAATCATCAATTTCAGTGATCATATTAACGTGCTCAAGGAACTAGGAGTAAATGATATAAACCAGAAACATGAAGAGGAGTTCCCGAGATGGTTTGAAGAACGGGTAATGAAATTACATATGCGTTACTCAATAACAAATTAAAAAATATTAATTTCAACTTTGATATAGTATATGCTTTACTTAATATGTAGGTTGTACAATTGCATGCGAATAATCCAAATGATATATCTGATGAACTGTATGCATTGGCGCGTGGCCCATCGAGACGCGCTGCTCGATATTCTGCATGTATTTCTCGGGGAAGTAGGTATCACACACTGGATCGAGATTGTTATAGGAAAACCCAAAATAGTGGTGTCCTAGTCGAAGGAAGTCATGATGGAGAAAATATTGATTTCTATGGAGTTATTGTCGATATAATTGAATTGAAATATTTGGGAGAGCTTGCGGTGTATCTGTTTAAGTGTGATTGGTGGGATTTAAGCAATCCTCGTACTGGAGTCCGTGATGATGAATATTTTTTGAGTGTTAATACATCAAAAAAATGGTATGAAGATGATCCTTTTATTTTGGCTTCTCAAGCATCTCAAGTATTCTACTTAGATGACCCGAAGTTAGGAAATCAATGGCGAGTAGTTCAAAAATATTCTCCAAGAAATATATATGATGTTATCCCTCAGGCGGAAGGACAAGATAAAGAAGAAGATGACTCTTCTACTCAAGAAGCATACCAAGAGAGTCAACCCGCCTTAAATTTGTTTGTGGATTTGAGCCAGTACGAGATGATTCCATTAAATAGAGAAGATATTGAGGCTGAAATTGTTGATGCGACAGTTGAGGAAAATGTTGAATCATCTGAAGTATCTACAGATGATGAGAGCGAATTGTCAAATGAAACTGATACAGATTCTGATTGACCAATTATGTGTTAACATTACACTTGATGACAAATATTTTACTTATTGAATGTATCAGTAGTTTGAAATTATGCCGCCAAAGAGGAAGGAAGTTCGCAACCCATCTCCACCTGTTCCAAGCTCTCCTTCAGACTCACCATTAGAGATTGATTCTACAGAACAAGGTAAAAATCTAATACTCATAAAAGTTATTAATTAAGGTCCTATAATGGAGATATAAATGAAAATGATTACAATGTTATATTTTATAGAATCTACAGTACAATCTCGTCAAGGTCGAGGCACCACTAGAGGGGTGACGTTGGAAAAATATCGGAAGGTGGGTAAGATCAAGGTTAACATTCCTGACGAACATACTGGGGGCGAAGGACAACCAGCAGCTTGGCTTGCATCACATGTGGGTGCTCTTACACGAACTTACGCACCTTTGGCAACGACTTCATGGAAGAAAGTCCCCCAAGATGTTAAAGAGCTTATCAAGAAGCGTTGTTTGGTAATGTTTAAAACATTGATTTAGTATAATAAATTTCTATATTTTACTTAAATTTAGAAAATTATAAATGATAATGTGTTTGTGACTATTTTTTTAAGGATGATTTCGAATTAAATTTTGGTCGGAGAGAGGAGCGTAAGACTGTGGAAGAGCTTATGGGTAATGCATTTCGCAAATATAAGGCGAGGTGTCATGAGCATTATAATAAGTTTGAGAAGAAGGAAGATGCACGCCAACATCCTTTCCAGGATGTCCGACCTTCTGAGTGGGAAAAACTTTGTGACATGTTTGACGAACCATCATATCAGGTATAATGAAATTTAATTATTTTACTTGTCCTATCTATCATTTCGCTTCATAATATTTTCAATTTTTTTGCAGGAGCGAAGTTATATAAACAAAACAAATAGATCAAAATTGAAGATTAATCATCATGCAGGCTCAAGATCTTTCCATCGCCTTTCTAAGAAATTGGTATTGCTATTTTTTTTATTGGATATAGTTAATTATTTGGATGAATCATAATGACTTTATATCTTAACACATTTATTGTAGCAAGATTCAGATACTAATTATGATTTGACAAAATTATATGCTGCATCGCACACTGATCGTAATGGAGAGTGGACTCATCCTGATGCTCGTGAAAATTATGTAAGTTTTATAACCTGTTTTAAATAAATATATTAGAATATTTATGACGATATTAATTCTTTATCTTATATATGGCTAGGATAAAATGGTTGCCCTACGTGCTGAATCTGCGTCAGATCAAAATTCCTCAACAAGTGATAAGGACATTTTTACACAAGTCCTGGGTCAACGTTCAGGATATTTGAGGGGTTTGGGTCGTTGTGTAAAGCCTGGTCCCTCTTCCTCTTCTTCTGGGAATGCATCTATGACTTCTATAGCGCTAGAGAATGCGAATTCCAGAATCGAAGAATTGACTGCAAGACAGCATGAGTTAGAGGCTCAATTGGCAAAACAAGCAGATATGGAGATGCGCCTCAAACAACATGAAGAACAACAAGAAGAGTTCAGAAGACAGATGCAACTCCAAATGCAGCAGCTTATGCAACAGTACGGGCCTCCAAGCAACTGATGGATTTTGAGATTATCTATTTATGTACGAACAATACTCGTCTCGTTCTGTTATTTATTTAGTTTGCGCTTATTTTAACACTTTTGTGAGTGTTAAATAGTTTCTAATGTATTTTTTCAAATAGTATGAATGTCTATTTGGTTTTCTATTATTGATTTAAACTAAAGAGATATCGTTTGAACGAACGTAAAACGTTCGAACTCTATGTAACGACAATAGCGTTCGAACGTAAACGTATTGTTCGAACGAAATTTATGTTCGTAGAGTTCGAACGATCACAAAACGTTCGAACGTAACTAATTTCAGTCTTGTTCGAAAATAGCCTATACCGTTCGAACCCATATACCGTTCGACCTGACCATTTAACGTTCGAACACAAAGACAATTCATAACGTTCGAACGAATTCATGTGTGTTCGAACATATTTCGAAATCGTTCAAACATGTCACTACTGTTCGAACTTAAAATTTTTTCCGTTCGAACTATTTTCTGGGACGAATTTAAACCGTGACAAAAAAAAATTTCGTTCGAACGTGTTCGAACGATTTCCTTCAATTTCGTCCCAAAAGAAATTTTTTGGGACGAATTGGTAATTTTCGTCCCAAAATACCTTTTGGCACAGTGATATTGGAACGACTTTGGGACGAATTTTTTTCGTCCCAAAACTTTTTTTGGGACGAAATTGGGGTCTTTTGGGACGAAAATTTTTGTCCCAAAAGACCCTTTCTGTTGTAGTGTACTGCCAAATACTATAAAATATTAAAATCAATGCGAATTATTATTATAAGTATTGGGGAGCTACACATGTACATAAATATATATATATTTTTCGGTGGATAAATAAAGATTTTAATCTTTACATGAAAAGAATATAATTAATTTCATCAACATGCCCATGATTAATTAATAATATATTCTAATTAGAAATATTAGAGAATTTCTTGAAACTGGTTGGGGATGGCCTAATCCAAGTTTTGCCACCAATGGAGTCCTTTGTCAAGAATGGGGCTGCTTCTTGGACTGTCATGTGATTGTGAGACCACTCTACCCTTTTCGACGTATTAGCTCCTCCTCCATAACACTTGTATTCCCCGTAGTATGACGTTCTACAAGTAAAATCCGTCACAAATTGTACCAAAATCATGATCAGCTTCCGTTAATTTATTATTCTTACAATATAAGTACATATCTTTCCAAACATTTTCGGAATTTTGCGGCGATTTAACTTGACATCAAAATAGAATTTTACAATACTTCACAAAATTTAATTAAAAAAAAATCTATTATCAAGTCAAAGCATTGACGTAAGATTTCGAAGATTAAAAAATAAATTTTAAATTTTAAATCTTATAAATTAAATTTACTATTAAAGTAATTTACTAGATGGTTGTATGCGCTGCACACTGGCTTAAAAATAAAATAATTCTTTAACTAAAGAGTAATAATGTCCTTCATCTTGAATTCACTACAAGAAAACTGCTTATTTGCGACCAGTTAATTCCAGCAAAATGAATATTTATTACAAATAATCTTTTGGTTGGAATAAATTGATCACAAAAGTCCATTTTTCCTGTAGTGATTTAGCATCGCATATCTATCATATTAGGTGATGTGTCATGTTTTAAGTGGCTTTTTATATCGGTGGTTGACCTATAAAATTACTTACAATATACACGTATATATAAGTGAATAAAGATAATAAAATCACTCATAGTGTGCTACACAATATACTTGCTGGTATGATTAAAGATGATAAAATTAAGTATGAAGAGTAATAGTAATACTACTCTTAATTAAATATTCTCCATCTTGAACTGATCATTTATATATTGTAATGATCATATAATTTAAATAATTAAACTGATAACTTTGTAATTATACCCATGAGCTTTTGTTTTACTAATTTGAACAAATCAACTTAAGGGAGACAAATTAATTAAGAAAGAAATTAGTTATAAAGAATATTACTTTTGTTTGGAAACTGATCCCCAGTCATCCCAACCCTGGGGCAGCACTACACTTGACATGTACGTAAAGGCAAAGACGACCCTTGAATAGGGACCCCATGGCCTTCCAAGGAGTACGGCAGTTTTTACGACGCCGGTGATCTTGCAACCTAAGAAGATGAAGCCTGTGTTTTCCGACGGCGACTCCCTCCGTTGGGCCGTGATTGCTCCGGCTGCGTCCGACAGCGAGTGCAGATGGCACTTCTGCATGAAAAAAACAACCTCAAAATGTTCAAGTTCAATTTTTATAATAGAACGACACAAACTACGTACCACTATAACTATATATATATATATGAAACGTGCTACAAAGTACAACGATTATAAAATTTTATAAAAATAAATTTACAAGCGGATGGATAACGTACCATACCACATCAATTAAGACATGTCAGTTTGTAAATTTATTTTTATGAAATATCTTTGTAACTAAAGTATTTCTATATATATATATATAATAAAGAAGGTCCACTGTAAATTTGTTTTTATTTTAATAAAAAATAATCATTTTCATGGTAATAACAGAACGTATAAATATTTTTGTAGCAGTGAAGCTAGATAATTACCTCAAACAGAGAAGCAGCATTTCCACAAATAAAGTCAGTGTCTCCTTGTATATAACAATTTCTGTAATAATGCCTTCCAGTATCATCAAGTAGGGTATCCTGATTAGACATGATCCTGCAACCATAGAATGCTGCCCTATCTCCCGCAACCCACAATGCAACAGCTTTACCACCATTTGTATTCTGTAGATCGATCATCATGTATAATATATATTACACTTTCATCGCATGTACACAAGAAAAATAAGTATCTATGACAAATTATTTACGACGATAACGATTATTTGTGAAAAAACAATTATTTTGATAAGAAATAATCATTTAGATTAGAAATAACTGATTATAAATAAATCGTTTTCTTTTAGCTGATCATGTTATCTTATCAATAATATATACCATTTTACAAATCAAACAAAGATAAGAAATCAACTCAAGACACACACTAAAACTAGCTTTTTCTCAACATTAAAAGTATGAAAATTATCTTTGCGGTGCAAAAAATATACCCTCCACCCCCTAACACAACATATAATCAAATCTTGACGTATCAATAATGCATCTTCCATACTACTAACATGACAATTCAAATCCTGCCACGACGTTAGCGGTGCATATATATGCTTGATGTGTCAACACACCACTTGTATATAAAACCCGCATTAATGATACATTATATACCTCAAAATACAAAGTTATAAATAATTTTTTTTATTATTGCATGATATGCTCAATTACTTTGTGCTCATACCAAAGGCATATGACCTGATTGACATAAATTTCCAGCCTCCAAAATAGAAGTCTTTGGATTGGAATCTCCCCTCCCCAAATGTATAAAAAAGAAAAAAAATTACTTTGTGCTCATAGATAGGCAAAAGGCAATCATGAACTTTGGTAAAAACACCAAAATTAATAATAATTAATATACCTGGATGGTGAGGAATCTTGCAACAAAATCGGAAGCCAAGACAGAAAACGTTGGAGACTCATAGATCTCCCCTCCCTCCTTCCATGTTATCACAGTCTCAGCTGCGTTTCTTCCACTTAATGTTATGAAGGGCTTGTCTGCAGGCACAACAATCTTTTCTCTGTATATCCCAGCCTTCACCCAAATATACACAAGCTCCGAGTTGTTTGAGGGCACTGCATTAATGGCGTCCTGTATATTCCGGAAGTCTCCCTTACCGGACTGGTCAACCCTTATGAGCAAGGCACTAGTCATTCGGGTCGGGTCCGGGTCTGCTTCAGAAATAGTACTAGCCATGAAAGTCCATGAAACTAGTACTACGAAGTTCAAAAAGCAACCAAGATTCATCATCATATTTCTCTCAAAATTCTCCAGAGAAAGAAAGTCACATGAGATAATCAACTCTATCTGTAGATATATATCAAAAGGCCGATAATGACAAGGAGTGAAGGTGGGTGTTCTTTTATATGGAGAACCCTAGCCGTTTTTCTTACAATAATGGATATAATATAAGTTAAAGTCCTGTTCAAAGCAACCGTGTGGACGCCATGATCAAGTGATAAGGTTTGCTGCATGCATTCGCCCTAGGTAGAAGTAGGCGGCGGCAAAGGGAGAATTAATCAGGATTTGTGCTTCAGACAGACGAAACAGATGTTTGAAAAACATGAATAAAGACATTATAGTATGTTTGATTTTCTGGTTTTTGGAGGAAGTCTTGCTTCAGATATACGAGGAAGATCATCACCACAAGTAAGTTAGGATTAAAAATTTGGTTACTAGCTTATTAAGAAATGCAGCGTACGTGGAGCGCAGTTCACTGCTGTATTGGGAGTTGACCACGTTAAATAACCAGCCTCTGTACGGCTGGATTCCACCCGGACACAAAGGCACGCTACCAGCCCGGTCGACCCGGATTTTCTGATAGAGAGAATGGAGGAGGTCAAATTCAAAACAATTCTGCTACGGGCAGGAGACTTTGCGCAGGAGAGCAGCGCAGGGATGCCATGTACGTAAGCGTTAATAAAAAAAATAAAAAACAAAATAAAAAATGGAAAAAAGCATACGGAATAAAGATGAAAAAAAAACATGAGGGAAATTGCAGATCTCCATCGCGACACTGTAGTCTATCAAGTCTAGCATTTTTCGATCCCAACATTTCGGAGAGAACCTCCACCTCGCCAGTCATATGCGTCGGCGTTATCTCTGGCATATCCAAACATGTGACCCTGGTCACCAGATCCAATCTCTTCAGGCCGCTTGGTGAGATGACCATGGACACCCTGGGCAATATCACAGAGCTTATCGGGATGCCCCTCATTTACAGACTCAGAGGTGAATAGGAAGGTATTCATTATGCCAAGGCTGCAAAGGAAATAGCACATGCGGACATGTCAACACATGAATGAGCACTACCCTGGCAAAATACAGGGAAAATACAAAGTGAAGAATAGTAAATGCATAATCAATAGTAATTCTGATACTCTTAGACAGAAATCCTTCCTTGATCTAAAATGAAAGTATACTAGTATGAGATATAATTTTGCAATTCAGAAATTGAGAAGTACGATTATTGACAAAAGTTTAGAAAGTGTAAAGATAAAAGGTCCATACTTTCAAATCAACCCAATAATAAAGGGTTAGAAAATCTGACATGTGCAAGAGGCAAAGCAAGTATATTCTAGAGTTGGGCTCATAACAAGGGAAACCAACAAAATAATGCCATTTTGAACACAATAAATTGGTATAAAGAACTAAGGAACCATCGGAACCGTCAATTTCAATTGCAAACAAATCACAAATTTAGAACAAAGAAATATACCAAGATTGGGCATTAAAGCCTTAATTTTTCGCTCCTTTTTTCTGTAATTAAAAACTATTATGTATGGAGTTATAATTGGTGTTTGTAATTCTGGAAATTCGTAGGCTATTCGAGGTGCCTGGCCTCCACTATTGTAAACACAATATATCTGGAAAATTTTTCATGCATTGATAACAGCCATATAAATAGCATTTTACATGACTTAGACAGATATGAAAACTAACCAAAACAAATCCCAACTGACCCACTAAACCACGGACTCAAAACAGGAACAACTCCAACAGAATGGAATAATTCAACAACAGGAAATAAACGTGGCTCGTCAACGTGGTGGCCCGTGACTCATGATACTGGACTTAACTAACAACAACCAAATAAACAAACAAATTACTACTAAGCCCGCAAGCCCACAATAGGCCCATAAGCCTAAGACCCGACCCATGCCCCCTTTCAGACAACCAACCCTAAATTAGGGTTCCTTCTCATTTGGTCAACATAACACATGCCGCCGCTCAAAAGACCTTGCCCTCAAGGTCTGCAAATCTCCTTTTCAGCTCTTCACGATCCACCCATGTTGCGTCGTTTTCGTCCATGCCCCTCCATTGAACTAGCAACTCCACACCAGCCTTCCTTCCCTTTCTGAAGATTCTTCTGGCGAGTACAGCTTCGGGCTCGGGCTCGAGATGCCTTTCGGAGGTAAGCCTCGGTAACTTTGTAGATGGTTGTACTTGCTCTCCCAGTTTCTTTTTAAGACAAGAAACATGAAATACCGGAAAAATCTGTGAATCCTTTGGTAAATCTAATCGGTATGCCACTTTGCCGATTCTCTGAGTTATGTTATACGGTCCATAATATCTTGGAGAAAGTTTGAGGTTCCTCCTCATTGCTACCGACATCTGTCGATAAGGACGAAGTTGAAGGTAAACTTTGTCACCGATCTGGAACTCGCGATCGGTCCTGTGCTTATCTGCATAAAATTTCATTTTTTCTTGTGCTTCCTTTAAATTTTCGCGTACTAACCTGTTTATGAGCTCCCTGCTTTTAAGTTCTTCCTCGACGGCCTGAACCTTTGTTACACCCGATTCATATGGCATCATTCTCGGTGGTGGCTGTCCATAGACCACTTCATATGGAGAAATTTTTGTCGAGGTATGTTCTGAAGTGTTGTATGCATATTCGGCCAGAGGTAGCCATCTTGCCCAGTCACGGGACCTATCTCCCGAGAAACTCCTGAGGTAGCCTTCCAACCCTTTGTTGACTATTTCTGTTTGGCCATCTGTCTGGGGATGGTAAGCTGAGCTAAGCATTAGCTCAGTGCCACTCATTTTAAAGAATTCTTTCCAGAATTGGCTGGTGAACACCGGGTCCCTGTCACTCACAATTGTTAGAGGAAACCCATGTAGTTTAAATACAGTCTCAAGGAATACCCTTGCCACTGAGGCTACTGTGTATGGGTGTGATAGGGACATGAAATGAGCATACTTGCTCAATCTGTCTACTACCACCATTATTACAGTTCGTCCTCCTGAAGGTGGCAACCCTTCAATGAAATCCATACTGATATCAACCCAATTCCTTGTAGGAATGGGTAAAGGCTGGAGCAGGCTTGCTGGATGAATATTTTCCACCTTATTTCTTTGGCAAACATCACATTCCCGAATGAAGTCCCTGACATCCCTTCTTAAACCAGGCCAGAAAAATTCTTTTGTAATTCTTGCATATGTTTTATACATCCCCGTGTGACCAGCTAATGGGCTGCTGTGGAATTTCTGCAAGATCTCTCGCTGAAAGGCCACCAGATTCCCAAGGTGCAACCTGCTTTTATAAAAGAGCAGCCCATCTCGGACTTGGTAAAAAGATTGGTTTTCCATAGTTCCTTGATGGCAGTTGCTAATTAGCTCCTGCAACTGGGAATCCTGTAGGTAAGCTCTCTGTAATTCACCAATCCAATTTGTCTGAAGAAAGCTGATGGCTTGAATATGTGCTGGGTTGTATTGTGTTTGGTTGGTTGGGCTCTTTGTATCTGGGGATTTTTCTGAAGTAGTAGTTAATTGTTTTGGGGTTTCTGATTTGTGTATAATGGGTAACCTGGATAATGCATCAGCCACTTGGTTGGTCTTCCCACTCTTATATTCCATTGAAAGTCGTATCCCAGCAGTTTGGAAACCTATTTCTGCTGTGCGGGGGTTCCCACCCTTTGCTCCAGTAGATATTTCAAAGCTTGTTGATCTGTTCGCACTTTGAAATGCTGTCCCAACAGATAATGCTTCCATTTTCTGATTGCCATGACCAGCGCTAAGAGTTCCTTCTCATAAGTTGATAATGAGAGACTTCTTCCCTTTAAACCTTGGCTGAAATAAGCTAGGGGTTTCCCTTCTTGCATTAATATCGCCCCTAAACCTTCACCTGAGGCATCACACTCCACCACAAATCTTTTAGAAAAATCAGGTAAATTTAACACGGGTGGACTTACCATCGCTTCCTTGAGCCTTTCAAAGGCTTCTTGTGCCTTGTCGGACCATACAAAGGCATTCTTCCTTAAGAGATTAGTTAATGGAGCTGCAATAGCTCCATAGTTTTTCACAAACTTCCGGTAGTATCCCGTAAGACCCAAAAATCCTCGTAAGGCCTTTAAATTTCGGGGCAGTGGCCGTTGTTGCATTGCTGATATTTTATGGGGATCAGCTTTGACTCCTTCTCTAGAAATTAGATGACCTAGATATTCCACTTCACGGCAGCCAAACACACACTTAGACTCCCTTGCATAAAGCTGATGGGATCTCAAGGTGTTTAAAACCACTTGCAAATGGTTCACACGATCTTTCAAAGACTTGCTATAAATTAATATATCATCAAAAAAGACTAGAACAAACTTTCGCAAATAGGGTTTAAAGATTTCATTCATCAACCCCTGGAAAGTAGATGGTGCATTAGTAAGCCCAAAAGGCATCACCAAAAATTCATAGTGTCCCTCATGTGTTCTAAAAGCAGTTTTTTGTATATCCCCCTCATGCATTCTAATTTGATGATAACCATAACGCAAATCAAGTTTTGAAAAAATTTCAGCTCCATGGAGTTCATCAAGTAACTCATCAATGTTAGGAATCGGGTACTTATCTTTTATTGTGTCCTTGTTGAGTGCACGGTAGTCCACACACATCCTCCAACTCCCATCCGCCTTTCGAACCAGTAAAACAGGGGAAGAGTATGGGCTTTGGCTTCCTCTAATAATTCCACTCTTAAGCATCTCCGCCACCAACTTTTCTATTTCTGTTTTTTGATAATATGGGTACCTGTAAGGCCTTACACAAGTCGGTTTTGCTCCTTCTAACATCTCAATTTTATGGTCATGACTCCGGGAAGGAGGCAAGCCATTTGGTTCAGCAAAAACATCTTCAAATTTCTGAATAACCTGTTCCAGCATTGGTTCCTTGTGTTCCCGGATCTTCATCACAGATTCACCTATTAATTGCAACCAGATTTCTTTGACAGAACCTTTCTGTAAATTAGGAACATCTTCCACTACTTCCAAGGCTTCGCTTGGAGGTTGTAAACCCTGTAGTTGCACTTTATTACCCCTGAAATCAAACTGCATGGTGAGGTCAGAAAAATTCCATAAGATTGATCCTAAACCTTGCAACCAGTTTACTCCCAACACCACATCACAACCTCCTAGAGTTAATAAATATAGATTAGCCATAGTCTTTAAACTCTGTAACTGAATAGGAACTGCCCTACAGTAACCTTGGCAAGGAAGGCTGTCCCCATTAGCCACTTTAACCGTTAGTTGGCTTTTCCCCACTGATAGTTTGGATTTCCTTGCTACATATGGATCCACAAAGCTGTGCGTGCTCCCTGTGTCAATAAGGATCAGAACTTTCTGTTGATCAATAAAACCTTCTACCCTCATTGTCTTAGGTGATAATGAACCAGCCATGGCATGTAAGGAAATGCCAAGTAGTTCCCCCATCTCCATATTTCCTTCCTCCATCTCCTTTGGCTCAATAATGGCCAAGTTCCCCTCCTCAACTTCTATTTCTTCCTTCTCACTCAATTCGATCCCTTCCAATAAAAACAACTTGGGCTTATTACATTTGTGACCTATGTGGAATTTCTCATTACAATAGTAACATAAACCCTTCTCCATTCTTTCTTGCATTTGAATTGGAGTAATTCTTTTTATGGGCATCATTGGCTTTCTGTTTGGGTTGTACGGAGCATGTGGGATTCTGTTTTCAAGTCTTGTGGTTGGTGCCGGTAATCTGAAAACTGGTGGGGCTGGTGGAATTTTTGGCAGATTATTATGAGTAGGTAAAAATGGGTTTTGGGTTCTGTTTGGGGCTGTCCTGCTTCTTCTAGCTACCTCCTCCTCTTGTAACTTTGCTAACCCAAATGCAGCTGAAATAGTATTTGGCTTAAGCATAGTCACCATAATTTTAAGATCATCCCTTAGACCACTAATAAAGGTACTAATACGAAATTCCTCCGTAAGTCCTTTAATTTTATTTGATAGAATCTCAAACTCAGTTTGATATTCTTCTGCCGTAGAGGTTTGTCTCAGCTTTGTAAAAGCCCCAATTGGATCCTCAAATATTGAAGGTCCAAACCTCACCCTAAGTGCTGTAGTAAACTCCTCCCAATTTTCCAAAGTACCCGAATCCCTTAGCCAAGAAAACCAGGACAAGGTTTTGCCTTCCATGTGGAAAAAGACAATCTGAATTTTTTGGTCTTCAGGTGTATTGAAATATTCAAAAAACTGTTCAGTATTATTATGAGTTGGTAAAAATGGGTTTTGGGTTCTGTTTGGGGCTGTCCTGCTTCTTCTAGCTACCTCCTCCTCTTGTAACTTTGCTAACCCAAATGCAGCTGAAATAGTATTTGGCTTAAGCATAGTCACCATAATTTTAAGATCATCCCTTAGACCACTAATAAAGGTACTAATACGAAATTCCTCCGTAAGTCTTTTAATTTTATTTGATAGAATCTCAAACTCAGTTTGATATTCTTCTACCGTAGAGGTTTGTCTCAGCTTTGTAAAAGCCCCAATTGGATCCTCAAATATTGAAGGTCCAAACCTCACCCTAAGTGCTGTAGTAAACTCCTCCCAATTTTCCAAAGTACCCGAATCCCTTAGCCAAGAAAACCAGGACAAGGCTTTGCCTTCCATGTGGAAGAAGGCAATCTGAATTTTTTGGTCTTCAGGTGTATTGAAATATTCAAAAAACTGTTCAGCTTTAAGAATCCATTCCATAGGTTCTAACCCATCAAATTTAGGAAAATCTAATCTTAGAGACCTAGCATGTATTCCTCCAGTTCCTTCAAATAATGGATTATTAAACTGACCTTTAACATTAGATGAGCCCACTCCCGAGTTCTGATTCGTAATCCTTAGAGATAATTGGTCATAGCTTGCTGCCAAGTTGTTAAGCTGCTGTAACACTGCTTCTAGCATGCCTTTTTGCTTGGTTTGTTCTTCCCGCAGGTACCCTGCTTCAGTTGAGAGCAAAGTTACTGCTTCAGATAATTGAGCTTGGCGTGTACCCTCAGCCATGGTGCAGGAACGCGGTTGCTGATACCACTGTTATGTATGGAGTTATAATTGGTGTTTGTAATTCTGGAAATTCGTAGGCTATTCGAGGTGCCTGGCCTCCACTATTGTAAACACAATATATCTGGAAAATTCGCCCCCTTTCATGCATTGATAACAGCCATATAAATAGCATTTTACATGACTTAGACAGATATGAAAACTAACCAAAACAAATCCCAACTGACCCACTAAACCACGGACTCAAAACAGGAACAACTTCAACAGAATGGAATAATTCAACAACAAGAAATAAACGTGGCTCATCAACGTGGTGGCCCGTGACTCATGATACTGGACTTAACTAACAACAACCAAATAAACAAACAAATTACTACTAAGCCCGCAAGCCCACAATAGGCCCGTAAGCCTAAGACCCGACCCATGCCCCCTTTCAGACAACCAACCCTAAATTAGGGTTCCTTCTCATTTGGTCGACATAACAAAAACATTAACTAGTTAAAAAAACTTGCATACATTTACTCAAACCAAAATTGCATCATTTCACCAAAAAGAAGCAATAGATTCACAGTTCACTCCTCTGCTACAAGATATTCGAAGTTAACATTAATAAGAATCCTATAACATTGTCTTAGTTAGCAAAAATAACAATAAGTAGCCAGAAAACCAAGCATTTATAACCCAGCAACTACAAAATCTAGACTAAAAGAAAAAGACTCATGAGTTCGATCACCCTGCCTCACTCCAGACTAAAAGAAAAAGACTCATGGGTTAGTGTTCAGTTTGTCATCATCTGTCTTGCCAATGTCTTTCGTTCAGATGGAGGAGGGTGAGGGAGGAAACTGGGAAGGGGAGATGAAACTTTCAGTTTATTATAGCGTGAAATGGGCAGATGATGAAACGCACCGATTTAGAAAAACCCTTAAACGCACCGTATTATTTTCCACGTAGACTCCCGCCATTTGTTCGTGCACAGTGTGCACGAAAGTATCCTGCATCCAGAGTTTTTCAATTCCAAAAAACATGAGGGTCGTGCGTGGGCCATTTTTGGATTGTTTGAAAACTTAGGCCCGTCTTCACTCTTAGGGAGGGCCAAGAAATTGAGGGCCACAGCCACACTCGTACAAATTTGTTCAGTTGGTCCAAAACAGTCCAGCGAGCAAGGGCCGTGAGTTTAGCTTAAGGAGTAAATTTTAACTTATTATATAGAAAAAATTTATTATCATCTTTTTTTCTCATCATCCTCTCATCTTAGATGATAGGTTCATAAGTGAAATATAATAAATAATTTTCAATTATCTAATACCTCATTATAAGATGATGAGAATTAAGATAATAAATAAAACTTTGTCGAGAGTAGACATTTGTCTTTAATCTCGTATAAGGATTTTGTAAAAAAATAAATCTCACTTAAAAAAATGTTTATTTTTTATTTTTTATGGTGGGATATACTTTTTTTATAAAGTGACTACGCCAGACTTGTCGATTTGAGACTTATATAAATCATTTATGATATTATTGCTCTTTTCTTATTGTATTTTTTATTATATTGCATTTGTTGTAATGTGGTATTTGTTTGGGTCTCGTGAAAAAAAAAATAAAAATTACCATAGTAGAGTTGGACCGAAGTTGCCTAATTATAATTAAAATCTGAACGTAGGAGGAGTGTTAAAAACTCAAAATACAAGAAGGTAAGATATGTGGGTTACCACCATTGCTAGTCCCCACAAATCTTTTTTCAATATTTATAGCAGAGCAATGTTAGGTACAGTCTCCATTTAGAGACTGCAATACAAATTTAGGTTATTTGAATTTTAAAATTTTTTAAAATTACAAAATTATCTCTCTTAAAATGATATTTTTTATCATTTAATAAAAGGCCTACATTTACAATCTCTAAGTAGGAACTGTAAATAAAATTTCTCTTTATAGCAAGAAAGCTAGTTTGAGAAACCTGATGTGTTGTTCTTTAATATTCCCAATTCCCAGTTGATATCTCTGGGTCACAAACAAAACTATTTTTTTTTTTTAAATGATATATAGAAGAAGATAAGTGTTAATTACACAAAAACATTTCATAAAAATAAATGAAAGAACATGTCTCCTTGTGGGAGACTTAAAAGATGGCTTACCTGCCACACCCTTTCAAATATTATATATATATATATTTATTTTATTAGTTTTATATTTATATTAAAAATTTTGGATAATTAAAAATAAAGATAATTCTCATTAAAAAACCAACAGTTACATTTCTTGATAGAAGGAAACAACACTTAAAAAACAGTAGAAAAGGGTCTTGGCCTAACTATATATAAAGGCCTGAGATTCTCCATCAGTCATATTGATTAACATAAAGAAAGATAAGTTGAAAATCCGTACCCAATATTCTCCATATAGAAATTTGTAGGGTTCACAATTCAGAAACAATCGATTCCTACGAATACTTGATCAATGATGGTCAGAGGTTAGTATTCTAACGATTCTTTATTATTAGATTTTCTCCCAAATATTACAATAATAAATTCATAAACTGATGCGATTTCATGTGAAACGTTAGATTTATTTTATAATAATATTAACTTTATAATTTGATACCGGTCTGATTCCAAAGTCCGAAAACCATAAGATGGAGGTCCTGACTCCTGAAGAAATCAGGCAAAGCTGACACCAGAAAGACAAGAAGAAATAGAGCAAGCTAGAAAGGGCAAAACATGGGAATTAAGCAAGCATTCGGCCACATGATGCGCCACCTGTGGAAGCAACCTGACAAAGAAGTTAAACATCTGCAAAAGAGTACATTTAAACTGAAATACCTTTTCCTTCTCACACTCATTCAAGAAAAGAACACAATAGATCTTTTACAATATGTTCTTAATTTCTTGTGTCATTTGTTTGAGAATTCATGCATGGATTAGCTAGCTACAAACACCTCCCATCCTGAGGAGAACTTCCAACCTAGTTTGAAGCTTTCCTTCTCTGATCTGCAGCCAAGGTATGCTACCTTTTCACCAATTCACTTGTTTCTTTCTCTTTGAATTCAACCTCAAACAAACTCTTCAAAATGGTCTAAGAGCAGTACTCTTGTAAAGTTCATATAGTTATTTACTTTGTAAAGACAAGAAAAGTACAATAAAATTTAAAGCAATGCATTTATTGCTCTGCTTCTTTTATATTTGTGGTTATGGCACCATCCAAGACTTTCTGATTTTTGAAGAAAATATGTTGGATTGAATTCAATGAAAATTGGAGCACATTATCATTCCACCAAGATGCAAAACCCTATAAAACCACCTATTATTCTCATCAGCTGGGCATCCCTAATGATGCCTCCCAACCCAAAAGCAACCTTCAAGTATCCATATGTGTCATCCAAAAGCAACCCAAAACCACCTATTTAAGACCCGTTTGGATAGTGAGATGAGATGAGATGAGTTAAGATGGTTTGTGAATAATAGTGAGATTATTAGTTGAAATTAGATTAGATTAGATGAGATGAGATAGTTTCATCTCACCTTTGTATCCAAACGAGATCTAATTCTATCAGCTAGGCAAAAATGTTACTCCTTATGCTGGTAATGAACAATCTCAAATGACACTTACACAGACGTAGAATTAAACATTTATATGGTTAGGGAAAATAAGAAAGAGATAATCTCACCCCACTAGACTCATGCGCCGGCACCGCTGCATGTACCTCCGATCTAAGCCACTACTGATTTGGGCTATCTGATTTTAGATATCCTGCTTTGTTTTTAAGCTTTCCCTAATAGAAGATTTAGGAGAAAACGAGGAGGAGATCTCTTTCAACAACTCCAAAATAAATGGTTGCACTGCTCCAGAATAGATGATTTCAACAACAATTAGATTACAAACTTGCAACTTAAGCCATCGTTTCCTGTTATTTTTGAATTCATTGCCTGTTTATTTTTAGTTGCCCTAATTGCATGCACTGCGATTTCTGTAATGGAATTTTTGTTGGGGTCTAGCTCCCACCCTCAGCTCTCATGTTCTTCTGTTTAATTTTAATACAAGCTTGATTAAAATGGGAAAAAATAAAGAAAAGAAAGAGACATGGGCACTAATAATTTCAATTTTTTATATCCAGAGTATAAAAGAAAAAAATGCAAGGACTTGTGAGAGCAGTACGATCTTGCCAGGAAACAATCAAGGATGCAAATTTGCAACATGTGCATGGAGGAGCAAGTGATTTGGGAAAAATATTTTCGCGTTTTCGACGTGTGACCTTCTCTAGATCTTCACCTGAGCAGCTTAAAGGGTTGGAGAATGTAACAGTAGCAGAGGTGCTGATGACAAAAGGAGGAGAGAAAACTGGTTCCTGGCTGTGGTGCCACACTGATGATGCTGTCATTGATGCAGTAAAAAATGTATGTTTAATTAACCCCATTTTCAGCATTTTGAAACCTTTGATCTTGTCCATGTAAAGGTACATGCATCCTAAAATAGTTGCCTTAATATTGCAGATGGCTGTCCATAATATTGGGTCACTGGTTGTGGTAAAGCCTGGAGAAAAACATCTTGCAGGAATCGTCACTGAAAGAGGTAATTGATCATTAAGCCCTTGTTTCATTTTGGATCAAGTTCTCTTAAGTTTCATCTTATCTGACCTTTAAAAGGAAAAGTATCATCTTATCTGAATTTGACAGCTTAAGGCCCCGTTTAGAACTTAAACTGAACTGAATTGATCTCAGTTTAGTCTAATTTTAAACTAAGTCTAATATTCTAACACCCAACTCTCAAATCACTAAATACATCTCAACTCAAAATCTCTTTACACGTAAGACTTACAACCTATTTCAACTCAACACCTCTTTACATGTGAGACCCACAACCTTTTTCAACTTCTCATAAATATATCTAAATTCATTTTAATATTCAAACACATCTAAACTCATCTTAGGTGGGCTCTACAAAACTCACTCCATCATCTCAACTCACTGCTATTCATAAAGAACTCAATTCATTTCAACTCAGCTCAATATCCAAACATAGCCTAAGTGAGAGAGAAATAAACATACGATATCAGCTCTATAATGTTTACTAAGAATTTGTAGTTATCCAAAAAAGTTATACCCGCGTAAATAAATATTGTAGGACCTATTTTATGTATCTATTTCTTTCTTACTTTATGCCCTAAATTTAGACAAGAACTTGAAGAGATATTTCTCCGTTTTATATAAACCACGAGAAACATTAATAGAGTTTATAGTTGACAGAAATCATTGCATTCCATATCAAAACACAAGAGTCCTCACGATCACACAGATGTAGGATTACCAATCACACAAAGTTAAAATTTCATTCAATCAAAAACAGGTTGTATAGCATCAATCATTTTCGACTCTCTCTTGTAAAGATGCATAAACATGGGGTCTATTCGCTATTAGCTAGTAGTTGGCATGGTCTGTTATTGGTTTAGCTTTTACTATGTCTTTTTATATAGCATCTGTATAGTTTTTATAGAGGTATGCCCCATTGCTATTGTACTTGAGATTAAGAGAAATGATATTTATAGTCATGGAGGGCGCAAGCATCGTGTACTCTTTTTAGAAAAAAGGAATAAATATGGAACCCATATGAAAAAATTAATTTTTTAATAATAGACCTCACTCTTTTTCAAAATGAGTGTACAGCGCTTGCACAATCTATGAATGTATCTAGCATTACTCTTTTCTTAATAAAATTGAACTTGCCCAAAAAAATATGCTCCCCCCTGCCCCTTAATTTCCATTTTTGGGGCCAACTTATCTACCAGATAGCTCTTGAAATTCAAGGCCAAATACATGACAACCTTGGGATATTCTCCCAAGTCCTCACTCCAAAATTACCAGTATTAAATTTCCTCTGATTATTGTCAATGAACGAGCAGACTACTCAAGGAAGATAATCGCACCAGGAAGATCACCCATATACACAAGAGTTGATGAAATAATGACTGCTAAGGTTCATTTCATGGTTAAAATTTTTTTTTTCCTCAAGTACTCTGTAATCTCCACGGAATAATACAATCTGCCCACTCTACTTTCTAAAACCTGCCTCAAATGTTTGTCTTTCAACAGGACGAAGTATTAACAGTGACATCTGATACCAACATTCTTCAAGCAATGCAGCTTATGACAGGTGAGAGTCATATTGATAACTCATATTCCACAAATTACCAAAGAGAGTATGGGAATTAGGCAGTGGAATTAAAGTGTATTCTTGGTGTTTTGCAGACAACAGGATACGGCATATTCCAGTGGTAGATGGGAGGATAGTTGGCATGATCTCTATTGTAGATGTTGTGAGAGCAGTAGTGGAGCAGCAAAGTGGGGAGTTAAAGCAACTAAACCAGTATATTAGAGGAGACTACTAATAGAATAATCAAATGTTTCACGCCAAGCAGTGTTGATAACTACTTGATAATCATGGGTTGCAAAAGAAGCATCGTTTTAACTTTTATCATCTCTAGTCACATCTGCTTATATAATACGTTTAAGTATATGTCCATTTAAATAGTATACATAAAAAAAAATTTAAAATGCATGATATCAACAAGCGTGATTAGAGATGACAAAATCTAAAATGAATTGTAACATTACTTTTCGATCATACAGCAAATCATAATCCAAAAAGAGAGGAATTTTTTCCGAAAACCATGTGTTCAAGCACATCACAAGGGAGAGTGCTTGTTCAGTTTTGTGGTGGATGTGTAGCCAACTACATGAACGAACCGACGTTAAGGAAAAATAGATACACAAATGACTTGTTAACCTGAGCATTATAAAGGTGTGACAGTCAGATCTCTGGGTTTTTCCAAGCTTTAATTGTGGGCAAGTTCTCACCACAGAGTAAATGAAGGCAAGCTTCTAGCATGAATAAATAGAGGTAAAGGAGCCCTCATGCATATAATGATGCAAGAACATCCCAAAAGCAAACAATTGAATTACAGAATAAAAACCTATCCCTGTCAAAATTGACAGAATGCGTCTTCTGTGTCTAGTGGTCCAGAAAGGGGCATAAAAGATGCATTACACTACTTGGGATGGGACCATGGCAAGACTCAACTATGGGAACAATCGCAAAACACAACTCTAAAAAGCTGAGATGTCAAGTTGAGAAAAAGGTTAAATCAACATCTTTATGGATTACATCCTGCCGGCCATGCAGAGTGCTATGGCTTCCTAATACTATAGGACATTCTTATTGTTGGGTTTTCTATTCTCTTCTGACTGAAAGCTTGAGATGCCATCAAGGCTACCGTAAGTGGCTCTGATGCTTTAAAACCCTGGGCCTCCATCAGCCCATGTACCCTTCTAGCATCCTGCACAAACCCACCGGCTATAAGCCCATTAATTATTCTCTCAAATTCGGCCGACCCCAGTTGCTCTTTCTTAGCCTCCAGAACCCCAAGAGCTTGAAAGGCCTTTTTCTCTACTCCAGCCCTCGAGTACATGTCGCAAAGGCTTACATGAACCTTAAAAGGAGGGGCCTCACCCTGCTCAGCAATCTTGTCCAATAGCTGCTCAGCCTCATTAACCAGCTGCAACTTGCCTAACCAATCCACAAGAACAGTATAAGTTGCAACTCCGGGCTCAAATCCATCCTTCTCCAGCTGCAACAAAAGATTGAGAGCCTTATCCAATAAATTCTTCTTCTCATATGCTGCAATCATGCTAGCGGTACACCTGTCATCAGGTCTGTGCCCAACTTTAAACATGTAGTCAAAGTTGTTCCTTGCCTGCTCAGGGTCACCTGCTTGCGCATACGCCTCAACAAGCAAAGCACAAGACTCCAAACTTGGCTGGAAACCTGCAAACTGCATGGTGGTTGCAATTCGCCCAGCCCCACCAGCATCTCCACGTTCAGCAAATGACCTAAGCAATGCAATGTAAATTTCCAGTGTCGGATTGATGTCTCTTGCCTCCATCTCCCTCATCAGCGACTCGCCCAACTTGGGCTGGCCAGCATTTACATATGCCATGATCATTGAGTTGTAAACCTTCCTGTCTGGTTGGAAACCCTGGCTCCTCAAACTTTCAAATGCCTCTTTTGCACGGTCAAGATTGCCTGCCTTGCTGTACATGTGAACCAAAACTGTGGCAGTTATAATATCAGGTACAATGCCATTTTCATTCATCCTCTTAAGAATTCTTTCAGCATCTTCTAAGCGGCTCTCTTTGGCATGTACATCAATAAGCTTCGAGTAATCATGGATGTTCGTTTGGAAAGACTTTTCACCCAGTACTAGTTCTGCTACCTACAAAACAAATCATTTCAAATCAACAAAATGAAGATGTCAAATTTAATGGCAGCTTCTATAACTTAAACAAACAAGAAAGATATACGGGTGCATGTTCCTAGACTTTCACAATTGGAATGTGTAAAGCATACATCCAAACATTAGTAACTTTGTCCTTGAAAGAGTGCAAAATTCATCAGGAGCGTACATTGAGTCCCCCACTTCATTCTTGTTTCCAATGCAATAGATTTCCATGCTTCTATGGATCCATTGCTTCAAATGATGACGACATCATTTAGCACAAAATATTTGCTAGCTCTAGAAGAAACAGCTTGATTAGCTTCCAATGACTTAAAAAGTAATTAGCTCTCCTCTGTACCTATATCTGTACATTTCCCTCATTCTAAGAGCCAAATTGTCCAGGAAGCTAGGAAATTTATATACTTTTGAGGATCAATAAAACTAAGAGAGACCAGAAACATGCCAAAACATAACAGGATACAAATGGGAGCACATTATGAGATCCTTTCAGAAGAATGATCATGAAGAATTTTCCACGCCCACACTCAAGTCTCATTCATCTGGAGGGAGTTACGTTCAACAATTAAAAACTAGAAAAAATTATACATATCCAGGAACCATATTCTAAGTCAACGAGATGCATAATTTATCACAAGACACAGCATCCATTGTGCATTATCATCCAAGTGACTTTACTCTCCGCATTGCAACAAGATAATAGAGTTGATCACTCCAAAAACACAATGAGAATGATGCTGTTGGTGAGCATGATTTGAATGGATGATGAGAAGAGAAAACTCATGATGCTGGACTAAAAGCAACTGACATTCGAAGCTAATGTGCAGCTTTTTATTAAAAAAAAAAAAACCTACTACCAAAACAAAGATGAACAGAAAATGTTGAGCATCGACATCTTGCAAGTTACGTGCATTTCAAAAGCTTTTGAAAGTTATTACGAACATATCTTAAATCTTATGCCGGGGAACCTCTCCAAGGTAGGGCACTTTAGACCCACCCCTGCAGAGTAAACTCCGGTCCCGTGCACCGCACCCTCAAAAATTTCCCTACACGGAACTGGTTAAATCGCTGGCTTTTCACCAGAAGCTGTGGCCCCAAAGGATTGTTTGTACCCATGAGGTGTTGAACCTTGGACCTTGAAGGAAGTGATACCCCAAGACCAAAGCCTTCATCACTTGGGCCAACCCCTTGGGGTTATGAACAAATCTTAATTCTCTTTACATTGAAACTTAAATTTTAGCCAAGAAAACAAAAGGAATAAGTTAAAAACCAGTATTGCAAAATTTCTTGACACTACGAAAAAAGGTGAAATAAGGCAGCGGACCTTAAAATATAAACTAGTATTCCGTTCTTTCAATCTGTCAAGCAAAGTGATCCAGTCAATCCTGCTTGGTTGAAGAAGTTCCAACCATTCAGCCAATAGGGGAGATGGATCATCCTCCTCGTTCAGTGAGAGAATCTTCTCAGTAACCAATTTGCATTTCCCAGATATTGGCTTTGGTTCCTGAGGCCAAATTACTTCCCCACTCTCATGAATTTTATCAGCCACCTCAGCCCACTTTGGATCAGAGAGATCAAGACCATAAATCTTGTACCTTATCTTCCCTTGTCTCTTAGGAAGAGTAACAACCTTAGGCCTCTCCTCGGTCACAGGAGCCTCATCACCCATTATTTCAGTTAGCTTGCCCTCTGCTTTCTCCTCTTTATCTTGGGCTTGTGCTTCTCCTCTCATGCGCTCCAAACTGTCATAAAACTCACTTTCCTCCATTTTCTCACGAGCCCATTTGAATCTAAGCTCTCTCAGCATATCCCCACGAATACCAACTTCACCAGCAAACCTGCACATTTCCTTAACTTCTTCAGATTGCAGAAAACCCTTCATTTTTTCCTTTTGCTTCTCCTTTTTCATATCATTCAAAACCATATTACTAACTTCCCAAACTGTTTTCCACAAATCCTCACTAAAATCCTGTGAAGGAGTGGCTGCTGCGGCACCAAGCATCTGCTCAAGACCACCCTTTTCCATCTCTGATGCAACTTTCCCAACGATGATCAGAAGCATTCCATCAATTGTCTGTTTATCACAGTCTGGGTAAGCTTCAGAGAGCTTGCCACGCATTATCCAGACAAATCGGGACAAGAATTCATTCATGGTCCCATCATCCTCCTCAGGTTCCTCAGCATTGAGTTTCAAGTCACCACCCGAGTTGCTCATTGCAGTTCCATTAGTAGAGTGAATGTATCTACAGTAAGACGAAACGGGTTCTGGGAAACCAGATTTCTGAACAGGCTTAGAGCCAAGACTTATTGGTGAATTAAATGAAGTAGACGGCGCAGAACTCAAGCGGGCATTCCTACAAACATAAGGTCGGCGTGGAGGTGGAAACTTCCCGTTGCATCTCCATAGATTGACAACTGTTTTCCCATAAACAAACTTCCAAAAGTTCATGTCTCACAGAGAGAAGAAAACTCCAATAGCAGCTGATCAACGATAATCTCCACTTGCAAAGCCTAAATACCAGTGAGCAAATAAATTAGAAAAAACATTAAAAACTAAAATGGTTACCGATTAGAATGCGTAGAACGTAACCGAGAAGGAAAACCCATTTTCCAGAAACCCATTTTTCAGCATTTCCTTTTACTTTCCCGAGAAACAAACACAGACCTTATTAAGCCTGTAGAGACAAAAGAAACAGAGGAGAATAAAGAGATGTGGCAGAACCCAAGACTCTTTACCGGAAGTAGAGAATGTTAAAGCCGGAAGGCGGCGACCCGACCGTCGGGGCTTTGAGAAATGAACTGAGCGTGGGCAAATGTTGAGGGCGAGGGTTTCTCTCAGTGGTAGGCACGCTGGTAGCCGCCTGAGGCCCTGATGGAGTCTCAGGTATTCATGTATTAATTTTAAAAAAAAAAAAAACAAAAACTAAAGGCTTTTATCCTTATACTACCTACTTGATTTTTGTTTTTATTTTTTTTTCTTTTAAAAAGTTTGTGATGTAAAGATGATGAGTAGAAGAAATTATTAATAAGTATAAAAATGATATTTGCAGTTATGGAATGCGCAAACGCCGTGCAATTCTTTTAAAAAAAGTTAGTAAATATAAGATTAATATATATAAAAAAAAAATTCTTCTTCACACTCTACTGTGTGAAGAAGCCCCAGAACACTTAACGTGCTGGGTTGAAAAAAAAAAAAATTATTCACGGTGTGGTGCGGCTTCTGGCTGTTCCCAAGCATTTCCCTAAAAAAAATCTATTTTTTTAAGAATATACCACACTTTTTTTCAAAACGATTACGTAGTTACGCACTTCACGATTGCATGTATCATTACTCTTTAAATATAGTCTAAGAGACAGCAGCACCTCTCCCCTTAGAGAAAGAGAGGACTTAACCAGCATTTTAAATACTTGAGATATTATTGTTGTATAGTAGTTAAAGAATAATACATAAAGATTATAATAAATACAATATTATTCAATTTTTTATGCAACTTATATGAATTGAACCAAGTTTTATATGAATTATATTATATGAGTAAACTCTACTCTTTTTAAAACGATTATGCTGCGGTTACGCACTTTATGACTGCATGTAATATTACTCATGTTCGAAGAGGGTAGGATGGAGGACGAACTATATAGACTGTGGGAAGGTTTCGGTCTAATGGATCAAGAAAAGCAGGCAGTTGTTCTGGATCATAGTTCTATAGACAAAGTTTAAGCAAAAGGTAAACTTTGTCTGATTGTTTCTGATAAGGTGATCAACAAAGAGGCCTTCAAGACAACCATGACAAAAATATGGAGACCAGAAGGTTGGATTCAATTTAAAGATGTTGGTGATAACTGGGTCTTGTTGGAGTTCCAATATGATCGAGAGATGACAAAAGTGATGAAAGGCAAGCCATGGTCTTTTGATAGAATGCTTATAAACTTGCAGGAGTTCGATAGTCACACCCCTCTGAAGGATATCTCATTTACCATAGAATCTCTTTGGATTCAAGCACACAAATGCCGCTTGCTAGCATGACAAAAGAGGTGGGTATCAAAACTGGATCTAATATGGGTCAGGTGGTGGAGGTCGAGACAGGTGAAACAAGCATTGGTTGGGGTAAATTCCTTAGGATGAAGGTGGAGATAGACATTACTAAGCCATTGATAAGAGGGAGATTGTTATCAATAGACCAGAAACATTTATGGATTCCTTTCAAGTATGAACGTCTCCCCTCCTTCTGCTTCTAGTATGGGGTCATTAAACATGTTCATCCTTGTCCTGGAGTCAATCAAGACAGCGATAAGTCAGTTGGTAAGAGTCAATAAGGCCTTTAGTTGCGAGCTAATCCTGCAAAGACTAGTGGTCAAGTTACAAAGAGGTACGGTGGAGTTTTTGATGCACCACCACCACAAGGCCATCAGAGCAGGAGCTCAGGAGAGGAGATAAAAAAAGGAAACAACTACTGACATGCCTAAATTTCCTGAGGTCCCAGTGTTACAAAAGGATGGTATCCCTGAAATTCAGGAACCAAAGAAATATATAAGGAAAGTTGCACCGTTGGAAAAGTTGCCTAGTAAGGCCAGTAAGGAAGCAGAGTTGACTCCTACTACTCTTATCTCACAAGATTCAACTATGAATGGGAAAGATTGCATAGTTGGGGGGGATACTATTACAGATGTAGAGGCAACTATGGAGAGAAAGGATCAGTTACAGCTGGACATCCCAGCCAAAATTGAGTCCATTGATTCGGGCCTGTCTATTGCTAGCCACGCAAATTCTCTAGACCAGTTCCTCACGATAAAGCTCAATGAACTGGCCCAGACAAAAAAGCAGACCAAGTGGGAGAAGAGAGCCCGAGACAAGTAGTTCAACTTCTGCAAATCAGATGGCTTCTGAGATGAATTGTATCTCTAATTCAAGCAAACGATTGGGTGGTAGCATAGGTGGATTCTCTGGTAGTGAAGGAGGTTTGATAAAAAAACATAAAACACTATCCTTAGTTGGTAAGAAGTTGCAGCAGGATGAGTTGGTGGTGGCTGCTCAGTAGTACCACCAACAACCAAGAATTGCTTAAGTTGGAACTGTCGAGAGCTTGAGAACCCTGGAACAGTTCGTGTGCTTCATCTTCTAGTGAAGAATAAGTTCCCACAGTTCGTGAGTTAATTATTGATAAGTTGAAGATGATTGTGGAAAGCCTAATCAGGTGCAAGTCAAAGCTTAAGGAGTGGAGTAAAGCGAGCTACGTGAACTAAAAAAAAGTGATTAATTCCACACTACAACAAATTTCTAATTTACAAAGGGACAATGTTAGGGATCAGGGAAGCTATATCTAGGTGTTAGAAAAGGAGGTTGATAAGCATCTTGAAGAAGAGGATATTAGGTGGAAACAAAGGGTAAAGCAAAAATGGTTGAGGGAAGGGGATAGAAACACTAAGTTTTTCCACCAATGTGCAAACCAACGTAGGAAGACTAACACCATTAAGAGTATTAAGGATAACTGTGGCAATGATGTTGCATCTCAAGAGGGAATTGCAGCTCAATTTCAAGCTATTTCTAGGATCTTTTTTCTACATCTCATTCTTTAGGTATAGTTGAGTGTTTAGAGAACTTGGAGCCTAGAGTAAATGTTGAGATGATCAGTCTCCTTTCAAAGAAATTCACATACCAGGAAGTTGAAGAGACCATTTTCCAAATGAGTCCTCTTAGCTCCCCTAGTTCTGATGGTTTTCCTCCTATTTTCTATCAACATCATTAGTAATCAATTGTCAAAGAGGTTAGTGATGCTGCTTTATTAGTTCTTAACTCAGATAGGTTGCTTATTGAGATTAATGAGACTCACATAGCTCTTATTCCAAAGGTGAAAGCTTCATCCAAAGTGACAGATTTCAGATCAATAAGTTTGTGTAATGTCCTCTATAAAATCATTTATAAGATAATAGCAAACAAATTGAAGAAGATTTTACCAGATATCATATCTCCTACCCAATTTACATTTGTCTCTGGTAGACTAATATATGGTAATGTGATTGTGGCTTAATAGTAAGCTGAGAGGTAAGGAGGGACATATGGCTCTTATGTTTGACATGAGTAAGGCTTATGATCATATTGAATGGAGATTTCTCAAAACTGTGATGGTCAAGTTGGGCCTTCTCTAAGAGGTGGGTTGAGTTGGTGATGAATTGTATAGAATCTGTGTCATATACTCTTTGATAAATGGAGTACCTCATGTGGCTTTTAAACCTTCTTGAGGGCTTGGACAATGTGATCCTCTATCCTCCTATCTCTTCATTTTGTGTTCTAAAGTACTGAGCTCATTGTTAAACCATGTTGAAAATAAAACAGCTATTAAAGGTATTCCAATATCTCGTGGCAAGCTACACATAAACCATTTGTTTTTTTACAGACGACTATTTGTTGTTTTGTAAAGCAAACTCTCTTCAGTGGGTACTATCTACTTAGCAGAAACAGCCTCTGGTTAAGGATTAAACAAGGATAAAACTTCTATTCACTTTAGTAGGAACACTCCAAGAGAAATTCAAGAAATAATTCTGAAGATAGCTGGAGTTAGATCATCTATGCCTTATGAGAAATATCTTGGCTTGCTAGCATTGGTGGGAAGATCTAGATTGAGTTCTTTTAGAAGCATTCTTGACAGGATAAAGAGTAGGATAAGCAGCAACAAAGTCAAATCTCTCTCTCAAGCAGGGAAGAAAATCCTTCTAAAATCAGTGATGCAAGCTCTCCCTATATACTGTATGGGAGTTTTTAAACTCCCTTACAATCTGCTTAGAAACATCAATAGTCTTATGCACAACTATTGGTGGGGATAGTATGATCAAAAGAGGAAAATTCATTCGATCTCATGGAGCACTATGGGGAAAGCAAAGTCAGCTGGAGGCTTGAGTTTTAGATATCTTGAGAGCTTCAACTTGGCCATGCTTGCTAAGCAGGGATGACACATTTTACAATATCCTCAGCCTCTAGCAGCTCAAGTCCTTAAGTTGAAATACTTCAAGTAGGTCCCATTCTTTCAAGCTAAATTGGGCAATAGACCATCTTTGATTTGGAGGAGTATTATGGCTGCTAGACATTTACTGGAAAAAGACACAATGTGGAGAATAGGAAATGACAGAGAGGTAAAAATATGGAAGGACAAATGGCTCCCTCAATCAATCACACTACAAGAGTTCAAAGTGTAGTTAACGTGTTAGAGGACAATGCAACAATACAAGAACTTATTGATCCTGATACCAAGCAGTGAAGTTCAACCCTTATTGATGAAATTTTCTCTAAAGAGGAAGTAGCAATCATTAAGTGTATCCTGAAGAAGAGGGCGATGTGTAGTAGGAACATGGAGATCACAAAGGAGATGTGTTAACCAAAGGATCTCAGTAGTAGTAAGGGCAAGAGCACGATACTCAGACTCACAATTGGAGCGAGAGACGGTGGTTGCTTCTTAGCTCTCCAAGAGACAAGATTGTCACCAAGGTAAATAGAATAGCCTGAAGTGGAGCGATGAGTGTCAGGACAGCCTACCCAGTTAGCATCTGAGTAAGCAACAATACCAGCGAAGGATGAGGCAGTAAACGTTAGGGCTGTATAAAAAACTGATAAACCGACCTAGACTGACTCAGACCGGCCGCCGGAGCTCGGAACCGGCCAAAACCGTTGAAGAACCGGTCGGCGTGCGGCAGAAAATAGTATAAACCGATATCGGCTGGTTCGGCGTCGGTTTGAACCTGGTTCAAACCGCTGAACCGGCCGATTAAAGAAATGTTATTTTTTTTATATATTCTGTATTAAAAACGATGCAGTTGTGTTTTAACATATTAAGTTTAAGTTTAAGTTTAAGTTTTTTTTTATCTCTGTATTAATATATTTTTTTTATATATTAAGTTTAAGTTCCACTTAAACTTAAGTGGAACGGCGTCGTTTTAAGTCTGTAGTTGTGTTTTAACATAACTGAAACGACGCCGTTTGGTATTAAACCAAACGGCGTCGTTTTGAAATTAGGTCTTCTTCTTCCTCGGGCGTCTTCTTCCCAGTGACGCATCGCATTTTTCATCCCCTCTCTCTCTCCTCTGCGACACTCTCTCTCTCTCTACTCTCTCAGACGAAACTCGCCGATGAACCGACCGTGAACTGCCAGAGAATTGCCGGTGTCGAGACGGCCGGTGTTTTTCTCCCCATCGATCGGTTTCGGCCGGTTTCCTCCCCCAAAAATAAACTATCGGTCGGCGTCGGTTTTACCCCAAAACCGCACTGATACAGTCGGTTTTCACCCCTAGTAAACGTCAAGCCAAAATGAAGTGTTCCTTTGACATAACGAATGATACGTTTGACAGCTTGAAAATGGTCATTGGTGGGTGCATGAAAATATTGATTGACTGAATTAACAGAATGAGTAATGTCAGGCCGAGTGATAGTTAGATATTGCAAGGCACTGACAAGAGAGCGGTAGAGAGTGATATCAGCAAAGGGGGGAGCCATCAGAAGAGAGCCGTTGAGCCACGACCATAGGGGTAGCAATAGGTTTGCAATCAAGGAGTTGGGCCCAGACAAGAATATCTCGAGCATACTTGGTCTGACTGAGGAAAAGACCACCAGAACTGGGAGTCACTTCGAGACTAAGAAAGTAGCTAAGCGAGCCCAAATCTTTAGTAGCGAACTCGGAGTGAAGCTGACTAACAAAGCTGTTGAGGAGAAAAGAATTATTGCCGGTGATGATAATGTCATCCACATAGAGGACCACCATGGGAACAATCGACGGCAAACTGATGAAAACCACCCCACAGACTTGCACCACCCACCATAAATTTTAAACCAGAAAAGCCCCTGTTTCATACACCCAAAACAGAGCAGCGTTGGGACTTTTTATCCACTCATGCTACCGTGCCCATCATGGCAAACCACCATTGCTCCACCTCAGAGCCACCATGAAGAAAGCAGCAAGGATCAGAGTTAAGCCCAGTGCCTCAAGCGACTGAAACCGTGAAGTTCTCTCTCAGGTATCTCATTCTCTCTTGATACAAACATCAAACTCTCTCTCTGCCGAGACTAACATCTTCTCACTTTCTCTCTTGGTGCTCTTCAGCCGCGCCGTATACCGTCGATCTAGTCTAGCCACCACTCCCGTCCTCCTTGGCCATTTCTCTCGATGAGTTCGCGGCCCACAGCTTGTTGGTTTTGCATTCTACGTAAAACTCATGCATGTGATCTTTCAAGTTAGAATAAATATGTGCTTACGTTTTTACCCTTATTTTTAATCTATGGTAGATAATATTTTGGACTTACTAATTTATCTGCTACCCATTGTAGTAGTAGCCTCGTTGACCGTTGTACCTTGTTTGAAAAATTATATTTTTAAATGTGTTGATTTCACATGAGTTTGATTTTTTAAATTGGATTTGTTGTAATTTACATAAAAAAAAAAAGACTACGCTAGCGATTTTTAATAATCATTATTTTTATTAAGAGATTAATATATTATTTTTAATTTAAATTGTGTTTAGTACTTTTTTTTTTAAATTATGCATGGTCTCTTTGGGATAAAAATATTATCTATAAACTTGATTTCACAGAAATTATTTAAAGACTTTAATTATATTATCTGGTATTAATTTATGAGGATTTTTAATATAAGTATTATTAAGAATATTTTATGAATTACTGTTGCTTAAGAAATTTATGATTTCCTACTAGATTATGTGTTGGTAGTATTAAATTATCGTTTTAATAATAGTTTATACATATATGAGTTTTAAATAAGATTAAGTTAAATTTTGGAAATGAATTTAAGTTGTTTTGCCATATTTGATAAAATTATATTATGATAAGTTAAGATTATTTTTAATGATAATAGTATTTATTAGATTTATTATAACTAGATAGTTATCAAAGCTATTTTCTGTAGTATGAATTTAAATTGATGGAGAGTTTTAGCAGTCATTTTAAAAGTTTAGTAACGTATAATGTTCCGTATAGGTGACGATTGGTTTGCATTTGGCTTGATTGTGGAAAGATTCAGAAAAGTTAAAAAATCCAGGTAAACGGAGTTTTTATGCTAGATTTGCATAAAAAGAAGTGAATTAAGGTTGATTTGTAAAAATATGCATGTTGTTTTAAAAAGAAAATGTGAAAAACAACCTCAGTATATGTTTTGCATTCACTCATGAAATATATATGAAAGAGAAAAAAAATGCTTTTGACATGATTAGTATAGACATGAGAAATATTTAACATGTTTGTAAAATGTGCAAAAGAGCAAATATGATATCAGAGAATTTTTGTACATGTAATATGAAAATGGTTTGGATCTGTTTTTTATCGTATGGAAATGATATGAATATGTTTAGCACGTGATTTGATATGATATGCATCTGAAAAACCTTTGTCATGACTTATCTATTTTTATTCTGATTCTGATTCTGGTTCTAATATGATAATACTGGTTCATGTGTTATGGTCAGTACCAACATGATATGATATGAGTGAATTCACTTTGTAAGCAAAGTGGTCTTTTATGTGTTCTTTCATGTCTGCACACTTGGGGTTCCGAGAATTTATAAGGAAAAATTTTACAATATGATACTGCATGGTTTGGCTTTCGGAGATAGCACAACCTTACCACGGGGGCTAAACATGGTATATGATATGATTGGTGACATGACATGATATGATATAATACAATATGATGAAAAGATGAAGATGTTCAGTTATGTTATGCCAAAGTGTTTTTTTATTATAAACAGTTGATTTTTGAATATGAGCCAAGTGTTTTTTATTATGAACAATTGGTCTTTGAATATGAACAAAGTGTTTTTGAATATGAAAATGGTCTTTGAATATGAAAAGAATATTTGAATATGAACAGTTGGTTTTTGAGTATGAGAAGACTGAAAAGTCTTTTCTAATAACACATTTATGAGATCTACATATGAAAATGAAATGTTTTATTTCTGCATACCGAATTTTCTGAAAATGCTCATGTTTATATACTGGTATATGTTACTGCTTGCTGAGTTGTTGATAACTCACCCTTTATCTCCATAACATTTTTCAGATATTTTTTATGGTACAACTGGGGATCAAGACTAGAAATCATGTATAAGGCTATGTGAGCATAGTGGATCAAGTACAAAGATGATATTTAGCCGCATCGTATACCGTCGATCTAGTCTAGCCATCGCTTTCATCGTCCCTAGCCGTGAGGTTGAACGGGGCAGCAACTGGTGGCAGTACTAGACCTGGAAGGATGACGAGTATAGGAAATCTTCGTCGACGACTCGGATCTAGGGATTTTGCTCTGCTATATGGCAAAAAGGAATGTGAAGCGTTTACTCCCAAAGCTTGCATGTGAATCTTCGACCACTATCTGATTTCATTGCCACATGGGTAAATTTTAGGGCTAACAATGTTTTGTAACATTTCCTTTTACAACGAAGTAATTCCTGTCATAATAAGTGGTTTTCACCACCGTTTCACACTTGATGCACAAAATGCAATGGTAATTGGGCAAACTTATTGCGGCGGTCTTGTTTTGTGCCATAAACCAGCTAATTCCCACTGGTGGTAGTCTTGGGAAAAAAATCCGAGGCAAAAGTCCATATTTCTTGTAGTATTTATGCGGACACCATATGGCCGGTCATGGATTACCCATTTACTAAGAATAATAGTAATAGTAGTAATAATAATAAATATTATCCTTGACAAAATAGTACTATACAATCCAACTGTTGTTTCTAATGCATGCACATCAAACAAGTAGCCCAAATGTTGGGAGAACAAGAATCAAACTGCACCTTCTAAATTAATTATCTATAAAGTAAACAGAAGGAGGAATCGCTTTAATTTTCCATAAGATTTTGGAAATCATCTTTAGAATGATCTGACATGCATGTATATATATAGCATATCTTGTTCTATTATAACATGATATGCCCCTCTCTCTCTCTCTCTCTCTCTCTCTCTCTATATATATATATATATATCCGAATGAGACCACGAGTTGATTGATCAGCGCTATGACTTGTAAAATCAATAAAAAAGTACTTCATGTCCAAATTAAACACGGATGCTTATAAAATAGAATGTTCCAGTCTTTTGCAGCACTATTCATGTCATTATCAAGAAGTTCCGTGATAAAGATGGTTTTCCCAAAGATATATACCCTTAATTTTTTCAAAGATTTCCACCCATTGTGCCTACCTCTGATCAGAACCCATAAATTCTTAGGTTAATTTATTTAAATATTGTTGATGCAATTTTCTCGTGACAACAAAAATAAAGAAAATTGTCACTAGCTACAGTTTGGGACACTCATCCAATGATTAATCATTTTTTTTTAATTGAAAAATGATAGTTACAGTCGTAAGTATACAAACACCGTACAATCATTTTGAAAATAATGAATAAATATGAGACTCACTTAAAAAAATAATTTTTTAATAATAAACTTCATGTTTTTTCAAAACAACTACACAACAACTTACATATTACACAAGTACATATAACATTTCTCCTTTAATTTATAGTGTGAGAGTTTTTTTTGGAATGAAACCGTTACCTTCTTTTACAGCGAGATTGTCCACTTTTTACTAAAATTCTTATGAATAAGATTCATATATAGGTAGTTGCCATGTGTCAAGCTGGAAGCCGTTAGATGAATATAAGAGATTATTATACGTACCTGGCCTATAAGAGTACTAAGATTGAATGGTACTTATCATGTTTTATAAATTTTGTTAAGTGGGACTCATTAGTTAATTTTGTCACCACATTAATTATATATGATTCGATCAATTCAAAAGGCCGGGCTTCCATTTGACAACACTAATATCTTGTTTGTGAACTTTTAATCCTGATAAAAGGTTCTGCAGAAAAGAGTGAAAACTCTTGGTTTTCTTTACAAGAGAATGAAAGGAACCCATTGGCCATTGATGCAAGAGGCCGAGTGCCATGCACAAAGGAATTTTATAAAATTAATTTCATAAATTAACGTAGTTTCATTTGATCCGTTATATCTATTTTATCATAAAAGTAACTTTACAATCTGATAAGACAAATACTCTAGTCATAAAGTGATTATACAAAAGCAATCCAGCCCATAAACTGGCGTAACTTGATGTAATCAGTCAGATCATTGTAAAATTAATTTTACTATAAAGTAAATCTAACGGATAAGATGAAACCATGTCAGTTTATGAAATTATTTTTATGTAATTCTTTTATGAATGTAACAGTACTCCAATAAATTATATCAAATCATATTAATTTATAGGATTATTTTTTTATAATCATTTTTAAGTAGAGTATTTCTCTTTATGCAAACTAGCTTTCGGCAAGCTGGAGACAGACTACTTCTTTTGATAGGGATTCCAAAAATCAGAGATTTGGTCAAATATATACGATGCCCTGACGCATTTGCATGCATTTTTGTTTTCTTATAGCCGGGATTTCGATCCAGCGCTTGGGAGTTATCTCAATCAAAGGATCTAACCAAGTGGTCATGACATGGAGAACGTCATTATATTCTTCTACTTTGGGATCTATCCATAGACTAAAAATCACTAGGAATATATATATATATATATATATATATATATATATATAATGATCTTAATTAGATAGGTTTTTGGCTTGATTTTCCAAGAGTTTGATATGTTCACAGCAAATACAGGTCCTAAATTTATCAAAACAAAAACTCAAGTTTATTAATGTGCCGTTTAAATAGTGAATTGATATGAGTTCATGAGTTGAGATAAAAGTTGAATAAAATAATATTAGAATATTATTTTTTAATATTATTATTTTTTTGAAATTTATAAAAATCGAATTGTTTATTATATAAGGTGTAAAGATTTAATAAACATGTAATGATGAGATAAAGTAAGATAAGATGAAACACTCTCACTATTCAAACGGGCCAAATTAATATACCTAATTTCTAAAGCATAATGATGCACATAGTATTGGCCGGTACAATGCAAATCTCATGCAATTCTTTTAAAAAACAAATTAGATACACATGAGAATAGTATAAAAAAAACTCACTTTTTCACAATAGAACCTATTTTTTTCTCAAAGAAAATATGCAAGAGACTGTTTAGTTTGGAAGTTGAGATCATCTCAACTCATCTCAACTCATCATTACAACTTTTTCAAATCTCAATATAAAATATAATAAATAATTCAACTTTTTCAAATCCCAAAATAATAATAATAATAAACAATAATATTCTAACAATATTTTACTATCTCAACTCAATTCAACTCAACTCACTTCAACATCCAAACCTAAAACTTTATAAATTATTATTCAAATCTAAATCTCGAAATGAATCATCGTGGATAGACTGACTATTTAAAAAACTATAACATAAATATAGCTAATGCACATCCTCCAAAAGTAATGATACTCACATAACATTTTTTACAATACTTTTCACAACGCATCATTATAAAGTGAGGTAAAATAAATGTATTTTTGTAAAATAATGTTATTTTTATAAGTAATTTTATAATAATATTCTCATTTTAAAATATGCATAAGTGTGAAATATGTTGTAAAAAATATTATGTGTATATTATTTTTCTTTTAGATTTGGATAGTTTTAGCTAGCTAGCTAGCTAGGCTGCCACAAAAATAATGTGGTACATGTGAAAGAGCAACACCTGTTGACTCATCTGAATTGGCTACGATACGACCACTTCCGCAACACGTCTCAGCAGCTGAGCATGATAGCTGCATGACATGATCATGCCCAGCAGCATGAGTGACCGCCACCTTTTATAAAAAATACCCTTTATTTAAAACACCATTGTATAATGTATTGTATAAAATATTGTGTGTAAATCATTTTATATATATATATATAAACTGTGCATGGTTTACTGCTCAGAAGATCAGCCGAACGACCAAGCCCCCATATATATATTTATATAAAGAAAGACTTCCACCAATTAATAATGATGCAGATCAGCTTACGCATAAAGAACTACAGAATATCATTTCGTTTCGATCCCTGTACCAGTGAGACTGAAGTACAGCCATTTTGGAATAGTGAAACCCCAAAGCAATTGAAACGTCCTTGAATACACCAATATTGATCATCTCTGCCAAGCAAGATTATCCGGCCTTCATGCACGGGTACATCAGCCAGCAGTACTATATGCTGCTAGCTCCACCAAAAATATCTTATAAACTTTCGGTTTTTCATCCCCCAAGTGAAAAGAAAAAAATATGAAGTGATAGTCAATTGGATCCATAATCATAGTAAAACTATAGAGACACATGACTCAGGGAGATCTACCTATAGGGATCCAAAGAAACCCCAAATCGTCGGGATCGATGGAGGAGCTCCTTCCCTCAGCCTCCAACGTCTATTTTTTCTATTTTTTTTCCTCCTCAAATTTTCCTCAAGTCTTAACTAGAGGCTAGATCTATGGTATCCTTTAATCATAGTAGGTAATAGAAATGGCTGTTAATGTCAAAAAAATCGTAAAACAGGTCGAAAGGAGAGAAATAGTCATTTCCGGCCTGCTATGATGCGACACAATTCGGGTCTCAATTGGTATGATCTAGAGCCCCTGGGCAGTTGTCCGGTACGGTACTTGTGGGCTTTCAGCGTGTACATCCATGGCGGTGAAAGAAAAATAAGTGTAGAGAAAGTAAAAAGAGATGGATACACAAATTTATTTGGTTTGACATATTGCATACGTCCACAGGGCGTTTGGGGAGGTGAAATCTACTATAATATGTTTGTTTTACAATCTCTCGTAATCTCTCATTTTTCATTGTACAATAGAAGTCGGAGATCTATTTGTTGGAGAAAGATGTTCTTGCTGGAGCTCCCTTGGCCAGGTTGAAGAAGCCCTTGAAGAAATAGTCGAAGTCCCATTTTATCTAATCCCTCTCTCTGTGTGCCTCCCTTCTGTGGTCAGGCGTGTCCACTCTTCCCTTTGCGTGTCTGACCACCTCTCCATTTCCTAATTTTTCCTGACACTGTCAATCTTTTCCTCCTGACACACTCCTCTGCATTGTCCCCTTCTTGTTTCACATTCTTCTATCTTCTTTTGTCTTCTAGTGGTGGTCATTTGGTGGGCTGAGTTTGGTCTGCCTGGACTTGAGATATCTTGTCCCTTACAAAGCAGACATTATTCATTATCATTTTAACTATTAATTTTTTAGTATTAAAACATGATAAAAGGATCATAGCTAAACAATAATTCATACGATAAGAGGGTCTAAATGGATCCACCCGACACACTGCAAAATCTTAATATAATCATTTGGCAAGAAAAAACAAAAAAAAAAAACAAAATCAATATAATCACTCTCTCAAAAGTTCCAATATCTTGAAACCCAAATACCTTTACTTTTTTTTTTTCCGAGTTTCATGCCATGAATTATAGGTGTGAATCCCAAAATACTCATGGCCACCGGTGCATGATCAGTACTTTAGGGTATTAAGATTAATATCATATATATATATATATATAGATGAATAATCATATATATGCTCTTTAAATATAGTGGGATAATATTATTACAAGTTGCCTGAATGAGGGAAGAAAATCATATGAGAGTCCCACCAAAAAGGCATTTTTTGTTGGCTGAGGCTCAAAGGAAAGCAAGGAAAAAGGGATGGGAATGTTGATGATCAGTAGAATTAAGAATTTGGGATCTAATCCCCACCAGGGTGTAACTAATTGATAATATATTATATAGAAAAATCACATTCTCAAGTTGATGTATAGAGTTTATTGAGTAAAATGTTTATATAGAATAACTTGACTTAAAGATAAATTTTACAATTTGAATATTACAAATCATATATTAAAATTTAAGTGATGTGGATAATATATTCTACACACCAGTTTGAAAATATAATAACTCTATCATGTATATATATATGTATGTATATTAAGAAAAAGGAAGAAAAAACGTGATTACAAATCAACTTGTTTTGGATATGGAAAATTTGAAACATTTTTCATGGTCATTCTGTTTCAAATTAGTGTTTGAAAGATTTTCCCTTTTTTTATTTTATTTTTTATTTATTTTTTAATTTTTTGTCCTTCTTAGCTTTGCTTAGAAGGTGAATCACTTCTTGTCATACCCTTAAACAATGCCCAACTTGCAGTACTATCCCACCACCACCCTCCTTTCAGCCAGTTTATAAGGAACAAGCATTGCAGTCTCTTCCCCACAAACTATCATCCCTTGATTTAACAGTCTTCTCCCTTGACTGAGGCTGCTTCTGCTCTTCACTTTCGCTACAACTTTTCCCTCTCTTTCATTCAGGGCCGCTAGCTCTTTCTATTTTCTGTAATATTACTTACTCTTTTTAGCTAAATTCCCATTTAGAGTTTCAAGCACATATATGGCATCAAGCCCTTTCAGTTCTTCAAGTACTGGTTCTAACTCCTCATGGACACCAAAACAAAACAAGCAATTCGAGCAGGCTCTGGCTTTGTACGACAAGGACACCCCAGACCGCTGGCAAAATGTTGCAAAGGCTGTGGGTGGGAAATCTGCAGAGGAAGTTCGAAGGCATTACGAGGTTCTTGTTCAGGACCTGATGAACATTGAATCTGGCCATGTCCCCCTGCCCAATTACAAAACCAGCACTGCAAATACTGGGAGCAATGGAAGACTAGGATTTGGAGACGAGCAGATCAGGTACTAATGCACTGCTATACTTATAATCTTACACGTACATGCATGGAATGTTAGTTTTCATTTTAGATTTTATCATCTTCAATTACATCGGTTAATATAATAAAATGACTTCGTGTATTTATATTTAAATGGATAACTGTTTGAAATGCATCCTATATATCAACAAATTCGTGATAGGTTCATGTAGCTAAATTTAAAATAGCTACAATAAGATTTTACAAAAGAAAAATCACAATCCGCAGTGCGTGCTTATCTCATGTGATACCTAAAATTTATTTTTAGAAAACTTATTTGTACCTAAAACATAGAGTTTAGGATCGATATGATCTACCAAAACCCGTTAAATACAGCAGGCGTCAAGCACATCATACAAAGTTTTTATACGTACATGCATGCATCATCACTGTATTGGTTTTAGCCACTTCCAGAGACTTCTCACTGTAGAATACAAATTAATTAAGCTAGCTAGCTGCTATTTCCTCGAACAGAACATTGATGTCTCATATAAAATAACCTTAACAATTCTTCATTAATTTGCATGTTGGAACCTCGAGAGCTTGTGACTATCACACGTTCCCCCATATATAACACGTACGTCATGACCCACAAAACCTAGCTTTCCTTTCCTGGTAGTTAACTGTTCAATCCGAACACCGACCCTAGCTGCTGCCTGCCTGCCTGCCTCCAATTTATTATATCTTAATATTTCTTGCTATTTTCGATCCCAGTTTTTTATTATTTTATGGTTTATCCTATACTATATATATACTTACTGCGAAAATAAAAGTCTCGCCCACATGAAATCTAATCCAAGTTGCTTTGGATGGCATGCACATGCAACAGATAAACTGTTTTAAAATTAGGGATGATCAGGATCATTCTGCGGCGTGTAAGCACGTTGTTTTCTATCGGATTTCACATTCCTACCATCAAAACCCTTTTCACTAATCCCCAGACTTGCAGACGACACTGGATTCTTGAATCTAGCTCAGACTTTTGGCAGCATTGGAGAGAGAGATCGAGAGAGAGACCCCTTCAAGCATAGAATGTGCTCCAAACGAATAGTGACTATTTAGTTTGAATTATGCTAGCTAGCTACTAGTGCATGCGTAGCATCCTCATCTTTACATTCATATAGAATCAAAGTATCCATAGTTCTTTATGTAAGCTGACATAGAAGGTTTCCATATTAGAGTTGAGTTTAGTGCGTCAATGAATAGGTTTGGAAAAAAAAATTCTTCTCATCAGCCACTATATTTTCACCACCCTACACTCCAGACTCCACACCATATGAAAAATTATAGGTGTAAGGTGTAAGTGTGAGGTGTGAAAGTGAATAGTAGCTAGTACATAGTAGCATTCCTCGGTTTGAAAATACATAGTACTCATTTAGTTTAGGCAATTCTATATACAGAGGCTGCCAAGAAAAAACTGTTGCTATTTTTGTCTTAAAATACTAATTTATCATTTTCAATAATATTTGTTGATGCGGTACTGCAACTTTAATGGTTATAAATTTAGAATTAAGTTCTTATATATCTGAAGATCGACCCCAAGTGAGAGAAATGGAGAAATCTGAAGTTATAAGCCTACAGAATGATCTATTACTTCCTCAGTACTTATTGTGTCACTCTCTCGTTTAAAATTTTCAAATTTAGACAAGAAATTGAAAAATCATTTTTCATAAATTTATAATATATATTGTAAGTACAAATGCTTTTGATTGTATGAGTTAATTAATGCTGAATTTTTGTCCGTTATTTTGTTTTTGTTTTTGTTCTTTTGTTTTTCCCATCTGCAGGCTCATGAAGAATCTAAGGCTATAATGAAACCAAAGCATGAGCGCCATTGAGCAGTCATGTGGTCATTCCAAGTAATAAAAGTGAAAAATGTAGTATTTATATGCACAAGTACAGAAAAAGTAAATCCTTGGCACTACTGGTTATATGCCTCTAGCCCTGTAAAATCATGCACTCCAACAAATGCTTCATTATAAAGGGCTTAAAAAGAAAGGAACTTTTATGTTGTCATCAATAAAGTCGAAATTATCTTAATGGATTATGTGCATGATTTGAATTAAAGTTTGTCTGTCTTTTTCTTTGCTGTATTCTTGATCCGATGCTTCTTCTATATATATCCAATTTGCAAGCAGAATAGGAAAGTACTGAAATAATTGAAATATATATATAATATTCCAATAATTCAGATCCTCTTCAATTACTTATAAATATAAATATAAATACAAGATTAAATATTCATGTGTGCTTTATATTTTTGGAAAACTTTTAGGTCCTATATATATATATATGTATAAACGTGAACCATAACGCCTAATTGGCCGAGAGTATCTCCTTTCAACTTAATCAACTAAATTATTGATTAAGAAACAATTCGATTTGCTATATCATTACAACATATCGTAGCTTTTGTGACGGATGGAAATGTCACAAAAATACCGACACCAAATCTTTTATGTGACGGAAAAAACCATCACCCAACTAACACAAGAATCGTGTCACAAAATAGATGTTGTTTCGGTTTACTGTTTAACCGTCATAGAAGATGTTTCTTTTGTAATGATTTTATTTCCGTTGTTCGATATATCATTCAAACGTGTGCTCAATTTATGATGGTCTATTTTCCTCACCTAAAGAACGTGTGAATGTATACTAAACATTTGAACGTAAATTGTAGACTCATGTTAGAACCTAAGTTTCTAACGTTTGATTATAATAGTGCGAACAATTAGTAAAACACATTCAAACGTAACTTTCATTCGAACGTTGGTTATGTGATGTTAGAATGCTACAATGTTGTTGGTTTGAACGTTAGTTTATCATTATAAGTTCGAATGTTAAGTTAGTAACGTTCGGATATACAAGCCTATGTTTGCATATTGTACACCACATCTTCAAACATGGTTTTGTATGCTTGAACGTTTATACGTTCAAACATTTGCTATTGCACGTTGTAACTAATTTCCGTCCGGATGTCATTTCAAATATTAAAGTCACGTTCGAAGGTTGTAGGTTTGCATTCAAACGTAAATTCAATAGGAACTAAGAAATACATAAAAGATATTATATATTTAAAATTATCCAAATTATATCATGCATAAATACATAGACAAAACAAAATTGTTTTAAAAGCTTATGGTAGGAAATAAAGAGACAAAGTTCATTTTTTTTTCCCAAGCAGTGCGATTTAGCTGCAATGTTATTACACGTTCCATCTACACCATAATCTCTCTTTGTATTTGCTATTGCACTTCGTTATGTATTCTTTTGTCCTGCTCCCGTAAAAGCATTTCCAGCTCTCACTGCGTGTCAAGATAGCAGATCCTCCAACTCTTACTGTCTTGCCTTCATTTGTTTCATCTCTTGGTGTGCAACATCCAAATCTTTGGTAAGATTAGTCACTCATGAACCCGAGATTGTGGATGTTGAATCGACACTCTTGAAAGAACATCTCAATCATCTCAAATAATCAGACTTGGTCCTGAGGACATGCATAAATATGTCGATGTCATTGGGAGATGATTATTTAGAAGGAGAATGCAACTCAAATATCATTCCCTCTTACAAGAATTACAAAACAGTAATTAATAACTACAAAAAGGAAAAAAAAGTAATCAATAATGACTTAATGCTTTCAAAATTGAATTTGACTTATGTAATTCTTTTTGGCTACAAGATCCATCCATCCACAATTAGCATCAGTATGGGTCGTAGCATACACATAATTGAGAGAGAATTATGTCAGCACTTAAACCACATTAGCCAAATCATGTCAGCAAGGCTACATTTGGGTAGCGATATCTCAACACTTTCTAAATATTCTTGTACCGATGAAAATACTGCACATGCCAAACAAGTGAACCATCTTCGTACCAAAGTCTCTCCACTATAATATTTATCACTATTATATATAAATAAAATCATCATTAAAAAAAATCAATCATTGATGGGACCCACACATTTTTCAATTATCTATCCAAAAGTCTACAACTCAACATACTTCATACATCCAAACAACTCAAAATACTCTCAATGGTACCCACAAACCCACTTAATCTCTACTTATAACTATTCACAAACATTCTCAACACTTCTCAGGCATTCTCACTACACAAACGTAGAATTAAATATATATATATAATAACTAATTACTATTTTATCTGCAAGACGTGGGAATGACTTTGAATCCACCTGATGGTGGATTGTCAAATTTGATCTATTCTTTGGATTGATAGAATTTTAAGTACTGCATGAAAAGGATTAACAAAATTAAATATACCTTATGAAAATCATGACATAATTTAAATGAGTTAGAGAAAATAATGTAATTACCTGATGATCGGGGCTTGAGAAAAGTTCGCAGTACTTCTTCTAATCGTTTAAATTCATTTCTTGGAAAGTTGTTTGGATGGCCTCCTTGAATGTCTGAAATTTCTTTAAGTGTTCATGACACCTACTATTGTGAAGCCAAAAATGAAATAATGTAGACATCAACTAGTTCATGCATCCTCTTTATGTCCAAAATTGAACTCAAATTTATACTAAGGATTGAATGTTTAAGATATTGTTTGAGACAATAACATCAATTTACAAATAAACTAATAAATTACTTGTGACATCCTGTATTTTAGTGTATTTTAATTGAATGATTATTTTAATTAATTTAAATATTAGTTCTCTTGTTTTAAAATTTATTGGATTTCTTGTTGGTTTATTTTATGATTTTTTTTAAGTTGTGAAAATTATTTTGTTATGCTTTATTAATATTAATTATTGTTTTGCATTTAAATTTCTCTTAATTTAAATTAGTTGTTTGATGGTTTTTAAATTATTGTGTTGTTGGATTTAATTATTTTATTTTACTTAGTCACTGTGTTTAAATTAATTTTATTTAAACTGTTGTTTTGAAATAATTTTCGTTGGATCAATTTTGTGACCCAAGTTATGAGGATTAAACTTCATTTCTTTCCTCCATTTTTCTTTTTCCTCTTTCTTTTTCTCTTTCCTTTTTTTCTTCTTTCTTTTTCTTCTAGAACCCCTGCTACCTCCGGCGCGCACGAGCCTCTCTCTCCCTCACCCCGTGCGTTTTTCTTCTCCTCCCCAGCCCGCCGCCGTGCCCCTCCGTTTGGCGACACCGCCCAGCCCACGACCTTCCCCACCCTCCGGCGACCTCCCCCTCCAGTTTTCAGCTCATCACTCGCCGGAGTTCTCTTCTCTCCAGCGCCACCGTTGCGCCACCTCTGGTCACCATTTCTTCACCACTTCATCCTCGACCTCCTAGCAACCTAATGCACCATCCTCAGCCCCGATCTGCCACCGGTGAAGCACATTCATCAACATTTCCGTTTTGGACATTTTAATCTTCAACCACCCTCTACGCCACCACCCACGGCCAACCACCACTACCATTGGCTTCACTGACATCCCTAAGCCCTTCCCTATCAATCTCGGGTCTTGGTTTGTCCCCATTCCAAAGTGGGTTTTTGAGACCTACAGCCACAGTGCATTTTGCACTATTCCGTTGTTGTGCCGCCACTTCTAGCACCTCTGTGATCTTTCAAAAATTATATTATAGCATTTTAAGTATTTTCTCAAAGAAGTTGGTTGGTTGGTTGTGCCGGATTGAGTCCGAGGAGTAAGGGGGTCGGTTGGATTGGATGATGGAGTTGTTTGTGTGATTAGTTTATTCTATGAGATTTGTTGGCTGTTTTGGGTTTAAATATTGGTGTTTTGAGTTTGACGTGGGTTATGGTGGATATTGGTGATTTTAGGAAGTGATGATATATTTTAGGATTATGAAGGTTTTACGTTTTGAGAAATTAAAATAGGTTATTTAAAAAGCTTAGGCTTAAATATCGAAATCCGTGAATGATTGAAAACTTACGGAAATTACGTGATTATTTTTATAGGTGACGATTTATAATCGACTCGACATTTTTGAGGAAAATTCTAAAAAGCTAAATTGTTCAGGTAAGCAAGGTTTCTATATTAGATTTGCATAAAAATAAATTGGGCTGAGGTTGATTTTTGAAAATATGAATGTTTTGTTATGAAAAGAGATTTGAACTACCTCAGTTATTTGTTCGGTATTAGTCATGAGATTCTGTTTAAGAATAAAGTATTTTCTGGCATGACTGGTGTGATATGAGCTATTTTGCATACTGCTTCTGAACTGTGCAAAAGAGAACGAATATGAAAGTTTGTGCATAAAATTATGTTTTGTGATTTCTGAAACTCTGTTCTGTTATGAAGATGTTCTGTACTCTAATATGATGTGATTTCTAAAAACTTTGTTCTGTTCTGAAGATGTTCTGTACTCTGATATAATGTAATTTCTGAAAACTTTTGTCATGACATTCTGAATCGGGATGTGGTTTGTGGATGGTGAGCTATTTGACCTACCACGGGTGCTAATAGTGGCTTCTGTTTGGGTTGGTACCAACTGTTCTGTTTCTGGTGCACCCACCTTGGAAACAAAGTGGTTTTCTGGTGGTCTTTCCTGTGTGCACACTCGGGGCCCCGAGAATAAATAAGGGGAAGATTCACATTCTGTTTCTGCTCGGTTAGCTACTGGGGTTTGCACAACCCTACCACGGGGGTTAAAGATGGCCTCTGATGTGATATGATGCTCTGGTACGATGGTGGTCAGTTATGCTATGCCAAAAGAATTTGAATATGAATATTTTTGAACTTTCGCTCTAATATTTTTGATAACATGTTCTGACTATGCATTCGGAAAATAAAGTGTTTTGTTCAGCATCCTGAAATATGTAAATACTCATATTTGCATACTAGTATATGTTCTCTACTTACTGAATTGTTGATAACTCACCCCCCTCTTATCTCCAACATTCTCAGATGATTTTTGGATATTTCAGCTGAGGATCAGGACTATGAAGAATTGAGTGAGATGACTTAAGAATAGTGGATTAAGAATAAAAAGTTTTCGATGAGTATTGGTATTTTTGATAATTATATTGTTGAAATGTGAGTTTAAGTGACATGTAGAGAAGTTGGTAATTTTTGGGGTTACTATATTGAGGATTATATATACGAGTATGTGTGGTTAATTAAATTTGAAGTGTTTCCATTTGATTTGAAGCTTTTGGAAGAGTATTAGCAATGTTGGAGTTGATTATCTGGTAATATGAGTTAACTCTCCGGACCCTCGGGACGGGACGTTACATTACTCAGAGAACTTGAAAGTATATAAATTCACTAGAACACAACTTTGAATGTGATCCTTAATCACATTTGGAACCTCTCACCAAAATCTCACATAAAAAGGTCTAACTGAAATAAAAGCATACAATGAATATGCTTTTTTCACTTAGTTAGCTGAAATGTGAATCAAATTTATGACCTCTAAGATAACATATTTGAAATACTCATCAATCTCACGATAATTATTCAACATGCACCATCAAGCTTCATAAAACTCTCTACCAATAAGCCATAAACCGATTGTGCACCCAATGGTAGTACATTTTGGGAGAATATAGATAGCTTATGAGAAGAGTGGTCCACATCGAAATCAGCTTTTGCTCTTTAGCTAGCAAAATGTCAACCATATATCGTTTATTTAAGCCTATGCTATTGACCCTTCAACTCGAGCTTTATTCCTGATTGTGCGCTTTACCCTATCCAAAAATCTCTCAATTGGATATATCCATCCATTGAAACACTGGTCCACCTAGCACGACCTCTCGAGGTAAATGCACTGCTAAGTGAACCATTACATCAAAGAAAACAGGTGGGAAGATCTGCTTGAACTTACATAATATCATTGCAATATCCTCTTCCATCCTCCTCAGCACGTCCAAATCTAATACTCAAGAGCACAAGTCTTTGAAGAACATGCATAATTCAATTAATGCTATACAAATACTAGATGTCAACTTCTTGTGAATACCAATCAATAAAAATCTCTATAAAAATAAATGACAAGCATAGCTTTTCATCCCACTTATTTTCCATTCATTAGTGTCCACATATCTAGCAACATTCGAAGCATAGTCGTCTAACAACTTCACACCTTGCAACCATTTAGCAAACTACATTGTGGCGCCCTCAAACTCCCGCTTGGGATGTAATGGAGACTTGGAGCGTTGGGACATCAACACAAGGTTACATACCTCCGTTCATGACCGTTAATATGCAATGCATCCTAATATGCAACTAGTACTGTGCAATAATTGCAGCAAAAAAAAATGTGACTTATAGAAATTTATGCCAGAATGAACTGAACATCCCAATAATATTAATAACCCTAATTTCAAACTTAAGGATAACATTTCTTTAATAAAAAATACTTAATCCAAGTTCCATGGTTAGATCAACTCTTTCATACGCTCTGAAGAATGAAGAGTTAATGCTTATGAGCATTAAAATTAAATCTAGTATTCGCTCAAGGTCCGGCTCCTCTTTAACCATTTGTATCCAATGGTCCAACTTGCACAGAGATAAGATATGCATGATTAATGACAAACATGAGATGCATGTAATGATATGCAGAAAAAATCTGTATTTGTCTCCCATCCATGTTCCTCAACATTTCTAAGAAAAACTTTAATGCACATTTCTTTCAGAAAACGTTTTTCACTTTCTTGTTTAAAAAACATGATATTTCAAAAGAGAACATTTTATACCTCATTCTTTTCAAAAAAATAACATTTCATCTCTATTAAAGCCATCATTAACATATGTATGGTAGCAATACGGTTCTCTATATGCACTATGAGCACCTGTCGATGACCGTAGCACAACTCATGTTGACACTATATCTTTACCTGCAGACATCATTTTCCATGCATTAGTATTATAACATTTTATCATAACGTATGCACCCACTAGCATTAGGTGTCATCTACGACTTTGCTGCGGCATTATTTAAAAGAATCCACTCGAAACCCATTGACGGTTCTTTGTCAACTTAGGGGTTATCACTCCATTTTTACTCACTCTAGAGTGGACATAGGAGTTCCACTAGGATAATTCCTCATCCTAACCTTTGGATTGTGATAAAATTTATTTTCATGCTATGCTTGAAAACTATATTTCATGACATGTGCATAAGTAACAAACTTTCATATGAAAATGATATTTATAAATACAATATGCTAAAATGGTGATAATTTCACATGTCATGTAAACAAATAATCAAATGCTCAATGATGTATCATATGATCTATTATGCACAAAATGACCTTTATAATATAAATGTGATGTTTATACAAAAATCATAAATAAATCATCTAAGAGAAAGTTAGAAACTAATGTACAAACTTTCCGAAGTTTTAGAGAAATGGTGCAGCTGTAATAAGAGTTATTCTAAGCTAAGAATTGCGTAATTAGGGAAGATGTTCATAATCAAAAGGGTTTAAAAATCAATATTTACAAAACTATCCCTATATTTTTCAAAATTTCCACTAAATCCCTAAATTTTTACTATTTGCAATTGAGTCTCAAAATTCACCAAATTTCACAAATCTCATATTTTCTATGTTCTAAATCCACATATGAACTTATAATTTCAAAAATAACACAACTACTATGTCAAAATCATCCAACCCGTGGCATGCAACTTGGTAACCATTTTGAAACTTCAAACCTATAGCTTCTTTGCATGCATGTATGATCCAATTTCTTAAACTTAAATTAATAAAACTAATCTTGGAACATGTTTAAAACTTAGAAGAAAATTTCTACATGATTTCATCCCAACATTTAGGCATTGAATAACACCAAATCATCCAAAAACCTTAAAACCGTGTGTATGCATGATATTTCTAGCTGCTCTTTGTCAATGCAAGTTTTAAAGCCTAAAGAAATCATGCATTTCAATGCCTAACATGATGATAATTGGTTCCTAAAGGTTCATAAGGCCATCCTTGAGGTGATAAAACATGACATGCCAAGATCAATCTCAGAAAAGTGCAAACCGAATACTTAAACGATCAACACAAGATATGGATTTATATACCTATCATGACATGCTATTTTCCTCAAATTCAAACCTTAAATAAATCTCCCAAGTCATTAGTAAAACATATAAAATCATTTCAAAACATGTCATGGCTAAAATTCATCCCAAAAGAATTTATTCAATCAAAACTCCAAATCTAACCTATATGCAACACCTTGAGTAATAGCTTTTATAAATCAATCAAATCCTCATGATAATTCCATAAATTAAAGATTAACATGTTAATATAACATCCAACAAGAGATAAGGCAATATTACATACAAAATTCGTGGCCCTTGAGCTCTCAAAACTCAACTCACTCCAAGACCTCACTCATGCTACTTGGTTTGCACCCTTTCTCACACTTTGAATGCTTTGCTCTCAAGAACACCAAAGGAAAGCTAGAGAGAGTTGTGTGAATAAGTGAGGGATGATAGGAGGTATTTATAGGACTCCAATCAGGGTGAGAGGCAAGGGGTGCTGGTTTTGGCTATAAGGAAGTGAATGTGAGTGGTGGAGGTGGGAGGTGGAGTGCTTGAGTGCAAAATGCCAAGGGTGAAATCACTTGGTTCAGTTCAATAGTGGTCTAAAGTGTCAGAATTCATCATGTAAGAGAGCTAGAAGATGTACATAAGTGCAAGGGTTGCTTGATTCATATTTGTTAAACAAAAATCCACAAGACAAGCAAGCCATAGCCAATGGCTTTGGGTTTCCTTCAAAGCTGTCCAAATTTTGGTCCCTCTTTTGTCCCATCCTCTTGGTCTGTATTGGGGCATTATGACCATAATGTGAAGGATTTATCAGGTGAGGAAGAGAGGCATGAGTGGTTACCAAGTGATCATGCTTGGGCAGAAAAAGAAAGGGGTGAAATGGGAGATGGTTCAACCAAGTGATTTCAAGTGAGTGCATGTCTTTGAGCTAATCGGTTGGGCTGCCTTGGGGAGGTAATTGGGTAAGCTTTCTCTTGAGTGCTTTGAAGCACTTCCAAGGGCCAAAAGGAAAAGGGAGGTGGCGTGGGGTAGTGACCAAAATAGGTGCAGAAAATTCAATTGAATCCTAAGGCCACTCGGTTTGGTTTCAACTTGGCTTGTAATGGAATTGGTTGGTTTTCTTGGAGCCAATTTGTCCAATTCTAGAACTGAAATAGAAGAGTTAAGGTGGGGTGTAAATGACAAAATCTCCCTTGAGAAAATGGTGTAAAAAGCGTGGGCTTGGGGCTGATTTGTTGAATCCACATGAAATTGCACCTAGGTGCCGGTCGGTGGCGACTTGGACATTGATATGGTTTTGCTTCTATTGACATGTGTTGGGTCAAGTATAAACTTATAAATTAGTCTAAGAACAATGCAAATCAACAATAAAAACCAAAAATCTCAGATTATAAAAGTGGAAAATAAATTACAAAAATTAAGATAAAAATATGGTTTAGAGGTTACTAATCATGTGTGAGATGATTAGTACTTCTTAACTCAAGTTAGAAGCTTAACTATGATTAGAAGGGAACCTTAGGGGCGTGTGGCACAACTTGGGCTTGAGGGAAACCAATGGTATGGTGTATGTGGGCTCCAATTGGAAGAAGGAAATAAAAGACAAGGCATTGGGCTTCAAGGGTTGGGCTTTGGTTGGGCCAAAAGTGCAAGCCTTGGTTGGGGTTTCGGAGTGGGTTATTATATAGACCTTATGTCCAGATTTGTGGGGCCTATCTATGGCCTAAAAGGCCTACTAGGTTGGGTCCTAATCTCTGGGTCTTTACTCAATTAGGCCGAAGTCTTAAATCTTACTAAGTTAGGCCCAATGGCCTTATGCTTACTAAGCTGGGCCTAATATCTTGCGTCTAATAAGGTAGGCCCATAGTCTTATGTCCAATAAGTGAGGCCTAAAATCTTATGTCTTCCAAGTCCTTAAGGGCTTCATTCTTACTAAGTTAGACCCAATAGCTTTATGTCATTATGTTGGGTCTATTTTCTAGTGTCCTTTAAGAAATGCTTAAAACTTTATATCTCCCAAGTTGGGCTTAAGGTTTAACATCTTATCCTTAGCTCTATCACATCCTTTGTGCATTAGGGCTCTAAAGTCTTATGTCCATCAATTAGGGCTTAAAGTCTTATTGCCTCTCCTAATCTTTTATACCTAAAAAGCTTGGGCCCTTAGTAAACCACTTTTTGGGCTGTCTCCAATATCATCGCATATTTAACCCAAATTACTTAGCCCATTAATGTGGCAATCTTCCAATATGTCATGTGTCATTCTTTTATGGGCCTCTTAGTTTCTTATCCTTAAAATCAATAAGGTACTAAAACTTTTCCAAAATAATATTACTAAACTAATCAAGCTCCAAAAATTTATTTTTCCTCAAAATCAATATTGCACTAAAATCTTTTAATAATTCTACTAAACACAAAGTATATGGGCTTTTTTGCCAACTCAGTTACTCAAGTATCCAAAAATGCCCTTCCTTCAAAAATCACAATCTTATACTTTGTGTTGTTACATGGATCCTCTCATCCCTTGTCATTGTAAAACATGCATGCGGCATAACAATCCTATTGACCATGCAGATGAATGTCATGTTTAATTCTAATTCTCTTAAGATCTTTCATTGTCTTCACTGTGTCTTTTATATTTTTATTAATGCTCATCAACATCCCAATATGTTATCAAAAATATATTTTTTCAATGTACATAACATCCAAACTATGTCGTAACTTACATGATGACCAATATGAGAGTTAAAAAAATATTCATTTTTGTCCAATTTTAACTCTGTTCAACTATGTTTTCTCTTGTTTTTTTCCTCGACCCTTGCCAAATCTGTTCTCCCCAAGTTTCATTAACTATACCACTATCTTATCTCCAGACAACTCATTTGCTAAATTTCTAACCTGCACTCTCTCATAGAAACCGTTACTATACAATCGTCATTCATGACTTGGCATCAAATACCATTGATGGCCCATGAAACACAAAAAACTTTAACCACTCATTTGCAGTTTCTTTATTACAAGTGGGTACTCCGAGCTGGGAGATTGCCATAAGTTGGAAAACCATTAATCATCCATAATATTGTAGTGTGTTTTTGAGAAGATGTCGAGCTTGATGCATCGAACATCCAAACAACATGTTCCCATAGCTATTTCAGCTCTTCAATTAGAGGTTATATGAATACGTCAATATCATTGCAAGGTGATCTTGGGTCGAGAATAAGCAAAGTTAGTATAAAGTGTGGCGCTTTCATGTACTTCCTTGTGGGTAGATTATATGGAGTCAGCACTATAGGCTATGTGCTATAACTTGTGCTCATATTGCCAAATGGATTGAGATCATCTGTTGTAAGGCCAAGACGTATATTATGAGAGTCACTGGCAAACCATCTATAGTTATTATCAAAGTCTTTCTACACACTTGAGTCAGCTAGGTGTCTCATATATTTATCATCCTTTACGAGTTTCTCCTCATGCCACCTCATGTTTTTGTTGTTTTAGCACATATATATAGCCTTTGTAATCTTGACTTCAATGACAAGTAACGCAAAATCTTCTAACGAACTGTGCACTCCACGTAGACTCCCCACATACAGGAGTTAGGATACTGCTGTTTATCATCATGCTCATTTCAAAACAATACACAATCGTTTTTACAGGCATGAATCGACTTGTACTCAACCTAAAACCTTTTTCTCAATTGTTTAGCTTCATAAAAATTCTTGGGAATCGTTGAATCCTCAAGACCAGGGACGAAATTTGGGAGGGCGGGGGGGTTGTGTCCCCCCCAAGAATTCTGAAATTTCTCATGTATTGAATTTAAAGTTATATAAAAATAAAAGAGTATTAGATGTAAATTTTTTAATTCCAAATATGTTTTATTCTCCATAAATCATATATATACTCATTGATTCATCATGTAAATATTTTTTTTAATTTGATTTATTATGTTGTATGTATATTTAAATTAGTTTTGAATATCATAAAATCACTTTTCAATTTTCATGGGTCATCTTCTTTGCCTTTTATTTTGAAAACTTAAGTTGAACAATATGGATAAGTTAAAACTTTCTATTATAAACATTGTCAAGACTACGTTTTGGAATAAAAACAAATTGAATGAACTTTTTGAGTTTTTAATATTGTTGAGATAAGGTCTTCAGAACAAAATAAATGACGAATTTCTTATAAATTATTTACTAGTCTATATTGAGAAGGAACATGATAATTAATGATCTTTGTTTATTGAAAGAATATTGAGAACAATTGGCATGTTAAATCTTTTTTTAATTTTACATTCAAACTTGAAATTTTTTATATACTTATTATGCATGCTTTTAAGAAATCTTTTAACTTTTATTGTTATATACAAACTTTTATATATCCTATTGCTCCCCTCAACATAAATCCTAACTTTGTCCATGCTCAGGATGCACCTTTTTGAACAAATCCAATATCATATTGATTGTTTTCATCGACACCTCGCACAAAGACTTAATGTAAAGTAGCCAGACAATAAATGAGAGCTTGTTGTATTTTCTCTAACCAAGAAAAAACTCGTACCTAACATGTGCTCACATGTTCGAGAAATTAGATGACTCGTTACCTCTGCTACTTGAGGCATCTCCAAGAATTTCATCCTCAAACATCCCTCTCCAATATCACCCAACTCTCTTCCATCTCATTCCTACCCTCATCATAATTCTGATCCTTGGCTTCATAATCATCAGCACTAACACTCTCTGATCAATATGGCTCACCAAGCAATACCCATCAAGTATACCCAAAGTTCATACACACATATATATGACTTTCCACATCAACCAAATGAAGAGTTCTTAGGTTCTTCCATCCTCGACATGGGCATCTTATGTAATCTCGACTATCGATAGATACCCGAGCCAACTCAATGAAGTTCTTAATGCTATGTGCATACTCGACATAATCTTTCCCCAAGTATATCCACTAGATGCATCCAACCATACAAAATATCACATGCATCATGCTCCAATATCCATCATCTTGTTACTAAATTGTAGTTGGTCATATCCCATTCAAGATTATATATCCATATTGTACGGATGTCGATACTCTTGCATCTCTCCATATTAGTAAACATTTTGGCAACACTTCCCCATGGTTCTCCATGTATACATGGTAGCAGAGGCATAGTATTTCCACTAACAATATACTAGAAAAATAAATGAGAAACATTACGAAATTTCCATCATTGTATGTGGAAGTTAAGCAAGAGTTTTAATGATGTGCAATATAGATAATATAATAGCAAACCGTCCACTCTGAACAACTTAGGAGTTAGTGAACACCTAAACACGTGCCCACTAACTCCCAAACGGGTCTAAGCCTATTCATGCAATGTCACAAAAGACTTACTAAGTAAACATGCAATTCAATATAATTATATAGTCATGATTTATTAAATAATCAAATGAGTTTTTTTTTTTTTTTTTTAAAGTTGGATTGGACCTAAATTTAAACCTCCTCCTAAGGCAATTATAGTGTCTAAGTGTGGGGGATGGTGATAATTGTTTTTAACCAACTAGTCATGGTTAATTAAATAATCAATTGAGTTTTTTTAAAGCTGCATAGAACCAAAATTTAAACCTCCTTCTAAGGCAATTAATGTGTCTTAAGTATGGGGGTTGGTGTTAATTCTTTTTTCTACCACTAGTCATGGTTACTTAAATAATCAAATGAGGATTTCAAAAAAAAATAATAATCAAATGAGTTGTTGTTGTTGTTTGTTTTTTTTTTTTTTTTTTTTTTTCTAAGTTGCATTGGACCTAAATTTAAGCCTCCTCCTAAGGCAATTATAGTATCTTGTGGGGGCTGGTGTTAATTTGTTTAGAATAACCAACTGGTCATGGTTACTTTAATAATCAAATCAGTTTTTTTTTTCTTTTTCTTTTTGAGTTGCATTGGACCTAAATCTAAACCTCCTCCTAAGGCAATTATTTCTAAGTGTAGGGCTTGGCGTTAATTTTTTTTCTACAACTACTCATGGTTACTTAAATAATCAACTGAGTTTGTTTTTTCTTTTTTTTTTTTTAAAGTTCCATTGGACCTAAATTTAAACCTCCTCCTAAGGCAATTATACTTTCTTGTGGGGTTAGTGATAATTGTTTTTTAACCAACTAGCCATAGTTAATTAAATAATCAAATGATTTATTTATTTATTTTTAAGTTGCATTGGTCCTAAAGTTAAACCCCTCGATCCTAAGATAATTATAGTGTCTATGTGGGGGTTGGTGTTATTTCTTTCTACAACTAGTCGTGGTTAATTAAAAAATAAGGGACATTCTTTCTTTTTTTCTTTCTTTTGTTTAAGTTGCATTGCATCTTATAAATTTAAATCTTTCTTCTTCTAGGCTTCTAGTCACCTCTCTCCTAATTATCCTCATCTTCTTTCTATTCTTCTTATCATCATTCTCTTCTTCTTAATCTTCTTTTTTCTCTCCTCCTCTTTTGCTCCGCCTCTTCTTTTCTTCTTTTGTTTTTCATTCTGGGCGAGACCATATATGCATGGTTAGCCATGGGTCACTTCAAGAAATCTGACTTTTAGGGATGAAAAGTTTTAGGAACAAAATAAATTTCGTCCATAATAGTACTTATTTGAGATGAAATTTACAGTGATTTTTTATTCATTCGAACAAATACTTGAACTATAGTTTATGGGATGAAACAAAATGTCCCAAAAGAGAAAATCCTTCGAACATAATGCAATCGGTTCGAACGGTAAAATATTTTACATTCAAATATTGTGATAAGAGTTCGAAAAATATTTTTGGCGGAGGTTTTATACAATTGTGGCGAGGGAGGGTTGCACATAGTTCAAACATAAGTTTCTTGTTCGAGTTGAGTTTGAGATTCAACAGTATGGTATTTTCCATTCAAATGTTGAGATAATAGTTCGAACGAGATTTTTGGCGGGAAGTTATATACAATTATGGCAGGGACTTTTGAGTTATAAACCATTCAAAAACTCAAAATATTTGTTGGAATAGTGATGAACAAAATGAAAATAATTGTTCTTATAGAAATTTATTGAAAGGCATTCAAAAACTTTTAAAATAATCATTACTTGAGTTTATTAATTTTCATTTCTAAAAGATGAAAAATCTACCAATACATGTTTGTTTATTATTTATGGTAAATTAAAATAGATTATATAGGTCGTCCCAGAAAATTAATAGTTTTTTATAGTAAATAACAATTAGCAAATAAAAAAAAATCCTCAAACGAAACTGATTTTTAATATCGATAAATGATAAGAAAATAAGCAAAACTCATTTTTAATGAACAAACAAGCTATATATATAAAATAAAAATTATTTAAGAGTGACAATGTTTGAGACAAAACAATATTCGATACAAAATAAAACTACATTGATAGATTCTCAAGGTACTCCTATATCACAGACATGCATCCCTTAATTTCATTCAGTCAAGAAATGATGGACGCAGTGATCCTCTCCATGTCCTAGATCAAAAGTGCGAGATGCTACTCAGATAGGGATCACATCTCCCTAGTACTACTCCTTGCAGTCTCTCTAGCAGCACCAACATTCGTAGAAGTTGGATCATGCTCAGTGCCACCGCAACATTAATGCAAGTCTTCTGCAAGTGGTCTTTTCTTTCACTGAAAGTGATATTATTAAGCGGCCCGATCTGTTGTTGCCTCTACTCTGTCAAAAGCACATTCACAACTAATTTAACTAGGAGGTTATAAATCATTAATACATATGGTAGATTACCTCCAGTCAAATACCGTGACTCAGATCAGATGACAAAGCATAGAGGTAGATAAATTGACTCTCCTCATGCTATCCATAACATTAATTGAGTCTAGTCCATGCCGAAATATGTCTTGTATTTTCTTCGATCAATATTGTGTGAGACAATCAACTGTAACATGCGAAAGAAGGCTCGATAATCAACCTATTTAATCACCTTGCTGCCATCATATGGTGGAGCTAAATCATCTAGCAACAACTGACGAACCTCCTCCTTTGCTGAACCATCATCTACTGGAGTCTGATCCTCAATATCATCGCCAACATCTGTCCCTACACCAGATGGCTATGTAAAGTATGTACCTGCCGGGGTACGCTAAGAAACTCAACAATACTATCTGGAGAGATTGTAATACTGACTCTCCGAATATCAAAAGTAAATGAGTTGTCATCATCCCCCATCTCTGATATAGCCTAATAGAACTCACCAACCATATCTGGATAGGCTACCCCAATCTACTCACAAATCAGATCCCGTCCTCTATCGAGGATTATGGATGACATGCTACTTCCCTCCTAAATAAAATCGTGAAAGTCATCTAATATGATATCTTACTCTACCAATATGGGCTTTCTCGTATTACTAGCCTCGACGCTAAGTTGCCTCTCCCTTCCACGCTTTCTTCCAACATATGCCATGAATTCACTGTTTAGAAAACAAAGTAATAAGGGATATAAATAGATTTTTTTGAACTATGTAATTATGTTATACTAAGCTATGTTCGAATAGAAACAAATGTTGTTCGAAGTAAAGTTTAACTTATTCAAATGTAAAGTGTTAACATTTGAACACATATGAGGCATCCTTCGAACGGTATGAGTTCATTCGAATAGACAGATGTATAGTTCAAACATCATCATCCTATGGACAGTTTCCATGGTAGGAGGTACCATTCGAAGTATTATTTTATCTATTCAAACTGAATGAAATATATTCGAATTAATATTGGGTTAATTCTTTCCATTTGAATGGGTGGTGTTACGTACGAACTGAAAGAATTTTTGTTTGAAAAAAAAACCATTCAAACAAACAACCTCAACCATGAACATCCATGGTTGAGTCGACTCAAGAATCATTGGTTTTGATCATAAAAATCTCAATGGTGTGAAGCCCATACCTCACTCCATCATTTCCACGGCCAAATGTCATGTGTAGCTGCCAGAAAACACCAACAATGGGCCGAATCTCGCTCAAAATTTTGAACCCCATTTCCAACACAAAAACAATTTTTTTCAAGCCTATTTACTACATATAATCGAGGGATGAAGATTTTTACTTGTTAAATGATAGCCTTAGGTCAGCCTGAGGGCAAGAGTGGTGGCAAAGGGTCGAACAGTCGTTTCGAACAATAGTTATATTGTGAATGAAAGATTAGATGCAAAACAAGTTATATATGTCCCGAAACAATTATGTTCAAACTATATTTTTGTAAGTTCGAAAGGTAAAGTGGGATTTTAAATGGTTGAACAAGAAATTTCCACTCAAACTACTGATTCATGAAACTTCTAGAAAAAATCAAAATGATTTATATATTTATGTCGAGGACTCTGGTATGTTTGAACAAGCATGTAATAAGTTCGAACTATATTTTTATAAGTTCAAACAGTTTAAAGTGGAATTTTAAAGGTTTGAACATAAAATTCCCATTCAAACTGTCGATTCATGAAGCTTCCAATAAAAATTATGACGATTTATTTCTATCAAGGACCCAAGTACGTTCAAATAAGCATATAATATGTTCAATCAGTTTGTGCATAGAACAAATTTAAGAATAATAAGGTTTGTGCATATAAAATAAAATATATATTTAGTGAATGATGATTTTTTATATTAAAATATAATATTAATAAGAAGATAATTAAAATTTAATATAATAATGATTAAAAAATTCGATAATAATAAGAAGAATTAAAGACCACAAATATTCTAAATTCAAGTTTGTTCTTTAGTTAACATTTGTGCATGAAACAACTTAATTAACAACTTAGGATATATATTTTTAATATTAGTATATTTGGTAAGGCCATGTATTTATTTATATGTATTATATGCTAAATTGCTAATTAATATAATATAAAATTTTAATCTTAAACATAAACATTAATATTAGGTTATTAATATAAACTTATACCATACTATAATATAAATTATAATGTACTTGTACTATATTATAAATAGACTGATATTGACTTTTATGAAGTCATCATTGATATATTTGGGTTAAAGTACTTAAGGAACATATAGTTTGATTGTTTAAATATAATAGGTGGGATGTAAGCAATCCTATATTGGAATGCATAACGATGAATATTTTGTAAGTGTCAATACATCTCGAACATGATATGATGACAATCATTTCGTTCTCGCTTGCCAAGCAAATCAAGTTTTTAACCTAGATGATTTTGAGTATGGAAACCCATGGCGAGTGGTACAAAAATTTACACCAAAAAATATATATAATTACATTCCAGAGGTGGAGGGTCAACATGAAGAATTTGATGGTTCGACAAGTGAAGAAGTATATCAAGAGAACAAATCAGGCATAATTTTATTTGTTGATCTCAGTTAACTTGACATGGTTACACGATATTGAACCAGAAGTGATTAATGGAGGCTTGTCTAAAAAACATGAGTCAACTAAAGTGTCAAGTGAGAACATGGGCGAGTGGTCAAAGGAAACTGGTAGTGCATGATAGTTGCTTATATAAATATATATATATATATATAAGTATTATTATTGTAATAAGAATATTTTTTGGAATAATAATTTATTACAGTTTTAAACAACTATGTCTCCCAAACGCAAAACAATTTGTTTGCCTACTCCATTCATTAAGGACTCTCCAATTGGTTCACCTACTACGGATGGTTGGCCAACATTACCAGACCTAGAACAAAGTATGTTAGATCATTTAAGGTTATATGATAAGTTAAGTATGAGTATTTTTAAAACAAGAGGTTTTTGATATTATATTCTTGAATTATTGAATAACTATCGTAAGCCATCACTGAGGTTGAGGTGTCTCCCTAGAGAAAAGTGTGAAGAGCAAGAAAAATTAAAGTTGATATGCCTGATGATCACATCGGCGGCCAAGGGGATCCGACGGCTTGGCTTGCTTCCTATGTTGGTATCCTTACGCGGACATATGCACCCATGACTACATCCTCCTTGGCCAAGGTTCCCTAAGATGTGAAAAACCACATAAAAACTCGTTGCACGGTAATAATAACTTAGAAAATAATTTTATTTAATTATCACTTCATGTATAATTAGTTGGTTTTTATTCTTATCGTTCATAATTCTTTCAAGGATGAGTTTAAATTACTTGATTTTGGTCAGTGAGAAGAGTGAGTAATGGTTGATGAGTTGATGAATAATTCACTCAAGATGTACAATGATAGATGTCATGCATACTATCAAGAGTTTAATAATGCAACAGAGGCGCGTCAAAATGCATTCTAAGACATGCGCCCAGACGAATGGGAGAAACTTTGTGATATGTTTGAAGATCCAGCATATCAAGTAATTTTGCTACTATTTTTCATTAGGCTATGTTAGATGCATGAAACAAATATAGTAATAAGGTTATTTCTTTTCTTGCAGCAACGAAGTATTATAAACAAAGCAAATAGATCAAATTTAAAGATACTCCATCATGCGGGTTCTAGATCTTTTCATCGACTATCACAACAAGAAAAATAAACATCTATGAAGAATTATTTAAGATGAGAATGATTATTTGTGACAATAATAAACTTATTTTGGCAAGAAATAGTCATTTTAATAGGAAATAGTTGGTCATAAATAAGCAGTTTTCTTGTAGTGTATAAAAAAATGGTGACGTTATACTAGTCTTCGTTAAATACTAATATATCAACATATGTATAATTGAAGTTGTAATACATATTTTCCTTTTGCAAGAACAAGATAGTCATACTAAATATAATCTGACCCAAGTGTAAGCTAAATCACATACAAATCACGATAGTGTTTAAACCAGTCCTGAAGCAAAAGTAAATTATATAAGTTTAATCCATTTTTATTTCTTATTAATATTTATGTTATTTATACTACCTGTAATATATATATATATATATATATATATATATATAATATATATAGATTGGAGAAGATGGTTGCACTTCGGCAAAATGTTGCATCTGATGAATCCTCCGTTAATGATGTTGATATTTTTTCTTAGTTTGTTGGACCTCATTCTAGATATTTAAGGGGTTTAGGACGTTGCATGAAACCTTCTCAACCTGATCCACTTCTCAAAGCAGATTGAATAACACATCTCGGGACTTTAGAGGAAGCAAGATGCCGGATCAAATAGTTCAAGTTAAAGCAACTAGAGTTGGATGACCAGTTACATCAGGCAAAGATATGGAGATGCGATTGAGAGAACAACAACAACAAGACTTGCGAAGGGAGATGCTTTTGGAATTATTGTACTAAGTTTACAAGATGTTTTAATGCAACATTTGAACAATTATGATGTTTTAATTATAACTTTTAATGTAGTTTTGTTATTTTAAATTTGTAATTTACTCTACCATTGATTACTGTTTGAACAAAAAATATTCAGTTTGAAGGTAATCATTATTTATTAACATTCAAACACATTTACGTCACAATTTGAACAACCAATATAAAAACCATTCAAATGAAAATTAAATCGTCAATCTAGTTCGAATGGATTGCTACTAAGTTCGAACACTTTGCATGTGTGAGCATTTGAGCGCATACAATTCGTTCAAACTAAACCCATCAATATTCGAATGGTAACTCAACCGTTCAAACATAATTGGCCAGTTTGAATGTTGAAACAAAAAGTTTCATTCGAACTATGTTCATGGATGTTCGATCGGATTATCTATGTTCGGAGATAAACTTAAACCTTTGAACAATAGACCAGGGCTATCATTACAAGAAAATATTGGCGTTTCGCTAGAGCTAGGCTAAGGTATAGTACTAGCTTTCTAACTTTCAATAGGGCTCTTGTTGAAATTGGATCGATGCAAGTTATGGTCTTTCTTTCTTTCACCAGGTGAACACCCATTTTATAAAGAAAAATCTACCCTTTGCAAACACATAATGGACTTTGTGCAACATTCTCTAATTTGTAAGTAGTGTATGTGTAGAAGAGAATATAATGTTAAGTTTAAAAAGAGGTATTACAAAAAATTACTTTTCAAATTTACGTATCTCGATATCATACATCAATTTTACTTTATTGAAATAGAATTAGCTTTATAATCTAATACATCATGTCAAATTACTTTAGTTTATAAGTTTTGTTTCAGTAATTATCTCTATAGACCTAGCATTTATCAACAAAAAAATGTGAATGAAAAGGAAATGGTGGAGAGATAGAATTCAGTATACACAAGCTAGCAATGCATATCCTTAATTTATTCATATTTATAAGTTTCATATAGAAGATAATAAGCTAAGTACAATCATAGGAGAGAAATGCTCTCATAGGAGAGAAAGCAAAGAGGGACGACTTGGCGGCCTACTGCTCGACAGTGAGTGAAAAATCTCCTCTCTCTTTCCAGTCGCCACTTCTCTCTTCTCCTGTTCTCTTCCTCTCCCTTCAAATCTCTCCTTAGTTTCATAAGCTCCTGCTAGCAAAAAGCTGCTGCACTCTCCATATCGAATGTCCATTACAATACTCATTTTGGCTTCCATGAGCTTATCCTTAGCTGCCCATCTTTGTATTTTGCCTGAAGTAGTTTTTGGAAGACTCCCACTTCTAACTAGAACCACATATCCAAGTTCAACCTTCTCTTCCTCCAAAACTCTTTTCCTGATTCCTTCACATAAGCTTCTCAAAAACCTAACATCATGTTCAGTTCTCTGCAACTCAGCGACAAGAACAACTGTGTCTGAGATCTCGAATGCTGCAAGGCAACCTCCTCTGAGAAACTTCGGGCAACTATTGTAAGCTGTAGTCTCTAAGTAATGAGGATGGATTTCTAGAGTATTATGTAGCTTAATCACGTCTGAACATCTGCCTGTCACAAAGAGACACCTCTCTTCTCCCATGACAATTCCTCGATCGCCTGTTCTTACAAAGCACTTGCTATTCTTACCATTGAGTCTCCCTTGAAACACCTTGCGAGTTAAGAATGGGTGGCCGAGGTAGCCGGAGGCATTGCTGGGGGATGAAACCCAGATCTCTCCTTCGATACCATCCTCGACTGGCTCATATGTCTCTTCATTCATGACAATAATGTCCATGTCCTCCTCTTCATCTTCACACCTTAAAGCCAATCTTGCAGCAGGCAGAAGCTTGTTGTGAGTTAGAATGTTTGGAAACATTGGACAATTGCTATTATTGCCTTTCCACGCCGTTGAAACGAAGGTGCAATTCTCTGCTAAACCATACGATGGAGCAATACATGACGGGCTTAACCCAAAAGGCTGGAATACATCGACAAACTCTTCAACTGACGCCCTGTAAATGGGTTCGTTAATGATGATTAAGTTCCTCAAACTCCATAGATTAATGGGTTGGCTTCCTTTGTCCATCCCACCGCGCTTAACCACAAGTGGCAACGTGAAAGATGGAACTGGAGTACATGTTGCCTTGAACTCTGAAATCAGCTCGAGCCATAGCCTTGGCCTTTTAACAAAAGCGCCAGGTGATGATAACACACATGTTGCACCGGAAACTATGGTCAACAACAGAAACATAAGGCCACAATCATGGTACTGAGGCAGCCAGGAGACAATCATACTATTTGGATGAAGATCGTAGGCTTTCCTCGCTGTCCTTACATTGTGAGCAGCAGATCCTGCCGTGACAAGCACTGGCTTCGGGATCCCAGTTGCACCAGAAGTGTACTGAACTAAATACACCTCATCTGGTTTACAGCCATTATACCCTGAAGAAGACCATTTTGAATCTGAACTTTTATCTTTGATATCGTCTGTGGAAATCCACTTGAGGCTTAGCAACATCTGGGCAAGCTTCTTGTCAATGGAGGATGAAGAAACGTAGCGTTGAACACTTGCAATGTAATCTCGGTGAGCTATAGCAGCTTTAGGCCTTGTTTGGCTGAGAACCCTTACAAGATGGTGATAGTTTTCTTTAGCAAAAGAAGGGTCTGGTGGGAAAATGGGCACGCTAAGAAGGCCAGCCCTTTGGCACCCAAAGAGGAACTCAACGAGTTCAAGTCCGGGTGAGCATAAGATTACAACAGTGTCACCTCTCTGCAAAGGAATCAATAGCTGAGAAGAAATAGACTGCACAGAATCATGGAGTTGAGCATAGGTGAGAGTTGTACAGTTTTGTGCATGGTTCGAGTGATCATCATCATCTTCGACCCAAATAAAGGCCGGCTTCGACAGAAAGGCCGGTAAATTTGCCCAAATCGGAAGGTAGAGATCGACCACAGGTTGGTCAGGGAAAGAAAGATCATAGTTTTCGTGGTTCATGTTGTGTATATGTTTCTGAGTTTATGATTGAGTTGGCATGCATTTCCATTGTACGTCTTATATATAACAATAAATTATGGGAACATTATTGAAGAAACAATGCTTTGCTTTTTCTTTTTTGTTTATGAAGATTTCGAGAGTACAAAAAAATATTCGAGCAGAATATCCTACTCGTGAATGACCTGTTCGTTCGCGGAAAAAACGTCAATTAAGATATTGAGGATCATGTTCATACTTCGTTACTTACCATGTTGTTTCTACGAGGCTATTTATTCGCATATTATCCAGCCGTCTGTCCTATTGCAACATGTTGCTATCCCAACATGATTACGCGTTGCAGAATCTTGGATGAGCACATTCCAAATATGCTTTGCAAAATTTACATGTATTGCCAAATGAATAGGAAACGAGATTGGCAGATATTGAAACTTATATATATATATATGAAAAATGATGCTAGCTAGCTAGATGGTGCCATGCATGCATATATATATATATATATATATATATATATATATATATATATATATATATATATATATATATTTTAATTTCCTCAATCACGTGTACGTATTCGTGTGTACATTCGAATATGGAATGAATGATATTGTTCGTATACTAGGTTTTAAATTAGGTTAATGTTCAAAGAAGGTACGGTTACATTCGAACGTGGCACAAATACGTTCGAATGCCTTATTGTTACATACGAATGGATTCATTTACTATATTTTATTTTCCTTTTTACATGATTCAAATCATGTGATGTAATAAAGATATAAACATAAATAATTTTAAAAGTGAAATAAACACTTGCAAAGAGAGTTCAAAAGAAAAGAGATCATAAACAAACAATGATGAATTTTCTAAGAACTGCTACAAACACAAATGGATTACACAAAGTAAATCCACAAACTAATAATATAGTTTCATGAAATCTGTTAGATCTACTTTATAATAAAATTAACTTTACAATCTGACGTACCACAACAAGCCACATCAGTTTGTGGATTTATTTTTGTATAACCTATTTGAGGCTAAAGTATTTTCCATCTCATATATATAAATCCCTACGCTACGTAATGAACATATAGCGAAGATATACAAGAAAACTGGATTCCACTACGTACGTTGGCCTTAGCCTTAAGGATAAGTCCTCTTAGAGTCTTAAATCTTAATTATTTATGACAACCCATTTACTACTAGGACTCTGTTACTCTAATATTGCGTGATTCTCGTTCTACATGCTTGATGACGTCCACGTGCATTTATAAGCTACTAGCTAGTACTACCTGTAACAAACACAAAATAATCGGACGAATTGCTCGTATATATTGTCCTGAAATGTTGCATTAATTGGACCTATGGACTTTCTCATTTAGCATTTCTAAACAACGTAAGGTGAAGTCATGAGGACGTACAGCTAGTCCTCTAAAGATATCAAGAGATCAGTCCCTACATGATTAATGCATGCATCAATGTGTACATCAACCCAAGCAGGTCGTATCTCCCTTGTAGCTAGCGTTGCCTAGATCACCCTCACTGGTAGGTTGGTGGTGCAAGTCCACCGGAGGCACAGCCTCTGATCGATGTGCCTGGCCTGTCATATATCTCCAATAGCAAATGGACAATAATTAGGACTACTTGTGCCCTTTTAAACGTGAAATCTTAACAAGAGGCTCAATTCGAAGTTAAGGACTACATTTAGGCTTCGTTTGGATGTTGAACTGAGCTGAGTTAAGTTTTTTATGAATAGTAGTGAGTTAAGTAGTAGAGGAAGTTATGTGAGGCTCATCTAAACTGAGTTTAAAGTGTGTTTGGATATTAAGATAAGTTTAATATTTTTTATGATAAATTAAAAAAGGTTGTAGGTCTCACGTATAAAGATGTTTTAAGTTGAAAAAGACTGTACGTGGGTCCCACGTATAAGAAGGTTTTGAGTTGGGATGAGCTAGTTTAGTAATTTGAGAGTTGGGTGTTTGGATGTTAAACTCAGCTTAAAATTAGACTGAACTCAGTTGAGTTTGGGAACCAAACGCAGCTTTAGAGTCATATTTTTGTGAGTTTTCGGAGTTTTATTGCTTTATGTATTACAACTTCATGGTATTGTTTTAAATATGAAATTTTCGAATTTTTAAAATGAATTTGAACTCAATTTTGGTCATAAGAAGGATGTTCATATTGTGAATGAGTTTTTGTCTTCATTATTTCGTCATCACAAGTGTACGTAGGTGACATCCAAGGATCACTTGCATAAATATCGACTCGATATCACTAGAAGATGATTTCTTAGAACTAGACTACAACTCAATCATTGTCTTGCAAAGAAGAAAGTGACTAGTAAAATAAATAAATAAAACAAAACAAAATGATTGATAATGAAATAATTTTTTTCTAAATTTCTATGACGTTCCTATTTCTCTTTGGCTGCAGGATTAATCCACTCAGAACTTGTCACATCATACACTTGAATGAGGAAAAAGTTTTTTGAATCCTCGTGTTTTTAAAAAAGGCCATATTAGTAAGACTTACGTATGGCTTAATTCACAAATTTTCCCATAAAAATACAAATATCATTAATTACTTTTCTGAATGCAAGACGTTGAAAGACCTTAAACTAGCTAGTTCGATAGTGGATTGTCAAATTTGATCTATTTTGTGTAGTATTGATGGGGAACTCAAGTGCTGGCAGCATGAAAAAATAATAAAGTTAAATAGACGTTATGAATTAATCATATAATTTAAATGTTTTAAAGTATCTTGAAAAAAAGCAATTAGTACTTGATATTCAGTACTTGAGAAAAGTTCCCAAGTCTTCTTTAATTTACTCGTCTAATTCATTTCCTATAAAGGTTTTTGCATTACGTACCTCTTCTAACTTCACAAAATGTTTCTCACTTTCACACGTTTAACCAAATATCGGGTGGCAAATTTTACAAAATATATTTTTTGTGATACAGCCATCCGGCACAAAATCTAAATTGGTGACATGGTTACTATGTCGGTTAAGTGACAAGTTTTTTCCGTCACAAAAAGTAAGAGTAATGCTACATACAGTCGTAAAGTGCGGAACCACCGTACAGTTACTTTGAAAAAAAGTGAGATCTATTATTAAAAATTAATTTTCTTATCATGTGGATCTTGTATTTATTCATTTTTTTTAAAGTGATTGCGCGACACTTGCATACTCACGATTACAACTATCATTTCTCTTGTTCTTTTCTTTGGGATGATTTCATCTATCACAAAAGATATAATATGTTGTACTGATTCTCAACCTCTGATGGGTTGAATTTATTTATTTTTTTTATTCTTTTGAACAACTGATGGGTTGAATTGATCTATATCATCAAATAATTTTTTTGCTTATCGTCATGATCACGCAAATACTTCCAATATTTCAGTTCCTTGTTGATTTCTAGTCATGCCTGGTGTTTTCATCTATTTTTACAAGCAATTTTCCAGCATTATCTGATGTTCTCTAGCAATTTTTTTACACCATTTTCGATCTACATGGTTTCTCCCCCGAATTTTATCTTGATTTTTCATAAAGAAATGTTGGAGAAAAGGGATAAAGTGATTAGAGCAATGCTACACAACCTCCCCAACCTCCACACACCACATTTTTTAATTTTTTAATATTTTTTTTTGAGTTTATTCTTTTTAAACTAATTCAATTATTCTATTCATAATTCAATTTTTTTAATAAAAGAAAAAAATAATAAAAATTAAAAAAAGTGTGGTGTGTGGAGGTTGTGTGAATAATAGGAGGTTATATATATTTTTTCAAGTGATTAATATATTATTGACTATTTACATTGGGTAGCCAAGGCAGATTTATACACAATTGTGTAATGAGAATCCCATAAGTTAAGTGATATCAAAATAAATATATTAATGATTCCTTGTGATCAAGATGATGTCATCCACATAGATGAGAACAAAAGAGTTGAGATGATCATGCATGCTGTTCATGATATGACACCTGTCATTTTCTAATTGATCATGATTTGATTGACGAAGTCCTTAACAATGCAAACTTGACCATAACTAGGTACTAGTTCTAAACTTTTTAAACATGTACTAGTTTTGAAAAAGTTCAAATGCTAGAGTTTGAAAAATAATATTTCCTTAATTAAAAAAAATATATATTTACAATCGTGAATTATGTAATTGTCGCGTAATTATTTTAAAAAAAATAAAAATAAAACATAGAAAACCTAATGACCGTACTTTAGAAATGCGTAATACTTATTCCTTTTATTTTGGACCAATTAGTCCATTCACTCATTCATTCAACCCAGTCCACAGAGTTTTCTGGCCAAGTCCCCAATTGGGTTTCAGGCCTTCTCGACACCAGTAGGGGATCCACTTTGTCAGCTAATTCATCGGCCTTTCAATGAACCCAAGTCCAACTACTTCGAAAGCTGTCTTGGGTGTTACTTTCCCAGCTCTCAATTTAATGATTTTGGCATCGATTTTTAGCTTAATAGCCTTAATTCACGTTCTTCTTCTCTGTGAATCGTATAGCTTCTCACGCCACCTGAATGAGTTTAGAACATTCATTTCCACATTGACCTTTGGGCAAGTTAGTGTCCGTTCAGCTTGACCCCTAGGGCTTCGTATTCATCTAGAGGGAGAAGAGAGAAAGTGGGAAGAACAAGAAGAAGATGCATTCGGACTTTCAATAGCTTGCATCACTTTTACAAACCCAATATATCCCAAGACTTTTCCAATCCAAATATATTTACTACATATCCAAACTCTTTGAAAACCCAAACTAAAACTCAATAATTTAAATCCCGTTTAGATATAGAAACGGTTTGATCTCATCTATCATTACAACTTTTCCAAATTCTCGTACAAAATATAATAAATAATTCAATTTTTTCAAATCTCAAAACAATATTAATATTAAAAATAATATTCTAACAATATTTTATTCAATTTTTAACTTTCATTTCTCTTAAAACAATATCATCTCACCTAAACGAAACCTTAAATATTTCAATAGAACTTTTCTTATTGACACTGGGTGTTCAAGAATAAAGTTCAGACTAATTTCGAAAGAGCCCAAGCCTCGACAAATAATAAGTGCCCAAAAAAAATAAACCTTTCCCCAAACACCCAAAAACGATTTATGTAAGTCAGCCATTGAATTTGAGACTGGTGTAAAGGCTTACGGATGGAATTGCAAACCTCTCATCAAGCGATTTCATTCGAGTGCTGTACACCAATTCAATTAACCAATGTTTTAAGTGAAGATCAAAAGAGTAGTCAATATAACATAGAAATGAGAAAAACATTCCTCCCAGCTTACAATAATAAATAATGATGGGATATTTACCAAAATACCATGGTTTACTGGGCTAGCCGAAGACTCTCATGAAGGGAGCTAGCTGATCTACAGCAGAAAAGCCTGAAAACAAGCATCTGAGAGAGGCCAGGTTGAGTTGTAACTTTGCTATTCAGCTGTATAGACGTTGTACTTTGACAGTAGATAGTCTCTGTCACTAAAGCTTGTTAATAAATTTCATCTCATAAAAACTTGGAAACTGCTGTACAAACAACCCTAAGCTGGAATCTTCAGAATCTAGTTCACAAGTAATGCAGAAAATGAGATAATTCAGTTTAGAAATCCCAACCATATTCATCAAGATCTAGTGCCAAACTGCCTTCAAAGGTTTCGGCATTCTATTATGTTCTACAGGAGATCTGTTGAAATTAGGGTCATTTAATAAGATAACAGAACTCTAGCATAGATGGTCTTTTATTTAACTCCAAGCACATTTACTGAATACAATGACACTGATCTCCAAAGTTTTGAGTGTCTCGGCTCTCATCACTAAAATATCCCTTTTATAGTACCATTCTTGCATTGCTTTGAAGTACTGCCCTTATCGATGGACAGATATGAACAGCAGACCAACTTCTCATTTCCAATGTAAATCATTGTCCCCAAGCACAGGCCCTATATCACATAGCACGAAAAAGATAATAAGCAACATAAATATGTGCAAACTATCAGAGAAGTTGAACGTTTCAAGCACTGTTTGGATCCTTAACTAGTATACAAGTTCAGTGTAAACTAATTGGATGGGAACTCAACCCTACCAAAGGTCTGATAAGAAAAGGCTACAAAATAAAAATCCATTATATAGTCTTCCAGGTGAATAATAAAAGATTCCTAGTCCTTCAATTCAACTCACAACATCAATGCAAGCAGGGAGTCTAGCTACTGGAATTGAACTCCACTTATCTAGTTACAAAACAAAACTCAGTGCAGGTTTCAGATTGTAACATTTGTTGGGGACAAAAAAGAGTGATTGTAAAAAGGCGTCCAATACAAACAATAATAGAAAACTGCAACCCTTTATCTCGTGATAGTTATATTCAAACACCAACTCCTTTATGATAAGTCAAAAAGTAATAAACCTCATCATTCAATTATAAAACTGAATGATAATAAGCTGTCATTAAAAATGAATAAGTGTATAGTAACTGTAGTGATAAAATTGAACATTTGGTGATCTATTCTATTGCATTAAAAAGCATGAAAGTTAAAAAGAGGGATGGAAGGAAGATACAATAGGTCAATTAACATGCTCAAATAGGTGCGTTCTTTAATTTTTTTAGCCTATGCTATCTTTTCAATCCTATTTTCAATCCCCAGGTCAATATTCAATTCATGACTTAAGAAGGGAATAGAGAATGGAGTAATGCCGGCCTATTTTCTAGTTAGATCGTGCAGTGCAGAAGGACTTCTACTACTTTCCAAAGACAGCAAGCAAGCATAGGGGATTTGGGTGAAAGGACTTTCTAAGTGAAAAAGGATAGGGGCTTCGCGGGAGGAGGAGGGGGGGGGGAAGAAGTGAATATAATAATGCGAACAATAAGAAGAAGAAAAACAAAAACAACAAAGGAAAGTTCAATGCCAAAACCTATTACATTCCGAATCATCTGTCAACTACCATGATTCACAATATAAAAGAGTAACTTGTACTAGGTCTTGAGTAACTCTATTATACTTGAACAGACTGTATTTGAACTTAGGGTAATACTTCATTGTGATTCATGGGTTGTATTACCTAGTAACATGTGAAATGAGATGAAAAACTCATGTACGGTTCATAAAAGAGAAAAATAACCAAATGGAAGTTTCAAGAAGGAAGATTTCAAGAACAAACTACTCTCAACATACAATAAGCACTGAGCCACGAATCCTCAACCCTGATTCCAAAATCACCAATGTATTATGTATAGACTTTAAGGAACTGAACTTTAATGATTTTCTTGTATCTTTTTATCCTTGAATCCAAATACCTCGTGCGTATTTGAATGGGGCGGCTTTTGCACTTTTTAATAAAGGTTTATTACTAATTAACAAAAAAAAGATTACCAACACCAGATGGTATAAAAAGAATCCTATTGATATAAAATTGATGTTGGCCTCTTCAAGCACTAAAATCATGATATGTGCATGTGTACACGGGCTTCATTCGTATAAATCAAAATTTACATCTTACTTATATAAAAAAAAAAAAATCATGATATGTGCAGCAACCGTTTCTTGCACAAATATAGAAACCTATAAGGATACATGAAAAATAGAACGGTTGCCTAAGCAAATAATGCTCAAAAAACGTACAACAACATGAAGCTGAATGAACAAAAACAATGAAGACTAGACATGGAGTGAAGACAGCCAATGACTAATCCTAAGGAATGAAAATGCCAGAGAAAAAATAAAAAGAAAGAGATAAAAGATCCTTAAAGCATCTAATTTCAAAGGAAAGAATAAGAGCATAAAGATGTAGTTAAGTAATTCAGAATTGCTTAAAGAAAACAAGATGAAACCAGAAAAGTAAGCAGCATAGGAAGAATCTAACTCAATGGAAATTCCATTGAGCAATCAAATGAGAAACTGAGGTTAGCTTAGAGTCCACCTAGTTATTGGTTCTAGCCCAACCCAAATGAACTTTTCAATTACCGGTAGTTACCTAATCTAAACTCTTCCATTACTTATTTCCACCAGCTTATATGTTCTAGCCCAATACTGGATCTTCCACTTTCATGTGAGGTTTTCATAAGTGGGTGGTAACTATTCATATTCTCCCATTAAATGTGATTTACCTCATTCAGTGGTCCACTCCTCACTTGAGATGTTGTAAAACAACTTTAAGCAGAATTCACAATTTGAACAAAAAGGATAGCACATTGTTCTTTTTTTCCTTTATAAATAATAAACAAAAATTGTGCGAAAGGCGTAATCCAAGTACACATGAGGTATTCAAGAGAGAAGCCTGTCTGGAAATAGAAAACTATAGAAGAAAATCTGTAAAATAAGCCCATTAAAGCGTGTAGAAGCTGTCCAAAAGAGGAGAGTATTGAAAAAGAAAGTATCCAAAGTGTTAGCAAATAGGCTAAGCTCGGTGGTGAAAAAACTAATTTCGAAGCCACAAAATGCATTTGTCAAAGGTAGACAAACTCTTGACTCGGTACTTATCGCAAATGAAGTCTTGGATGGTCGATTGAAGTCTAGAGAACCCGGGCTACTTTGCAAGTTAGACATGGGGAAAGCATACGATCATGTCAACTAGAAGTTCCTTCTTTACTTACTTGGAAGATGTGGTTTTGGGGGGAAATGGCATAAATGGGTAGAATTTTGTATCTCTTCAGCTCGTTTCTCTATTTTGGAAAATGGCTCTCCGGTGGGTTTCTTCAACTCCTCTCGTGGCCTGAGACTAGGAGATCCGCTTTCTCCTCTTCTTTTCTTTTTTGGCATGGAAGCTCTCAGTAAGATGATCGAGGGCCTGGTGGATGGTGGGTTACTCCATGGTTTCTAGGTAAGGAATGGCAATCTCCACATTTCTCACTTGTTATTTGTTGATGACATGCTCATCTTTTGTGGTGCACACCTTGGACAAGTCCAAGACTTGAGGGCGCTTCTCCTTTGCTTTGTTGTTGTGTCAGGTTTGAGCATTAACCTCGCAAAGTCGAAAATAGTGCCAGTGGGGGTTGTCCCAGATGTGGAGATTCTAGCTTCTACCCTGGGTTGTAAGATATCTTTGCTTCCTTTGAAGTATCTTGGCTTACCGTTGGGTGCCTCTTTTAAATCTGAAAGGATTTGGAACGATGTAGTCAAAAGGGTGGAGTGCAAATTGGCTGCTTGGAAGAGGCTATACTTGTCGAAAGGTGGTAGGTTGATTTTGATTAAAAGCACTCTTTCTAACTTACCCAACTATTTTTTGTCTTTGTTCCCCTTCCCATGAAGGTGGCTAATCACATTGAGAAGCTACAAAAGGATTTCTTATGGAGTGGATTGGGGGAAGAGTTCAAATTCCACCTGGTTAATTGATCAACAATTTGTACCCCAATTTTTGGGGGAGGGTTGGGGATTCACCACTTGATGAAATTCAATCAAGCTCTCTTGGGTAAGTGGTTGTGGAGGTAACAAAATGAAAGGGAGGCCCTATGGAAGTCCGTTATAGATTCTCAATTTGGGGAAGCTTGGGGAGGATGGTGCTCAAATGAGGTACGAGGTACTCATGGAGTGGGCTTGTGGAAAAACATTAGAAGCCTTTGGGGGACCTTATGGGGTCATGAACATTTTGTTGTAGGTGATGGTTTGCATGTCCGTTTTTGGCTTGATATATGGTGTGGTATCCACTATCTACGAGATACCTTCCCTACCATCTTTGCGCTTGTTATAGAGTAAAGGAGGCATCGATTGCCGACCTTTTGGTCTTTTCATATGGCACCCCTCAATGGAATGTTGATTTCATTAGGTCAGCTCATAATTGGGAGTTGGAGTCTTTTACAGAGTTCTTTGCAGCATTATATTCCGCAAGTATTCCAGGGGGTTCCGGAGACAAGATGCATTGGAATCATTCTAAGAAATGTATCTTCTCTGTCAGTTCTTTTTACCAAAAGCTCACGAACTCTAGATTGTCTATGTTCTCGTAGAAGAGCATATGGAAGACAAAAGCTCCTTCAAAAGCAGCTTTCTTTGTCTGGACAACTTCTTTGGATAAGATTCTCACTACAAATAATTTGAGGAAACGTAAGGTTATTGTCCTAGATTGGTGCTGTATGTGTAAAAAGCATGGGGAGTCAGTTGATCATCTACTTCTTCACTGCGAGGTAGCCAAGGCTATATGGGATGATTTTTTCTTAAGAGTCAGATTGTATTGGGTTATGCCTTGTAGATTGGTGGACTTCCTCACAAACTGGAGAGGACTTCATGGAGATTCTCAAGTAGCGGCAATTTGGAGATTGGTACCAATATGCATGTGTTGGTGTATTTAGAGTGAGAGAAATGCCAGATGTTTTGATGATCAAGAGAGAACTTTGGACGAGCTTAAAGCTTTCTTTTTTAAGTCGTTATTCCCATGGGCGGGGGCTATAGTTTGTAACGGACTTAGTGTCCATGATCTTCTTCTTTCCATTGTAACCTCTAGCTAGACGTTTTTCATGTATAGTTCCCGTGTACCTGGGCCTTGCCTATTTCTATGAATACAATATCTTTGATTACCTATCAAAAAGAGAGAAAGTCTAGGCAGAGCAGTAGCCATCTTGCAACGGAGTAAAAAGTGATCCACGAACTCTTCAATCCTCTTACACATGCAACACCACTTAATCACAACAATGTGTCTTTTCCTCAAATTATCCATGGTAAAAATCTTTCCTACAGAGACTGTCCAAGCAAAAAAATGGCCATGTCTAGTTAATATGTTTTTTTAAAGGTTTTGAAAAAAAAATTTGAGATGTGTTCTTTAATGGATTTTGGGGAAATGGATAGAAAAAAATGAGAAATTGTTTGGATAAAATTTGTTGAGATGTGTTTTACATTGGGGTTTGTTAAAGTGGATAGGTAGATTTGAAAGTTGTTTTGGTTTTTGGGGTTTTTTTCATGGAAACCAAAGCAAATCATTGGACAATTTTTTTTTTTTTCAGAAATAGAAATTTGTTTTGGGATTCAAAAGGTGTTTGGGCAGGAGTTGAAAAGGTTTTACAAAAAATTAGAAAAATTTCAAAAGAAAAAAAAAACATATGAAACCATGGCCACGACTCTTGGAGGCACCTTAGTCCACCATATTCTCTTCCAAGGAAAGGCAATGTTATCATTGAGGAATAAAGACATTATAGAAAGAACAAAAATTGAACATCCCTTTCTTGGAAGGGTCCCCAAAAGAGCTTGTCTTCACCCCTATTCTCAAACTAGTGGATTACAACTTAAAAGAATGTATTAAAGACATCAACCTTCCAGTCATGAATTACTCTAATTAAACTTACATTCCACTGAGGGAGATCACCATACATCTCTAAAAGGTCCACAAGAGAAGATTGCTTAAGTATTCGGTTTTTAAAATTTTAAATCTTGGTGCTATGATATTAATATATGTAGCATTCTATCTTTAATAGGATGAGGATGTTACATTTGTGTCATTTTACTTCCTTTCATTTATCTTTTATATTTCATTTTATGATAGGTAGCACGATTCATGCGCCTTCATATTTTCCAGATTAGAAACAAAGGCAACCATTACATATCACATCACACTTGACGTGTATGACCACTTAAAGGCATCATAAAAAAGAAATTACAAGAAGCTGACGAGGAGGAAGAAATGCTGCAAAATGTGTGAGATTGTCCAATAACCAAAATAATAAGATAATATATTCATAAATACTGTGAGCACATCCCAAGAAATAAAATGACATGGTAAATGCATGCTGCCATTGAGAATAGGACACCTGATTTCCAAACAATGGGAACATCGATTTGGATAAAACAACAGCATTTCTAACAAACAGAAGCCTGCTTCCAAATGTGCAACAAGCACAATAGAGAACATCTGAAATGCAATTTTTCAGCAGTATACAAATCTAAGAATCAATTGGCTCCTTCAAAAGCACATTTCTTCCTAGGCATGATCTACCAAACAACTGTTTTGTCTAACGCATGAACATAAAACGAAAGAACACCATACTTGACCCCATTCAACAATTAACGATATCAAATTAAAACGCCCCGACAATTAGCTCTATGAACCCAATTTGCATAATCTAGAAACACAGAACTCACAAATTACACAACTCCACCTTCTACGATTGAGCAAGAAATTAAGAATTGTAGTACACGTAATCATACCCAAGGTTGAGAATGCTATTAATTGGATCCAGAAGCTGCGGTTGCTGAGTGTGCTGGTGCTGATGCTGCGACTGCTCCTGCTGTTGCTGCTGCAAACTTGCACCGGCCGCCACTGCTGCGGCAGTCGAAGGAGCCCCCTTGGCTTCAGCAAGCCTCCACATATACCATGACGCTACCGACCTGTAAGGTCTCCACTTATCGCACAACTGGTCCATCTGCGACGGGCGAGGCAAATCCTCGAGATTGTAAAGAAGCTGAACACCCTTACGAACATTGAGGTCGTTAATCGGGAGCACATCCGGTCTATGCAGCGAGAAAATCATGAACATGTGCACAGACCAGGACCCAATCCCATTGACCATCGTGAGCATCGTGAAGAGCGATTTGTCGTCCATATTTACAATCGCGGCGTCGGATAGAATCCCATTCTGGTACTTCCTCGCGAGGTCGTGGAGGTAACTAGCTTTACGGCCCGAAACCCCAATTTGGCGGAGCTGCTGAGGGGTTAGGGCGAGCACGGTCTCGGGAAGAACCCCAGCCTCTCCGCTGCAGAGCGCAATGAAGCGTGTGTAGATGGAGGTACCGGCCTTGTAAGCTAGTTGCTGGTAGAGAATGCTGCGGGTCAGGGCAAGGAATGGGGCTTGAAAAGTGTCGAAGGTGGGGGGTTGGTGAAGGTCGATCAAGGGGCCGAGGACCGGATCTGCGCTTCTTAGGTGTCGGAGCGCGATTTCGACCTCGCCCTCGCACGAGAGCGATCTAGCGACGATTCTTGGCAAGGTTATGGCAGTGGAGCGCTGCTGCTGGCCGGATTTCGATTTCGCGGATTTGGTCGCCAGGGGCTTGGGGGTTTCGGCAGCGGCGACGACGATTTGGGAGGATTTCGAGTCGGACTCGTTTTCGGGCGAGAGCTTCCGGATCTTCCGAGGCCGGAAGGGAATTTTGGACGGGGGAGAGGAGGTCTGTGGAGGAGCATTGCTCAGTTCCGCCGCCGATGGCGTGGCTCCGGGAATATCGTTGGCGGCGGACGAGTCATGGTGGGGCGGCTGTATGAGGGCTTGGGTCTGATCTTGGGTTTGGGTTTGGGTTTGGGTTTGCTCGCCCATATGTAAGAGACAGATTCAGTCAGCGGCGGCTTGAGTAGGGTTACACTGTCGCCGGCGGTGTGGGTCAACAAAAAGGCGGAATGGAAGGCATCGTGGGGAGAAATGGGAGCGGAGGAACTTGTGTAAACTGAAAAGGAGTTTCGAAGCTGAAAATAAAAGACAAGTGGAGTCTGGAGTCTCACTTTCTATTTATAACTCCTGCGCCCTCCTCACCTCTTGTCTTGTGCACTTTAGTTTATTGTCTTTAATAACACTAGTTGGCTGTATCATTTTTGTTGAGGGTAGAAAATTTTGCACATCATCATTAATTTTTTTTATTTAAATTAAATTAAATTTATTTAAATATAAGAATGATACAGTAACCGGATAAAATTGCTAGAGAGTTGACTAGGATAAAAAAATATAAAAATGACATAAGATAAGTAGGACTTAGTTATTCTAAATAATTAAAGAAAACCACTATAAAAGTGAGGATCTAACAACTCTATAAGGAAAGATTTTTTACTCCTTTTCTTTCATATGGGGTGACTATTTGTGGGTAGTTGGATTCAAAGCAGGTGGTTGGACTATCCAACTCCGTCCAAGTCGGATTCGGAGTGGGTAGTTGTGACGCCCCCAACCTCCGCTTGAGATGGACTAAAAACTTGGCGCATCGGGACATGCAACACATAGTTACATACCCTCGTTCATGACAGTTAATATGCAATGCATCCTAGTATGCAATAATCGCAGCAAAATAAGGGTGACTTATAAAAATTTCAAGTAAAAATGAACTAAACATCACAATAGATTAAGTTAACCATAGATAGATATTATCTTATTTAAAGAGGTCCACATAGTAAGGCCTAAGTTCAGACATAAAGTGGGAGATGTGTTCTCCTTATTACAAACACTGCATCAAAGTTTCATAAATAAAACAAGTCAAATCACTTTTCTCATCCGCTCTATGGTGTATAGAGCCATTACTATAAATATCAATATCAAATCCAGCTTCCAATCAGGGTCGAGCTCATTCTCAACTATCGGAAGCCAAAGGTTGGAGTTCATTACCATCTTGTTCGTCATAGGCCGGTCTTGACACAACTTCTACCATTCCAGGGTGAATGGTAGTGGAATTACTATAGTGAGATTCCTTGAAATCTCAGTACGTTAAACAACCAACTTGCGCAAAGATAAGATATGCATGATTAATAATAAACATGAAATGCATGCAAGAAAACATCTTATTTGTCTCCCATCTAGATTCCTCAACATCTTTCAGAAAAAATTTAATGCACATTTTCTTACAAAGAACATTTGGTACTCCATCTTTTAAAAAACATAGCATTTCTCATTTATTAGAACCTTCATTATCAAAACATAACATATAATATCATCACAGCTCCCCATTTGCATATGAGTACCTATTGGTGACCATAATACAAATCACGTTGAAACTATGTTGTCTGCAAACTCATCATAACATATGCATTCACTAGCATTAAGTGCCATATACGACTTCGCTCCGGTATCCTTTAAAAATTCATTGACAGTTTTTTGTCAACCTATGAGTTACCATTCCATTTTTACTCACTCCAGAGTGGACAGAAGAGTTCCACTAGGATAATTCTCCATCTTAGCATTTGAGGTCATGACAAAATTTATTTTCATACCACGCTCAAAATGTATTTCATGACGTGTTTATGTAGTATACTTCATGTAAAAAATGACATTTTTATGCAACATGCTAAAATGGTGAAAACATCATATGTCATGTAAGCGAGTAATCAAATGTTCAATGATGTATCATATGATATTATATGCTCAAAATGACATTTATAATATGAATGTGGCATTTTTACAAGAATCATAAATTAATTATCCAAGAGTATGCTCGAAGCTAACTTACAAACTACTCGGGTATTTAGGAATTTGGTGCGGCTATAATAAGAGTTATTCTAAGTTAGGAATTGTAAAATTAAGGAAAATGTTCATAATCAAAAGGGTTTAAAATAATATTTACAAAACTGCTCCTATATTTTCCCGAAATTGCCACTTAGATGCTAAACTTTCACTATTTGTATCTTGGCCCCAAATTTCACAAGCTTCATATTTTTCTTGTTTTAAACCCATATATGACCTTAGAATTGTAAGAATCAAACAATTATTATGCCAATTTTATCCAACCTGTGGCATGCTTTGTGACCATTTAGGGATTTCGAGCCTATATCTTTTATGGATGCAAATGTGACCAAACGTTATTAGGTAGTAAGCAATAACTCTAGTCTTAATGGTCATGCTAATGACTTCAATTTAGGTCACATGAGTTCTTATTATCATTCATGCATTAATTTGCATCAAAATGTCATGAGAGCTTCAAACTAGGTATAAGCATGATGCTTCTAGCTTCTTTTTGACATGAGAACTCTTTGAAGCCTAAAATAAATTATGCATTGCAACTCTTAACATTATGATAATATGTTTCTAAAGATTTATAACACAAACTTTGAAAAAATAAATCATGATATCACAAGATCACCTTCATGCAAGTGGAAACTGAATGTGCTTAGATAATCAACACAAGATATTGACTTATAAACCTATCATGACATGTTATTTTCCTCCTCATATTTAAACCTTACAATAAATTATTCAAGATGTTATCTAAGCTTAGGATAACATATCAAGACATGTCATGGCTAAAATTTCATACCAAAACAATTTATACATGCAAGACTCCAAATCTGACCCGTATGTGCAAACCCCAAGTTCAACTTCATAGAGCTCATTTAAATCCTCTTTCTCATGCCATAATTTAAGACCTAACATGTAAACAAGTCACCCAACAAAAGATAGGGTAGAGGTACTCACCAAATCGTGGCTTATGATACTCCAAAAACAACTCACTCCAAGAACTCACTCTCACACCACTCGGTTTCACCATTTTCTCACACTAAGAGCATTTTGCTCTCAATCACTAAGAGAAAGCTTGAGGAAGTTGTGTGAGGAAGTGAGAGGTGAAGGGAGGTACTTATAGGACTCAATGGAGGGGTAAGGGGTGAGGGAGTGCACGACTTGGCTGAAGGGTGTGGGAGGTGATTGGTGTGTGTGGGCAGTGGAGGTGTTGAGTGCATTTTTAGATATGTCATCACTTTTCTCAGTTGAATAGTTGCCTAAACCACTTGATTACCTCATGGAAAAGAGCTAGATGAAGTCCATAGGTGTAGGGGCTGAATGACTTCAGAAATTAGAAACAAAACAAATGATTTTTATGAGAAATCAAATGGGAAGCTAACTGTCCCGTTTTGTTGGCATAATAACCACTATTGAGTGGCTTTCCCAGGTGGGTAATGAGGTGTGATTGGTTGCCATGTGTTTTGGTTTGAGCAAAAAATGAAGGAATATTTGATTGAGCATATGTTTCAGCCAAATGATCTAACTTCACCATCCAATTTGCTAATCGGCTTGTTGCTCATGGAAAGGGATTTGCCAATCATGTAATGGAGTGCTTTGAAACACTTCCTTAGGGTTAAATGGCAGAGGTGGTGGCGTGTATGCCTTGGAATGGTCCTATCCTTAGGCCCCATGTTCATATTTTTATTGGGCCTTTCCTTGGTTTCAATAGTTCACTACATTGGGTCTTAGTCCTTATAAACCAACTCTTGGGCTTTCTCCAAATACATCTAGTATTTTAACCAAGTCAATTAGCACACCAAGGTGGTAACTCTCCAATATGCCACTTGTCATTTTACCATTGGCCTCTTGGCTTCTTTTCTTAAAATTAATATAGTACTAGAATTCTCTAAAATGATTCTAACTAAATTAATGGTGTAAGCTTTTTTGCCAACTCAAACTTTAAAATTTTCATTTTCTCAAGGATCTCAACTTCCACTTAGTTAGGGTCATGGTTATTATGGTTAAGTCCTAAGGTGCTTTTAAGTGGGGTGTCACAGTAGTCGGCCGGAGTTAGAGTTATGGATGAATTGCATAGCCCTATGAGAAATGTTTTAACTACAAAGAGATTCTACAAAAGTAAACTCACAAACTAATTTGGCTTGATGTGGTATATTAAATTGTAAATTTACTTTTATTATAAAATAGATTTAATGTATCATATGGAGTCATGTCAATTTTTGAATTTATTTTTGTGGGATCTCTTTGTGACTTTAGCTACTTACCTATCTTAATATGTTGTAACTACTGCATAACATTTACTAAGTAGATGATACATTCATTCAAAATTTTATTGTAAATTAGATTTAAACGTATCATATAAAGTCATGTCAGTTTTTGAGTTTATTTTTGTGAGATCTCTTTGTGGCTGTAGTGCATCTTTATCTTAATATGCTATAACTACTACATAACACTTACTAATTAGATGATACATTCATACAAAATATTCAACTTCTATTATATGCTCATTTATACATTAATAACTTAATATCTTAGAGTGGCAAAACATCAATAGTAATAATTTATATTATGTAAAACTATTTGGGAAAAATGAACAAAAAAAAAGAGAAAAAACATAACTTTATTTAACTATTTGGTAGTTGAATTGGCACCATTTAGGGTTCATACACACACTAATCGAAGCCATTGCAAGCTTCAGTGAATTAGTACATATGATGCATTGAAGCATATAATGGCACTGTTTAGGAATTAGTAGTACAACTAGTTCGATAAAAGATAGTTGGACATTAAGATACACTTAATTTAAAAAACGTTTGGAGCCGAGAAATTCTTTGAAAAGGAAATCATAAATAGAAAGTGAAAGAAAGATGTAATTTGGTGGAATAACTTCCTTGTGTATTCATCGTATATAAATAGCATTACAACATATGTTCAGTTTACATTTGATAAGCTTTGCTAACAACTAAGAACATATTGTTATAGATAAGACTTATCAATTAAGATAGGAACCATGTGATAAGTGAAGTTTATCTAGATAAGTCATAAGTGTTGTTGCGGATAACTATTTCTCACAGAGTGTAGTTGACTAGAACTCTTCAACTTAAGATAACTCTAAGGATTGTTGCTGCTGTGTTGTTTCTTTAACATCCCCTCTCAAACTCATGGGAGGAGCTATGACCATGAGTTTGTCTCGAATAATTAAGAACCTGGAAGAAGAAAGTCCTTTTGTAAAAATATCTACACGTTGCTCATTTGTAGAGATATATTTAGTAATAATATTCTTGCATAAAATATTATCTTTAATAAAATGATAATCTACTTTAATATGCTTAGTTCTTGCATGAAAGACTGGATTAGAAGTTAAAGCAAGTGCACCAAGATTGTCACACCAAATGCAGGGAGGTGACAAAAGAGGAACCTTAAGTTCTTTGAATAACATTCTCAACCAATAAATTATGCAGTTACTATTGCCTTAGATCTGTACTTTGCTTCTGTGCTAGATCTAGATACAACAGGTTGTTTCTTAGCTTGCCAGGAAATTAAGTTAGGACCAAGGAATACCCCGTAGCCATTTGTAGACCTACGATCAATAGGGTCATCAACCCAATCAGAATCACAATATGCTTGAAGTTGTATAGGTCCTGCTGTAAAGTATAAGCCATAGTCTGGAATCTCTATCAAGTATCGCAATACTCTTTTTATTGCTTTGAAATGAGTTGTAGTAGGAGAGGAAAGAAATTGACATAATTAATTTATTGAGTAGGAAATGTCAAGTCTAGTTAGAGTACAATATTGTAGTGCTCCAACTATGTGTCTGTAGATTGTTGGATCTGGTAAAGGATCTCCATCAAACTTGGACAATTTTCTCCCTGATACACACAGTGCTGAGTATGGCTTGGCACATACCATGTCAACACGATCTAGTAGATCAACAATATACTTGGCTTGACTGAGATGAAGCCTTGTGTTATCTCTAAAAACTAGCATTCATAAGAAATAGGAAAGTTCTCCAATATCCTTGAGTTTAAACTCAGTTTGTAAACTGCAAATGAGTGTATCTAGGCTAGACAAATGTGTGTCAGTTATGATAATATCATCTACATAAATCAACACAAATATGTCCACGGGCTGAGTGAGCCTATGAAACCAAGCTCGTGGTGTTTTTTTTAGGTCATAGAGTGTCTTCTGAAGTTTACAGACATAGGTTGGATGTTGAGGGTCAGAAAATCCCATAGGCTACTCCATATATACCTCCTCAGTTAGGTGTCCATGCAGAAATGAATTGGACATATCTAACTACTTAATAGGCCACTGAAATGTAACTGCAAGGCTGAGTAACAGTTGTATGGTTGCTGGCTTAATAACAGGACTGAATGTTTCAGAGAAATCAATGTCATTTCTCTGCTCAAACCCCTTGGTTATCAATCTAGCCTTGTACCTCTCAATAGAACCATTTGGCCTTTGTTTTAGCTTATAGACCCATTTATTTCTAATAACATTCTTGTTGGATGGCCTGGGACAAAGGGATCAAGTATTATTATTCATCAATACTTTGTACTCACATTCTATAGTAGCAAGCCATTGGGGATCTGAGATTGCTTGAGAGAAGGAAGTAGGCTCTCGAGGAAGTGAGGTTACCACTAGTGCTTTGAGAGGATGTTTGGTAGACTTTGCTAAATGAAATAATTGAAAATCTGGAAATGACTTAGGCTTGAAAGTACCAACCATAAATTTAGTGACTATATGTGGTGAGGAGGGTTAAGCTAAAGAGACAGGACTTGTCTCAGGAATGGGAGAAGCAAGGGTAGTTGTACTGACAAGACTTGTCTAAGGAATGGAAGGAGCAAGTATAGTTGTACTTGTCTCAAGAGTATAAGAGACAGAGGAAGTAGGACTCAAGTTTTCTAGTATAAAAGTTGTCTGTAGAGGTGTAAAAGAACTAGGATGACCATATTGAGGTGCACTAGTGAGATTTGAATTAGAATAGTCTATAGGATTTGAGGATTGGTAGGACTGAATTGGCATGGAGTTAGAGAAATAAAATTGAGAATGATCCAAAAAAATACCTCTTTGTGAGAATGGTTTTGTTGTAAAGTCTGTAGGGTGGGATCCATCCTGTGCAGGAAACAATTCTTCATTAAAGACCACATGCCTTGATACATAGATTCTATTGCTGGACAAATCAAGACATTATAGCCCTTTTGATTTGGGTTGTACCCTACAAAGACACATTGCTTACTACAGAATTGGAGTTTGTGTTTAGTGTAGGCTTCAAGAGAGGGTAACATGCACATCCAAAGACATTTAGGAAAGTGCAGTCAGGTTCTTTATTGTAAAGTTTGGTATATGGAATGTCATGTTGGAGCACAGGTGTGGGTAACCTGTTGATTAGAAAAACAGTAGTTTGAAAGGTATCAAGCTACTATTTGGAAGCCAAATGTGATTGAGTCAACAGTGCAAGACCTACTTCAATAATATGTTTGTGCTTACGCTCAACAATCTCATTTTGTTGGGATGTATGAGGGCAAGTGACTTTATGATGAATCCCATTTTTAGCAAGATATTTGGCAAATAATTGAGAAGTGTACTCTCCACCTCAATTGTTTTGATACTGTTTTATTTTGGTAGAGAGTTGAATTTCAATTATGCACTTAAACTGAACAAGAGTAGAGAAAAATTATGATTTATGTTTAGGGGAATGAGACAAGAATAATGAGTGAAATCATCTACTATTATTGCATAATATTTGCTGTCATTTATTGATAAAATATGACAAGTCCAAATATCACTATGGACAATCTCTAAAGGAGTAGTAGTTACATGACTTGAGGACTTAAAGGGAAGTTGTTTATTCTTTCCTAGCTGACATGGGATACAGATGGACTAACTAGACTCAAGTTTAGACACTGGGAGTTGCTATTTTTTAGTACATGTTGCAACACAGATTGATGAGGATGACCCAATTGATTGTGCCAAACTGAGGTAGTGGTCTTTATGCCAGCCATAGCCATAGGTGATCATGTTTTATTGATGTTTAATTTCTTCAGCTTCACATGATAGATTTTATCCTCATTAGGCCCCTGCAATAGAATCTTCCTTGTGGTTTTGTCCTTCACAACAAAATTTTTATCTGTTAACTTAAACCAACAATGATTATCTCTACAGAAACGATTTATAGAGAGTAAGTTGGTCGAAACATTAGAACAATGAAGTATAATTTTGAGTTTAACACTAGAAGTTTTGGTCACAAAAGAAGATGAACCAATATGAGAGATTGAGAGTCCACTACCATTTCCCACAGCAACTGCTTCTTTGCCCTAATATGGTTGCTGAATGGTCAGGTTTTCCACGTTTGCTATGGCATGGTTGTTGGCTCCACTGTCTGCAAGCCACTCTTCATTGTCTTCATGCAAGGAGTTGGATTTAGAGACCATAGCTGCAAGTTCCTTGGGTGGAAGTCTACCTTGGAAAGCAAAATCCATGTGATGGAAGTAGTCCAAGGCCTTATGACTGCTCTTTCCACATATTTGGCAAGGAGCTCGGTTAGTTTCACCAGAGAAATTAACAGAAGAAGAAGTCTTACCTTGCTGAAGGCTGCCATAATAGTGTTTCTTTTGAGTTGTGTTCTTTGCACCAGATGAGAATTTGGAGGGAATGTTTGCACCATATCTTGGCTTAGAACTTCCTTTGTTTGAGTATAATACAAAGGATGTTGTTTCAAGTGTATTTTGAAGCTCAAGAATTTGCTCATAACTGAGCAACTCTGATTGAAACTCTTCAATGGCCATACAATTATCTTTGGCAGCAAATGAGTAAGAGGTAATGAAGGGGTTGTACTGAGGATGTAATCCTCCTACAATGTAGGAGATTAAATCTTCATCTTCCACTGGTTTTCCCACCAAGGCAAGTTGATCAGCAAGAGTTTTGTCAGCTTGAATGAAATTTGTGCAGTTTTTGGAACCTTGCTTCATATTCTGCAGGTGTCTCCTGAGATGATTCACTCGAGAACGTGAGTTGCATACATGTTTGCTAATGCACTCCAAACTTAACGTGAAGTGGTAAGTCCATACACAATAGGTACTACCTTTTCAAATAAGGTAGTAATAAACTAGCTTAGTATGCATTGGTCTTTTTTTCCAAAGTAGGTAGTTAGAATTCAACATATCTAGGCTAGAGGGTTTCCCATGATTGGGAAGGGATGATGTGGCTCAGACCCATCAACAATGCCCATAAGCCCATTGGATCGAAGGATAGCAAGAATTGGCATATCCAGACAAGGTAATTATTGTCATCAAACTTTGTAGGAGCAAAATGAGTAGTGTTTGGAAGTGAAAAGGAGGAAGTTGACATTGCAACAATTTTGCTGGATTCTGTCATTACAGTATGAGTGGCGTTAACCTTGGGTTGCTCTGGTACCATAAAAAAAAGATGTAATTTGGCAGAATAATTTCCTTGTGTATTCATCGTATATAAATATTATTACAACATATGTTCAGTTTACATTTGATAAGCTTTGCTAATAACTAAGAACTCTTGGATAAGAACATATTGTTACAGATAAGACTTATCAAATAAGATAGGAACCATGTGATAAATGAAGTTTATCTAGATAAGTCCTAAGTGCTGCTGCAGATAACTATTTCTCACTGATTGTAGCTGACTAGAACTCTTCAACTCAAGATGACTCTAAGCACTGATGCTGCAGTGTCGTTTCTTTAACAAAAAGGCACTTGGTTAGAAAGTTTGACTTATTGGCTTGGTAGAAAGTTAACTTCATTAGTCATTGCGTACTTTCAAGAGTTGTGGAAGATGTTCTAGCAGTTTTAATATCTATAGTAGCATCTAAGTCGACTTTTAGAATGACATGTTGTGTTCTTAATCCATTCCAAATAACTTATATCCAATTATGGTAAAAACACTCATTTGTGTAAAAAAATTAGCTCCGTTGTTCTTCTGCCTGATTAATATTCGCAATCTAATGGATAATGTCAAGGATTTTGAAAAGCTTTGAAATTGGTATATGTTCTAATTCTTTGATTTCTTTTAAGCTTTTATCTATCTTTGTACCTAATATTTTACTTGTTTTAGTTATTGACTTGTATATGTAGGAACTTTCATTTTTATGTATAGAAATCATGGATGAATTCGGAAATTCTTTTGAACCCATTTTAGTTGTTGAAAATGATTAAGGTAAGTGGCATTATACCAAATTTTCACAATTGCGAAGAAGAAATGGATTTCCGAAGGAGATAATAATACTAAATTTTTCCATGCTGTTGTCAACCAAAGAAGAAAGTCTAAAATTATCTCTAATATGCGGCTTGAGAATGGAGATTTTTTGAATTCCCCTGAACAGGTTCATCAAGGTGCTTTAAATTACTTTCATAATTATCTCACTAATTTTTCTATTGTTGAACAGGTGGATCTTGCTCCTCTAATTCAGTGCTCGATTAATGAGGAGAATAATTTGGCACTCATTATGGCCCCTTCTGAAACTAAGATTTTGGATGCGTTAAAATCCATTCCTAAGGATAGCTCTCCTGGACCGGATGGCTTTGGCTCGGGATTCTATATAGGCTATTGGGATTTGATCAAAGAGGATGTTGTTGCGGCAGTTAAGGATTTTTTTTCCGGTTCTATTTTACCAAGATTTTATACAGTATCTTATCTGGTGTTGATTCCGAAGGTGGAGGACCCCAAGAATTTTGATAAGTTCCATCCTATAAGTCTATGTTCAGTCGCCTACAAAATTTTCTCTAAGGTCCTGGTAAATAGGATGACTTCTATGTTACCTCAGTTGATTTCTCATGAATAAGGAGCTTTTATTCCTGGCCATAGCATTTTCAAAAATATTACTCTGGCTCAGGAAATGGTTCATTCCCTGAATAAGAAAACGAAGGGAGGCAACATCATGGTGAAGATTGATATGGCAAAAGCTTATGATAGAGTTGACTGGAAATTTTTGTTAAATGTATTGAAGTCATTTAGCTTTTCGTCTCAGTTCTGTAATTTGGTGAAGGAATGTTTTCAGACTCCTTGGTTCTCTATTATGATGAATGGGACTTACAAATATTTTTTTCAACCAGCTCAGGGTCTTAGACAAGGTGACCCTTTATCTCCTTATCTTTTTATTATCATGGAGGAAGTGCTGTCTAGATTATTGAGTAAAAAGTTTGAAGAGGGTTGTATTGGATGTTTTTCGCATCCGGTGGGTGCGCCTATTGTCTCTCATTTACTTTATGCTGATGATCTTCTTGTCTTTGTGAATGGTGGAAAACGATCGGTTCTTATGTCAATTAACACCTTGGAAGTTTATGAAAAGTGGTCTGGGCAGTTAATTAATAAGGAGAAATCGGCATTTTACTTTTCGAAATCTATTTCTACGGCCCGGCGTCGAAATCTCAAGAGAACTACGGGTCTCGTTGAAGGTAATTTACCGGTTACTTATTTGGGTGTCCCTTTGGTGTCTGGTCGTCTTACATCTAGAGAATTGGAACCACTCATTGAGAAGATTAGGAGAAAAATTGTTGGTTGGAAAGTTAATTTATTGTCGCAAGGTGGAAGACTTACGTTGATGAAACATGTTTTAGCATGTATTTCCACTCACATGCTGGCTGTATTAAATGTGCCTTTGAGAGTATTTAAAAAGCTCGATTCATTACTCTCTACATTTGTTTGGGGAGAGTTGAATGGGCGGCCTAGAATGAAATGGATATCTTGGGAGAAGGTATGCAAACCGTATAAGGAGGGGGTCTTGGTATGAGGAATTTTGATGAAGTGCAGCGGTCCCTTCACATGAAGTTTGCTTGGAGATTATTAACTGTTGATAATCTTTGGAGTAAGTTTTTCCGTGCTAAATATGTGAAACATGGACATATTTTCATGGCTGAGTCTAGAAGGAATGCTTTCCGTTTCTGAAAGTCTATTATGACTGTGTTTCCTAAGGTGCTTGATAATGTTATTGTTAAAGTGAGGGAGGGCAGGTCTTCCTTTTGGTTTGATCGTTGGCTGGCAAGTGGAATTTTATGTGCAAGTACGAATGCGGGGCATTCTGAAATCCGTATTAATGATGTTTGGGCTGATGGTTCTTGGGATGAGAATTATTTGGTAGAACTGGTTGGCTTGGAGAAAATAGAGGAAATTATGAATACTGTTGGGGCTGGTAAGGTGGGTAGAGATATCACCATTTGGAAACCTGCTATTAAGGGAGATTTTACGTCGGCGTCAGCTTGGGACATTATTCGTGTAAAAGGAACAAATTATTTGGGAATGGATTGGATATGGCATCATCTCCTCCTGAATAAGATTTATGTGTGCATGTGGAAAGCTAGATTTAATGGTCTGGCATTAGATTCTCGCGTACAGACTACAAGTATTCAGTTGGCATCTCGGTGTAATTGCTGTGCGAGAGGTCATACAGAAAGCTTAAATCATGTGCTCTGTAATGGTAGTATTGCTTCGGCAGTTTGGAGGTGGGCAGCCATTACGCTGGGGATTCATCATGTGGATGGTAGGCCTTGGTGGACGACGGTTATGCAGTGGTTCTCAGTTGCGAAGAAGTCGTCTCATCGAGGGATACTTATAGGTATCATTCCGTCAGCTATAACCTAGAGGCTTTGGATGCAGCGTTGTAAAGCCAGAATGGAAAATTACTATGAATCGGCCTCAGATGTCTGCTTGGCAGTGAAAGTCTGGCTCCAAAGGATTTCTTCCCTGATGGCTAAACATTGGACTATCTCAGATACGGATGAAGCTGTTCTTTGGGCGCTTGATGTTCATCACGTTGATCAGGTAAAGTCTAGTCCAAAACTGGTTTACTGGAAGAAACCGAATGCTGGGTGGATTAAATTGAATATTGATGGGTGTTGTCGTGGTAACCCGGGGAGCTGTGGTGGAGGAGGAGTCATTCGTGATGAGAGAGGTATTTTCATAGGTGCTTTCGCTTCTTGTTATGGTCATGGTACGAATAATGAGGCTGAATTGAGAGCTCTTATTTCTGGACTTGCTTTATGTAAAGAATTGGGTTTTACTCAAATTTGTATTGAAAGTGACTCTAGCTTGGTTTTATCTTGGCTAAGTAGTCGGAAATGCACGGTTTGGTATTTATGGGATTATTGGGATGAACTTTTGATGTTATTAAGTGACATGAATTTTTCCATTGATCATCAGTTTCGCGAGGGGAATAATGTAGTAGATTTTCTTGCTAGAATGGGCGAGGAAGGTTTTAATAATATGTTTTATGATTATAGTTCATTGCCTCGTAAGGTGAAAGGTATGCTTCGGTTGGATAAGTTGGGTTTGCCCCATATTAGATATTAAGTGGTTTTGTGGGTTTATCAATTAGGCTTGTTTAGTTTATATTTTGGTTAAGTTTTGGTTTCGTTTGATATTTGGGAGTTTTATTTCTTTTATCTTGTAATTCTCAAATGTACTACTTGTTATCACGGTTTTCCTCCGCCATAAGTGAGGGTTTTTTTTAATAAAATTTGGGAGGAGGTCACTCATGGACAGGTGACCTTCGACTATTACTAAAAAAAAAAAAAAAAAGTGGCATTTAACACTTCTTTTAATTGTTGAGGTTTTTTTATTTTTAATTTCATGTAATTCATTTGGTTTTAATTTGAATTGACAATTTCTTTGCTCTAGTTTTATCTCGTCTACCATGTAGATTGGAGATTAGGTTATCTTTTGAGTGAAGTTGCAGAATTTATTTTGGAGATTGGATAACGGGTCTTTGGACTTTATTTGTAATTTTGTTGCAGGCTACTAAATAGTTATGGTTGGGTTAAATCATGTGTGCTTTACTTATTTGGTATTTTATCTTGCCTAAATTGTTGGTGGATAGATCATGTTATCTTGTTATTCTTTTATGAGTTTTGCTACTTATTATCTCACACACTATACACCACGATGCTTATTTTTTATTTGTTTTATTCATACTAAATTAATTGAGTTCTTCTACTCATCATCTCTACACTACATACTGCTAAGAAAAAAAATAAAAAAATTCATATGTGATGTGTGATGTAGGGATAATAAATATAATTTTTCTTCTTTTATATACTCTGGACCTTTGGTGGTTAGATTTGTACTTGTTTTAGTGTATTTTCTTTAGCCTTTGGGTATGTTATTTCGGGTTCTAATATTGACATTTGGGTTAGAAAAAACTATACATTTGGGTCACAAAACTAACTAGTCCAATATAATAACCCAAACCAAATATTCTTTCAAAAATCGAACTGAACTGGAAATAACCTCAATTTATATGTAAATTAAATTATATATGTAATAAATAAAATAAAAATGATAGTTTTGTCCATCTTTTAGCATTCCAGGCGAATCCATATTTCTATGGACACCTGAAAGATTTTTAAGGATTCCCAGAAATTTTGAAAGATTTGTTCCAAATAAGCTTCTTCAGTTCTTCCTATTGACAACATGTATTTCACTCTCCCACAGGCATGCTGCGCCTCTAGGGTTGTAAACTAGTCATCTATTTTTATTCGAATATGAGTCGAGCTATAGTTTTTCATCGAGTTGGATTTTATATTCACGATTAGCTCGATTAATATTCAAACGAGTTTGACCTTGTTAACGAGGCACTTCATTTAGATAAAATAGATTATTTATATTGGTATTTTAAAATTTTATCTAGAAATTTTGACAAACAAAATTTGACTTTTTACTAATATCTTTATAGTGATGTATATACATATATCAGCAATTAGATTCATAAGGATTCAAATAACATGTTTAGTAGTATTAGGAACATAATTTACTCTAATTTTGTTAAATATTTTTAAGTAACAAGATTGTTACTGTACCTTAGAAATAAATAAATACAAAATTATTCGAGTTTATAAAGCTTCCACAAGTTAAGTTGAGCTTTGTACGAATTATCTCGATTAATAATCGATCATAATTTTAAATTCTTAAATAACTTATTTAATAAACGAATCGAACCGAACTCGAATTTGACCAAATCGATTTCGAGCAGCTTAGTTGTGCAGTATTATTTATTTTCAAGTCCTTTGCACGTCAATAGGCTAAAATCTAAAAAGCTTTTACTAAGGTCTAAGTATATTGGCTTCATTTTGTATACAAGTAGAAGTCCATTAATCAAGTTTGAATTCAACCCCCTCTTCTCCGCCTGAAATGCTAGCTTTTTGGGTTTCCCTGCCTTGTTATTTTATGGTAAAAGGGAAAAAGAATAAGAAATTGATGTTTTTCGTATTGAATGTGATCAAAATAGTATTCTTAGGCCTTGTCAGGGTAATAAGGTATTTTCAGATATTCTCAAAATTTCTCATAATTTCCTTCCCAAATGTCACTTAAATAAACACTTCTTAATTTTAAATATTTAATTTTTTCATCTAATCATTACCTAATCATTATCAAAACACAAAACTCAATACAACTTTCTCAAACTTTCGAACAAAACATAAAAAATGATATAACTTTTTCAAATCTCAAAATAAAAGTATATTCAAACAATTTTTTTAATTTTATAATATTTTTATTCAATTTTTTTTCTCTCATTTTACAAAATATATATAAAAAAATATATTAACTTAAATCATTTCATTACTATTCACAAAATTCTTCTAAGATATTCTAAGGATCCAGACTCGGATTCAAAAGTCTCTCTTCCTTCTGCTGCCAATGGAATTGTGTTTGTCTCAGCCGAGCGACAATCAATGGTATTAAAAGGAGCACCTATCCACCTGACTTGAAAACAATCCACGCTACCTCTTTTATCTGTTCTTCTAATCACATGCTTATCTAGTTGTCACGTGGTATGTCTATGGTGGTTAATATGACCCGGACTAGCCTTATGTCACAAGGGTGGGTGGTAGATGGTTTAACAAATCAGTATTCAATAGTCTTGGAGCATTAGACGGAACGATTAACCTATAGAAGGAATTAAAATGTCTTTATATCATACTAGCATAACTTAAAAAACTATTGAATACTAATAGACAAGTAAAATGACAAACCGAGAGCAAGACTACCATTGGATCAAAGCTGATAAGAGTAAATTGTCGTAGATGTCCAATTCAGAAGCTTGGTATAATGCTATGATTTTAAGAGTTTAGGGTTCAAGTAAATCAGAGATTGATGATGATTAGACCCATAACAATCTTTAAGTTTTTATATTAATGATTAGCCCTATAACAACTGAATATTTGTAATGTTTTGCCTTAGTTCTGTTTTGCTTTAGCTTGTATTTAGGTGTACTCACTTGTATACTTCCAGTGTACTTGGACTATGCCTATTTATTAGGAATAAATTCTCTTATTATCTATTTAAAAAAAACAATTGGATTCAGAGATAAATGGCCTTACAAATCAGGTATGTAATCTTCTATCAACAAAGAAACTTGAATGGACAAACAATTCGAAGGGAGTAAGTAACAAATAATACTAAAAAAGCTCCTGTCAGACATTTAGATAACAATTGATTTAATGAAACCAAGATCAGGCATAACAGATGCAGTTAAAGTGGCTCAGCTGGTTATCAAGTATGAAGAAGCAGTGTCTTGGGCAGCTATAGGGCCTCCCTCAAAAGTTTTTCAGTCAGAGCTTTGGGGAGCCCCATCACACTATCTGTTGTTCCAACCTGCACAGAATACCACCGATTATTATGTCCACCCAAGCATAGAAGAAATGTCGGAAATTAGTGAACCAAAGCAAAGGAATTACAAGCTGTTCAGAGACAGTGTAATGGAGTTGAATTGGCAGCAAATGACTCATCCTTGATAAACCCAAAAAGCTAAGGACAGACCATTTGGACTCGTTGAAGCAACTTATCCAGGCAACCCCTCGGCCTGAGTTTAACAGCTTGAATTCAGGCATATGAGAAAGTTGCTCAGAATTATGATTGAATGGATAAGTTCTGATCAAGACCAACACTCTGCCTAACTGAGACAGAAATTTACTCCCCTGATAAATTTGTTAAGAAACCTGAAGCAACAGCAATTTAGACACATTTCTTTTAGTTTCCAGGCTTTTAACCCCCCAACTTGCCAACCAAAACTAGTTCAACTTATATCTTATAATTTATTACATTAGGGTTGTGTTAATTTTATATGACACCTCAGGTTAATGGGTGATGACATCGATTAAAGGATCAACAGCCATGCCAAAATGTCACAAACTTCCAAGTTGTATTCCCAAGAAGCAAGCCATCTTTAAATAACAGCTTTATGCGCAAGATTACTTGGGAGGTCAATATATAAGAGGTTTTGGTGACAATGTCTCATCAACTGAATTGTGAATTCATGCAGGGAACCACAAATTGGGATGTGATACTTGCTTGGCTAGCTCACCTGCTCCATGCCTATGTCAATCACCTAAGTTTTCGACTCTTTTAATGGGTAAACTAAGATTAGCAAACCAACCACTTGTTTGACGAAGGGCAGAATCAAAGGATGCTCTATGATCAGTCCTCCGGCAACATTAAGCACAATCCCCTCCTCAATCTGAGAAAGGAAAAAAAGAACAGTGGAGAAAAATATCTTGTATCTCATAAATGATGCAGAAGCAACCACCAATTTCAATGAAAGAAAAATACCAGTTTCTCAATGATTTCATCTGGTATTTCATGGAAATAGATCTGCAGCGAATCACAACATTCTAAGTGTGATGCAAATGGATAAGTAAAGATAATAACAAAGGATTGGGAACAAAAGAAATAAAATAAAATGAGATAAATTTCCAAATGGAATACTAAAAAGAAAATGTGAGTAAACAAATGAATCATTAAAAGAACAAATAAAACAAAATTTGAAACATTTTTTTTATCGATATAAACAAAATTAGAAACATAGAACTCCTTTAATAAAACCTGGATTCCTTGACTTTCAATGTCATAGAATGAAACCATTTTTTTTTTATAAGACATAAATATTATTGATATGAATGAAATAGGCATAGCCCGTGTACACATGAAGTATACAAAAGAACACCTAAATACATTCTAAGTGCGATGCAGCATGTATCAAGTGTATACACCAAAATATTTAAAATCCTACTGTTCAACTGAAGAGATCTCTTCTAACGCAACTTAAAGTACTCTAAGCGTAAAACTACATAATTATGGCAAGTTAGCAAACGATGAGTTAAGCAAGCAAAATAGAACCTGTAATGTACCACCAGCAATGATTTGGTGAAAAGGTGTTCCTTATCTAATATTGTACAACACTAACTTTAAATTTTTTTTGATAAGTAACAGTAACTTTAATTTTTTTTTCATTTAACAACGCAAAGGCTTAGCCCAAGTACACAGAATTTATAAAAGAGAAATACCTAGGTAGCAACACCAATTTCTATTATTATCCTATTTTTGTTCAGCATATGAAGTTCAAAACAATGATAACACAAAACATGCCAGAAGAGATTGTTTCAAATTTCAATAAAGTATCTTCTTAAGTTCATTGTCACAGGATATTCCAGTAGGCATCCTACGACCTTCCAAGTGATCTTTTGTGGACCCACTAAATCAAGAGTTTGCTGGAGGGGTTTCCAGAGTAACCCCAAAATCACTGCCGTATGGAAAATGATTCCTCTATGCCTCATGTGGTGTATTTGGCTTGAAATGAATGGCCAAAATTTTGAAGACCAGGAACGCTAGTTGAAAGATCTTAGATGCTTCTAAGGGAACTTCCCCCTGAACTCCCCGAAGTGCACTTGCGGGAAACTCCTCACCGAGGGCCTATGCACTGCTGGGATTATTCTAATTTATATATTATTTTATAATATAATTATAATAATAACAAATTATAATAATTAGTCAGGACTTTGTTCTCAGACACCCGGTGCCAATAAAAAGATGCCTTTTCTTCCATACCTTATTTCTTTGGGCCTCTACTATTGTTCTTAATGGGGCTAATTTACATGATTTTCTTGTTTCCTTTTCTAGCTCCAAACTTGTAATTAGGTGTTCTCTTGTATGCTCTATGTGTATTAGGATATGCCTTATTAGTTGTTTAAATAAAATTTTATTTTACTTACAAAAAAATGGTATGATAATCATATAATGTCTTGAATGGAAAGATATTCAAAAGTGGGAAAACATCTCAACAATAATTATAAAAAAGTTTCACAAATGAAGGAATAGAAGCATATGGTACCTCCACTCGGTCCCATTCTCCTTTTCTGAATCCTGTCTTAAGGTTTGTAACTAGCACAGATCCCACTGTTGCTGCATGGCTCCCAGAATAGTCTGAAACCGTGTTGGTAAATCACCAGAGTTATGTAACCGGATAACAACAGTGAACTGTTGGGGGGTGGGGGGGGGGGGGGGGGGGGGAGAGAGAGAGAGAGAGAGAAAGAGTGAGAGTTAAGCAAACCTTTCAAATACTGTCTTGCTTCCTCCTTACTCAATGGTTTTTCCCTGACCACACCTTCATAGACCACCACCTCCAGATCATTTAATAATAACAGTGAGAAACTATGTACAACAAAGTTCCCTTCACAGTAAGGTCAAGAAAATTGGAAGTCCATATCTATAAAGAATCTTGTTACTAGGAGGCCATTTATGTTCGAGGATAAAATATACAGATGTGGCATAGGAAACATCAGCGTCCAGAAATTCTCATGGGATTGCAATGGCATGCACAAATCATAATGGAACAGATATCAACAGGTGGAATAATTCTTTCTACTAACATCTAATGTACACAGCTCATGCAAACTGAAAAATGTTATCTTAAGCATAATGGGCTTTCTGATGGAGGAGGTAGTTGACATTAAAACTTCAACCTAGGATCTGAATTGTACTGAGTGAAAGTTTAAGAGTGCAACTGAGAATGAGGTAGCAGTTTAGGGAGGAAAATGCAATCAAACCTGATAAATTTATCATTCCCCGAGTAGTTAGCATTACAATAAAGTCTCTTATCAAATTTACAATTTGGCACACTGAAAAACTCAAGTTTTACCAATCCATAGAATTCCTAGCTTGATAGTCAAAACCATTTTGCAATTATCTTCATAAAAAATTTTTACAACCTATATAAACTAAATACTCCAACTTGTAGACACCCACACTTCTTTTCTGATAGTTGACTTATTGATACAATTGACTCCAATTCATCTTCTGAACATGGCATTAAGAGGCTTATAATAATCGCTCTCCAGGGAGAGGGAAGAGGGGCAAGTAATAAGGCAACCCAACATACCATATTACATGATGTGGAGATTTCTTACCAAGTTTCAAAAGGCAACACATATGCATTAAGTAAATTAGGAATACAAAAATGTCAAAGGACTAGGTTTGTACTTGGTCACAAGTAATTAACAGTGTTGGCTCAGCATCGTTTATGTAGTCACCAATGGGCCTTTGTAAGATGGCTTCTGCCTGAGAAGAAGTTACCATCAGCTATGCTAAATACCTGGTCATAGGTCAGCTTCGACCCAAAACCCGTAACCTTCATATATGCAATGACCATAACTTTTTTTTAACATTAAACTATACATGTTACTGCAGCCAAGAAAGCGGGAAGACAGGCAAGTGCATTATCAGAACAAAAAAGAAATCCACAGATGCAACAGTTGAACATCAAAGCATTATAATTGCTATCAGGTGGTGAACATCTTATATTTACCCCAAAGTATAGTGAGAGATAAAATATTCCTAAATAAGACAAAATACAGGCATAAAGGCCAACAGCATTATTTTTTATTCAAACCAATAATTTAATCACGATAAGTTTGTAAATTTGAATTCATACAAAAGATTAATTAAACCCAAATGCTCAAATATTCAATGCAAAAAACCAGAATAACTAAAAATCCAATTCCCAGGTCTGCATTTGTCATATTTCTGATCTGCATCTAGCAAGGAAAAATTTAATTCAGTTTCTGTGGAAAAAAATAACCAGAACTGTCCCATCTTCCTTGATCAACAACATGGAATATATGGCATTACAAACATGCACAGCAAAGAAGTGCAAGTGAACCACTTTGAAACATATACTACTATACTTTCTATTTTCAAAGTCAATGTATCCTCGGTCCATAAATGGCACTAGGTAATGCAAGATCTCATATGGGCGTTTCTGAGACAGGGACTGAGTCAAAAAGAAAACCAAAGCAAGACGTACTGTGTCAGCCGCAATCAAGATTGTTTGTTCAACATCCTTCTCTTGATGATTGATAGTTTGTAGTTTTGATACGATAGCATCAGCCTGAGATGCAGTTCACACTCGATTAATGAAAAATACCTAAGTCAAACCCACACTTCAATTTTGACACAAATGGAACTTATGACAAGAAATACAAGTGCAAAGAGGGAGAATTAATGACTAAAAAAGGGAAATATAAAATAAGCTAGATCTAAATCCCTTTAATAATCATGAATTATGAGAGTGGTCTGTAAATTAAGGAGCTAGTTTAGCATGCTCCAGCTTGTCCTGCTGAATGAGATCACTTGTGGACAGAGGGATTGAGAATATAAATTAAGCATGGTAAGCGGAGCTTTAATATCCACATTGTTTCTGCATGAATCCATTAGCCTTACAACCGCTTTGGCTACTTAGCAAAAGAATGAGTATCTTTACAACTTTTATTTTTTTAATAAGGAATATCTTTATAACTAAGATTGTACACAGCAGCCAAAAGCAGAATTTATGACAGTTTCCTTTGCAGTTCAATATTTGGAAAAGAGAACACAACCTTTGCCTCAGCAAGAGCCATAACCAAGTCTTCTGGCTTATCCTTTCGTATGCATTTTTCATCAATATCTGCAGTCTAAGTAACTAAAAGGTTAATTTTGTGGAAATCAGAAAGAAAAAAAAAATAGTAGATAGCTGAGAGTAAAAAATACCATAATTGTAAACTCGTATCCCATCTCAGCTAATATTGTTCGACGTGCTATTGAAGAGGATCCCAAAATTATCTGCACAACAGCCTATGTCAAGTCAAGCAATTTGGAAAAATTATTCATTTCAATGGTCATATTTGATCTGCATCTCACATTTCAGATGACTTCAGGCACCCAATGTATTGTATACAAGAAATGAACAGAAGATTTCAGGATTGAGTTTCTCATTTCGTTTCCCACTCTACCGAGCAATTAAAGAGAATTTTGATGGAGTGTTGAAACCTTCGTTCAATTCGAAGTTCACTAGTCCTTAAAAATACAAACTTCGGGTGTTTTCACTTGATTATTATCTATTACCCTTCAAAATAAAAGCATATCTGAAATTCAAACCAAGTCGCACCCGTTACAAGTAAAGAACTGTGCACACATAATGCGGGTCTCCTTGCACTAGCAGAAAATCTAATGGTCTAATACAAGCCCGTTTGGCTGCCGAGAAAAATGGAGAAGAAGAAAAGTGATAATTACCCAGTTCTGCCTCTCCATTACTCGAGTTAACTTACACATACTACACGCATAAAAAGCCATTCCTACTTCCAAGAACCGAGTTGTTTGAGTTTTGTCGAGGAGGCTTACCTTGAACGGAGAAGTATTCGCTTCCATCTCCGTCCTGAAGATCGAACAGATGTACGAGGGGGACGCAGAGAGTACGGACGCAGCGAATATTAAAAATTTTGAAGTGTTAGATGGGCGTGTTTGCCTCGCGATCAATAAATTAGGGCATGCAATCCTCCGATTCGAAAATTCAATCGATTCATCTCATTTATATTATTATAATTTTTTTAAACTCTTAAACAAAATATAATAAATAATTTAATTTTTTTAAATATTAAAATAAAAATAGAATAACACTAGATACAAACCTCAAATAGACAAGTCTTATACAAGCCTTTTGTAAAACAATGGGTCCCACTAATAAATAATAATTTTTTTTTATACTTTTTTAAGATAAGATCCACTTTTTTACAAGGACTTGTATGAGACTTGTCTATTTAGAGTTTGTACAAATCATTTCTCTAATAATTTTTTTAGGAGTGATTTAGCCACCAAAGATTTTTATAAAAGTAAATTTATAAATTAATGTAATTTAATTTAATTTATTAGATTATAAAATTATTAATAAATTTTTAAAAGAAAAATATTAAATCAACCCATGATTTTGCCTCTCAGGGTGTGTTTGGATGTTGAAGTGAGTTGAGTTGAGTTGAGTTTAGATAATAAAATATTGTTAGAATATTATTTTTTAATATTATTATTATTTTGGGATTTGAAAAAGTTGAATTGTTTATTATATTTTGTATTGGAATTTGAAAAAGTTGTAATGATGAGTTGAGATGAGTTGAGATGAGTTTGGGATCCAAACTCACCCTCAATCTTTCCGTTCATACATTTTATTATATTTTTTAATTTTTTTATTAAATGATTAAAGAACATAAAGTCATGTATTTTTTTAATAATTAAGGGAGTTAAACAAATATTTAAAAGAAAATAAAAAACAAAAACAAAAAATTTTGTACTACATAGAGTACTAAAAGTTTTGAGAAATATTTTAATTACGAAAGAATTTAATAAAAATAAACTTATAAATTATCTTAATTTAATTTGATACATCAAATTATAAAATTATTTTTATTATAAAATAAATCTAACATATTATATAAAATCTTATTAATTTATAAAAAGTAATGATACATACAGTCGTGGAATGCGCAAACGCTGTGCAGTCACTTTGAAAAAGAGTGGGGTCCTCTATTAAAAAATTAATTTCTTTTCATGTGGGTCTCATATTTATTCACTTTTTTCAAAGCGACTGTACGGCACTTACACACTCACGACTGCAAGTATCATTTCTCATTTATAAATTTACTTTTATAAAATTTATTTATAATTATAAGACTCCTCAAAATTTTTCTCGTTATCCGCGGACCCACTCGCAAAGAGCTTATGTAGTGGATATTGTAAGCTCTCTCTTTAGACGAACTTTTTTTTTTCACATTAACTTTTTTATTTATAACTCTCTTAAAACAAACTTTAATCATAACTTGACGTTAATTAAAATGTATAATTTAATTCAACCAAAAAAAAAAAAAGAAGCTTGACATGGCAATCTTTCTTCACTTACATAAATACCAAAATGCTGATCGTATTTATTTGTACATGCTTTCCATAATGTTAATCATGTAATATCAAATTATCATATCTATTTGTTTTCTTTTTTTTAAAGAAAAGTATATCTGTCATTAATCAATAAATGTTACATAATCTGTCATTTAAAACAAAACTATCAATAACATTAGGATCTCTTCAATCCAACATTGATCCCTGTTAACGTTGTGTTTCGCACACCTTTGAATCAAGTTCCAACAACTCAGATCTTCTACAACAAGTCTTGCTATAACACTCCACCTAATTAACCCTAGGCGTTAACCCCTTAAACACTTCAGATTATATTTTTATTTGGGATTATTGCTTACATTAAGGTTAATAGTGAGGTTAACCTTAATCTTGACTTAATCTTGACACTTAGTACCATTAAGCTAAGGATTAGAGAAGCAAGCTCATTAGTGATTTTGGTGAGGTTTTTTAGGACCTTAGAGCCTTCATGGACCTAGCCCAAAAAGCCTTGAGCCAAGCCCATAGGAAATTCAAGACTTGATAGCTAGCCTTGGCCCAAACTTAAGGAAGGTATATGATCTTTGGGCCAAACTTGGTGTAGAATGGACTCATGGCCCAATTAGGCCAAATCAAACCTTTTCAAACCTATCTCAGTGGATCTTGAGGTTTCTTTTCCATCCTAAAAATCTAAAAATGAGGCCACTTTCATTCAAGCCCAAGAGCCCATAAAACATGAACCCACACACTTTGCCATTTTTAAAGCCCACAAGGCTCAAAGCCATGTTTGGGTTATTTCACCATTCAAGACCAAAAGCCTAATACACCATACCATTGGTTTCCTTAACCCCAAATCATACCCTAAGTATTCAAATTAAGTTTTGAAAATCGGCTAAGACCATTAACCATCATATTTGAAGTTAGTGAACTTTAAACCATGCTTTGAAACTTAATTTTGTTTAATCTTTTCTTAAACCTTTTAATTCAAATTTTCTTGAATTATTACTTCATTACATCATACTTAGACCTTACTAATATCCTAGATAAATCTCTCCACATGTCATCAAGGAAAATGACATATCAAACCCAAACCTTGCATCAATCGGCTTTGTGTATTGTCCTTTATATACTTGGATTGTTTTGTCCATTGGTCCAATATTTTTGTGGCTTGACCGCAATGGTAATATGGTCCTTAAACACCTCATGAGACCCGTTTAGACCCAGCTTGAGCCTTGGACGAAATTGGTTACACAAACCAACTCAAATGACCAAACCGAGTGCACCTTGGTCTAGTTTGTGTAAGAACCGATTGGGTTGGAATTTAACCAACCATCTGCCATGGTTGAGCCACCACCCCACGCCACCTCCTTTACCACCCAATCCCCAAGAGGTCCCATGAACATCATGAAGAATTTGACTTAGTTTTTCCCACCCAAAATCATCCAAAACCGAAGTCCAAAAATCTGCCAATTAAAACCACCTATACCTCCGGTTTGCAAGGGTGGTTTGAGTGACTTCTTGTCACCTGAACCATGCCCCAGGACCTAGGAAACTCCACAGGGCCATGATGGCTACAGTAGGGATGAAATCATGGTGGTTTCAGGCCACTATTCTCCCTGCACAAGATGACTCAAAGCCTTGGAAGCAAGCTGGAAAAATTTTAGACTTGTGCACCTCCCACTTCACCCAATCACCAAGCACCGAGGCCAATGGCCCTCCCCTCTTGAACCCTATAAATACCTCCCCCACTTCCTCTTTTCCTCCACACCTCAGCTCTAACCTTCCTCTTGAGTCTTGAGAGCATTTCTCCCCCTTAGTGAGCAATAGAGTAAAACCGAGTGAGTTTTGGTTAGTTCTTGAATGTTCTTGAGCAAGGCTGTCTAGAGTGCTTGGAAGGCCACAAAATTTTTAAGTTTTCTTGCTCTTGATCTTAGTTAGAATGTCAAGTTTTGTTTCCAAGTGTTGGTACGGAATTTGGTATCATGCTTAGTTCAAAACCGGGTCATTTAAAGGATGGTTTGAATGTTTAAATATTTTTAAGTGAAAATTTAGCTATGACATGTCTTAAGCATGATTTGATATAATTTATTAATGTCTTAGAATGATTATGGAAGGTTTTAATTGTGATTAAAAGTATGCCATGATAGGTTTTAAATCTATCTTGTTCTGATCAAGTATAAATCGGTTTTGAATAAAGTGGAGATTAAGGATATTTTAGCCATGATTAAGTATTGGGATAAACTTGATTATCCACGAATTAGCCTTCATTATGTCATGAAAGATGTTAGTAGTCATTTGTGATTAAAGAAAATCTCATATGCATGCATTCATAGATATCAATAGTTGAAAACATAGTTAGGCATCAACTAGGATGCATGCCACGGGTTGAGACTGTTTGGGAATGTTCCACTTTTAGTTTTGAAAATTCAAGGGAATATATAGTTTTAGAATGCCAAAAATATAAAGTCCAAGAAATTTGGTTAAATTTGGAGTTCGTTTGCAATTAGCGAAAATTTAGGGCCTACATGACAATTTTTGAAAGCCTAGGGGTATTTGTGTAAATATCTCATTTTTTAAACCTTTGATTTTAAACTTCAACCATAGAATATTAACCCTAACTTAGTATACACATGATTTACACAACTACGACTTTATTTTCGAATTTCTTCGGAAGTTTGTAAGTTGGTCTCTAACTTACACCTTGATAGATTATTTATGAATTATTGATAAATGTTTCATTCATATTTCAATTATCATTTTGAGCATAAAATATCATGTGATATGATACATTGAGTGCATATTTACATGACATGTGATATTTTTCACCATTTTTGCATATTGCATCTATAAACATCATTTTTACATGAAAGAGTGCCACATATGCACATGTTATGAAAAATATTTTTTAAGTATAGTATGAAAATAATTTTTGTCATGACCCCAAAGGTTAGGATGAGAAATTATCCTAGTGGAACTCCTCTGTCCACTCTGGAGTGTTTAATAATGGAGTGGTAACCCCTAGGTTGACGAAGAACAGTCAACATGCTTCGAATGAGTTCTTTTTAAAGAACACCAGAGCGAAGTCAATATGTTATGACTCCTAACGCTAGTGGGTGTACATGTTATGATTTTTATGATGTTATGTTAAATTACCAATGCATTGAGAACAAGTTTATAGACAACGTAGTTTCAACGTAAGTTATACTACGATCACCGGCAAGTACTCACAATGCATATGTGGAATTGTAACGTTACCACACGTTATAATTACGAATTGCTAATAATGATGAAGGTTAATGATGAAAGTTATGATGAAGTTATGTTTTCAAAAATGATGGCAAAAATGTTTATCGAAAGAAAACTTGTCTCCATTTTTCTGAAATGTTGAGAAATCTAGATGGGAGACATGCATACTGATTTTTCCTTCTGCATTTCATACATTACATATTTATCATTCTTCATACTTAATTTATCTTTGTGCACGTTGGTTGTTTAATTTACTGAAATTTCGAGTAAATCTCACCCCTTGTGGGACCACTATTGGAATGATAGAAGTTGTGCCAGGTCTTGAGGAGATCGAGCTAGATGTAGCGCTGGATCTAACTAATTGAGGAGGAGCCGGACCTTGAGAGGAGACTGGATTTAATCCTGATGTTTATAGCCCAAGTCCTTCTTGCTTTAGATCGCATGAAGAGAATGATTTGACTTTAATTTTTAGTTGTACTAAGTCTATACTACGTTGGTATTTTGAACTTAATGATTTCTAATGAAATTGGGATGTTTTTAATTATTCTGACATATTTTATACTTACACATTTTGATTTCTGTTGTGATTATTGCATTATGCTAGTTGCATGCAAGGATTGCATTGCATATTAACTGTCATGTACGGGGGTATGTAACCTTGTGTTGCATGTCCCGATACTCTAAGTCTCCGTTCCATCCCTAGCTGAGGTTGGGGGCGTCACACCTGCACAGAGAAGAGTATAACATGGCTTTGAGAGGGTGGCATTGGGGCCAAGGAACCTCCGATGCCAAAGTTAGTAAGTACTCTTGGAGTGTAGTAAATAAGAAAGGAAGTCTAGGGATCAGAGAGATTTCCTCGTACCTGGGATCATCTATTTATACTATGCCTGGGGAGGGTGCAGATAGTCTTTTCCGCAAAGTCCATATTTTCCTTTTTTGTGTCTACTGTCAGACTCTCTTTAATGTGGCGTGGATTTGTGTCAGCTTCATAATTGTGGCGTGTGACTTAATTAGCAGTGTCATTAATGTGCAGTGGTTCCCTAACCCCCAATTCGATTTATACGAGTTGTTGATGGTCTGATGCAATCGAGAGTCCTCCGTGTTTTCCATGTAACTTGTGCACATTCTGTTCCCGAGGGCGGCTGCGGTTGTGTCAAGTCAAGCTATCTTGTCGACTAGATTGCGCCTTTCCCTGGTTGACATTTCGTTTCTTGCTCGGATAAGAAACCCCTTGGGCTGGACTTCTGGGCCAAGACTCTGTGGGCTTTTCCTAAGGGGAAAATTCCCCTTACAATCCCCTTGCTTTTGTAGTGCTAACTTGGCTAGCTGATGTGCAACAATATTCCATTCCCTGTATGTGAACCTCAAGCTCCACCCAGATGAATTCCTGAACACTATCTTCAGATCTTCAATTATTTGCCCATACCAAGCCAAACACAAGTCACTACTTTGAACTGCCTTGATTACCATGAGAGCATCTCCTTCGAATATTACTTGTCCAGAACCCAGATCAGAACAAAACTCAACTGCCTTCCACAAAGCCATACACTAAGCAATAATTGGTTAATCCACAATTGTTTTTGTAAGCATGTTGTTGCCATTACCTGCCTATTCCATTCTCTTATTACCACCCCTAATCCAACTTTTTGACTTGCATTGTCTACAACTGCATCAAAATTCACCTTAACCTTCCCTCTATCTGGAGCTAGCCACTGTTTCATTACTACAATAGATTGAATTCTGCGTGCACTTCCCTCTTGTAATTGAGCCTCTTTGAAAACTTCCACACTGGTCACTGTAGTTTCTACAACCAATCTTGGACTAGCAAATTCTGATTCAAAGAGAAATTTGTTCCTTCTGAACCAAATCCCTTTCATGATCGACCTTACTACTTCTAGCTATTGTCTATTACATCTTCTGCTTAAAGATCTCCATAACTACATAAAGTCATATTCTCCACTGGAGCTTTTTTGAAGAAGGCTTCCTTTTTTTGCCCACACATCTTGAGCAGAAGGACAACTACAAATAGCATTCATTACTGAATCATCTTTTCACAGACATATGGGACATGATGGTATATCAACCACCTGTCTTCTAAATAAATTTTGTTTAGTAGGTAAAATATTGTTGCGAGCTTTCCATAAGAAAAATCTTATTGACCCCTGCACCTCCAGCTCCCAGATCTGCTTCTATACACCATCTTCCACTTTAGCTCTTGAAGACTCTCCTTCAATATTCTTCTTAAGAGTTTGTGCCAAGTGATAGGCACTCTTAACTATTACAGGCTTGCTATAAATCCAGGCTTGCTTATCTTCTCCTCCCATTCTACTAATAGGCATATTACAAATAAGATCCATCTCATTCTTCTCAAAAATCTCAGACATAAGAGTCACATTCCAATCCTTTGTTTCATCCAAAAACTAGCTTGCTAACAATAGTTGTAGGCTCCAAAACCTTAATAGGGGATTAAATTTTGAAAGAGGACTCCTTTGGAATCCACCTATACTACCATATTTTAATGTTTTTTCCATACCTAACTCTCCATATCAGTCCCTCCCTTAGCAGACCCACTGCAGAGCACATACTCTTCCATATAAATGAAGATGACTACCCTCTCTTTGCTTACAGTATGCTAGAGTGCTTAAAATATTTGTTTTTGAACACCCTAGCTACCAATGAGTTGAGATATTGCAACAACTTCCAACACTATTTTGTCAATAAAGCTGTATTGAAGTCCTCAATATCTCAAAAGCCTAGTCCTCCCCCAAATTTAGATTTCCCCAATTAACTCCACTTTCTCCAATGAATTCCTCTTTCTCTATTTTTGTTTCCCCACTAGAACTTAGCAATGATGGCTGCCATATCTTGACACAACTTCCTTGGCAGTTTAAATACACTCATGGTGTATGTAGGTATTACCTGTAATACTGTCTTGATTAATACCTCTTTTCTAGCTTTAAATAAGAAACTATTGTTCTAGCTTTGGATTGTTTTCCATATCCTTTCTTTTATGCCTCGAAAAGTTTGATACTTGGATTTACCAACCAGAGCTGGCAGTCCCAAGTACTTCTCATATCCTCCCTTTTCCTCCACACCCATTGCATCAGTGATTAATTTCCTTAAGGTAGCTTTTGTATTAGAGCTAAAATAAATGGTGATGTTTTGTTTATTCAGAGATTGACCCGAGGCCCTTTCATACATTTGCAAAATGGTCCGAAGTCTTAGCCATTCCTCCTGCTGAGCTCTACAAAAAATAACACTATCATCAACAAATAATAAGTGATTTATACATGGACCACCCCTAGCCACTGACACCCTTTTTAACTCTCCTCTACTCTCTGCTTGCTTTAGTAAAGAACTCAACCCTTATGCATAAATAATAAATAGATATGGTGAAAGATGATCTCATTGTTTGATTCCTCTGTTGGATAAAAGCAATCACTCGAGTGGCCATTAACAAGGACAAAATATGTAACTGAAGAGACAACTCATCACTAATCTTCTCCACTTAGTATCAAATCTCAACTTTTCCATAATTGCATTCAGATTGTCCCACTCTAATTTGTCATAAGCCTTTGACATATCTAACTTCAAAACCATGCAACCTAATCCTGCTCTATCTTCTCCACTTATGTTTGTCCCACTCTGGTTGTTGGATATGATCTCTGGTATGACCTTTTTTGGCCTATTAACAAGTACTTTTGAAATGTTTTTCTAGAAATTATTATAAAGACTTATAGCCTGATAATCCTAAACAGAGTTGGGACTACTCACTTTAGAAATTAAGGCAATGTGAGTATGATTTACATCATGAGGAACATATTCATACTTGAAAAAATCACCAACAGTTTTACATACCTCTTCCCCTACTATTTCCCAATGGCTTTGGAAGAAACCAGCTCCAAACCCATCAGGTCCAAGTGACTTCAATTATGACATCTGGTGCAGTGCACTATGGACTTCTTCCCTTGTAATATCCTTACACAAAGCATCATTCATCTCTTCAGTAACTAAACCTTTCACTGAATTCAGACAAGTTGTAAGATCATCCTGTGAAGGGGAGGTTGATGAATATATTAATTGGAAATGCTGCTGGAAAGCTTGTGCTATCTCCTGCTGATTTGTCTTCATTAGTCCATTTGAGTCTTTAACTCTATGAATAAAATTCTTCATTCTCCTTTGGTTTGCACAAGCATGAAAGTATTTGGTATTACGATCTCCCATACTATACCAGTGCGTTTTTGCTCTTTGTCTCCACTTCATGTCCTCTTGCTCAAGCATAACATTAACTTCCTTCTGAACTCTTTTCACTGCTTCCCAGTCCACCTTTCTCTCACTCTCTTGCAGTTGTTTAAGCATATGTGTCTTTTCGATGAGTATCTTATGTCTATTCTAAAATTGTGTTCTCCTCCAGGTAGACAGTACATTTCTAGACTTCGCCAGCCCATACTGCACTATTACCATAGAATTATCCATTCTTCCATTTGTTTGCCACCCTTCTTTTATCAAATTTTGACACTCCTTCTACAAACCCCATCCATTATCATATTTAAACATGTTCTTCCTCCTGGTCATGCTATATCTGTCATGTGTAGTAGTCATCAACAAAGGCTTGTGGTCTGATGTCATAGCAACCAGACCCTCGACCATGATCTCAAAGAATTTTTTAGCCCATATTTGGTTAGCTACCACCCTATCCAATCTTTCTCTAGTCAATGTGTCATTCCCATGAAAGTTACACCATGTAAATTTGTCCCCCCAACATCCCATATCATGAAGATCACCCTTCTCTAGTGCTTCCCGAAATGCCTCCATCTGAGATTCCCCCTAGTACCTCCAAGGTTTTCATCATGCGACATTATTTCATTAAAATCCCCTATAACACACCAACCAACATCATTTGGGGGTTTGAATGATACTAACATATCCTATACTTCTCTCATTTTCCCTATCTCTGATGACCATAGAATCATGTAAATAGCCATTTCAAACCTGCAGCATCATCTACTACTCAAGCATTTATATGCCTTTGAGAGTAATTGTAAATTTCCATATTCATCTCTCTATTCCAAAGTAATAGCATGCCTCCAGTTCTACCCACTGGCTCCTTTGTAAAACAGCAATCATATGCTAATCTTCTCTTCAAGAACTCCAACTTACTTTTCTTCATTTTAGTCTCCATTAAAATGACTATAAATGGAATAACATTTTTCTCGTGAGAAATTATATTTGCAGTCATAGAGTGCGCAAATGCCGTGCATTCGATCCTTTTGAAAAAAGTGAGTAAATATAAGATCCACTTAAAAAAAATTAGTTTTTTAATTGTAGACTCCACTATTTTTTAAAAGGAGTACGTGACACTTACACAATCTATTACTGAAACTAACATTACTCTATTCTCATTCCTAATGGTACTTTCAATAGCTAGCTAGATAAGACATCATTTAATTAGACGTCCCAATTAACTTCCAAGTATTATTCAGCGTAAAATTTTGGAGTAATTTTTCATAATCTGGAAATTATATTTCTTTGGTTTTATGAATAAAATCACGAAATGGATTTATTTTATTGATCTATATATATATATATATATTGATTCTTCGTTTACAAGGATTGAGGTCAGAAGACGCTGCTAAAACAGATCCCCAAGCAATAGAGATCCTTATTTTTTATTTATTTTATTGACTTCTAAAAAAAAATGCAAGAACGCAGAGTATACATCATGCATGCTTGGTGGGGCTGGCCCTTTTTTTTCTTTAGAGAGAAATAAAAAAACGATTCTCGTTGGTGCATGAGTGTGTTAGAAACTGTTAAAAACAGAAAGTGAAGATGAGAAGAAACTGATTCTCATTGATTCCTGTTGGTTACACGTGAGTCACATATATATACATTACAAAGGAAAGCAGAAAAGTAAAAAAAAGGTACTAAAAAGCAACTTGATTATGTACACAACATCAATTCAGAACTTTCTATGGACAGTATGGTAGATGCAGCTTTATGCATCATGTTCCTCATGCTTTTCTGAAATGCAACTCTGCATTTCCTCATCTATGGTTCACTTTTTCGTGCAATCACTTTTGCTGTTGCTGCTACCTCTTGTACTGCAACATACTTTGTCAACTTTATGCATGTCTTTGAGTGTTGCAATATATCTGAGCCATACTCTGGTTGCTGTCCTTGTGTAGAACCAAGTTACATTGTGTTCTGTAAGATGATACCATGGTTGCTGTCCTTGTGTAAAGCCAAATTACATTGTGTTCTGTAAGACTCCCCCTCAAGATGGGCATAGATGTTAACAATTCCCATCTTGGATAGTAGGAACTGAAATGTAGAGGTTGGTAGGGCCTTAGTGAAAATATCTGCCAACTGAAATTTTGAAGACACATGTATAGGCGTGATAATTCCAGCCAAAACCTTTTCTCTAACAAAATGGCAATCTAGTTCTATGTGCTTGGTCCTTTCATGAAAAATTGGATTCTTTATAGGTAGGTTGCTGCCACTCAGTCTCATGATCGAGTTTGTCTCAATAAAATTGTATTTTTTTTCTTAAACATCTTTACATATTTTTTAAAAATAAAAAAATGGGTAATACTACATACAGTCGTGGAATGCGCAAACGTCGTGCAGTCGCTTTGAAAAAGAGTGGGGTCCACTATTAAAAAATTAATTTCTTTTCATATGGGTCCCATATTTATTCACTTTTTTCAAAGCGACTGTACGGCGCTTGCACACTCACGACTGCAAGTATTATTTCTCTAAAAAAATACCCTACTTCACTATTAATAGTCACTTTCTTAATCATTGAAAAAAATAAAATAAAATAAAATAAAATAAAAGAATAGTAACTTTGAAGAGGGAAACTCAAAGGACCAAATATCATTTTTCGCATTTATATTACTAACCTATATACTAATTATTTAATGTCGCATTAGGCTGTGATCACGAGAGAATAATGGTGATTAAAAAGATATTACCACACTTTAATTAGTTAATTTTTTGTTTTGATAACTGAAATTTTATTAGTTAATTTTGGAAAAGGATATTATGCAGATTTTTCGGGTCAAATTACAATGAAAAGAGTTTTCAATTTATTTTTGAAACATTGACATATATTTTGAGACTATGTAGCAATGTACAATAATATACATATTACTAATTACCCTCCGTACGTTTTTTTTCATCGTATAAAATCGTCTATATATATATATATATATATCACGATTCTTAATTTTCTTTTTGAAGTGAAACTGGTATCATTTATTCATTAGAAAAATTTACATCTATGACCGGATACATTCTGGAATGTCTCTATATCAAACATAACATCATAAACTAAAATAATGCATATGTAGCTCCACCAATATACTATTTCTTTTTGTGACTGGTCGGGTCTTCACTATTGTTAATATTCTCTACAAATAAAAGTTCAAGAGACAAGACTCTCTGTCTAAACAGAGACTCGATTATTAAATTAAACATATAAAAGTATGCGAAGCAAATCTAGGGAATGTAACTCACATTACAAAATAGCATATATTGTAATTCATAGCATATATATAGTAATTCACTTTACATTGTACGTACGTACGTACTTTATACATGCAAACGAAGCAAATTAATATGTAACATTGTAGAAACAGACAAACTAGATATCTAATCACATCTTATTCTTGGATTATTAATAGTTCCAATAAAACAGTTTATTTGTTGCTAGAATTATTTCCTACGAAAATAACTATTTCTTATCAAAATGAGTCTATTTTCGTCACATATAGTCATTTTCGTCACAGATAGTCTATAATAATGCGTCTCCACATAATATATGAGTTTTTTTTTTGGGTACAAGTATTTGCATAGGAAGTTTTGTTGAAACGTAATGCAGTCCCATTTTTTGCATATTGTAGATAGCTTCTTCTATTGAGGGATAGCTTCTTTTATTCAGGGCTTCATTGGAGCCTCTTCAGCCTGCGATAAAGTGCGAAAAAGAAAACTATAAAATTCAGTAAATACAGATCATTCAGAGTGTAGATTCAAGATTCAAACTTATAACCTCTACTCTAATACCATATGAAACCATCACTTATGCTAAAAGCTGTCTGAATTAATCATGAGAAAATGTAGATTTTAATATTTCTATTATATCTTAACATGAATGATCCGCAACTGATGTATGAAAGATAATGTGAAAGTAGTGAATATATTAGGCATAATCAAAGGAGAAAATATCTTCTCAAGTCCTCGCCCAAACTTTAAGATCTTAAGTAAAAAAGATATATAATAGACATATCATGAAGTGAATCTTCCCATAATTATTGCTATCTATGTGAATTTCTCGAATAGCATTAAAAACTCAATGAATGTTGTAGGACCTACTACATTTGTCTAATATCCCTCATTTTAGCTCCTCAAGTGCATACAAAAACTTCAAGAAATCTAGATCCGTGTAGGCTAATTAAGAGATATGGAGCCATTATCAAACAAAAAAAAACTTTTAAAAAAATGCTTTCATTTTCAGACAGTAATTATCAACATGAATATATATATATAGTTAACTCAAGAGCAAAACGGGAGACCAAAGTGGTATGGGATTATATATATATATATATATATATGTATATGTATATATATGTATCATGTATGTATATACCTTTAGATCTTCTTCATCCATGCATATAAGTACTGTGACTTTTGATGTTGTTCCCTCCAGTCCTGGATCTGTAATTGGGCAGTGGGACATGGCCAGTCTCAATCTGCCTGAGATCTTCAACAAGATCCTGGTAATGTCTCTTCACTTCCTCCACGGTTTTTCCACCCACAGCTCTGGCTAGATTTTGCCATCTGTCTGGGGTGTCCTTGTCATATATGGCCAAAGCATTCTCAAACAGCTTGTTTTGCTTTGCTGTCCATTTCTCAGCCATTTCAGAGCTAGATGATCAGTAGTACTTCTAAATACAAAGAAAGAACTGAGTAAGGAGGAAGGAATATCAAGATGGTGTGTATGAGCAAAGAGAAAGCCTTCGCTATCCCTTTTATAGTGGAGGGGAGAGACTGATCATAGAGGAAATTAAGGGTTATGCATGCTAATCAGCGTGTAATCACATTATATATTATTGTGAGACTCGATCGTTATAATTATAACAAAATTAAAACACGAATATATTTTTTTTATGTTAGTTATTAATGCATGCTGCATGCTTTCGCATTAAATAATATTGTTGTATTTGGTATATTAATAAACATTTTTGCAAATAATTTTTTTTTTCTTTGTTCTTGTTCAGCAGTTACTTTCCAAGCAAAACTAGCGGACATGTACGTAGAAAATTAACATGATACATGCATGATGCATGGTTTCTCCATTTTTACTTTCCAGGTAAATAAATGGGTTTGAGGCAGATTTTTAAATTACCTTACTAAATTAAGTAAGTTCATAGCATTCCTTTGTCTAATTATGCCCTTGTCTTTTTTTATTATTTTTTTCTTTGTTACAGCTGCAAGCTTTCTGCTAATTCCTGGTTTCCCTTTCTCTTTGCATGTAAGAGAAATGATACTTGCAGTCGTAAGTGTGTAAGCGCCGTGCAATCGTTTTAAAAAAAGTGAATAAATATAGGACCCACATGAAAAGAAATTAATTTTTTAATAGTGGACCCCACTCTTTTTCAAAGCGACTGCACGACCTTTGCACATTCCACGACTGTATGTAGGATTACTCTGCATGTAATTTGATGGGTTTGGGACACACGTGGTTTTTTGCCTTTTGCTTTCCATGGTAATCTAATGGTTTTTGGATAGACTCCGACCAAGGACGAAATCAAGATTATAAGTTTGGAGGGGCTGGATATTTTTAGGTCTAAAATAAAGAGTTGAATTAAAAAATTTTAAGAACAAATTTAACAAATTGATAAAAAAAAATGTGTAAAAAATAAAAAATAAAGAATAAATTAAACTTGCATTCTTTCATGAATAGTACCCGTAATTTTACATCTAAACTTTACATATATATGTCGCAATATGAGAAGAGGTTGAACTATGAAAATGATGATATATATATGAATTATAAAAAATAGGTTTGATATATATATGTAAACTAGAAACTAGTTTTGTATTTTGCTTAATAATGTATAAAAGTAACGTCATATATTTAAAAATCTTTAAATAGCACAATTGCATATTGTGTAGTCAGCTATCCAGTGAATGTAAGGCTTTTTTGTAAAATATGTTTCACCCAGATAGTTACAAATTTTAAAAGTGAAATGATCTAATGTGAATATTATATTCTAATTTAATTTCTTGAAATAAAACAGGAAAATAAAATGAATAAAATTAATGTAGTTACCATATATAAAATTTAAATGAGAAAATATAAGAAAAATCTATTAAAAAATCATTGACAATTTGCAAATGCACCCCTTCAGGCTAGCTATGTAAGAGCATTGGCCAGTGTCAATTATGAATTGTGGACAAAGAAACAAAAACAAAAGTATAAAAAATTAAGAGATATACAAATCGAATACAAGATTATATATATTAAATTCAAGAAATTAATTTAACGGGGTTTGCTTAAACTCGGGAAAGTTATTGCTCAAGTACCCAATTTAATGAGGTTTAATTAGACTTAGGAGTGTGATTAGTTCGGTCGTTACAAGCTTGGAGAGTGAGATGAGATGAAAATTTTATGAATAGTAGTAATATAGTTTATGAATAATAGTAAGATAATTTGAATTAATGTTTTATGGGGTTTTGGAAAAAGAGAGAGAAAAGTTGAATAAAGAATATTATAAAATTAAAATATTGTTAGAATATAGTTTTTTAATATTATTTTTTTTTAAGAATTTGAAAAGGTTGATTTTTTTTTTTAAATTTGAGAAAGTTGTAATGATTAGTTTGAAAAAGTGGTAATGATTAGTTTGAAAATATTTGTATTTGGGTGATATTTGAGAATGAGATCAGATCAGAATTTTGGGATGAAATATTTTTCCAAACAAGCCCTGTCTTAGAGGAGTTTTTGGAACAGGGTGATTATTTTAGTCCAGTAAAATTGGGGATTGAACCAGATCGCTTTCTATTGATCTGAACGGTTTTATTGAATGTTTTGTCTAGATCACTTTTTTTTTCAACTTTTGGCAAAATAAAAAAGAGTGGGGCTACTATGCCGCCCCACTCTTACCGATGGGCTTACCGCCCATCATTTTTTTTCACATTTTTTTAATATATTTAAATACTTTTAAAAAATAAAAAAAATACACCAATACACTTAAAATCACTTCCTTAATCACTAAGAAAAACAAAATTATGCAAGCGGTCAACTAGAGCGGCAAGAGTGGGGCGGCAGACTATCTTTACTTAATAAAAAATTATATAAAATGATTAAAAAAGTAATTGAGTGAGTGATTTAGTCTAAATTGTTTAACTAAGTATATATTAAACTACCAAGTATTTTAATTGCGAAATTGATTAGGGCGTGAGATGGGAAAACTTAAGGAAATACAAAATTGGTCAAAATGAGAAGCACTACATATATAAAGGGATTTTATAAAAGTAAACTCATAAACTGACGTGGTTTCATGTGATTTTTTATATTTGCTTTACAATAAAAGTAATTTTACAATCTAACGTACCACATTAAGCTCTGACAATTTGTGAGTTTACTTTTGTATAATCATTTTGTGGCTAAAATATTTCTCATATGCTTATACTAGAATCCTTATCATCCACGTATAGCACACATGGAATTTATCTCTCTAGATGTAGATTCATTCTGTCAATAGCTTATGGTCATATTTCCTCAGCTCACTGCCCAGATCACTTTGTGCTGGATGATTCTGTATGGATTGAAAGTTCGCTTTGTGGTCATAAGGTAGAGGATTCTCTATGCATATATGGATTCTCGAGACACCCGAGATCAGATATGTATACTGTAAAGGTTCAGTACGATGACTATGCTACTGGCCAATATTTGTGGGGGAATCCGATCGAGGATATATAGAAAGTTATTGATCTAGACGTCAGATTTATTTTTTATAGGAAAAAGAGTTTTGTAATCTAACATGTTACGTTAATTTATATATTTCTTTTAAATTTATATAATTTTGACTAGATATTAATTCTCATATAATTAATTATATACTTCAAGTGGATATATCCTATTTTAATTTGTTGTCTAAGTTTTCGATACACATCATTGGGACTTTATAACATTTAGGCCTCATTTGGATGCATGTTGAGATGAGATGAAAAATCTGTAAATAATATTAAAATGGTTTGTGAATATTAGTGAAATGAATATTTGAGTTAAGATAATTTATGGTATTTTGAGAAATGAAAGAGAAAAAATTGAATAAAAATATTATAAAGTTATAATATTGTTATAATATTATTTTTTAAGATTATTTTTGTTTTGAAATATGAAAAAGTTGAATTATTTTTGGTGTTTTGTTTGAAAGTTTGGGCAAGTTGTAATGATTAATTAGATGAAAAAATTAAAAATTTGATTTGAAAAATGTTTGTATTTGAGTAATGTTTAGAAGTTAAAATGAATTGAGATGATCTCAATATCCAAACGGGGCCTTAATCTCAAGCCTTAAGCACAAGGACTGATCTATTGATAATATATAGCTAGCCTAGAGCACTAGGACTCTACCTAGGTATGTTTGGACATTATGAGAATTCTCAAAACTCGATAATTTCATTCTGAAACATCACTCAAACACAACACTTTCAGTTTCAAATGTTCAAATTTTTCGTCTAATTATTACCTAATCATTATTCAAACACAATTTTTACAAACTTAAAAAAAAAATACAAAAATCAATACATCTTTTAAAAATTTTAAAACAAAAATAATATTAAAAACTTATATTCAAACAATTTTTTTAACTTTATAATATTTTTATTTAACTTTTTTCTCTCATTTTTCAAAATCTAATAAAACATCTCCGCTTAACCTATTTCACTACTGTTTATAAAACATGCCTTTAGTTCAAGGACTCAATTTAGACATAATCTCAACTCAAGTAATGTGGAAAGTGATTTTTTTTCTTCTAGCTAGGGACCTATAATGAAAATTGATATATACTCTCCGATATGTGCAATCCATATCTAGAATCCTTATCATCAAGTTTATTCTTGCTAAAGCAAGAAGATGACCATATTCTTACTGACTTTGAGTCTTTTGTCCCCCCCCCCCCCCCCCCCCCCCTCTCTCTCTCTCAAGGTCCGTCCTTGCAAGTTGGAGGTTGCCATCTTGGGCACCTATTGGGCTGAAATAGCTGTGTTAGATTCTTCGATGGGGTTTTGAGTCAATTGTTGCATGCTGCTCATGATTGTGGAGATCATGGCACCATGAATATGCATTTTCTTCCTTTTCTTTAAAGGCAAAAAGTCATGAAGAAATCAGCATGCCCAAGAGTTATGGAGGGAATCTTGAGGGGAAAGAAGGAAAAAAGAAAGAAGGATACTAGCTTTCCAATAATATGTCATGCATGCATGGGGATAAGCAGAAAGACATGTTATTACATAGAATATGTTGTTTCCTTGAGGTGTGATCTCAATCATATACATACCTATTCACTTATCTATACGTATGTTTAATACATGAAAATGATCACTAGCTAAGTAATGAAATCACTAAATGATTGCCTAGGCACGCCTTTAGTCAAAGACAAGAATATTTGGTAGACAATTTTTTTTTTTTTTTTTCCCGTTAGACATCTTAAATACTCTAATGCATAAGTATCACAAAAATTTTTACATCCACAAATGGATCATTTTACAAAAGCATCTCACAAAGCCATGTCAGTTTGACATAGCTCTGCCAGAACTATGTCAACCTATTTTTTAAAAAAAAATCAAATAATGAGACCTACAACATGCCAGCCCTCCATTTTTTAAACCTAATCTCCTGTGAAGTCTTTCCTCTCTTGCCCCTCCCCTCTCGTCATTTCAAGTTATGAACCCATTTGGATTTGTGTTGAATTGCAAATCAAATGGATAAACCCTCTTCAACTCAAGATGTAATGCATCAAACCCATTTGGTAACTTGGTGTTTAAGGACCAGTGCTCCAAGATTCCCACCAAGTTAAGATCACTAAGCCACATGCATGGGATCAACTATAAAGCTGTATCCAAAATCACCAATGCATTCAAAATTGCATATTTTTCCTTCTTTAACACTGGAACCTTTTCAACTCCAAAAAATTAGCAATTCAAAATAGAGGTCACAAGCATTTAGTAAGTTCAAATCTAGTTAGTTCTATTAATCAAAATCATATAAACAAGAATTTAGGTGCAGACCGGAGACGACAAAGCTTCATAAATTTTTTGAATAGCTAACTATGGTTGATAGCGAAACAACCTCCATTCTAGCCAAAATTTTTTAGGAGGTATATATGTAAGAGGATATTGCGTGGGTTGTCCTCAAAATGGACAGATTTTTCAGGAAAGCAAACTTGTTGTGTGGACATTATTAGAGCTGATTGATGCTGGTATGTTTAAATTAGCTATACATGGATCTTAGAAACAATGGTGGTGAGCCTTGTGCACACGTTGTTCTGTTGCTAAAAAGCAAAGTGATGGATGTGTTTTACTGTGGGACTTCTTTGACAGACTGAAATGCTCAACAATGGTACGGTGTCTTCAATTCTAAGGCCCTGTTTGGATTCAAAGATGGTTTCATCTCATCTCATGATCTCATCTCATCTCATCATTACAACTTTCAGTCTTTTTCAAATTTCCACACAAAATATAATAAACAATTCAACTTTTTCAAATTTTAAAACAATAATAATATTAGAAAATAATATTCTAATAATATTTTATTCAACTCATCTAAAATCATATCATCTCACTATTCAAACCAGCCCTTAAATTGCTTTAGGGATGTGAGAAAGGGCTAGGAAAACACCTTTTTTTTCCCCTTAAAATGTTGACATGACTTTAACGTGAGAGCCAAGTCAATTTGTGGACGCTTCTATAAAATTCATTTGTAGACAAAGTAATTCCCATTCTAATTATACACGTGAGTGAGCTATACCCTAATACGGGTTATTCGTGTTTTTTTTTCCATATTTCTCCATAGAGCTCATAAAACCTTTTGATCGTAAAGTGTCCACTGTGGGGTCGCCCATGATCCTCACTTGAGCCTCAGCTCTCTATTCTCACCACAATGGGTCACTCCTGAGCACTCGCTCAGGTGCTTTTGAGTCTCGATCGAGAACTTCAACCCTTCTGTAATTATCATGATAATGTCACCTTCGAGCTACACTCGGATGCCTCGACTTCATTCCTCACCAGGCAAGGGTCGCCCTCAAGCTAGCCATGCTTAGGTGTCCTCATATCTCTCTATCCAAGAAACTACTCAAAGTCTATGTTAGAAGTGGAAATAAGAACTCGAAATTAAACCTTAATGAGGAGAAAAGCTAATTCTCATTCCATTGAATTGTGGATACAAAGTTCTGTTAAATATATATACATTATAGAAAAACAGAAAAGAGAAAAGGGAAGAGTCATAAAGTTAACTTTTTATCTTCTACTGATTTACAAGTAATCTATTGCAGTCTGTTGGTTTAGGCATTGTTTTACATGTCTTTCATCACTTTATTTGCTTTTGTGTGTAATCAACGCAGCCTTTGAGGTTGATCTATCGCCCCATGCTTTTCTTATGTTGCTTTGCTTTTCTGTGCAGGTGCTTTACACCTATTAGCTGCTGCATTGTGCTTTTCATCAACTTGCTTGCTGCATGGTATTTTCTGCATGCTATGGTGTACTTGTTCAGTGTCTTCATGTTTCTTTTCTTTGTATTCATCTTCTGTTTCGTGAGACTCTCCCTCAAGATGGGCATAGATGTTGAGTATTCCCATCTTGGACAATAAGAACTGAAAAACAGAAACTATTAAGGCCTTAGTGAAAATATCTGCTAGTTGGAACTTTAAGGCAACGTGGACAGGTGTGATGATTCCAAACAAGACCTTTTCTCTAACAAAATGGCAGTCCAGTTTTATATGTTTAGTTCTCTCATGGAAGATGGGGTTCTTTGTGATATGGATGGCTACTTGATTATCACAGAGCAAGAGAGAAGGTTATTCATGGTCAATGTTGAATTCCTTTAATAGACCAAGGAGCAAAATAATTTCATAGCTTGTAAAGGCCAATGCTCTATACTCTGCTACTGCCGAGGACTTAGAAACAGTTACTTGTTTCTTTGATTTTCAACTTACCAATGAGTCCCCAATAAATATACAATAACCTGTGACGGGTCTCCTAGTTTCGGGACAAGTAACCCAATCAGAGTCACTATAGGCTTTCAAGCGTAGAGATGACTTTGATGATAGGAAGATGCCCTGGCCTATAGATCCTTTGAGATATCTGAGAACTCTATAAGCTGAGTGTAAGTGAGCTTGTGAGGGTTTGTCCATAAATTGGCACAAAGCAACATAGGTAATGTCTGACCTGGTAATGGTCAGGTAGATGAGCCTTTCAATGAGTCTTCTATAGGCTGTAGGGTCTTGGAGGATCTCATGTATGGTATGACTCAATTTGTGATTCAGCTCAATGGGTGTGGAGGCAGGTTTGGTGCCAAGGAACCCTAAGTCTTTCAAGATTTCGAGGGTATACTTCCTTTGACAAACATTTATTCCAGCTGATGATCTTGCAACCTCTAGTTCTAGGAAGTATTTGAGGGGTCCAAGTTCCTTGATTTTGAATTTTCCATGAAGGTAAGCTTTGAGCAGATCAATTTCTCCTTTAGAATTGCCTCTTATTATGATATCATCCACATATACTAAGAGTGATGTGAAGGCTCCTTTTTTACTCATTTTGGTGACTAAAGAGTAGTCAGATTTGAATTGATGAAAACCAATGGCAGTGAGTGAATTAGAGAATTTTGAAAACCATTGCCTTGATGCTTGTTTAAGTACTTATTCAGCTTGCATACTAATTTCTCCCCCTCAAGCTGCTCTCTGTGAATCTTGTAACCAGGTGGTAAGTCCATATAAATTTCCTCATCGAGATCCTCATGTAAAAAGGCATTATGGACATCCATTTGAGAAAAAAACTAGTTTTGAATGGATGCCAAGGCAAGAAAGACACGAATTGTGGTGAGTTTGGCCACTGGATTGAAGGTCTCTTGGAAGTCAAAACCCTCTCTTTGAGTGTATCCCTTTGCTACAAGCCTTACTTTGTGTCTTTCAAGAGAACCATAAAATTGGAGCTTGACTTTGAAGACATATTTACAACCAATTGCAGTTTTGTTAGGGGGAAGAGAAGTAATATCCAAGTGTTGTCTCTTCTAAAGCACTAAGTTCAGTGTTTATGGCATCTTGTCAATGCTTAAATTGGACAGTTTCACTATAGGAGGATGGTTCAGAAAACAATGAGAGGGAAGCAAAAAAAGATTGGTGGGATGGGGAATATGTTTCAGGATGGGGTGTTTCAGATTGTGAGATAGATTGTGAAATGTGAGTGGGTGAAAATGAGTCATTGGGTATGGCAGATTGTGACATGGAAGTGGATCAAAATGTGTCATCTAGTAGTGCAAGAAGTGGGAGATTGGAATGGAAAGACATATTCATTGAAGATGACATTCCTGGAAATAAATGTGGAATGAGTTTCTATGTCATAAAGCTTATAACCCTAGATATTTGCAGGGTATCCTAGAAAAATGCAGGGCTTAGCATGTGGCTCAAACTTAGTTCTGTGATGTTTGGTGGTGCTAGCATAACTTAGGCATCCAAAGACTCAAAGGTGAGAATATGAAGGTGGTGAAGAAAAAAGCATTTCATAAGGAGATTTATTAGAGAGACAAGGTATATGTATCCTGTTGATGATGTATGCAGCTGTTAGAACTGCATCTCCCCAAAATTAAGTGGGCAATGCAGCTTGAAATAGAAGTGCTTGGGCCACATTTAAGAGGTGTTGGTGTTTCCTCTCAACAACACCATTCTGTTGAGGGGTATACACAGAAGACTTTTGGTTAATGATGCCATAATCTTTATAGAAATTTGCCATATCGAATTCAAGACCATTGTCAGTCCTGATGTTCTTTAATTTCTTATTGAATTGAATGTGTATGAGTTGGAAGAATGGTTGTAAAATAGATCTTGTATCTAATTTTAGTTTCATCAGGAAAACCCAAGTCACTCTAGAAAAATCATCCACAATAGTCAGAAAGTAATGAAAACCTTGAAGTGAGGCTTGAGAATATGGCCCCTATATATCACAATGTATTAAGTCAAAAGGGAATGAGCTAGTGGATACACTTGAAGGAAAAGCAAGATGCTTTTGCTTGGTCTAATGGCAGATTTTACAATGAGATTGATCCTTGGACTTTACATTAGAACATGAGAATGAATTAAATTCATCATTTGTGAAGATAAATGTCCTAATCTAAAGTGTCATAGATCAAAAACTTGTTGTGTGGCTTCTTGATTGACTCGAGTTTGATTGGAGAGAGTTGAAGGAGGATTGATGCTGTTTTCATGAGGAAAAGGCAGTAGGTAATACAGGCTAGTATGAACCTTAGCAAGTTCAATTGTCATCCATGAAGAGAGGGCCTGAATGAAGCATAAATCACTGAAGAAAAATAGGCATGTATCTAGTCTTTGAGTGAGCTTACTAACTGAGATCAAATTGAATGTGAATGAGGCACACATAGGACATTAGTCAAGATTAGTGATTTTGAAAGTTTGACCGTGCCTATGTGTGTAACTTGAGCCTTTGTACCATTTGGAAGCTACACAAAAGCTTGTATGCAAGAAGAGGGCTTGTCAAAAAATGAGGTGGAGCACACCATGTGATCAGTGGCTCCTATGTCCATGATCCATGGTGTGTTATAAACATCAGATTACTCATCTTGGGAAGATGAGCTATGTTTGTAGTGGTTCATAGAATTGAGATGTGAGTGATTAGCGGGTAATGAAAGAGTGGAGAGGCAGTGATAATTACCTGGTAAGTTTGAGTAGGGTGTGATTGAGGAGCTAGTTTCAAGAGTGTCTGATTTAGCAGAAGCAAGAGTAGGCAGTATTGGCTTGGTTTGTCCCAAGTTTAGCTGAGAGAATTGAGAATTGACAAAAGCCATGAGATGTTGTGCTTATGCTTGAGAGAGATTGAATTGAGAGGCACTTGGAGTAGGTGCTTCATGAGGTGAAAAGGCAACCTGTGCAGTAACTTGGTTTGCAGAATATGATGTAGCAGGGTTACTTCCAAAGTTGGTTTTGGAAAACTTAAAGTTTGGTGGGAATCCTACTACTTTATAGCATTTATCCTTTGTATGTCCAACCTTACCACAATGGTGACAAACCAGGTCTAATGTTTCCCTTTTCTTTGAAAACTTTTGGTAGTTTAGAAGAGTAGAAGACTCTGAGATGGGAAAAGATGTGTTTCTTGCCTACCTTTATTTTTCTTCTTGAAAAATTAGTGAAAAGGTTTTATCTAATGAGAGTAAGGGACTTGGTAAAATGGTTTGCCTCCTCACAAAATTATAGCTATCATTTAAGCCCATAAAAAACTTAAAAACATAATCTCCTTGTTGGACCTCACCAACAATTTTTAAGGCATCACAAGTGCACTTTCCATAAGAACAACAAGGAAGTGGTCTGTAACTGTTTAATTCTTCCCAAATAGCATTCAGTTGTGTGAAGTAATCACTTACAGAGAGGTGCCCTTGAACAATGCTTCTGAGTTTGCGTTGGAGATGATAATTTTGAGTTTCATCATGTTGAGCAAATCTCTCTTTAAGTTTGTCCCAAACCTGTTTAGCTGAAGTCAAGAAAAATACATTAGAAGCAATATCTTTTGAAACAGAGTTTAGGATCCAAGCAAGTAAGATGTTGTTGCATCTCAGCCATGACACATATCAACTCAGGAGTAGAAATGGTGCCATCCAGAAAGCCTAGCTTGTTTTTGATTGAAATGGAAAGCAGAAATTATCTGCTCCAAGATATGTAATACGAACCAGTTAATGGGGGTGATACAATCACAGTGTTAGCATTGTCACTATGATGTAGAAAGAATGGACTACTTGGGTCCTCATCAAGGGGAATAGGAGAAGAAGAAGAGGATGTCATGGCTTAGAAAATGAAGTTTGTTTGCAAATTTAAGCAAACACAGCAAGACAACTAGCCTTCTCTGATACCATGTTATAAGTGGAAATAAGAACTTGAAATGAAACTTTAATGTGGAGAAAAGCTGATTATCATTCCAATGAATTGTGGATACAAATTTCTACTACATATATATAAATTACAGAAAAACAAAAACAAGAAAAGGGAAGAGTCCTAAAGTTAACTTTCTATCTTCTACTGATTTACAAGTAATCTATTGCAGTCTGTTGGTTTAGGCATTGCTTTACATGTCTTTCATCACTTTATTTGTTTTTGTGTGTAATTAGTGCAGCCTTTGAGGTTGACTTGTTGCCCCATGCTTTTCTTCTATAGCTTTGCTTTTATGTGCCAGTGCTATACACCTTTTAGCTGTTGCATTGTGCTTTTCATCAACTTGCTTACTACATGGTATTTTCAGCATGTTGTGGTGTACTTGTTCAGTGTCTTCATGTTTCTTTTCTTTGTACTCATCTTCTATTTCGTGAGAGTCTGCATAGAAATGGTCATTCGGCAAGTAGCCTTAGAGTCAAGCTCTTGAACCCCAACCTCTTACAAAAAAGGATCATATGGCTGGGTAGCCTTAGGCTTAGTTTGTTTTGACAAACCTTTTAAAATCATTTCATCTAATTATTATAATTTTTCCAAACTCCAAAACAAAATATAAAAAATAATTCAATTTGTTCAAATCCCAAAGCAAAAATAATATTTTAACTATATTTTATTCAACTTTCGACTTCCATTTCATTTCATTTGTGTAACCAAACGAGTCCTTAGAGTTAAGCACTTAGGCACTCCACCTCTTACAAAATAATATCATACAACCAAGTAGCCTTAAAGTCAAGCACCCAGGCCCTTGCCTCTTACAAAAAATGATCATACGGCGGTGTAGCCCTTGAGTTAAGCACTCGAGCCCCCGCCTTTTACAAAAAATGATCATACAGCCGGGTAGCCCTCGAGTCAAGAACTCAAGCCTCCTACCTCTTTAAACAAAGAAGTATACAATTGAGTAGCCCCTGAGTCAAGCACTTGAAGTCCCACCCAAATTCCAAAGTCTTCATCACCAGAACGAGTCTTAGTGCTTTGCAACAGCTTCACACAAGTATGTACCTTCAAGAATGAGCCTTCAGTCTCCATAACTGCCACTAACGAGTTACTTTCGAGCTTCATAGTCTCCATGTAGGAGTTGCCTTCGGGAGCAAATCAACGAGCTCAACAATTGACTAGGATGGATCTCGGGACCAACGGGGTTTCTACCCACTTAGTGTAAGTTTACAACAACAACAACAACACCACCACCACCACAACAAGCTCTAACTATAATGCCAAAACAATAATACTCCCTTGAACTCACCTTAGAGGGCAAGAATCCATCGCTATCAATGGGAAATACACCTAGCACAAACAATAACAAAAAAACAATTATCAAGCGCAGGCTATACATTACCTATGTTCCTCGTTAACATGGCATACATTTTTATCCATGGCACTCTTCGCAGACTATTGGTTTTACACTATCGCACAAGGGAACCTCTTTGAGGCCCATCCTCAAAGCCCTTTATAATGTATTTTACAAGTCTCCTTCAAGCCCATCTCCGAAGACCTTCATAACATTGCGTAACAATAAAAAAAAATTAAGCGCAAGTTTCCATAATCTATTTCTTTAGAATTCTGATATCCTTTCTTTTTTATAATTGACTTTTCTATTAAGGCCTCATTTGTTTACATGGATGAGATGAGGTGAGATTAAAATTAAATAAAATATTGTTAAAATATAATTTTTTAATCTTATTTTTGTTTTGCATGTAATTTGAAAAACTTGAATTATTTATTATATTTTGTGTGGGGAGTTTGAAAAATCTGTAATGATTAGAAGAGATGAGATATTTTGTAAAAACAAGCATGGTTTATAAGTTCTCAAGGCCTTCTTGTTATGCAAGTCAACCTTAGGAATAGCATAATAACTATTGGGTATAAAATGTACAAGGGCATAGCCCATTAGTAATGGAAGGATACATGACTAGACAAAGTAGTAGAAGACAAAACCTGACAAGAGATAAAGCAACCTACAAAGAGGTAAAGCCAAACGTAATGGATTGGCATACAAAAATGTGAAAGTGACATTATGCAAGTGGAATACGGCTAAAAATTATGAATATGTCATAAAGAAAATTAAATAACTCCAAAGGAAAGAAATGAGGCAATTATAAAATGAGGAAACTTCGACATATGTGGGCACACTCTTCAGGCTCTCTCTCCAAATTTCTACATGGGCAACATCTTTTCCAACCTCTCCTCAATCCCTTTTCTGACCATTGTACAAACAATAAAGTGAAACCATGAGAGATTATAAAATTATGAAATATAATGGATTTCGCTCTCAAAATTTGCCATAGCCCAAGTACACAGATAGTATACAAGAGAGAAACACCTAATTATAGTCTACTAGCTAGAAAAAAAAATCTCTAATCTACCAAATGAAAGTTCTCTATTTTCAAAACAACGTTTATTCCTCTCAATCTGCACCACATGAGACATACTGGCACGATCTTCCTCACAACCGCAATTAGACGATTGCCGCAAATTCCACTCCAACAAGCCAAAAGATCCACTGCCCTTCTGGGCGCAATATCCAGCCTAACAAAGATTTCATCCCATAAAGCTTTCACCACATCACAATCGGGGAAGAAAAGAATCCACTAATTCACCATTCTTTTTACACATAAAGCACAAATCCATAATAATAATAAAAAAGAAAACACACTTCCTCAATTTATCGATAGTCAAAATCTTCCCATGAGAGGCCAGCAGATAGAAAAAAGCAACCTTTAGAGGCACTTTACTTTTCCAAATACAATTCCAAGGGAAAACCGTAGATGAATGAGTTGACATAATTTTGTACAGGGATCTGTCTAAGAATTTCTTATTCCCAGATGAATCCACATCAATTTATCCTCCCACCACACTCCAAGTTCAATGCATACAAGGTGCTGTAAAAATCAGAATTATCCCCCACTTCCCAATCTTGAACAACTCTAATGAACCTCACATTCCACGACATCAAGCAATTCAAATTGTCCATGCAATCTACTACAAAAGCTTGCTTATTCAATGCAATCCTGAAAAGAGAACGAAAATCATCCTTGCAACATCTCCACACTAAACATCATGCCAAAATCCGTCCCTAACTCCTTGGCCCACCACAAATATGAAATTTCTAATGAAACCCACTCAGCCATTCCTAATAAATTTCCAAACTCCCACACAATGCACTCCTCTCACTTCATTTGAGCTCCAACCTCCCCAAATGCTCCCCAAATTTAGCATAAACAACAATCCTCCATAACGCTTCACTTTCCTGATGATACCTCCACAACCATTTCCCAAGTAATGTCTAACTGAAAATACTAAGCTTTCTCAACCCGCCCCCCCTCCCTCCCCCACAAAAAAAAAAATCATCCACAAGATAAAGGGGTGCAAATCGTGTCCCATTTAATCATAATCAAATTGGACTTTCTCATCCCAAGTGCTCTCACAAGAAAGCACAAAATATATTTTCTATTCTAATAGCCACACATGTAGCCACTGAGAATAAAGATAGAAAATACATATGGAGATTAAGATAACTACTCTTAATTAAAGTGATTCTTCCCCTTTAGACAAATACATCATTTTTTTAACCAGCCAATCTATTCTCTATCTTTTCAATAACATCATCCCATATAATCTAGGATTTATGAGGGGCCCACAATGCAAGACCAATATATTTCATTGGCAAAGATAACACCTTACAACCCAAGGTTTTAGCCAAGTCTCCAATATTGTTTACCAAACCAACCAGAACCATTTTAGATTTAGACAAATTCAACTTATGGCCTAAAACAACTTGAAAGCAAAGAAAAATAGCCCTCAATGAACAAATTTGATTAGGATTCGGTTCACAAACAATCAAGGTATCATCAACGAAGAGAATATGAGATATATTTATGCTCCCAAGTGAAGAACCACCCACTGAAAAACCAAAACAAAACAAAAAAAGACTCATCCAGTGCTGCCTTCAACACTCTACTGAACACATTCATGATTAAAACAAAGAGAAATGGAGATAAAGGATCTCCTTGTCTCAAACCACGAGAAATGTTAAAGAAACCCACAGGAGTGCCATTAACCAACACCAAGAATCTAGTTGTAGTGATACAATGCTTTATCCAGTTGCACCACCTCTCCCCAAAACCATATCTACCAAGTAAATACAACAAAAAATCTCAATTTGCATGATCAAGAGCCTTCTCCATATCCAATTTACAAAGAATACCAGGAACACCGAATCTAATTCTACTATCCAAACATTCACTTGCAATGAGAACCGAATCGAGAATTTGTCTCACCTTAACAAAAGAATTTTGTGACTTTGAAATAATCTTCTCCATAACCACACTCATACGATTGGAAAGAACCTTAGAGATGATCTTGTACACTCCACTCATAAGACTAATGCGACGAAAATCTTTCACCTCCACACACTTGGTCTTCTTCGAAATAAGAACTTTGAAAGTTGCATCAAGGCTTTTCTCAAATTTCATAAATGAGTACCTCATCCAACAAATCTGAAAAAAGCCATTAAAAACCCATTAGGTCCCTACGCTTTATCGATGTCCATCCCTCTTAACATATTAGCACCTCATCCTCTCCAAACATCCTCTCCAACCAATCAACACTTGACTGGTCAATCAAGTCGAAAGCCAACCCACCAACCTTAGGTCTCCAAGAGTATTGCTCCATAAGAACATTACCTTCCAAATGCAGCACCTCTATAGCATTAAAGCTTCCATGAGAATTAGACACTCTATGAAAAAAGCTTGTGCACTTGTCCCCTTCCTTTAACCAAAGGGCTCAAGATTTTTGTCTCCAAGAAATCCCTCCACGAGTGTGAGTTTTTCCAAATTAGTCGCGACAACATTCTTTCTTGCCTTCTCCTCATCCGAAAGAACCCTGGCAATCTCCTTTTCATCAAAGCATGAAAGCTCCAAAAAAAGAATCTTCCTCTTGTCATCAATCTTACCAAATTCTTCTTCATTCCATTTTTTCATATCGATCTTCCAAGTTTTAAGTTTTCTAGCCAACACAAGACTAGGAGTACCCAAAAAATGATATGAGAACCACCACAATCTCAATTTGTCTACAAATCCATAAGCTTTTAACCATATATTCTTAAATTTGAAATATCTACTTCCCTCATGAAGACCCCCACAATCTAACAAAATGGAGAAATGATCTGAACATAATCTCGAAAGTCTCTTTTGGCATACATTAGAAAAATAGGCCTCCCAAGAGGTGGTTACAATAAATCTATCCAATCTTGACCAAACCCTCCCATTCGACCATGTAAATTCTCCCTACCAAAGGTAAGTCAACTAAATCTAAGTAAAAAATAAGATAAAAAAATTATGCCATAGCCGAACTAATACGAGAATCCTCCGACTTCTCACTTGAGAAATGAGTGATATTATAATCCCTCCAATACACCACGGCTCATCCCACCAACTACACAAACCAGCAATCTCCTCCCAAAGAAATCTTTCTATTGTTGTCCTCATTAGGTCCATGCACACTTGCAAACAACTACTTATAACCATTATCCACATTTTTAAATGATTAAGCCACCAAATATTCCCCAATATACTTCTCTACCAAATTAACAAGTCTCGTATCTCACAACAAAATAATACCTCTTGATGCCCCCTTAGAGGCAAGAGAAACCCATCCCACATAAAGCCATCCCCCACAAAATTCTAATAATGCTTCTATCAATAAACTTCAACTTATTTTCTTGAAAAAAATGATGTCAACCTTTCATTTTCTTAATAAAATTGTAACACGGAAGCGCTTGCACAGATCATTCAACCCCTAACATTCCATGATAAAATCCTTGGCTTCATAAATCACAAATATGCCCCCTAACTTTGCTCCTTCCCCTACTTGCACTTCCTTCCCAAGCATCGTAATTAATAGCACAAGCAAGTCTCTTAAGTTCCCTTTCTTTTTTGGCTTAAGATCTTGCCAAGAGAGGTTGGCCCACCTCGATAGCAATAAGGTGAACTTTAAATTAATCTTCAAAGCCTTCACAATAAATCTGTACGCAGAACTTCATCCATTTTCTGGAGAACCCAATCCAGCTAGAAATCTACTTAAATTGGGCCTGGTGTCAATGGACATATATGGCTTGGTTCATCTCCAGCTCCTTCCAGTCCAAAACTAGAATAGCCAACTGCAAATCATACTCCTCCACAACCCCTTCATCCACAACTTCCAAATCATCTTCAAAAATACAAAGAACCCTTGAAGAACCTTTGTCGGAGTCTTTCTGGATGGACACCCTATCTTCCTTAGATGAACATATACAACCTTTATCATTATTAGAAGGAAACAGAGGTCCACCAGATAAATGGGACAACCCATTTACAACATTAGAGCTTAGACAAACCTCATTCCGATCAACCACGACAATCTCTCGAACACTTCCATTACTATTCTCACATGGGGGACCAAGAACCTAGTTCGACGACCCTCCTAACAAGCCACCCAGAGGGTCTCCGGCGTTCGATGACCTTTTCTATGTCGGCTCGGGGGCCAAAGCAAGCGCCGACCGATCTAGAGAAGTAACCACACTCGAGCACAAAGAAGACCTAGAAGATGGTTTTATTTGTCACTCAAAAGAGATGGGCCAAGAGGGATGGGTTAGCCCACCATTCTTTAGACCTAGCCCAATGCCACAAGAATCTTTCTCTTTCGGCCTAGGCTTGACAGATTGATTAACGGTGCTTGACCTAGCCAGCCCATGACCCAGGCCCAGAACCAAGCCCAGACCCACATCAACCTTATTCATCAATTGATTTACCCTCTCCTTCACCCCCGACAACTCAACCCTTATTCATCAGAATGCCACTTGATGCCAACGCATGACGCCTTGTGCTGACAGTTGGCAGTATATGGAGTGTCCACCCTGCTTTTTGCAACTTCTCCACCAATCTCCTTACTCTCCTTTCAAGAACTTGCCACTTTTCCCATAGCCGCAGCGAACGAGACACCATTGGAAGACACGTCCACCATTGTACACGAAGTCTTCCCATCTGACCATTCAAACATTCAGGGAAAACCAAGATACCCTTCTTATTCCCATTCCTAAACTTTGATAGCTACAAAAACTGACCCCTCAAGTTAACACTACATTGGATAATAAGAACACAATTATCCACCCGTAGCTTTCTGAAAAAATCTACATTCCAAGAAAGTTTAAAACAATCCCTCCACCATCCTTCCCACCCATAAAGTCTTCAAACCACTAAAAGAGATAGACTTTACCACCCTTCTACTCTTTTCAGTGATACGAATGCAATTTCCACCCTCCTTCACATAAATAAAAGACTTTGATTCTACTCGCAACCTACTAACACTCGTCATCTACCTCAACTCTCAGAGTAATAAAGACAAAGTGACTTAGAAAAAGAAAAATAGATGAGATGAGGTAAGGGAAGCAATGAAGAAAGTAAACAACAGAAAGTAGATTAGAAATGAATAGATAGACTTCTGACAAGATGTGTTGAGAAATCATAGTTAAGGGAAAGAAATTGATGGAATTAATCACAATGAGAAGCACGAGGATTAAAGGAAAGAAATTGACGGGATTAGTCCAGACAAGGAGCTACAGACTTAATCATTACTGAGAGAGTGTGTGTTTTCTAAGAATTCAAATCACAAAAAAATAATTTAAGAATATTACTATAATTGTAAAAAATTATAGAACCTAACAAGAAAAAACATTCCAACTCACTTAGTTATTCCCCAAAGCAAGTTCTTAACGTAGATCTCTGCATCTCTCTCTCTTTATTTATATTTATGTGCTTTATTGATTATTTAATTTATAGATGATCAATGTACTTATCACACTCCCACAAATTGCTCCACCTTTTCTCCATTTAAGAGCTTGCGCCTTCCGGCTTTGGTGGGGAGATCAAAATTTAACACTTTCAAAGGCATCAATGATCGAATCTGGCAGAAGATCAACAATTAGAGGACTACTTTCTTATCACAAGCTGGAAAGGAAGTCCTAATAAAAGCTATTCTACAAGCTATCCCTACCTACACTATGAGTGTTTTCATATTGCCAAGATCTCTGTGCCAGAATATCTCTATTTTGATATCTAGATTTTGGGGGCCATAAGGATAGTGAGAAGAAAATTCATTGGAAAAGCTGGAGCAAAATGGGGGAATCAAAAGCTATTGGTGGAATGGGATTTAGAGAGTTTGAGAGTTTTATTAAAGCTATATTAGTGAAACAGTGTTGGAAGATTTTACAATTTCCAAATTCAATGGCAGCTACTATGTTAAAGGAAAAATACTTTAAGCATAGAAACTTGTTGGGTGCAAATTGGGGCAGAGGGCCTTCACTAATTTGAAGGAGTCTAAGGTCAGCTTTAGATCTCCTGAAAGAAGGCCTCAGATGGAGAGTTGGTAAAGGGAGAGATATCAGTATATGTGGTTATAAATGGTTGCAAACTCCATCAACTTTCAGTGTACAATCTCCTGTCAAAATTCTAGAAAAGCACTCAAGAGTGAAGGAACTTATCAATGAAGAAACAAATAGCTGGAAAGAGGATGTAATTTGTGAAATTTTTTAGGAAGAGAAGGCTAAATAGATTTATAGTATCCCTATCAATAAAGGGAAAGGTGCAGACAATAGAATATGGGGCTACACCAAAAATGGTGTGACGCTCCCAAATTTCGCTTGGGATTTGGGGAAGAAGCGTCGGGACATGCAACACAAGATTACTTGCCCCCATTCATGACATATAAAGATGCAATACATCTAGCATGTATCTAAACAATATGCAATATTCGCAGCGGATAATTTTTTTTCTTTGAGCAATACTATGTACCAGATAAGATATATCCCAAATTAATGTAAGCATACTTCATAAAAGTCACATGATAACTGATATCTAAAGGTTATAATGTTTTGTCCATAATATCTGCAACATTACTAGTGCTGGAGATGGAGCTCCTCAAGTATATAATCAAATGAACATTACAACTACTAGACTAGCCTAAGGAGTAGCTCGCGCAACTCGGCCAGGATGGCCATAATCCTATCTACAAATTGGAGCATCGAAGTAATGAGCTCTTCATCGTCATGTCATGGCCTAGTCGACCTCGTCCAAGCGATCCTCTGTCGATTCTCCAAGTTTGACACACGATCTAACAAGGAATGGTAGTTGAGAATACCACGGTGAGATTTGAGTACAAATTTTAGCAACTTAATAAAAAACTTAACATACAGTTTACGAATGCATGCATGGCAGTAAAGGCATGAATCATAATCATAATCATAAATAAGTATTATGTGACTTGACATTTAACATGGCATGAACTGACATGACTTAAACAGAGCATGGACTGAACTTGAAACTTGACATGATATGAACTGGAACATGAACTAACTTGGGCATGAATTTAACGTGAACTTGAGCTCGAACTGAACATGAACTTAAACTGAACATGAAATAAACATAACATGAAACTGAGCTTGAAACTAGGCATGAAACTTGACAAGGACTGAACATGAACTTAACGTAAAATTGAACATGAACTTGAATGTGAAATAATCATGAACTTGAATTATATTCTTGTCTCATGTGGTTACCACGATGTCCTTATCTCATGGAGTCACCACTATGTTCTTGTCTCATGAGGTTACCATGATAGTGTAGTCTTGTCTCATGTCTCATGGGATTACCACGATAGAGTAGTAATGACTTGAACAATAACTTGACTGTACGTGGATGTAACATGACTAGACTTGAAAAATACTATTTTGGGAGACATAACGTAACATGACAGGTACATGAGATGAATGGCATGGCATAACATGAAACAGGTAAACATTTCATGGCATAATGTGTAACATTTCTTAACATGGCATAACATTTAACAGATAATATTGATATGGCATAACATATAACAGATAATATTTCGTGACATGGCATAATAGATAACAGACAACATTTCATGATATGGAACAACATTTAACAGATAACATTTCTTGACATGGCATAACAGGTAACAGAAAACAGTTCATGACATGGCATAACGCATGACAGAATATAATGTGTAAAAGATAACATATAGTGACGTGGCATAACATGGCATATATAATAACATAATAACATAGACAACAGTTTCCTTACCAGCATACATACACAGTAATCTGACAGTAAGTTAGAAGCTAACTTACAGTGACTATTGCATTACAAACTAAAATGTCCGAACACGAGAAACTAGGTATAGATTTCTAAACATTAGGAACTTCATCACTAATAGCTTAGAAATATGAAAATACTATCTTAAAAAAATTACCATTTGACCCTCAACATGTGAGAAAATGATAATTTTATTCCTAACTTAAGGACTTTACATCCTAACTCTAAAATTCATCTAAATTTACATTACTTATGTAAATCTTGTCCTAAATCTAAATATCTAATTATAAAAAAGTTAAAACATAACACAACTATCACAAATACATTAAGGCCGAAACCATCCAAGGCAAAAACACTTGATTTTTGTTGCAATTCTATCACCTCATTTCACATGCTTAAAACTAAAATATTGCAACATAGATTAGCACATCCTATGTTTAAAAAAATTATACAAGAACAACTAACAAAAGCTCACTCTATAAAAATCACAAGTCTTTTTTTAATAAAGCTCCAAGCTTTAACTAAAAACTTAACCTTTGATTCTCAAGGTTTTGTCACTTTTTAAAACAATTCTAAGAACTCCACAATTTCAAAAACATACTTCCAATATATTCATAACATACTCCTAAGAAATATCAAGCAAAATCCACAAAATTACAAAAATCCATCATCAAACTTTCGGCTTCAACACGTACTCACAAACTGATTTCCTCAAGGTTTTGTTTTGATCAAACTACTTGATCTAAAACATGCCACGACAAAGCATCACAAACCAACAAGATCATAAGGTTTAAAATCAATTCCTAGAGTAGATCCAAGCATTAAAATCAAGATTACATGGCTAAAATTAAACCAAAACATAGATCTATCCAAAAACCTCAAATCTGTGACCTAACGGAACCTTTTCATGAATAAAAAATCATATCTTTGAAACTAACATAAAAAATCCTTAAAATAATATCCTAACATGTAAATCAAAAACTTAGAATCATCATATAAAAATATCAAATTGGAGCATGATTGTACTACAAAAGATCCAAGCTTTCACAAAACAGAAACTATTTTACTCCTTCCAGAATTCAACTTTTTAGATCTAAGAAAAACTTTCGTCTAAAGCTTATAACATGTAAGGGCTCATCATAAAAATTTCATATAAACATATTAAATACACTCCATAAAAATGTCAAACCAAAATCTTTTCAATAGCTTGGTCAAAAACACTAAAATAACAAGCAGTGTCCAGTTTATCGCATAGAATGACCTTTCTAAACTTAAAATAACTTTTTACCAATCAAATGACCATTATAATCAACAAAAAAGATATCCACAGAAACTAGACTAAAAAAGAAACAAATCTTGTGAAGTAAACTTCATGAGAAAATACTTACAAAAGCATCAAAAAAGGCGTGTAAAGTGACTCAGGAAAACTGTTCAAGAGAACCTTTAGTTTCTCTTCAAGAAAAGTGTTGCAAAAGGATGAAATGAAAGGAGTTGAAAGCCTTCTTACACAACTAAGGGGTGATGAGAAGGTTGTGAATGACACTTAAGTGATGGGTGTGTCAGCCAATACAAGGGGAAACCGTGGGCAATAGTGAGTGGCTTTTAGCCAAGGAAGCTTCGTTGTGAAGGGTGGTGCTGAGGTGGCCTTTTTCCTTCACATCAAGTACAACTTGGGGTTGCTTTGCACAGTGTTTGGTCAGTCATGGCAGGGGGAAAACTTCCTCCACAAGCTTTGCAGAGGTGACTCAATTTTGTGGGCCTTAATGGGCCTTAACCGAATGGACCTCAATTTGGAGTTTAAAGCAATGTTTTAAATTCCGTTCCAGTGATCATTCCAATTTAATTATTGGAACAAAAAATTTTGGTACCGGTGCATTCCAGTGTACCATTTCAGAATTAGTTATATATTATATATAAATATTTATATGTATATATAAACTAACAACTAATAGAATAAATGCATATATATGGTAATTGTATAACATGTATATGTGTATATATTTGGAAGAATTGAAAATTTATAAAATGAATATACGTTGAAAAAATCACAAACTTGTGTTGAGACACAAAAAACAAAAGAAAAAAAAAAGAATAGACAAATTATTAAAAATAATGATATTTTAAAGAGAGAGAATGAATGGACATATATAAAGTTACAAAAAAATTAAAATTATATAAATACATTTTATATTCTATAATTAATTAAATACCATATAGACTTAAAATTTACAAAAATGTCATCCAAGCACAAGAAAATTACAAAAACAATCTAAAACAGAATAGGGCCCAAAATGCCAATTTCAGTCGGAATGATCGAAATTTGACCGGAATAGTCAAAACATAACAGAACGAGCCTGAATTTGGAGAGAAACGATGAGGTATAGCGTACCAAGTATTACACTACAGCGGAAAAGTCCGGCCGAAATGAAATTTAAACTATGTTTAAAGATGATTTGGCTAGGATTTGGGTTACTATCAAGCCCAAATCTAATTTTCTTAGCCCAATAAAATTTTCAATGCTTAAAAGAATAAATGATGTCATAACATGAATTTGAGTGGTTAATAGTATGTGAAAATAATTTCATCAAGTGATTAAACACTAAGCTAAAACTCGGATCCATTTAGGGTTTGGGGAAACTGTTTAGAGTTTCGGTAAACCAAACTTTTGGGGTTTCAATTAGATTCCAAGTGTTTAGGGGTTTACTAGGGTTGAAACCCTCTTTGGTTTGGCGCAAATTGGATGGTTGGATAGAATAGTATTTTACTTGGGTGGCATGATCACAAACCTTGATTTCCTTCACTTTTCTCATCTCATGGTTCCTTTTGGTTGCCTCTACGTCAAAAGTTCATCTGTTTCCTCTCCACTCCTCGTTTTCCGAAGTAGTTGACTTCACGGTCTCCTTGGTGAATAAAGTCTCAAATATGAGATCTTATCCCATGTCTAGGTCCTTTAAATAGGGTGGGATTGTCAGATGGCCTTTCTGACTTACCTTTGACTCATGATTTGCTCTAAGGATTTTCTTTAATCCTTTTTTGTCATACTACAGGATGACAGAGATAGACTACCAAACATGGTCTGGACGCTTGGTCCTTTGAATTTCCTTGAGCGTGGCTTGAGTTATTGATGGGAACCAAGGTGGGCCTAGTCTTAAAGATTCTTTGCAAGTTCCAGATGGCCCAATTACAAGATCAAGAGCCAAGAAGATCAAGGAAACAATGCAAGGATTGGTGCAATCCACTTGGGATGAAGCTAGCAAGAGCCCAACACTCAAGATGGGCTTGAAAGAAGGAGAATCAGTTTTGATCCACTTGATACAAGCTGTGGAAGACATGACTTAGAGTTATTATTTGGGCCTATTGTTATTGAAGGTTTTCAATTTGTTTAAATCATTTAAAGGATTTATTTTATTAGTTATAGGAATTAGTCTAGAATAATTGGGCTTGAGGATGTTTGGTCCACATATATTTTATTTTGTTGAACTAGAGTTCCAAGAGTTACTGTAGCCGCGGCACTATTCATCCAGGGGCTAGGTCCTTTAAATAGGGTGGGATTGTCAGATGTCATTTCTGATGTACTTTTGACTCCTGATCTGCTGTAAGGATTTTCTTTAATCCTTCTTTGTCATACTGCAGAATGACAGAGACAAGCATGGTATGCAAGCTTGGTCCTTTGAATTTCCTTGAGCATGGCTTGAGTCATACTGTTCCCAAACAATGTGACTCGTCAAGTCTTCACCTTTCATTATAGAACCACTCCATATGTGACACCTTAGATGGAGTGTGGGCTTCTTCGTACGACACTCTCACTTTTTCAAGCCCTTCCGTGTTATCTTGGAAAGTTTCCATGTCTAGGTTGGTGTGTCCTTGATGTTGCTTATCGGACAAGTAATCCTATCTCACCTTGGGCGGGTAACTCTTATCTCATTCGAGTTCATCAGTTTCTTCAACTCCTCGTTTTCACCTTCACAGTAGGTAACTTTTCTAGCTCACCTACTATGATAGAGACACTTATCTCCACCTCACTCTAGAATGTGTCAGCCGAGCCTCCTACAAGGTGCTTGCTCACCCAGATGTTAGACTAGCTGAACTATGCATTTCCCGCTATTATTTTCCTTATACCACTGGAGTATTTATCATCTTTTGCCTTCCATTCAATTCCAAGAATGATCTGACCCCTTTCGCGCCAGGCGATTCCTCACAACAAAACATTTTCCTAACAAGGAAAAATATTTACAAAAGGAAAATAATAGACAGTCCAATATCCTTTATCTACCAGCTAGAAGTGGAGTCAATGGTTCATGCACAATGGAGTTGCTTAGCGACAAACGATGTGTGGGCTGATGAATCTAGCCCAGTACAAAAGTGGATCACCATAAAAGATGACTTCATGCAGTTATGGGAAAAGTGTACTGAAAAGCTAAAGATAGAGGATTTAGAATGGGTTGCAATTACAATGAGGAGACCATAGCTTAGCATAAATGAGTTTATCTTTGAAGGAAAAATGGCTAGCCCGAGGAAGATCATTCAAGCAACTGCTAAACTCCAAGTAGATTTTCTACAAGCACAGAAAGGTGGAAAGGAAAAATAGATATCCAGGGAAGGTGCCAGTGTTATACCAAAATGGAGGAAGCCTGGAATTGATTTTGTTAAGGCCAACAAGGATGCTGATCATATTGATGCAACAAACAAAATGATGGGTATCAGAATAATAATTAGTGATAAGAAGGGGAAATCATGGCTACTTTGAGTGCTCAATAGAAGTTTCAGTCTCAACCTGTACTAGCTAAGTGTAATGCCCTATGGGGAGCAATGGAGCTGTGTGTGGAACTGGATGTCAGGATCGTCATCTCTGAAGGAGATGCCCAAGTGGTTATCAAGGTTGTCAACAACGAAGATGAAAATTGGTCATGTTATGACCAATTTATAGATGATATAAGATCTTTGCTAAGAGGGAGAATAGGCGGCAAAGTAGCTTTTACTCACAGAGCAGGAAATGGTGTTGCCTATCAACTTGCAAAGTTGAGTTTTACCTATGAAGAAGTGCATGTTTGGATTCAAGAAGGCCCTAATATCATTTCAGGAAATGTATTGAAATACAAGTTTTATACTGATTGATCATAAAAAAGAAAATTATAGATGAGCATCTGAGTACTGTACCACTGTTCAAATACTTTCGTCTAGGCATGTTCATTGGCCATTTGACCGTACTATTAACTTTTCGGGTCTTTATGGAAAATTGCAGCAACATCCACAATCTTTCTAAGAGCATCCACATTGTTCTATGCTTATGTATATGTAAAGTCATATTTATATAATATGACCCTAAAATCCTCTACATTGGCTTATGCATATCCAAATATTTAGCTAGCTATGAACAGTGCTTATCTTAATTTGGATAACTACTATTTACTCCACAAAACATATTTTAATCATTATTTCTCTCTCCTCCCACTCTCTCTTTCACAATCATTTCCTTTTCTCCCTCCTTCAAGAACACAACAAACATTCCTTGCACATTCATTTTATTATTATATATATTTTTTATTTTATTATATTTTTAATATTATATATAAAAAATTGATTTTAGCAAAAAATGAATAATAATAATAAAATAATAATATTTTTTATTATTATTTTGTCTCAAATATGCATAAGTCAATGTGAGAATTTTGCTTGAATGATAAAGTGGTTATGCAAAAGAGGTGATTTTATACATGCATATGCATAGACCAATTCTAATGCTCTCAAGGTTAAATTTATTGTAAATACAGATATTACAAGCTTGATCAAGCTCACCCAACCCTGACAAATTTTCTACTTAAAAAACCATAAAATTAAAATCATCGAGCACTTGTTCACGATTCAGTTATGATCGTCGAAAGAGAGGGGCGGAGCCGAAGGTCGAGATTTATATCATAGTAATTGAAGGGATGGCGAGGAAAGTAATGGCAATCAAAAGGATTTACAAAACAGATTAATAAAAAGAAAGGTTACAAGTTCATATCGCATAATTTGGTACCTTAAATTATAAAAATTGTTTTATTATAAGACAAATCTAACGGATTATATAAAATCAAGTCAATTTATCTTTGTAAACCAAATAATTGCCGTTGAATAAGGGTTTAGTAAAATATAAATAGGTTTACTTTTTATACATAAATTCAACTTTTCTTTATAATAAACAATTTCTAATTAAATAATTTCCGAATAACTTTAGCTGTTCAGAGACAAAAATAACGTAGAAAATATTTTAATACATTTGGCTGTCAAAATCTAAGGTTGAATACGAAGAAAGTCTTTGGGCTTATTTAATTTTCAAAATTCTTAAAACTTCTCATAATTTCATTCACAAATATCACTCAAATAAAAAAATATTTTTAATTTTTAATTTTTTCATCTAATCATTATTCAAACATAAAAATCAATACAATTTTTATAAACTTAAAAAACAAAACACAAAAATCAATACTATTTTTACAAACTTCAAAATAAATATTATATTAAAAAATTATATTTTAATAATTTTTTATTTTTTTTCTCTCTTAAAATTAAAAAAAATATATTAATTAAAACTATTTTATTACTATTTTAAAAAAAAAAATCTTGAAATGTGGAGACGTCCCCTTAATTTGATTCAATACGTACACCATTATCCATGCCTCCATTGTGTTTGAGCTTTGGACTGTGTGCCCAAGATGAGAATGCTCTCCCTGGGTTGGGTTTTTGTTTTCATTTTGAGCTCGTAGGTAAAGGTTCCCGCGTTGCTGGGCCTACTTCTTTCTATGCATAGATGAAAACCCATTTCAGTGTGCATTTACACCTCCAAAACAGAGGATGAATTCCCATTACAATAATGCATCTTATCTCAGTAAAATTATGAGTATGTCTTTCATGTATGACTGTTTGCTGGCTTGCCTGTTAACCACCTGTTCCGGGACTCAATTTCTTGAGCTGTAGATGATTTCAGACTCATTCTTGTCGTAAATGTTCGTTTTCGTCTCTACTCATTACAAGTTAGTGTATACACGCACCATTTGTTGCAAGACCCTCTACATTTGTTCTAAAAATAGAAGTTAACATACAGTGTCTTGTTTTTTATCCTCACGTATGGGTTTCTCTCTCAATGGATGACCCAACACGTAGAATATTTAATTAAGTGAGGTAAAGTGTAGAATTAGGATTCGAATTTAAGACCTCTGCTTTGATACTATGTGAAATCACAGTTTGTTCAAAAAATTTAAACTGATGAGAATATGCAGATTTAATTATTTGTATTATATTATTAACACATATTTTGAAAAATAGATAGGGCACTCGCTTTAGTTGCGTTTGAAACCACTTTTATTTGGAAATTATTTTTAGATATAAGATTGAGAAAATAGAGACTATATAGTACAATGAATGGTGAATAATGGAAATGGGTATTTATATCTTCGTAGTACTATTCAAGGACTTGCACAATATTAGAGAGAAAAGAATAAAAAAAAAAAATCACAGCTTGTAATTTCACTTTCTATTTTTTTTTTTTTTTGAGGTGCACTCTACAATATTATCAAATTAATAAAAAAAATATTATGTGTATGATTTGTAAAGTAGCAAAACTCTTTAACTTGACACATGAAATAAATTGCAATTTACGTCATTAACTAATTACACTACAAGAAATCAGGTCTTTTTCAACGTTCAAAATCGTCGCAAATACTCTTATTAATCGCTGTATTTGAGTATTTTTTGAGATTTTTAATTCGCTGCATGTTCGACGAAATTAAAGTATCTTTTTTTATCAATTTCAGCGATAGCAAAAATCGTCACAAAAAACTACTAATTAACCTATAAATAAATTGCAATTTACATCATTAACAAAGATCCAACAATTAAGATGTATAATATAACACAATCTTAACACTCAGATCTTAATTATTAAGAAATTAAATCATGCACATTATATTTTTTTTTTATTAATTTGATAATATTGTGGAATAGTTTTGTTACTCATCATCTCCACACACTATACTTTTTTATTTTTTTATTTTTTATTTTTTTTTTAGTTTTATTTATCTTAAACTTATTGAATTATTCTACTCATCATCCATATCACTAAGATAAAAAAAATTAAAAAAAAATATAAGAATGATGAATTTTTTTTTTTTCAAATTAAATATTGCTCACTGCATCTTACAAGAAAGATAAAGTTCAGAGTACAAAATTTAACCTATTACTATGAGCACGGTGCATGAAATGATAATAATTTAAAAACAGAGAACCAACCTAGCGTTGTTTGAAGAGTACTTCTTTGTAACTCTTTGTTTGTATGATAACACAATTGTTTTCAAGTATTTTTAGATATTATATATTTCATTTTTAAACATCTCTTAAACTTAAAACATTTTTAATTTTAAATCTTTAACTTTTTCATCTAATCTTTACCTAATCATTACAATTTTCTTAAATTCTTAGACAAAACACAAAATATATATATATATATATATTATCTTTTCAAATTTCAAAATAAGAATTATATTAAAAAATTATATTCAATTTATAAATTTTTTATTTAATTTTTTATATCTTATTTTTTAAAGATTGGCCTAGGAGACCAAAACAATCTAATGACTTGAATATAATTTTAAGTCTTTTATAAATTGTGTATATCTATATACAATATATTTATTTAATATATATAAATAAATTTTTTTTTTAATGTGGGGCGGGGGCAGGGCAGGGCCCCGTTGGGGTCATCCCGCCCCCCGCCCCCGCTATGCCCTCTCTATTCAGGGCGGGGGACCCCGCCCCCGCTTGGGCGGAGCAGGTTAGCCCGCCCGCCCATATGAGGGCAGGGCGGAAGCCGGGCCGGGCAGCGGGGGCAGGGCCCCCACACACCCCTAATTAAAATATTTTAAGTATCCAAACCGGCTGCCAGTTATTTTTTGGTGCTTCTTGGTGATATCGAGAGATTGATAGTCAATGAGTTTGGCTTGATTTGAGCTAGAGAAGGGAAAAAACTCGTAAAAACATAGAGAGATGCTATTTTTTAATCTAAATTTTGTCATTCCCAATTACAGTTGCTATGTGGCACTGGTTGAGTATTTACTATTTAAGTGGCTGGGCATATAGATTTAAAATACATCGTATTAGTTAGGAGTGTAACTGGTTCGATTTTATATAATTTTTATAATAAAATTGGTATATATCAATTTTAAAAGTTTAAGAACCGATACTGAACAAATTTATTGTCGAAACCGAAACTTTCAATTTTTTCAATTTCAGTCTGATACGTAGTAATAATATTATGTTTATATATACTAAACTATTAGTCTATTTATATTATAGTATAAGTACATTATTTATAATAATGAACACATACTAGTATAGTATTGAATTTAACAATAGTCTATATAAGTTATAGACTTTTTATATGAGTATATATGATCAAATGTGTAAAAATATATTTACAAAAAGAATATATATTATAATTTATTATGCTAAAAATAGATTTATCCTTATATTAATAATTTAATATTAATATTTATGTTTAAGACTAAAATTTATATGTTATATCAAATGTTATATTTAAAATTATAAGATTAATTTTATATTATATCACATGTTATATTAATTTTATGTTATAAGATTAATAGACTTTAATAATAAGATTAGAATTTCATATTATATTAATTATCAATTTAACGTATAATATATATAATATAATATCAAAAATTATATATAATATCAAAAATTATAAATATATATACTGGTTTAGTTCGGTTTAAACTGATTTTTAAAATATAAAAACCAGTACCACACCGGTTTAGGATCAGTTTAGATTCTTAACAATCGGTACCACACCAGACCGAATCTATTAGTTCGGTCCTATCCAATCCGGTTCTACCAGTTTTCAGTTTTTTTTTTTTAACACCCCTAATATTAGTAGATCTGATTGGGAATAATAAAATTTACGATAAATAATAGTTTAATAAAAAAATCTGTTAACGTGCAGCATGGAGTAATCACATAAATTAAATCAAAACCTAGAAAAATTAAATTGAGGAAAGAAGACTTCCACAACAATAAGTCCTAATGAACAGCTGGCCATTTAATAAACAAGCAGGAAGAAAGTATTATAAAACTTCTACAGAGTCAAGACTACTCATATGGATGTAATGAGTAGTCGTTATTGAGCAAAGATATTTGTAACCGTAAATTGTATAACTGTCACGTAATCGTTTTGAAAAAAGTGAATAAAACATGTGACCCACATGAAAAAAATTAGTTTTTTAATAATGGACCCCACTCATTTTCAAAGCGATTACGCGGCGGTTGCACACTTCACGATTGTATGTAGAATTACTCGTCGTTATTTGACTTGCCGGGTACGGTTCGGCTCGACTCAGAATACTCGAGCTCGAGCCCAAATTTAAGATTTTTCTTTTTGTTCGAGCTCTTAGTAAGTTAATTTTCAACTCAGGCATAAAAGAGCATGCCTTAATGAGTCTAAGTCGAGTCGAGTCAAGTCGAGTTTTGTTGGGTATGTGTCATTTACTAATTGAGCGGGTATCTGTTATCACGGACGATTCTTTTTTTCACGAGTTGAGTTCGATTCAAGTTTAACCGGACAAATAACAAGCATGCTATCAAACAGATTAGTTCATTTACAGCTCTAACTACTATTGAGATCACTCCAGTACTATTTAATATTTTATTATTATTTTTTACTACTTTTTATTACTATTCAATATTTTATCATTAATTTTTTATCACTTTTTTACTACTATTCACTGATCATCTGAGATCATTTCACTATCCAGATATAGCAATAGTCTTTTCCCTCTCGAAAAGATTATTCAAATAAACAACTCCTAAGCTATTAAAACATCACATGTAAATGAACTAGTAGTAGTTAGGGCTGTAAATTACTACTAAACAATAGAGAAACTCTCCAAATAAATTACTATAAAATGGTCTAAATCCCTAACTAACAATAATTTGTTGTGCTAAGCATGACCGTGATGGAAGATTCTTGATTAATTAAGAATGAAGCATGTGTGACGCACTACTGATTAAGTCATACATTAGTCAATTAATATATGATAAACATGAATGAGTATGATAAAAGCTTTTTAACTATTTTAACGAACTTTCAATTGTAATCTTAACTAGATTTTTTATTTTCTTATTAAGAATTTATATTTTTTTAAAAAATTAATTAATATTCTTATTAGGTTTTTAAAATTTGATATTCAAATCACTGATTGTGAATAAATTTTTTAAAGATGACATTTTCAAATCTAATTTAGGAGTGCCAAGCAACCCATGGATAGATGAGAGAGAGAGAGAGGCATGATGATTTGTCCAGAGAACTGGGACCACCAATCATGTTGAACAAAGTAGCAGTAAGTTAATAACAGAAATTATGGTGCCTAACCTCCAGGTTCAATCTCTCATCGAACTCAAGAGTTGGGCGAATGCAGAATCGCTCTGCAGTGTTGGAATCACACCAACAAAAATTTGAAAACCTCGAATGGGCAACATCAACAACTGCCTTCCTCATTTTTTATTATTTCCTAAAGTATCAAATCAAATTGCCATCTTCCAACTCCAACTAGGAAAGCAAAAAACTAGGAAAATTAAACTAGGAAAGCAATAAACTGAAAGCAATAAACTCAAAACAGAATTGACCAACAACAGAATCCAAATAATCAGACTTCTAAAAAAAAAACGTAAACTTGCAAAACTCCTCTGCATAACCGAACATCCACATCAGCTCCGTTGATTATGGATTTAAATTTTCCCCTTCTGGATTTGCCTCTGCATCAATATCTGCATCAATATTTCCCTCCTGATTTGCATCGATTGCCGGCTCTCCTAAAGAACTTGACTCCGGCAAGTTTTGCTGAATGTAAGCAACAAATAGATGTGAATGTAAACGCTTGAGTTCTGACGCTTGCAACCAAACAGAGTCCAAATTCGAACGATTTTTCCACTGGACTAAAAACTTGTAGTATCCTCCCCGACGAGTCGAAACAAATTGATGGTCAAGAATGGCAGCGATCTCATCTCGTGGCACTGTATTTTCTGGTACTCGCAGAACTAGTGTTACCTCTGGAACTGGTAATGCAGAAACTTCATTGACATCACCTTTGAATGCAGTAAGGTCTTCTATGTTAAACACAGGGCTAATACCAAAATCAGAGGGTAACTCAATAACATATGCATTAGTTCCCAATTTCTTGGTCACTTTAAAAGGACCTGCTCGGCGTGCATGAAGCTTGGTAAAACTTTCCAGAGGAAAACGCTCAGGCCTTAAACGAACAAGAACCATATCACCTTCGTTAAATTGCCGATCCTTGCGTTTTGAGTTTGCTAAAGCTGCATAAGAATTCGTATGGAAAGTAAGGCGTCGTTTGCATTCTTCGTGAACATTTCGCATATAGCTAGAAAAATCCAAGGCAGCCTCACTTGGCCTGGGTGGTAACGGCAATGAGTTGATATCAAGTGGAGTGCTTGGTCGAAATCCATAAACCACTTCAAATGAAGCACAACCTGTTGATCTGTTAATAGAGTTATTAAAGGCAAACTCGGCGTGAGGAAGTACCATATCCCAGCTGGTAACATGATCCGTGACAAGGCAGCATAATAAATTCCCTAAACTTTTGTTGGTTACCTTGGTTTGGCCATCAGTTTGGGAATGAAATGCACTTGAAAACATCAACTTTGTCCCCACCTTCGACCACAAGGTCTTCCAAAAATAACTTACAAATTTGACATCTCTATCAGACACGATGGAAACTGGAATACCATGTAAATGGACAACCTCCTTTAGGAATATTGCTGCCACCTTAGATGCGTCAAATGTCTTGTGATATGGAATAAAATGGGACATCTTGGAAAAACGATGTACCACCTCCATAATTGAGTCGTGTTGCCGAAGAGTTCTTGGCAACCCAAGAACAAAGTCTATACTAATATGTTGTCATGGTTTGTCTGGAATGGGAAGTGGCATATAGAGTCCTGCCTGATGCTTGGTTCCCTTATTGAGTTGGCAAATTTGGCAACGATCTACCACTGTATGTACATCCCTCCGCATCCGAGGCCAATAGAACCGATCAACCACAATAGCATGAGTCTTATCATACCCGAAATGTCCAGCTAATCCCCAATCGTTGAGTTCGAAATGAGAAACTCCCGAAAGGACCCACGCAGAACACATAGGCGTGACTTGAAGAATAAAAATCCCTCGCGCAACATTTACTCACTACCAGATGGACGGTCATTATTGGACAGATCACTCCATACATTGCCAAAATCTTCATCGTTGGTATACTCTGTTTTTAGACTTTCGAATTCTGCAGTATTGGTGGAAGATATATGTAACAAATGAGGTCTCCTGCTTAAGGCGTCAACCACCTTATTCTCAGTCCCTGACTTATGCTTAATAACAAATTCAAATTGCTGCAAATAATCCATCCAACAGGCATGTCGTGCATTCAGCTTGCTTTGAGGATTTAAGTGCTTCAAAGAATCATGGTCTGTATAAAGAATAAATTCTCTATGGATTAAATAGGGCCGCCAATGCTTAAGTGTTTGTATTAACGCATAAAATTCCATATGATAAACCGAGTAACGTCTGGGAGTGTCATTAAGCTTCTCACTGTAATAAGCAATGGGATGGCCTTCCTGACTCAGAACACCACTGATTCCCACATGCGAAGCATCACAAGCTACTTCAAAAATTTTAGAAAAATCTGGCAACTTGAGCACTGGTGTTTGCCCCATCTTTTCTTTAATTTCAGCAAATGCTTTGGTGGCTGCGGCACTCCAAAATTTTTTTTTCTTTCAAACACTTAGTGATCGGAGCCATTATAGTGCTGAAATTGCGAATAAATCGCAGATAGAAAGTGGCCAAACCGTGGAAGCTTCTGACTTCGAAAAAATTCTGGGGCGTTGGCCATGTTTGGACAGCATGTACCTTTGTTGGATCGGCCTCGACTCCATGATTGGAAATGATAAACCCCAGAAACCTGGCACTATTCTTCATAAATGAACACTTCTCCTTATTAATAAAGAGTTGTTCAGCTCTCAAGACCTTCATTACCTGCTCAACGTGGCTCAGGTGATCTTGCACACTTCGGCTGAAAATTAGTATATCATCAAAGTACACAACAACAAATTTTTCCAAAAATGGTTTGAGAACTTGCATCATGACACGCATGAAAGTGCTTGGCACATTGGTTAATCCGAAAGGCATAACTAACCATTCAAACAAACCATCTTTTGTCTTGAAAGCCGTCTTCCATTCATCATCCAACCGTATACGAATTTGGTGATAACCACTCCGGAGATCGATCTTAGTGAAGATAGAAGAACCACTTAGTAAATCCAACATGTCGTCAAGACGTGGAATGGGAAATCGGTATTTCACGGTTATTTTATTAGTTGCGCGGCTATCCACACACATCCTCCAATTACCATCCTTCTTTGGCGTCAGCAGAACTGGGACAGAAAATGGGCTAAGGCTTTCTTGAATAAACCCTTTGTCTAGCAACTGTTGAACTTGTCGGCTAAGCTCTTCATTTTCTGTTGGACTCATCCGGTAGTGTGGTACATCAGGCAAAGTCGAGCCAGGGATCAAGTCAATAGCATGTTGCACCTCTCTCATTGGAGGTAGTTGATTCAGCATTTCATCTGGCATGATATCCTGGAATTCTTCCAGCAATGCCGAGAGCTCCACTGGAACATTACTGTCTCCTTGCTTCGCCTCACGTCTGACTACCATTAACACCAGATTGTCCTCATGCATAACTTGAGTGAATTGTCGCATCGTCAAAACTGGGCAAGCTTCCTTCTTTGTCTCAAATTCTGAAACCTGTAGAGGGTCTAAAACAAACTTTTTACTTTTAAAATCAAAGAAGTAAGTGTTAGCATACCCATCATAAAGAACCTTCCGATCATAGAGCCATGGGCATCCCAATAACATGTGGCAAACAGTCATTGGAATTACATCACACCAAGCTTCATCCACATATTTTTTTCCCAATGAAAATTTAATCAAACAACGTTGCTTCATTAGGACTGAATTAGTTTCATTAACCCAACTAATCCGATAGGGAGTGGGGTGCTTCTCTGTTTTTAGTCCCAAACGTTCAACAACAGTTTCATAAATCACATTCATACCACTCCCATTATCAATAATAACATTCAAAGCCCGACCATTATGCTCCATTCGTGTGTGAAAGATATTGGTGCACAACCACTCGGGATTGGCCTGGAGTTCTCTTTTTGATCCCGTCAGTACTCTCTTGATCACAAAACTGGGTAAATCCGATGCACCCAAATGCTCTTCTTCACTATGATCATCTTCACTGGACTCCTCCCCCTCTATATCTTCATCAGCTTCCACCACTAGTAACTCCTTCTCACATATAAATGCTAGTTTCTTATCTCTTGTAGGACACACGACAACATAGTGTCCAAAGCCATTACACTTATAGCACTGGGGTCCTTCACTGGTAACTTTTGTTTTCCCTTTCAAATCCCCACTCCCCGAGCCTCTAAAGTGATCTTTCGGAACTAGTGCTCTTTGGAATGGAGGTGGAGTAACACGTTCTTGTCTTGCATCTATCGATGTTATTTTCCTCCCAATCGCAGAACCTGTTTGTTTCTCAATACGGAGAGCCAACTGGTATGCCTCCTCTATGTTGATTAAGCGAGCAGTCCACATTTCTCTGATTAGCTCACTCCGTAAGCCAGTGCGGTATCGAGCTAAAGTTTGTTGTTCAGTTTCCACGATCTTGCTGTGGACAATCAACTCATGGAAGCAGTCCGTGAATTGATCGACACTCAATGACCCCTACCTAAGCTGCAACATCTCTTCAAACATCATTTGCTCATAATCAATGGGCAAATACTTTTCCTTCAGTCGCTCTTTCATCTCCTCCCAATTGGAGACTGCTGGACGACGAGTACAGCGTAACTGTTCTTCCACACTTCCCCACCACGCTCGTGCATGCCCCTTCAACTTCATCCGAACGTAACGAACCTTCCTATCCTTCGAAACAACGAACCAATCGACATAATCCTCGATTGCTGTTAACCAGTCCTCGAAGGCATTGGGTTCTAACTTCCCATAAAAATCCGGCACATCGATCTTCATTCTCTTGGTCAGTTCATCAAGAGGTTGATAATCCGCACCATGTTCGGCATGTCCTCGTCGAAAGTTTCGCCTATGACGCCAGACCCGTGGTCCATGATTCTCAAGCTCCCGATATTCTTCTTCGTCCCTCTCTTCCTCCGCATCTCCGTCACTTTCGTCCACTCTTTCCCCATGAACTGCTCCACACCCTCTTCGATAGAAAGGACCATACTACTCTCGCACGTAACGCTCATCCATAACATCAAGCCGATGATTGATTTGCTCTAAGACTGTGGCGAGTTGGTCAATCTGGAGCTGCAACTGGGGTTGGTCTGTGTTTTGGTTGATGGGATTTTGGTCGTTTGGATTTGGGTTGTTCAGGTTTGGGTTGTTCGCCATGGCGTATGAAGTACCACTGCGGGTTACAGGCATGAGACGAAGAACTCCGTAGTGAAGGAACCTCTCTCTGATGCCAAAATTTGTGCCTAACCTCCATGTTCAATCTCTCATCGAACTCAAGAGTTGGGTGAATGCAGAATCGCTCTGCAGCGTTGGAATCACACCAACAAAAATTCGAAAACCTCGAATGGGCAACATCAACAACTGCCTTCCTCATTTTTCATTATTTCCTTAAGTATCAAATCAAATTGCCATCTTCCAACTCCAACTAGGAAAGCAAAAAACTAGGAAAATTAAACTAGGAAAGCAATAAACTGAAAGCAATAAACTCGGAACAGAATTGACCAACAACAGAATCCGAATAATCAGACTTCTAAAAAAAAACGTAAACTTCCAAAACTCCTCTGCATAACCAAACATCCACATCAGCTCCGTTGATTACAGATTTAAATTTTCTCCTTCCGGATTTGCCTCTGCATCAATATACACATCAATATTTCCCTCCTGATTTACATCAATTTAGTTGGTAGAAACGGTTAAATGTTAAGAAAGCCTTTCCTTTACATAAAAGTTGGAGAATATTACCAAAGCTGTAGGCTACTTTTGGATAATAAATTCATGTCAATCTATCTTATATCATCTTATTATTATAATTTTTATAAATTTTACATAAAATATAATAAATAATTCAAATTTTTCAAATCTCAAAATAATAATAATATTAAAAAAAATATTTCAAAAATATTTCATTCAACTTTCGACTTTTATCTAAAATAATCTCATCTCATCACTATCCAAGTCCCACATAAGATGTTCATAGTATGCTTTCAATACATTTGTGGAAGAAGGAAGGCTCAAAATAATTTTACAAAAATAAATTTATAAATTGACGTGATTTTATATTATACGTGAGATTATAAAGTTATTGTTATTATAAAGTACATCTAATATATCACATTAGACTATGCCAATTTATAAATTTCCTTTTATAAAATCTATTTATAACTGTAGCAGTCTTTCTTTTGTGAAAGATATAAAAGATTAGATTTATCTATATCTTCATTGTGAAATGAAAATGAATAATATTGGTTCTATACTTGATTACAAAAAGCTCTAGTAATAGTTTTGATTAGTTCTTTTAGGGTACAATCTTATGAATTTATCTCGAGAAATATTACATATATATTTAGGGCACGCAAGCCTTATGCAATTTTTTTGAGAAAAAAAATAGGACTCACAATTAATTTTTTTAAAGAATCTATGTGAGATTTGTACGCTCTAGACTTATTGCACAAATTATTTTTGGCAGAAAACACACTCTCCATATCTCTTACATGATAAAAATTAATTTAGGACTCGTTTAGATATATAAGTCATCTCATCTTATTTCATCATTATAATTTTTTTAAATTTTTATATAAAGTATAATAAATAATTTAACTTTTTTAAATTTTAAAATAATAATAATATTAAAAAATAATATTCTAATAATATTTTATTCAAATCATTTAAAATTATCTCATCTTATCTCACTATCCAAACAAATCCATAGAAGATAAAAGTAAAAAAATTTCAATATCAAAAGCTGTACCCTCCACAGCTACAAGTTGAGTTTTCTATGGAATATTTTCTTCTGGTTATCACGATGACCAAGTCTTACAAGCCTAGAAAGGGACATATCTAAAGGGTGGTTCTGAGATAGTTCCATTGCCATTTCTGATTGAGACTTTGAGATAGACGTGGGAACCGGGATGGAAAAAACAATAAAAAATTAATTAATTAATAAATAAATAAATAAATAAATAAAAGGCATGAATCTAATCTTTCTTTCTTTTTTCTTTTTCTACTTTCTCTAAAGCAAATAATTTATGCCTGTGAATGATGGATATGACTCCACTAAGCAATTTAATATACTTTTAAAGTGTAACACAAAAATAAATTATTTTAAATAAATAATAAATAAATAAATAAAATGCATTGAAACTAGCAATTGGATTATGATTAATCATGAAAATCATATTGCATTGCATTTAGACCAAGTCAATTTGGCATTTTTATGTGTTGTACAAAGGTTGCTGTTAACATGTTACAATCAAACTTGTCTTATAGCTTAGAAAGAAAAAAAACCTTTCTTTTTCATAAAAAAAAAAAAAAAAAAAAAAGAAATCATGATTTTAATCATCTCAAAAATCCCAAAGGAAGCAGCAATTGACACGTAGAGAAGCCAAGTCTGACAAGTACTTCTCAGTTTTATTTTCTTTTGCAATCAGAAAAGCATTAAGCATTATTTTTTGCTCTAATCTCTTCCTCTTAAATCTTATCTCCATTTAAGAGAGATTTCATGGGAATCAATAATAATCTTATAAATTATTATGAATTAAGTAATATTAAATATAATTATAGATTGTATAAGTCTCACATATTGTAAAAAAAAAAAATTAAATATATTTTTTTAAAGAGATGAGATTTATACCTCTTAAGACGTACTATCTAACATTACTTAATACAAGTTTTTTTTTTTTCATGTTATAAAATATGTGTTTTCCATTCGAGTCTAGTTTCAATAACAGCTATCTTGTATTTGGATGTTGAACTGAGTTAAGTTGAGTTGAGATAAAAGTTAAAAATTGAATAAAATATTTTTAGAATATTATTTTTTAAAATTATTATTATTTTGAGATTTGAAAAAGTTAAATTATTTATTATATTTTGTTTTGAAATTTAAGAAAGTAGTAATGATGAGTTGAGATGAGTTTGAGATCCAAACGTACTAAACCATCTTTTTTTTTCTTTTTTTTTTTTAATGACGAGGGAATCATTCCCCAGCAGAATTCTTAAAATGCATCTATAGAATCTAAATTCTCGTAGAGACTAGCACAACAACTCTATAGTCATGACCTTTCACTTAAATCACACTTTGGAAACCATCTTAAACTAAATTATCCATATTTTAATAGTAATTTCATTTTTTTCAAATGATTTATAAAAGATCTTTGCATTTAAGCCAGAACAAATTATTATTATTATTATTATTTGTTTTTAAAAATAGTAGATAATAATAGATATTATTTTATTAACAAAAAGCTGTGGGGTCTAAAGATGCGGGGATATACGCGTTGGAATGATGGGGCTGCCGGCACTTGCGCTAATCAATTAGTTCTAGTGGTGATGTTCGTGGGGAAAACGAATGTTCGTGGATTCTTCATCAAACAAAGACGTGTCGACGGACACGGACATGTCTTGCCATGTGGCAATGTGCATCATACCCCTACTGGTTGTGTAAAAAAACACTTTAGAATTATATTCAGTGAGACAAAGTTTTTCACTATTTTTTTAGACTACTATTTATTAGATTTTGTAAAAATTGATAAAATAAATTAAATAAATAATTTTTTTAAAAGAAAAAAAATTATTTGTTGCATTGAGTTTGTGAGAGTTGATAGATAAAATTAAAAAGTTGTTTGGATATAATTTTTTAAGATGGTTTTTTTTGTATTGGTTTTTTTTTTAAATTGTTTTGTATTTTGCATTTCTTACTTTTTACTCTATCTAAATGATTTGATGAGAAGTTGAAATAAAGAATTATTTTATAGTTCGAAGAAGTTTGGTTCGAATTTAAATTGAAAAATTCTATATTCTATATTCTTATCTCATTTCCATCCAACTATGATGATGTATTATTGCCTATCAATAAGGAAACGGGGGGACCTATCACTCTCTTCATTTTCTCTCTAGAGGGGCCCCTTAAAAAAACCAAGACTAGAGGAAGGGGGTTGGATCTTTGACTCCTCCCTCCCTCATCTCCAGTTTTTTTTTTTTTTTGTTATATTTATGGTTTTATGTGTTTTTTTCTTTTAAAGTAGGGTGAAATGCAGATCTGTTGTTCTCCGGAGCTCGATGCCCACCACGCACCCCATCACAAGATTTCAAGACACCGATCCTTTAGACGGGCGAATAATCTTGTTGATCAGAATAGCGCATGAGCCACACGCATGGTCCAAAGTGTGCATATGACATTCACGCACCACTACAAGGAGAGTTCTACTGCCGCCACTGGCGGCATTTCTGGGACTAGGGCCATCGATTTCTTCAGACTCGACTGTCCGCTATACTTTTAGAGTGGTGCGTGTCCCTCATGAGCCACCACAGTCCCTATGTTTGCTTTTTTGATTTCCTCTAAAATTGAAAATGTGAATCTACAGCTGTCCAAGCTATATTTCGCTATTTTTCCATGTATCATTTATGTTTTCTATTATTTCATTTATTTCATGTTAATAATAAAAAAAATAATCTCTTGGATATTTTCTCCATAGAATGAAAGTCCTCTCCTCCTCTAGAGGGTGAGGTTTGAAATCTCTGCTTCATCTCTTAGACGGTTTGTCTGTAGAGAGTTCTAGAAATTAAGACCATATCAGTCACAAAAGAATTTGTGTACTGGTGGAGCCTTAACCGTGAGTAGTTAGCTTGTGCTTGTATTCTTAGTTTTTTTCTGTATTTATCGGTCACAATTATAACTTTACTTTCATGAATGAATGTAGTCTATTTCAAAGAATAAGGAAACGAGGGAATTGATAAATAAAGAATGGAAGATTTAATTCAATTATAATTGTTGATAATTTTTTTTTAATCTTGTTTGTGGATAGTGGGAAGATGTCTGTTGATTAAAAATGAGAGGATAAAATGTGAATAAGAGTAGCTTAGTTATTTGTACAGTGATGTTCTTCATCTTAATATGATTATATGAATGTTAATTGTTATTATAATTCTAAGGAAAACACCAATATTTTCTATAGAAAAATAGGGACAAGATATGAACTTAATTTCAGCAGCACTATTTTTAAATCTGTAAAGGGTTTGTAATGTAAGAACCGACACAAGAAAATCTCATATTTATATATAGATGAATAAGAAAAAACCCTAGCCCCTCCTTCTCCCCATAAAAAAAATAAAGGGTTCCAGATTTGATTTTCGCGGGAGGGGAGGAGGCCTTGGCTTCCTTTTCCTCCTTCCTCTCCTTCCTCCATTCACCTACCTTGTTTATCAATATTTCTTTTACTTAGTTTTATTTTGCTTACTTCAAGGCTGAAAAAGATAGATCTACAGCTTTTCGGCAATCACCGAGAGATACGCACGACACAAGCGGATTCATAGGTCGAAAATTGTTCGGAAGAAAGTAGTGGCTTTGCAAAAATCACCGTGCGTGGTTCTCACGCGCCGCCCACATCTATGCGTGGGCCTCACGTGCTGCCCACATTTGGCAACTCTTCTCGACACATGCGCTAGATCACCAAACTTGCCACCACCAAACCTTTAATATCTGACTTTTGTAGATGAAAAGAGACAAGTATGTTGCCTTCACTGGCCATCACAAATTTTGAAATCTACTAGAGTTGGTCCAAACTGTAATCCGTCATTTTTCGCATCTATCTTACTGCTTTCCTTTTTGATTTCCTTATTGTTAATTAAAATAAGAAAAGAGTTCGTCTCTCAGACGTTTGTCTGTAGAGGTTGAGTTCTCTCTTTCTATAAAGGGTAAGGTTGAATCTCTGTTTAGGTAGAGAGTGTTGTCTCTTGGATGTTTGTCTGTAGAGAGTATCGCCAATAGTGAAGACCAGACCAATCACGAAAGGAAATAGTGTACTGGTGAAGCTCCAATGCATTATTTTGATTTATAATGTCATGTTTGATATGGGGACATCCGAGAATGTATTCGGTAATGGATGTAAGTTTCTCTGATGAATTAATGATGACAATTTCCCTTAAAAAAATACAAGAAAATCTATTTGTCAAAAAAAAAAAAAAGCGCAAGAAAATCTAGAGATTCTTTTAAAAAGAAAATGATAAAAATACAATTCTTTTCTAACTATGTATTAAATTAAATGTAAGACATTATTATAAAATAATATTGTTTTATAATTATTTTATAATTTATTTTTAAAAAGCTAAGCTATTTGCAAGCTAGGAGTATCAACATACCACTTATTATATAATCCATTTGAATTATAAAAAAAGTTAAAACACTATTTATTAGTTGATGCAGCTCTAATCTTCCACACCTTTGGTGTGTTTTGGTATTATAAAATAAAATAATACTAGATATAATTTTAAGATGTGTAAATTTTATATATTTTATTTGAAAGAAAAATGAATTCCATCAATAGAAAGTCGGTTTTTTTTTTTTATATTCAACCAATAATATTTAAAAAAGTAATTAAAATTAAAATTTATATGAAAAAATTATTTTTTAATAATAATTCAATTTTATAAAAAAATAATGTCACAGTATCTAATGCATGTTACTCTGAAATGTTCTCACAACGCTCCTGTCATCGTACTGCTGGAACACACTCGGGAAATTAAAAGCGACTTTTGGCGCAAGATGTTTCCAAGTGGACTCCTTTTTACCAGCCACCAAATTGACTTGATCTAGTTCACGTGCTTTTTTTCCCCTATTTGACTCGGTCTCTCCTTCCTTTTATGGTAACCATCTTAACTAATTGAAATTCAATTTTATAGTAATTCTTTCTTTATATAAAAAAATAAGATATAGTAATTCTTTTTCATATTATAGTAATTTATTTTCTCCATATATGTACACTTAATTTTCTCATTATTTATTTATTTTTTATATTTAATTAAGTTTTAAACCTTTTAATGAATAAATTGGGATTTTTTTCTTATAAATTTTTTAAACTTGAACTACCTTTTCTCATTTCTTTCACAAAAATTATTTGAAAGTTATTTTTTTCACATGAATTCTAAATTTTCTTTATTTTTTTTAAATTGAGTGCGTGAAATTTATATATTTTAAACATGTATAAATTATTTCCAATAACATGAAGATGTCTGCATGAGAATTAATAAATAATGAGAAATGATATTTACAGTCATAGAATGTGCAAGCGCCATACATTCTTAAAAAAAAAGAAGAGTAAATATAAGATTCACATAAAAAATTAATTTTTTAATAATAAATTTTACTATTTTTTTGAAGAAGTACATGGTATTTACAATATTCATGATTTTATCTATCATTTCTCATAAATAATAATAAATTCAGCAAAATAAAAAAATAAAATTATTTCCATGGAGCACAGTAATTAAAGTGGAAATTACCTTTTGCATGTGATCATTTTCGGCATCTCTAGACGCCCGACAGTCTTTAGTTGAGGCAACCTTTTATCCACCTCCTTTTTTGGCCCATAGAAAACGATGTTTTACCCCAAATTATACGTTCTATTCATTTTTTTTTATGGCACAAAAAAGGAAAAATAAATACCTTAACTTTAACATTTTTGTGTTGTAGTATCGTCATCTTTTATGATAACTAATAACAATTTACTTTTTTTCTGCAAAAAAAAGAAATATATAAAATATATTATGGAAAAAAAGGGTTTTTGGAAGCATTTGTTGCCCTTAAATACAAAAAATGTGATTTTTTTAACTGATAATGTAAAGCCAATCTTGATAAGTTATCTCACATTTTGTAGATTAAGGATTTAAATTCCCACTTACTCAATTTTATTTTGGAATAATATATACTTAAGGGATTAACAATATGATTCGAAATAATAGTTCAATTCAGACGGATTAAATTGATTCAATTTAAATTGATTAATCGCAAAAAATTGTTATAGACTCGTTTGGATAGTCAGATGAGATGAGATGCATTGTGAATTTTTCTATATTCAAAATGGGATAAGTAGAAAAAAGAAAATTTCACTAAAATTTATTAAGTCTGATTCCAAAAGATTAAAGTTCATATAAAGGTGAAACCAATAATTCATTACTAATCACTCATTAGAAAACACCATTTAAGTCATCAAATACGTTCCAAAGGATCAAATCAACAAAGAAAGAAGATCCCTCAAGAATAGTCAGAAATAGTAGACACCATACTTTGTGTCACATCCACATGAGCTATAACACTCACCACAGTCTTCTTCATCTGTGGGCTGTGAAGAAGCATGGCCTACCTTCCCTTAACCTTTTCTCTAAGCAGTGTTTTGGCCGAAAGTGAGCTCAGCATTATATAAACTCAGAATCCTAGCCAACAAGGCAGCAGCCATAGCTAAAACCCACTTCCAAGCTTTGCACCACACAACTTTGAGCAGGACCCCAAGTCCCAGCTTTTCTGCTAGCTTCCTGTGAGTGGTTCTTGAAGCGACCCTGTATTGTTTTGGCGTTGCAGTGCAGAGCACTGGCAGTTGAGACACAGATTTCTGCAAAAGCCTTCTAAGATCACTTAATTTGGACCAAAAATGAAGAGCGAGAGAAAGAGACACTATGCTTAATATTGTCGGGTGTTGGACAGAGGTACAGCATCGAATCCAGAATCAGAGCCTGTGATTGGAGGTAAAAGAATCTTACCAAGCAACCATTAATAAGCGTTTATTGATGGTGTTATTATTGCTGATATTTAGTGTTTTTCTGTCAAAGTGGGCTGTGGCCAATTAATTCTTCACTGAAGAGTCAAAGATGGACCTCCGTGGACCGTGGTGAACATTAACATGACATTATCACAAACAGCCATGGAAGAAGCTCGACGAGTTCTGGTGATGGTGGCGATATTCATGTTCGTGTTGATTCGGTGTGGGGGAGCTCAGCAACAGGTGAAGCTGAGCTCCCGCGTCGAACATGTAGCATTACTCGAGCTACGGTCGTCGCTGGGGCTCAGGGCCAAAGACTGGCCCCTCAAGGCTGACCCATGCTTGAAATGGGTCGGTGTCCAGTGCCAGAATGGCCGGGTGGTTGGGATCAGTGTGTCCGGACTAAGAAGAACCCGTCTCGGGCGGAAGAATCCACGGTTCGCTTTGGATTTCCTGGCCAACTTGACCCTCTTGCAGGAGTTCAATGCTTCTGGGTTTTCGCTTCCCGGCACTATTCCCGACTGGTTCGGTAATAGCTTTAATGCACTCCAACGGCTAGATCTCCGGTCATGCTCGGTGATCGGCCCGATTCCTTCGTCGCTCGGTAACTTGCATAAACTGAACTATTTGTATCTGTCTGGTAATAGTCTTGCCGGTGCCATCTCTTCTGCATTGGGACGGTTATCGGAACTGTTAGTTCTTGATCTTTCCCGGAATACACTTACTGGGTCAGTGCCTTCTAGTTTTGAGTCTCTTGGCACTCTTACAAAGCTTGACCTTTCTTCAAATTACTTATCTGGGTCGATTCCAGCTGGTCTGGATAAACTTTCTCATCTTCAATACTTGAACCTTTCTGATAACAGTTTCGCTTCTTCAATACCCCCTCAATTGGGCGGCCTTTCTCAATTGGTAGAACTTGATCTTAGTAAGAATTCTTTATCCGGGTCATTGCCTCTGGAGTTGAGAGGGTTGAGAAGTTTGCGGAGGATGAATGTTGAGCATAATGTTCTGGAGGGTCCATTGCCGGATGATTTGTTTATGAGTCTTAGTTCAAACGTTAATGCCACTGTTGCTGTGTTCAATCTCTCAAACAATCAGTTGTATGGATATCTACACTTATCGTCTCTTAGAAAGTTTAGTTTAGTTGATTTGTCAGATAACTATTTCCAAGGCAAGGTACCTGATGCCAGTCAAACCACTGCTACTCTGGATGGAAATTGTCTTCAGATTGTGCCGGGGCAGAGGAGTTTGGAGGACTGTAGACAGTTTTATAATGAGAGAGGCTTGAGTTTTGAAGCCCCAGAAACTTCTAAGACAAACAAAAGATTGATATACATAATGGTGGGTTTATTTGGTGGGATTGGTTTGATAGTGCTTTTAGTATTTGTCATGGTACTTATCCTAAGAACGTGTGATAAAGGCATTGCAAATCAAAGAGGGACTGCAAATGTAGGGTCTGTGACAGAAGGAGACTGCCCTTCGCTGCCCAAGGATCCTGTCTCTATGACAGGTCTGGGAGAATCATTTACGTATGAGAACATTCTGCTCTTCACTGATGATTTTAGTGAAGCAAATCTTATTAAAAATGGCCACTCTGGAGACCTTTTCCACGGGTTTTTGGTTGGAGGGGTCCCTGTAGTCATCAAAAGAGTAGATTTGCGTTCCTTTAAGAAAGAATCATACATGAATGAGTTGGAGTTCTTCAGCAAGGTTTCACATAATAGGTTGGTCCCACTATTAGGGCACTGCTTGGATCATGAAAATGAGAAGCTTTTGGTTTACAAAGATATGCCAAATGGAGACTTGGCTAATTCCTTGCACAGAATTACAAATTCCAAGGAAGGAAATCTCCAGTCTCTGGATTGGATTACAAGGTTGAAAATTGCAACAGGAGCTGCCGAAGGTCTAGCTTACCTACATGAATGCACCCCTCCCATTATTCACAGGTATCATTCAACTTGCTTATGAGTATCATTGTTCTCTCTTCGTGCATACAAATGACATTGCTGAATATAATAGGGATGTTGCTTTTCGACATGGAGCCCTAAAAAATGATTGTATATTAGACCTTTAGTTCCTTGTGATGGAAATAGTTTTAGCAATATATGCTGGTGAAGAGGTCTGTACTTCATCAGAGTTCTAACAAGAGTTTGTAGTGATCCTTTTCATGTGCTTTCAATTAGGCAATTTCGATTAACAATACTATATATTGATACTTTTAGCATGCTTTCATTTCAGTAAATTCCAGACACGTTTTGATTTTTGCTATAGTATAAGTTCCTTTGTAAGCGTGTCTTTTTATTCTAGATTTATCTGGAAGCATTATACCCAGTGGTGGAAATACTAACTCCAATCATATTTTTGGTTGTTAAAGGGACATTCAAGCAAGCAGCATACTTCTTGATGATAAATTTGAAGTTCGAATTGGAAGTTTGAGCGAGGTTCATGTCCAGGAGGGAGATTCTCGCCACAATGTGATCGCAAGGTTCTGGCGGAAGCCCCAGTACGTACTATGAATTTAATATTTTCCTTGCGTTTTCACTTTGCATATAAATTTCCTTGCATGTGTCAAGCTGTGCATTGCACCTGCAAGCCCCCACCCAAAAAAGTACAAAAGGAAAAAATATGAATCTTTTCTTCCTTAGACATAGGTTGAGATTTAACCTGGTATAAATATGCTCTGGAAGAGTGTCGTTGGCTGCACAAGTTGGCATGTCTTGAGACTTGGTTGATGTAGAAAAATATTGTCTTAAAAACTTTCAGAAGATAATTAATCATAATATAAGATAATGACAATATTTAATAACATATTGTATCTGTAAAATGTGTCTATAGAAAAGCAGGCATGGGACTGAATCCATTCATCTTCCCACTTTGTTGCAGGCAGTTTGATAACCTGCATGTACTGTAACTCGATATAGATGCAAATACTTTGATCACTTGGCCCCATGAAATGAATTACTTCAAAAGAATGTTTAATCCAACCGACTTCCTTTTTTTTTTTTTTTTATGTCGGGGAACCTCCCAAGGCATGGCCCTTTAGACCCACCCCTATAGAGTAAACCCTGGTCCCGTGCACAGCTCTCTCGGAAGTTTCCCTACACAGAACTGGTTAAATCGTTGGCTTTTCACCAGGGGGTGTGGCCCCAAAAGATTGTTTGCACCCATGAGGTGTTAAACTTTGGAGCTTGAAGGGGAGTGATACCCCAAGACCAAGGCCTTCACCACTTTGGCCAACCCCTTGGGGTTTAATCCAACCGACTTCCTAATTAGTTGGGAATCTAATTGAATCTATCTTCTGCTTTAAATTTTCATTTTTGTTACTTTTCTTTCCATTGTTAAATATGTTTTTTTGTTTTGTTTTGTTTCGAATTCTGTTCATTGTTGTAACATTATTCCTCTTTGGTCCTGTGCAGAATTTATGAACAAGGTCCTTCTGGTACGTATATTCACTTACATTTTCTGGATGCACTCTATTTCTTTTTCCTATTTGTAACATACAGAAATATAATTAGACCCACTTCCTCTTTGGTTGATTATCCTGACCTACTCGTTCCTGTGGGTATATTGGGCTATGTATAGGGGCAGAGTTACAAATCTTTTATTGGGGGCCAACCTACCTAAGTATATAATTATATATAATCTCCCTTTGTGGCTCTGTGTAGTGTAATGTGTGTATTTATGTAAAACTTTTCTTTCAATACTAAAGTTTCCTAGTTTGCTATAGACATAAACAGAAAATATTTGAAAAAGCAGCTCAAGATTTTCCTCAAATTATGCCCGATGATGACCTTTCATGAAGTAAAATTTATAAATGATCATCTCGAGTTTGAAATTCTTGTCAATTTCTTTCTCAATATAAGCTATAAACTGATTTCCCAGAAACCCATCCTCCATTCTAGTATGTAATCTACTTTTTATAATTTTCACAACATGAAAAGCTATCTTCTTAGTAAGTTAGTTGCATGGTCATTTTGGGGCTCATATTTTGAAGGCTAAAAAATTAGGCCACTTCATGAAAAAACAATGACAACTATTTAAGAATCATAGAAAAGTATTGGGGATCCCATGTTTGGCACCCCCGAACGTGTGTCCCAACAACCCCCCCCCCCCCCCCCCCCCCCCCGGCGGCTACTAAGGGCTTTGCTAGATACAAGCGAGTTCGTGCACCATATCGCGTACCGATTATTTTTTTTATTTAAAAAAAAATGAAAAATTTTTTTAAGAGAAGAAGAAAATCTCATATATCATAAAAATTATTTTCATCTTTAATTCACATCATTTCGTTAAACATATATATTATATATCAATATTGGTGTATAAATTGGTGCACAAAATTGCTTGCAATTAGATTTTTTCGGCTACTAAAGACTTCTTTTAAATTTGGCATTTCAGATATTTTTCTCTCTTTCAACTATGTAATATTTGGAAAAGAGAACTTACAAATGTTTTCCCCATTTCTTTGGTAATGGACAGGCTCATCATCATCAGCAACTTGTGCCCATGATGTTTACTGTTTTGGTAAAGTCTTGCTTGAGCTTGTAACGGGTAAGCTTGGCATCAGCAAATCAGATGATGCTGCTACAAGAGAGTGGCTGGAACAAATCCTTCCTTACATCAGCTCATGTGACAAGGAACTGGTAACTAAAATTATTGACCCATCTCTGATCATAGATGATGATCTATTGGAAGAGGTATGGGCTATGGCAATTGTGGCCAGGTCATGCCTCAACCCCAAGCCTTCCAAGCGCCCCCCAATGAAACATATCCTCAAAGCATTGGAAAACCCTGTGAAGGTGGTCAGGGAGGAGAGTTTTACCTCTGTGAGGATGCGAACAATGTCATCTAGTTCTTGGAGTTTTGCCTTCTTTGGTAGCTGGCAGCACAGCTCATCAGATGGTGCCACCAATCCCGGCAATACTGGTACCAGTGGCTCGAGACAGTCAGGGAGAGTAAACTCTCATGGAAGTGGCGGACATGAACACTCATCTTCAAATAAAAGGCTATCCAGTGAAATTTTCCCTGAACCAATTGAAATGCTAGACCTAGAGAGGCAAGATGAACATTAGCTGAAGGGGTGAGTGTTTGTTGCCTTTTGTTGATAATACTGGGGACTGCACAATTGCCTGCCTGGCTGCTCAACAGCACTCCCAAACAGCAACCTTTTTCCAATCTCCTTTGATATGGAGTCCAAAGCCATTTAATGATATGTGGTCTGCTGACTGATCTGATGAGGAGTACCTGGTGGGGAAAATGCTGTTTTACGCCAACAGAAGATATCTAATGAAGTGGGTCCTGTAAATTGAACCAGACTTATAAATATTGAAAGCTTGTCTGTTGTGAAAGCAAATTGCAATTTTTTCTCTGCTATGGAAGCTTTCTCATAGATCCCATGTGTAAGATATGGTTGTTAGATGTTAGAATTTCTTCTTGTGGGACTATTGAGTTCTTCTTAGCAGAAAAAGAAGAATAACCTGTGCAGAATAGGGGATTGCTGTATTTCGAATTTGTTCAGGAATGGAAAGCTACTCGATGTATCTGATGAACATTTTTTTGTTGTTGGGAATTTGAATATGTTGATTACATCTTCTAGCATACCTAACCATTATTTAGATATACTAATTGTCTGTGAAAAAAACAATAAGACGAAATATCTTTACAACATGCTATGGATGCAACCTTCAGCATGCAAGATTGCCAGGCTCTTTTGGAGACTCGAGTTATCAAGATTTTGGACCACACCAGAAACATTCTCAGAGTTCCAGGTGCCAAAGGAAGTGTTGGGGTTTAATAGCACTATTGTTATTATAAAAATTTGGATTTCGTATACCAAAAACAAGAGTTTAGTGACAGCTGCACAAACAGCTGTCACTAAACTTTGGAGAAGGTAGACCACCAGAGGAGAGAAACCAAAGGAAGTAGACCAGACGAAACTATATGTAAGGGGATTTTCCTCACTTCACAAGCCCACTGGGCCTCAGCCCAATACTTGGCCCCAAGGCCCAAGGCTCAAGGTTACCCATGAAGTAAGGTGCCTACAAGGAAAAGTAAACAATGATGGCTGATGGGACGGGCAAGCTTGACGTCGTTCGGCTACACTCCGATCATGGGGACTTGTATAGGACAGAACGGGAAAAATGGAAAACCCTTGATCCTCTGACATGGGGACATCAACGGACCATCGAAAATAAAGCAAATCAGGGAACCACGCTGCATTAATGACATCACTACCCGAGTTATACGCCACATTAATGACGCCATCACAAAGGCACCCCACATTAACAGACTTTGACAAAAGGAACAGTGCAAAGGACATGGACTCCACGGGGGCACCCCTCTCCAGACTCTTAGTATAAATAGTAACTCCCAAGTACGAGAAACTCTTTTTGATTCATATACTCTCTCACTTATTTACAAACTTCCAAAAGATAATACTAGCTTTGACGTTGGAAGCTCCCGGCCCCAAGGCCACATTCTCCCAGCTGCCTTCTTCTCTATTTTTGCAGGTCAGTTTTAAAGACCTGAGTTGTTGAACCAGGCTTGAAGGCATACAAAACACGAAGTTAACATATACGAGGAAGGCCGAAATGTAAACACGAGCAGGTGGACTAGAGAGGTAAACCAAAGCAGCTACTCCGGGGAGGTAGACTAGAAGAAGTAGACCAGGGAGTCGACCAAAGCAACTAGACCGAGGAGGTAGCTCATGACAGACAGACCCCATGAAGCACAGACCGATTAGGTAGATTTGAGGAGGTAGACCAAGGAAGAAGGCCTGAGCCCTGAGGAGGTAAGTACATCCCATCGCCTTAAGCGAGGCTAAAGAGCCAACTTCTTGGACACTACAAACAATACTGATGTCTTCCTCACAAACACTAGAATCCCAGTTTTGGGATTTTACTTCAAAATATTTAAGATCTTAATTTTTAAATTTTTTCAAGGAAAAGGAAAACCTTATACACATGGTTTTTTGGCGATGTCAACCTGATTATGACGATACAAAAATGATCATGAAAGTTCGATGTTTATGCGTCTGATATACAAACAACTATTGAACAGATTCATCAATTCAAATGTAAATAAAGAGCATGTACAAGACAGACGATTAAACAAGAGTATATAGAGGGCATGACTACTAGTGATTAAGGTTGTAAATGAACTAGTCTGTTCAATAGCCCGCTCGGCACTCGTCCGGTTAAACTCGAATCAAATTCGACTAGTGAAAAAAAAAAGGTTTGCTTTAGCTTGTATTTATGTGTACTCACTTGTATACATCATGTATACTTGGGCTATGCCTATTTATTTGGAATAAAATCTCTTATTAATTATAAAAAAAAAGTTTGCCCGTGAAAACAGATACCCGATCGGTTAGTAATGACACATACCCGACTAAACTCGACTCGACTTGGTTAAGGCTTATTAAGGCCTGCTCATTTATGTCCAAGTCGACTCGTTACCTCAACTCGATTAAAGCTCATTCATATATTGATAAATATATACAAACACCTATGTAACTATACATATACATATATATATATATATATGTATTAACTAATAATATAAGCATAACACTTTTATAATTAAATATATAATATGTAACCTAATTACTTATACCTTTATATTGAATGAGTCGTGCTACATAAAAGTCTCATACTCATGTTTTTAAGTGGTTTGCAAAAGTGTGAAGCATATGTTTAGAATTTTTCATATTAAATATGCTTCATAGCTATATTTTATAATTTGTCCAATAATTAGTCGATAAGATTTAATAATTTTATATACTAGTATGTGGGAATCATATATGAAATAAATATATGCTATCATATTATGTGTATGTATTAATAGTTTATTTAAGCATATAATATATTGTTATTAACTTTTTTTTGATAAGTATATTGTTATTAACTTATTATGGATAAATATCAACTAGTTACGTATTAATTATTTATAAATTTTTAAAATTTTATAATTCAATAGAGGTTTTACTTGTTAGCTGTACAAACTTAGTATTATGTTTTTTGTTTTTTATTTATCTAATTTATTAATTATTAAATCTTATTTAAAAAATAAATAAAAAACTAAACAACTTGAGCCGAATTCGAGCTCGAGTTGAGAGTTAGCTTACTGAGTCAAACTCAAATAAAAATATAATAAAAATCTCTAGTGATCAAGAACGTTTAAGATATATATATATATATACACACACACTAGGTAAAAACAACATGCAATGCACATTTACTTAGTTTATATTTAAATTTTTTTTATTAAGAACTAATTTTTTTATTAATAAAGACGTAATATTTTCGGTTAATTAAATAATAATATAATATTTATGTAATTTATAAATAATTACACGCTATGATACCAGTGTTACATTCCAAAATTAGTTATATGATTTTGAAGTATTGAAAACGATATGTTTAATTAGTTTTTGTATGAATTTAAGAAACTCATGAACAAAGGATTTATAGACACAACTTTAATTAATTAGACTGATCAACAGAATTTATTGAACATTTATATCATAATCCGTGAGCATCGAAAGCAATGGATGACCATAGAGTAGATAGATATATTATATATCATCACGCAATAAACACTTGCCATTTGATGGATGATGGTACAAGAAACACTTGCCACCGGCTAAATCTGTCCAAAACCAAACTCCCACCATTTTGCTCCTGTTTTTGCACAAATTAACAAAGCTTCTGCCCCAATGATTATCATACAAAGATTTTTTCACTGATGAATGATTTACAACAAATGTGATTATACAGACCAATCCATTTACAAAATTACATGGAAGGTAATCAATCATTAAGGAAGGCAAAGAGCACCACTTTTGGGCTTTCCCTTTCTCTTCGCAGTAATATTTTGAATACAAATAATTTGTCATCCTATGAAAATGGCTACACTACAAATTGTCAGAGCGTGAACATACTTCAAATTGGAATGATATCAAATTCATGGGGCATAAAATCTTCACTTGGTCTGTAGTATTTGTGTGGGGAGTACAGGCTTAAGTTGGACACTTGGCTAGTGTAAAGGCAGGCAAATCTCTCAACCTGCAGAGTCATCCAAAGCAAATGAGAAAACTAAAACCAGAGATCCCATAATCCTACTATGGCTCAGCACATACAAGAAAAGGCTTTGCAAAACAGTTGTCCAGAAACCTGACAAGGGGCGGAAACTTACCTGATGCGCAAAGCGCGAGTTCTGATAACCAGTCTTCATGAGTTGTCCCCAAACTTTATGAAACTGTTTGGCAAACGAAAAGATGTCAGTATATCACCATCATTGGTATAAAACCCAATTGAAGTTCTCAACGCTAAAATACTAAAACATAAACTAATTGAAAATACATTAGACGATAAAAACTTTCCTACCTTTTGGTGGCATTCCCGTTGAGCCTGTTGATGAGCTGATCGGACTTGCTCCCTTTGAAACTATCAGATGAAACAATTGGAGAGAAAATAAATATTAATAAATTTTTTACATAACAATATTCAAGCTGGCTATGGCATATGTCATTATAGATAAATGGCCTAACCTCCAACTCATCTAGTGCAGTAGACATTTTATGCTTCTCATCAACATCGACATCTTCAAACCTGAAAAGGGATTGAATATTCACTAAAACATACACCATGAAAGACCGACTGATCCCAAGATATTGCTATTCAGATTGTTACTTGAGAGACCACTTCACACGATGTATTTTGTCTTCAATGAAGTCACGCTGATTCCGCAACAATCTCAGTTCCTGCACAAATGTAATGTAAATTATACAACATAATTTCTATAATTCAGGCGAGCTAGGCAGTTTATATGACTGAACATTTTTTGTCCCCACCGCAATTACAAAAATTTTATAACCATAATTGTCGGATTTCTAGGAATTTGCTGATTTGATTTCCTTATTAGGTGGCCCTCCTGATTTGGTGGCCTTCCTCTTCTATTTATATTGTAAACGTTTCTGTTGGAAAATAATAAGAATGATTATTCTTCTTCCCAAAAACTACATGGTATCAGAGCTACGTGCTCTTTTTCTATTTTCTCCTTTCTTCTGATGATGTCATATAAGTCGGCAATGACCGGCTCTTCAGACTCTTCTGGTACTTCCGAAACAATTCTGCCCAATTCTACCATCCCTCCCACGCATGTATCTGCTGATTCCTATTCCCAGAATTCAGCTCTTTATCTCACAACTACAAA